>OX639996.1:78097146-80577278 GCA_951828415.1 Anomoia purmunda
TTGGGTTGGGGTTGGGCGATGTGATGTTCGCAATTAATGTTTTGGATGTAGTTTTTAAATTTAATCGTAATCGCTGTCGCTGTCCGTATCCGAGAAAAACTTATATCGAGTAGAGTGCCTGAGGGATATCGTTTTGAGTACCTTCTAGTGAAGAATTCATGGCATTTTCAAATTGAGTGTAGTGCGTGCTTTCTGCTGAAGGTGGTAAACTATTTTTAAAAAGCAAGTTTCAGTTGCACGATATATGTATATGTTATTTTTCCTGCTCTTTGTGTTGTTAAACGGTTCCTTTTTTTGAGTGAAAGAAGGTGTTGGGTGCTAAGGGAACGTTCAGTAGCAGCTGAAGTAAAGGGAGCTGTTAAAATTCGAACAGCTAATTTGCTTAATTGTGTGCTTCCACAAATTCCTTTCCACCAAGTTACTGGAGAAATTTCATCCAAACAGCTCCAGACAAAAGTTTTTGCCCAGAAATCATTTCTGGCCTTGTAATTGGCAAAATCTGCCATTACATTTATGTTTAGCGCGTGTTACATTGTGTGAATGAATTCCAATGCATCTACCTCCTCAGACGGATCAACATCACTTCCTTATGCCTTGGGATTTAGCAAATACGCAGCTAAATGTATCGGTTTTATGGTATTTTTAAATCGTGAATTGAATATGGTTGATAGCTCAGTTGTGTATATTAAATTCATTTGCTTCGAGTTTGCAAATCCATTCTGTAATGCAACCAAATATGTTTGATCTTAAATGTAATTGCTCCAAAAAGATTTCGCTAAGGAACTGTGATTTTATATCGGCTTATAGATTAATTTGTTCATGAACTGCTAAGACCTGAAAGAATGCTTTAGTTTTTATTACACTCTGCATCGAATAGAAGTAACTTCCCCACCTTGTTTTGGCTGGCAGTTTTAATTGTTCACCGATTTTTTTTTCTTTCACAATTTTAGCTAAAGTTGCTGTTAGAACTTGGTTGTTTTTAATTGTTTTGATTATATTTACAACATATGAGTAATTCTTCTGTAAGGTATCGCATTTTAAAAAATCCTGACAAATTAAATGATGACTATGCGTTACACAACCCATAGGCACAACATTCGGGTAGGCTTCTTTTACTATTTTGAACGCCTTTTGCATATTTGCAGCATTGTCACCAATTAATACAAAAAACTTTTGTTCACCGTATTCCTTCATGATTCCTTAAAAAAGTCCTTCCACAATGGATGCTCCACCATAACCAAAGGAGCACTGGTTACAAATATAGTTGTATTGTGCTAAATTTGAAAGAAGGTGCATATGTAAATCAAATGAAGGCAGGAATCATTTGCTGTCTGTATCTTGCTTATTGTCGCATTGGTTGCAAGCATGTCTTGAACTCGTAGCTTTATTAATAATGGACACTTGATGCAAGTTATTAAATGTTTTGGCATTTTATTTACATTTGCAAATTTGTACCGCTGTTCGCAATGTAAGCATGAAACCTCATTGCTACTTCCGCTTCTATGAAAATGTTTCCAAATAGTTTAATTTTTCGGTCTTCCATCATTTAAAATATAATAAAAATATAATAAAATATAATTATCAACACGCGCACGTTATTTCATTTACTAATCGCTGGGAACAAATATTTAAGAATGAATGAACCAAATTCTTTTTATGCACCTGAAGCTCAAAGCTTGGGTTTCAAAACTTTAATCTTTCTAGTTGCTTCAGCATTGTTGTTGTCATCGCTCCCACTCATTACATTGAATTGCCATAAGCGGTTCTTATTAAGAATTGTTGTTGTGTTTGATGCAGTCAAAACTGCCTTATCTCAAAACGCATCATGAAATGTACATATAAACAAAATATACTTAAACAAAAAAATGTTACTCTACGTAGCAACGAGTATTTGTTATTCAAATGAGTATTTACCCGAAATTAGATAAATACCTGGGTATGAAAGTGGGTAGAAATGGGTAAATCCCCAGCGTCGTGTAAATACCCAGGTCTAAACCCATCTCTAGGTAGGATTACTGGTGGTAGGCATGGAGGAAATGGTTTTAGTTATGATGTTTTTTTCTATGCTGCTAGAAGAGGAGATGTTCTCTGGGGGAGGTTGCTGTTGAGTTTTTTGTATTTTTCAGTTAATGATATATTGCTATTGATGGCTGTGACGCCCGCAAGGGACGAGGGTAGTGACGTTTTGGGGAGTTGAGAAATGTAGGCTTCTCTTGCTGCGTTGGGTCTTAATTTTTAGGATCTCCTTTTGCTGGAGAAACTTGGGGTACTTGTTGGAGTTCGACGCATGTTCTTCTTCGCAATTCGCGCATTTAATGCATGAGCATTCAGCAGTTGGGTTAAGGGGAAGACTGCAGTTCTGGCAAATGGGGTCGTTTTAGCAATGCTTCAATGTATGTATGTCCCAAACGCTGGCAGATTTTTCAACGCATAGGGGTTGGGAAATATTCCCTTGCATGCACTTTATACCATGAAATGTTAATCGTCTCGGGTAGGCGGAACAAGTCGAAGGTTACTTAGCTTTGCGACTGGCCGCTGGGTAAGCGAACCTATTGTCCCCCAAATTGAAGGCCCCGGGGGGCATTTTAGTTAATTATTGCTATATGCAGTTCAGGAAGGCACGTGCTCGCTTAAACCACGTAAATGAAAAATTGGATAATATACTACAGTAAGTTGTTGTTTGATTATAGCGGAACCAAGCGAGAAAACGAAATCAAAGAGCGCAAACAAAATAGTACCGTACATGGCGAATGCTAGTCGATGACTTTTCAAAAGATTTGTTAAATATAATTGCAAGCGATATATGCAAAGAGGAAACACAATTTTTCAGAAAAGAGCTAGGCAGTAAATCATATCCCGCACCTTTCGAAGTATCTAGTGTAGCAAGGGATTCGTAAACTTGTTCGGCTCTGTACTCTATTGGCGATTGCGGTAGTGTGCGCGGAGAAGGAGAGCAGGCTGTCCAATTTCCCCCCCAGAATCTTCGGGTGATTAACCGTCGGAATGAGAGTGCCATCGATGTGGATGTTAAGATCCAGCCTGACCTCCTACGTCCAGGTGGTAAAGAGGGTCGCCGAGGACTTAGCAGGGGACAGCGCCAGGTTTCTGCTTGTAAAGAAATCGGCAAGGTCGGAGAGATATCCGTTCACTTTCAAACACAGGTCGTTAATTACATTGCCGGTTGACATTATCGATCAATCATCGGCATAGGAGACTATTGTGACTCCCTCTGGCCATTGAGGGAGCTTGGAGATATAATGATTAAACAAGAGTGGGGGCAGGACGCCACCCTGCGGTACTCCTTGTTTAATCCTCCTTAGTTTTTATGTTTTATCTCTAAACCATACCGAAGGGTCGGCTAAGCACCAACATGGCTTCCGGAAAGTGCACAGCACAACAACAGCACTTAATGCCATAATCACACAGGTAATTCGCGGCCCACCGTTTCAGTCCCTGCGGGAGAGTCGATGCTTCCATGTCAGCTAGTAGCGTGGAGTGGCTGACAGTGTCAAAAGCTTTAGACAGGTCCAACGCTACTGGGACGGTTCTCTCGCAGGGGCGGTTTTGGTTAAGACCACGGTTTACCTGTGTGATTATGGCATTAAGTGCTGTTGTTGTGCAGTGAACTTTCCGGAAGCCATGTTGGTGCTTAGCCGACTCTGGGTGGTATGTGCAATATGGAAGGAGTAGGGCCTCAAGTGTCTTTACCACAGGCGAAAGCAGGGAAATCGGCCGATAGGAATCACCCTTGTCGGCCGGCTTCCCTGGTTTCAGCAGTGGGACCACCCTCCCAACCTTCCAGATGTCAGGAATGATGAGGGTGACCATTGACAAGTTGAGGATCCCTGTGAGCAACTCAACTCCCGCGGGGCCTAAATTTTTCAGCATCAACACGTTTATCCCGTCAGCGCCAATGGCCTTGGAGGCTTTCGCCTTCCCTATGACCTCCTTCACCTCGCCACAAGTGAAGGCAAGAGGCGCGCTGTTGTTTGGTAGTTTGCGCAACTTTCTGGTCACCTTCCCCTTAGCTATATCCCCCGAAGGATGCAATATGAATTGGCGGCTAAAATAACTCGGGCATCTCTTCGGGTCCGACGAGGCACGATCACCGAATGAAATTTCCATTCGGTCGTCGCGCTTCGTCGGGTTGGGTAAGGACTTCACGGTGGACCAGAGCTTACAAACACCCGTGCTTTGGTTGCAGGACTTCAAATGCTCCTCCCACTTGTTCCGCTTATTTAGGTCAACAAGCTTCCGAATCTCCACGTTGAAATCTTTTATGTTGGGATTTCGGGGATCGGAGCGGCGAAGGTGGTGGCGCTCATTCGCTAGAGCGGCCGCTTCGGCCGGGAAATTGAGACGGCTTTCAGGGATCTTCCCTGCCGGGATGAAGCCAGCCGCAGCAGACGCAACCACCTTGCGGAACTTCTGTTCACCTTTGCGAACGTCGCGGGTATGGGAAGAGATCGGAAGGCATTTTCAGTGAACTCCGCGAACCTGACCCAGTTAGCCTTTTTAAAGTTGATATAGGTCCGGTGGTCCGCAGAGACAAAGTCAGCAGGTCTGTCAATCGAGATGATTATAGGTAGGTGGTCTGATGCAAGCGATAGCATAGGTCGCCACGTTATGCTAATTCTCAGACCTGCGCTAGCTATTGTTAGGTCAGGCGAGCTGCTGCAACTACCCATAATCCTTGTGGGGGCATCATCATCATCGCAGCTATTGACAGATTATGCCGACTCATAAAGTCGATTATCTCCTCAGCTCCAGAGTTGGCACGAGTTGCACTTGACAGATGTCGCATTCCGGTATATCCTGGCCTGACACACGGAACAGACTGTGTGGAGCACCAGGAGCTGCTGGCTACTCCCCACACGAGGGGCGGAGCTAGGTGGGGGTTTGGGAGAGGAGCGTCCATGTTGTTGTGTGCTCCTATGAACCGTAGAGGTTCTGCCGGTGCTAGGCACCAATGCACTTGGTGCCACTAAGGGGCCCGTAGAGGCTATGGGCGCCGTAGGGCTCGAACAACGTGGGACCACATAATTTGTGAACCACTCCTTATGGGTCTTACATCGACCATCCCTCCTCCCAGAAACATTGCTCAGGATAGCACAGAGGTTCCCTCCACTCAAGAGTTAATCGAGGGGCTCGACTTGAGCAAACCCGAGCTCGACAGGAGGAGCGAGAGCGAGTTACGGCTCTCGGAGGTAGACGAGCCACAATTATAATGACCCCGCTCATGACAGTAGCCCAGATCAACCTCCACCACGCTAGAGCGGCTTCCTCCGTGATAGCGAGGAGGCTTGCCTCGGAAGTTCTGGGCATCATACTGGCGCAGGAGCCGTGGGTCTATAAAGGCCAGGTAAGGGGCCTGAAGGAAACCAATAATAAGGTAATATGGGATCTCTCATCTGAGAGGCCTAGAACTTGTATAGTGCTTAAGAACAATATTGAATACTTTTGCATTACAGAATATCTAACGCAGGACCTGGTAGCGGTGCAGACAAGATTGGAGGTAGACAAAAGCTCCATGAACGTGGTTTTAACGGCCGCCTACTTTGCTGGGAACAACCCCATACCCCCAAAAGAGGTCCAGGAATTAATAAGGTACTGTGAGAAGGCAAAGCTGCCTATAATTATTGGTTGCCGATACCAACGGACGCGGTGAGTCCTTATTAGAATACATTATAAGCAGTGAACTAAGTATACATAATGTTAGGCACAGACCAACATTCATTACCAGAGCTAGAGAGGAAGTACTTGACATAACACTCAGCAGCAAACTGGCTGACGATCTGATCTCGCGGTGGGAAGATTCCTCAGAACCCTCTCTGTCGGATCACAGAATCATCCAGTTTAAGCGGAGCGCTATGATAACGAATATTAATCCAAACAGGAACCCCAGGAAAACGAACTGGGAGAAGTTCAGCAACACATTAAGCCTAAATTTGCCTAGTTAGGGCACATTCAAAGGAAGGCAGACTGTATAGAATTAGAAAACAGGGTGCGAAGATTCAATGACGTTTTCATTGATGCCTTCCACTGCAGCTGCCCTGAAACCAAACCGAAGAAGTCCAAGACTCCATGGTGGTCTCAGCACCTCTCATCCTTACGCAAAACCGTGCGAATGCTTTTTAACAGAGCTAAGCGCAATGGATGCTGGGAAGAGTATGCAGCTAGTTTAACAGCATACAGTAAGGAAATCAGGAAAGCTAAAAGGGAAAGTTTTAGAAGCTTCTGTGAAGACATCAATTCCACGCCGTCAGCGGCAAGGCTTCACCGAGCGCTAGCCAAAGACAAGGTAGAAACTAGACTAGCTATCAAGCTACCTAATGGTACGTATACCGCTAGTGAAGAGGAAAGAGCGCTGGCTCTGTTGTCGACTCACTTCCCTGATGCATCTGCGCCTGAATCTGAGTCCTATATAGGGAAAATGAGACCATCACAATCCGATTGGGAACTAGCTAAAAACTTATTTACGCAACACTCAGTGAGATGGGCCATGAACTCGTTTGAACGATATAGGTCTCCAGGGGTGGATGGTATCTTGCCAGTGTTATTGCAACAGGGCGGCGATCAGATTATCCCACGCTTGGTAAAGATAATGGGGGACTCCCTTGCATTGTCATACATTCCAACTGTGTAGGGGAGAGCCAAATTTTATAAATATTTATACCAAAAGTTGGGAAAAGGGACTACTCCTTAGCGAAGTCCTTTAGACCAATTAGCCTAACCTCCTTTGTACTGAAAACAATGGAGAAGATCATAGACAATGAGATCAGGTCAAACACTCTGCGGCGGAAGCCACTACATTCCAGTCAGCATGCGTAAGAGGCGGAACGGTCCACTGACACTGCCCTGTACCAGCTAACAACGGAGATACAGAGCGCGTTTGACTGTGGGAAGGCCGTAATATGTTCATTTCTGGACATATGTAGAAGGGGCCTTCGATAACGCCTAACATACGGGGGTATGCAAGGCGTTGGATGGAAGGCAGGTACAAGCGCCAATCTGTCGATGGGTAGAAGCTCTGCTTAAGACTAGAACGGCGGAAACTAGTGTAGCGGACAAGGTAATACAGCTGAAAACCAGTAGAGGTTGCCCACAAGGGGGAGTTTTATCTCCACTATTGTGGAGTCTTGTAGTAGATGAACTCCTACAAAAACTAACCGATAATGGAATTCGCGGCCAAGGATATGCAGACGACATTGTCGTTATAGCTAGAGGTAATTACGAAAGCACATTATGCGATATTGTGCAAAGAGCACTAAACCTGACAAGGGCATGGTGCGCTGGAGTGGGGCTTAATATTAATCCACTGAAAACAGGAAAAAGGAAGATACCAGCAATGAGAACAATCCCATTGGACGGTACTAAAGTTCCTGTTGTAAGCAAGGTGAAATACCTGGGTCTAATCATAGACTCCAAGCTACTCTGGATAGAACATGTGGATGCAACAGCATCCAAAGCAACTAAGGCAATAATGGTGTGCAGACGTATAGCGGGAAAATCCTGGGGATGTAGCCCGAACATACTTAGATGGATGCACACCATGATAGTCAGGCGGATAGTAACGTATGGTGCAGTGGCATGGGTCTCAAGGGCATCGCTGTCAACAGTGAGGAAATCGCTCACCAAGCTCCAACGGCTGGCATGTGTACGCATAACGGGAGCAATGCGTTCATGTCCAACGGGGCGCTGGAAGTGATAGTGTACCTGACACCACTGCACATCAACATAGAACAGTCAGCCAATAGAACCCTACTTAACATAATTAGGGAAGGTCATGGGAAAGGTAAGATTATATCATCCAAAAACATGGAGAAGCTCAGCATCCAGCTTCCTCTTGCTCAGCTTCCAAGCGATGAGATCAAAATAACTAAATTTGAGAAAAGATTCAAAATTGAATTAGGAAACAAAGCTTCATGGAGCACGCCCTCGCTGGAGGGACACCTCCGAACAAGCACCCCGCACTGTGGAGCGGCTGGATCTCCTGCATCCATTAGTTCTAGGAGATACCTTCTGATGTGCCTGGGGGGTAGCTCCACTGCAAGCCGATGCCTATTTGGGTGCCCCAAACGGTGACACACAGCAGGGAACTGCTTGCTGAGCATGAGGTTGTGCTCCTTAACGCGGAGCACATTGACCTCTTGGTGGAGATGTTCCTCAGGCGACATCAGAAGACATCCTGTCACCTGCGGAGTGTGGCGTTCTGGCAGGTCTGCAGCTTCATCCACTGTGTCCTGCTGGTTCCCGACGACCACACTGGTGCAGCATAATATATTACCGGCCGGCCAATCGCCTTGTATGTTGCCAATAACGTTTCTTTGTCTTTGCCCCAAGAGCTGCCGGCGAGCGACTTGAGGACATTGTTGCGGCTCTGTACTCTATTGGCGATTGCGGTAGTGTGCGCGGAGAAGGTGAGCAGGCTGTCCAATTTCCCCCCCAGAATCTTCGGGTGATTAACCGTCGGAATGAGGGTGCAATCGATGTGGATGTTAAGATCCAGCCTGACCTCCTACGTCCAAGTGGTAAAGAGGGTCGCCGAGGACTTAGCAGGGGACAGCGCCAAGTTTCTGCTTGTAAAGAAATCGGCAAGGTCGGAGAGATATCCGTTCACTTTCAAACACAGGTCGTCAATTACATTGCCGGTTGACATTATCGAGCAATCATCGGCATAGGAGACTATTGTGACTCCCTCTGGCCATTGAGGGAGCTTGGAGATATAATGATTAAACAAGAGTGGGGACAGGACGCCACCCTGCGGTACCCCTTGTTTAATCCTCCTTAGTTTTTATGTTTTATCTCTAAACCATACCGATGGCTGACGACCACACAGGTAATTCGCGGTGCATCGCTTCAGTCCCTGCGGGAGAGTCGATGCTTTCACGTCAGCTAGTAGCGTGGAGTGGCTGACTGTGCCAAAAGCTTTAGACAGGTCCAACGATACTAGGATGGTTCTCTCGCGGGGCCGATTTCCCTGGTTTCAGCAGTGGGACCACCCTCCCAACCTTCCAGATGTCAGGAATGATGAGGGTGGCCATTGACAGGTTGAGGATCCCTGTAAGGTACTCAACTCCCGCGGGGCCTAAATTTTTCAGCATCAACACGCTTAGCCCGCCAGCGCCAATGACCTTGGAGGCTTTCGCCTTCCCGATGACCTCCTTCACCTCGCCACAAGTGAAGGTAAGCGGCACGCTTTTGTTCGGTAGTTTGCGCAGCCTTCTGGTCACCTTCCGCTTGCCCCTATCCACCGAAGGATGCAGTATGAATTGTCGGCTAAAATAGCTCGCGCATCTCTTGGGGTCCGACGAGGCACTATCCCCGAATGAAGTTTCCACCCTGTAGTCGCGCTTCGTCGAGTTGAATAAGGACTTTACGGTGGACCAGAGCTTACCAACACCCGTGACTAGGTTACAGGACTTCAGATGTTCCTCCCACTTGTTCCGCTTATTTTGGTCCACCAGCCTCCGAATCTCCACAGTTAAATCCTTTATGTTGGGATTACGTGGATCGGAGCCGTCGTTCGCTAGAGCGGCCGCTTCGGCCGGGAAGTTGGGACGGATCCCAGGGATCCTCCCTGCCGGGATGAAGCGAGCCGCAGCTGACGCAACTACCTTGAGAAACTTCTGTTCGCCTTTGCGAACGTCAGTGGGTGTGGGAAGAGATCTGAAGGCATTTTCGGCGAACTCCGCGAACCTGACCCAGTCAGCTTTTTTAAAGTTGATATAGGTCCGGTGGTCCGCAGAGACAAAGTCAGCAGGTCTGTCGATCGAGATGATTATGGGTAGGTGGTCTGATGCAAGCGATAGCATAGGTCGCCACGTTATGCTATTTATCAGACCTGCGCTAGCTATTGTTAGGTCAGGCGAGCTGCTGCAACTACCCATAATCCTGGGGGGGGGGGCATCATCATTCATCGTGCAGAATGTCGAATAGTCTATCTGTTCTGCCAAATCGTTTCCCCTACGATCAGTTGGTAGGCTTGAATGCCAAAAATCGTGGTGCGCGTTAAAGTCACCAACTACCAATCGGTTTTCACCTCTGAGGAGCGCACCTATGTCAGGGTGATATCCTGCCGGGCAGCAGGTGACCGGGGGTATATAAATATTAAATATTTCCAGCTCGACATCGTCTGACCGTACAGCTATTCCTTGACCCAGCTCCTCTGGGTTCCTGGTCATAAAGGCATTGAGGGAAACGAGGAGGCCGATCGATAGGCTAGAGGTGCGACGGAAAAAACATCCATAGGGCGCGAGCCCTTCCTGCCGGTAGGTCGACATACCGTAAGGGAGGTGCTCAGGGCAGAGGAAAATAACTTAAAGGAAAGACACTGGCACCAGATGGCAGGGTTACGCCAGGCGAAAAGTCTATTGGGAGGGTATAACAGTAAACGATCTAAACAGTTTATTAACCTCTCAAAACCACACTTGAGGATACTTACAGGTTTTCTTACAGGTCATTGCAGACTGCGTAGCCACCCACACAGGCTCGGAATATGGTCGAATGAGTCATGTCGCTTCTGTGACTGTACTCTTTGACTGTGAAGCCGTCTCAAGAAAACGGAAGAGATATCTGGGTTCATATATCTCCGATCAGGAACTTGTACGCTCGTTACCACCAACCATCATCTTAGACTTCCTAAGAGCGTTGGGGTTAGATGAGGTACTATAAAGAATGGAGGGCACAATAGATCGACCACCTCCTAATCCAGGGTGTTATGCGACACCGTGCCCATTGGACGATTTGCAGCCAGGAGGACAATCGGCTGTAGTAGTACGGCGCCTTCTCGACACCGGGCCGCCTCCAGGAGTAACGTGGCCTCACCGCGACAAGGGGCGCTGGCGCGCCGAATTTTTTGAGACCCCCACTCAAATAGATAGACCGTGAGTATCGCCTTGGCGAGAAAGCGGTCGTACGAAAAAGATGAAGACAACTACCAACAACAAAAACAAAAATGAGGAAGAAAAGAAGGAAGACCAGGGGAGAACAGGGAGACGAGGCACTGCCCTCCCAGTTGACCTTTCCCCCGCAGAGGCAGCCCTCTTCGCCGAGCACGTAGATCGGCACACACCAGTCACCGTTCACCGGAATCCGGCCCAGGCAGAGTGCAATGCTCCAAAGGTAAGCGCAAGCGAGGGAGGGGCAAACCTCCACTTCTACCTACCCGAGGAAGACCAGGAGCCCTAGATGACCGCAGAAGAGTAGGGCTGTCTGGCTCAGGTGTAAAGTGGTACCTACGCTACCTGGAACAGGGCAAATCTCCGGAGACCGCCAGAGAGATGGCGGTACTGAGAGCGCGAATAGACCAAACACCCGCACTCGTCGAAGAACGGAAGGGCGGGGGGCCTAGTGCCCAATATAGGCGAAATACAATTGTACCCGCACCCGCACTAGAGCGGTCGAGCGGGAAAGTAGTAGCAGACAGGCCCGCGCCCGCTGTAAAGCGGAGAAGCGGGCATACAACAATCCAAGACATACCTGCACCCGCTGATAAGCGGAGGAGCGGGCAGATCACCCCACAGGCACCGAGCTCAAAACGGCAGCGGGCACACCCACCTCCCCCATCGTCGGGCTCAGCAGAAACAAAGGTAGGGAAGGACCCAGTGGATCGAACAGGGCAGCCTATTAGCTACTCGGACGCTCTCAAAGGCAACCGGCTGGCAGTACTGCCCGAAGGCTACCCGGCGGTAACGCTGGGCTCCGAAGACCTTACTGGTCTGCAAGAGGCGCTTATGGATGAGGTCTTTAAAGGGTGGACCTACCCGCTCGCCTTTTATGGCGTGTACTTTCGTCCGGGACTACTCCTTGTAGACTGCAAGGACGAAAAAACTGCGACACGGCTTATGGAGGCGGCACCGCGACTCGGGGCTTGGAAAGGACCGAAACTCTGTACGAAGAGGGGTTATGAGATACCCCCAACGCATACGGTTATGGTGTTCCTCCCGAGGAGTGCGGATAAATCCGTAGAGCATGCCATAGGGCTGATAAGCGCGCAAAATGAGGGCATGCACACCTCAGCATGGCGCATCATCAGCAGCAGTATCGAGGACAATGGTATCAGGCTGACACTAGGTATGGATGAAGGGTCGTTCAGCAGACTGAAGCGAGACAGCTTCAGGTTGAACTATAGGTTCAGCTTCGTCACCGTCAGGCCCTGGCGACCAAAGATCGCGGGCGAATCAGATGCGGCGTCGGGAAAAGTACAGGACGAAGAGGTGTCTACGGAAATGGCCCAACCATCCGAAGCACCGGCCAAGTCTCTGGCATTCCCGGCGAGTTTCCTGGAATCGGGAAGGACGGTCATCGAAGCAGCGGAAGTTCCCACGACGCAGGAACTGATTGAGGGACTCTACCTAGGTAGGCTCGAGCTAGACAGAGGCAGCGAGAGCGAATTAAGGCTCTCGGAGATCGACGAGCCACAACTATGACCCCGTCCGTGACAGTAACCCAGATCAACCTCCACCACGCGAGAGCAGCTTCGGCTGTTATAGCTAGGAGGTCCGCCTCGGAGGATCTGGGTATAATACTGGCCCAGGAGCCGTGGGTCTACAAGGGCCAAGTAAGGGGCCTGCAGGAGTCAAATAGTAAGGTAATTTGGGATCTCTCATCTGAAAGACCCAGAGCATGTGTAGTGCTTAAGAGCAATATTGATTACTTTTGCATTACAGAGCACCTAACTCGGGACTTGGTAGCAGTTCAGGCAAGACTGGAGGTGGATGGAGTATCCAAAGATATAGTACTTGCCGCTGCATATTTCCCAGGGGACACTAACACCATCCCCCGCCCGAGGTTCAACAGCTAATAAGGTACTGTGAGGATGCAAAACTACCCCTTATCATCGGATGTGACGCGAATGCACATAGCGAAGAGTGGGGCAGCACCGACACCAATAAGAGGGGTGAGTCTTTATTAGAATATATACTAAGTAATGATCTGGACATATGTAACGTCGGGCATACACCGACGTTTGTCACCAGAACCAGAGAAGAGGTACTAGACATTACTCTCAGTAATAAACTGGCGGATAATCTGGTCTCGAAATGGGAGGTTTCCACGGAACCTTCTCTGTCGGCGCATAGAATCATCCAGTTTGATCTGAAGGTTAAGTCTATGGCGGGCAAATCCATGAGAAATCCCAGGAGGGCTGACTGCGAGAAATATAGTAACCTAATTAGCCTAAACTTATCTAGCATAGGACACACTCGCAGGGGAACGAACTGTATGGAGTTAGAAAGCAGGGCAAAACAAAAACACCCTGGTGGTCTGAGTACCTCTCTTCCCTTAGGAAAACGGTGCGGAAGCTATTCAACAAAGCAAAACGCACCGGATGCTGGGAGGAATACGCAGCAAATCTAACGAAGTACAGTAAGGAGATAAGAGAAGCAAAAAGAGACAGCTTCAGACGCTTCTGTGAGGACATTGCTTCCACTCCAGCTGCAGCAAGACTTCACAGAGCTCTAGCAAAAGAGAAAATAGAGACAAAACTAGCCATTAAACTACCGAACGGTACGTATACCGCTAGTGAAGAGGAAAGGGCGCTAGCTCTGCTGTCGACTCACTTCCCGGATGCCTCCGCAATTGACATGGAGCCTTGGTCACGGAAATCGAGACCATCACAAACTGACTGGATGATGGCTAAAAGTATATTTACCCACCATTCAGTGAGGTGGTCCTTGTGAATGTTATGAGGGATTCGTTTGCTCTTGCCTACATTCCAATGGTGTGGAGGAGAGCTAAGGTGATTTTTATACCAAAGGTAGGAAAAAGGGATTACTCACTAGCGAAGTCCTTTAGACCAATCAGTCTAACCTCCTTTGTACTCAAAACAATGGAGAAGATCGTCGATAATGAGATAAGGTCAAAAACTCTGCGAAGAAAACTTCTTCACCCAAGTCAACATGCATTCAGAGCGGGACGATCTACGGATACTGCTCTGTACCAACTGACGACGGAGATACAGAGTGCATTCGACTTCGAGGAGACCGTTATATGCGCTTTTCTGGATATAGAGGGAGCTTTCGACAACGCCACGCATACAGGGGTATGCCAAGCGCTAACGAAAAGGAACGTGCACTCATCCATATGCAATTGGATAGAGGCACTACTTAGGACCAGAACAGCGGAAACAACTGTAGCGGGCAGCGTTGCGCAGCTAAAACCCAGTAAGGGCTGCCCACAAGGGGGAGTAATCTCCGCTCTTCTGTGGAGCCTGGTAGTGGATGAACTGCTACAGTTGCTAACTGACAAGGGAATTCGCTGCCAGGGATACGCGGATGACATTGTCATTATAGCTAGAGGAAAGTACGAGAACACATTATGCGACATCGTACAAAGAGCTCTTAATCTTACAAAGGCATGGTGCGCCGGGGTGGGGCTCAATATCAACCCACACAAGACGGCCATCGTACCATTTAGCATAAAATCCAAATTACTCTGGAGAGAACATGTCGATGTGACAATATCCAAAACAAACAAAGCAATAATGGTGTGCAGACGTCTAGCGGGAAAGTCCTGGGGCTGCAACCCAAACATGCTTAGATGGATCATCCATCTAGGGGGGGGCGAAGGGGGCGTCTGCCCCGAGCGCCAAAGATAAAGGGCGCTAAATCGATACCCAACTAACTATACCCACTATATTTTTATCATGAATTCTCCTTCCAATCCTTTTTTTTCAATATACATATGTTACATCTGAACAAAAAACTCTATTAACTATAAATTGATATATATGAGAATTCATATTTTAGCGCTGCTCATGTATGTCACAACGTTACCGAAGGGGGCGCTTGGAACGTCAGGAATGCCAAAACTAACTTTACTTCATGGTAAAATTGTGTAAGAAAAAAATGTTCCCTTTGTAACATCAAAAAAATGGAAAAGTGATAATCAAAGTAAAAGAAATCGAGCAAGTCATGGGAAAAACAGGTAATTAATGACATTTAATTTCAGCTTTCTTTACGGATTTGTTGAAACTTTGAATCTATAATGCATACGTAAATAAAAACAACCATAATATAACAATCCGTATTTCCCTATGAAAAAAATCCATGGCGCAGGCCACATGTGATTCCACGTGGGTTTTTTGCGTTTTCATCTGAATGTATACTGAATCTATTAATTTATGTCGAGTTTTGATGCGTCTTTAAACTGCATTCCGCAAAATAACAGGATGGCAAAAAACCCAGGTGAGAACCCAGGTGGAATCCCAGGTGGACTGCCAGATGGATTTTTTCATAGGGTTTGTTAAACAAATTTTCCTTAATTTGTTTTCGTTATTTATAATAATCGATTTGTTTTTATAATTTTAGGCAATAAAAATAACAACATGAAGCGAACTAAACTGAGTGGCGCTCAATTCAAGAAAATAAGGATGAAAAAGCAACACGCTGCAAATTTATCTAAAGAATTCATGTTGAACTACGTGAAAAGTCATAATAATGGACAATCTCCGGATGCTCCCAAAAAAAATCCTTCAGTTGCAAGCGATATTGAACATGAAGTATGCTAATTGAAACTGATTGGATACTCCAATATTAAATTATGTTTTCATGATAAATTACAAATTCAGGAAGCATCTTCATCCGAAGAAATAGTGGGAGAGGAAAATACAGACAAATTGGATGTTGGAGGTATATGTGAAGATCAAGCTGCACTCAACAATCCACGTGTTGAAGAAAATGTGGTGCGACTTGTCTTTCATTATCATATATTATATTCAGGGAAACTGTGAACAATATTTTGAATAATAAATTTCTTCCAGGAAAATGTTCTTGAAACACATGAAAACGCGGCAATGGAAAATGTTGACTTATCCACCAGTAAAGACATGGGTGCCTGGCCTGAAAAAATATCACAATCATTTCGTGATTTGGTTGTGAATGCTGGAGTTGAATCTGTACGAAATACAAGTGGTCCATTTTATCCAGATGAATCGGGAAGATCTTTGAATAGTGCTTGGTTTCAACGAACGCATAAAAATGGCGAAAACACTGAAAGAACCTGGATGTGCTACTCTGTTGTGAAAAAATCATTGTTTTGTTTCTGCTGTAAATTGTTTCCCTGCAAAAACAATCAGAGTAGTTTCAGCAATTAGACTGGATTTTCAACCTGGAAGAAATTGAATCCTCGCATAGAAGACCATGAAAATAGTCCTGCACATCGCTCCTCATTCATAGAATGTAAAGAAATGGAACGCTCTTTCATGAATGGAGGACTTATTGACAACCATCTTCAACAACAAATTCGCGACGAAGCCAAAGCATGGAGAGATATTCTTGAGCGTATTATTGCTACGATTCAAACAATTGCACAGCAGAATTTAGCACTCAGAGGACACCGAGAATCTATCACCGATGATACAAATCCAGGCAATTTTCTCGCTCTTATAAGATATCTGAGTAAATTTGACCCTGTGATGGAAGCTCACGTGGAATCTGTTTCTGCCAAAAAAGGACAGCTTTCATATTTTTCTCTCACCATTCAAAACGAAATTATTTCGCTATTACAAAATGAGAAAATCCATCACTTCAGCAGTCAAAGATGCAGTTTACTTCAGCATTTCCTTTGATACAACTCCAGATTCCAATCATGAAGAACAAATGGCCCAGATCATCAGATACGTTGAAGTAGAACGGAATTTTGTCGAGATTAAAGAATCATTCATTGATTTCATCCCTCTCAAAACAAAAGATGCAGAAGGAATGACAAATGAAATCTTAAGTAAGCTTGAAAGTGACGAACTGGATTTGAATTACTGCAGGGGGCAAGCTTACGACAATCAAGCCACAATGGCCGGTGTTCATTCAGGTTCAACGAAGAATTTTGGATCAGTATCCATTGGCAACATTCATCCCATGCAATACTCATTCTCTCAATTTAGTTGGAGTTCATGCTGCTCATATCAACGCTCAAGCTGTCACATTTTTTGGAACAATAGACCGTATCTACCTTTTTTTCTCAGCATCAACTCATAGATGGGACATCCTGAAGCAATATGTTACCATCACAGTCAAACGTCAGTCTGATACCAGATGGAGTGCCAATGCAGCAGCAGTCACCAGTATATCAACCCAGCTCGATGAAGTAATTTCAGCCCTGGAAAAATTACACGACGCGCCATCTGAAACTGTTAACACAAGCCAAGATGCAGGACTTGTCATTGATTCGGTGGAAAAGTTTGATTTCCTGGTTCTCCTTTTTTTATGGACGGAAATTATACAATCTATTAACAGATATCAAAAAATGTTCCAAGCCAAAGAGATCAGCTTGTACGAAGGGTTGCCAATATTGGAATCATTGACTGATCATATAAAAGAATGGAGAAGTAGTCTGTGTGATTCGGTCATATCAAAGGCTGTTTACGCCGCAGCGTAAATATTTTCTAACCGCCCTAATACGCGTGTATGTACGCATACACATGCAACTGCGAATTACTCCGTATTTCCCGCCGGATAATTCCTTTTGCTAATCTTTCCATTAATTGCTTTCCAATAAAACTGCGGTTGACGGCAACCGTACGTTTTTTCATAATTTCACTCGCTCACAGGATTTCTAGAGCGACACACGCTACCACCAGGATTCACACCACAGGTAAAGCCAAATTAATGTATATCTACATATATGCAATAGAATAAATCTGCCTTTTACATTTAAAACTAAACCACAAAATTTCTTTTAATTTTCTATTTCCAAATATCCAACCGTGCGTCTGGATATTTGTACATGGTCCTTCGAGCCGGATCACAGATACAGTCCACTCAAATTAATTACCACAGAGCCCGGAGAAAAACAAAAATTTCAAACAAAGCCGCACAATCAACCACCCAAACAAGGCAAGCGAATACACAAGGCAAGCGCACATATACACAAGCTGCATTCACAACAACAGCAAACGCAATCAATTGCCATCACCACAAATCACAAACATTAAGGTACGTGTTATATTTTCCAATATTTTATAACACGTTAATCAATTTTTTGGTGAAACAACGCCTTACAAGGCAAGTGATTTTTTTGTGAAAACGAAATAGTGTTACAATTGGAAAAAAAAATTATACAGTGCTAATTCCGTTTGTACGCGAGCGACAACAACAAACACTAACGGTCGTACACACACACGCACACCAGTGAACAGTGGTACGGTATTGCAATCCATCAAATTTTAATTTAAAGTTTTATTTTGGATTTTTTCACTTTTATTTACTTTAAAGTAAATCGGCATAATTTTCTTGGTTCAATACTGTTCATTGGCTTAGCACAATTGTTTATTTGCAAGTCACTATTTTCACTGATTCGAGCAACACTATTTCTATTGCACTATTGCGTTTTCACATTATCACTTTTGAGCCTTTGTTGTAATTTTGTATATATACATAACTAACAAGTAAACACCAATAACACTGGTACATAATTAAGTACCCACTTTACTTGTTAAAACACAGTTATATATATACGTCGACACATTTTGGGTGGCAAGTGTTTTTTTCTTTTGCATCAAGTGCCATTTTCACACATTAGGGTGGCACACACATTAAAAAAAAAAAAAAAATTTTACAATTTGACTGAAATTAAAAGAAAATCATTAAATAAAGATACAGACAAATAAAAATTTACTGGTGATTGTCATTTTGTGGGACTTTTTAAAAAATATCAGATTTAGGTTACTTCAGTAAATCCTCCTTAGCTTTCACTATGGATTCATACATCCGTTTAGCAGAATCTGTCGCAGAGTTCGATGCTGACTTCAACAGCACTCCCGCCTCCGAACAAAATAAGCACGGTCTTGCTATCCAGCAAGACGAATTAAAAGTGTTATGGGAGAAGACGAAGGCAGCGTACGATACGCTAACGAGCTCAGAAGGTTTAAGTAAGGAAGATGTTAGGGCGATAAAAAAGAAATATAAAATATGTTTTTCGGCATATGTGAAATGCATGTCTGCTATGGCTACACAAGCAGAAGCATTAACTAACTCACAAAAGGATGTAGCGGAGCAGTCCGTCCGCGAACACAATATCCACCTTCCACCGTGCGATACAGACGTGTTCAAGGGCGACTATCTTTCATGGCCAACATTCCGTGATATGTTCACGGCCATCTACATCCTCAATAAGCGCCTCACCCCGGTTGAGAAACTTTTTCATCTCAACCATAAGACACAAGGGGAGGCCAAAGAAATAGTTAGAAAGTGCCCCCTAACGAATGAAGGCTTTACTACAGCGTGGAAAAACCTGTGCGAACGCTACGAAAATAAGCGTATCCTAGTCAACACGCAACTAAAACTATTGTTCAGCTTAAAGGCAATAGAATTTGAGTGTGGTAGCTCAATAAAAAGTTTGCAGCGTGAGATAAACAATTGCTTATCAGCCCTGCAGAGTCATCAAATTGACATATCGAACTGGGACGCAATTGTCGTTTATCTCTGCTCGACGAAGCTGCCTGACAGTACACTGGCTCTATGGGAACAAACCATAGACCATAAAAACGACATACCCAAGTGGGACGATATGGACAAGTTCCTGTCCAATCGTTTTCAGACTCTTGAGACATTGTCAGGGTTGAAGGATGGTAGAGCTGTGAGAGTGCCAAAGCCGCCACAAATCACACGTCATCCTTTCGAAACCCCAACAAAAAGAGTTGGCACCTTCCAAGTAAGCGTGACCAATTTTACTTGTAAAATGTGCCATACAAACGAGCACAAATTGCGCAGCTGTTCCCGATTCCTACAGCTAACACCTACAAATAGAGTGAATTTTTTAAAGGAAAATAATTGTTGCCTGAATTGCCTTAGTTCCGGACATACTGTGTCAAGATGCACAAGTTCATACAATTGCAATACGTGTCACTCGCGACATCACACGCTCCTGCATCTAAATGCAATTCAGCCAAAGACAATGACGCGTTGGACGTCTTCAAGGCCTGCCGATGATTCTCCATCGACATCTAGGCAGGCGCAAGCACAACGTGATTCCGATAAAGCAACAGAAAACGCAAACAGAAATTTTAAGTCCTGCTTTGCGAATTCAAGTACAGGTGTGCTATTAGGAACAGCTCGCGTAAACATACGTCTCAATGGCACAGATTTTGCTGCACGAGCACTGATTGATTCTGGTTCTGAGTGTTCCTTTATAACAGAGAGGCTCAAACGCAGAATCAATCTATCTGCACAAAAGATGCATGCCCAAGTTTCGGGCATCACAAACTCGGTAAATGCCCAGGTTAAAGAAGCATGCAACATACAATTGCGGTCCCCCGTCGACCCATTGTTTAGCTTGACTGCAACTGTCCTGGTATTACCACAACTAACCGGAAATCTGCCTACAACAAATATAAGCGCGAAAACGAGGCAAGAATTTCCGGACCTGATATTAGCGGATAAAAGGTTTTTTGTTAATGAACAAATAGACCTCATTCTTGGTGGAGACATTTATCCACAAATCATATTAAGTGGGATAAAGAAAAACGTCTTGAGGACACTTCTAGCCCAAGAAACCGTATTCGGTTGGATTATAACCGGTAGTACGGATACTACAAAGACCCACAGAAATAAAGTTTCGTGCTTCAGCGAAGTTTCGCTGGATAAGCAACTTACGGCATTCTGGGAGTTAGAAGATTTACCCAAAACCAAAAGCCTCAATGAAGATGATAAATATTGCGAAGAGCTTTATAAAAAGACCACCATCAGAACTAATGAGGGAAAATACATAGTCTCGTTACCATTCCGACAGGAATTTCCAGTAACCATACAACTAGGCCCGTCTCTTAAAAAAGCCTGCTCTCAATTCTTCCGGAATGAGACACGGATAGCTAAGGATCCCGTCCTACAAAAAGAGTATAATAGGGTGTTAGCAGAGTATGAGACACTAGGACACATGACGAGAATAAATAGTAACATTTCAGCGGACTCTTGTGAAAATTACTTCCTGCCTCATCACGCCGTTACAAAGGCAGAGAGTACCTCAACTAAAGTTCGCGTGGTTTTCAATGCCTCAAGTGCAACCGCTAATGGAAAAAGCTTAAATGACGTCCTCCTACCAGGTCCAGTACTGCAATCAGATCTTCCGATACTGATTCTACGCTGGAGATTATACCGATATGTTTTCAACAGTGACATTGAGAAAATGTACCGACAAATCTGGATAAACGATAACCAGTCGAAATATCAGCGCATCGTCTTTCGGGCAAACCCGAACGAATCAACGAGCCTATATGAATTAAAGACGGTTACGTTTGGAATAAACTGTGCTCCTTACCTGGCGATAAGAACACTGTTGCAGTTGGCCGATGACGTAGAAAGCTCGCATCCAATAGCAGCTAATATTCTGCGAAAATGCATGTACGTAGATGACGTACTTGCAGGAGGACATAGCATCGAATCTACCATCAAGGCAAGGGACGAAATTTCTACGGTACTGCGGTCAGCAGGTTTTCCCTTACGAAAATGGACGGCCAACTGCGAGGATATAATTGCAGACATTCCAAAAAAGGATCTACTAAGCGAAGATTTTTTGGAATTCGAAGACACCAGCACAGTTAAGGCTCTTGGAATAAGATGGAACGCCCATTCGGATTATTTTTACTTCCTAACAAGACCAATGGAGCATAGTGACACAATCACTAAAAGGTCGATATTGTCTTCCATCGCCAAGCTGTTCGATCCGCTAGGATGGCTTGCGCCCATTGTAATAGTAGCCAAAATATTGATGCAAAACATTTGGCTGGAAGGCACAGAGTGGGATGAACCTGTGTCTTCAACTACTTTGGAAAAATGGCAAAATTTCACCAAACACTACCGCGAGATAGAGAGGATTAAGATACCGCGTTGGGTCTATTTTTCTCCCGCCCATGACGTCGAAGTACATGGCTTCTGCGATGCTTCAGAAAAAGCGTATGCAGCTACGGTATACTTACGGGTTAAGCAGGGTAATGAAGTTCTAGTGAATCTGCTGGTAGCAAAAACAAAAGTTGCTCCAGTGAAAACTATTTCCCTGCCCCGATTAGAACTATGCGGCGCGGTATTGCTCGCCGAAAGTATTGAGTCGGTACTTGGCAACCTACCACTAGGACAGGTACAAGTACACTTATGGACAGATTCCACAATTGTGCTTGCATGGATACGTAAACCTCCATGTTCGTGGTCAACGTTCGTAGCACATCGTATAACCAAAATACTCGACAAAGTCGGAAATACTGACTGGCTTCATGTGGAGTCGGCATCAAATCCAGCAGATATGGCAAGCAGAGGAGTTCTCGCCTACGAATTAGTCGATAACACTCTGTGGTGGCATGGTCCTTCTTGGTTGCAAGAAGACAAGGAAAATTGGCCAAGACAAGAGACAAACTATAACACCAACATCGAAGAAAAAAGGGCGCATTTATGTGCAACAACAACAATACAAAATTTTGAGGACATTCTCGATAGGTTTTCAGATTTACCGAGAGCTTTGAGAATCTTGTCATATATCATGAGATTCTACCAAAGCACTCATCCGAACAAAAAAGCTTCCTTTCGAGCAGAGTCTTGTTTAATTTCATCCGATGAAATTAAGGCAACGACACAACGCTTAATAATCCTTTATCAGAAGCAATACTACCGTGATGAATATTCGAACCTAGAGTCAAAGAAACCCATCGATAAAAAAAGCGAAGTGCTACCCCTTAACCCTTTCTTAGATAAAAATGGGATTATGAGGACTGGAGGTCGTCTTGGCGCATCGCTAGATTTAGCGTACAACGAGCGTCACCCAATAATCCTTCCTTATAAATGCCGATTAGCCCGTCTTGTAGTCCAATTTATCCATAAAATCTCCCTGCATGGCGAGAATCAATTAATGCTGCGTCTCATTCGAACTCAATACTGGATTCCCCGAGTCAAAAATATGGTAAAGGCTGTCATCCATAATTGTAAGGTCTGCACAATTTACAGAAAACAAACCCAAACGCAGCTTATGGGAGTGCTTCCTCAGGAACGCACCTCCTATTCGCGTGCATTTACAAACACGGGTGTAGATTTCGCAGGACCTTTCGATATAAAAAACTTCCGCGGCAGAGGTTGTCGCATCTCAAAAGGTTACGTCTGCCTGTTTGTGTGTTTCGCCACTAAGGCTATACACCTGGAAGCCACCAATGACCTTAGCACTGCATCTTTTTTGGCAGCTTTCGCTAGGTTCATAGCCAGGAGAGGATGCCCAAAAAATGTTTACTCCGACAATGGCACCAACTTTGTCGGAGCTTCGCGATCTCTACGATCAGAATTCAAAGCATTTATAACCGAAGCGCGAAAAAATACAATGATTAAATATAGCCATCAGATAATCACATGGCATTTCTTACCCACTGCAGCGCCTCATATGGGCGGATTGTGGGAAGCAGGGGTAAAAAGTTTTAAAACCCATTTTAAGAAGATCGCTTCCGGCTTCAGTTATACATTCGAAGAGTTCACAACTCTTCTATGCCGAATCGAGTCATGCCTTAACTCCCGTCCGTTAAGCCCCTCTTCGAATGAGCCTTCCGACTTGGAGCCTCTTACCCCCGGTCACTTCCTAGTAGGTGGACACCTATTAGCTCCACCTGAACTAGAAATCAACGAAAGCCCTGCCTCGATCGTAAACCGATGGCAGAAACTTAAAGCCCTCCATCAAACATTTTGTAAACGATGGAAGGCTGAATATCTGCTGGAAATGCAGAAACGCACAAAGTGGAAACATCCACAAACTAACATCAAAACTGGAGATCTGGTGGTGATAAAAGAGGATAATCTACCGCCTAACATGTGGAGACTGGGACGAGTCATCAACTTACACCCAGGCTCGGATAACCGGGTACGCGTCGTCGACATCTATACTACGAAGGGACAAACCAGCAGGCCAATAACGAAATTGGTTTTGCTGCCCTTCATCGAAAGTACCGCTACTTCCCCTACCCAAGGATAAGTACTTAATAAAAAAAAAATAAAAAAAAAAAAAAAAAAAAAAATTTTCATAAACAGTACATGAAGTACAAGAAAATAAAGAAATCTGTACTGCCATTTTTTCAAATCACATAAGTACTTAACTTGAAAATGTTCCGATGGATTACCTACGACGATGGCGTACAAAAATAAAGAAATCTGCGAAATCATGTTTTTACATACTTCAAGTAGTGGTTATTTGGTACCCGATACCCGTACAAAATTAACTGACAAACTAAACAATAGTTTTGAATTAATTTTGTAAAGTGGTCATTTAATACCCGAAACTATTTCAAAACTAACCCACAAACTAACCAATAGTTTCAGTTAACTTTGAAAAGTGGTCATATCAAAATAAATATCCGAAATTATTTCGAAATTAACCGACAACTAACCAATAGCTCGAGTTAATTTTCCGGAATTTATGACCGATTGTCAAAAATCAGCCCGGTTAAACCCTAAAACCCTATCCACTAACTAAATTTCAGAGCGTAAAGAAAATTTGGAAAACGTAAAGACGCAAGAAGCGGAGAAAACGTAAAGACGCAAGAAGCGGAGAGAACGTAAAACTAATGAGAAGTTGCAAGTTTTTTTTTATGTATATATTTTAAATATTTTGATATAGTATTTAAACATTTTGTATATTTAAATATTTTATCATTTTTTTCAAATTTTAATAACTTTTATCATAACTTTATATTTTTTGGATCAACTCAATAATTTCCAATAATGTTTTATCCAACGTGCAAATTCTTGCTAGTACTTAGATCTTTCCAATTTATCCGTTAAAAAAAAAAAAAAAAAAAAAAAAAAAAAAAATTTTTTTTTTAGAAACATCTAAGTACTAGTATTTTCCCTATACACATAAAAAATTTTAAATAAATATATACATATACGTATAAAAACACAACACAGTTACTTGTTGGTTATGAACAGCTCCACTGGTGTCCCGCTCCTCTCACCGGAAAAATCTCATTCGAATTGTTCACCTGTGGGGAAATAAAACAAATTAGTTCAGTGTACAAAATTGATTAAACACAAAAAAAAAAAAAAAAAAATTTCGGTCCACACTAATACTTTACAAACTCCTTTCATTGCTTCCGATCATCCGCCATCTTCGCATGGCATACCCCTCCTCCCTCCGACTGTGCCCTCGCAATCGAACGCATCACGCCACCATGTGCATGTAGATATGTATATATCGATATACATATGTACATACACGCACATGTACCTACTTATGTACGTAAAAAACACAAAAATTTATGTACGAAAATTATTATATTATTATTAGTATAAATATATAAATTACCACTTACCTGATCATCGCCGCCGTACACATGCATGCGTCCACCATCGCCATGAATGCGATGTACGCATATGTACGGCAGGCACTGTTGGCCAGCTGCACATGGCGACATGTACGCCAACCTCAAAATCACCACAACTGGAACTGAAGCCCCGCTCGTGCTGAACGAGATGCTGCCTGCTCCTTTGTTTTGCCAGAATCCTGGCCTGCTTTTGCCTCCAGCCATTTGCCATTTCCAGGTAATAATTTTGTTCGCAAGCAAAATGGAAATGCTAGCAAAATCTTGTAACACTTGGAATGGATTTTTTAACACTCAAAATGTATTTCTTTATACATTTTTTTTCACGAAAACTTTTTTGCTTTGGGCAGAGCAACGTCAAGACCCGACACGACAAAGATTTTTTCACTAATTTTTTATATTAACACCTTTTTAATTGATCAACAATAATTGCCACTACCACTCGCGTCAAAAATTCACGTTCAAATAATTTTTTTTGGAACAGCCACTGTGGTCAGCAAATTAAGCACAGTGGCATACAAACTGTTTGTGGGTGGTAGGCCAGATTGCTGGATGCCAGATTGCTGACCTACCTCACCACAATCAAATATCTAATGTGCATATGTACATAAACTACACAAAAAACAGAATGTTGAGCCATTTCATGGTGGGGGCACTTTCCGCGATTACCTAAATTCAGGAATAGGTAGTTCAAATCAATTTTTTATTTCTTTTTAATATTAAAATAATTATATGCAATCAGATGTTTTTACGATATATGAAAAATATATCGTAATGCCATATTACGTTCGCAACTGTGGACATAGCCAAGTCCACCACCCTCAAGAGCAACTGGAGTTAGGCACCATGTACCGATGGGGGGCGCAAGTGCACCGATGCGATCACACCCAAATACCATTTTTACAGTGGGTGATGAAAGTTTTTGGACACTTGGCGCATAAATGCACCAAATACAAAATAAATAAATAAATACATAAATACATAAAATTAACACTAAAATACATATATATATATGCATACAATTTTTGTCATGCCATAATTTCATAAAAATAAAATCATTTTTTTTTTCTTTGGTTATTTTGTTCCATATCACTTGCCACCCAATATTACGACCACTTTCAACGGGTGGCGGCTCGGAAACCTGTACTTTCCGACCGTCACTGCAGCATGAACGGCGAAGGCGCGGCTCGGAAACCAGTCCTTTCCGACGGCCCAGGCAGCGCGGCTTTGGATCCCGTCCTTTCAGACCGTCTGCCCAGCAAAAAGAAACGACGAAGGACTGGCGTGGGAACTTGTCCTTCCCGACCAGCTCAGCATCAGCGAACGGATGGCTCGGGAACACGTTCTTCCCGACCATCTGATATCCAAAAGAATTGGCGGCGAGTTGACTCGGGAACACGTCCTTCCCGATCACTGCGACGAAACGCCCCATATAATTACCCCAACTAGCGCGACAACACACGTATGTTCGCTTAATATTTTTTTATTACCGTCCTTCCTAGTAGAGAACAGGAGACGATGACGGAGGAACACGGAGCGGCTCAAGGAAACAACATGCAAGCGGCTCAACAAACAAACAAACAAAATAATATTTTTTAAGCAAATATGTGATGTGGTGTGAACCAGTAGTAGACTGTTGTCAACGCTCAGGATTTTTGCTTACCGCAAGGGGGCCGGCATGTTTACGCCGCAGCGTAAATATTTTCTAACCGCCCTAATACGCGTGTATGTACGCATACACATGCAACTGCGAATTACTCCGTATTTCCCGCCGGATAATTCCTTTTGCTAATCTTTCCATTAATTGCTTTCCAATAAAACTGCGGTTGACGGCAACCGTACGTTTTTTCATAATTTCACTCGCTCACAGGATTTCTAGAGCGACACACGCTACCACCAGGATTCACACCACAGGTAAAGCCAAATTAATGTATATCTACATATATGCAATAGAATAAATCTGCCTTTTACATTTAAAACTAAACCACAAAATTTCTTTTAATTTTCTATTTCCAAATATCCAACCGTGCGTCTGGATATTTGTACAAAGGCTAAAAAACTTTGCGAAGAAATGGGTGTATCTATTTTGAAAAGGAAAATCAAAAAATGAACGATGCCAGGTGAACTTGCAGATGACACCAAGCTTGATACTTATCAAGAAACAAGACGTGTTTTGATTGAAATTTTGGACAGCCTTTCAATCGAAGTTTCAACCCGCTTCGCCAGCTTGAGAGAACTGAATGAGCGTTTTGCTTTTTTATGCAGATTCCAAGAATATCCCAACGAGGATAGAGAAGATTTCAAATGATTACTATCGGAGATCAACGCCAAATGAAACTTTTTGGCCAAAATTTACCCAGATGATCTAAATGGAGGAGAATTGTTCAGCGACATCAAGGACGTGATTTTTCTACTGAAAAGAGCAACCAAAAAAGGGGAAAATTTCGATCTCACTCCAAAAGGAATACTGCTATATGTTTCATCATTGGGGTTAGAAGCATATAAAACTCTTGTAACGGCCTTGAGAATTTTTCTGACTCTTCCATTGTCTGCGGCTTCGTGCGAACGTTCATTTAGTAAACTCAAATTGATAAAATCTTATCTACGCACAACCATGAGCCAAGACAGACTCTCAAAACCCAACACATGTCCGGCATGTGGAGATTCTCCGCACGACACCAACCACCTATTCACATGCCCTCTCAAACCCACTCATCTAACCCCCCTCTCCCTCTGGACCAACCCTGTCGAAACTGCACGTTTCCTGGGCCTCCCCCTAGATGAGTTTGACGACAACGACCATGGGTGAATCCGCTCTTTACGGGGCGCGACTAGCCCCTACAACAACAACAACAACACAGACTCACAAATTTGGCTATACTTTCTATTGAAAACAAGGTAGCATCATCGCTTGATTTATTTAGTTTATTTTTATTTATTTATTTAAGTCTATGAACAATAAATTCTTACAGACTACTAACAAACTTACATGAGATTATTTATTTATTATTTATTTATTTATTTAATTAATCTAGAAATATTAACATTTATTTATTTATTTATTTATATATGTAAAGTCTTTGAATTAACAAATTCTTACAGACTATAATTAAACTGATTTGGAATAGTACAAAAATTACTAAGAAAAAAATGACTTGAGGTGGTTTATTAAGATGGCATAGGGCCACGAAAAATCAGCACCCGAAGAACTAAAAAACAAATTTAAATCAGCACATGCCCTAGAAATAGGAGCATTCCTACCATAATTAGTTTTCGAGAAACCAATTATGAAGGGTTCAAACTGTCGAAGCCTTCTACAAGGAACATTAACCGAATTTCCAAATGATAGTGGCGTACTCTAACCTCGATCTGACAAAAGCACAATATAACGTTTTGAGAGTATAAGGGTTAGTAAATGCAGAACAATTTCGGCGTACGAATGCTAGCATCGAGTATGACCGCGTTATGACATGGTTGACATGGATAGTGAAATTTAACTTGGAGTCAAAAATAACTCCTAAGTCTTTAATTTCCTCAACAGATTTCAAAGAAGAGCCAGCAATACTATACGAAGTAGGCAACGCAGTCGGCGATTTAGCAAAAGTTACGTGGAAGCATTTATTTATATATTTATTTATTTAATCTACCAGGCTTAGCCCTCACAGATCAGATCACATATTATTATTAATTCAGTAGTAATAAGTTACAATAAGTTATTACAAATACACTCCAATAATCTAGTCTTAAAGCAATATCTACTTAAATCAAAATCAGCAATAGTACTAATTGAGTTACATAAAAGCGTAAATTTATGAATTGGTTCGTTTCCACCATAATTCGTTCTATGCGCTTGACAATAGAAAACATAACGTCCTCTTAGCGACCTTCCCGGTACGTGAAAAGGCAATAGTGCCAGAAGCTCTGGAGAGTCAATTTTGCCATCACAAATATCTTTCATAAAGAGGATACCATTCATCCTTCTTCTACTCGCAAGATTAGTTAGGTTAAGTATCCTACATCTTAGCTCATAAGAGGGCATAGCGTCAAACGGGTAAAAGCGCCGAAGAGCGAACCTTGTAAAACGCCGCTGAACACTTTCTACCCTGTTTGAGTGCGTGTCAAAATTGGAATCCCATGTAATACAGGCATACTCCAATATTGATCTTACCAGGCTAGTAAAGAGGCTTTTTAGCGTAAGTGGATCGCAAAAATCTTTGGAATTGCGTTTAATAAAGCCAAGTTTAGAGTTCGCTGACGAGATCACATATTCTCTATGGAAGTCAAATTTTAATTTGGAATCAAGGTAAATTCCTAGGTCCTTCACTAGGGCAGAGCGATTAAAAGAGTCAGTGCCATTAAAGGTATAGTTGTAAGAAATACCACACTTGTTCCGTGAAAGAGAGATAATATTGCACTTCGAGAAGCTTAATTTTAAGCCGTTTCGATCACACCAAGACACTAACGAAAGAATATCTAGCTGCAAATTATGACAATCGCGAGAATCACTTATTCCGCAAAAAAGCTTTATGTCATCTGCATACATTAAGTAACTGCAAAACCTTAACTCGTTTTGAAGGTCATTAACGAAAATTGAGAAAAGCAACGGGCCGAGATGGCTGCCCTGAGGAACGCCAGATGTAGCTGTAATAGTTTTAGAGCAGCTATTACCGATCTTAACCAATAGTTTCCGATTTCTTAGGTAGGATTCCAACCATTTAAGAGCGTTCGAATGGACTCCAAGAGAATCCAATTTAGCAAGAAGCAAGGAATGGCTCAAACTATCAAATGCTTTTACAAAATCAGTGTACAGTGCGTCAACTTGCATGCCTTCCTCGATAATGTTAATAACAAAGTTAGTAAATATTGCTAGGTTCGTAGAAGTAGATCTACCCGGAAAGAACCCATGTTGTTGTGTAACAATATGGCCCCTAAAAGCATTAAACATCTGCGCATTGACCAGTTTATCCAAAACTTTAGGTATGATTGAAAGCTTTACAATAGGACGATAGTTTTTGACCAAGTTTCTCAGCCCGGATTTGTAAATTGGAGATATGAAAGCCGACTTCCACTCTTCCAGAACAACTCCCATTTCAAAAGACTTATTAAACATTATTGTAAGCGGTATATAGAGAGAGGAAGCACAATTTTTCAGAAATGAGCTCGGCAGTAGGTCATATCCCGCGCCTATCGAACCATCGAGCGACGCAAGGGCTTCGTAAACTTGATCTTCACTGACCTCAAATTGATTGATATCAACGATTTGACGCAAAGATGAATAAGTGGTTGAAGTCGCCTCATTATCAAAGCTACTAAAAACCGAACCGAAAAAATTAGCAAAAAGCTCGCAGACCATCTGAGGAGAGGAGGCAACAGAGTTGTTGAACTCAACGGACTTCGGAATTCCATTAGTCTTTCGCTTTGAATTATAAAAAGCCCAAAACGACTTAGGGTTATCTTTAATATCAGCTTCCAATGAATTAATATATTTTTTGTAAAGGAAATTGGAAAGACATTCGTACTCACTACGACGCCTTACAAACAATTCATTATCTCCATACGCATGAGTTCTTTTAAATTTTGCGTGGGCTTTGTTTCGTAAATGTTTTAGCTTCAATAGCCTTTTGTTGTACCATGGCAAATTAAAAGATCTTTTTCTTTCAGAAATCGGAACAAACGAGTTCAGGCCCGCTTCTATTAAACTTTTGAAATCCAAATACATGCTTGACAAGTTCGAGTTAGTCAACAGAACAGCCCAGTTTATGGTGTCAAAAAATTCATTAAGTGCATGGTAATTCGCTTTAGAGTAGTTGAAGAAGTAGTTCGTGGCTCCTTGTTCATTATCGAAATTAAAAAAAGAAAAATGAATGGTAATTGCTTTATGAAAGATCGACTCACGAGTTAAAGGCAAATCACATTTACATAATTTAAAAGCTGTATCATTATTTACAAAAACTAAATCTAGTATTCTATCGAGATCATTGGTTACATAGTTAATTTGAAATAAGCCAGATGAGTACAAATAATCACAGAGCGCAGATTCAGAAGGAGTCCTGACGTTAGATGGCGTACAAACATTGTCCTCAGTGTTAAATATCCATTGGATATCACCTACATTAAAGTCTCCGATAATGCGAGGAGTTTGAAAAGATTGAAGGGAGTCAATGAGAGAGCCTATATTATCTATATGCAATCTGTAAATTTCTAAGGGGCTTTTAGGTGGAACATAACTTATAACGAAACAGATTTCATTGACACAAGAGCCCGCTACTCCGCCAATGTTCACCGCTATGCACATCTGTTCAATATCGGTCCTGAATAAAGAAAGCTTTATCTCACGGCTTGCAAACGATGTTGATACAGCTGCCAGTATGCCACCGCCTTTGGTCGAACCGGGTTCAAGTATCCGATCATTACGATAAACCACATATTGCCCGTCAAACAGCTCAGTAGATAGAAAATCAGAAGTCAGCCACGTTTCCACAAGTATTATTATGTCGAAGTCATGTGCTGCCGCTGATTGGTATAGAGAATTAGTTTTAGTACGCAGTCCCCCAGCGTTGTGGAAGTAAATCGAGAGCTCAGACTTAGACGTTTTAGTTACTGTGGTAGCAGCTATCGAGTTGCCTGTGGGTCTCTTGCCTTTGGAAAAAAATTAAACGTACGCACTTTTACATCTGCAGGCCAGACAGAAGAATCTAGTATCTTAGCGTAATCATAAGGGCATATGCCTACTTTGAAGTTCACTTTTGTCAGGGACGCCGTATCTACGTCTTTTTTTACCAACCTATAGCATAATACTCGAGTGGATGCAATGCCTGTATGCTTAGAAATATAATTAATCACATCTTCAGCGGATACCGAGGGTTTGAAAGATGACAAGTGGATCCATTTCATTTGAACAGCAACGTTTAACTCATTGTTTGGGTCTGTGCCAAGAGCTAGCAGATTTGTAATGCCTTTACTTTTTTTCGAACGCGCACCATTGTTGTTGATCGCAGCTTGAATAGAATTGGCAGGCAAAGGAGTAGATAAATCCCCGGAGTTTTCAGCAGCAGCAGCAGAAGCAATTTCAGCATACGAGGCAGAGCCAGCTTTCGAAAACAGCAACGCTTTTTTGCCTTTATTAGCAGCAGTAGCATTAACAGCAACCGAGCGGGCTTGTTTAATAGACGACGATGGTAAATTCTTACCATCACCAGTTGCGGTAGTAGTAGCAGAGTCTCTATTAACAGCAGCTGCATTAACAGCAGCCGTAGAGGAAAGACGATTCACCGATGGCACGTTAGCAGTACCAACCAACTCATTAGGCTGTTGAGCGCCAGCATTAACACCCACCTTATCGGATAACACTGCCAACTCGTTAGCATTAACATCAGTCGGCATATCAGCAGCAGTAACATTAGATTGGTGAGAGGCAGCAGCAGCTGAGCAGAGTGTTGGCTTCATACTGGAAACAGTTGCATTTACTGCATTAAGTGCCGAGCCAAATGAAACAGTGGGAGACGGGACGCTATCTTCCACACATTGAGCCCAAGTTAGTATGTGCGAAGGTGAGACGACTGCAGCAGCAACCGATGGTGACAGAGCAATTGAAGGTCGGCTAGTATTATTGCTACCGTTGACCGCTGTATCAAGGGATGCACGAACAACACTTTTGAGTGTGTTTATTTCTGCAGTTAGTTCTTCTAGGCACTTAGCATTGTTGTTGGCAAATTTTGAATTAATTTCTTTAGATAAATTATCAATTTTTCCTGATAGTTCTTTAAAATTAGCGTTAAAGGCACTCATTAAAAAGTCATTGCCAATTTTTTGCGAGGTCAAGATCGAATCAAACGATTTACAAAAACTTGCAGGCACATTCAATGCACATCAATGCAGAAATAACCAATATGCCGGTTTCGCTTAAATAGTCCCACATCGTACTCAGACACAAGGCCTTCGCAACAGGTGCGATGAAAACGCTTCCTACAAAAGCCACTACACGGGACTATTAAAGTGTCACTCCGCGCAAATGCTTTGTCGCATTTGCCACAAAAATCGTCCATGATTAAACCAAATAAGCGAATATTTAAACAAAAATGCTGGAGCAAAAACTAAAACACGTTCACACGCTATCAAGTTACACGGCCAACTGACAACGGTTTAAATTGCACCAATTTTGAACATTATCTGGGTCGGATTGCAATCTATCAGAATCACGGGTGTTGTTAACGACTGCGAATATTTTAAGGTCGTCAGCATACATTAAATATTCAGCAAAAGAAAAGCATGAACCAATATCATTAATAAAAAGAATGAAAAAGAGAGGCCCTAGAATGCTCCCCTGCGGAACACCGGAGGACGCAATAAATGAACGGGATGTGGCATTATCAACAGAAACCACGCAGCGTCTATTGGATAAATATGACTTGATCCACGACAAAAACGTGGAGTGAAATCCCATTGACGCAAGCTTCGACAATAGTATTCGGTGGGAAACTTTGTCAAATGCCTTAGAGAAATCGGTGTAAATTGTATCGACTTGAGACCCCTTTTTGAAGGCAGAAATGCAATATTCACTGAAAATGGAAAGATTTGTGACCGTGGAGCGGCACGCCACGAAACCGTGCTGACTGGTGGAAATTAGGCTTTTAACCGCAAAATATAACTTTTCATTCACAATTATCTCAAAAAGTTTTGAGACGGACGAGAGCTTCGAAATCGGCCTATAATTACGGACATCGTTTTTGTTTCCACTCTTAAAAATAGGGGAAACGGATGCCAACTTCCAGTCATTCACAAAGACACCAGACGCCAATAATTTGTTAAAGATAATTGAAAGAGGTTCTGCAAGGCACAAACAACTTTTTAGAAAGATTGAAGAAAGGTCATCCGAGTCAGTTTTAGATGTTGGCTTAAGCTTTCTAATGCCATTGATGACGTCAGTAACAGATAAACTCAAAGATCCAAAATTTAGCGAGGAATCACTTTTATCAGGTAGACGAGAATCAAAGTCACAGTCGGGCTCAAAATTAGAGCAAAAAAAATCAGCGAATAAATTTGCAGATTCTACGGCGGAATTTGCACATATACCATCGAAGAATACATTATTTGGGACAGTCGAACAAGACTTTTTAGATTTGATGAATTGCCAGAAGGCCTTCGAGTCTGAGATAATATTGTTTTCAAAATTCAAAATATAATTTCTGTACAAGAACTTACTCAAGCAATTAAATTCCTTTAAATAGCACTGAAATTTAGAATAATACACTGGATCACTAGTTTTTTTTATATAATTTGCCAAATTTGTTCTTCAAATTCTTCAGATGCTTTACCCGTTTGGTATGCCAAGGTATCTTATACAGTTTCTTATTACAAATAGGAATGTGCTTCAAACATAACGCGAATATCTTAGTTTTAAAGAAATGAAAACAAGAAATAACATCATTGCCATGGAAGGCATCACACCAATCAATACTCAACAAAATGTCGTTAAAAGTAGAGAAATCACATGTATTGTAGTTAAATCTGATGTTAGGCTCATCAGAAACCTCGGAAAATTCGTAAAACTCCAACTCGAGAGTAAGAGGAATATGATGTTTATCAGTAGGAGAGATGGGTGTGACACATTCCGACAAAGTGTAGTGAACATTATTGGAAATAAATACTAAATCTAAGATTCTATTAAGGCTATTATAAAATCCATTAATTTGAAGCAAATCAATGCTTAATAAACTATCAATGACGTGAATCTCGGCTGAAGAATTAACGTTAGAGGCCATGAATGCAGCCGAGTTCCTAAGTGGGAACCAACTCAAATGAGATAAGTTGAAATCACCGAGGACACAAAGATGACTGTCACCAGCAATATTTGATGCTAATGACACAACATTGTCAGCGTGTGCAAAAAATAAAACATCAGCACTTTTCGGCGGAATATACGAGGCACACATATAAATGGTCTCAGACGTTCCATAAACGCGTACGCAAAGCTGATCAAGGAGTGCGTCAGAGTTGGAAAGTATTACCAATGACGCACGAAATTTTCTTCGAACAGCAATGAGAACACCACCTCCTCTGGAACATCCAGTTTTAACATGGTCGCGATCCTTACGAAAAACATCATACAGATTGGGATCAAAAATCTCACTATCGGAAAAGTTTTCATTCAGCCAAGATTCTACAAATACAAAAATATCATATTCTAAGAAAGAACTTTTCATATACACAGTCGAACACTTTGTCCGAAGGCCTGCCATATTCTGAAAGTAAATTTTTAAACATTTATTACTAGCAATGGATTCAGTTACGGCAATTACGGAACTTGCAGTGTTACAGCGCCTTTTTGAAAAAAACTGAAAGGACGTATTACTACATTCGTAGGCCAAATATCTGCATTTAGCAGCTTATCATAATATCACTCAGATACTCCTAATTTAAAACTAATCTTTTTTAGAACTTTTATATCAGCATCCTTTTTTATGAACATACGGCATACAAGAGATTTTTCATCAATTTCCGCATACTTAGCAACATATTTCGAAATATCGGCTTCTGCCACGGTGTTCGAAAATTAAGATACATGCAGCCATTTCATTTTAGAAACCACACTAAGTTCATTGCTGTGGTTGGAACCAAAAACTAAAGGTTGTCTAAGCATCTTACGGTTGCCTTTGGCAACAGATTTCTCAGCAGGCACTTTCAGTTGATCGCCATTAGTTGTTAAAGCATGAGAAGTCGATTTCGCAGTCATCTGATAAGCAGTAGACGTCGGTCTCAGAGCAGGCGTAGTAGCAGCGGCAGTAGCACTTGGCGTCGACTTCGCAGCAGAGACAAGCAAGTTAGATGTCGATCGCAGAGCTGATGTAGTAGCAGCAGCAGTAGCACTTGGCGTGGTCTCCTCACTAACAGCATTAGTGACAACAGCGCTATACGTACCAGCAGAGAGTAACGCAGCGCTAGCAGGAACATAAGAGTGCAAATCAGACACAAGAGAGTGAGCAGACGAATTTGAGGGCGAAGAGGGCAGCAGTGGTTGATTAGCAGCACCAATTGTGCCATTGCTTTTGCTGGCACGAACTTTGTTGAGATTTTCGGAACCAACAAAGCCGTGTAGTTTTCTTACTTCTGCAGTAAGCGAAGAAATAGCGGCATCTTTAAAATCAAGTTTTGAGCGTAGAGAAGTAATTTCTGCATGAAGAGTATTAGACTTTTGGACCAGCTGTTTGTTGTCTGCAGTCAACGAATTTAGTATTGAGAGCACACGCATATTATCAGCTCTTAATGCAGATAACTCTTTAGCAATAGTAAGAAGGGTTATATGTTGATTTTTGATATGCTCATTTGACACATTTTCACTAGCATTTTTAGGTGCACTAGCACTTTTAGCAGCAACTATCTCCACCGAAGCAGCGGGTGGGGGAGGCGTACGAATAGAGCCACGACGCTCAACCATACACACTTTGCAAAAGAAAGCCTGATTCGAATTTTGCAAAAAGTCGAGATCTGCCTGTAGCATACCAACACAAGCCAAGTGAAAGAAATCTTTGCACTTGGCGCACTGAACTTTTACTTGTGCGCGATCAACTTTCTGACCACAAGCGCAAGGCATGATGAATATGCAGTTGTTCCCACGACAGTCGGTTCTACGGTACCGGAACGACCCGGATCTATATCCGGCCAAGGACTGTCACTTCAGCAGCATTCCCCAAAATTTTATGGGGAATGTTTTATGTTGTTACAACAACAACAACATGAATATGCAGTTTATTTGCTTATTTTGAAATAAAATTATTAGAACAAATTAGAGTCACTGTCTCAGGTTTTCCAACCATAATATAATTATTAAAATGAATTAAAGTACAAGCCACAGGGACGCGATTATTGTTACGAATATTCAGAGCGATTAGAAAACACGTCCGCACAGTTTGAAGTTCGAATTGGATATATTGGATTTCAACGATATTATTACTGAATTCGCCGAAAGGAAAGCCAGAAAAATGAATTTCTGATTACAGTCCTATACGTATCCAAAAATAGTACGAATTTCTATGCGTAATTAAAGTTTTTCAGGAACTTAAGATTCATGATAAAATATTTTATTGAGTATTGAAATAAATATTACTTCTCACATGTACTATTGTTTATAACTCCTTTGAAAATGTATTTTGTACCCTTATATAATAGGAAAGGGGGGCGGCAAATTATCTTCTAGCCCCAGGCGCGAAAAATTGTAGAACCGCCACTGATTCTGGACCTAACGCCACTCCACATACATAGTTATAGAACAGACAGCGAAAAGAACCCTACTGAACATTGCTAAAGAAGGGTATGGAAAAGGGAAAGTCATATCGTCTAAGGAAATGGAGGCGCTCAGCGCACGGCTACCACTAGCCCAATTCCCCAGGGACGATAACATCAAAGTAACCAATTTTGAAAGGAATTTTAAAATTGAGTTAGGAAGCAAAGTAACATGGAGCGTATCCGCACTAGAACGACACCTCCAAGCTAGCAACCTGCACTGGTACATTGACGGTTCTAAAACACCATAAGGCATAGGAGCAGGGGTCTTTGGCCCCAGAACACACATGTCGGTACCAATGGGAAGGACTCCAAGCATCTTCCAAGCGGAGGTGTATGCCATCTTGTTATGTGCAGAGATCAACCAGAAGAGAAACTATCGCAATGAACGTATAATCATTCTGAGCGATAGCCAAGCAGCACTCAAGGCGCTAGCCTCATATGAGGTGAAATCCTCACTAGTGCTTGAATGCATAGAGAGACTCAACACACTAGCAATACAAAATCATATTCAGCTCCTCTGGATCCCTGGCCATCAAGGTATAGAAGGTAACGAGGAAGCTGATATATTAGCAAGGGCGGCGGCTCAAAAAACGCCTATAGGACCTGAGCCTTTCCTAGCGATAGGACAACACACTATCAAGGAAGAGCTTAGGATAGAAGAAAACAACTTGAAGGAGGATCACTGGCAGTTTGAGCCGGGGTTACGTCAGGCGAAGTGTCTACTGGGAGGTTACAACCATAAACGCTTCAAGCAGTTTATGCACCTCTCGAAGAATAGTCTGAGGATGTTGACAGGCTTTCTCACAGGACACTGCAGGCTGAGAGGTCAACTGCACAGGCTCGGAATATGGTCGAACGAGTACTGTCGTTTTTGCGACTTAGCTCCGGAGACCCCGATGCACCTGTTGCTTGAGTGTGACGCCATCTCGAGAAGACGACAAAGCTACCTGGGTACACATAGCCCAGCTGAGGAGCATGTACGCTCGTTGCCACCAACTATTATATTAGATTTTATAAAGGAGTTGGGTTTAGACGAGGTACTATAAAGACCAGAGGGCACAATGGATCTTTAAGGTCGAAGTGCAATCCTCTAATATATATCTATCTATCTATCTATAGATCGAAAGGTCGAAGTGCAAACCTCAACGCTAATGTCTATCTATCTATCTATGGGTCTTAAGGCCTGAGCACACCTTAAAATGGCTCCATCCGTCGCACGAATTACACCTTACGGAAGTGGATTTCGGATGGAGCCTTTTCTGGCAAACGCAGCAAAAATAGGTTTCTGGACCAGGGTTTGGCTCGGTGCCAGCCCTGAGCTCAAGGAGGACGACTTATGGGGTAGGCCGATTTAAACAGGTTTAGATCGCTTAAACAACAGTCCTTGGCCGGGTAAAACCCGGGTTATTCCGGTACGTAGAACCGACTGTCGTGGGAATGTAGTTGTCGTAACCTTGTTCTCTATTAGCCTTGGCCACAAATTGTAAAAGTTCGATCATACATCGAGCTATATGGTGTAACAACAAATGTAACCGCCAAATTATTATCATTGACGATATTAATTTAAAAACCTACCTGCAGATGTGTTTCGGAATCCATATTGCCGCAATATATTTGGAAGATTTCTCCATGTGTATTGATCTTTATTTTTAACATGTTGAACAACTACACCTTCGCTTGAGTCCAAACAGATTTTGCCATTGGTTTCTACCTGCGATTTTGATAAAGCCAACGCGAGGATTATTTCATCAGCGCTAAAATTATCTTCTCGACAGTGTTGAGAAGTAATATCTGAGAAAATTTGTTCACTTCGCAGGAGTGAAGTTTTAATATCCAGCTGTCGATTTGTAGTGCGAGATTTGGGAGGTTTGCAAGAGTTTTTTGAGCATCGCCGTTTGTCTGTTTTTTTAACCTTTTTTGGCGGAATTTCAGAAACGACTTTATGACAAGTTTCGGAAGCTTCTTGGGGTTTTTCAAGTTTCCTTCCGCCTTTCTGGACAAAATTTGTGAGACTGTTACGTTTCGTACGTTTTGTATCCACGAAATTTCTGGGATTATCTTCCCGGTACGTACCTCTTTTATGTAAGTCATATGGTTCGGCAATGCATAGTTTATCGCCAGTCTCATTTCTAATATCTTCACCCTGCATTGGGCATTTTACTTTGTTTATAATAGGGGCGCTAAAAAGTTTCGAAACCGACGAGTTATCCAGCAGAGTTTTCCTAAACCAAAAAGAAAAAACGTTTTTGATGAAAATTTCTCTCATACCTTCTAATGAATTTAACATTGATTTCATTTGATAAGAAAGCGATTTATTTTACACCTATATTTATTTACAATTGGATTTCGAAAATAGCTTTATAAATTTTAAATTACAAGTCATAATTTTAAATAAGTATATTACCGTAATTTGTTACTTTCTTCACTATGCTTTATACCAGATAACCGTAATTTTTTTAGATTGGTTTGCCGAGTTTCGCGATCCATAATGACTTTTATACAGGGAAAATCTATCTTTGGGACATCCACTCCTTTTCCTCGTCAATGCGCTTTTGTATCCCTCTACTCCGCAGTGGCTTTGGCAGATTAAACAAATATCGCCTATCAATTTCTTCTTCAGAAGGATGGATTAGTACGTCGCAAAGCTGTTTATTAGCTTTTTGAAAGAGCGGAGTGCAACTATTAAAACAATATTAGTTACTTTAAAACATATTCGATAATAGATACAAAAAATTATGTTTTCTTACGCCCAGGCGGCAAATATCAGTGATCCCACAGCAATCCAAGTCAAGGCAAATTTATTTCGGTATTGATATGCAGGTGTGCCGCGTGTTCGTCGAGGCTTCCTTTGGCTTTCATCAATATTTTCCATAACAGTACTTATACCAGAAAATGCAAAACTTTCACCTTGGCTTTCAGTTAAAAGTATATTTGACGGTCAAATATTGCAAGTCGAAATTTAGTTTAAGAATTCAAAAAACAAAAACTGACCCTGAAAACCTTAAATCATTATATAAAAATAAAATCCAATAAACAGCAGATTCCCGACCCGACACAGTCATCGATGTTTCGAATCTAAACACATCGATACATCGATGTAATTCGAAACGATATTTTTATGTCGACTTTGTTCAATATTTACCACAAACCTTTAAAGAGGGCTCCCACACTGCACACTTTATCGGCCGACCATTTAGGAGGTGATTCTTGAATCTCATGAAGTTATATTAAAGCGCGCACACTACACCACCTACATTGCCATCGACTAAATACTTGGTGGGGCAACCCGATTGCCATCAACCTAAAAAGTTGGCCAACTGTTGGGCGATAGCTTGAACGACACGATGCTTAACGTGGGTACGCACACTGCCGATTTAGGAGTCGGCCACAAGCACTGATATTCACTAAATTTCTTTGATCCAAAATTTTCGCCAATCTGACTGAAATTTAAGTAATTTTTTAAAGCTCGCAATTGCTATTATTAGATGTTGTCGTTGTTGTAACAGCATAAAACATTCCCATAATTCATAAAATTTTGGGGAATGCTGCTAAAATGAAAGTCCTTGGCCAGATATAATTGCGGATCAGCAGTGGTTATTGTTCGCCAAAAATTCAAGCCCCACCCCGGGAGTCAACTGTTATGTTGCTCGTCAAATTGGGACCAGGAGATTGAACAGTTCGCATGACACTTGGATGTACTGTGGCTAGTCGGATCTTCTGGGCGGTTTTCTTGCTCATATCCACTGTTCCGTGCGGGATATCAACGAAGAGCCATGCCATCTATTATTAAGAGATGCGGTCAAGGATGAAACGAACTAAAAAAAACTATAACAAAAAAATTATTTCCCTTATTTTATTAAGGTCAAGCGTGCTTACCATTGACTCCCAAACAAAATTGACTATTATTAATCCAACATTAAGCACTTCCTAAGGATGGGTAGTTTGACAAAGGAGTATAATTGCAATATTCCTTGGGTCAATCAGTTATCGCACCCCATTTTAATTGTGCTTTTAAATTTGAATTCATATGATTATTGATTTTTATCTAGTTGTCATCGTCGACCATTAGTGTTAACTAGTTTTAGGTTACCTTATTCAGTCATTTGAATCCAGTATATTCATCACATTATTAATTTAATCATATGGGATTTCCAAAAAAAAAATCTTACGGAAAAAGATCTATATAACTAAAGTTTCCTTTTTGTTTAATTTAAAGAGAGCATATACGATTCCGGGGAAAAGACATGTATACCAATGGTACCGAATTAAATGCAAAAAAATTTTTAATTACCAAAAAACAAAAGAGATCCAAAAGAAAAAGCATTCCCCCAGAAATTATGTACCTCGCTTACTTTTACGTATATGTATATGTACATTTTTGGTTCATAGGGAAGTTGTTGTTGATTGTTGTTGTTGTTGGCACAGCAATCTTGTTCTTTTGGCGATGTTGTTGTTGTTGTTGCAGCACGCCTTCCCTGCAGGTGCTGATTTGTTGATGTTGTTGTTATTTTTGTTGGTACAGCACCCGTTTACTGTAGGCGCTGTTGTTGGTGCCAGTGGTGTCGTTGCAGTCTGCCGTTGGTGTTAGCACAGCACCCCTTGGCACGGTCGTTGTTGTTGTTGCACAGCATCCCTTTGCTGTATGTTCGGTTTTTCTTGATAAAGGTGCTGTACCGGTGGTGTTTATGCCCGTGCTGCATGGCCAGGAGTTCAGGCAGTAAATATATAAGCAGTGTACATTTTAATTTGTGTTTATAAATGGTTTCCAAAAAATAATAGGAAGTGAACATATGTAAATATGTAATTCGCTTACCTGTAATACTCCGCACGCCTCGCGGTGAAGTACTACCAGCTTCACTTTTAAAATTTTGTGCTTCTACACTTTGACGCTACCGACGTTTTTTATACTGGAGCTAACGGACACTGCCCCATTGGAATATTTTCTCATATTACTATGGGTAAATATTTTGTGCAGTTAACAAACACAAGAAGTGGCAGAGTGCGTAATGACGTTTACTCGTCAGCGTTGGTTGCCACCTAGCCATACAGGCCTACTTTGCTTCGAGACCGGTCGAGAAAGAGAAAAGGCAAAAGTTTTACTGTCTTCCACAGATGTTTCCGTCTAAGAAAATCAAATGAGCGTACGAAATGTATACCAGAGATTAACGTGGGGTACGACTCACCCCTAAGAAAAGGGTCCTGCTCTACCGACTGAGTTAGCCGGGCAATAAAGACCGCCCTCTACTCAAATTATGCATTAATATTAGAAACCATATACTTAGATTGAATTTGATAAACATTACTACAGCTCTTAGTATACTTCAGATAGATAGAGATATATTTGAGGTTTGCACTTCTCGTCTAATCCCAACTCTTTTAGGAAGTCTAATGTATTAGTTGGTGGCAACGAGCGTACATGTTCTTCCGCTGGGCTATGTATACCCAGGTAACTTTGCCGTTTTCTCGAGATAGCGTCACACTCAATCAACAGGTGCATCGGGGTCTCCGGAGCCAAGTCGCTAAAGCGACAGGACTCGTTCGACCATATTCCGGGCCTGTGCAGATGACCTCGCAGCCTCCAATGTCCTGTGAGAAAGCCTGTCAGAATCCTCAGACTATTCTTCGAGAGGTGCATAAACTGCTTGAAGCGTTTATGGTTGTATCCTCCCAGTAGACACTTCGCCTAACGTAACCCCGGCTCAAGCTGCCACTGTTCTTCCCGCAAGTTGTTTTCTTCTATTCTAAGCTCTTCCTTGATAGTGTGTCATCCTATCGCTAGGAAAGGCTCAGGTCCTATAGGCGTTTTTATAGCCGCCTCCCTTGCTAATATATCAGCTTCCTCATTACCTTCGATGCCTTGATGGCCTGGGATCCAGAGGAGCTGAATATGATTTAGTATTGCTCATGTGTTAAGTCTCTCTATGCATTCAAGCACTAGTGAGGATTTCTCCTCATATGAAGCTAGCGCCTTGAGTGCTGCTTGGCTGTCGCTCAGAATGATTATTCGTTCATTGCGGTAGTTCTTCCTTTGGTTGACTTCTGCACCTAACAGGATGGCATACACCTCCGCTTGGAAGATGTTTGGAGTCCTTCCCATCGGACTAATATGTGTATTCTGGGGCCAAAGACCCCAGCTCTTATGCCTTCCGGTGTTTTAGAACCGTCAGTGTACCAGTGCTAGCTTGTAGGAGTCGTTCTAGTGCGGAAACGCTTCATGTTGTTTTGTTTCCTAATTCAATTTTAAAATTCCTTTCAAAATTTGTAACTTTTTTGATATCGTCCCTGGAGGTTTGAACTAGTGTAGCCGCGCTCTCAGCGTCTCATTTTTCTTAGCCGATATGACTTTCCCTTTCCCATACCCTTCCTTAGCAATGTCCAGTAGGGTTCTTTTGCTGTCTATTTTCTAACTATGTGGAGTGGCGTTAGGTTTAGGATCACCTCTAGTGCTCTAGTCGGACACGTGCGCATATCTCCTGTTAAGCACACACACGCTAGCCGTTGGAGCCTTGTCAGTGATTTCCTCACCATTGAAAGGGAGATTCTTGATACCCACGCCACCGCCCGATAGGTTACTATCGGCCTAACAACCATAGTGTACATCTATCTAAGCATATTTGTGCTGCAACCCTAGACGTCTGCACACCATTATTGCTTTGGGTCGACATGTTCCCTCCAGAGTAACTTGGAGTATATTGTGACACCGAGGTACTTCACCTTGCTCACCATGCCGACTTCAATCCCTGCCAGGGAGATAGTTCTCATCCCTAGTAGTTTCCTTTTTCTGCTGAATGGTACGATGGCCGTCTTGTGCGGGTTGATATTGAGCCCCACCCCGGCGCACCATGCCTTTGTAATATTTAGCGCTCTTTGTATGATATCACATAATGTGCTCTCGTATTTTCCTCTTGCTATAATGACTATGTCATCCCCGTATCCCTGGCAGCGAATTCCGTTGTCAGTTAGCAACTGGTGTAATTCATACTACCAGGCTCCAAAGAAGGGGAGAGATTGCTCCCCCTTGTGGACAGCCCTTACTGGGTTTTAGCAGCACAACGCTGCCCATTACAGTTGTTTCGGCTGCTCTGGTCTTAAGTAGTGCCTCTATCCAATTGCATATGGATGAGTGCACGTTCCTTTTCGTTAGCGCTTGGCTCCCTCTATGCCCAGAAAGGTGCATATAACTGTCTCTTCGAAGTCAAAAGCACTCTGTATCTCTGTCGTCAGTTGGTACAGAGCGGTATCCGCAGATCGCCCCGCCCTGTACGCATGCTGACTGGGGTGAAGTGGTTTCCTTCGCAGAGTTTTTGACCTCATCTCATTATCGATGATCTTCTCCATTGTTTTGAGTACAAAGGAGGTTAAACTAATTGGTCTTAAGGACTTCGCAAGCGAGTAATCCCTTTTCCTACCTTCGGTAAAAAAAATTACCTTAGCCCTCCTCCACACCATTGGAATGTAAGTGAGAGCAAACGAATCTCTCAGAACCTTCACAAGATGTGAGATTATTCCTTCGCCACCCTGCTGTATTATCATTGGCAGTATGCCATCAACTCCTGGAGACTTATACCTTTCAAACGAACTCATGGCCCACCTCACTGAATGGTGGGTAAATATACTTTTAGCCACCATCCAGTCAGCGTGCGATGGTTTCGATTCCTGTGTCCAAGACTCCATGTCAATTGTGGAGTCATCCGGGAAGTGAGTCGACAGCAGAGCCAGCGCTCTTTCCTCTTCACTAGCGGTATACGTACCGTCCGGTAGTTTAATGGCTAGTTTTGTCTCTATTTTCTCTTTTGCTAGAGCTCTGTGAAGTCTTGCCGCAACTGGAGTGGAAGCAATGTCCTCGCAGAAGCTTCTAAAGCTGTCTCCTTTTGCTTTTCTTATCTCCTTACTGTACTTCGTTAGATTTACTGCATATTCCTCCCAGCATCCGTTGCGTTTTGCTTTGTTGAATAGCCTCCGCACCGTTTTCCTAAGGAAAGGGAGATACTGAGACCACCAGGGGGTTTTTGTTTTACCCTTTGATTTTGTCACTGGACAGCTACAGTTGAAGGCATCCGTGACTATGCCATTAAGCCTTGTTACCCTGCTTTCTAACTCCATACAATTGGTTTCCCTACGAGTGTGTCCTATACTAGATAAGTTTAAGTGAACTAGGTTGCTATATTTCTCCCAGTCTGCTCTTCTGAAGCTTCTCATGGATTTGCCATTGACTTAACTTTCAGATTAAACTGGATGATTCTATGATCCGACAAAGAGGGTTCCGTGGAAACTTCCCATTCCAGATCAGATTATCCGCCAGTTTATTGCTGAGACTTATGTCAAGTACCTCTTCTCTGGTTGTATACTTCATAGCTGGATGTTGGAAGCGTGGACTACCAATCGGGTTTCCGTTTAAGTCCTCTAACTCACACAAAGCATTGCCTAATCTTCGCAGAATCCGACATTTCATATTTTTCGGCAAGAATTTGGAAGTGATTCTATGATTGAAATAGCTTAATGCGAAAATCTTCCGGAACACTTACTGACCCTCACGTAATTCACTAGTCCGGTGCTCTAGTGGTACGTGTTCGCTGCTCTATCCTGCGCTTGTTCGAGATTTTTCGTACCTGCCCGCGGATGCCTGCTAATCTGTCAGCTCTACTTTCGATTAGAACTTCATCCAGTCTCAGCTCACCGAGTATTCTCAATATTTTATAAGCAGATGCATGCGAACAGTGCAAAGTACGGAAAACATTGAATCGACGTATGAAAATTTCCTCTCAAAACTGAGAGAATCTCTTGGATGTGGTTGTCCCAGTCCTTCCTTCCTTCCTTATTTGGCGCTATAATAAAGCGATTTAGGCCGAACTTCTTCTACAATTTGTGGTGTGCGTCTTGTTGTTATAACACAAATTGAGGGACCTAGAGTTTTACGCCGACTCCGAACGGCGAATGTTTTTTGTGAGAAGTTTTTTCATGGCAGAAATACATTCGGAGGTTTGCCCTTGCCTGCCGAGGCGCGACCGATATTAGAAAAAACCTTTCTACAACTTTTGATGTTACTTTTCGCGCCCAGGATTCGAACGCGGGGCCCACCGAATGAACCTAAATGTCCCAGGAGATTTTCCTAGACAGCCCGTTAACGGTCCTGCCAAATCAACGAAATTATTTATGGAAGCCCTATACCAGTTCGCAATGCCCACAATTCTGCGAACTTGACGAGGGATCGGAAAATTCTTCACCGTTTCTATCTTTAGCGGGCCTACCTTCCAACACCCATTCCCTATCAAATAACCGAGATACCGAATCTCTTTCTGACAGAAATTACTCTTATTAACGTTGATCGTTAGTCTCGCATTCCGTAGAAACACTTGCCTACATCTACAAATAAACCAATACATTTTCTTTCCCAGCCCTGCAAATGCTGTATTCTCCTTTGAGCATGGTTACTTGAATATATGCAGAGCCCTACCTTATCCGGTTTTCCGACTAGAACAACGCGATTACACCAAGGTGAATTTGATTCTTCGATCACCCTCATATGGAGCAAACTATCAATCTCCCTATACGCTTCAGCTGGAATCTATTTGGAAACGAAAGCACCCCATCGGAACCGGAACCATTCAAACTACCTAGGATTTTAGGGACGTTTTGTCGTCATTTTAAGAGCTGATCGAAATACAGCGACTGCACGAGGCTTTAAGAACACGGACTGGCTGGAATCTATTTGGAAACAAAAGCACCCCATCGGAATCGGAACTATTCAAACTATCTAGGATTTTAGGGAAGTTTTGTCGGCATTTTAAGAGCTGATCGAGATCTTTTTCGCCATGCTTGCAACAAAAGGGGTTTGTGATTGGTTCCTCACAGTAGATATGTGAGTGTCCTATTTGTTCACAGTTCCAACACTGAATGCCTGAGTATACTGGTTTCCGAGGCCTCTGACAGTTCGTTGGCTTCCGACTAATCCTCTGGTGATATCGCAAGTGCTTCCCTGACATGACGTCCTGAATATTGCGGAACCAGGCTCATATTTTCTTTCAAGATCTGCTCCCCATTTTTTTACGACGTCTTGCCGGTCATGCAAAGTATTCGCTTCAGCATTGAATAGCATCAATTTCAATCTGCTATTCGCGTTCCTCTTGAGGATATCAATCAAGAGATTCTCTGTCATTGGCTCGCTCAGCCTAGCGCTAAAGCCAATATATCGACATGGAACGCATCTTCGTTCATTAGTCTTCTGCCGCCGCATCGAAATCTTCATCCTTATTTCGTGATCACTCTTTAAGGTACTGAATTCTTGTTTGTTAAAATAACACAAAAATGTATACGTCGCGCCCTTCTTGCTAAAAACAAATGGAAACTTGCCATCAACTGTTCGCTTGGACACTGCGTACGTTCACTTAAAGTATCTAGTTTGAAGAGAAAATCTGAAACACTACCAGTACCATCGTAGGACACCTTCCAATCTTGCGGCTTGATTGATATGCTAGGGACGGCGCTAGTCTGACCATTTAGAGAAACTTGAGTTTGGCTGCGCCTTATTGAATTGAAGTTACTAGGGGCTATGTGCGAAGTTGTTACCGCTGCACTCAAGGCGCTGCAGTTCTCCCTCATGGTCCTCATCTCCGTCCTCATTTCTTCTCCAGAAGTTCGGAAGAGTTGGTGTTCAAAGTGATAAAAACAAGCATCAATATGCGAATTGAATATTAATATACGCCTTCAAAATCTTACTTATACAAGAAAAATGATATAAACAAGTGATAATAGGTTTTGTTAGTACATATATGTACGTATAATAGTAGTAAAATGTGGATATTTATTCTCAAGTTAAATGGCAAGTTAAACGGCAAAAAAACAACTCCAAATAAACTTAAGCCTGAAATGCAGGGGGCAGGTCTGGACCGTCTCCATGAGACATGAAGGATGTGCTGGGGTTAAGTCGTACTTGTAACGTTGGTTTCGGTCTCAGTACACCTCACCGCAATGCAGCAAGGATAGTAACAACCATGCCCCTCTGAGACCTGTGAGGTAACATATACCGGACCGGGAATCCCGAAAATTTCGGGTCCGAGTCCACTCCACCGGAATACGCAAATGCAACGCCGCTTTGTTAAGTTGCAACTATAAACTAAATGGTTAAATTTTATAATAGTGATGTACTAAAGTATCTAAAATATTTTAAAATAATACTTATTTCACTAAATATATGTTTATTACAGTGCTTACTTTACATTTAAACACTATTTAATTCATAATAAAATTGAACGCTTTGTATGATCACCGCGGCGGCTTAACGTTGAAATGTATCAAACAACCGACACAACTATTTCATTTTATTGCAGCGTTTATTGTTTTGCTATGCAAGTCTGCACAAATTAAATAAAACATGGTAAATTCATGGGCTGCTGTACAATTGTGTATCGTGTCTCCGCAGGGGGCAGTCCAGACGCACAATTGGAATTTTTAAATAAAAGAAAGATTTGGTTTTGGTTAATTCCAGTAGAATTTAATCAAATGTATATATGTACATATCAAATATACTATATAATGAGTTATGTGATCACAATAATGGCTTTACCTTGTGGTGTGAATTGGTAGTCGACGTGTGTCGCTTCAGAGATAGATCCTGAGACTAAGTGAAGTTAGAAAAACTGTTCGGTTGCCGTCAACCGCAATTTTATTGGAAAAAAGGTAAAATGGAATAATTAACAAACGGAATTATCCGGCGAGAAATTGGGCGGCTAGAAAAATATTTATGCTACCGTCGTAAACATGCCGGCCCCCTTGCGGTAAGTAAAATCCTGAGAGTCAACATCATCCAACAACCAGTTCACACCACATCACATGTTTGATTAAAAAATATTTTTCGGTTTGTTTCCAATGAGCCGCTTGCTTGTTGCTTCCTTGAGCCGCTCCGTGTTCCCCCGTCATCGTCTCCTGTGCTCTACTTGGAAGGACGGTAGAAGAAAGAAACATAAAGGAAGAACATACGTGGGCTTTTCTTCGTAGCTTTGGTGCACTTTATTTTTAAATAAGTATAAGTATGTAAAAGTATAGAATGAATTAATATTAAATAATTTTTGTTGGGCTCCAGAGAGCATCAACCCAAATATGGGTGCCTGGGTCAACAAGCCGCCGATTGGTGCAAGTGGGGTGCCGCTTAGCATGATTTGCGCATGAATGCCAACACCCAACGTCAGTCGCACCGGAGCCGCCATGTAGAACTCTGGGTCGACCAACCGCATGAGTTGGAACGGAACCGTGACCTTGGGATCGAGGTTAGTTCGCGGACTCATGCGGTGGTACCCATCAACCAAAATGGCTTGCGCCGTTATCTTCTCCGCGACGCCGTGTCTCCCCCTCAACACAAGTGAGCATGTCGCCCACGACCTGTGTTCATTTGCTCGAGTCAGAGCGTTCGCGCCAATTCCCCCGATATCAGGATGCTGGGCGCGCGAATGACGTCGCCGTCGTTGCAAGCCAACTCGCTTTCAACGCCACCGTCACTAACCAACCCTAATAACTTACAAATTGACTGGTCTGCATAAACGCAACCAAAGCATGTTTACAACACATGCCAGCCACACTTCAAATTCTTTGCAAAGTGACAAACGAATGTGTCACAACATAACACTTAAGAAATTTTATATTTTATAATTCTCTTTTTGCGGCACTTTCGTCAACGGTGGTCATGTTACAAAAAACCAGAGCACTGGGCCAGCATTGCGACAATTTCAAACGTAATTGTTGCAATGCTATACACAAATGCATTGCATTGCGGCAACTACAAAAAATCATTGCGGCAATGCTATGCATAACAAATAATATTCATAAACGAATTTCGAGTACCCGGAAGTAATAAATTAATATTCCGAAATGCACGAAATTCGTTACACCAACATATGTACACAATAAACGTTAAAGTAACCACAAATGTTACAAAGAAATATGTATGCCATGAAAATATTACTTAGCCTAAGAAATTTCATTTTCAATAAAAACAGAATCAATTTAGACACCGAAGTGTTAAGTTGCGTTTTCTCCTCGATTGAACCGAAGTTCAATCCACATTTCTGGCGCAGTCGAGCAGCGAACAATTCTAAAGAATTGGACGGAACCACAATCCCCTTTCTGAAGAAAGTAAAATAATTACTAGCACATAAGTGCAAGTAAAATAATTATTAGCACAGAAGGGGGAAAAAAATTTTCGAACAGAAAAATAATTACTAGCACGTGAAAGTAAAATAATTATTAGCACAGGTGAAAAAATTTTTCGAACAGCAAAATAATTATTAGCACAAAAGTGAAATAATTTTTCGAACAAAAAAATAATTATTAGCACAAAAGTAAATCAATTTTTGAACTATAAGTGAATAAAATATTAATATAAAAGTAAAATAACTTTAACACAACACCATCAGTGCATATTGAAAAGCTAACAAAAGCAAAGACAGAAAAATAACATGGCAGAACATCAACAACTCCCAGTAACCGAATTAATTAAAGAAGCAGCGAAAATCCGCCCATACTTTGGTGATGGAGAGAATGACCTCACATCATTTCTACGGAAGTCGACATAATCCTTCCACTCTTCAACGACAACGTAGCAATGCAGCAATATATTCTGAAAAGGCACATCAAGACCAGGATACAGGGGGCAGCACTCCGGGTCAGCCAAACACTAGGTGCATCGCCAACATGGAGCGACATAAAAGCAGAATTGATCAAAAATTTTGGAGTTCGTGAGACGTATGACCAACTTCTTCACTGAGCCATATCCACGAAAAATTACAATGTTAGCCAATATTACAATAATTCAAAAAATATATTAGATAAACTTAATTCTAAGTATAATGAGGACTCAGGTAAACCACTAGAATATTCACCAAGTATTAATGAGTCCTTAATTTTAAAAACATTCTTATGTAATATATCGCCACATTTATCTTCAATAATTAATGCAAGATACATAAAATCACTCAGATTAGCCTATTACACTTTAGAAGAAACAGGCTTAGTAAATAATAATGCCAATTATAAAAATTCAGGACAATACCGACAACGCCAGTCGGAACGCTACTGTAACAATCGAGCACAACCCATGGAAGTTGATCACATTCGGGAATCAAATTTTCCATCGCAGGGTCACAATCAGATTTACCGATAGTCGAAGTGACCATTGGCCACAACAAACTAAAATGCCTGGTAGATACGGGATCTACCACTTCGCTGATCGATAAAAACGCTTTCCCTCATTATAAGCGTAATAAATTAAAGAAACCACTTTTCTTTAATACCCAGTCCGAAAAAACCATTATAACACACGAACTAATAACACCACTACCAATGGAATTCAACGAAAAAAGCTATATTGCTTGGAAGGTTTAATGATAGGAATTTTGACGCCATAATAGGACAAAATATCCTGAAACCAATGTAAGCAATCATTAACTTGAGAGAAAATTTTATAGAAATTAACAAAGTGAAAACACATTTTATAAATAAATGCCCTTATAACTACGAGGAAATCCACAATATCGAAAGTTACTCAGCAGAGAACTCTATTGCGGAAATCTTAAATAAATTATATCACGAAAATATGAATGAGGTAGAAATAAATAAATTAAAAACATTAGTGGAAAAAAATAAGTTGTTTTTTACTGAAGGGCAAATGCTAATACACACACACGAAATAATTACAACAACGGACAGACCAGTATACGCAAAAATATATCGCTATCCCCAAATTCATGAGAAGGAAATACAGAAGCAAATTAAGGAAATGCTAGTGCAGAGAATAATACAGGAAAATAATTCACCCCTTTGGATAGTACCGAAAAAACCGCCAATGCCGGCAACAAAAAATGGAGACTAGTCGTAGATTACAGGAGTCTTAACGAGATTACTATTAATGATAAATTTCCGATTCCAAATATTGATAGCATTTTAGAGAAACTAGGAGAGCTCAAAAATTCACAACCCTGGACCTTGCAAAAGGATTCCATCAGGTTCTAATTAAAGAAAGCGATAGCAAGAAAACTGCATTTTCAACTCCTCTAGGGCACTACGAATTCATCAGAATGCCATTCGGGCTCAAAAACGCCCCGTCCACCTTCCAACGGCTAATAAATTCAGTACTTAGAGAATATATAACTAAGATCTGTGTAGTTTACTTAGACGATATATTAATATTTAGCGCAAATATCGAGGAGCACACTGAAAGTATCCAAAAAATTTTCAATAAATTAGCACAATACAATTTAAAAATTCAAATAGATAAGTGCAAATTCCTTGCAAAGTCAACAGAGTATTTAGGCCATATAAGTTAACTTAGGGTAAGTTAATACCACCCAAGCTGCTTGACAGATGACTCGCCGTCACATATCAAACACTCCAAGCCGATACGTTAGAACCACCCATGAAGACAACATAAATTAAAACCCGAAACCAACCACTTCCACAAGATGTCGTAAATTAGTTACTTATAATAGACCCGCATTCCAGAGAATCAAATAACGCATTCATATTCCGTTATTTGATCACTAATCATAAACTGGCTACATTAAGTTGAGCCACATCAGTAATCAACTTAAGAAAGTCAATATTGCACATGTTGTCCGAATTATGACCACCCATCACAAATTCGGCCGCATCAACAAACGCAGAGCAAGACGACAATGCTAAGTGGCGCACAGCTATGTAGAACGGAAATCAACAAACAATCGACTCAGCCGAACTGCACTTGTAAAACCAAGTACATGATTTACTCAACAAACAAACATGTGGGGCACAGACGGAGTCAGCACAAATGTGACCGAAATTAATGTTGTAAACATTAATTGTACAACAATGAGAGCCACCCGCTAAATTCAACGTCAGCATGCAGTCACAGCGAAGCAGCATGAATTTACCACGCAGCAGATTACAGACGCTACGCAGCAAAATGCAGTTGCAGCGCAGGCATAGCTAGGTATAAATATTAAGATTATTGTAACTTAGTTTTAGATTCAATTCTCACATTAATAAATGCGGTCGTGCTGCCCCTCTCAGCCCCGCAATTAAATATAAAACGTTTGTTTTATTAAACTTAACTACTCGTTTTATTAACTGGCGCCCGAGCAAAAGTCTCGAGGCTCGCGATAAATAAATAAATCCGCGGCGCTCGAAACGTAACAAATCCGGTGAAGTCCTGAAAATTAAAAAGTAAGGCAACGGTAAAAGTTAAAAGTGAAAACGCAATACGTGAAAAAAGTGGTCTGAAAACAAAAAGTAAGACATCGCGAATTAAAAATAAAAAAGTTTTAAAAAAAAGAAAAGAACACTAAAATCGTCCCGAAAACCGCAGAAATCAGGTGTCGCGACGCAAAAAGTTGTGAGTGATAATTAAAAAAAGTGAATCACGATTATATCGACTAGGCCCCTTAGTAGCTAAGGCAAACCGGTGGTATCTTATGTACCAGCCTACGATATATAAAAAGAAAGAAAGAGAAAAAAGTACTCCTTAAAAAAGGAAACAGTGAAAAATAAAAGAACGCTAAAAAGCACTATAATCATCTTTAACTCAAACCAGCGGCTCCTGCAGTTCCAGCAGCCCCAACATCTCCACGGGCGAGAGAAAGTATCCAGCCACACAACAGCACATCTCTACCAGGCAGTCAAGCGATTGAAACTTAGTAAGAAATTAAGATTGTATCACTATATTTGCAGCAATATTGTATTTAAGTATATTTTGTAAACTACCCCTAACCCCCACATTGTGATTGTTGTAAATGGACGCTTTACCAGTCGATTTCGACTACGACGGGTTGGACGCAATTGTAGAGAAGGTAGAAAGGGATATAGAGGAAAACAGAAGGAAACCTTTTGTAGTCAAAGGTGTTAGTAACGAAGACAAAGCTAGGTCTATGCAATCTTTATTCAATTTCATGAAAATAGACAAAATAGCCACCCATGTTGACTACGATAACAGGGATAATATAGAGGAAGAAACGGTTCGCTTTATTCGTGCGTCCGACGACTACTATAAATCAAAAGAGTTAGAGAAACGAACACTATATCCAAAAAATAAATTTACATAAACTAGGATATAGTAATGTTTAATTTTTAAATACAAAATATACAATAAAAAGTCAAAATATAAAAATAAAATTTTTGTGAAAAGGAAGTTTTATTCTAGGAAATTTCTTAATTTTTTAATTTTTTCTAAATAAAAAGTATTTTACCAAAAGGAAGTTTTGGGAAAGAAAAAAAATCTCTTTCATTTAAAGGAAAAATAGGAATTTCATTAAGAAAAATGGCGAATCCTAATAATCTAATTAGGCCTGCATTGCTTAATCAGGATGCCCTCCCTTTTCAGGGACAAAATAATTCACAGTTAAGCATGAGTGACTTAACAACTTTAATTTCCCAAATTGCAGCTAATGTCCTTAGACAACAAGGACCGCAAGTAGTGCAAAATGTCCTGAACCCAAATGCTAGTTTGGCTACGACGGTAGACCAAGTAATCGAAGAAAGACACAGGCAAGACCTCAGCGGTTTAGATAAAATACCAGACGTCGTAAAATGTCTGAAAGAATTTTCCGGTAAGCCAGGAGAAGAAAAGTGTTGATCGTATGTTGACAATATACGAGCCATTAAAAGGTACGGCTAAATACTATGGTATGCTGAGTATAATAAGAAACAAGATTACCGGCCAGGCCGACATGGCGCTGGAGTCTTACAACACACCATTAGATTGGTCAGCAATAACTAAATGTCTATCGATGCATTATGCCGATAGACGCGATTTGTCGACTTTAGAGTACCAAATGACCACATTGGTGCAGGGTAACAAACCGGTAGCCGAGTTCTATCAACAGGTGTACAAACACCTCTCATTAATCTTAAACAAATTAGGTTGCGAAGGGATGAGCAACGAAACTTTAAATGTATTAACGCAATCATACCGAAACAAAGCGTTAGATACATTTGTAAGAGGGTTAAACGGGGATTTGCCAAGACTACTAGGTATGAAAGAACCAGCAGATTTACCCCAAGCTTTTCATCTGTGCCAAAAGTTGGACAATCAAAATTTTCGGACAAACCATGCCAACAATATAAGGCAGTCCTACCAACAACCACAGAGTGCTAGGAAACAACACGTCCCACGAGGACAACCCAAAGCGTTTTACCCCCAATTAGCGCACGACGCACAGCCAAGCCAACCAAATTGGCAAAACAGGAATACACGCTTTGCAAATGCAAATGCACCACACAGGCCACCAAAGCCACAACCACGACCCGAACCTATGGAGGTCGACCAAACCATGCATTCGCGAAAAGTGAATTACATGAATAAACCAGCGCAAACCCAGTACCAAGGGAAAATACCCTCAGAAGCTCTCAATCAACAGGTCAGCAAAGCGCAAAGGACTTTCCACTTATCCGAGGAAAAGGAAAGCGACAATTCAGGAGATGAACAAATTTTGGACGTTCATTTTTTAGCTTTATGAGCTCTTCGCTCCCTTATTTCGAAGCCAGGGCGGAGAGAGGAAAAATATTAAGGTTTTTAATAGATACAGGATCTAGTAAAAACTATATTCAACCATGCTTGGTAAAAAGAAGCATAAAAAATAAAAAGCCATTCCACGCCAAATCGGTGGCAGGCAATATAAAAATTGAGGAACACACGTATTTAAAATTGTTTAACCTTAATGAAGAAATCAAATTTTATTTGATGCCTTCCCTAAATACCTTTGATGGGATTTTAGGCAACGACACATTAAGAAATCTTGGAGCCATAGTGCACACAAGTGAAAACTTTATGATACTTAAAAATGGGGGAAAAATAACGCTTAAACAGCTTCCCTCAAAATCTGTTCACACTATACAGATTAAGGACGAACACCTATCAGCTCAACAAAAGATTGACATGAGTAGAGTGGTTCAAACATGTCCTGATTTATTCTCTGAACCCAACGAGAAATTAACATATACGACAAGAGTCGTGGGAGAAATAAGGACGGTAACAGATACTGCCGTTTACTCCAAACGATATCCATATCCAGCATCTCTCAGACCAGAGGTAAAGAGACAAGTAAAAGACTTGCTAGCTGATGGAACCATAAGACCGTCTAGGTCACCCTACAATTCACCAGTATGAATTGTTCCGAAAAAATCGGACTCAGAGGGAAATAAACAATACCGCATTGTAATAGACTATCGAAAGCTGAATTCGGTAACGACAGCCGATAGGTACCCAATACCCGAAATAGCCGAAGTAATTTCTAACTTAGGAGATAATAAATTTTTTTCGGTATTAGATTTAAAAAGTGGTTTCCATCAGATCCCTCTAAAGGAATCTGACATTGAGAAAACAGCTTTTTCAATAAACAACGGCAAATACGAATTTACCCGGTTGCCATTTGGATTAAAGAACGCACCCTCGATTTTTCAACGAGCGCTCGATGACATACTGCATAAACACATCGGAAAATACGCGTACGTTTATATCGATGACATAATCATTTTTAGTAAAACAGAGGAAGAGCACCTCGAACATATTGAAAAAATTTTTAAAACATTAGAAGAAGCAAACATGAAGGTTCAATTGGACAAGTGTCATTTTTTCAAACAAGAGGTTGAATTTTTGGGATTTGTTATATCGCCATCCGGTGTTAAAACCAACCCTGCGAAAGTACAGGCAATAGCGAATTTTCCACAACCGAAAACCTTGAAAGAACTTCGCAGCTTCTTAGGAATGTCTGGATACTACCGAAAATTTATTAAAGATTATGCTAAATTAGCAAAACCCCTGACATCTCTTCTAAGAGGGGAAGAAGGAAGGATATCAAAAAACAAATCCTCAAGAGTGAGGATCAACTTGGACAATAAAGCCATTGAAGCTTTTAACAGTATAAGACGCTCACTCATTTCTAGAGACGTTATTCTTGCATACCCCGATTACAAGAAACAATTATCTCACGGACTCTAAGCAGAGCCGAAGAAAACTATGCGGCTAACGAAAAAGAAATGCTAGCCATCATCTGGGCTGTGGATCACTTTAGGGATTTCCTTTATGGTCAAGCTAAAGTACAAATATTCACTGACCACCAGCCGCTTACGTATGCCCTAAGCAACAAAAACAATAATGCTAAAATGAAAAGATGGAAAGCAGCATTAGAGGAATACTCATACGAGCTACATTACAAGCCAGGAAAACAAAATGTTGTCGCAGACGCTTTATCAAGAATATCAATTGAAGAGTCCCAAAGTAACTCTCTATCAATAGCAACAAATTCTGATGAAAGCTCATCACATAATTTGATATATAGCGTCGAGACACCGATAAATGTTTTTAAAAACCAAATCTTCCTGAACAAAGGCACTACAACCGATTACAAATTTAAAATTATTTTTCCTACCTATCACCGACACAGCATATCACAGCCAAATTATTCGCAAGAAAATCTCGTTCTTATTTTAAAGTAATATTTGAACCCCTCGGTAATAAACTGCATCAAGGCAGAGGAGGACATAATGGGAATGATACAGGAGGTATACCCTCTGCATCTCAGTAAATACAAAGTAAGATTTTCTAATACACAGGTTGATGACGTAACTAACTATCAAGAACAGCAAAATCTCATAATAAGAGAACATAACAGAGCGCATAGAAGCTCTCAGGAAAACAAGATGCAACTATTAAGGAAATATTATTTTCCAGCAATGGCAAATAAAATTAAGAAAATTATTAAAACTTTCATTGTATGCAAAGAAAATAAATACGACCGACATCCGGCCAAACCAAAAATTCAGGCAACGCCTATTCCTAAATTCCCAGGCCAAATAGTGCATATCGATATACTTCATATGGGAAAACACCTGATTTTAACTGCAGTAGATAAATTATCCAAATATGCTATTGCAAAAATCACTAAATCAAAAGCAGCAGAGGACATAAGACAACCATTGAGGGATATTCTTTTTTCTCTGGTACCAGAAACTATAGTTATGGACAACGAAAAGTCATTCAGATCAGAAACGATCAATTATATGATAGAGAACGAGTTCGGCATAGATATCCACCGAACAGCACCATACACAAGTTGCTCCAACGGTCAAGTGGAACGCTTCCATTCCACACTACAGGAAATTATGAGATGCCTCCAGTGTGATCAAACTCACCAAACTTTCAACGAACTTCTGGAAAGATCGGTCAAAGAGTATAATCACTCTGTGCATTCCACCACAAAAGAAAAACCAATTGAGTCATTTTTTGGGAGAAGAGTCAATAGCGACCCCCAATTATTAAATAAGCATAGGTTACAAATATCAAATAAAATTAGGGATAAGCAAATAGACGATTTAACTTATCACAATAAGAATAGAGCAGCATTAAAGCAATATGCTCCAGGAGAAGTAATATTTATTAAGATAAATAGAAGATTAGGAAATAAATTAACGCCTAGATATAAAAAGGAAATAGTGTCAGAAAATTATAACACTACAATTAAAACACAGTTAGGAAGAATAGTACATAAAAATAATACCAAACAGAGTTAAAATTTTTTTTTTTTTTCTCTCTTTAGGGAAATTCAAAAATGGTCAAAATGACGACAAATATAATTATCCTGTTATCATTAATGTCAGCTATTTCTGCACAACAAATCGACATACATGACCTAACAAACAACAACGGATACATACCTATTAAAATAGGAGAGCGTAAGACCATCAGTCACTTTAGCAAAGTTCTTCATTTTATAAATTTAACAGCTTACGACGAAACGACTTCATTAATTACAAATAATATTGAAGCCTTACCATCAACAAACTTAGAGGACAGACAGTTATTGAATACCGTAAACAAAAACCTTTTGTTACTTAAAGCAAAAATAAATTATTTACATCCACATATAAAGACAAAACGGGGTTTAGCAAACATTTTAGGTAAAGGACTAAAATATATAGCAGGTACTATGGACAGTGATGACGAACAACAAATAACTAATATTTTAGAAGAAATTCAAAACAATGAAAAAAATACAGTAGACCACGTCAACAACTTAATTTCTGTTAATAAATTTCTATCAGACCCAATTAACAACATTACTAGTCACATAAACAGACAACAAAGTATGATTCAAAATTATATAAACATATTTACGGAAACAACTCAAAATAAAATTAAAACCATAGAGGACGAATTGGAATTCATGAGACATACATACCAAATTAATAACGATATTTCACTTTTACAAAGTCACATTAATGACATAGGACAGGTAATTTTTTCAAGCAAATTAGGTATAATCCCTACAGACATATTAACGCAAACCGAACTTGACCTTATCAATGACTTTGACATGTACAACAGCATACAGGTAGCAGTAATTTTTCACAATGACAATATTATTATTACCTTACTAATACCCCAATTTTCCTCCAATATCCTATCCAAAATTATTTTTGAACCCATTCCCAACCAAAAAAATTTATCGTTAGTATTGAATGAATACGAATTATTAGTAGATGAAAATAATAATTTGTATAGTAAAAATGTTCAAGATAACCTGGAAAAAAATTTAATAAACTTAGACAACAATTGTTTAGAAAATATCATTAAATTTAAAGAAGCAAATTGTAATTTAAAACCATTAATAAAAACAGAAATCAAAGAGGTATTACCAGGAATACTAATATTTAAAAATTTTAATCTAAATATTTCTCACAATTGTAACAAATTACAAATTAAACAAATAGGAAATTTTTTAATTAAATTCGAAAATTGTAATATTATAGCTTCAAATAAAACATATACTAATATCATATTAAAAATGTACGACTCTTTCATATTACCAAATAAAATTACAAAAATTAAGGAGAATTCAAATATAACAGATACTGAGCTAAAATTGAATAAATTGTATTTAAAGCAAATTAATCAACAGGAACACATTGAACTATTGTTTAAAAATAATAAAAGTGTTCATTTAATTTGTTTAAGTTCAGATTTATTAATTGTACTATCTTTTATTGTAATAACTTTTATGTATCAATAAATATAAAAGAAAATTATATATATCGCCTGAACTGCAATCACCGAAACAAGATACCGCAAAAACAATGGAAGGACCATTTCTCCAATTAAGAACCATAGCGTAACCTATCCACAACAACAATACCGATTGAGGACAATCGATTTAAGAGGGGAAGAGTTAACTTAGGGTAAGTTAATACCACCCAAGCTGCTTGACAGATGACTCGCCGTCACATATCAAACACTCCAAGCCGATACGTTAGAACCACCCATGAAGACAACATAAATTAAAACCCGAAACCAACCACTTCCACAAGATGTCGTAAATTAGTTACTTATAATATACCCGCATTCCAGAGAATCAAATAACGCATTCATATTCCGTTATTTGATCACTAATCATAAACTGGCTACATTAAGTTGACCCACATCAGTAATCAACTTAAGAAAGTCAATATTGCACATGTTGCCCGAATTATGACCACCCATCACAAATTCGGCCGCATCAACAAACGCAAACTATGTAGAACGGAAATCAACAAACAATCGACTCAGCCGAACTGCACTTGTAAAACCAAGTACATGATTTACTCAACAAACAAACATGTGGGGCACAGACGGAGTCAGCACAAATGTGACCGAAATTAATGTTGTAAACATTAATTGTACAACAACACATGAGAGCCACCCGCTAAATTCAACGTCAGCATGCAGTCACAGCGAAGCAGCATGAATTTACCACGCTGCAGATTACAGACGCTACGCAGCAAAATGCAGTTGCAGCGCAAGCATAGCTAGGTATAAATATTAAGATTATTGTAACTTAGTTTTAGATTCAATTCTCACATTAATAAATGCGGTCGTGCTGCCCCTCTCAGCCCCGCAATTAAATATAAAACGTTTGTTTTATTAAACTTAACCACTCGTTTTATTAACTTATACTAACTACAGAGGGAATCAAACCAAATATGAGTAAAGTAAAAAAACATACAGGAACTCTGAAGTTACCACAAACGGTTAAACAAACAAAATCATTTCTGGGTATGACTGGCTACTACAGAAAATTCATAAGAGATTATGCAAATTAGCACAAGGCTTAACAAAATATTTGAAAAAGGGAGCTAAAATAAATATTCGCGACCACCAATATACAAACTCTCGAACGAGAAATTGAAAGCACTTCGGATTTCAAACTAAAATTCTCCTTAACAACAGATGCAAGCGATTTTGCAATTGGAGCTGAGTTGACACAGGAAGGACACCCCATAAGCTATGCAAGCAGATCGCTAAATGACCACGAAAGAAAATACTCAACGACAGAAAAAGAGCTGCTTGCCATAGTCTGGGCGGTCAATTATTTCAGACCGTACATCTACGGGAGACAATTTGACCTCATGACGGACTATCAACCGCTTAAGTGGTTATATTGCAAAAATAAGGGAAAAGATATTAACCCCAGATAACAAAGGTGGCTACTCAAATTAGGAGAATATGACATTAACATAAGTTATGTCAAGGGCAAGAACAACACTGCCGCTGACTTTATGAGCAGAATAAATCCAGAGACAGGCGAAATTAACATCCTCCAGGAAAACGAGAATATGAGCACCAGGGCAACAATCCACTCTCAAGAGGAGGAATTGCACGACCATTTTGGTATCCTGGAAACTGCTGTTAACAGATTTCCAACACAGCTCATCCTTACAAATTCAAAAAATCAGGAATCACAAATTATAAATGGAAAACTTTAAATTTTTATTAGTGAGAACGATATAAATAAAGATTACATGTCAGACATATTCAGGCGATTCTTAAGAAACGGCAAAGCAGGAATATATTCAGAGCTATCGGATCATGAATACAACAAAGTCCAGCAAAAATTAATTGATTTGTTCAACAGAACAATAAAATTCTATAAATGTACACACCATGCAAAAAACATGCAGAATGAACATGAAGCATATATGTATGTACATAGCGAAATATCATAAAAACGAAACTGGACATGGAGGAATTAACGGCAACTATGAAGGACCGAAGACTTTAATTTACTACAAAGACCTAAAGAAATTAATACAAAAATATATAAATAATTGCGAAATATGCAATAAGGCGAAATAGGACCGCAGACCTATTAAGAAAAAGTACAAGCTAACCGAAACACCAATGGGCATTAATCAAATAACACATATGGACGTTTACACCAACAAAAAGTATAGTTTTATCACTTTCATAGACAAATTTTCGAAATATGCAATGGCATTAGCCTTAGAAGATAGAAACAGCCTTACAATAGTAGAAAAAATTAGATTTTATCTCTCTCTCAGGGGTAAACCAACCAAAATTATAACGGACAATGAATTCAACTCTGTAAACGTAAAAGAACTCTTAAGGCAGGAATCCATTGACGTTCATTTTACAAAACCAAATAACCACACAGGTAACGCTGATGTAGAAAGGCTACACATCACTATTTCTGAAAAATTTAGGACACTAGAGGCCATGAAATCGCTACTATCAACACAAGAAAGAGTTTTTAAAAGTATAGAATGGTACAACAATTTAGTCCACTCCACGATAAAAGCGAAACCTATAGATGTAATTTTAGGTAGGACGGATAAAGCTAAAATATATAAAACTTTAGAGGATAATAAAAAATTCACAATGAAAAAATTAAACGAAAAGCGCGAAACTTATTAAAAAAAGGAACAGGAAGGGTACGTGAAGAACAACAAGGCTCTTAGGCATAAATACGAACCAAGATATCGCAAACTAAATTTACAAAACATACATTCTTCCAATATTAAAGGAAAAAAAATTTCAGGTGAAGTGGATCCTAAGCTCTTTGATAATGCTACTAGCACTCTTTAGTCAAATAAGCATTAATACACATTTTAATGAAACATTTTCTAAACTCAAGTCCATCATAGAGAATGACCGCAATTTAATATTGTCGTAATTAAACAGTATAAATAACTTTAACAACGAAATACAAAGACATATTCTATACACTGACTTCACACTAAAATGAAAAATTTTACAAGACAATATCGAACATATTCAGGAAAACAGAGCTGCATTAAAGTTACGAATGTTTTACAGAAACATTTTGACAAAAGTTCAAAATAGATTTCAATATACTGCAAAACATTAAATTAGGGACTCTTATTGATAGTAATGGAAATATCATATTCGCAATTAAAATACCGAAAAATTCTATCTATCTTCCAATAAATTATCTAGTACCTATTGGAAACGAAAATAACTAGGAACTATTGTTTGAACCCCAAACTACATTGTATTACAATAATAACACCTATATTTACGAAAATACTATCGAATTGAAAAAATTAAAGCCACTAAAAAACTGCTTAATAAAGAAAAATTGTATACAAATTTTTAATAATGCATCAGAAATTATAGAGCTAAGGCCAGGAACTATACTTGTAAAGAATTAAGTAAAAACACACTTTTCGAATGATTGTAACAACAAAACACAAACATTAACTGACAACTATTTAGTAAATTTCAATAATTGCTGTATCAATGTAGGCAATCAAACTTTATATAATAAAGAACTTATATTTAAACAAAGTATTGTTAGCTTTAATCACATGCAAATAGCCGAAAACGATAATGAAAAACTAATATTTGAAGACATTGTAATAATTAACTTAAAAAATACGTAACTTATAGAAGAAATAAAATTTGTAAGAAAAACGCATTATATTTACGGCTCTACATTAACCTTATCTTTCATCACCATTGTATTATTAATCGTATTAAAAAAATTAAAGAACAAAAATAACACTGTTAAAAAACCAACATGATCACCCAGGAGAGTGCTCAATCAGATGGGGGAGGAGTTACGTCGCCGTCGTTGCAAGCCAACTCGCTTTCAACGCCACCGTCACTAACCAACCCTAATAATTTATTATTATTATTATTATTATTATTTATTAGCTTTATTATTATTATTATTTATTAGCTTTAATATACAATACTAAAACTAATTGTGAAAGATACGAGTACTAGCTGCTATGGCCTACGACTCGCCTAATAATTTACAAATCGACTGGTCTGCATAAACGCATCCAAAGCATGTTTACAACACATGCCAGCCACACTTCAAATTCTTTGCAAAGTGACAAACGAATGTGTCACAACATAACACTTAAGAAATTTCATATTTTATAATTCTCTTTTTGCGGCACATTCGTCAACGGTGGTCATGTTACAAAAAACCAGAGCACTGGGCCAGCATTGCGACAATTTCAAACGTCGCGACAATTGTTGTTGTCGCGCTAGTTGTAGCGTCTCTTCCCTTTCTTGTGGATAGTGGTATGGGGCGCTTCGTTGTTGTGATCGTTGTGATCGGAAAGGACGTGTTCCGGAGTCAACTCGCCGCCAATGCGTTGAGTTATGAGATGGTCGGAAAGGACGTGTTCCCGAGCCATCCATTTGCTGATGCTGAGCTGGTCGGGAAGGACGAGTTCCCACGTCAGTCGTTCGTTGTTTCGTTTTCTGGGCAGGCGGTCTGAGTGGAAGGGATCCAAAGCCGCGCTGCCTCGGCAGTCGGAAACGACTGGTTTCCGAGCCACACCTTCGCCGTTTATGTTGTACCCACGACTTCATTTGGCCGGTCAGATTGATCGATAATACGTCGGATCGATCATCGTCCTCCTCGCCTGGCGGGTCTTCAAATTGGAGATGCAATGTTGTGTGGTGCTTTTCGTTGCATCCATGGCTGCGCCCTACACTGCTGCATATTTCCTGCTTGTGAAAAGGCGACTGGTAGTTAGCGCATTAGCGGTGGATTAGTACCACCCGCAGCCTCCCTTCCGCAGACTTGGCTCTGTAGTCCGGGCAAAGTCTTATGCCGTGGTTGTTTTGACATAATCGACATGCCACTTCGAAACGGACGGCACGCTGCTCCGTGAATCGGCCCATGGTCTAAGAGGTTTTGTGTATTTATTTTGATTTTATCGATTATAATGGCGGAATATTGGGTGACAAGTGATGTCAAAAAATAACAAAAGAATAAAAAATTAAAACCACAAAAAAAAATTTTGTTTTATGAAATTATGACACGACAAAAAATTTATACATATATGTATGTACTTTATTGTAAATTTGATGTATTTATGTATTTATATATGTATGTGTCTATTTATTATATATTTGGTGTATTTATGCGCCAAGTGTCCATAAACTTGCATCACCTACTGTAAAAATGATAATTAGGTGTGATCGTATCAGCACACTTGCGCCCCCCTTCGGTAAATGGTGCCTTCTTAAAGGTGGTGGACTTGGCTATGTTCCACAGTTGATAACGTATATGGCATTACGATATATTTGCATATATCGTGAAAACACCTGATGGACTGGTCAGTGTAGTGATCTAACACCTGACGGCATAGGATGTTAAAAAAAAAATCGAAACAAATAAAAACTAATATGAACTACATTTGCTTGTATTTTTATAATCGTAGAAAGAGCCCCTACCATGAAATGGCTCAACATTCTCTTTTTTCTTGTTTTCTGTACATGAGTTATTTGATGCTGGTGAGATAGGTCAGTTTGAGATCCAGCAATCTGGCCATCCAGCAATCTGACCTACCACCCACAAACAGTTTGCATGGCACTGTGCATAACTTTCTGACCACAGGGCGTATCAGTTACTTAATCTGTTAAAAAAATTTATTTATACGTGAAGTTCAGCAGCGATCAGATGTAAAAATATTTTACATATTTTCCAATTAGAAAAATAGTGGTAAAAAATTTAAATTAATTAAAAAAGTTGTGAAAAAATAAGTGGTTAGTGTGCGCATTGCGAAATGACAGATATAATGTCAACATACGTGGTTGGAACACGTAATTTAGAGGTTGGCGAAAATCTTTATGTGCAGCTGGCTAACAGTGCATGTCGTACCATATGCATACATCGCCAATATTGCAATGGTGGACGCATACAGGTGTACGGCGACGAAGAGCAGGTAACTGTGGATAAAATCGATGGTAAGTGGTACTGATATATAATAGTAATAATGAAATAATAATTTGCACAAGAATTTCGAAGCTTTTTACGTAAATAAGTAGGTGCATATGTACATATGTATATCGATATGCATCTACGTGCGCATAATGGTGCCCTGCATTTGATTGCGAGGGCACAGTCGGAGGGAGAAGGGGTATGCCATCCGAAGATAGTGGATAATGACCGGAAGCAAAAGGTGGTTGCGAATATAACCATGTGGCATCCGTTTTTTTTTTTTTTGAGACTAATTTGTTTTAAGTTCTTTCCTAATTGGCTGGAGTGTGACACGCTGCTTTGCCTGAATCTGGCTGTTCATTACACATTTTGGAAAATTTTTGGGAACATGACACGAGGGAAATATACGTAAAACCTGCAATAATAATGTAAAACCTTCAAGGTAAAAACAAGCTGCTTAGGTTTTAAGGAAAGAATGTTTATGATAGTTTTGTTTTCATATTGACCACCTAGTAAATAACCAATAATAATTTTTACTGAATTTTTTACGGGATAGCATTGGAAAAGTTGATAAAATATTTAAATATACAACCAAAAGGAAAAAAGCTTCCAACTTCTTACTGGTTCTGCGTTCTCTTACTTTCTTGCATGTTTCTTTCATTAAAGGCAAATTTTCCTTAAGCTTCGAAATTTAGTTAGTGGCAACCCTGCAAAAATGTAGTGACCAAAAGTACACACACTTGTAAGATTTTTCGATTGTCACCACAACAAACACAGTACATGTGACAAGTTGCCTTTCAAAATTGGCGATATGAAAGGACATGACACATCTTTCTTATTACATTTTTTATATTTCGCTCTCTTACACATATTGCATGCATAGGGATGATGGAATGGTGAGAAAAGCAAAATGAACGAAACGAAAAGACAGGGGTTGCCTAATGGTTTCATTGAGTAAAAATAAAAAAATCACACGTACAAGAGCTTTTGTTTAGTTGGAGTGGCAGCACAGCAATTATGACTTGCAATAATTGTTTTTATATTGTTGTGATTCTGATGCTCAGAAGTGGTCGAGCATTATTAATAATAAACTATACAAAGCTTTCCATACAGAACTTAAGGATACTCTGCCTCTGCAGTTCATTGATGCAGTTTTTGACATAGAGGAGAAATTGCAGAAAAAAAACTACGAGGACGCAGTTGTAAGTATTGTTTTTAAAACGTTTCACTAATTATTTGTAAAACAAAGTCTCTTTGCAGATATCATTCTTGTACTTCCTCAAAGGAGTTTCCGGGGACATTGATGCTGTTTTGAAAAGAGTCTTCAGCGACGACGTCCTCCAACTTTTTAATTGGGACGGAAGATGTAACAAAAAGGCTCTGTCGAAATTGAAGTTGGTCGATACGGTTCTTTTTGGTAATTATTAATGTTCTTTTTTTATAAATAATTGTAATTTAATTTATATGGTTATTACTGCAGATGTTTTTAAATTACAAGGACGCATCGACTTCGAGAAAGGAGTAAGAAGGAGTGTAGAGCTAAGCCACAATAGAAATAAGCAAAAAAAATATTTACAAAAAAAATAACATGTGTATATACATATATTTAACTACTATTAACTTAATCAATTAACAAAGTCTACATAAATATAACTAATGTATGCATACAAATATTAAAAAAAAACGATAAATATAACTAATACAAAAGTATAATATCAAATAAATATAATATATTATATGCATATATACATATAACTACAAAATATACATAAGTTTATAATATAAAAAACCAACGAGTTAGTTAATAAAAACTGTATTGAATTGAATTATGCTAGTACAAGATTTTATTAAACAGGTCAAAGGGGCATTTAAAATGCTGGTAATTTCGCTATTAAATTCCAGGTTATTTAACTGGTAAAATGATGGTCATTTGGCTATTAAATTCCTGGTCATTTTACTAGTAAAATACGGGTAATTTGACTAGTAAAATATGGAGTAGTTGTGACGTGTGTAAGCAGTTCAGCAATATCTCTCGTGAAGCGCACAAGCTTTAAGAAAGAGCGGGACGAACAATCACACATATGGAAACATTTGGAACGAAACGGTCAAAAAATCTACCGATGCCTTTAAGAATGTGATGGGAAAAATACGGAAAGTTTCTGTCATGGCTCCAGGTCGTTTTACTAGTCATTTTACCAGTATGCTTCTTGCAGGGAAGTCACTGGATAGCTTTTTACTAGAGAATATGAAAACACAAATTATGTTAGGGTGGAACCAGGCTGATCCTTGACTATCGGTTATATATCCCGGAAAATTAACTCAAGCAATTGGTTAGGTTGGCGGTTAATTTGTACGAGTATCGGGTATCAAATGACCACTACTTATTGCACGTATGAAAATGGATTCGCAGAATTCTTAATTTTCTTGTACTACACGTACTGTTTATGATTATTTTGCATAGAATAAAGATATATATATATACACATCATTCAAATATTGTTGATGCATTAGTGCTATAATTTCATTTTTGGAATGTAATGATAGATCTTTAGGTAAATGATTATTAAGCGTTGTGAAGTTGCCTTAATTCAATCGGATGAAATTACACAAGACTCTGCTTGAAACGAAGCTTGTTTGTTCGGAAGAGTGTTTTGGTAGAGTCTCATAATATATGATAAGGCTCTCAAAGCTCTCGGTAAATCTGAAAACCTATCGAGAATTTCATCAAAACTTTTTATCGTTATGGTTGCACATAAATGCGCAAGCACAATTGTGGAATCTGTTCACAGGGGTACTTGTACCTGTCCTAGTGGTAGGCTGCCAAGTACGAAATCAATGCTTTCGGCGAGCAATACCGCGCCGCAGAGTTCCAATCGGGGTAGGGAAATAGTTTTAACTGGAGCAACTTTATTTTTTGCAACCAGCAGATTCACTAAAACTTCACTACCCTGCTTAACCCGTAAGTATACCGTAGCCGCATACGCTGTTTCTGAAACATCGCAGAAGCCATGCACTTCGACGTCATGGGCGGGAGAAAAATAAACCCAGCGCGGTATCTTGATCCTCTCTATCTCGCGGTAGTGTTTGGTAAAACTTTTAAATTTTTCTAAAGTAGTTGAGGACACAGGCTCATCCCACTCTCTGCCTTCCAGCCAAATGTTTTACATCAATATCGTGGCTAATATTACAATGGGCACAAACCATCCTAGCGGATCGAACAGCTTGGCGATGGAGGGCATTATCGACCTTTTAATGTGTCGCTCTGCTCTATTGGTCTTGTTAAGAAGTAAAAATAATCCGAATGGACGTTCCATCTTATGCCAAGAGCCTTAACTGTGCTGGTGCCTTCGAATTCCAAAACATCTTCGCTTAGTAGATCCTTTTTTGAAATGTCTGCTATTACATCCTCGCAGTTGGGCGTCCATTTTCGTAAGGGAAAACCTGCTGACCGCAGTATCGCAGAAATTTCGTTCCTTGCCTTTATGGTAGCTTCGATGCTGTGTCCTCATGCAAGTACGTCATCTACGTACATGCACTTTCGCAGAATATTAGCTGCTATTGAATGCGAGCTTTCTACATCATCGGCCAACTGCAACAGTGTCCTAGTGTCTCATACTCTGCTAATACCCTATAGTACTCTTTTTGCCGGACGGGATCCTTGCCTATCCGTGTCTCATTCCGGAAGAATTGAGAGCAGGCTTTTTTAAGAGAAGGGGCTAGTTGTATGATTACTGGAAATTCCTGTCGGAATGGTAACGAGACTATGTATTTTCCCTCATTAGTTCTGATAGTGGTCTTTTTATCAATATTATCTTCGCAATATTTATCATCTTCATTGAGGCTTTTGGTTTTGGGTAAATCTTCTAACTCCCAAAATGCCGTAAGTTCCTTATCCAGCGCAACTTCGCTGAAGTACGAAACTATATTTCTTTGTGTATTTGTAGTATCCGTACTACCGGTTGTAATCCAACCGAATACGGTTTCTTGGGCTAGAAGTGTCCCCAAGACGTTTTTCTTTATTCCACTTAATATGATTTGTGGATAAATGTCTCCACCGAGAATGATGCCTATTTGTTCATTTACGAAAAACCTTTTATCCCCTAATACCGGGTCCGGAAATTCTTGCCTCGTCGTCGCGCTGATATTTGTTGTCGGCAGAGTTTTTTCGTTAGTTGTGATAAAACCAGGACAGTTGGAGTCAAGCTAAACAACGGGTCGACGGGGACCGCAAGTGTATGTTACATGCTTCCTTAACCTAGGCATTTACCGAATTTGTGATACACGAAACTTGGGCATGCATCTTTTTACAGATACATTGATTCTGCGTTTGAGCCTCTCTGTTATAAAGGAACACTCAGAACCAGAATCAATAATTGCTCGTGCAACAAAATCTATGCCATTGAGACGTATATTTACGCGAGCTGTTCCTAATAGCTCACCTGTATTTGCATTCGCAAAGCAGGACTTAAGATTTCTGTTTACATTTTCAGTTGCTTTATCGGAATCACGTTGTGCTTGCGCCTGCCTCGATGTCGATGGAGAATCATCGGCAGGCCTCGAAGACGTCCAACGCGTCGTTGCCTTGGCTGAATTGCATTTAGATGCAGGAACGTGTGATGTCGCGAGTGACACGTATTGCAATTGTAAGCACTTGTGGATCTTGACACAGTATGTCCGGAACTAAGGCAATTCAGGCAGCAATTATTTTCCTTTAAAAATTGCAATCTGTTTGCAGGTGTTAGCTGTAGGAAACGGGAACCGCTGCGCAATTTGTGCTCATTTGTATGGCACGTTTTACAAGTAAAAGTGGTCACGCTTACTTGGAAGATGCCAACTCTTTTTGTCGGGGTTTCGAAAGGATGACGTGTGATTTGTGGCGGCTTTGGCACTCTCACAGCATTACCATCCTTCAACCCTGACAATGTTTCAACGGTCTGAAATCGATTGGACAAGAACTTGTCCATATCTTTCCATTTGGGTATGTCGTTTTTATGGTCTATGGTTTGTTCCCATAGAGCCAGTGTGCTGTCAGGCAGCTTTGTCGAGCAGAGATAAACGACAATTGCGTCCCAGTTCGATATGTCAATTTGATGACTCTTCAGGGTTAATAACCAATTGTTTATCTCCAGCTGCAAACTTTTTATTGAGCTACCACACTCAAACTCTATTGCCTTTAAGTTAAACAATAGTTTTAGTTGTGTGTTAACTAAAGTACGTTTGTTTTCATAGCGTTCACACAAGTTTTTCCACGCAGTATTAAAGCCAGTATTAGTATTAGTCAGTGGGCACTTTCGTACGATATCTTTGGCCTCCCCATGTGTCTTGTGGTTGAGATGAAATAGTTTCTCAACCCGGGTGAGGCGCTTATTGAAGATCTGATGGCCGTAAACATATCACGGAATGTTGGCCATGAAAGGTAGTCGCCCTTGAACACGTCTGTATAGCACGGTGGAAGGCGGATATTGTGTTCGCGGACGGACTGCTGTTCTACATCCTTTCCTACTTTTGATAATGCTTCTGCTTGAGTAGCCATAACAGACATGCACTTAACATATGTCGAAAAACATAATCTATATTTCTGTTTAATAGCCCTATTATCTTCGTTAGTTAAACCTTCTGAGGTCGTCAGCGTGTCGTACGCTACTTTCGTTTTCTCCCACAATACTTTCAATTCCTCCTGCTGGATAGCAAGACCGTGTTTATTTTGCTCTGAAGCAGGAGTGCTGTTGAAGTCAGCATCGAACTCTGCGACAGATTCTGCTAAACGGATGTATGAATCCATTGTGAAGTCAAGAGGGAGTTATTAAAGTCTACCTAACTCTGATATTGCTAGAAAAAAAAGGTCCGCAAAATGAAAATTGCCAGTAAATTTATATATGTATGTGTCTTTATTTAACGATTTTTTTATTTCAGTAAAGGGCATCTGTCATTACATATAAATGCCAAGTCCATTAATATGAGAGAAGCGTTCGATGTACTCGAAGAGATTGGATTTGTTCGTACTGATATTAAAAGTTTTGAATCGAAAATAGTACAACAAATTAGTTTAAAGAATAATAATAATCAGAAATTTGAAAATAATTTTAGGCAGTATCCAAATTCAACATTTCAACAAAGTAGCTCAAATTTGTCTTACCGACCCAATTTTTATATGCCTCAAACATTACGCCAACAAAATTGACAAGTTACTTTTAACCAAAAAAGGCACCCTAACTCTCATAGGTTTACAAGCCAAATAATATGGCTTTCCCACAAGCTCATTTCTTTAAGTATCAAAATAATATTAATAACACTTCTTCGACGGAAATTGCCCATTTACAGGTGGAAAATCAAACTTTGTATCACGACTAATATGGCGAAGACATACATTTTCTTACAATTGCCTCGGGAAATCACTACCATTGATTGAGTTAACAATTCATGGTGAAAAGCTTACCGCTCTTATTGACACAGGTTCAGCTACCTTCCTACTTCTTTTTGATAAATGGCCGCAGTATAAAAGGTTGCCAATAAAATAAAATATATTTTTTCATCTTTAAATACGAGTAGTAACACTAATATTACACACGAAATAATTACCCAAGTACCCCTAGAGTTTAAAGAGAATGCAACAATGTCTTGTAAGCTTCAAGGAAAACATTTTGATGCTATTTTAGGGCAAAATATTCTCACACCAATGAATAGTACTATAGATATATGTACGTAAGCAAACCGTTACATTTAATTGTACTACAGTACATTTTTGAATTTCGCCTATAATGAAAAAAATAATATTGACCAAAATATGTTAGACCATTTATTTATTGGACTAAATTCACGGGAGCAGGAGGCTTTTAATGAAGCTCTACATTTTTTCGCCGACTTAATTTATGTCAAGGGGTAGACGCTTACCCACACTAATATTATACAGTACGAAATAAAAACTGTTACAGACAGACCAGTTATTCAAGGATGTATCGCTATCCACAAATCCATGAGAGGGAAATTTTTAAGCAAATCGATGACATTCTGAGACAAGGAATAATTAGGGAAATCAATTTGCCAAGGACAAGCTAGACCGTGCCCAATACTTTACTACCACCGATTTAGCAAGGGTTTCTTCAAATGTTTGTAAAATAAGAAGACCGGTCGAAAACAGCTTCTTCCACGCCTTATGGCTACTTGGAGTTCTTCCGCATGCCATTCGGCGTCAAAAATTCGTCTGCAACTTTCCAAAGGCTTATTAATAATATATTACGGGTACAAATTAATAGAATATGCATTGTATAAGTTATCACGGGCAACGCAGTCAGAAAATATTGCGCGTGGCCTGAGTCAGCAAGTTGGACGTAACAGCTAAAGCAGACAAAGCAAAGCGAACAAACAGCGGATAGCTTGAGGGTAGTATAAGTAGGGCTTATTTTGTATTTAGCTAATCAGTTACGTACAGGTACTCAAGACGACAGCCAAATGCTGTTAAAGTAAATAAAAATCCTAAAACGGGGAAAAAGCCTTTTAATTGGCGCCCAACGTGGGGCTGTGTTTTTAAATAATTATTTGTCGCCCGCGTTAAAATTAAATTAGTAAATAAAATCTAAACGCGATTTCCGTTAAATGTAAAGCAAGATATTTTTGTCGTGTTTCGCTCTTGATAATCTTCATCAGGCTCGCGCATCATCATACCACCGTTAGAAATTTTAGCAACACCATTTATTCGCAACAGATTGCCGAAGGTCGGAAACAAGGAAAGGTTAACTGATCAAGTGCAAGTGTCGGTGCAACTATTGTTAAATCTTAATTTACAACAACAGAGATTAGACATACGATATGGAATTACTGTAAGTGAGCTAATCGATTTTCGGTTTTTTGAATAAAAGATATTTTCAACATCTTAAAATTTAAAATTTAAAGTTAAAATTCTATTAAATGGTTTTAAAGAAAATGTAAATATTGTAGCTACATTTCCCAATTTGCCCGGTATATAAATCACACTAACGAACGCACAACAGATCTTTCTGACTTAATTTCTATTTTTGATAACATCAACCTATCAGAGCGGACAGACATGAACGAGGCACAGCTCCCACAGGTAGTAAACGCGGCCGTCTCTGCCGCTTTAGGAATGCAGAGACGGGAGTTTGAGGATAGCCTTAGGGTCATGCAGGACCAAATTGTAAATTTATCGCAAAAACCTGTAGTTGCGAAGTATGAAAGAATTAGGATTGTAACGGGCAGAACCTGTGATGAATCACTGGACGTTGTGAAGTCTTTGCCTAAATTTTCAGGACAACCTGAGTGTTATGTGTCCTGGCGTGAGGCGGCACATAACGCATATGAAATTTTTAAGGACTACGGGGGTAGCTCACGGCACTATCAAGCCGTTACCATTATAAGAAATAAAATCCGTGGAGCTGCCGATGCGCTTTTACCATCCTTTAGTACGGCCCTAAATTTTGAGGCAATCATAGCCCGCCTTGATTTCACATATGCCGACAAACGGCCAACGTCCTTAGTGGAGCAGGAACTTTCTACCTTTAGACAGGGCTCTTCTAGTGTACTAGAATTTTATGATGAGGTAGAGAAAAAATTATCCTTGCTCGCTAACAAAACAAAAATGTCTTACGAAACGAATATTGCAGATGCTATTAATGAAAAATATCGCGAAAATGCTCTTAGAGTGTTTATTTCTGGGCTCAGAAAACCGCTATGTGATATCCTTTTCGCATCGAAACCCAGTGACCTGCCAACCGCATTAGCACTAGCTCTAGAGGTCGATGCGAATTATGAGCGTTATATTTTTGCAACAAACTTCGCAAATAGATCAACCGACGTGGCAAAAAGAAATCAGCCAAAGAAGTAATTAAAAAGCGTACAATAGGGCAAACACTGATAGCCAAAGAAATCTTCATTTCATCAGGCAGTATAGAAGTGACTACCAACCTAGCAGCCAATTCCACCAACGAAACGGAAATTGATATTATCACCAACCAAATTTTAATCAGAATCGGCAGGGCGGAAATCGGGACCCGCAACCTCGGCAAGAACCGATGGATGTAGACCCCTCGTCATCTCGCCTACGACAAAATGCAATTTTCACAGGAAATTGGAATGGGCAATTTCAAAAGCGCCAGGCATCCTCCGATCGGTGAAGAACACCAAAATTCCAAAGAGTGAATAATTTGAACCAAAAATATGGCAAAGAACCAAGCTTGGAATCATATGAAAAATTATCGGAGCCAGTTGTTGAGGATGTGGAAGTAGAAGATATGAATTTTTTACAGGAAGGTCTCTCCTGCCTTCGATCTCTAAAACTCTAGGTGGGCAGGAGGTAAGACTTCTTGTTGACACAGGTGTCTCAAAAAATTATATCAAGCCTCTAGCGGGCCTAAAGAGGGGCAAGCCTGTTGACAAGCCATTTACAGTAAAATCTACACACGGACGCACCGACGTTTCTAAAAAATGTAAAGTACACTTATTTGGGGTAGCGTCAGATTTTTTTGTATTACCAGACTTAGAAATGTTTGATGGAATCGTAGGCCTCGATTTATTGAATAGGATCCATCATCCATAATCCTTAAATAAGGTGTTATTGAGCATAAATTTGGGAAAGAAACAATAAATTTCCTCAAAAGCGAAGATGTTAGCCATCTTCAACTTCAGACCGAGTCAGTCCCGGCAAGCGTTAAGGAAATATTTTTTAAAATGATTAAACGCGTATCTGGAGTCTTTGCAGATCCGAATGCGAAGCTGCCCTACAACACAAATGTAGTGGCTACTATCCGCACTAGAGATAGTGAACCAACGTATGCAAAACTCTATCCATACCCTTTAGGTGTAGCGAGTTTTGTAAAATCTGAAACTGCAGACTTACTAAAAAATTATGTAATACGACCTTCGAGGTCGCCATACAATAACCCCATATGGGTTGTCAACAAAAAAGGCTTCGACGAAAACGGAGTGAAAAAGAAAAGAATGGTAATAGATTTCAGAAAACTTGAAAAAACTATTGATGATTCATATTCTATCCCCAACGTAGGGGTTACTTTATCAAAAATTGGGAAAGCCCAGCTATTTACAACCCTGGACCTTAAGTCCGGGTTCCACCAAATTGAACTCGCCGAGCGAGATCGGGAGAAAGCCGCGTTCTCGGTATGTAATGGTAAATACGAATTCTGCCGTCTTCCCTTTGGCCTAAAGAATGCACCTGGCATTTTTCAAAGGGCAATCGATGACGTCCTTAGGGAGCATATTGGCAAATATTGTTTTGTTTATATAGATGACGTCATAACTTTTTCTCAAGATAAAGCAGAGCATTTGGCACATGTAGAGGCTATCTTAAAAAGCCTGTTTGATGCTAATATGAGGGTTTCTGTGGAAAAATCGCAATTTTTTAATACAGAGCTCGAGTACCTTGGATTTCATATATCGAAAGGGGGAATAAAGACCTGCCCGCAGAAAATAGAGGCAATACAAAACTTCCCACAACCAACAACATTAAGAGGCGTCCGGCTTTTTTGGGAATGGCTGGCTACTACAGATGTTTTGTTCGCGATTATGCAAAAATTGCAAAACCTATAACCAATATCCTTAGAGGCGAGTTTGGTAAGGTGTCGGCCTCCCAATCAAAGAAAATCAAAATTTATTTCGATGAAGACCAAACTAATGCATTTAACAAATTGAAGACTATACTGACATCGGAAGTCGTCATGTTGGCAAATACAGACTTCAGGAAGGCTTTTGACTTAACTACAGACGCTTCCTCACACGCCCTTGGCGCGGTACTCTCCCAGGAGGGGAGACCGATTACAATGATCTCGAGGAGACTCGACAAAAAAGAAGAGCATTTTGCCACAAATGAGCGAGAGCTATTGGCCATTGTTTGGGCTCTTAAAAGTCTTACACATTATTTATACGGCGTTAGGAGTTAAACACTTACACAGATCATCAACCCCAAGCCTTTGCGGTGTCCGACCGCAACCCAAACCCAAAAATAAAAAGATGGAAAGCTTTTATTGAATGATATAATGCCAAACTCCATTACAAGCCAGGGAAAGATAACTTTGTAGCCGATGCTTTATCACGACAACTTATAAACTCCTTACAGCCAGAAGTTGCATCAGATGCCGCTACTATTCATAGCGAGCAATCGCTTACCTATACGGTGGAAACAGTTTCAAAACCGGTAAATGTCTATGGAAACAAGTAATTTTAGAATCGGGCCAACACCCGTCCAAGAGAACATTTGTCATTTTCGGAAATAAATTGCGGCATCTCCTTACTTTTCCTGACAAAGAGACTTTGTTCAAAATGCTATTGGAAGCACTAAAATCTGACGTAGTGAATGGCATTCATTGCGAGCTACCTTTGTTAGCGCAGATTCAAAACTGGCTGGTGAATACGTTTCCAAACACCACATTCCGGCACACAACTAAATTTGTTACAGACATTTTCGATCCTAACGAACAAATGGAAATCATCGCACAAGAGCACAATAGAGCTCACCGTGCATCACAAGAAAATGTAAAGCAAATACTGGATGATTATTTTCTTTCAAGAATGGAGAAAAAAGCTAGGGAGGTGGCATCAAACTGTAAAATTTGCGTAAAATCTAAGTATGTTAGGCACCCAGGAAATCACCCGATATGAAAAACACCCGTTCCTACCTATCCCGGTGCTATCCTTCACGTCGACATCTATTCTACCAATGCGACATACTTTCTTATCTGCGTGGACAAGCTATCAAAATTTTCCGTAGTTCAACCCATTCCTTCGGGAACCATAATCGATGTTAAACCGCGCCTATTGCAATTGATCAACCTATTCACAGGAAAAATCGCTAAATTCAAATGCAATAAGAGCTGGTCTCGGAGACTTTTCCAACATCGAAATCGTAAACGCCCGACCCTGCATAGTACTCCTAATGGGCAGGTGGAAAGATTTCATAGCACCATAGGAGAATTGCTAGATGCTTAAAACTGCAAATGGAGTTGAGGACACTATGGATCTAATATTACTTGCAACAATCGAGTATAACAAGACCATTCACTCCGTAACAGGCGAAAAACCTTTGAACATTTTTCACTCACGCGTAGGAAATATCGGAGAAGCCAAAAATAAAATTGAAAGGGCTCAGGAAGCAGCGCTAAAAATCCACAATAAAAATAGAACAGAAAGAACATTTGCGGTAGGAGAAACAGTGCACATTAAGTCGAGTAAACGTCTAGGTAACAAACTCACTCCCTTGTATGTAGAGGGCGTGGTTCAGGAAGGCCTAGGCTCATCGATCAGAATAAATGGTAGGATAGTTCATAAGGATGTTATTCGTTAGCTAAATTTAAGGTCAGTAACCTACACCCTTTCCTTTATCTTCCTCTTTCTCATCTTTTAGATCTCTGACCCTTACCTTGCTTATGGCTTCAACTCCGACAAATAGTAAAGATGTGGATTACTCACTCGCAGACTACATACCCATTACAGACGGCGACGTATTTCTATGGGACGCTTACGGCTACATCAGGCATACAACTAATTTGACAGCCTATGCGGATCAACGTTCCACATTAATATTATACCCACGCAGTCACGTGACGAAGTTGATGACGGCTGACCTGGAACGAATCGATAAGCTTCTTCGAACAGTAACTGGACCAACGAGACACACGCGTAGCCTAAACATCTTGGGAACTGCTCTCAAGGTTGTAGCGGGAACGCCGGACTTCGACGACTTCCAAAGGGTTACGATGCAACTGGATAAACTTACGGACAATAACAATCGGCAAATCACAGTGAATTCGCAATTACAAAAACAGGTTTTCGACTTAACTGATACAGTAAATAAAATTCTGAATGTAGAGAAATTAGAACAGATAGATACCGGGCACCTTTATGAAATTCTTTTGGCCAGAAATATAGCTATTATCACTGACTTGGACAATATTATACTATCAATTGCCTAGCGCAGCTAGGTTTACTAAATCCCGTCATTTTGGATAACGTCGAAATTGATCAAATTCTGAAAAACGAGTCCCTCAGCAATCTAACTGTAACCGATTTGTTGTTAGTTTCTAAGTTCAAAGTTTTTCATGTTAGCAATCTCTTTCACTTCCTAGTTAAGTATCCTAGTCCTAAGCTTATTTGTAAAAAAAAGACTATACTACCCATAGCACACAACAACAAAATGCTATCCCTTCGCGATAACGCTGTAGCGGTAGGTAGAAACGACATCTACTCCCTAGACGGCTGCACAGGTGCAACTATGAAATTGTATACGCTCAGCAGATGGTGGCTACTACCACAACGAGATGCAGAACAGCATTTGGTCAACTAGATCCAGTACAAGAAATTGATGATGGACTGGTTGTCATAAACGATCACACCACAATTGTAACATCTGGCAATGAGACTATTTCGCTGCTGACATTTCCTGGTGAGGCTAGCGTGAATGGAAAGATATTCTTCAATCGAAATGCCCTTCAAATAAGAACGGCGGAAACTCCTTGGGCTACGCGAATAAACATAACTGGGCACGACGATATTATGAGCATACCCTACTTGCGACATCGTGCAATAGAAAATCGCCAGTTGATGGACCACCTAAACAATGGTTATAAGACAGGAATGACTACACTATCACTGATTCTAATAGCACTAGCCATCGTCGTCGTGCTACTACTCTGCGTAACTTTTTTTTAGAAATCAGAGCAGACAGGCTGCAATAGTAAGAGTAGTCGAAAACATCGCACATGGGTCAATAAGAAGGTCCGAGGACGTCCCTAACTTAGGAGAGGAAGAGTTATCCGGGCAAGCAGTCAGAAAATATTGCGCGTGGCCTGAGTCAGCAAGTTGGACGTAACCACTAAAGCGCACAAAGCAAAGCGAACAAACGACTCTAAAGTTACATCGAAGGGTTGCGCGTGGCCTGAGTCAGCAAGTACCTGCGTTCTCACGATCAGCTACTCCAAAGCACCGGAACTGCTAGCGCTGCGTCGGCAGCGTTCTCAATGGCGGATAGCTTGAGGGTAGTGTAGTGACCCCACACACCGAATGTAGCGTACAACCAACACAAGCGACCTACATATGCATGCGGAACTACAACGCCGGTTTCAACATTAGAAGTAAGTCGATATGAGAAACCAAAGCCAATTGCATTGCTAAACTGAATGTATGTCAATACGATGGTTGAGCTAGCAGAATATTTGTCAATACGCTCTGCTCAGCCAAACGCCAAAGCAATCTTATTGGCCGTTGCTACAATTCTAAGTCAAAGAAGTAAAAAGGGAGGAGTTATGGAAATCACTTTCTGTGATACAATTTTGTATAAATAGTCGAACGTTTTCATGAATAAAATTAGAAAAAATCTAGCAAGTAACACTACTGCATTTGATTTCTCAAAGATCTCGGCAACCTTACGGCTGGCTATTGATAAGCAGAAGCCACTGTGCTGTGAAAATATGAAATGGCTCCATTTTTAAACAAATACCAATTGAATGACAATACATTCCATGGCGATCCTGCCCAAACGGACCAACATAATCTTTTAGAAACAGACAATATTACTGAAAGAGATATCGATGATATTTTTAACAAACATATAGCCTACCTAGAACAGCCATATATTCCACAAGGTAATATTCCAGAAAATATTAGCCGATATTTACCAACACCAAAAACAGCCGTTCCAAAAGCAATTACATTAGAGGAATACAAAAGAAGATATAAATTAACACAGACCAACCCGCAAAAGAAACAAAAATACACAAACAGAAAGAGGGGAGGGAAGGCGTTCAACAAACGCAAAGAGAAAGCCATCCTATATAAGGAAATACACCTCACTACAGCAAAGGAAAAAAAACAACAAATCTCTCTCGCGATTAAGAACATCACAAACAAAAACTAATATAATACTAAGTTATGGGTTCACAAAAATTTAAAATTAGTGACCCAAAGGCCAATTTTATAAACGAGGTAATACTAGATAACAATCAGAAAAATTCTAGTACCCTTATAGAAATCCTTCTCATTATTATAAGTAGTATTTTAATTATAGATTTCATCATTAAGATTCATTAAATTTATAGAAATATACTAAAGAAAACTATTGTCAACATAATAAAGCAAGACCAAATTTAACCTTACTATTCATCTACTATGGACAAAAAGATTTTGTTACTAAAAACAACCATAGTATGTATTATTTTGTTACTACTAACAATACCAATTTTTTCTACAAAGCTTACTCTTAAAATACACTCAATGCATAGGAACAAACTAAATAAAAATGTATTTTATAATCGATAAACAAAGAAATAATGGACCAATGGGTAAAAATAGAAGATAGACTAAAATTTTTAACAGACGATTTCAACAAAGCATACAAATGTCTAAATAAAAATATAAAAATAAAAGAGGAGACAATTAAAAAACATCTCAGTCTCCTATTTACGACTGTAAAAAATGTAAGAAGTACTTTAAATGTTCATTTACCAAAATTTACAAAAGAAAATAGAGAACCTGGTTTAGACATATTTTGGCAACTACGAAACAAATTGCTAAAAATTTTAACAAAATATGATTTTGACATTTTGATTCCGCATTCCATAGACAAGGAAATACAAATGCCACAAGAAATTTCAGGTTACGATTCAAGTCAAACCGTATTAACAATGACTTGAATCCTTCCTAAAAATCGCAGATATTGTATACAATGATTTAACAGAAGAAGGAAAAATTACACTTATCGACTTCGAGATTTACACAAAGCTAAGTCAGACGGTGAGAACAAATGTGACTGCATTACAAATACCACGAACATTAGAAGACTTAAAAAAAGTATTACCAAATAAATATAAAAGCACGGCAACAATCCCACACATTCAGAATCAATTACTTTAGAACATACCTCCATGGCAGAAAATTCATCGTAGTAACAGACCACAGACCATTAGTATCACTTTTTTCACATAGAAAATAAACACCAATGCAGACGCATTATCACGCATCAAGATAGATAGTGACGTAATTAAATCAATGATCCCTATTAGTAAAAATGAGAAAGGAGATAAGAAATGTATCAATGTTGTAACTCAAATTTTAAAGAAAATGAAGAAAAAGAAAAAGCGCAAGAACATAAGGAAACCGGTACACGCATTAACAAAGAAAACACATCTCCTAAGAAGTCTGATCAACTTCACATTTGGGAATGTACATCTTTTAATGACGTAAAGAAAATGAAGAAATTTAAATTTAATATTGAAAAAGAAAGTAGGCCTACTATTGAAATAATTAATAATGAAGTGCACATAACTTGTAGCGATGACCCTTTGAATCTAGATTCAATGTTGGAGAAACTACATAGTTCACTAAGAAATTCACATATAAAGGAGCTAGCCCTTTGTGAAAAAGATTTTATATTCAAAGAAATTAATATGAATGCATTCAAGAAGAAGTATAATGAATTAGTAATAAGTAACCGCGCGCCAATAAAGATACTAATATAGACAGCTCCAAGGGAAATAGATAGCATGATACTTAAATACAAACTGATAGACGAATTTCACTGCTCAAACATTGCAGGCCATTTCGGAATTAGAAAAACTATATTAAAACTCAAACAAAGATACATTTGGAAAAATATGACACAGATGGTCAAAGAATTTGTAGACAACTGCAGAAAATGCACACAAAACAAAATAGTAAGACATACAAAAGAACCACTTGTAACGACAGACATGCCGATGTCGACATGCGAAACCATAACAATTGACACAGTTGGTCCGCTTCGCATATCAAACGGCTACAGATACATTTGTATGTATTAACAATGCAATGAGAATTATCAAAATTTGTGATAGCGCACCCCATTGAAAGCAAAGACGCAAAAACAATAGCAACCACTTCAGTTGAACAACTAATTCTCAAGTACGGTTTCATAAAAACATTAAAATCGGACTGAGGGACTGAATTTGTAAATGAACTAATGACAAACGTGTGTAACCTACTTAACACTAAACAAGTATTTTCCACACCATACCATCACGAAACAATAGGTGCACTTGAAAAAAAACCACAGAACACTTAACGAATACTTACTTTCATTTGCTGACGATTATGAATGGGACAAATGGATCTCTTATTACACATTCGCATACAACACTACCCCAACCGTAGATACATTGTACTCACCATATGAATTAGTGTTCGGTAAATTACCTACGCTGCCAAGCGATAATATAAATAAACAATAATATAAACAAAGCCAAATTTCAAATAGGAGATTTAGTTTATGTAAGAGTAGAAAATACTTAGAAAGAAAAGCGAAAGCCCGTATCATGGCACATATAAAATTGTAAATAAAAGTGGTGTAAACTCCACAATAGAAATTAATGGTAAACATAAGGAATTACATAATAACTTATTAAAAAGACATTTAGAGATAAGCCAAAGAAAATAAAAATAATGACACTTAATGCAATAAGAAATTACCGATAAGCAAAACATAACTATATATATTCACAAGAAAAGTATTTGCATAACTCCACACAAAAATTTATTTAATTTTTTTTTTCTCAAACGAAATAATTTTTTCCTTTTGCGGTAAGGGTGTAGTGACTCCACACACCGAATGTAGCGTACAACCAATACAAGCGACCTATATATGCATGCGGAACTACAACGCCGGTTTAAACATTAGAAGTAAGTCGATATGAGAAACCAAAGCCAATTGCATTGCTAAACTGAATGTATGTCAATACGATGGCTGAGCTAGCAGAATATTTGTCAATACGCTCTGCTCAGCCAAACGCCAAAACATTCCTATTGGCCGTTGCTACAATTCTAAGTCAAAGAATTAAAAAGGGACTAGTTATGGAAATCACTTTCTGTGATACAATTTTGTATAAATAGTCGTGCGTTTACATGAATAAAATAAGAAAAAATCTAGCAAGTAACAATACTGCATTTTATTTCTCAAAAATATCGGCAACCTTACGGCTGCCTATTGATAAGCAGAAGCCACTCTGCGGTAAAAATATGAAGTGGCTCCATTTTTAAGCAAATACCAAATGAATTACAATACATTACAGTAGTAAAGGTAGGGCTTATTTTATATTTCGCTAATCAGTTACGTACAGGTACTCAAGACGACAGCCAAATGCTGTTAAAGTAAATAAAAATCCTAAAACGGGCAAAAAGTCTTTTAATTTATATTTGGACGATATTCTTATATTCTCTACTAGCATTCAAGAGCTCGTAAACGATATTAAACAAGTATTTTAAAGCTTAGAGGAACAAACTTAAAGCTCCACATAAATAAATATAAGTTTTTTCTAAAGAACCCTTTTACTTGGGTCATATTTTAACTCCAGAAGGGGTTAAGCCCAATACAGAAAAAGTTCAACAAATTTTGAAACTTAAGTTGCCAAAGATCGTGAAACACATTAAATCCTTTCCAATGGTAACGGGGTATTACTGCAAACTTATGAAGGATTACTCTAAAGTTGCATACCCTATGATTAAATACTTAAAAAAGGTATGAAGTTAAATGCTAATGACTCAAGTTACGTACACTCTTTCGAAAAACTAAAGAAAATTATAACTGAATCCTCGGTACTTACTTTAACAAACAATTTTAATTGGTCACAGATGAAAGTGAGAAGCTCTTGGGGCTATTTTACAGCAACACTTAATGATCACGAAAAGAATTATTCAGCTACAGGAAGGGAACTGTTTGCTATTTTCTGGGGAACCAGCTATTTTCGACCATATCTCTACGGTACAAAGTTCGAAATTCTTTCTTATCATCAGTCTTTGAGATGGCACCGTTGGCTTATTAAGCTAGGGGAATTTAATATAACCATAACTTATATTAAAGGCAAAGATAACCAAGCTGCTGACTTTCTTATTCGAATAAATGTGAACACAAATGAGATCAATATATTGGCGGCTGACGAAGACTCTATGCACACTAATTTTACAGAAAGTTGTGATACTATTCATTCGCAAGCTGAAGGAGTTTGCTATCACATTCCTATTTTGATTACTGTAGTAAACAGGGTTCAAACGCAAATAATTTTAATGAAGAATAAAGATAGTGATATAAAGCACAACAATAAGAAAATATTCATTAATTCTAAAGACCTGGTGATGGTAAAATATGAATTTTACAGAATTAGACGATAATCATTATGCTATTTTTCAAAATAAAATAATTGAGCTTTTCGACGGTGATAGTAAAGTAAAATTTGTGATTTGTACTTATCATGCAAAAGATGTTGAATCGGAACAAAAGGCTTTTGAACACATTGAAAACTATCACAAAAATGAAACTGGGCATGCGGGTATAAATGAGAATCACTTGGGCCTGAAACGACTGATTTATTTTCCTGACTTAAAACTACTAATTCATAAATTTGTCAATAACTGTTCTACTTGTACTAAATCGAAATTCGACCGAAATCTCATTAAAGCTAAATTTGAGATAACTGAAACACCTACAGATACAAGATAAATAGTACATATGTACATATACTTACATACATATACATACATATACCTACAAACTCAAAATCTAATTTTTTAACTTTTACTGACCGTTTTTCAAAGTTCGCTTCAGCTTACTACTTAGAGGACAGAAATAACCAAACCATTATAGAAAAAATAATACAGTACAAATCTCAGAGGAAACATTTTAATAAATTAATTTGTGACAATGAATTTAAAAGTATTAATATAAAATAATATTTAAGAACGGAAAACATAGAGTTGCATTTAGTTAAGGTTATTAGTAATTCCGGAAACTATGATATTGAGAGGCAGCACAATACAATTTGTGAAAAAGTAACAGTTATGACAATAGAACAAAAAAGTTTGAATATAAAATGTAAAATGAGCAAAACTATTGAGTATTACAATAATACTTATCATACGGCTGCCAAAGAGAAGTCCATGAATGTTGAAATTAGAAACTGCGATAAAAAAAAATATATAAAGGTATGTTAACTTCAAAGCAAAACTATATTTCTAAGCGAAATCAAACGAGAGAAAATAATGTTGAATAAAGAAATAAAGAATATATAAAGAACTACAAAGCTCTTAGACATAAGAATTAACCAAAATATAAAATACTTTGTTGAAATCAGATTCATAGTTCAAATTTAAAGAAACAACTTAAATATGAAATTATTTTTGAAACAGAGGTGTAAAAAAATAGTAATTGGAGTTATTTACATGCCACGAAATATTATAAATTTCAATATAAAAACTATGTATGAACATACATATTTTGTAAACATATAGTTAAATATTAAAGAGAAAAAAAACATTAGATATGTATGTAAGTGAATTATTGCAATTTAGATATGTGTATGTATACATATATGTACCTTCATTTCTAATGGTGGAGAAGTTACATATCGCTCACTTACTTCAACACTGTCATAACTCAAAAAACTCGATTTTTGAGTTGAGTATGAAGAAATATGCGCAGCATTACTATTTATACTGTATAAAAAATTCTTTACGAATCGAAGAAAACCAACCGCGTGATATAAAAAAAAACTCCGTTATTTCACTTTCATTGACGCGCAAACATTCAACAGTAACAACTACACATTTCGGTGGTGCAGGTGACGTTGTCGCGCCACGATCGTGTTTTTTTCCGAAAAAGAACGATATATTTTGTGTCAGAACTATATTTGTATGTGAAAAGGTAATCATATTTTTGAGGTTACTAATTTGCGTGTAAACTGTTTTATTTTGCGTTGTGATTGTACTGCAGAAAATATTTAGTTCGATGCGTTTTATGGAATGTAATATGTGACGTTTTTGTTGAAAAAAAAAAAATTATAAAATTGAGCATTTTGTTTTGTGACGTTTTGTTTGATAAAATAAAGGATGCGTTAACATGAAGATTTTGTGTTAAAAGGGAATATGCCACTGTTTAAGAAAATTTTATCGGTTGAAATGTAAAACACCTCTAAATAATGTTAAATGATGCGCTATTGCTGATAATACACCAACAAGAATGATAGAATACAAGATTGCGCCTTCCCGCGGTGAAATGACAGATTTCGCCTTTAGTAAACAAGAATACGGGAGAGAGAAAATTGAACAACTTCCAATATTTCATTGAAAATCGTGTTTTAATTGTTCTAAAGTGTAAAATATGAATTTATAGGCAGACATTTAATAAATAAGTTCGCAAAATACTAAAAAAAAGTGTCTCTTTTTCTTAATTTGTGAAAAAAGCTTTGTCTAGTTGAAGTTGAGAATTGTCAAACCCGGCAAAACCAAAGTAGCGGTACTTCTAAAGGCGTCACCTTCAGTATTCAGTACACCGTGATACACCAACTTGTTTTGAATTCAAATGGTACGATTTGGAAACTATTTTTAATTAAATGAAGTGGAATTAATAAATATTTTGAACGCGAATTGGTATAAGCACATTCTTTTCGTTATGCCAATCGATTAAGCGTCAAAATGTTCTATTTTTTGGAAGAAATCTCCAAAACGAATTTACAAATCGTACGATTTAAACCTTTTCGGTTTTCAGAACATGTCTGATTATCATGATTTTATAATTTTTTAGGTTATTTTAAAATGGCGTTCTTTAAAAATAATTACGCATCTTCTACGTCAACATTATCAGAAGATTGTGATAATTCGATAGCTGATACGACATACTTCCCAGAATCTGCTAACAATTCCAGTGACAGTGTCGACAACAATGACGAAAATGTACTACAATATCTGACCCCTGCAAATAACCAAAATTTTCGAACTCCTCCAAAGAAGATTCTCTGGAACTGCAATTATTCACACCAGCAACAGAACAAAATTTGGCGATCTACAACAAAGTACATCAACTGCAAACAGAAACAGTGGTTCTATCATTATGGTAAGTCCAGCAAAGAAAGGAAGAAAAAAGAGGAAACAGCCAGAAAAGTGTTCCTCGTAAAGAAAAGGAGAATGTTTGAAAAAATTCATTCGAAATAAAAGAGAAATGAAACTACCTTGTGGTGACAAATGTCGTCATAAATGCTCAAACAATTTTAGCGAGGAAAGAGATATTTTCCTCTTACTGGGCGCTTGGCGATAATGAGAAGCAGAGGCAATTTATTTCCAATTGTATGCAAGTAGTCAAACCTGCATACCGTTACTTACAAACGCTTAGGAGGAAAGAGAGCTCCTCGCCAATACAATAATGCTTTTTTTTTCGTGTCTGCAAATTATTTTTTAAAAATACTCTTGACATCAACGATCGACCAATCAGAACAGTTATTCAGAACCGGGAAAAACTCGCCAACCAAGTATTGGAACCGGATTAAAAAAGGAAAACAACTGGACAAAAACATGACAGATGGAAAAAGAGCGTTTATTGAAAAAATGCCGAAAATTGAAAGCCATTACACGAGGGCAAATACAACCAAAATATTTATTGAGGGAAGCAAAACAATAACAAGCATTTACCAAAACTATATAGAAGTATGCAAAGCAAAAAAAAACCAGCCGGAAGACTTTAATATCTCCTTTTTTGTCCAAAAAAAAGATTTGTGTGAACAATGCGAAGCTTACACTAACGTGACTGAAGCAGAAAAACTTAAGAACAAAGAACTACACGAAAACCATTTGCATGAGAAGAACTTGTCGCGAGAAGAGAAAAGAAAAGACAAAGAGAGAAAAAATGCGGTTGTGGCAGTGTATGATTTACAAGCAAAGGGCAAAGCAGAGAACATCAAACAATGAGAAGGTGCAAACGACTCAGGTCGAACATTTTTATTTATTTCTTAACAGAGTTGAAAGGATTGGGCAGAGGAACGCTAACTAACATTTTCTGGCAATGTTAAAATGCTGCCAAATGTTAAAATGCATGTTGCAAAAGCGAAAAAATACACAAATTCAATGTTGCGGGAACATTTTCGGGTTGATAGGTATTTTCCGAATTAAATAACTTTAAAAAAGTAAATAATTTATTGAAAATTTAATTTTTATATATAATGTAATATAAACGAATTTCATATAATGGATCCTTTTATTAAAATTTATTTCAATATTTTCTTTTTCTAGTAACTGATGAAGTGAAATAATTCCAATTTAATTTTAATTAATATATATTTTTAAAATCTTTTTGTTTTAATATTAAATAATATGAAACATAATAGTTTAATAAAAGATTTTATTCCAATTTCTTTATATTACACATCTTAAACTATTTAAAAAAATTAAGACTTTTCAATAATTTCGTAAATTCATTTGTAACGAAATGAAATCAGAAAAGGAATGTGAATAAAAAAAGATTTCCAAACATTTATGAAAGTTAATAAATACATTGTATTTAAAAAAAAAAAAATCCAGAAAAATTAGACGCCACGAAAAAAAAGCTGAGATTCGAACTATGAGTCAAAAGCTAAAACATGCAATAGATAATTGCAGCCGGCGACTAAACGCACTAAGCCACAGCAGACACTTGATGGCGCTCGCTTATACGGCTATTTATGCAAATCATAGCAATGTGTGCGCAGAGAAGAAGAACAATTTACGAATCCAACTAAAAATGAAACAAAGAAGAAAAAGTAGTAACCCGAGAAAAAAACTGTTCTTTGCCTGCCAGCGGGGCAAGTAGAGACGGAAGAGGAGTTATGCAACAATTGTGGATAAGAGAAGGGTTGAAAGGGAAAGGGAACGGTAAGCAAAAGAATATTCTTTTCTGTTTTTCGGCAATTTTTGTGTCGATTCGCCAATTGCGCGTGCACGTGTACGCAAATGAATTGATGCACATTTGGTTAGAAGCTCTAGAATGTTCTAGAATGTTCTAGAATGTTCTAGAACATTCTAGAATGCCAGCAATTTGTCAGACTACGTTGGCAATTTGCATTATTGTCTGATATTGCGGTGTTGGAATTTTCAATGACCGTCGATGGTTTGTAAAATTGAAGATTTTAGCATTTTTGTGTTCGTCGCGAAGAAGATCGTTGAGGGGAACATTTGCGTGCGCGGGGAGATGAAATGCTTGCGCTTATGAATGAACGGCATTTGTGTTTAGGAATACGCGCACGCGTTTATGAATGAATTTTTTGTTGTTGTATGTAGTTTCAGATATTTTAGAATATTTGGCGCCGGCGCAGGCACAAGTGCAGCTGCGGTTGTGATTGCGCTGTAATTTGACTTTGACTTAGCGTAGGTCAAGGTTGAATTTATGCACATGCACGTATGTACATAAGTACATACATATGTACATAGTATGGATGCATATGAATTTATGTACATAGATAGATAAGTACATAGATATGCATACATATGGATGTGTGCATATGTATATGATTGTATACGTGATGATATATTAGTTATTTATGAAAAATGTAGTATTCTCTGAAAGTATACATATTTATATCAATATACATATGTACATACATACGTATGTATGTACGCTAGTGCAAGAATTTGCAAAAAAGTAAAAATCTAAATAAATTTTAAGCCAAAAGCGCGTGGCCAGGTTTCGAGCTCGCGCAAAGCGAAAGCATAAAGAACGTTGCGATGCCTCTTAAAGCAACTGCACCACAGAACACAATTAAATCCAGTGATCTGAATCGCTACTTGATACGGTTTCCCGTGAATATTTTTTGCCAAGACAAATTTTTGATACAAATGAACAAATTTATAATATATGTGCATACATATGTAGATCGCATATTATTTCGCATCTACAGAAAAAGGAAATCAACATAGGAAATCAAACCAAATATTAAATTGGAAGCAAACTCATAGTAATATTTATTATATGTATTATAAAAAATCATTTTAAACAATTTTTTTAATTAAACGAACATAAAAATTTAATAATCCATGTTTGTAAGTAAAAATATAAATATGCTTGGATATGTTATATTTCAAATTTTTTTCATTTTTTTAAATATTCATGATGTCATGATAAAAATACCATTTTATGCTTTTTTTTTCGTAAAAATTCAACAAATAATTTCTTTTTTCAACAAATTTGTTCTTTTATTTTAAGTAATTTCTCCTGAAAATTTTTGAAAAATTTAAACAAGGGTTAACGATTTATTAATTTCATAGTTTGTAAAAAAAAATTCCATGTACACTTGCTTTTTTTTAATTTTGAAAAATATTCATAATGACTTGCAAGTAAAAATACTACATAATGTGCATATGTATGTACAGTACATAAATACATTCATATGCAATTTAATTTTAATTATTTGTTCATATTTTTTTTTTAATTTGTAATTTTAATGAACTTAACGGAAAGTTTTAAAAATAACTATTTTGTTTTAATAATTTTTCCTGACAATTATTTTTGGAAACAAGATTTCAAATGTACGTACACATTTGTAACAATATTCCCATAAACATCTGCCACTTATCAACATTTCAGCAACAATTCAAACAGAGGAAAATGTTAATTCACATTTTTCATGCCTGTTAAGCCCAAAATTTAACATGTCGATTCCTTACCCGAAACCGTTCAGAATTCTTTTGGATCGAACCAAATTTTGCACCTTCTCATTGTTGTAAGTTCTCTGGGCAAAGTCTCTGCTTTCTATTATAAATCAAAAATAAATGTGTTTAATTTCACCATATTTGATATAAAAACAAAAAAATGCCGATGTTACTTACGTTTGGGATGAAGCCAATGGCAAGCGTGGCGTGAATGAATTAGGAAGTTGTGTTTTGGAATATATTAAAAGTTTGGCCACGAGTGATGAAGACGAAATAATATTTTATTCTGATAACTGCGCTGGACAGCAAAAAAAAAAATCCATGGTGGTATTTGCGAATAAAGTCCATCACTCACAAATATCTCATCAAAGGTCATACCCAAAACGAAGGTGATTCAGCACATTCCCTTATTGAGAGGGCAACTAAACAAATGCTCAAAAGTGGTCCAGTATACACCACTGAATCATTTATTACAGTAACTCGATCTGCAAAAAAAAACAGGACACCCAGAAATGTCCTATGGAGACTTTGTTGAACTCAAAATATTAGTTAACGACATGGGTCCATTTAATATGGGAGGTTTTAAACTCTCTGAAGTGTAGATTCTAAAAGTACAACGAGATTCAACCAACTCTGTTTTTTTTAAAACGTCGTACGCTGGGCAAGAATTCAGGGAAGCCACTGTAATAAAATCGAATTGAATTGAATTCCAAAATTATTTTATTTATTTTATATTTTAAGTTAAATATACATGAAAATCAAAGGTTTTAACTGTTAATCAATGACTCTTATTTCTCTACAATAATGACACATTGTTTTTATAACAGCGAAATTGCCATATTTTTTCACAAATAATGTCATAATTCAAGGTAGCAAAAGTTCTTATTCAAGAAAATTTTGAAAATCACTAATTTTACTCGCACTTTCTATAATAATGTATTATACATATTACATGTCACAAGTTTGTTAAGGAAAAACTACAGCTTATACCTATATTTTCCAAGAATGAGACGATTGTAAACTTTAAATGGCTCTCCTAAAAAATCAGGTTTTTTGAGTTATGACACTATTGAAGTACATACATATAAATGCATATACCTACAAGCTCCAAAACTAATTTTTTAACTTTTACTGACCGTTTTTCAAAGTTCGCTTCAGCTTACTACTTAGAGGACAGAAATAACCAAACCATTATAGAACAAATAATACAGTACAAATCTCAGAGGAAACATTTTAATAAATTAATTTGTGACAATGAATTTAAAAGTATTAATATAGAAGAATATTTAAGAACGGAACGGAGAGGTTAATAGTAATTCCGGAAACTATGACATTGAGAGGCTGTACAATACAATTTGTGAAAAAATAACAGTTCTGACAATAGAACAAAAAAGTTTGAATATAAAATGTAAAACGAGCAAAACTATTGAGTATTACAATAATACTTATCATACAGCTACCAAAGAGAAGCCCATGAATGTTGAAATTAGAAACTGCGATAAAAAACCAATATATAAACTGGGCTTATTTAAAAATATTTTGAGTATATGGGGATACTATTTGAGCCTTGAATATGAAACGATATCAATTTCAAACCTGTATCTCTTCTGGCTTTTGAGTTATAAGATGTTGCTTATAAGCAACATTGAGCCATGGTAGTACGAGGGTCGCCTTTTATATTTTGCGCCTTCGCAACACTACATGTGATTAGCTGTAATTAGATATTTTTATCGTAAAGTTTGGTATTTTTTGGCATAAACTTGCATATAACGTTTTCACTTACCAGTTTTATTTGTGTTTATTTATAGTGAGTTTAAAAATTCATATTGCCTAAAAATGGAATTAACCCGTGAACATTTTCGTGCGATGAATTATTACGATTTTCGAAGTGGATTGTCGAGGCAGAAGTGCATCAATCAACTTACTTCTACTTTTAGTGTTGAACCACCACACTTAGCCACTGTGAAACGATGGTACAACGAGTTCCTACGTGGCCACCAATCTTTGCAGGACGAATTTCATGAAGGTCGTCCAAAAACGGTGGTTGTGCCAGAAACAGTCGATGCTGTGCGTCAATTGATAATACAAGACCATCATGTGACATATCGCGAGATAGAGGCATCCTTGGCCATTAGTGGGACATTTACATTTAATATTGCATGAACATTTGGTCGTAAAGAAGATGTGTTCTCGTTGGATACCGCATAATTTGACAATTGCCCAAAAAAGAAATCGTGTCGATTGATGTAAAGAAATGTTGAAGAAATTTAGCCGCGGTGGATCAAAGCACGTCTATGATATCGTAACAGGTGACGAATCTTGGATCTATGCATATGTGCCGGAAACAAAGCAGCATCGACTGTATGGGTGTTCCAAGACGAGCCTAATCCAACAAAAGTTGTTCGCGCAAGAAGCACCTCAAAGCAAATGGTCGCCTGTTTTTTCGGAAAATCTGGTCATGTCGCAACTGTTCCACTAGATAGACTTAAAATGGTCAATTCTGAGTGGTACAACCATTTGTTTGCCAAAAGTTTTTGGAGAATTAAGGAAAACTAACCGCCGAAGACAAATCGTTCTTCACCAAGACAATGCGAGCTCTCACGTATCGATTCACACAAGGAAGTTTTTGAGGACTCAAAAGGTCGAACTGATGGGTCATCCGCCTTACAGCCCTGATTTGGCACCTAATGATTTTCTTTTATTCCCGAACATCAAAAAAAAAAGCGAGGTCAACGTTTTTCAACACCTGAAGGAGCTGTAGAAGCCTTCAAACAGCTCGTTTTAGAGTATCCTCTTCTGAGTGGCAAAAGTGCTTTGAAAATCGGTTCAAGCGAGTGCAGAAGTGTATTAACTTGGATGGAGAATATTTTGAAAAACAATAAAACTAGTTTCCTTAATATTTGACTGTGTTTTCATTATTAGGCGGAAAATATAAAAGGCTACCCTCGTATACAATCAAGCACATACAAATATTGATAGTTTTCATTTTTTTTATTACTTTTTCATACATTTCATGTGTGATATGAGACAAAACAGTTTTTCTGTGGGTTACAGCATAAGTGCACCTTACATTTGGAGCTTTTAGATTTTGGAATACCAGTCTGGCATAATCTACACTTTTCTTTTCATCCCCATTCAACCCAATGACCGGTTTGATCAAGACGCATCGACTTCGGAGGTTCACTTTTGTATGATCGTTTTGACGACGAAGGGCTCATTGAAATTTCTGACACGTTAGATGGTACTGGCGACGCTGGTGAAGATGAACCTGGTTCCATTCTTTCAGTTATTGCCGATGGACAACCTCTTTTACGTGGGTTTATTGACGTAATATTAGAGGCGTGAAGAAGCTCGTTTGCTATGGATAGTTGAAAATCCAGCAATGTCATATACATATTTCGTTCGTGCGACTTGATTTTTTAGGTCTCGTCTATACAGCAACCAGCTATTGACTACCACTGCGCTGATGCACCAGTAAACTATGCGCATATACCATTTCTTAGAACGGTGGTTCATTTTATATAAGTCTAACAACATGTCAGCCAAGTCTACACCTCCCATGTGCTTGTTATAACATTCAACAAGAGCCGGTCTAGGTAGATCTATATACTTTTTTTTGTTTACGACACCAGCGTCTGCATTGTGAAACCGGATTTTCAGCTATTTGACAAAAGTTGCACACCTTTGTTATCGTACCAGCGACAGGCAGCTAAATTATGTACAGCTTCATACTTGAAGTCTTATGATCCCCGACCTTTTTTCATGAGGTCTTTTTCATTCATAAGACTACAGTTTTTAATCCGATTGTTTCGTATTGTTGCTGCTGCTAAAATACCTCGTTCTTTGAGTCCAATCATCAGGCTTATGGAAGAAGACCAATTATCGAAAAATAACTTATAATTTTTGTCTATAGGAACATTACTAGCGAAATACAACACAATATCTGACGAAATACCCAATCCAAAAGATGGACATGTTCCGTCTCCAACATAGAGAGCAAAATCGTATACGATGCCTGAAACTCCAGCTCTTGTAAACATTTTAAAACCCCATTTATTGGGTTTCATGGGCAAGTATTGATTTACACTGTGACGTACCTTAAATTTTATCATCTGTTCATCTATGCTCTGATGTTCTTCCTGCTGTAATTTGTTGCATTTCTCCTTCAGTTTGGCCAATAATATACGCATTTTATAGAGCTTGGGGTGATCCTGGTTGCTGCTGTTTTGTGCTATCATTTAGGTGAAAGGCTCCTTTGATTTTCTCTAAGCGTGTTCTGGATAAAGAATCCGCAACAGCTGATAATTTGAAGTTTGGCGTCCCAGCCATTCGCATATTTGGAACTTGTATCACGCCCAAAGAAAGAAGTACGCCAATAAATCGTCTGATTTCGAAAGGCGCACAATGAAGCTCTACGCCTTTCGTTTGCATAGAATAAAGATTTGTTTCGGTGCAAATCTTCGTTATAATTTCATCATCGAAGAACTCATTGAAGTAGTTTATAGGATCTTTGACTTCTTGACAAATTGTTTCATCTTTCCAAACAGTTTCGCAATCTGGTAGGCATGCTAACCTCCATCTCAAACTATCCAGGTTTATTTTCTCATATGTTTCACTGACAATTTTTTCTGTGAGCACTTCATTTTCAACTGCATCAGCATTTCCACCGCCTTCAATGATTTCAGTTATCAAATTCATTTCCACGTTTTCTCCCTTTTTTCTCACCTCTTCAATTTTTTCTTCAATGATTTTCTCCAAATTCTCTTCCCCTTCTTCTTCTTCATCATCGTTTTCAGAATTAGCCCAGCCAAAGTTGATAATTTTATTTATTTCTGATTCTGTAAGACCTCTGGGACACAAATATTTAAAGAAAAAACATTGTGTTTATAAAATTCCTGGAATCACAATACTACACACAATTTTGTTCTGTAAATTTTATTTCATTTTCTTACTTGTTATTTATAAAATAAATCACTTTGTTTACTTTTTATTTAACTTTTTCAAAGCTTATTTTTGTCACTTTTTTCACAAGTTTTTACGCGAATTCAGCTAGTTATCAAATGAACACCTGTTAAGCTATCGTCATGAAACTTCGCAAAATAGTGCTCGCAGATGTCTGCTAGAGATGAAAAACCCGATTTTAAAAATATTGTTATTTCGAGGAGTTAACGACAGAAATATGCAATGTTGCCTATAAGCAACAAATGACATGAAAGGTTTAACTTCAAAGCGAGACTATATTTCTAAGCGAAATCAGACGAGAGAAAATAATGTTAAATAAAGAAATAAAGATTATATAAAGAACTACAAAGCTCTTAGACATAAGGATTAACCAAAATAAAAAATATTTTGTTGAAATCAGATTCATAGTTCAAATTTAAAGAAACAACTTAAATATGAAACTCTTTTTGAAACAGAGGTGTAAAAAATAGTAATTTTAGTTATTTACATGCCACGAAATATTATAAATTTCAATATAAAAACTATGTATGTACATACATATTTTGTAAAAGAGAAAAAAAATATAATATATGTAAGAGAATTATTGCAATTTAGATATGTTATGCATACATATATGTACCTTCATTTCTAATGGTGGAGAAGTTACATATCGCTCACTTACTTCAATAGTGTCATAACTCAAAAAAGTCGATTTTTGAGTTGAGTATGAAGAAATATGCGCAGCATCACTATTTATGCTGTATAAAAAATTTTTTACGAGTCGAAGAAAGCCAACCGCGTGATTTAAAAAATGCCGTTATTTCACTTTCATTGACGCGCAAACTTTCAACAGTAACAACTACACATTTTAGTTGTGCAGGTGACGTTGTCGCGCAACAATCGTGGTTTTTTCCGAAAAAACGATAAAGGTATTTTCTGTCAGAACTATATATGTGAAAATGTAATCATATTTTGAGGTTACTAATTTGCGTGTAAAGTGTTTTATTTTGCGTTGTGACTGTACTGCAGAAAATATTTAGTTCGACGCGTTTTATGCAATGCAACATGTGACGTTTTTGTTGCAAAAAATTAATTATAAAATTGAGCATTTCGTTTTGTGACGTTTTGTTTGATAAAATAAAGGATGCGTTAACATGAAGAATTTGTGTTGAAAGGGAATAAGCCAATGTTTATGAAAATTTTATCGGTTGAAATGTAAAACACCTCTAAATAATGTTAAATGATGCGCTATTGCTGATAATACACCAACTTGTTTTGAATTCAAATGGTACGATTTGGAAACTATTTTTAATTAAATGAAGTGAAATTAATAAATATTTTGAACGCGAATTGGTATAAGCACATTCTTTTCGTTATGCCAATAGATTAAGCGTCAAAATTTTCTATTTTTTGGAAGAAATCCCCAAAACGAATTTACAAATCGTAGGATTTAAACTTTTTCGATTTTCAGAACAAGTCTGATTATCATGATTTTATAATTTTTTAGGTTATATTAAAATGGCGTTCTTTAAAAATAATTACGCATCTTCTACGTCAACATTATCAAAGGATTGTGATAATTCGGTAGCTGATATGACATACATACTTCCCAGATTCTGCTAACAATTCCAGTGACAGTGTCGACAACAAAGACGAAAATGTACTACAATATCAGAGCGCTGCAAATAACGAAAATTTTCGAACTCCTCCAAAGAAGATTCTCTGGAACTGCAATTATTCACACCATCAACTGAACAAAATTTGGCGATCTACAACAAAGTAAATCAACTGCAAACAGAAACAGTGGTTCTATCATTATGGTAAGTCCAGCAAAGAAAGGAAGAAAAAAAAGGAAACAGCCAGAAAAGTGGAGGAGGAACATAGTAAAGAAAAAGAGAAATAGTGGAGAAAAATATGAAAGTTTGAAAAAATTCATTCGAAATAAAAGAGAAATGAAACTACCTTGTGGTGACAAATGACGTCATACTGGGCGCTTGGCGATAATGAGAAGCAGGGGCAATTTATTTCCAATTGTATGCAAGTAGTCAAACCTGCATACCGTTACTTACATACGCTTAGGAGGAAAGAGAGCTCCTCGCCAATACAATAATGCTTTTTTTTAAACAAAGTGATAGTTCTATTCGTGTCTGCAAATTATTTTTTAAAAATACTCTTGACATCAACGATCGACCAATCAGAACAGTTATTCAGAAACGGGAAAAACTCGCCAACCAAGTATTGGAACCGGATCAAAAAAGGAAAACAACTGGACAAAAACATGACAGATGGAATAAGAGCGTTTATTGAAAAAATGCCGAAAATTGAAAGCCATTACACGAGGGCAAATACAACCAAAATATTTATTGAGGGAAGCAAAACAATAACAAGCATTTACCAAAACTATATAGAAGTATGCAAAGAAAAAACCGGCCGGAAGACTTTAATATCTCCTTTTTTGTCCCAAAAAAAAGATTTGTGTGAACAACGCGAAGCTTACACTAACGTGACTGAAGCAGAAAAACTTAAGAACAAAGACCTACACGAAAACCATTTGCATGAGAAGAACTTGTCGCGAGAAGAGAAAAGAAAAGACAAAGAGAGAAAAAATGCGGTTGTGACAGTGTATGATTTAGAAGCAAAGGGCAAAGTCTCTGCTTTCTATTATAAATCAAAAATAAATGTGTGTAATTTCACCATATTTGATATAGAAACAAAAAAAATGCCGATGTTACGTTTGGGATGAAGCCAATGGCAATGTTGAATTAGGAAGTTGCGATTTGGAATATATTAAAAGTTTGGCCACGAGTGATGAAGACGACAGCAAAAAAAAAATCCATGGTGGCCATGTATCTATTCGCTATTCGCTATTTGAGAATAAAGTCCATCACTCACAAATATCTCATCAAAGGTCATACCCAAAACGAAGGTGATTCAGCACATTCCCTTATTGAGAGGGCAACTAAACAAATGCTCAAAAGAGGTCCAGTATACACCACTGAATCATTTATTACAGTAACTCGATCTGCAAAAAAAACAGGACACCCAGAAATGTCCTATGGAGACTTTTTTGAACTCAAAATATTAGTTAACGACATGGGTCCATTTAATATGGGAGGTTTTAAACTCTCTGAAGTGTGGATTCTAAAAGTTCAACGAGATTCACCCAACTCTGTTTTTTAAAAACGTCGTACGCTGAGCAAGAATTCAGGGAAGCCACTGTAATAAAATCGAATTGAATTGAATTCCAAAATTATTTTATTTATTTTATATTTTAAGTTAAATATACATGAAAATCAAATGTTTTAACTGTTAATCAATGACTCTTATTTCTCTACAATAATGACACATTGTTTTTATAACAGCGAAATTACCATATTTTTTCACAAATAATGTCATAATTCAAGGTAGCAAAAGTTCTTATACAAGAAAATTTTGAAAATCACTAATTTTAGTCGCACTTTCTATAATAATGTATTATAAATATTACATGTCACAAGTTTGTGTAGGAAAAACTACAGCTTATACCTATATTTTCCAAGAATGAGACGATTGTAAACTTTAAATGGCTCTCCTATATAATCAGGTTTTTTGAGTTATGACACTATTGAAGTAAGTGAGCGATATGTACATATGTAGATATGGGAGCTAGTGAGTGTGTGTATTAGGAAAAGTCAAATTTTAATGCTAGAGTAATTAAAATGAAGCAAGGATCACTACGCGAGAAACTGTAAAAAGAAGATGAAACATTGCAAATAAAGTGTACAGAGGGGCGACGATAAATTCAGTGAAAGCAAAGTGCTTCGTTAAACATCACTGAATCGGTTTTCTTATGTCTCGATGGATGTGGTTCTTGGACAGTGCTTGCACTTCACACATGAGAGCACATAAAACACATTTTAAGCAACTGGCCGCAGGCAATCAAGTGCGATTTACATTCTAATTTGTTGTCGGTATCCATAATCACAGACAAAGACTATGAAGTACAAAAGCGACGCTGTGGTAATTGACAGAAACAAAAACGTACTTTTTACCGCAGAAAGAAATGTAAATTAATATTTCATGAAATACGAAACGAGAATAACGCGTTTTCGGTTCAACCGAGTAACAACATCAACTTGTGGCACTATCGAATGGGTCACTTAAATGAGCGTGATTTAAAAGACATGGCAAAGGCCAAAGTTGTGTATGGGCTTCAAATAGGACCAAAGCAAAACTTATCGGTGTGCAAAGTGTGCGTAAGTGAAACACAAACGCGCTCGGGTTTTCCTAAAAGCACAGGCAACCGCACTAGTGACGTACTTGAAATCGTACATAGTGATGTTTGCGTTCCGATGCGTTGTGCATAAAATTCGGGTGCAAAGTACTTTGTCACTTTTATTGACGAATACTCTCGGCGGTGCGAAGTGTACTTTTTTAAAAATAAATCGGAAATGTTAGAAGTATTTAAAAAATACAAGGCAGCGGCAGATACATTCACTGGTAGAAAGATAAAAGCGCTGCAATCGGAAAACGGGGGGGCATTTTGCAGCAAGGAGTTTGACAATATTCTCCAAAAATACGGAATGAAGCGCCGCTTGTCTCCGTCGTAAACACCACAACCAACCGCAAAAACAGAACATCCGTGGGAACTGCCAGGTGTACGATGAAGCAAGCGGGCATGCCTCCTTTTTTGGGCCGAATCGGTTAACTCGGCATGTTATTTAAGAAATCGGTGTATAAAAAAACAAATCGAGAAGTACCGTATAAACTCTAGTCAAATAAAATTTCAACGGTGACACACTTAAGAATTTTCGAGTCAAAAGTATAGGTGTTAAACAAGGATAAATCGAAAAATAAAATGTAGTCTCGCGCCGTATCGTGTGTATGGTGGGTTATTCGCCCAAATCAAAAGCTTATCGGCTGTGGTCGAAAGAAAGGCGAAACACAATAATAAGTCGCGATGTTAAATTCACAAATGAACGCGGTTTTAATAACGATTACGAGTACTAAGGGTTTTAGCCTATGTGAAGGGGGGTCTTTCATGACACATACGCCCTCGTGGCGGGTTCCACATCGATGCGACTATTGGCTGCCCTATGAGCTGAAATGGATCTCGAAATATATAATATGGATGTAGTTACGGCCTACCTAAAAGCTTGACAAGATGGCTTGCATGGACGTCCCAGAAAAGCTAGTCCCAATACTAGAAACAATAAAATCAGGTCAGCTAATTGGTAGTTAGGGTATTATGTACTACAGCGGAGAAGCAACCCCGTATGTACATATGTACATTGAAAATGGTACTGTATGGGCTACGCAACCAATTGAAGAGGATCATTGAAAGGCAGTAAAACGAATTTTACGTTACTTAAATGGAACCAAGGATGTTAGCATTATCTATCATTGTTCGGTGTTGCCGACGCCGAATGGGGCGCAACTCTTACCGATAGGCGGTCGTAAAGTGGCATTCTTACTGGCCAATGCAGCAGTTAGTTGGGAAGCAAGGAAGAAGCCCGCAGTCGCTTTATCGGCATCACTTCGTGCAAGAGTGTCTTCAACGTAGAATGATATCATTAAACGATATGCCAACCGAAAACATGCCAGCGGATTTTCTCACGAAGGGCGTACAACAAATAAAGCACTGAAAATGCAAACGCAACAATGGCACCTAGTCTCACTACTTGGAGGGGAGGTCAAAGTAGTCCAACTATAAAGTATAATGATATTTAATAACAGTAGATGCAACTCTGTACTCACTTATTTTAACTTGCCCTCACTTACATGTGAAACTTGTGTTAACTCTTTCCTTTTTAATTTTCTCAATCGCAGAGCTCACATGTGCAGCGCGTGCATTCGAATTTTAATTCTGAATAACCTACATATGTATCTACATTAAATAAATACTTTTACTTTTTCCGCAGCTGAACTATCAAAAGCTCGGTTGTTTTATCACTCACAAATATACCGTATCAAAAAAATTTAAAAACGGGCGTACCACCGCTCACTTTAGAGCAAATAGTCACATTTCCGAAACTATGCTACCAAAGTCTACACACATTTCATATGAGTAAGCAAAATCCCAAAAATTGTACAAATCCGACCAAAACTACGTTCGCCTCTCATAAAACGGTAATTTTCAAAAACTCGCGTTATTTAAGTAACTTTTAAAGAGAATTTGATTAAATTTAATGTGGAGATTGTAGTTCCAAAAGCAAATACACAGAATAAAAACAAAATTGGTAATAGGCGTGGCACCACCTACTTTTGAACAAGGAGGTATAGCTCAAAAACTACGCCATCAAACTCCACCAAATTTGGTGCACACATTGCATTTCAAGTCAATAAGCACAAATTCGAAAATTTTAAAACTCGTACAAAAGTCATGCCCCACCCCTCATATAACGGCAAACGCCTCCGATATTTATTAACTATACAATCTAATTTGCTCAAATCTGTAGACATGATTGATTATGAAATACATGGAATCAGAAATGTTGGGGATGGCCATGGTATCGCCCACCTTAGAGCAAATGGGTGCATTTCCGAAACTCCTTTGTCAAATTCTACCACATTACGTACACTTTTCATTCTTAGTCATAAATCACAATTTCGAAAATTATAGGAATCAGACTAAAGCCACACCCACCTCTCACATAACGGTTATTTACAACAAATCAAAATATTCAAAGTTTTATCTACTAAATCATGTCGGGAATTCTTCACATTTGGTATAAAAAATTCAATTGAGAAGAGAAATAATTATATTCATACTAATTTCCCTTTCGGGCGGCCGCCGTAGCCGAGTGTATAGTATGTGCGCGCTTCATTCGGTGGGTCCCGGGTTCGAATCCTGCCCGGACCAAATAATATCAAAAATTATAGAAAAAGTTTTTTCTATTAGCGGTCGACCCTCGGCAGGCAATGGCAAACCTCCGAATGTATTTCTGCCATGAAAAAACTTCTCACAAAAAACATACACCGTTTGGAGTCGGCGTAAAACTGTAGGTCCCTCAATTTGTGTTACAACAACAAGGCGCATACCACAAATTGTAGGAGAAGTTCGGCTAAAATCGCTTAAGCGGCTATAGCGCCTATTAAGTAAGTATGTAATTTAATTCAATAAACGACGTTTAATATTTCAAAATTTTTTTTAATACAAGCTTCCTTTAATGCGCCAATCAGGATGTATTTTTTAGGTATTGAACCTTGCTTTTGTGCTTAAAATACACTTTATACCTTGCTCTTAAAAAAATATGTACTTATATATCGAATATCAAATATCTTCGTCAGATAGCTGGAAAGATGTTGTGAATAGTAGTTTCGTCTTAAATGGGGGCACGAGTTCTCCTTTTTCCCCAACAAATAACAAATAGCCTCATGTATAGGATCAATACGAGTATACAAAATATTGTACATACATATGTATGCATTAAATAGTTGTAGAGTTACAATGAATTTGTTTTTTTCACTGAATTGGGCGTGGCACCGCCTATTTTTCGAAAATTATACACAGTTTGATCTATAAGACATATGTATGTGTGTACTTATATATGTATGTATACCCAAATATCATTCATCTGCACCGAATAGTGACGAATATGAGAGGAATTCAAATTTTCTCATCCACGTGCACCTACTGTAAAAATTTCTTAAAAATCGCTTAAGCAATTTGGACGCATATGAAGGACTCAAATTCCCCTAACGCTTGTTTGTAACAGCATAAAATAACCGAGATAGATATAGACATACATATATATACCAAAATTCTTAGAATTATAGCGAACTTGATTAAGCCATGCCTATCTGTCCATCTGAGAGTCCGTCAGTCGGATAACACGAGTAAATATTGAGGTATCTTTACGAAACTGGGTATACACATTGCCCTGAACCCAAGGTACTTTGGTATTGCAAATGGACTATTTTGTGAAAATCAAAAGTCCGCGATATTTCAGTAGCTATTGCAGGTAATTTCCTCAAATTTGGCAAAGGAATACCCGTGTAAACTTTTGTTTTTAAATGGGCGTGGCTCCGCCTACGTTATAACAAAAACTTATATCTCCGAAACTACCTGTCCAAACTCCACCAAATTTGGTATACATACTGTATTTCAAGTCTGTAAGCAAAATTACGAAAATTTTTAAAATTTAACGAAAACCACGCCCACCTCTCATATAACGGTAATTTTCAACAAATAAAGAAACGCGATATTTAAGTCAGCATTAAAGGTTATTCGCTCAAATTTAATATGGAGGATGCGCCTAGACTAACAAATACACCGAATGAAAAAATATTTGGAAATGGGCGTGGCACCGCCCACTTTAGAGCAAATAAGTATAACCATACCACCAAACTGTTGAATTTCGAGTCAATAAGCAAAATTTTGAAAATTTGTAAAATCTGATAAAAACCATTCCCCACCTGTCGTGTAACGGTAGTTTTCAAAAATCACAAAACGCTGTATTTAAGTCAGCATTAAAGGCAGTTCGCTCAAATTTAATATGAAGGATAGGGGTGCACTAACAAACATACTGTATCAGAGAAATTTAAAAACCGGAGTGGCACTGCCCACTTTAGAGCAAAGCCAAAGTTCAACACCGTAGAAATAAATGTTCCTTCCTAAAAATATTTCATAAGCAATTAAAAAAAGGTAAAATATTTTTCAAATTACTCATTTAATGCACTTCCAAAATATAAAAACAAAACATATAAATTACTTCAATATTATAAAATATTCTAGTAAAACATCAAATAAAAGTAAATTCAATGCGCAGGCCAAACTCGAACAATCAACAAGTTTTTTGAAATATCGAAATATATTTTAAAAACTAATATTTTGTAAGAAGACCTTTATTTTGAATAACCATTTTGAGCCGGTTAGGCATTGATTTAACCAATTTTTTGCAAAAACTAGGTTAGATTTTTTCCCATTCTTGTAATAAGATAGATTTCAAATAATTTTTGCTTGCAACGGAATGCTGTCGAATTTTTGTGTAAAGATAGTCCCATAAATTTTCGGTAGGATTGATATCAGGACTGTGGGGTGGCGTTTCCAGAACATGGTGGCAATTATAAAGCAACCAAAAACGCACTTTGGAGGCCTTATGCTTTCGATCATTGTCTTGGTAGAAATACCAATCATCATAGTCATTCTGATTCATTATTCCTTCAATAAAATGCAAAGATCCTGGTCCACAAGCCGAAAGGAACCTCAACCCTTTACCGATCCGCCACCATGTTGACAGTTGGTCTCAGATTGCGCAGTTGCACCTCCTCATTTGGTTTCCTCTAAACATATGTTTTCCAATCGGAGCCAAAAACATTAAATTTACATTTATCAGCAAACATAACATTTTTTCAGAACGAAAAATCCTTTTTTTCATGTTCTTTTGCAAATTTTAATCGGATGGTCTGATTGCGTTTGATGATCAACGGCTTTTGTCGGGTCTCTCTACCATTTAGATCAGCCTTATGAAGTAGATTTCTGATGGTAGGTGTACTAGATTTCTTTCCCAACTCATTTTCAGCTATAACAGCTAACGTTGGTGCACTAAGGAAAGGATTATCTTTAAATTTTTCTAACAGATATCGCTTATCTGAGTTGGTAAAAATCTTGTTGTGGGGAGCTTTAGGCTTGTTTTACCCTTGTTTGTTGGTTTTGAAGCGCTTAATTATATCGTGAACAGTAGAATGACTTCTGTCGACAATATCAGCAATTTCACGCACAGATACTTATTTGGCCTCTTGCCTAGACATTTTTAAATCACAAACCGTAATTCCAACTATGTATATGTATATTAAAAAAAAACCACCCGGGGAATTCCCCGTAGTCTGTTAAACACTCTACTTGAAGTTGGTTGCAATTCTTTGACAGACTTGCATTTATTTAGAGGATAGTTGCCACCGTCCGAGTTTGGCTTGTGCATTGAATTTACTTTTATTTGATGTTTTACTAGAATATTTTATAATACTGAATTAAATTATATGTTTTGTTTTATATTTTGGAAGTGCAATAAATGAGTTATTGAAAAAATAGTTAACCTTTTTTTAATTGCTTTGGTTGAAATATCTTTAGGAAGGAACATTTTTTTCTACGGTGTTCGACTTTGGCTTGGAGCTACTGTATCTCCGAAACCATGCTACCAAAGTCTACCAAATTTAGTACACATATGACATTTCATATTGTAATGGTTGCCCATTGGTTTTTCTCAGTGTACATATTTCTTGTAGATAAACTAAGCTTTATTGCTTTCACTTTGCAATAAAAGCTGTCGCCAGAAAGAAAGAATGCTGTAAGCTCTTGCTGACACTGTATGTATGTTGATCTTGCACATTCCCATTCAGCTACGTTGCTATGTCTAACTGCTTTGCAAGCGCATTGCTTTATATCCCGATTTCCAAAAGAAAAGCTCTAGTAGTTGGAAATCAGGAGTATAAAACCGAACACGCGGTTGCAAACGCTCTTTTCTGCTGTTCGGACTACGCCTCTATTTAGAACACCCACGCACGCAATTATTTCTTTAAGTCGTGGAAGGTTAGTTTTAAAATAAAATTAAATTGAGGTTGTACCTACAAGGATTTAGCGAGCTTCACCACGGAAATAAGGTAGGTTTCGATTGTTCGTTCGAATCGTTTTTACAAGTTGCTAAATCCCTAGAGATATCCCTACCAAAAACCCAAAAAACGTCTTTTGACTTTCAGAGCGTCTGGTTAAGCAGAGTGCAGCCAACTCAGCCCAATCCCACACCAGCGCATCTTCGAAAGCATTCAGTGACTCATCCATTGCGTCTGGTGTGGATGTTAAAATATTGCATCATATTCAGTTTGGAGATTAATTTTCAACGTGCTGTAGCTTTTGCATGTACCAGCCGGAGCACCGGAAAAGCACAAAAGCCTTGACAGTATAATAGTCCCGCTTAAGTCCGGAAAACCTCTTCCCCGCCGCTTAGTGCGAGTGATCAGCAGTTAGGAAAAGCCAGCGATTTCAGCAAGGAAATCATAGCTGCCTTGAAGCCAGAACATAACCTGGTCAAGCCGCATCGACTTGCATGCCTACATTGCATCCCAGTGGTGATAGTGAATAAGTGGTGTTGTTGTATACAATTTAAAATTTGCCATTAGAGATTTAAAGAAAAAACAAAAAACGTAACTAAAGAAAAATAATAGAAATAATTGGTTTATCTAGTTTTATATCGTAAATTGAAAAATTGTAACTTAAGACTGTCATTCTTGACTAAGACCATATCGCGAAACGGAAAAAAGAAACTAATTTAATTTAAAAACTCCGATTGGTACACCCATTTTACATTTGCAAAGCAGCTACAACGCGAGAAGGCCTTCAACGCTGGAGCTGGGAGAAGTCATGTAAATATGTAAGTAATATTACTCTATTTAAATTTTCTTTTATCTGTTTCGCTTAACAAAAAAAAAAAAAACAAAAAAAAAAACGCATGTACATACTAATATACATATGTATGTTAGCAAAATGCACGTAGATATGCATGCAAGTATATTCCTATGCTCAGCATATGTATGTACATAAATCGTGTACATTTTTGAGCGTATATATGTAGGTATGTCCATATGTACATATATCTGCATTGAAAGCTATAATTTTTGCCAACGGTTTCTTTTCGCTATTTGAAGATATACATATGTACATATGTATGCATATATCGACAGGTGCGTAAATGAAAGAGATTATAAGAATTCTCAACATAATTAGTTTAACGCAACGTAAAGAAATACAAAAAAAAAGACAACTGAACAACAACAATCCCATTGATTTGCTTAAACTCTATCGATCAGTGAAAAGCTCGAGCGCTAGTATGCAGAGATCGGTACAGTGGCCGACATAATTTTTCGTTCTATTTACTTACTATTGATTTAAACATTATTACGTTATAGAAATGTTAAATTAGCTCACACCACGTATATAAAATAATTGTTGTTATAAAGTTAATGCATTGAAATCGTCATGAGTATGTTAGTTATAGGTGATTTGAATTATTTTAATAAATTGTGAATTTATAAGGTAATAATGAATTTGTAAAGTGTTTGGTGTTCCTGGAAAATGGGTTGATTTAAAAAGGTAGGAGGAAATTTGCACAAGGGATCTTTGCAACAATTTACGGCATAAGATCATGGCAGGGTAGGGTAAAGACTGAGCATGTCGACTTCCAACTTAGACATCGCCACCAATGAGCCTTTGCTGGCATGAGAGTTTCTAATATTGTTTTCGCTGAATAGTAGTAGTTTTTTAAAGTTTTATTGATTCGTTTTATTATTATTCTTTTCGTTTTTTTATTCGCGGAGTAAATTTCAGATTTAGCTTCAGTCAGGGATCCTTAATTAAAGTTTATGTGGACACGGTTAAAGAACGGCAAAAACCCACCCCACGCCGAAAGAGCTAAGGCACCAGAGGATTCCGCCCGCCTTCTTCTTTAACTGAATTGTGGTAAGGTTGTACGCTAATTCTCCGTTAGCAAAAGTATAACCATCAACTCCCCACTGCCACGTCCAACCCTTGCGGTTGGAGATACAAATCCATCAACCATGTAATGTTACATAAATTTTTGGCGCCCAACGTGGGGCAACTAACGTTTTGAGATCACGCAATTATCATATATTTAAAGGGTTTGCATTGCCAAGCCACAAAACTTTTTTGAAGTGTTTTATCAATTCGTAGTTGCCACACAACCCCGATTTGTGTAGAGAGTAACAAAATTCTTTTGATAAGTATCTCACCAGCTGAAGAGGTGTATTTAGATGTTCTTAGTCTAACCTCCGCAAGTGAAGATGCTTGACTTCTTAGCGAGTATAAGTCTACAATGCTGGTCATTCTATTTGGATACCAAGACGGGAAACTTATTGCACGCATTGAATGCAAGAGATAAACAAAATTTTTGAGTAGCATTCCAGCCGCTACATTTCCAATTAAACTCACACAATTTTTGCTCGTTTTTTTTGTGATTTTAAAGCAGCCTAATTTTGTTAAGTCTAAGTTTTGAGATATGTACTAATACCATTCCAGACTATTGCGTGTTTGGCTAAGACCGGATACCAATACTGATGGTCACTGAGATACGGTTTTCTTAGCTCAATTTTTCGATTTTAGGTACAGCTAATTGTCATAATTTGGATTGGATTTCTGGTAATCTGATTGATGCGATGTATGGACAAGTTATTGTCGGGAACCTGTGATTATGCTACACAGGCGTACACTTGCCGAATAATTTGAACTATAGCATCCTCAGTCAAGTGACCTAGTACCATTCCATTAGTAGTTTCAATAGTCCAGTATATAAAATTCACCTCTCATTCAGTTGATAGTGTCTTATTTAGAGTGCCCTGCCTTTTTCGATTATCCCATCCCAGGAACACTGTTTAAATTTATTATGCCTATGCAACATAGCCCCCGACAAACAGAACCGCCAGGTTCATCAAGGTCTATAACCACTAACCCGTGCGCTATATGCGCGCAAGAAATAAATAATACCCACCCATGCTACGTATTGAGTTGTAAGCATATTTTTCATAAAACCTGCTTAGAGAATTGGTTAGAAGAAAATACTCACTGTTATAGTTGTGATAAAATTATTCATAAACCCGAACTAAAGTTAGTAGTCGGAAATTGCTCGCCTGAAGCAATATCCAATGTTGGCCCTACAGTCCCTATTGGTCAAAGAGTAATGACTCGAAATCAAACCAGAGCATTAAACCAAAACCAAGCCGTCAATACCGCGACTGGGCCGGAACCTCGCATTTTCGATGCGAGTGCCGCACCGTCATCCGCTTTAGATGCTAGTCACAGCACTAACCCAACTGAAGTCCCGCCTTCCCGAACCACCGTTGGGCGAAGAAGAGGGCGACCGAACCGCGCCGGAAATTCTCGCCACGGTAATGAGTTGAACTATAATATTATTCAAGATATGATTGAACAAACAGTAACCCGAATTATGTCTTCGGTAAACCTAAATATTCGCCAAGACGCTCAGCCTAGTTCTAGCCCTAGTATTCCGCTAGGCCTATTAGGACCAAACCGTGAGGCATCTGCTTCTGTGACATCTTCTCCGCTTACGAGGAAAACGGCCGATATCATGCAAAAGTGGAACTTACACTTTGATGGGTCTGCTGAAGGCTTAGGAGTAGAAGAGTTCATTTATCGAGTAAAATCGCTCACAGACGAAACGTTAGATAGTGACTTTACAGCCATGTGTAAGCACATGCATATTCTATTCGTTGGTAAAGCACGAGACTGGTACTGGAGATACCACAAACAAGTTGACCGTATCGTTTGGTCAGACCTGTGTGCTTCCCTTCGACAGCAGTATAAGGATTATCGCTCAGCCTTTATGAGCAAGGAAATGATAAGATCTAGAAAGCAAAAGCCAGGAGAATCATTTTCTTCATTTTACGACGCTGTGGCCTCTTTGATAGACAAATCTTGTATTAGAATAGAGGAAGAAGAGGTAATGGAAATCTTAAAGAATAATCTGCTTCCTGAAACCCGTCAAAAACTTTTATATCAACCTATCCACTCTGTTGGTCATTTACGTCGTCTAGTGCAGATGAGTGAAAATTTGACAAAGGAGCTCAGCTGTCGCGATAATATTATTTCAAAAACAAAAGCAATCGCCAATCGAAGACAAATATATGCCCTTGATGAAGCTAGTTCAGATCCATCAGGAGACTCAGAGATAGACGTAGAAGTAGCAACACTTCGCAGCTCTCATTCTAAAATGAAATGCTGGAATTGCGACGAGCTAGGTCATATTTGGGAAAATTGCTTAGCAGAACGTCGTATTTTTTGTTATGGTTGTGGCGCTTCTAATATTTATAAGCCACAATGTCAAACCTGCCAAAGAAGACTGTCGGAAAACCGCCAAACGGGTGCATCCAACACCAACCGGATGGGCCCGAAAGCATAAACGAACCAGATATTAAAATAAACCAGATTACTCCACCACACTGCAGAAGTTTAATGCAGAAAGAAAGCGTTCATAAATCTATGCCACTTCGCTTTCGACCGTATTACGAACGATTACAAAATTATGTAGAAGTGCGGAACCGTATATTTAACAATCCAAAACCCAAACTTAGTAAACGTACTTTACGTTTGCGATCATTCTATGAAAATGTCAAGAGAAACCAAAAGTTGTTAGTTTCTACGATTTTTAGCGTTCAAAACGATATGCGAAGCTATGCCGAAGTTTCATTTCTGAATCATACAGAACTTGGTCTGCTAGATACTGGAGCGAATATTAGCTGCATAGGCTCAGCTCTCGCAACAGAAGATTTTTCAAAATTTCCTGAATTTAAACCCATAAGATCCTACGCTAGAACCGCTGATGGTGAGAATCAACAAATCGTAGGAATGTTGGATGTCTTGATAACATATAAATCTAAAAAGATGCCAATGAAACTATATATAATTCCTTCCATTAAGCAAAAGCTTATTTTGGGACATGATTTTTGGAGAACTTTTGAACTTGCTCCTAATGTCATTTGCACTTTAGATCAAAATTCTCACTTGACACGAGCAATAGAAAATAATATATATCCGTTAACGCAGCAACAAATTCGACAACTCGACGAACCCTCGGTTAGCGCTTGGAGTTCACCTATGCGTCTTGTTGTGAAGCCCAACAAAGTTCGGCTTTGCCTTGATGCTCGCAAGCTAAACGCTGCCACGGTAAAAGACGCTTATCCCTTACCGAGTATAGATGGAATTTTCTCCAGATTACCAAAAGCGAATATTATTTCTAAGTTAGACTTAAAGGACGCTTTTTGGCAAATCGAGTTGAGTCCTGAGTCGAAGCCCTTGACTGCATTTACAGTGCCAGGAAGACCGCTTTACCAGTTTAAAGTTATGCCGTTTGGCCTGTGTAATGCTCCAGCAACTATGTGTCGTCTTATGGATGAGATTATACCGCCAGATCTCAGAAACTGTGTATTCGGATATCTCGATGATCTTTGCATCGTTTCTGAAGATTTTTCTACCCATTTATCAGTTTTAGTTCGCATTGCGGAGCAATTTCGCAAATCCAACCTAACTCTGAATCTAACAAAAAGCCAGTTTTGCGTTACAAGCATTAATTATTTAGGATACATCATTGGTAGTGGAGGTATTCGCACAGACCCAACCAAAGTAGCTTGTATTATTAATTGGCCTCCGCCTAAAAATTTGAAGCAAGTTCGAGGCTTCTTAGGTGTCTGTGGATGGTACCGTCGCTTCATTCATAATTTCGCGGAGCTAACGTACCCAATTACAGAAGTGTTATCTACAAAGAAAAAGTTTTTGTGGACCCCAGAAGCTCAAACGGCAATAGACCGATTAAAACAAATTTTAACAACTGCCCCCGTCTTAACTAATCCAAATTTCGAGAAAAAGTTTTATTTGCACTGCGACGCCAGCGATTTCGGCATTGGCGCGGTGCTCGTACAATTGTCCGAGGATAATGAAGAGAAACCAATAGCATTTATGTCAAAGAAATTGAGTCGAGCTCAACGGAACTATAGCGTCACTGAACGTGAGTGCTTGGCTGTTATACTTGCCGTTGAAAAGTTTCGATGCTATTTAGAGCTTCAAGAGTTTGAGGTGGTCACCGACCATTCAAGCCTTCTTTGGCTCATGCGCCAGCAAAATGTTTCTGGCAGACTAGCTCGTTGGATTTTCCGCTTGCAGCCATTTAAGTTTTCTATTTCCCATCGAAAAGGAAAAGACCATATTGTTCCGGATGCTTTATCCCGGCTACACGAGAACGAAGTGTCAGAGCTTGACATGAAACCGATTATAGATTTTAGTTCGAATGCATTTTTAGATGATTCATATCAAACACTAAAGAGAAAGTTCAGTGAAAGCCAATCAAAGCTGCCTGATATTAAAATTGTTGATAAATTCTTGTACATCCGTACCGAACACGCTGTTGGTAACGATATACAAGAGAGGAATTCTTGGAAATTGTGGGTTCCAGAGAGACTACGAAGTGATGTCCTTAGACAAGCCCATGATAGTCGCACGTCCGCGCATGCTGGCATACAAAAGACGATCGAAAAACTTCGTCGACACCTATTCTGGCCTGGCTTAGCAAAAGATGTTCGCGATTATATACGACAGTGCGATACCTGCAAACAGACTAAGGCTCCCAACGTCACTCTACGTCCTCTCATGGGTGCTCATAACCCTACTTGTCGCCCTTTCCAGAAGCTTTATATAGATTTACTTGGACCATATCCTCGTAGTAAAAGCGGACATATAGGCTTATTGATAGTACTCGACCATTTCAGTAAGTATCATTGGTTACAGCCGCTGAAAAAGTTTACGTCGATAGCGGTTCAGGAATTTCTTTTGAAAAATATTTTTCACAGTTTCGGAGTGCCAGAAACTATCATCAGTGATAATGGTACACAGTTTAAGGCGAAAGATTTCAACGCGTTTCTTACCGAGTTAGGTATTAATCACTTGTATACTGCCCTATACTCCCCGCAAAGTAATGCCGCCGAGCGCGTCAACCGCTCACTGTTAGCCGCGATTCGCTCGTATTTGAAAAACGATCAGACAGAGTGGGACTTGCATCTTTCGACCATTTCATGTTCATTAAGATCTTCGTTGCACCAGTCCTTAGGATGTTCCCCATATCGAGCTTTGTTCGGACTAGACATGATCACTCAAGGCTCCGATTACAAGCTGCTGAAAGAGTTATCCCTACTGGAAGAACCTGTTGTGCCTATTGCCAGAAACGATAACTTAGCCATACTACGAAAGGATATTCAAGCGAATATTCTGAAGGCCTACGACCGTAATAGAAATCAGTATAATCTACGCTCAAAACCAGTTACTTTTAAAGATGGTCAAGAAGTTTACCGTCGTAACTTTGCCCTCAGCAAGTTTTCACAAAACTTCAATTCCAAATTAGGACCCCAGTTTATCAAATGTCGAGCTTCACCACGGAAATAAGGTAGGTTTCGATCGTTCGTTCGAATCGTTTTTACAAGTTGCTAAATCCCTAGAGATATCCCTACCAAAAACCCAAAAAACGTCTTTTGACTTTCAGAGCGTCTGGTTAAGCAGAGTGCAGCCAACTCAACCCAATCCCACACCAGCGCATCTTCGAAAGCATTCAGTGACTCATCCATTGCGTCTGGTGTGGATGTTAAAATATTGCATCATATTCAGTTTGGAGATTAATTTTCAACGTGCTGTAGCTTTTGCATGTACCAGCCGGAGCACCGGAAAAGCACAAAAGCCTTGACAGTATAATAGTCCCGCTTAAGTCCGGAAAACCTCTTCCCCGCCGCTTAGTGCGAGTGATCAGCAGTTAGGAAAAGCCAGCGATTTCAGCAAGGAAATCATAGCTGCCTTGAAGCCAGAACATAACCTGGTCAAGCCGCATCGACTTGCATGCCTACATTGCATCCCAGTGGTGATAGTGAATAAGTGGTGTTGTTGTATAAAATTTAAAATTTGCCATTAGAGATTTAAAGAAAAAACAAAAAACGTAACTAAAGAAAAATAATAGAAATAATTGGTTTATCTAGTTTTATATCGTAAATTGAAAAATTGTAACTTAAGACTGTCATTCTTGACTAAGACCATATCGCGAAACGGAAAAAAGAAACTAATTTAATTTAAAAACTCCGATTGGTACACCCATTTTACATTTGCAAAGCAGCTACAACGCGAGAAGGCCTTCAACGCTGGAGCTGGGAGAAGTCATGTAAATATGTAAGTAATATTACTCTATTTAAATTTTCTTTTATCTGTTTCGCTTAACAAAAAAAAAAAAAAAACAAAAAAAAAAACGCATGTACATACTAATATACATATGTATGTTAGCAAAATGCACGTAGATATGCATGCAAGTATATTCCTATGCTCAGCATATGTATGTACATAAATCGTGTACATTTTTGAGCGTATATATGTAGGTATGTCCATATGTACATATATCTGCATTGAAAGCTATAATTTTTGCCAACGGTTTCTTTTCGCTATTTGAAGATATACATATGTACATATGTATGCATATATCGACAGGTGCGTAAATGAAAGAGATTATAAGAATTCTCAACATAATTAGTTTAACGTAACGTAAAGAAATACAAAAAAAAAGACAACTGAACAACAACAATCCCATTGATTTGCTTAAACTCTATCGATCAGTGAAAAGCTCGAGCGCTAGTATGCAGAGATCGGTACAGTGGCCGACATAATTTTTCGTTCTATTTACTTACTATTGATTTAAACATTATTACGTTATAGAAATGTTAAATTAGCTCACACCACGTATATAAAATAATTGTTGTTATAAAGTTAATGCATTGAAATCGTCATGAGTATGTTAGTTATAGGTGATTTGAATTATTTTAATAAATTGTGAATTTATAAGGTAATAATGAATTTGTAAAGTGTTTGGTGTTCCTGGAAAATGGGTTGATTTAAAAAGGTAGGAGGAAATTTGCACAAGGGATCTTTGCAACAATTTACGGCATAAGATCATGGCAGGGTAGGGTAAAGACTGAGCATGTCGACTTCCAACTTAGACATCGCCACCAATGAGCCTTTGCTGGCATGAGAGTTTCTAATATTGTTTTCGCTGAATAGTAGTAGTTTTTTAAAGTTTTATTGATTCGTTTTATTATTATTCTTTTCGTTTTTTTTATTCGCGGAGTAAATTTCAGATGTAGCTTCAGTCAGGGATCCTTAATTAAAGTTTATGTGGACACGGTTAAAGAACGGCAAAAGCCCACCCCACGCCGAGAGAGCTAAGGCACCAGAGGATTCCGCCCGCCTTCTTCTTTAACTGAATTGTGGTAAGGTGGTACGCTAATTCTCCGTTAGCAAAAGTATAACCATCAACTCCCCACTGCCACGTCCAACCCTTGCGGTTGGAGATACAAATCCATCAACCATGTAATGTTACAATATGAGTAAGCAAAATTCCACAAATGGTACCACCCAATTTCGAAGAATCTGGTATATCTCAAAAACTATGCCACCAAACTCCACCACATTTGGTGCACACATTGCATTTAACGTCGTTTAAGATTTCAAAATTTTGTTATACTAGCAAACCTGGCTTGCTTTAATGCGCCAATAAAGACGTATTTTTTTAGATATTGAATATTGCTTTTGTGCTTAAAATATAATTTATACCTTGATCTTAAGAAAATATGTACTAAGGGGTGTCCTTATTTGTAAGGGGAAATTTCAAAATGTTTATATTACAGTTTCCCGGCCAGAATTTGGTTCCTTTATGTATTTAAAGTAAACAGTTAAAATTTGGGGTCAATACGATAACATTTAGTGGGCCCGGAAGCCACCTGAAAAATTTAATAGGTCAGTATGGGCAAATATTGTACATTTTTATTTTTTTTCATACATATTACATATTTAAATTTATATTTTACATTAAATCAATTTTTTTGTATGATTTGTATTTTTTGCGATACGATTCAACAATTTGGAGTACCAACTGCTTTTCCTCTTCATCATTCGTTAAAATTTTGTTGTAGTCTTGCAAAAATTTTATTCCTCTTTCAGCGGGATCATTAACAACTTGTAAGTTGCGGCCAAAAGTCCAATTATTTTCGAAATCTGAATTATTTTCCCATTGGGATGGATCCACGCCCAAAAAGGCTGAAGATAACCCAAAATTATTGAAAAAAAAATTTGTCTTTTCTGATAAGTCAAAAATGATAACGCTACTGTTTCTTCGGCGATGTACCATAAGTGTTTAGACATTTTTTTAATAATAGCTTCTGAAATTGTTGAATCTGTATCTGTATAATTTAGAGCGTCTTTAATAAAGAAAAGATCTTGATTAGGTGCTGAATTCGCATTTGTACTTCCGAACCAACTTTTGATGTAGGTACATTTTAACTATGAAAATACAAATATCGCGGATGCCACTCAATTCTCTGGTTGTAAGTTTAAACTGATCACGTAATAAATATATTTTGAGACAATAGATTGCTTTTGCCATCCACCGTGCGTTGCTGGTTGCACCTGGAGCACATAAATTAAAGCAATCTGCACCAAGGAAAGTTAAAGCAAGTTGTAGCATTTCTTTGTAGTCATCGCGGCTATGCGATTTTTTTAATTGGTCCTGCAAGAAGCTTACAAGAGCGTCCCGTTCTACTTGGCTTATTTTTGATGCCACAAATTTATCATCAACACTAGTTTTAAACAAGGTTTTCTTAAGGTTTGGCCAGGCCTTCACAAATCGTTCAAACAAGAGTATTTCTGGAGCTGAGTTTGACATCATCTTTGATTCAAAAACGTTGCACAAAATAATTTCGTACATACATATGATGACGGCATGGTAGGTGCATGAGATTGCGTTGCAGTTTTTTTTCCAAAAGGACTGCGGCTCCATTTTTAACACCAGTATTGACAGCAGTTGTATAGATATGCCTTTAACAAGTTCAACAATGTTCCAATCGACTAATCTCTGATAAACAGTTTCAGCAATATTTGCACCAGTCGACGACTGTGTCTTTGGTGCTCCAAGAAATTTCGATGTTCCATCCTAGCTAATTAAAACAGCAATTCTCTCCACTTTACTACGACCTTTTATATCTGTCATGAACTTCCCATCAAAATGAACAACTAGTGCTCCATTTGCATTGGCCTTGTTAAGTGTTTGAATAAATTAACATTAATAAAAGTGCATTGTCAACTATAGGGAACTCACCTTTTCTTTAAATTCAGTAGAAATATCTTTGAATTCTGCAGACCGATTTTGTTGACGCATACGATGAATTGTTGATCGATTAATAACAAGTTCTTCCACACAATGACCCAATGCTTCAGCAGCGGCTACTAAAATATGTACGGCCATACCATCTGACACTTTGGCATTGTCTAATGCTGCTAACAATCGTGGTGTTATGATACTTTTAGTGCCTCGTCGCTTTTTACACTCAGTTTGCAAACAATTTTTTTCCAACGGAATTACTACATTTTCATTTCCAGCTTCCACAAGTACTATATCATTTTCATTGCTTTCCTCGATTATATTAGAACATTCAGAATTTTGTTCTTCATACCGCCTTTTTCGTAATGCTGCTTTCTCTTGTCTTTCTTGTGCACGCACTTCACGATCGTACAAAACCTTATCAACACCCATCATGCAACCTGGCCGTCCTTTTTGACGTTGCATTTCAAGAAATTTCTTATCTTCTACTAACTTCATTTTTTCAAGCGCATTAGCGGTGGCCATGTCAAATAAATCATCCAAACTTTCAACAAACATATCAACGACTTCTTCCTGTGAATTGGATCTCTTTTCTGGAACTGTTTTCAGGATTTTTTTCCAACTTTCGTACAGTTTCAATAACTTCTCAACACATTTATCTTCTTTTCTTATCGGTATTCGTGCTTGTTGCCAAAATATTTGTGCTGCTTTGATAGCAAGTTTTGCGCTTTCCTTTGCTGAAAGATCTACAAATCTCATATTGTAAAACAAAACTTCTAAAACCTGCCGATTAGATGGAAGTTTTGCACCTGTAATTTGATGCATTGTGTATCCAATCAAACTAACTTTTCTTAAATTGGCAACTGACATTCGTGTTGCTAAACTAAACATATTAGTTTATTTCATATACTTCACTTTTTACACTTTAAACACAACCGCCCACCGAAATTCAAACAATTTTAAAGTATTTATTAAACCAAATAATTATTCTTCAAAATAACTGTTATTTCTTGCTTGTGAACGCTTACAATTATATTTACTTATTAAAATCACAATATGCACAAGAACCTCTTGCATGCTTTTGGAAATATTTCACAGCAGAAATGTCCCGTTATGAGCAGTTACTATTTTATTTTCTGAACGACTTATTGTCGCCACACAGTTCACTTTTTCTCAGGAAATTTGTTTGTCTACAAACAGCGCGCTCAAAATGTAGAAACAAATTTCGGTAAATTTGCAAAATATCAAGCTTGTGTTGCATGCCTTTTTTTTAAATACGCAAAATTATCACAATTATTTTAAATGTTATTACCGAATATGAATACAAAAATGGAATAATTATTTTTGTATACATATATGTTTTGTTAAATATACTATAAAAACTGCGTCTAATATAAGGCGAATGTATGAACATTGGTATTTGCCCATACTGACCTATTGAATTTTTCAGCTGGCTTCCGGGTCCACTAAATGTTATCGCATTGACCCCAAACTTTTACCGTTTTACTTAAATACATAAAGGAACCGATTTCTGGCCGGGAATATATATAAAACCGATGTTTGAAAATAAGGACACCCCTAATGTACATACATATATATCGAATATCAAATATCTTCGTCAGATAGGTGGAAAGATATTGTGAATAGTAGTTTCGTCTGAAAGGGGGGCATGAGTCCTCTTTTTCCCCCAACAAATAATAAATAGCCTCATATATAGAATCTATACCAAATATTGTACATATCCATCAAATAGTTGTGGAGCTACAAGGAATTTGATTTTTTCACTGTATAGAGCGTGGCACCGCCCACTTTTCCAAATTTATAGATACCTTACTGTAAAAATTTCTTAAAGACCAGTTGAGTAATTTGGACGCCTAAAGGATTAAGGACCCACATTCATTTTTATATATAGGATTAACTTTGAACTAAAAACCTGCACCGGGTATTCAAGGTTCGGTTGAATCCGAACTTAGACTCTTCTATACTTTTCACACCCGAGCGCAGTGGTGTCCAGAGTTTTATAAGTTTATTAACTTAACGTCTTTTTGTAACAGCATAAAGCAAGCCATATAGATTTAGACATAGGCACGTTTTGCATTGCATCTCAATAGAAAACCTTTTGAAAATTATATAAGTCAGACAGAAACTACCCTACTAACTTAATAACTATATAGTATACAAAGGAACTTGCTCACATTTGATATGCAATATTTGGTTTGAGAATGAAATATATGGAATCAAAAATTTTGGGAATAGCCGTGGCATTGACCAGCTTAGAGCAAATAGGTATCTCTCTGAAACTTCTGTGTCAAATTCAACTAAATTTCGTACACACTTTGGATTTTCAGTAAGAGAGCATACTTTCGAAAATTATAGAAGTCAGACGAAAACTACGCATTTAACAGTCATTTACAAAAAACGCGATATTTAAGCATACGTAAACATTACATTACATTAAAAACATGCTAATTCGTTTTAGTTTTTATTTAAATAAAAAAGTCCTTTAGTTTTTCAAAATAAAGATTATTACATTCATTGGATTTATTGCATACAAAAAGCACGGTTCATTGGAAATAAAAACGGGTTGCACCCGAGCTTTGACTCTTTAAAAGTGAGAATAATATTTTGTGCTGAAATTTAAACATTTCTATTTAAAAACTCTGTATATTAAACATATGACCACAATGGATTATATTTTGTCGCTGCCGCCAGCGACGACAATAGAAATAAATATATCACAACTAATGTTCGTCGGACGAAAGTCATTGTTCGCTTTGATTGTGTGCATTCTCATATATGTCAGTGTGTTCTATTTTTGACAGCGAATGTTCGCGACGAAAAATTCGCCGTTCCTGGTATTGTGTTTTAAGCATGAGCCGACCAGGGCCGCATTTAGAGTTTTGAGGCCCTGGGGCCTACGTTTGGTAGGGGCCTTCATAATTTTTTAATTTTTCTTAAACTCGGAAAATTTCAATTCATTGTAATTTCACATGTTTTTTATTGAATGCTATTCTATGAATTGTTATCTTAAGCTAGAGGTACTTTACGAGATTTTTTATTAGCAAACGTATCAATGACATCATCAAAACTCAAATCACGGAGAACATCACTTTCGACACTGAGAAGCATGAGATTTGTCAAACGATCTTGTGTCATGTTAGTTCGCAATCTGTTTGAACATTCTTCTGAATAATTATACGATATAAAAATGCTTCTATCGGTTCTTTGTCTGGTTTATCATATTGTTTCGAAAAAGTTGCGAGATGCACTAATTCACTAGCTAAATTATCTTCTAAATCTAGAGGATAGAATCCAACAAGTTTCTTGGCTGCCACTTCCAACTGAGAAGGTTCCATCGTGCTAATCTCAGATTAAAAACCGAATCGCTCATTAGCGACTTCGTATGCAGAAATTCGTTCTTTCAACGAAACAATAAGTTGATCGATGACAGGGAGAAAAGATTATGTACGAAATTTTTCTTTTGGTGATAATTGTAGCGCAGACGCTTTCCCATAATCGACGGGATTCAACCGTACATTACGAGCTCGAACGCGTTCATTTTCATATTCTTGTGCATCAGACAACTCTTTCCCTGCAGTTTCATATGATTAAAATGCGCCCCTTTTAGATTCAACAAACGAGCTCATGGATTTCAGCAAATTCAAAGCTGTACTTAGAATCATGGTTGCACTTTGTAAATAATGGATAGTAGAATTGAATCTTTCGAGTATTTCATACCAAAATTGTGTATAAAGTTTCTAATCGCGACATATTTTTAAAGAGACCGCGAGCTTGACATTTTGCGGTGCCCTTTTGTTCGGAATCATTCCGGATCTCATTCAATGCAATAACAATCCAATATATTTGTAGCCATGAACAAGAGCTTTAACAGCATCTGCGCGACAAGACCAACGAGTATCGATTAAGTTTTTAAGTGTATAAAAACCTTCTTAGTGTTTTCAGACGAAAGGTGCCTTATAAATATTTCATATCAAGCTGTTGAGGCAGTGAAAAAAACAAAAAGTTCTTGTACAGAATCGAAAAAAGAATTGCAGACGATCATTCACCAGCAGCTGATTGTCCTACCAAATTTAATGAGTGACCAGAACAAGGGATGAATATTGCAGAACTGTTTTTTCCGATATTATGACCTGTATGCATTTATACTTTCCACTCATATTTGCTGCATTATCATAGGATTGATTCCGACAGTTTTTTATATCAATCCCTTGTTGTTCAAGAAAACCAAGAAGAGCTTCCGCCATGTCTACGCTTTTGTTAGCACAATGAGGGATGAAAGTCAAACAACTTTCAACTGGATTGAAACTTTCCATATACCTCAAAATCACAGTTAATTGATCAACATGACTCACATCGGGTGTGGAATCCACCGAAACAGAAAAATATTTCGCTTTTTTTATGCGATTCGTTATCTCAACCAGTAATTCGTTATCTCAACCATAAGATCTCTCTAACTCTTCAACTATTGTGGACGACAAATAATTGATATGACCACTACCCTTATTAACGTGTTCTTTCAAGTGACCAGCGAGGAAAGGATCATACTGCGCAAAAAGATCGATGATACCAAGGAGATATCCGTTACTAGGTGAACCAATTGTCTCATCAGTACCACGAAAGGACAACCCACGCTCAGCAAGAAATTTGATTGCACTTATTACTCGTTTGAGAACTTCTCTCCAATATCTAGCTTCATCTTGTACCAGTAATTCGAATTATTATCAAAATAGTTGTAAGGTATTTGAATATTTTTTAATTTATGATAGTACAAAACTTGCCTGTTCATCAATTGCATAATTGATACAAGATAATTTCTTGGAACGAGTTGAAAAATCAATGAGGGAATTCAGGTGACTCTTCGAAGTTTCGTGTTGAGCAGGCATGCTTCCATTCGCAAAAGCCTTTCCCAGCGAAAAAAATACTGGGTGAATTATCCATGAGCTTACACAAGAAGCAGTATATTTTTCCAGTGGTTGGAGAAAAACACAACCAAGTACGATAAAACACTTCTTTGTTCTGATGCGTTCGATAAAATAGATTTGTCGTACATTTTCTAGAGCCCTCATCAACGTCGTAGCGGGGTTGAGTTACTGACATCTTCGAAAAGAGATTTTCGTCACAGTGTTGTAACTCGGATGGGCCTTGTTTGATCCAGTAATCAATCATTTTGTCTGTGAACGGCGCTGTCCAAACTCCGATATCATTTTCCACATTCACATTATTATATAGAGTTTTAGGTTGCTCGATAACTTGAAAAAATCTGCTTAATTTGGGAGTTTTCGCAAGCTGCTCATCTAATTTCTGAGCTTTCTCTGCAGCAGCTTTTCTTTTTGATACTCCACTCTAATAGTTCCGAGGATATTTGTGTCTGTCTTCGTTTCTACCGGACATTATGCTTCTCTGGAAACTGGAGATTAAAAAATTATTATGAAAAGTATAATGCTGCGAATTAAAGGATATATTCTTAAATGAATGAGTCGAAATAACTGATGAACAGTAAAATTTTACTATTTAAGTCAGAAAGAGGTTACTGATCACAATTATAGTAACCTCTACCTGACTGTGAATCAGTAGATTTTGACTGATTCGAGTTGAGAAAGTAATTCTAGATAAATGTGTTCTTATATGTATTTAATATCATTTAAATAATATATAAACATGAATTTTGGTCAGCGACAAATTTATATACATATATTAGATGAATATTATATTACATAGTTTGGTCCGTGAGCTTTGTTGGAGATTTTTTTTATGTGTAGCTACTTACCGTAAATAACATTCGACTTGCAGTGAGAGTGTATCAAAAACTGAATTCATTCTTCTTACACATAAATAAAAGGCACTGTTTTTCACACAATCTAATAAAAACAATTTATTGTCAACACTCAGGAACGCTGTGAAAATTAAGTACGAATTCAGCGAGTGTTCTGAAACGCATCCTATTATCTAATAGCAATTTTTCAAGCACATTTGAAGTATATTTTCTTGTTCTAAATATACGACAGAAAGAGACAATAGTATGCTTTCGGAACACCAAATAAGCAAGCAACTGCTCGGCCATTTTAAAATATCTTTAAGCGCCAAAAATTTGAATGGAACGATCGACATTGCGATTCTATGTAAAGCGCAAGGTGAAGCGTTGAAAATTTTGCAAAAATTTCGAGTGAATTTATTTTAAAAAGCATGGTAATAGTTCTCGCACTATAGTCGATGAAATTTTTTTCATTATATCAGTATTTTTTTTTTTAAATATTTGAACCGATTTAAAACTTTCATACTGTGTACATACATGGCCCCGCTGGCCCTGGTGACGACACTTGCTGTAATATGTGCGTAATTTAGAATTAGGGCGTGGGGATTGGTAGCAATAATTTGATTGAGAGTGAATAATTTGTTTGTTTGTATATAAAATGGGTTATATACAAGAATGATACAAAAACCAGATTACGACAACGCCGGCAGCACACGTCACAGATGTTCATACCACAGGAATAGCGAACAGAAAAGGAAGGTGATGACAGAGAACTTGTAAGAAATAAGAAGGCGCAAATGTTAAAAGAGAAAGAATTCACCAGCGAAAAATTGGCCACCACAATCAATTTAATTCTACCATACCAATAAAAACCATTTTCACCATATTTTGCTATATTAAGAGCAGAGGGGCTTTTGCGGAGGCGGGCAGCTGCATGTGTGCAGAAAGAAGATTAAGTAATAAATCAAAATAAAAACGACAGAAGAATAATAAGTAAATGAAGAAAATCCCCGTTTCTGGATCCCCAGGAGTAACTTGAGACGGCAGAGGAGTTATGCAAAAAGTGTATATGTATATAAAATTATTTTGAGTTTTTGGCCATATTTGTGTCGATCGCCATTAGCGCAAATTGATTGCTCTTTCACCAGTGCGCAAATTATGACATACATATGAACTGGTCAGTACCTGCGTCGATGGTTTTCAAATTATCATTAAGTTATTTCGAACTGATTTTATTAAGTGGCAATAATCGAAGAGGCAGTGAATTTTTTTGCAGTTGAACAAAATTAATGGGCTTTCTTGAGAAATATTTAGTAATTTAAATAAACGGAGATTGACCGGTCCTTGGTCGCAAACGACCGCTTTAACATTAAGGCGTATTTGTTCAACTACTCTTACATTACCTTTCAAAATATTTATTAAGTCTACAGTTGACATTCCTCCTTTTTTTATTTTCAATTCGAGGCGATGGATTTTACCATGAAAAAGCAGCATTTGTTCGCAATACCAAGATTTCTTATATCGCTGCCGCTATCTGCAACCCCTTCAATTATATCTCTACCTTTATTGTAGACAAGATCTTTTTTATAGAAAGTTCGTCAAATATAATTTCATAAACTCGCTCATGATCGGACATTTCGCTAACTACGTACTTCAAATTTTCTACAACTTTCAAATCTATACCTGGGGTTACAAATCTAATTGGAGGCCAACGCAAAAGGGGTTTCTATGAGGTAGCCCAAACTTCAAATCATCCCGCATAAAATTCTAGACCTTGGTGGGCATGTAATTGATATTCTGAGCTAAATTTTTTTGTTCTTCTGAATAAGTATTTATCGTTCTAACTATGATCCTAGCAAAATTCACTGCATCTACACTAGCATTCTCAGAAGATATTATTGCCCGTTTCTCTAAATCAAGAATGCTTTTTTGTAAATTAAAATTTTCTTCTTCTAACTGCCTAATTCTAATCCCTAGCTTCTTCGCATTACTTTGAAATTGGCGAACAGCCCGAGCGAAAGGCTCATGGTCGCATATTGCAGCCTGTTCGTCCAGACCCTCTTCAGTGTGCCGTACATCGTAGCACTGCCGTTTTTCTCCCTCCTTGGAGAATTGTTCGAATTCCGGTAGCGTTAAGTCACCCTCTGCCTGAGGAGGCAAATAGACGCGCTTAACAGACTGAATAACCCATTCCGACGATAAACTATTCGAATCATTTACAATTTCCGGCAACTAAAATTTAGCAAACGAGTTTTTGCAACGTACTTCTTATCGAAGTGAAGTTCACATACTTATATACACATTATTATCAATGAAAAAGACATTTTTCAACTACAAGCTAAGTCCCAATTATTAAAGGCGTGTTCAGATTTTGGAAATCCAAACGTAATTTGATGGCCATAGACTGCACAACCGTCAAGGCAGCAGTTCCGGTATCTTTCAGGCTACCCACCAGAATGTTGTTGTGGGGGGAAATCATCAAATCCTACCATTAAATATTATTTATATATTTACAGAAACGTTAAGTTATTCGGGTATGCAATTATATATATTTAATGCCAAGGCAACAACATTTTTATATAGTGCTTACTTAGTTCAATAACTATGAAATAAAATGAGTAAAACTGCATACCCGAAAAGTTTCTAAAAATTCTTATCACATTCACACATTCGCTATTAAACAGGCTTTTAATATGCAAACAAAACGTGTTGAGACGTATGTACATATGTACATGCATTAACACTCGCGGACCTTACATTTTCAAATTAGAAGCATTTTTTTATTTATTTAAACTAAATGTTTAACAAATACTTCAATATTACAGAAAGTGGGACAATTTCACTCCCACTTTGCATAATTTTTTTTTAGTATTCACCCTTTCTTTTCATTTTGCCGCAATTATGCATGCCCCATGTGGTTATACGCATGCTTGCATACATATTCAGATAACTTACCTTGGTCAATGCGAAAAAGATAGCGCGCACCAAGATCAGCTGATTTCGTATAAAAGAACACACAAAGATTTAGCAGACAAAAAGAGCTGCCGCTCTGCCCCATAAACTTATATTTTCGGGAGTCAATATCCTTTCTAAATTTAAAAATACGGTGGTTGAAATCGTGTAGAAATTATCTACATATGTACATAAACTGGATTGAAATGACAATCGGACGCCTTAAATTTCAGAACTTTTTCTTCTTATTTCATTTCAGATGTCTTATATTTTTAAATTATAAATATGAATAAAATATACGTAAAAATCATTAATAAATGCTATTAAATTTTGAATTTCGGTTAAAATTTCGTCGAATCTGAGTTTTTCTCATGTTTACATAGTACCAAAAAGGGTGCGCATGTATGAATGAATCTTTTCTTGAATCTACTTATAACACAGTAGGACAGTGCGCTTGTCTCGACGAGCAGGTGGTCGTACGACCAAAATGAATAAACCACAAAAACAAACACAAAAACCCAATCTTCCCCATCTCGGGGTAAGACTATGCAGGCGCGAGCGTCCAGCACAAATATTTCTTCTTCCCCATCTCGGGGTAAGAATGCGCAGGCGCAAGCGTCTAATGTGCCGTTTCGCTCCGATAGGGGCTCTTCCGGGCTGGGGGTGGGTGTTGCACGCCGGCCCGTGACTATGGGTGTTATGGCGGGGCCTAGCACTAGCAAAGCTGCGGGGATTGTGCTGGAAACGGCAGATCGTTCCGTGGCGGTAGACACTAGGGCCCCGATAAACACCGGCGTGGCTGTGAAGCCTAATCGTGTGAAGGCAGGGGTCTCACGGCCTGGCCCGAGTGGATGAAGTCGACAAGCAGCTGCACACGATAATATGGAGGGCGTGGCAGTGATGGAAACTACGAGCCACTCCCCTCAGAAGTTGGAGTCGGAGCGGCTCAAATTCGCTGACAAGTGAAAAGCCGCGAAGACGATAAGAAGATACGACAGGGTCCCGTTGGGAACGCTGCCCCAAAGCGCGAACGAAGCGGTGGAAAGGGTGAAAGCCCTGCTGCCTAATTTCCGGGTCACTGGGATTTCAGTGGATGCCTCCGTCTAAACGTCAGAGATCGGCGGAGGAACAAACTTCGGCCTCGAAGAGAATCCGGCCGCACTCCTGGGTGGGCAGGCCTAGCTTTGCCGAGATTCCGAAGGACAGGATCCTTATTGGGACCAGTGTAGGTGGGTGAAGGCAGCTCTGGCGAACGTCATTTTTGACGTTTTGCTGGAGAATCCGGGAACCCCCCGGCCTGTAAGGACGCTGGTTGGTACCAGGGCCCATTAAGGTGGTCGCCTGTGAGGACCTGAGATTGGTGGCGCTATACAAGGCCGCCGTTGCACAGGTGGGCCAACAATGCATAGGATGTTTGCGGAGGAGGAGCTGCTGCTCAGTGACGGAGAGTGCGATGCTGACGTCACCGTCGTAGCTGGAGGGAAGGAAGCGGCTTCCTCGTATGAGGGTGCTGCAGATAAACCTCCATCGCTCTAAGGCAGCCTTATCTGCTCTTCTAGGTTGCCTGTGCAAAGGCGACGTTACGGTGGTACTCATTCAGAAACCATGGGTTTGTAACTCAAGGGTATGTGGGTTGAGTGCCACCGGTTATAAGCTTTTCGTGGAGCGCGGTAAAGGTAAAATTAGAGCCTACATTCTGGCTAAAACAGATTTAAATATCTTTCTATTACATAATTACAGTGATGGCGACGTCACGGCAATTCTCGCGGAGATAGGGGGTACGCCAATGGTGCTGGCATCGGCTTACATGGCGTACGAAGCCGAGTACCCTCCTCCCTCTATGGTGTGGAACTTAGTGTCAGTCTATCTGAATTGGTCGAGAGTTGGAGGGTTCTGGATGAACACTCCTCCCCTGACCATCGTTATATTGAAATCGTATTGATCTTTTCTATTACCAGCCCAAAAGTGCGTAAAACCCTAAAAAACACGGATTGGCGCTCTTATAAAAGGAGAGGCTAACCAGCGAACCTCTTATTGAACATAATTGTATCGGGCATCTTGAGAACATGGTTAACGTTTTTACGCTGACCTGCTCAAATGCCCTAGATCAGGCTTGCCCTGAACCTAACAATGGGGCAAACGTAAACCCCATTGGTGGTCAGGTCAGTTGAACTCACTACGTAAATCTTGTAGGAAAAATTTCAAGAAAGCAAAGTGACTTAGTCTGGTATGGCAAGAATACAAAAGGTCCCTCCAGATCTATAAAAAAGCTTTAAGGTCGGCAAAGAGATCTTCGTGGAGAAACTTCTGCGGCGGCATCGAGGGTTCTTCCGAGACAGCCTGGCTAAGGAAGGTTCTCTCAGGATCCTCTTATCCGATAGGTTTCTTGCAAAAGCAAGACGGTTCCTGGACCTCAACTGCTACTAGACACCCACTTCCCTGTGAACACAACTGCGGATGAAAAAATTCCTCCGTTTATTTCTTCCAACTCCGTTTATTTCTTCCATACCGGTTTCGGAAGAAAAGGTTAAATGGGCTATCCAAAGCTTTAAGCCATACAAATCTGCAGGGCCGGATGGGATAATACCTGCTCAGCTAATAAAGACACTGGGGGTGTCTGCAAAATGGCTCTCTACTATTTTCAGGGCCTATTTCAAACTGAATCACGTACCGTTGGCATGGAGAAATGTCACGACTCTTTTTATTCCAAAGGCTGGTAAGGCCTCACACACTAATCCAAAGGATCTTAGGGCTATCAGTCTATCATCCTTTGCTCTTAAGACACTTGAAAGAATTGTTAGTAGCTACCTGCCTGATACCATCGACAGTCGACTACTGTCTAATGACCAATATGCCTACGGCAAAGGCAAATCTAATGAGACTGCACTCCAGAGCTTGGTCGGCTATGAAGTCTCTCAGCGTCAAGGAGTTCTGTCTCGTGGCCTTCCTGGACATTGAAGGCGCCTTTACCAACGTGCTTCCAGAAGCTATAACTGGCGCCGTTAGGGATCTAGGGGTTGAATGCTCAATGGTTGAGTTCATCGGCCAGGTACTCTGTTGCAGAGTAGTAAGGGCAAAACTGGGTGCGAGCGAATTGTCGCGGCACATGTCGAGGGGGTCGGTTAAGTATTTCTACAAGTGCCAAATTTCTAGGCTTTGTTTTAGATAGGAAGTTGAACTGGAAAGAGAACCTGGTTCAACGTCATGAGAAGGCTTCCATAGCCCTCTACACATGTAATAGAGACATAGGCAGAAAATGGGGTCTTAATCCCCGGATCTGTCGGTGGATTTTCACAGCGGTCGTCAGACCAATTCTTCTATATGGGGTTATCGTATGGTGGCCTGCATTAGATAAAGAGATTAACCTCAGGCTACTCACCAAGGTGCAAATATCTAGTATGATTTGCATAAGTGGGGCGCTCAGAACCACTCCAAATGAGGCCTTGAACACCATTTTAGACCTCCTTCCGTTAGATTTGGTTGGACAATAGATGGCAGCGATGACTGCTTTGCGACTAAGAGAGACATCAAAGTGGCACCCTGAAAGCCAAGGGCACTATTGTATTTTGAACAAGTTCTGCTCTATTCACCGGTGTGCTTTGACATCGGTTTCTGAAAGTAACTTTATTACACGAATTCCAAGCAAGGACGAATGGAAACTTGAGTTTCATACTACACCTGATAGCATTGTCATCTATACAGATGGCTCGAAACTCGATAATCAGGTAGGAGGGGGCGTTTTCTCACGAAACCCTCTCCTGCAAATTTCTTTTAGGTCACCAGATCACTGCAGCGTGGCCTCACCAGGCTGAGGCCTCAGCTATCATGGAAGCGGTAGAGAAGATTGTGACCGGGATTATAGGAAGAGACATCTTCATTTATAGTGACAGCCAGACTGCAATCAGAGTTCTGAGCTCTCTCACGTTTAACTCGAACATCGCGCTGGACAGCCGCTTATCTCTACATCTCTGTCGAACCTCAAAGCAGACGTTGCCTAAATGGGATCGGAAACGATCGCGCAGCGTTCTCTCTCTAAGAAGGAAAAGCATTTCGAACGTGATCGGGGATGTCTGATAGTGAAACATGCTAAAAGTTTGGGGGTGCCCTTCCGAAGATGCTGTAGGAGCTGCGAGAATGACGAGGAGGAGGAAACGATCTTGCATTTAATGTGCAAGTGGCCTGCATTGTGTAAAAGCAGAATGCGATATCAGGGATCACCGTTTCTGGATGACCTTAGTAAGGTTTCAAGCACCGAGGTAAATTGTCTGTTGAAGTGTTTATCAATGAGTCAAACTGGTTTAGTAAGGGGTAATTTCTTCCTCTTGGATGGTACAAAAATTTTTCTTTGTGGTAACAAAATGGGCCTAATACTGGCCTAAGTGAGTCGCTGCAGGCGGCTGCCACTCCAACCTAACCTAAAATAAAGAAATACTTGTCTCGGCGTTTTGCCGTAGCATGTCAGAATTTTGAGAATTTCGATTCTTAAGCTCCAAAGAACTGTGGAGGTTCACTTCTAATGTAATACTTTTATTTTATTAATATTTAATTATTTCGTTTTTTTTTTTAATTGATTTCGTCGTACTGTGTAATGAACCATAATAGATTTTTCATTAATATATATAATTTTGTCATGTTTTTATTAAACTTATTTTTGACTTAGAAAATTAGTAAATAAAGATTAATTGATAGTTGCATATACATATTTATGTATGTATACATGTATGTAAATATAAATAAAGAATTAAAATCCAGATTATTAAAATATCTACATAGCACATACATATGTATGATTATCATAATAACCATCCATATCTAATAGTCATAATTTGCGCACTAACGCTGAAAGAGCAAGCAATTTGCGCTGATGGCGATCGACACAAATATTGCCAAAACCTCAAAAGAATATTCTTTTGACGATTCCCCCTTTCCCTTTCCACCCTTCTCTTATTCACACTTGTTGCATAACTCCTCTGGCGTCTCAAGTTGCTCCTCGCGATCCAGAAACGGATTTTTTCATCGTTTACTTATTTTTCTTCTGTCGTTTTTGTTTTGATTTATTACTTAATCTTCTTCTTTTTGCACACATGCAGCCGCCCGCGGTATGGTAGAATTAAATTGAGTGTGGTGGCCAGTTTTCCGCTGGTGAATTCTTTCGGCTCCATGCGCAAATTATGTTGATCAAAGAGATCTTTTGATATTTGCGCCTTATCATTTCTTACAAGTTCTCTGGTGATAACTGCACTTGGGATTTTATTGTCGCTGCAACTACTACAACACAAAACTCGGCACTTCAAATTTATTATTATGTGATTAACTTTTTGTAAAAATAATTTCTGACGTCAATCCTTCAATCGAGGCAAGTACGAAGTAACGGAAGTGCTTTTGTCGTCACCTTCTTTTCTCTGGATCGTGGGTTAGATATATGCACATACATATATGTGTGTGGATATATATGTATGTACATACACATATACTTTATGTATATATGGGTTGGTGTGGTTTTTTAAACGGGTACCGGTATATGTACAACGGCAATGCATATATACATATATACATATTATACAAGTTACGCGATCACTGGTGTGAAAGCGAAAAAAATATACCAATTTAAGTTTTATGCGGACAGCGGATTCGATTTATTTTCTCTTTATCTTAATCCTACATTTTTTTATGTCTTATTATCAATTAAAATTTTTACTTCTTCCTTATCTTGCCTTTTTTATGTCGTAATATATTACAATTTTTACTTCCCTAGGGAAAAGCTAGTCCCTGCTGGTGTTAGCCTTGCTGCTGTTTTTCTTTGTTGCTGTTTTAATTGTTGAACGGATGCCTATTACGTCGCTCGCTGATGATATCTTCCTTTGGCTAAGGCCATTTGCATTACCAGTTTATTGCACTGTGCAGACAGCTGACACAGCGATATTTTTTCAGCTACGTTTTGGGCAAGCTATTCTTCGGAAATTAATATTTGTGCAATCGTGCAAGATTATTGACTTCCGTCGTATAAGAATTGGCACAATTAATATTGCAATTATTTCTAGAAATTTAAGTGCTAAATATTTTTAAGGCACGTGCCGGATGTTGGCTGTAGGGTTAGTGTCATCTTCGGTGTTAACTTATCTGTATGTAAATGTGGTACGCATATGTACAACGGGAATGTGTACTTACATGTGTGTACGAGTATGTATACTAAACAATGCGCCAATTTCAATTACGGGAAATTTATATATGCACATATGTACATACATCCATACAATTGTATGTGTAGCAGTACTTACGTATGTGCATACATATGTACATATGTACATACATATATTGAAATGAGCCAAATACGGTACTGCCTCTGGTACTGCTGTAGCTGCTGTTGTCTGCACGTTAACAATCTAACTGTTTCAATTAGATTTTAGGTAGCACTTTACTATATTTTAAGTTTTCAGTGGATTTCATTTATCCTAACATTAATTATATTTTTTAATTTATTGTAGGTAGCACAAAACGTTTTTAGTCTTTTTTTATTTGTTCGCTTCTGTTAATTTTTTTTGTTCAGCTTTAAATTTTCTTTATTTTATACACCTTTTTATGTTTGCCCGCATTTTATTGTGCAACTTTTGGACTTTTGGAAATTTTTTTTGGTTGTAAAAATTTTTTGTTTTACACTTGCTCTGTTTTTTTACTTTTCTTTTTCTGTCCGCACAGGACTGAATTTTAAAGCCAACTGGAGTTAGCGCAGGTAACCTGCTTTCTCAAAAAGCGTAGCAATAAATACTTATGCAGGGTGTGTCAAGTAAAGAAGAAACGAAAGGAGTTTCGTTTATAATTCAATATGTACATATGTCTGTACACATGTGCATACATAAATGTTAAAAGCGCAGAGGCTACGCAGTAATTAAGCCGGGAGGTCAATTAAAAAGTTAATATGAAAAGGATACTGTAAATTCGGGCCACTCCGAGCTGCCTACTTGCAATGACTTGCAGCCACGATCGCCCATTTTAGACAGTTGCCATATTGCTCAACATAAACTTTATAAATCTATTACATTTTGGGTCATGTTCTCAACACCAGCAAATATGCTTAGATACAATATATGGCTATTTAAAACCAGGATTTACGTTGTCAAGAGTCCGTGCTCTCAAAGAGGAGGTCCTTTACAGGAGTTTCGTTAATACTACTAAGCGAAACGTTTAAAATATTCGCACAAATTTGCAAGGAAAACATTCACAATTTTCCTATTTTGTTTTTGTTTTGCTGGGAATTTAAGTATTTGTTTCTGGCTACAAAATCTAGTTTGCCTTTGCAAACTACTTAATTGGCTCCTTATAAGTACACCCAACGGTTATATCATCCACTCGCCAGAAGATGTAAGCGAAATTTTTGTTTCAGAACCAAATCGTTTTACTGCTCATATGCATGTTAATTATCTCCAACATATAGGCGGTATTGAGCATTTTGCAGAGGCAGCAACCCTGCTGACAACATTATCAACGAATATCGTGGGTAAGCCTTGGAACTGATGACATTTAATATAACTACAAGAAACACCAAAACCTTCACAAGATTATCATCTACGTTGTATATCCCCAAATTTGTATGCAGCAAATTACTATAGCTATAAATAAATCATTAATAACTCCAAAACTGCCGACTCGATTAAATTATAAGAAATACCAGATATGTGTTTATTTCGAATTGTAAAAATCTTATTTATTAATATCTGTGTGATATGGTTTTACATGATAATATAATACAGCACAATGAAACCCTCTCCGCTGACATTATTGAGAATAATAAATAAAAAATGATAAAAATAAAACACCATAAAAAATTCAAAGGGAACACTGAGGAACAACAATGAAGTTGTAACATGTAATGAAAGGCAGAAGAATAGGTGCGGACCCAACCGACGAATACCACACAGAGATCAAAACTCCATAAATAATAAACTCGAATATTGCACATACGTTAAATATGAACCCGGCAGTTCCACTACAGATAGCGCAACCATGGCCCCCATGAGGGCCATAGTAAACTACAAATCGGAGCCTACACCAGATTATCAAAATATATAAAAACTATTCTCCAAGATAATCCAGAGCTGCGCAACGACCATACAATAACGATCACAATGGACTGAAGTACGTAAAAGTCACGAAATACAGCAAAATGGTTTCGTTGGCATAAAAGGCTTATATCCGTCCATACCTGTAGCAGAAACAGTAGGCATGGTGCACAAAACACTGCTGGAAACACACAAAAAATAAAGTTACGTTCTCAAATATTCTAAAAATAATGCTTCGCTAAAACTACTTTACATTTAATAATAACACATTCAGGCAAGCAAACGGGCTGGTGATGAGACATGCAACATCGGCAATCCTCATGGACTAAAAACAAAATACGGTTTGACATTCTACGCGAGATACGGTAATGGCATTATCTGCATAGCAACCAACAACAACGAAAAAGAAATGCTACATTACCTCAACAAACAACATAAAAGCATAATATTTACGATGGAAAGAAAAAACGAGGGAAGGATAAACTATCTGGATCTGACAATCACGATAGACAAGAGGCTAGAAAAGGTTAATTATAAAATTTATAAAAAACCAACGAACACAGACTACACATCGACCCATCCACAGCGCCACAAAAAAGCAGCACTAAAGTAACTACACTAGAACGAGCACCTCTAACACAGGAAGAATATAAGAAAGAGTTGTACACAATTTATAATATACATAGCTCAAAACAATGGATACCAAAATCATCCAAACATTCCTGGTGGATAAAATTAGAAGGAATCATGAAGCACAAAAGAAGTGCAAAGAGAAAGACGGGAAGACTTGGACGGTAATAACATATACAAGAAAGGCGGCATACAGGTTAGCAAACTTTTTCACAAAATACAAGATTCACATTGCATTCAAAACAGCAAATAGCTTAGGGCAACTCCTACGGACCAGTACGAATACAGAGGAACCATTAAATAGGCAAGACGTATACAAATGGACTTGCGAATGCCAATACAGCTACATAGGATAGACGGAACGTAAACTAAAACAAAGTTTCGCTAACACATACGCAACTATAACAAACAGATAGAGAAACCCAGTGCTATACCCGAGCCTAACAGAACGGGCACCGCCACTGCGTTAGCACTTGAGAAGATGGAAATATACAAACAGAAAACATTTGACGGAAGAATAATAAACGAATAATATTTGTATAATGCACACGCACACATAAAGTGGTTTAGATATTTACATGTGGAGCTCCTAAGTATAAGTATATCACAAACTCTTACTACCTGCTAATAATAACATCATATAAATACAAAACATTAGGCGTTAACTGAACAGAACGGAAATGACGCTGAAGATGACACAACGCCGAAACCGTTTTGTCTCCAAACCACACTTTACAGGTGACAGACTTTGCCAATATGCTCACAAATGGTCAAGAGCTGTTACACAAATGAAAACAAAAACAAGTCTCGACTGCTTCGTCAAATCAAACAGTGCAAATTAAATTTTTAAGAGGTATTGATTAAGCAAATTAAATCGAAGCTAATAAATAAAAGACGTTGCTGAGTATGGGAACAGAAACTAAGATGTATACCTAAGTATATATGTATATATATACTTATATATATATATATCATTCCATTTATTTATAATCTAGATAGAATTATAATTATAAATAATTAATTAAATATTTTAGATAGTAATAACTTAAACGGCCGCCATAGCCGAGTGTGTAGCGATGCGCGCTTCATTCGGTGGGTCCCGGGTTCAAATCCAGGCCGCGGCAAGCAACATAAAAAATTATAGAAAAGTCTTTTCTAATAGCGGTTACCCCTCGGCAGGCAATGGCCAACCTCCGAATGTATTTCTGCCAAGAAAAAGCTTCACACATTCGTCGTTCGGAGTCGGCGTCAAACTGTAGGTTGTGTTACAACACCAAGACGCACACCGAAAAATCATAGGAGAAATTCGGCCAAACATCAAGCTATGGTGTAAGCGCCAAATTTTTATATTATTATTATAATAACTTAAACTTAGTTTTAGACAAGGAAAAATATAAATCTATTGAGTTTTGTAGCAAATTATACTATTGCAATGATACAAAAGTATCATGGTTGCGTAAACATCTGTAGTGCGATTCACTAACTTTAAACGGTACGACAATTGTTATTTTTAGCGGCAATATTTGCCGTTTGCACTAACGATTGTGCGATTCACTAACTTATTTTTAACGACACTTAACGGCTGTTTCGTTGTATTTATTCAAAGTGATAAAGAGTGGCACCTCTCACAAACTAAATGTCAAAATGAGTGAAAAGCACAAAGAGGAATAGAGAAAAAACAAACGGATACATGCTAACACAGTGATCGGAGCAAATTTTTGGCGTGAGTTGAAAATATTTGAATAACGTAAGTAAAATAAATCATTAATATAATATAATTTATAATTTTCTATATATTGCTTTACATAGAATGACGACAACTACTATTAAAAGAAGCCGCGCCACAGCCGAGCAACTTAATTGTATGACGTATTTTTTGCTTGAAAACCCGGCGTTAGCCGGATCTAGGTTCCAGAAGCTACACGTAAAGTTTGAATACGACAAGAAGTGGAAGGAATTGGCGACAATTTTGAATAGTCTTGGCGGAGCAGTTAAGACTGTCGATCAATGGCCCATGGGAAGCAAACATTGTTGAACTATTTTATATATTCTAATACAAACATTTTTTCCCCCAAAACAGGTTTGGCGGGATCTCAAGAGTAGAACCAGCATCAAGGCGCGAGACCGGCGAAGGAAGCTGGCACTGACTGGAAACAGGCCAGTCGAGGAGACTCTCTCAGAGATTGATAGGCATGTGCTTGGACTTATTGGGACGGTATATGCGGAGGGGCATGAAGTGGACGAAAATATCCCAATGGAAGAGGTGAGTTAGATGAAGTGAATGTTTATTGAGTGTAAGTTACAATAGTTCTAACTCTTAGGAACTTCAACTTCGTCTGCAAGAAGGAGACGAAAGTTAAATTTTTGAAATATCGCAAAGCACACCTATAGTCGATGAAAGCATCGATTTGCGGTCACCAGCATTAAACACCCCTGCCAGGACACCACGCAGGAGTTTAAAGAGGAAACGTGCGGATGAGGACAGCGATGCACGTACGAAATTTGTGTAATGTTTTTTCTTATTTTCTGTTTGGGATTATCTTCTTATAGATGTTAGCTGAATCTAACAAACAAAGTGTCGAAGTTGCCAAACAACAGGCAGAAGCTTTATAGGTTCGTAATATTTGCCTAGCACGCATACATTGGATATTATATCTTTTTTCATTTCCTTAATAGATCTTAGTCGAATCCAGTGCTACGGCAGATGCTTTCAACGATCTACCGCGCGAATTAATTTTAATTTTTTTTTATTACGAAGAATGTTTGTACCTGAATTCCTGTTTTTATTTTCTTTTATAGTAAGTAAGCTTTAGTTATAAGTTTGAAGTACTTCTAATATTAATTTAATATTCAATGAATTTAATCTTGTATTTTTTAAATTTTTGTGATAATTTATATTATTATAGTGAAATTGAATTGAAGTGAATTTTTTTGATCATAATGTACAATTTCATTTAGTTTTAATTTAATGAACTTTTTTGAAATAGCTGAATGTTCCCCTATGTGGCGATTAGTTCCACGTTTTATATATTTTATATAGTGATTGAAATGTGATAAAATATGTATACATATGTACAAATTAATTTCCAAACTTGGATTTAATATCTCCTGAATTAAAAAACTTTATACTCGTATGTAAGACTGGATAGAAAATGTTATCTCAATTTTTATATAAATATACAACAATAAAAATGAAACCCTAAATATTTTGCAAAACTTTAAGCGCAATAATTTTACTTTTATTGAGAATTCTTGGGCATGGATGTAAAAAATTATTTAGGTACAGAAATTTACAATTAGTCGCTCTTGGATGCGTTTCGCAATTGAGGATGGCGCATCTTGGGCTAAGAAAATGCTGTCCGTTGTGGACTCTGAAAACTCTTCCTCGGGCACTTCTATTTGCTCATCTAAAGTAATGTTGTGCAGCACTGTGCACGCATTTACTACTTTTCCTGTAAATCCGGGATAATACAAAAGAGTTCTTTGTTTCGATAAGCATCGCCAAATTCCTTTAAGAACACCAAACAGTCTCTCAACGAGGCTGCGTGCTTTGCACAATGCCTCGTTATAGTGGAATCTCGGGCTTCCTTCTGGTTGGTTTGTTAGAGGAGTCATCAGCCACGGCTCCAATATATATCCAGAATAACCTACAGACATTTTCAATTTCAAATTAAAAGTTTTTATTTAGTAGGATTGATTTAAAAAAAACTCACCAATAAGAAACATGTTTTGACTTCCGTTTTTAAAATTTCGCTGCATAAGTCTTCGCGCGGCGGAGGAGCTCCAAATATAGGAATCGTGCCGTGACCCCGGAAACCTGGCATTCACATTCAAAATTTTTAAATTTGCATCACATATCTATGTATAAATGAAAAGAAAGGTATCAAGGCGAATCCATACAAGGTGGTGTTATAAATACAACTACAAAAATCGTATGTATTTTGTTTTTGTTTCTGCGTAAGAGTTGTCAAAATTTAAATACATTTTGTTTTTGCTTTTACGGCTTTTGGAAGCTCATACGCAAAAGCAAAAACAAAATACATGTAGGTGAATAAAAAAAAATCAAATCAGCTGCTCCTATGCCATCACATTCTATAAATTCGCCTTGAAAGGTATACTAGTAATTAACAAAACTTTGAATTTACCATTTGCACATAAATTGAATGGTAGCTATGGTGGTTGACATAAGCCTCCTCATGATTCTTTGGCGCCAAAATTGAAATTGAAATATAAGAATAATTACTCTATAATATAAAGACATCAGGTTGATTAACATACACCTGGCAGTATAGCAAGATTACAAAGGGTTTTTGTATTCGCCCCAGTTCCAATTTTATTTTAAAGCTAGCACAGAGTACGATTTTGTAATAACATATTTGACATTGTTATAAAACCAGAATCCGAGATCAGATATTTGATCCAATTTGCTTAATCGAGAAGCACCGATATGATAAGAAATATAAATTAAGAACCGAGACTTGGAAAATGATAGATGAAAATATTTATTTATATTCCGTTGTAGACGGTTTAGATTGCACCAGGCCAACGCATTATTAATGTCTGATTGGAGCTTGAGAGAATCGGACGTACTAGTGACTATCATAAAAACCTTCAAATCATCGGCATAAAGTACATAAGAACTTTGAATACTTGAAACAATAATATATGTATGTCATTGATGAAGATGACAAAGCCCAAGGGAAATCGGTGTAAAACTGTTTCTACCTACAGGTGATTATTAAAATCAGACAGACAAAATTAGGTGAAAATCGCAATGTTAGTGAAGGATGATCTACTAGGCAGAAAACCATGCTGATTTATTGATACTAAGCTCTTAGTCGCAAAATACAATTGTTGTTTGGCAATATAATTTCGATCTCGTATTTAATGACAAAATTTCTATGCAGAGTCCTACTTAACAAGCTTGAAGATTTATATATCCTGAAATAATTATTCCTTAGATCCTTAAGCTTATTTAGCTCCTTAGGATGCCGGGGAATCCTATAGCAGCGAGGGTTTCTCAACGGAAGAGTACTTCCTTCTAAAAATCTCATTAATTTTATAATTAAAAGTATAGAAACATTCGACTACGTTAATCCCATCAAACAACGAAGATTATACAATACCTACAAAGGATGAGTATAATCATCACAACGTATAGAGTATTTATAAGCCGACAATACTGGAAAAACTAATTGATTTTTGTGGTTTGTGCAGCAAATGCGAGCAAAATGGTCAGTAAATGTCATCTGAAGCGAGATTCTCATCATTGCTATGTGTCCTACTGTCCCAGAAACATACTTTAGCGTCTCTGTGGGCTACGATCGTAAAGAAGTATATATATAAGCTGGTACACAGAGTCCTACCTTTAACCAGCAGGGGGAAAGGAAATACATTATTATTGATTATGATATCATGTTAAATATTACATGCCGATGTGCATTCCTCAAAGCACCTCTTCTATAGGTTACGAAATTGCCACTGCTGACCTCACCTGAGCGAACACTTCTTTATAATTTATTTCATCAGCTAGATCGTCAATAACTAGATCGTCGTCAGTAGTAAAATTTTCAGTGTGATTCGTATTACCTATGCTTCTCAGGTCGGAGTTTCCGAAAAATTGATCCATTCGGTTGCACTTCCAGAAACATTGCCTATGTCTTTCAAGCATTCGGTGTTCCGAGCTATATGTAAAAAGTCCTGAAATCTGTGGATGTACTACGATGTAATTTCGCAACCTATAATAAAACTCACTTGGTGTTGGGTCATTCAGTCCACCTTTACTGCGAATAGGACCAAAAAAGTGCCCGGCATCCAGATTGGAGCAGCATAGTTTACAACCGACCGACCAATCGCCTTGTATGTTGTCAACAACGTTTCCTTGTCTTTACTCCAAGTGCTGCCGGCGAGCGACTTGAGGACCTTTCTGCGGAGAGCAGACTGTCGAAGGTAATTCCCAGGATCCTCGGGTGGTTAACCGTTGGATGGGAGTTCCATCACTGGCGAGGACTTAGAGTGGGATAAGATCATATTGCCCTCAGTAAAGAAGTGAGCAAGATCATAGAGCATTTCCGGTAGCCATTATCGAGCAGTCAGCAGCATACGAGATGATGGTGACTCCCTCTGGCGGTTGACCTCTCTAAGGTAGAAGTTAAACAGCATCGGGGAGAGGACGTCACCCTGCGAGACCCCCTGTTTAACTCTTCTCAGCATACAGCTAGCATCTCTAAAGCATACCGATGACTGTCGACCACACAGGTAATTGGCAGTTCACCGCTTCTATCCCTGTGGGAGAGTTGTTGTCTCCACATCGGCTAGTAGTGTTACGTGGCTGACAGTGTCGAAATCCTTGGGACGGTTACGGTTTACACCGTAGCTCCCCTGCGTGCTTAGGGCGTTAAGTACTGTTATTGTGCTGTGCACTTGCCTGAAACCATACTGATGCTTCGCCGGACAGAGGTGGTGTGTAAAATACGGGAGCAGCAGAGCCTCCAGCGTGTTTACCACTGATAAAATTAGGGAAAGCCGCCAATAGGAATCACCCTTATCTGCCGACTTCCCTGGTTTCAGCAGTGGTATACCCCTCCCCACCCTCCACACATCATGTAAAATAAGTGAAGAGATGGAGAGGTTGAAGATGCTGGTGAGGTACGCTACTCCCGTCGGGTCCAAATTTTTCTGCATCAACATGTTTAATCCATCAGAACCAATCGCTTTGGAGGCTTTCGCCCGTCTCCCCGAGGGCCTCCTTAACCCCCCCACTGGTGAAGATAGGGGCCGCGCTTATTTTTGGCGGTTTGGGCAGCCTCCTGGTTACTCTACGAATGAAATCTCCACTCGGTCATCACACTTCTTCGGGTTGGGCGGTAACCTTACGGTCGACAAGAGATTACCCGTACCCATGGTGAGGTGACAGGACCTCCTCCCACTTCCCCCGCTTGTTTGTGTCTACCAACCTCTGACGGGGATCGATTGGACAAGGCGGTTACGCTCGTTTGAAAGTGCAGCCGCTTCGGAAACCCTACCGAGCGGGATGAAACATACAGCTGCTGTCGTGACCATCATACGGACTTTCGCTCGCCGGTGCGAAAATCGGTTGGAGTGGGAAGAGCACAGTAGGCGACCTCAGTGAACTCTGCGAACCTAACTCAATCAGCCTTTTGAAAGTGTTCATTGTGCAAAATGTCGAATTGTCTATCTGTTCAGCTAATTCATTTTCCATACGATCAGCTGGTAGGCTTGAATGGCAGAGATCGTGGTGCGCGGTAAAGTCACCGACTACTATACGAGAAACGGGTGGGGAGCATTTTTTCATCAAGAACATCGTATTCTGGTATATGTATGTATGTATATGTTCAGCATCGAAGCGACGAGAGGTAGAGCGACGTCGATGACGAGTGTTGTTGCATTCAAATTATTTGTTCATACATATTGTTCGAGGGTTGTTGGTTATTAGTGATTAACTTTTGTATGCTACCAGAGGAGGAATTTATAGAACCATGTTTAATTAGGGAGGAACGAAACATAATATAAATCTTGCAACGACTTACAATATGGACTTTATATTTAGCACTACCTATACACACATATGTATATTAGGGTGGATCAATTAAAAGTGTTCAAAGCATCACCGCGATTCTGGTACTATGGAAATAAAAATACGGGGGGTTTTTGGGTCGGGGAATCTATTTTCCACTTTATTATAATTTTTGACAGCTACCAGGGGGCGTTTTTGTACTTCTTTTTGTTGTTTTCCACCTTTTTTGAGGAAAAATGGAGGTATTATTGCACAAATCGACAAATCTTTGTCCTCTCATAATTCAAAATATTCAAATTCATTCAATTTAAGACAAAAACTAGTTTTTTTATTTGGTCTCTGACTTTTTCTTTATTTTGCTATATTGTTTAAACAAAATTTCAACTTAAAATATAAAAACATGAAAAAATTCTAATTGAATCTATTTTTACAAGGAATAAAAAGACGAGTTTTTTAGAAAATAGTTCAATTGAATTATTTTGAAAGTTTTTCTTGCTTTCACGTTTGGGGTACTTTGCACGGCTTTCTAATGTAACCGACACAACTCCCTCTCGATTCGGTTCTATAACACGTTTGGACGCGCTAGCCAGCAATTGAACGTGTCTTTGCATTCCTTGTATGTGTAAAGGAATTTTCGGATCAGGCAGTGGTGGATCATAGTTATCTACATATTGCTCTATATGTTCGTATGGAATATTTGAGTGAATGGTGGCTCGAATCTACTTGACTAATCATTCATGACCGAATCGGAAGAGTTAGAGATAGGCTTTATATGGCGTTTTGGGTAGTCCCTTGCTCGTGCGACCTCTAGGTATCGCGTAGTCCTGAATTCCCCAAAACTTCCATACTTAGAGAGCCGTACCGACACATTTCTCGAATTGGTTCGCGATACCAAGGGGGAGGATCTAACCGAAGAGCAGGCGAACCCTAAAGTGTTGGTGAAGTCTTTTCTGGTCGAGTACCCGGAAAGAGCGAAGGTGGATCTCCAATAATGAAAACGTTCAGAGGAGGAAGAAGCCTTCAACTAATTTAACGGCCACGAGACTGGGGCTAAAAAATTATTTACCAACGTGGCGAGAGAGCCGACAGTGCGGGTTGTGATTGATCGCGGTGTCCATGATGGTGCGATCTTTCAGCGAAACTAGGGTCTGGTAAACAGGAAGCTATGGACGGACCATCAGGAGGTACTACGGGAGAACCCGGGACCTCCTCCAGCTGCTCGGATGCCGGTTGGCACCGGTGCGTGAAAATGGAAGTGCTCTGATAAAGGTCAGCCCAGCTTTACGGGGCTGGTTGGGATGTGGTGCGACGGGAAAAAATTCCAACCGCCCCAGGTCCAAGGCGTGGGTTTCTGACTTACACGGTGATCCAGAAGAGGTTCTGAATTTAATAAAGATTGGCAACCCAGAACTTCGCATCCACGACTGGAAGGTTGTTAAACTGGAGGATCCCACAGGCAAAATCAGAGCGTCAGTGTTGGTTCTCAAAGAGACTCAATTGTCCATTTGCAGAACTAATTTGGATGGTAAACTATGGCTTTCAAGTCCTAACCCTCTACGTTTACCGCCAAGATATGTCAAAGCAATGTCCCGCGGCGGAGTCATTAGCAGCCATTGCAGAGGGAACCAGAAAGTCCTATGGACTGTGACGTGGCGTCCAACTCGGGCTTAGTGGGCGAGCTATTTGTCGTGTCTGACAGATGACGGAAACTGCACGATCATTGGGCGGCCAATCAATTTCATAGGCAATCTAGGTGAGGTTCTTACAAATAAATATCCAACCCAGTAAAGCGGTCTCAGTCGCATTACTCCTTGGGTCGTCAAAGAACGGGTTCGGGGATTGAGCAGTTGAGATTACCGACTGGCTAACATACGTTGGCTTTTTGTAAACGAAATAAAAAACTTCAAAGTTATTTTAACAGGAAAAACGAATTAAGTAGGTGGATGGGATAAGTAGTAGTCAAGTCTTCTTCTAAACCGGGAATCTGGGCAGTGTTACATGACCTCAACAAAAGTCGTTGCGCGTCAATGGATGTTGTTAGTCTACCCTGATCGGAAAGTTTGTGAGGGGGCGGGAATTCACGACATTATCTGCCTCGATGAGGAAACAGTTGAGCGTGTGTTGCTCTGGAGCCACTTCTTTAAGCGTTTGACGTAGAATACGATTCCTTCGGCTGGGTTGAACGGTGAGTTGAAGACCCAGTCAGCGGTGTTTTCCGTTGTCGGATCTCAATCCCACAGGTAATCCACGACGATTTTTAAAATTACGTATGGGTATTCAGCAGGCATCAGTGCATGTAAAAATGTGCCTATTGTGCTTATTTAATAAGGCTTGCATTAAAATAGTTTGATTTCGTATCATATCCACCATACTGCTTTTGTAGTATGGTTTTCGTCGCAATTGCTAATTTTTTTCACCTGGGTGTTCTTGGCATTTGTGCACTGACCGAAAGCTTTCCTCTATAAAGTAGACCGCAATTCTAACACTCTTTTTAATTTTGACCCGTCCGTCCATTTTAGACTCTCTCTACTACGTTGAGTCTCCACGACAGCTTGTTATCTAGCACGATCCTCATGTAGTCCTCAGTGCTTTCTATTATTTCTAGTATTTCCTAGTAAACAGATATAAATCATTTCCTCTGCATATAAGCTTAGACCAACTTTCTTAGCCCTGTTATTTCTGACCCTGAGTGTTTGATTCTTTAGGCAGCTTATTATTAAGAGGCATTTATCTATCATTGTATTTACTAGTGAACAGCCCTGTTATTAATGGCCGTTTTATTATTTAGGGAGCTTATTATTGAGAAGCCTATTCGCGTTAAGGTTCCACAGCAGCGGTGATAAGACCCTCCTGTGGCGTACTCTTGCTAACGCTCTGTGTTCTTACTTGTGCGCCCCATTGCGCTGATACCCTTTTACAATCAAGCATGTAGTTTATCCATCTCTTCATGTCGTAGTTAACTGATGTGATTCTCTCCAATATGGCTTGCGTCGAGATATTATTGAACGCTCTTGGAACGCCCAAAAACACCTAGTGTGAAATTCCCGTTTTCTAGGGCAGCAAATAAGTAAGGCTAATAGGGTTTCCTTCGATTATATATGACTGCACAGAAAAACTAGTTTTGCGGCGTCATTGAGGACTGCGGACAAAGTTCAGTCTAATTACACCTTCGGACAATCTGATCAGAAGTCCTACAACTTCAGGTTCCGCTTTCTGTAGCATTGCCGGAGGTATTCCGTCAAATATCATACCTTCGACAGTGAGTGATGTGCCCCTAGTTTCCGGATCAGAAGCGCCCGACTCCAAGACTTGCTCTGGGAAGTTGACCTTGAGATGCACCTCCTACGATTTCTCACAGTTTCTAGTCCTTGCTTTCAATAATGTCACAAAAACTCCGCCATGAGCTTCTTATGGACTTGCATATTTTCTTTTTTTATATCTTAAGGATTTCTAACAGCGTGCGAACGCTTTAAAACATTTTGTATTCTTCCCTTATTTTTTTTTTACCAATCTGCACCAATTGATGTGAATTTATACGCGGTCAATGTGGCCTGACATTGCAGTTAGTTTTAGTATATATGTATATGTAGTAAATAACAATAGAAATACGTGTACAGTACATGTGTAAGATATTGCATGGAATAAGAGAAAACATTGCATATTAGGGGCGTATGCGAATATGAGGGTAATGAGAGCGTACGTAATGAATGATATTTATTGCTTGGCAATAGTTTTCATCGGTATGATTTCTTCACCCGTAAGCAAGTTTGGTACCGCATGTTTACTCTAATCAGTACCGACATCTTATACTGCTACCTTATCAATCCGCTTTGTTTCGTGAATCACTTTGTGTGTTAAGCGCTGACTGTCATATATTCGTTCACCCATCGTAACCAAAAGCGGTCGGCGAATTGATGGGTCAGTTGCTACTGCATATAGCTTTGTAGCAATCCGATGACCCATTCAGAAAGTGGTTGGGAGTGAGAGCCTCATCATCACAATTGTCCAAGGAAACAAATATAAGCGGCCGTGCTTTCAGGATGAATTTCTCTTCATTCAAGGCACTCCGTAGGCTAAAACTGGTTGACGGTAGTATCTCATAGAGTACAAATTTTACTGATCTCACAAGCGTCTCCCATGTTTGGCGGCACTTGGTGATTGGAGGCGATACCAGCCAAGTCAAAATTTTTGAGGTTAAGTTAGGTTAGATTAGAGCGGCTGCAACCATGCAAGTCCACGGATGCACACGTAAGCTGATAAAGCCCGTTGTGATACCGCTGGCGGGAACCATTACGTTTTCTTCTTCCTTCCCTTTGGAGTTGAACCAGCGAGTGCGCCTTACGTGGCATAGAAGATCGGGAATGCTTACCGAGCTCAGGTCGGCCAATCAGTTTAAAAAATACCTTTTTAGGAATTGGTTTCGAGTCATGGACGGGACGGGACAGTGGCAGAGATAGTGTTCGATGCTCTCCAATCCCTCTTCGTACCTGGAGCTTCGACAGAAATCATTAGTTATGCATCCCAATCTCTTCCCGTGTGTGCCCATAAGGCAGTGTCCGGTTATTACCCCAACCATTAGTCTAAGAGAGGGTCGGTCCAGGTGAATCAGCGCTTTGGATCGCTTTACGTCAACCTTTGGCCAAACTTGTAATACGACAGGTGGGTTCCATGGCCCACCTGATATTCACTTCGTCGATGAGTTTTGTCTTTAAATTATGTTTGCAGGAGGTTAGAGGAATGCCCGCTTCTAGAGCAGCATTTATCGTAGGTGAGAACTAAGCGATTTAATAGCCGCTTGACTGTGTAAGAATATAGTGGCAGGTCTGTCTGAAAGAACGGATACTGTATGACACCGAGCAGCCTCCGTTATGGCATTTATAGCGAAAGCTGAGCTCGGTTGAGTGAATCCCACTGCCTACTATTTCATTGAGTTTAGAACCATCTTTAAAGACAGCTGTCGACTCTGGGTCTAGGTCTATAGCATCTTCCCATTCATTCATCTCTGGAATTTTTATGGAGAATTTATTATTCGGTAGATTGGTCTGTAGATGATGTGAATTACACGGATAATCTTGTGAAGGTTTTGGTGTTTCTTGTAGTTATATTAAATGTCATCAGTTCCAAGGCTTCCCCACGATATTCGTTGATAATGTTGTCAGCAGGGTTGCTGCCTCTGCAAAATGCTCAATACCGCCTATATGTTGGAGATAATTAACATGCATATGAGCAGTAAAACGATTTGGTTCTGAAACAAAACTTTCGCTTACATCTTCTGGCGAGTGGATGATATAACCGTTGGGTGTACTTATAAGGAGCCAATTAAGTAGTGTGCAAAGGCAAACTAGATTTTGTAGCCAGAAACAAATACTTAAATTCCCAGCAAAACAAAAACAAAATAGGAAAATTGTGAATGTTTTCCTTGCAAATTTGTGCGAATATTTTAAACGTTTCGCTTAGTAGTATTAACGAAACTCCTGTAAAGGACCTCCTCTTTGAGAGCACGGAGTCTTGACAACGTAAATTCTGGTTTTAAATAGCCATATGTTGTATCTAAGCATATTTGCTGGTGTTGAGAACATGACCCAAAATGTAATAGATTTATAAAGTTTATGTTGAGCAATATGGCAACTGTCCAAAATGGGCGATCGTGGCTCCAAGTCATTGCAAGTAGGCAGCTCGGAGTGGCCCGAATTTACAGTATCCTTTTCATATTAACTTTTTAATTGACCTCCCGGCTTAATTACTGCGTAGCCTCTGCGCTTTTAACATTTATGTATGCACATGTGTACAGACATATGTACATATTGAATTATAAACGAAACTCCTTTCGTTTCTTCTTTAATTGACACACCCTGCATAAGTATTTATTGCTACGCCCTAAATGCTTTTTGAGAAAGCAGGTTACCTGCGCTAACTCCAGTTGGCTTTAAAATTCAGTCCTGTGCGGACAGAAAAAGAAAAGTAAAAAAACAGAGCAAGTGTAAAACAAAAAATTTTTACAACCAAAAAAAATTTCCAAAAGTCCAAAAGTTGCACAATAAAATGCGGGCAAACATAAAAAGGTGTATAAAATAAAGAAAATTTAAAGCTGAACAAAAAAAATTAACAGAAGCGAACAAATAAAAAAAGACTAAAAACGTTTTGTGCTACCTACAATAAATTAAAAAATATAATTAATGTTAGGATAAATGGAGTGCAATGGGGTGTGGTAACTCTTCTGGGCCTGCAGTTACAGATGAGTGGCTACACTCAATCCCTACTCTTGCGTCCTCGTCGCGCACTCTGGGCAACGTGAGCAACCCTTGTGTGAGATATGGTAACCAACCCGTGTGGAGCCTTGGGTCACGGCAGAAAGAGAGGGAGCTTCAGTGGGGCCACTCCGACATATTCGGTTTAAGGGCTCACTGAAGTCAGCAGCGTCTGTTCACCAGGAGGTGCGGCTGCAAGCGGGCGTCTGACTTGGAGCAAGCGGCTCGCTATATAAATGTGTCTTCAAAAACAAAAAACCCTCCAGTATTTGGTTGTGCGCTGGGCTTGGGACCCGCCACGTAAAAAACTATACCCAATGAAAAATTTCAATGTGCCTCGGATGAGATCTCCCTTTTTTGATGACGACCACAAGCAATGTTTTAAGGACTACGATTTAAGGGCATGCACCTGGAATGTCCGAACCCTTAATGGGGAAGGTGCCGCTGCCCGGCTGGCTGATGTCCTCGTAAGAGTAAGGGCTGACATCACCGCCATCCAAGAAATGAAATGGACGGGGCAAGGCAAGAAAACCGTTGGGCCTTGCGACATCTACTACAGCTGCCATGTAAAGGAGCGCAAGTTCGGTGTTGGATTTGTGGTGGGAGAGAGGCTTCGTCGCCAAGTACTGTCGTTCACTCCAGTGGACGAGCGTCTCGCCACGATTCGCATCAAAGCGAGATTTTTCAACATCTCGCTGATTTGTGCCCACGCACCGACAGAAGAGAAGGACGATGTGATCAAGGATCACTTCTACGAGCGCTTAGAACGCACTTACGAGCGCTGCCCCCGTCACGATATCAAAATCGTGCTTGGTGACTTCAATGCCAGGGTGGGAAAGGAAGGGATCTTTGGTCACACTGTCGGAAAATTCAGTCTCCACGATGAAACCTCCGCCAACGGACTGAGACTGATCGACTTTGCCGGGGCCCGAAACATGGTGGTCTGCAGCACCAGGTTTCAGCATAAAAAAATACACTTGGCTACGTGGCTGTCTCCAGATCGAAAAACGCGAAACCAAATCGATCATATTGCGATAGACGGAAGGCATGCTTCCAGTATATTAGACGTACGTACACTCCGAGGACCGAACATCGACTCGGATCATTATCTTGTCGCAGCCAAGATGCGCATACGCCTCTGTGCATCAAAAAACGTGCGTGTAAATACACAGCGAAAGCTTGACGTCGGAAAGCTGCAATCGCAACAGACAGCTGCAAACTTCACCACTCGACTCTCACACCTGCTCACTGAGAGCACTTCTCAAGAAACCGGAATTTGCGAGCACTGGGAGCACATTTCTCGATCACTGCGTACCGCCGCTGAAGAAGTCGTTGGCTTTCAGCGAACCCGAAAAAATGACTGGTATGATGAGGAATGCCGCGCCGCTTCGGAAAATAAAGATGCTGCCTACAGGGCCACGCTGCGATCGGGCGCAACGCGAGCTGTATGGGAACGCTACCGGGAGTTGAGAAAGGAAGAGAGACGTATCGTCCGTAGAAAGAAGAGAGAGGCCGAAATACGTGAGTGTGAAGAGCTTGAGATGCTAGCCGACATGAAAAGCGCCCGAAAATTTTACCAAAAGGTGCGGCGACTTACGGAAGGTTTTAATACCGGGGCGAATTCCTGTAAGAACAAGAACGGCGATCTGGTGACTGATGTCCAAAGCGCACTTAGATTGTGGAGGGAACACTTCTCCACTCTGCTAAATGGTGACAGCGAAAGCGTCGCCGGAGAAGATGAAGATCCCGAACCCCAAATCGCTGATGACGGCATTAACATCCCGTCACCCGACCTCGATGAAGTTCGAATAGCAATTATACGGCTACGGAACAACAAAGCCGCTGGAGCTGATGGGTTACCAGCTGAGCTATTCAAGTATGGTGGCGAGGAGCTGGTAAGGTGCATGCACCAGCTTATTTGCAGAATATGGTCGGACGAATGCATGCCCGCCGATTGGAATTTAAGTGTACTCTGCCCAATCCACAAGAAGGGTGATCCTGCAATATGCGCCAACTACCGCGGGATCAGCCTTCTTAACATTTCGTATAAGGTTCTATCGAGTGTATTGTGTGAAAGACTAAAGCCAACCGTCAACGAACTGATTGGACCTTATCAGTGTGGCTTTAGACCTGGTAAATCTACCATCGACCAGATATTCACGATACGCCAAATATTGGAAAAGACCCGTGAGAAGAGGATCGACACACACCATCTATTTGTCGACTTTAAATCAGCTTTCGACAGCACGAGAAGAAGTTGCCTATATGCCGCGATGTCTGACTTTGGTATCCCTGCAAAACTAATACGGCTATGTAAAATGACACTGAGCAACACCACCAGCTCAGTCAGAGTTGGGAAGGACCTCTCCGAGCCGTTTGATACCAAACGAGGTTTCAGACAGGGTGACTCCCTATCGTGTGACTTCTTTAACATTATGCTAGAAAAGATAATTCGAGCTGCAGAATTAAACCGGTCAGGTACCATCTTTTATAAGAGTGTGCAACTGCTGGCGTATGCCGATGACATCGATATCATTGGCCTCAACAACCGCGCCGTTAGTTCTGCCTTTTCAAAGCTGGACAAGGAAGCGAAGCGAATGGGTCTGGAGGTGAACGAGGACAAAACGAAGTACCTCCTGTCATCAAATAAACAGTCAGCGCATTCGCGTCTTGGCTCCCGCATCACTGTTGACAGTTACAATTTTGACAAAGTAGAGGACTTTGTTTATCTTGGAACCAGCATCAACACCAACAATAATGTCAGCCTTGAAATCCAACGAAGAATCTCTCTTGCCAACAAGTGCTACTTTGGGCTGAGTAGGCAAATGAACAGTAAAGCCCTCTCTCGACGAACGAAAACCACGCTCTATAAGTCCCTCATCATGCCCGTGCTAATGTACGGCGCAGAAGCATGGACCCTATCAACATCGGATGAGATGGCGCTTGGAGTGTTCGAGAGAAAGATTCTCCGAAAGATTTTTGGTCCTTTACGTCTTTGCGATGGCGAATACCGCAGACGATGGAACGATGAGTTGTATGAGCTGTACCGCGACATAGACATAGTTCAGCGAATTAAGATTCAGCGGCTACGCTGGCTAGGTCATGTGGTACGTATGGAAGAAAATGCTCCAGCCCTGAAAGTATTCGACGCGGTACCCGCTGGTGGTAGCAGAGGAAGAGGAAGGCCTCCTCTACGTTGGAAAGACCAGGTGGAGAAGGACTTGACTACACTTGGGATATCTAACTGGCGCCAGGCAGCAAAGCAGAGGAGCGGCTGGCGTGCAATATTGAAATCGGCCAAAATCGCCTAGGCGGTTATAGCGCCAATTAAGAAGAAGAAGAAGTTAGGATAAATGAAATCCACTGAAAACTTAAAATATAGTAAAGTGCTACCTAAAATCTAATTGAAACAGTTAGATTGTTAACGTGCAGACAACAGCAGCTACAGCAGTACCAGAGGCAGTACCGTATTTGGCTCATTTCAATATATGTATGTACATATGTACATATGTATGCACATACGTAAGTACTGCTACACATACAATTGTATGGATGTATGTACATATGTGCATATATAAATTTCCCGTAATTGAAATTGGCGCATTGTTTAGTATACATACTCGTACACACATGTAAGTACACATTCCCGTTGTACATATGCGTACCACATTTACATACAGATAAGTTAACACCGAAGATGACACTAACCCTACAGCCAACATCCGGCACGTGCCTTAAAAATATTTAGCACTTAAATTTCTAGAAATAATTGCAATATTAATTGTGCCAATTCTTATACGACGGAAGTCAATAATCTTGCACGATTGCACAAATATTAATTTCCGAAGAATAGCTTGCCCAAAACGTAGCTGAAAAAATATCGCTGTGTCAGCTGTCTGCACAGTGCAATAAACTGGTAATGCAAATGGCCTTAGCCAAAGGAAGATATCATCAGCGAGCGACGTAATAGGCATCCGTTCAACAATTAAAACAGCAACAAAGAAAAACAGCAGCAAGGCTAACACCAGCAGGGACTAGCTTTTCCCTAGGGAAGTAAAAATTGTAATATATTACGACATAAAAAAGGCAAGATAAGGAAGAAGTAAAAATTTTAATTGATAATAAGACATAAAAAAATGTAGGATTAAGATAAAGAGAAAATAAATCGAATCCGCTGTCCGCATAAAACTTAAATTGGTATATTTTTTTCGCTTTCACACCAGTGATCGCGTAACTTGTATAATATGTATATATGTATATATGCATTGCCGTTGTACATATACCGGTACCCGTTTAAAAAACCACACCAACCCATATATACATAAAGTATATGTGTATGTACATACATATATATCCACACACATATATGTATGTGCATATATCTAACCCACGATCCAGAGAAAAGAAGGTGACGACAAAAGCACTTCCGTTACTTCGTACTTGCCTCGATTGAAGGATTGACGTCAGAAATTATTTTTACAAAAAGTTAATCACATAATAATAAATTTGAAGTGCCGAGTTTTGTGTTGTAGTAGTTGCAGCGACAATAAAATCCCAAGTGCAGTTATCACCAGAGAACTTGTAAGAAATGATAAGGCGCAAATATCAAAAGATCTTTTTGATCAACATAATTTGCGCATGGAGCCGAAAGAATTCACCAGCGAAAAATTGGCCACCACACTCAATTTAATTCTACCATACCGCGGGCGGCTGCATGTGTGCAAAAAGAAGAAGATTAAGTAATAAATCAAAACAAAAACGACGGAAGAAAAATAAGTAAACGATGAAAAAATCCGTTTCTGGATCGCGAGGAGCAACTTGAGACGCCAGAGGAGTTATGCAACAAGTGTGAATAAGAGAAGGGTGGAAAGGGAAAGGGGGAATCGTCAAAAGAATATTCTTTTGAGGTTTTGGCAATATTTGTGTCGATCGCCATCAGCGCAAATTGCTTGCTCTTTCAGCGTTAGTGCGCAAATTATGACTATTAGATATGGATAGTTATTATGATAATCATACATATGTATGTGCTATGTAGATATTTTAATAATCTGGATTTTAATTCTTTATTTATATTTACATACATGTATACATACATAAATATGTATATGCAACTATCAATTAATCTTTATTTACTAATTTTCTAAGTCAAAAATAAGTTTAATAAAAACATGACAAAATTATATATATTAATGAAAAATCTAGTATGGTTCATTACACAGTACGACGAAATCAATTAAAAAAATAAAATGAAATAATTAAATATTAATAAAATAAAAGTATTACATTAGAAGTGAACCTCCACAGTTCTTTGGAGCTTAAGAATCGAAATTCTCAAAATTCTGACATGCTACGGCAAAACGCCGAGACACGTACTTCTTTATTTTAGGTTAGGTTGTAGTGGCAGCCGCCTGCAGCGACTCACTTAGGCCAGTATTAGGCCTATTTTGTTACCACAAAGAAAAATTTTTGTACCATCCAAGAGGAAGAAATTACCCCTTACCAAACCAGTTTGCCTCATTGATAAACTTCAACAGACAATTTACCTCGGTGCTTGAAACCTTACTAAGGTCATCCAGAAACGGTGATCCCTGATATCGCATTCTGCTTTTACACAATGCAGGCCACTTGCACAGTAAATGCAAGATCGTTTCCTCCTCCTCGTCATTCTTGCAGCTCCACAGCATCTTCTGAAGGGCACCCCCAAACTTTCAGCATGTTTCACTATCAGACATCCCCGATCACGTTCGTGAGAAAACGCCCCCTCCTACCTGATTATCGAGTTTCGAGCCATCTGTATAGATGACAATGCTATCAGGTGTAGTATGAAACTCAAGTTTCCATTCCTCCTTGCTTGGAATTCGTGTAATAAAGTTACTTTCAGAAACCGATGTCAAAGCACACCGGTGAATAAAGCAGAACTTGTTCAAAATACAATAGTGCCCTTGGCTTTCAGGGTGCCACTTGGATGTCTCTCTTAGTCGTAAAGCAGTCATCGCTGCCATCTATTGTCCAACCAAATCTAACGGAAGGGGGTCTAAAATGGTGTTCAAGGCCTCATTTGGAGTGGTTCTGAGCGCCCCACTTATGCAAATCATACTAGATATTTGCACCTTGGTGAGTAGCCTGAGGTTAATCTCTTTATCTAATGCAGGCCACCATACGATAACCCCATATAGAAGAATTGGTCTGACGACCGCTGTGAAAATCCACCGACAGATCCGGGGATTAAGACCCCATTTTCTGCCTATGTCTCTATTACATGTGTAGAGTGCTATCGAAGCCTTCTCATGACGTTGAACCAGGTTCTCTTTCCAGTTCAACTTCCTATCTAAAACAAAGCCTAGAAATTTGGCACTTGTAGAAATACTTAACCGGATACCATTTAGTACCGTTGGAGTCACCGAAAGCACTTTATACCAACTCGGGAAGAGTATAAGTTCCACTTTACTTGAGCTGACCCTGAACCCGCAGTGGGTGGACCACTTGGATACCTCCCGAAGCGCTCGTTGCATCAGCTCGCGTAATGTCTGCGGAAACTTTCCCCTGAGTGCGATCGCGACGTCATCAGAGTACGCGACAACTTTTGCGCCACCCCATGCCGTATCTCGCAGTAGCGTATTAACGGTGAGGTTCCACAGAAGTGGGGATAGGACACCTCCTTGTGGCGTCCCCCTCGACATGTGCCGCGACAATTCGCTCGCACCCAGTTTTGCCCTTACTACTCTGCAACAGAGTACCTGGCCGATAAACTCAACCATTGAGCATTCAACCCCTAGATCCCTAACGGCGCCAGTTATAGCTTCTGGAAGCACGTTGGTAAAGGCGCCTTCAATGTCCAGGAAGGCCACGAGACAGAACTCCTTGACGCTGAGAGACTTCATAGCCGACCAAGCTCTGGAGTGCAGTCTCATTAGATTTGCCTTTGCCGTAGGCATATTGGTCATTAGACAGTAGTCGACTGTCGATGGTATCAGGCAGGTAGCTACTAACAATTCTTTCAAGTGTCTTAAGAGCAAAGGATGATAGACTGATAGCCCTAAGATCCTTTGGATTAGTGTGTGAGGCCTTACCAGCCTTTGGAATAAAAAGAGTCGTGACATTTCTCCATGCCAACGGTACGTGATTCAGTTTGAAATAGGACCTGAAAATAGTAGAGAGCCATTTTGCAGACACCCCCAGTGTCTTTATTAGCTGAGCAGGTATTATCCCATCCGGCCCTGCAGATTTGTATGGCTTAAAGCTTTGGATAGCCCATGTAACCTTTTCTTCCGAAACCGGTATGGAAGAAATAAACGGAGTTGGAAGAAATAAACGGAGGAATTTTTTCATCCGCAGTTGTGTTCACAGGGAAGTGGGTGTCTAGTAGCAGTTGAGGTCCAGGAACCGTCTTGCTTTTGCAAGAAACCTATCGGATAAGAGGATCCTGAGAGAACCTTCCTTAGCCAGGCTGTCTCGGAAGAACCCTCGATGCCGCCGCAGAAGTTTCTCCACGAAGATCTCTTTGCCGACCTTAAAGCTTTTTTATAGATCTGGAGGGACCTTTTGTATTCTTGCCATACCAGCTCGAGACTAAGTCACTTTGCTTTCTTGAAATTTTTCCTACAAGATTTACGTAGTGAGTTCAACTGACCTGACCACCAATGGGGTTTACGTTTGCCCCATTGTTAGGTTCAGGGCAAGCCTGATCTAGGGCATTTGAGCAGGTCAGCGTAAAAACGTTAACCATGTTCTCAAGATGCCCGATACAATTATGTTCAATAAGAGGTTCGCTGGTTAGCCTCTCCTTTTATAAGAGCGCCAATCCGTGTTTTTTAGGGTTTTACGCACTTTTGGGCTGGTAATAGAAAAGATCAATACGATTTCAATATAACGATGGTCAGAGGAGGAGTGTTCATCCAGAACCCTCCAACTCTCGACCAATTCAGATAGACTGACACTAAGTTCCGCACCATAGAGGGAGGAGGGTACTCGGCTTCGTACGCCATGTAAGCCGATGCCAGCACCATTGGCGTACCCCCTATCTCCGCGAGAATTGCCGTGACGTCGCCATCACTGTAATTATGTAATAGAAAGATATTTAAATCTGTTTTAGCCAGAATGCAGGCTCTAATTTTACCTTTACCGCGCTCCACGAAAAGCTTATAACCGGTGGCACTCAACCCACATACCCTTGAGTTACAAACCCATGGTTTCTGAATGAGTACCACCGTAACGTCGCCTTTGCACAGGCAACCTAGAAGAGCAGATAAGGCTGCCTTAGAGCGATGGAGGTTTATCTGCAGCACCCTCATACGAGGAAGCCGCTTCCTTCCCTCCAGCTACGACGGTGACGTCAGCATCGCACTCTCCGTCACTGAGCAGCAGCTCCTCCTCCGCAAACATCCTATGCATTGTTGGCCCACCTGTGCAACGGCGGCCTTGTATAGCGCCACCAATCTCAGGTCCTCACAGGCGACCACCTTAATGGGCCCTGGTACCAACCAGCGTCCTTACAGGCCGGGGGGTTCCCGGATTCTCCAGCAAAACGTCAAAAATGACGTTCGCCAGAGCTGCCTTCACCCACCTACACTGGTCCCAATAAGGATCCTGTCCTTCGGAATCTCGGCAAAGCTAGGCCTGCCCACCCAGGAGTGCGGCCGGATTCTCTTCGAGGCCGAAGTTTGTTCCTCCGCCGATCTCTGACGTTTAGACGGAGGCATCCACTGAAATCCCAGTGACCCGGAAATTAGGCAGCAGGGCTTTCACCCTTTCCACCGCTTCGTTCGCGCTTTGGGGCAGCGTTCCCAACGGGACCCTGTCGTATCTTCTTATCGTCTTCGCGGCTTTTCACTTGTCAGCGAATTTGAGCCGCTCCGACTCCAACTTCTGAGGGGAGTGGCTCGTAGTTTCCATCACTGCCACGCCCTCCATATTATCGTGTGCAGCTGCTTGTCGACTTCATCCACTCGGGCCAGGCCGTGAGACCCCTGCCTTCACACGATTAGGCTTCACAGCCACGCCGGTGTTTATCGGGGCCCTAGTGTCTACCGCCACGGAACGATCTGCCGTTTCCAGCACAATCCCCGCAGCTTTGCTGGTGCTAGGCCCCGCCATAACACCCATAGTCACGGGCTGGCGTGCAACACCCACCTCCAGCCCGGAAGAGCCCCTATCGGAGCGAAACGGCGCATTAGACGCTTGCGCCTCCGCATTCTTACCCCGAGATGGGGAAGAAGAAATATTTGTGCTGGACGCATAGCATTTATTAATGATTTTTACGTATATTTTATTCATATTTATAATTTAATAATATAAGACATCTGAAATGAAATAAGAAGAAAAAGTTCTGAAATTTAAGGCGTCCGATTGTCATTTCAATCCAGTTTATGTATGTAGATAATTTTTACACGATTTCAACCACCGTATTCCTTAATTTAGAAAGGGTATTGACTCCCGAAAATATAAGTTTGTGGGGCAGAGCGGCAGCTCTTTTTGTCTCCTAAATCTTTGTGTGTTCTTTTATACGAAATCAGCTGATCTTGATGCGCGCTATCTTTTTCGCATTGACCAAGGTAAGTTATCTGAATATGTATGCAAGCATGTGTATAACCACATGGGGCATGCATAATTGCGGCAAAATGAAAAGAAAGGGTGAATAATAAAAAAAATGTATGCAAAGTGAGAGTGAAATTGTCACACTTTCTGTAATATTGAAGTATTTGTTAAACATTTTGTTTAAATAAATAAAGAAATGCTTCTAATTTGAAAATGTAAGGTCCGCGAGTGTTAATGCATGTACATACATACGTCTCAACACATTTTGTTTGCATATTAAAAGCCTGTTTAATAGCGAATGTGTGAATGTGATAAGAATTTTTAGAAACTTTTCGGGTATGCAGTTTTACTCATTTTATTTCATAGTTATTGAACTAAGTAAGGACTATATAAAAATGTTGTTGCCTTGGCATTAAATATATATAATTGCATACCCGAATAACTTAACGTTTCTGTAAATATGTAAATAATATTTAATGGTAGGATTTGATGATTTCCCCCCACAACAACATTCTGGTGTGGAGCCTGAAAGATACCGGAACTGCTGCCTTGACGGTTGTGCAGTCTATGGCCATCAAATTACGTTTGGATTTCCAAAATCTGAACACGCCTTTAATAATTGGGACTTAGCTTGAAGTTTAAAAATGTCTTTTTCATTGATAATAATGTGTATATATGTATGTGAACTTCACTTCGATAAGAAGTACGTTGCAAAAACTCGTTTGCTAAATTTTAGTTGCCGGATATTGTAAATGATTCGAATAGTTTATCGTCGGAATGGGTTATTCAGGTTTTAATTTACAAAAAAAGCATTATTGATTTAGAGAAACGGGCAAAAATATCTTCTGAGAATGCTAGTGTAGATGCAGTGAATTTTGCTAGGATCATAGTTAGAACGATAAATACTTATTCAGAAGAACAAAAAAATTTAGCTCAGAATATCAATTACATGCCCACCAAGGTCTATAATTTTATGCGGGATGATTTGAAGTTTGGGCTACCTCATAGAAACCCCTTTTGCGTTGGCCTCCAATTAGATTTGTAACCCCAGGTATAGATTTGAAAGTTGTAGAAAATTTGAAGTACGTAGTTAGCGAAATGTCCGATCATGAGCGAGTTTGTGAAATTATATTTGACGAACTTTCTATAAAAAAGATCTTGTCTACAATAAAGGTAGAGATATAATTGAAGGGTTTGCAGATAGCGGCAGCGATATAAGAAATCTTGGTATTGCGAACAAATGCTGCTTTTTCATGGTAAAATCCATCGCCTCGAATTGAAAATAAAAAAAGGAGGAGTGTCAACTGTAGACTTAATAAATATTTTGAAAGGTAATGTAAGAGTAGTTGAACAAATACGCCTTAATGTTAAAGCGGTCGTTTGCGACCAAGGATCCGTCAATCTCCGTTTATTTAAATTACTAAATATTTCTCAAGAAAGCCCATTAATTTTGTTCAACTGCAAAAAAATTCACTGCCTCTTCGATTATTGCCACTTAATAAAATCAGTTCCAAATAACTTAATGATAATTTGAAAACCATCGACGCAGGTACTGACCAGTTCATATGTATGTCATAATTTGCGCACTGGCGCTGAAAGAGCAATCAATTTGCGCTAATGGCGATCGACACAAATATGGCCAAAAACTCAAAATAATTTTATATACATATACACTTTTTGCATAACTCCTCTGCCGTCTCAAGTTACTCCTGGGGATCCAGAAACGGGGATTTTCTTCATTTACTTATTATTCTTCTGTCGTTTTTATTTTGATTTATTACTTAATCTTCTTTCTGCACACTTGCAGCTGCCCGCCTCCGCAAAAGCCCCTCTGCTCTTAATATAGCAAAATATGGTGAAAATGGTTTTTATTGGTATGGTAGAATTAAATTGATTGTGGTGGCCAATTTTTCGCTGGTGAATTCTTTCTCTTTTAACATTTGCGCCTTCTCATTTCTTACAAGTTCTCTGTCATCACCTTCCTTTTCTGTTCGCTATTCCTGTGGTATGAACATCTGTGACGCGTGCTGCCGGCGTTGTCGTAATCTGGTTTTTGTATCATTCTTGTATATAACCCATTTTATATACAAACAAACAAATTATTTACTCTCAATCAAATTATTACTACCAATCCCCAAGCCCTAATTCTAAATTACGCACATATGTACATACATACGAACACGAACACCATATATACTAGACACTTTGTGTATCATGATTTCAAAAATATTCTACGCATCACTTCTTAACTCTTTTTCTCAATTAACATAATATGCGTTAATTAATTCCTCTCTACATATTGTTCCCTCTTACATTTGGGTACTCTTGCGACTTTTTCGCACTTGCAATTACAGCAAGTGTGTCACCAGGGCCAGCGGGGCCATGTATGTACACAGTATGAAAGTTTTAAATCGGTTCAAATATTTAAAAAAAATACTGATATAATGAAAAAAATTTCATCGACTATAGTGCGAGAACTATTACCATGCTTTTTAAAATAAATTCACTCGAAATTTTTGCAAAATTTTCAACGCTTCACCTTGCGCTTTACATAGAATCGCAATGTCGATCGTTCCATTCAAATTTTTGGCGCTTAAAGATATTTTAAAATGGCCGAGCAGTTGCTTGCTTATTTGGTGTTCCGAAAGCATACTGTTGTCTTTTTCTGTCGTATATTTAGAACAAGAAAATATACTTCAAATGTGCTTGAAAAATTGCTATTAGATAATAAGATGCGTTTCAGAACACTCGCTGAATTCGTACTTAATTTTCACAGCGTTCCTGAGTGTTGACAATAAATTGTTTTTATTACATTGTGTGAAAAACAGTGCCTTTTATTTATGTGTAAGAAGAATGAATTCAGTTTTTGATACACTCTCACTGCAAGTCGAATGTTATTTACGGTAAGTAGCTACACATAAAAAAAATCTCCAACAAAGCTCACGGATCAAATTATGTAATATAGTATTCATCTAATATATGTATATAAATTTGTCGCTGACCAAAATTCATGTTTATATATTATTTAAATGATATTAAATACATATAACAACACATTTGTCTACAATTACTTTCTCAACTTGAATCAGTCAAAATCTACTGATTCACAGTCAGGTAGAGGTTACTATAATTGTGATCAGTAACCTCTTTCTGACTTAATTAGTAAAATTTTACTGTTCATCAGTTATTTCGACTCATTCATTTAAGAATATATCCTTTAATTCGCAGCATTATACTTTTCATAATAATTTTTTAATCTCCAGTTTCCAGAGAAGCAGAAACGAAGACAGACACAAATATCCTCGGAACTATTAGAGTGGAGTATCAAAAAGAAAAGCTGCTGCAGAGAAAGCTCAGAAATTAGATGAGCAGCTTGCGAAAACTCCCAAATTAAGCAGATTTTTTCAAGTTACCGAGCAACCTAAAACTCAAAATCATGATCTGCCGTCGACTTCTAATCCTGGTTTGGCTCCTGTTTTGGAATCGGAAAAACAAGACGAACCAGCGCAAGACTGTCAGGTCATCGAAGGACCAAAAGAATTTTCTGACAATCTGAATGTGGAAAATGATATCGGAGTTTGGACAGCGCCGTTCACAGACAAAATGATTGATTACTGGATCAAACAAGGCCCATCCGAGTTACAACACTGTGACGAAAATCTCTTTTCGAAGATGTCAGTAACTCAACCCCGCTACGACGTTGATGAGGGCTCTAGAAAATGTACGAAAAATCTATTTTATCGAACGCATCAGAACAAAGAAGTGTTTTATCGCACTTGGTTGTGTTTTTCTCCAACCACTGGAAAAATATACTGCTTCTTGTGTAAGCTCATGACGAATTCACCCAGTATTTTTTTTCGCTGGGAAAGGCTTTTGCGAATGGAAGCATGCCTGCTCAACACGAAACTTCGAAGAGTCACCTGAATTCCCTCATTGATTTTTCAACTCGTTCCAAGAAATTATCTTGTATCAATTATGCAATTGATGAACAGGCAAGTTTTGTACTATCATAAATTAAAAAATATTCAAATACCTCACAACTATTTTGATAATAATTCGAATTACTGGTACAAGATGAAGCTAGATATTGGAGAGAAGTTCTCAAACGAGTAATAAGTGCAATCAAATTTCTTGCTGAGCGTGGGTTGTCCTTTCGTGGTACTGATGAGACAATTGGTTCACCTAGTAACGGATATCTCCTTGGTATCATCGATCTTTTTGCGCAGTATGATCCTTTCCTCACTGGTCACTTGAAAGAACACGTTAATAAGGGTAGTGGTCATATCAATTATTTGTCGTCCACAATAGTTGAAGAGTTAGAGAGATCTTATGGTTGAGATAACGAATTACTGGTTGAGATAACGAATCGCATAAAAAAAGCGAAATATTTTTCTGTTTCGGTGGATTCCACACCCGATGTGAGTCATGTTGATCAATTAACTGTGATTTTGAGGTATATGGAAAGTTTCAATCCAGTTGAAAGTTGTTTGACTTTCATCCCTCATTGTGCTCACAAAAGCGTAGACATGGCGGAAGCTCTTCTTGGTTTTCTTGAACAACAAGGGATTGACATAAAAAACTGTCGGAATGAATCCTATGATAATGCAGCAAATATGAGTGGAAAGTATAAATGCATGCAGGTCATAATATCGGAAAAAACAGTTCTGCAATATTCATCCCTTGTTCTGGTCACTCATTAAATTTGGTAGGACAATCAGCTGCTGGTGAATGATCTTCTGCAATTCTTTTTTTTCGATTCTGTACAAGAACCTTTTGTCTGCTAAATCTTTGTGTGTTCTTTTATACGAAATCAGTTGATCTTGGTGCGCGCAATCTTTTTCGCATTGACCAAGGTAAGTTATCTGAATATGTATGCAAGCATGTGTGTAACCACATGGGGCATGCATAATTGCGGCAAAATGAAAAAAGGGTGAATACTGGATTCTCGCACCTCGCATTCGATGCAAGAAATGCCCATCGCTGAATTCGGTAACATCATGAAAAATCTCCATTGAAGCCGCTATACGTTCTTCTGGTGAGTACAGAACCGCTGGAATAACCGATCCTACATTAGCGTAGCGAATTTTGTTGCGCGAAAGTATTGGTACCCTTTAGTTTGAGTAAAAGTTACGCAAAAGTAGCACAATTCATTGCAGTGCTCCGTACGTGGTAGCCAAATTGTTGGTACAGCGTACTTTATTGTTGACCTTACATCAGTAAACTTGCATAAATTTCTATTGCAATAGTCGCACACGACTTCTGGAGTATACCACAAGTAAGGAACATAAGCAGTCTTGAATATTTTCTGAAACGAATTAACCACTGTTTTCGTAATATTTTTAAAATGTTTACTTGGTGCGAATAAGCCACAAACGTAACAAAAGTAATTTCGAGTCGGGCACTGCATTTTTTCTTAGATGAAATATATAGAAATACGTTTTCGCACAACAGAACTAAAAACAGTTGTGCAATTCAATGTTTCATCTGTCATACCAGTTGTAAGTGTTGTAAAAGTCATAAACAGTTTAGTGTTAGAAACTTACTATTGATAAACTTCAAATATATGGAGTAGGATGGGTCGAAAAACAATTTTTTTTCGGAACACCTTTGTAGTTTAAAAATTTGAAGTCCCTTCAAGTTATGCCGAAAAAAGTGAAAAAAAAAAATTTTTTTCCAAAAAAAAATTCAAAAAAATCTGAGAATTGATAGAAATCTTTTTTTTTTTAATTTTGACGGGATACAGTCATTTCCACGAGTCTGCCTACAAAAATTCAGCTCGATTGGATCACGGAAAAAGGGCTAAAAATCGATCCAAAGTCTTTCACACAGGCGGACAGACGGACACTACGAGCTTTATACCTTATACATAAAAAAAAAAATTCTGACGTGCCATTGAAAATCGCCGATACACGTGTATTTTTATTTTTTATCCTCTTTCCGAAACAGTATATTTGGTTCATAGGACAGAATGTGTGTAACGCGGTGTAATATGTGAATGTCACTTCGATAAGAAGTACGTTGCAAAAACTCGTTTGCCAAATTTTATTTGCCGGAAATTGTAAATGATTCGAATAGTTTATCGTCGGAATGGGTTATTCAGTCTGTTAAGCGCGTCTATTTGCCTCCTCAGGCAGTGGGTGACTTAACGCTACCGGAATTCGAACAATTCTCCAAGGAGGGAGAAAAACGACAGTGCTACGATGCACGGCACACTGAAGAGGGTCTGGACGAACAGGCTGCAATATGCGACCATGAGCCTTTCGCTCGGGCTGTTCGCCAATTTCAAAGTAATGCGAAGAAGCTAGAGATTAGAATTAGGCAGTTAGAAGAAGAAAATTTTAATTAAAAAAAAAAAACATTCTTGATTTAGAGAAACGGGCAATAATATCTTCTGAGAATGCTAGTGTAGATGCAGTGAATTTTGCTAGGATCATAGTTATACGATAAATACTTATTCAGAAGAACAAAAAAATTTAGCTCAGAATATCAATTACATGTCCACCAAGGTCTATAATTTTATGCGGGATGATTTGAAGTTTGGGCTACCTTATAAAAAACCCCTTTTGCGTTGGCCTCCAATTAGATTTGTAACCCCGGGTATAGATTTGAAAGTTGTAGAAAGTATGAAGTACGTAGTTAGCGAAATGTCCGATCATGAGCGAGTATGTACAAATGTGTGTCGTGTCTCCCAAGAGGGCAGTCCAGACGCACAGTTGGAATTATTGTGAAGAAATGAAAAAGATTTGTTTTAGTGTAATTCAATTAGAATTTATTCAAATGTATATATGTAGATATACAAGAATGGTTTTACCTGTGGTGTGAAGTGGTAGTCTAAGATCCTGAGACAAAGTGAAGTTAGGAAAAATGTTCGGTTGCCGTCAACCGCAATTTTCTTGGAAAAAAGGTAAAAACGGAACAAGTAACAAAAAGAATTATCCGGCGGGAAATAGGCGAACCGGAATAACTCGCGGTTGCATCTGTATGCGTGTGAATATGTACACGTGTATTAGGGCGGTTAGAAAAATATTTACGCTGCCGTCGTAAACATGCCGGCCCCCTTGGGGTAAGCAAAATCTTGAAAGTCAACATCATCTAACGACCAGTTCACACCACATCACATATTTGATTAAAAAATATTTTTTATTTTTTTCGGTTTGTTTCCAATGAGCCGCTTGCTGTTGTTTCCTTGAGCCGCTCCGTGTTCCTCCGTCATCGTCTCCTGTGCTCTACATGGAAGGACGGTAATAGAGAGAAATATTAAGGCTGAACATACGTATGTTGTCGCGCTAGTTGTAGCGTCTCTTCTCTTCGTTGGGGTAATTGTATGGGGCGTTTCGTCGTAGTGATCGTGACCTGAGTCAACTCGCCGCCAATTCGTTTGGATATCAGATGGTCGGAAAGAACGTATTCCCGAGCCATCTGTTCGCTGATGCTGAGCTGGTCGGGAAGGACGAGTTCCCACGCCAGTCGTTCGTCGTTTCTTTTTTCTGGACAGATGGTCTGAAAGGACGGGATCCAAAGCCGCGCTGCCTGGGCCGTCGGAAAGGACTGGTTTCAGAGCCGCGCCTTCGCCGTTCATGCTGCAGTGACGGTCGGAAAGTATAGGTTTCCGAGCCGCCACCCGCTGAAAGTGGTCGTAATATTGGGTGGCAAGTGATGTAGAAAAAATAACCAAAGAAAATAAATTTAACCACAAAAAAAAATTTCTTTTATGAAATAATGAAATTACAAAAAAATGTTTATCCATATACATATGTATGTATTTCATTATAAATTTTATGTATTTATGTATTTATATGTATGTCTCTATTTATTACCTATTTGGTGTATTTATGCGCCAAGTGTCCAAGAACTCTCATCACTTACAGTAAAAATGATATTTGGTGTGATCGTATTGGTACACTTGCGCCCCCCATCGGTAAATGGTGCCTAACTTAAGGGTGGTGGACTTGGCTATGTTCCACAGTTGAGAACGTATATGGCATTACGATATATTTGCATATATCCTAAAAACACCTGACTGGTCAGTGTAGTGACCTAACACCTGACTGCATAGGATGTTTAAAAAAAATCGAAACAATTAAAAACTGATATGAACTACATATTCTTGTATTTTTGTAGTCGCGGAAAGTGCCCCCCACCATGAATTGGGCCAACATTCAGTTTTTTGTACATTAGTTATTTGATGGTGGTGAGATAGGTCAGTTTGACATCCAGCAATCTGGCATCCAGCAATCTGGATGTCACCCACAAACAGTTTGCATGCCACTGTGCATAACTTGCTGACCACAGGGCCAGCCGGTAAATTAATGCGTAAAAAATGTTATTTATACGTGAATTTCAGCAGCGGGTAGGTGTGAAATTTTTTCATATTTTGAGATTAAAATTAGTGGTGAAAAAAATTTTAAATTTATTTTAAAAAAATTGTGAAAAAAGTGTTTAGTGCGCGCTTATTGTGGTAGTGCTTGGTGCACTAGCAGGTATGGCGAGAAAACATGTTCATACTACATAGTTTTCATTCGATACACACAGAATTTTTTTAAGTTCCATTTTGTGTGGCGAGGCGAGACTTTGAAAAATTTTATTTTCGTAGCAGTTTTACATTGCGTGGTATCTTGTCCAATCATGCTTGTAATGGCAAAATACGTGTTTGGAGCACGCAATTTGGAGGTTGGAGCAAATGTCGCCATGTGCACCTGGCTAACAGTGTATACCGTACCATATGCATATGTACATCGCATTAATTGCAATGGTGGACGCATGCAAGTGTACGGCGACGATGATCAGGTAAGCGGTTTTGATATAGACATAATAATAATAATAAAATAATTTTTTGTACATAAATTTTGGAGTTTTTACGTACATAAGTAGGTACATATGTACATATGTATATCGATATACATCTACATGCACATGGTGGTGTGCTGCATTCGATTGCGAGGGCACAGTCGAAGGGAGGAGGGGTATGCCATCCGAAGATAGCGGATAATGGCCGGAAGCAAAAAGGAGGTTGTGAAAGTAACAATGTGGATTGATTTTTTGTCTTGCCTAATTAACACTTTGGTACACTGAAAATAATTTGTTTCTTTTTCAATAGGTGGATAATCTCCGGAAAATTTTTGGATAGTCTTTGGGAGGACTGCCACTAAATAATGAGCGGAGACACCATGGTGAACTATTGGGAGCTGTTCATAAACAAGTAATTGTTTTTTTTTGTTATTTACTTATAAATATATATACATATGTAGGTACTTAAGTACTACTTACATAAGTACTTATATATATTTAAAAGTTTTATGTATGTAGTGTAAATATTAGTGTTTCAATCTTTCCAATAATATTTTTTTTTACCGGATAGATTTCTACTAGTAAGAATTTGCAAGTTAGATAAAAAAACTGATTGAAAGTATTGAGTTGATCAAAAGTAGAACACAGTTACTAAAATTGGCAAATTGATAAAATATTTAAATATACAAAATGTTTAAATATACCGTGGAGAGTTTTACAAAAACCAAAAAAAAACTTGCAACTTCTTATTGCTTTTACGTTCTCTTAGTTTCTTGCATGTTTCTTTCATTGAAAGCAAATGTTTCTTACGCTCTGAAATTTAGTTAGTAAATAGGGTTTTTAGGGTTTAGGGGTTTCACAACTAATGTTATGGTGGAACCAGACTGATCATTGACTATCGGTCATAAATTCCGGAAAATTAACTTGAGCTTTTGGTTAGTTGTCGGTTAGTTTTGAACTAGTTTCGGATATCAAATGACTGCTTTTTAAAATTAACTCAAACTATAGTTTTGCACTGGTATCGGGTATCAAATAACCACTACTTGTTGCATGTATGAAACATGAATTCGCAGATTTCTTTATTTCTGTACGCCATCGTCGTAGGTAATACATCGGAACATTTCAAGTTAAGTACTTATATTGCTAGAAAAATGGCAGAGCAGATTTCTTTATTTTCTTGTACCACACGTACTGTTTATGATTTTTAATTTTTTTAAGTACTTATCCTTGTGTAGGGGAAGTAGCGGTATTTTCGATAGAGGGCAGCAATACCACTTTCGTTATTGGTATACTGGTTTGCCCCTTCGTAGTATAGATGTCGACGACACGTACCCGGTTATCCGAGCCTGGGTGTAGGTTGATGATTCTTCCCAGTCTCCACATATTAGGCGGTAGATTGTCTTCTTTTATAACCATAAGATATCCTGTTTTTATGTTAGTTTGTGGATGTTTCCACTTTGTGCGTTTTTGCATTTCCAGCAGATATTCAGCCTTCCATCTTTTACAAAATGTTTGATGTAGGGCTTTAAGTTTCTGCCATCGGTTTACGATCGAGGCAGGGCTTTCGTTGACTTCTAGTTCAGGTGGAGCTAATAGGTGTCCACCTACTAGAAAGTGACCGAGGGTAAAAGGCTCTAAGTCGGAAGGTTCATTCGAAGAGGGGCGTAACGGACGGGAGTTAAGGCATGACTCGATTCGACATAAAAGAGTTGTGAACTTTTCGAATGTGTAACGAAGCCGGAAGCAATCTTTTTAAAATGGGTTTTAAAACTTTTTACCCCTGCTTCCCACAATCCGCCCATGTGAGGCGCTGCAGTGGGTAAGAAATGACATGTGATTATCTGGTGGCTATATTTATTCATTGTACTATTTCGCGCTTCGGTTCTAAAAGCTTTAAATTCTGTTCGTAGAGATCGCGAAGCTCCGACAAAGTTGGTGGCATTGTCGGAGTAAACATTTTTTGGGCATCCTCTCCTGGCTATGACCCTAGCTAAGGCTGCCAAGAAAGATGCAGTGCTAAGGTCATTGGTGGCTTCCAAGTGTATAGCCTTAGTGGCGAAACACACAAACAGACACACGTAGCCCTTTGAGATGCGACAACCTCTGCCGTGGAAGTTTTTGATATCGAAAGGTCCTGCGAAATCTGCACCCGTGTTTGTAAATGCACGCGAATATGAGGTGCGTTCCTGAGAGAGCACTCCCATAAGCTGCGTTTGGGTTTGTTTTCTGTGTATTGTGCAGACCTTACAATTATGGATGACAGACTTTACCATATTTTTGACTCGGGGAATCCAGTATTGCGTTCGAATAAGACGCAGCATTAATTGATTCTCGCCATGCAGGGAGATTTTATGGATAAATTGGACAAAAAGACGGGTCAGTCGGCACTTATAAGGAAGGATGATTGGGTAACGCTCTTTGTACGCTAAATCTAGCGATGCACCAAGACTACCTCCAGTCCTCATAATCCCATTTTTATCTAAGAAAGGGTTAAGGGGTAGCACTTCGCTTTTTCCATCGATGGGTTTCTTTGACTTTAGGTTAGAATATTCATCACTATAGTATTGCTACTGGTAAATGATTATTAAGCTTTGCGTCATTGCCTTAATTTCATCGGATGAAATTAAACAAGACTCTGCTCGAAAGGAAGCTTTTTTGTTCGGATGAGTGCTTTGGTAGAAGCTCATAATATGTGATAAGACTCTCAAAGCTCTCGGTAAATCTGAAAACCTATCGAGAATTTCCTCAAAATTTTTTATTGTTACGGATGCATATAACTGCGCCCTTTTTCTTCGATGTTGGTGTTATAGCTTGTCTCTTGTCTTGGCCAATTTTTCTTGTCTTCTTGCAACCAAGAAGGGCCATCCCACCACAAAGTGTTATCGACTAATTCGTAGGCGAGAACTCCTCTGCTTGCCATATCTGCTGGATTTGATGCCGACTTCACATGAAGCCAGTCCGTATTTCCGACTTTGTCGAAAATTTTTGTTATACGATGTGCTACGAACGTTAACCACGAACATGGAGGTTTGCGTATCCATGCAAGCACAATTGTGGAATCTGTTCACAGGGGTACTTGTACCTGTCCTAGTGGTAGGCTGGCAAGTACCAAATCAATGCTTTCGGCGAGCAATACCGCGCCGCAGAGTTCCAATCGGGGTAGGAAAATAGTTTTAACTGGATCAACTTCATTTTTTGCTACCAGCAGATTCACTAGAACTTCACTACCCTGCTTAACCCGTAAGTATACCGTACCCGCACACGCTTTTTCTGAAGCATCGCAGAAGCCATGTACTTCGACGTCATGGGCGGGAGAAAAATAAACCCAGCGCGGTATCTTGATCCCCTCTATCTCGCGGTAGTGTTTGGTAAAATTTTGTCATTTTTCTAAAGTAGTTGAGGACACAGGTTCATCCCACTCTGTGCCTTCCAGCCAAATGTTTTGCATCAATATCGTGGCTACTATTACAATGGGCACAAACCATCCTAGCGGATCGAACAGCTTGGCGATGGAGGACAATATCGACCTTTTAATGTGTCGCTCAGCTCCATTGGTTTTGTTAAGAAGTGGAAATAATCCGAATGGGCGTTCCATCTTATTCCAAGAGCCTTAACTGTGCTGGTGTCTTCGAATTCCAAAAAATCTTCGCTTAGTAGATCCTTTTTTGGAATGTCTGCTATTACATCCTCGCAGTTTGGCGTCCATTTTCGTAAGGGAAAACCTGCTGACCGCAGTACCGCAGAAATTTCATCCCTTGCCTTTATGGTAGATTCGATGCTGTGTCCTCCTGCAAGTACGTCATCTACGTACATGCATTTTCACAGAATATTAGCTGCTATTAGATGCGAGCTTTCTACGTCATCGGCCAACTGCAACAGTGTCCTTATCGCCAGGTAAGGAGCACAGTTTATTCCAAGCGTAACCGTTTTTAATTCATACAGGCTCGTTGATTTGTTCGGGTTTGCCTGAAAGACGATGTGCTAATATTTCGACTGGTTATCGTTTACCCAAATTTGTCTGTACAATTTCTCGATGTCACTGTTGAAAACATATCCGTATAACCTTAAGCGTAGAATCAGTATTGGAAGATCTGATTGCAGTACTCGACCTGGTAGGAGGACGTGATTTAAGCTTGTCCCATTAGCGGTTGCACTTGAGGCGTTGAAAACCACGCGAACTTTAGTTGAGGTAATCTCAGCCTTTGTAACGGCGTGATGAGGCAAGAAATAATTATCACATGCGTCTGCTGAAATTTTACTATTTATTCTCGTCATGTGTCCTAGTGTCTCATACTCTGCTAATACCCTATTATACTCTTTTTGTAGGACGGGATCCTTGGCTATCCGTGTCTTATTCCGGAAGAATTGAGAGCAGGCTTTTTTAAGAGAAGGCCTAGTTGTATGATTACTGGAAGTTCCTGTCGGAATGGTAACGAGACTATGTATTTTCCCTCATTAGTTCTGATAGTGGTCTTTTTATCAAGCACTTCGCAATATTTATCATCTTCATTGAGGCTTTTGGTTTTGGGTAAATCTTCTACCTCACAGAATGCCGTAAGTTGATTGTCCAGCACAACTTCGCTGAAGTACGAAACTATATTTCTTTGTGTATTTGTAGTATCCGTACTACCGGTTGTAATCCAACCGAATACGGTTTCTTGGGCTTGAAGTGTCCCAAGACGTTTTTCTTTATTCCACTTAATATGATTTGTGGATAAATGTCTCCACCGAGAATGAGGCCTATTTGTTCATTTACGAAAAACCTTTTATCCGCTAATACCGGGTCCGGAAATTCTTGCCTCGTCGCCGCGCTGATATTTGTTGTCGGCAGATTTCCCGTTAGTTGTGGTAAAACCAGGACAGTTGGAGTCAAGCTAAACAACGGGTCGACGGGGACCGCAATTGTATGTTACATGCTTCCTTAACCTGGGCATTTACCGAATTTGTGATACACGAAACTTGGGCATGCATCTTTTTTGCAGATACATTGATTCTGCGTTTGAGCCTCTCTGTTATAAAGGAACCCTCAGAACCAGAATCAATAAGTGCTCGTGCAGCAAAATCTATGCCATTGAGACGTATATTTACGCGAGCTGTTCCTATCTATCAACCCTCACGTCCATCACGGACGTGTTTTATTTGCGCTCCGCGATATTGGTGTTTCATATGCAAAATGTATACTTGTTATTAATCGAAATTTAATAAACAATTTGATGTGCTCTAGAAAGTGACTCTATTAAAGTATAAAGTGTGAATACATGCAAAATGCCTTGTTTATGTGGGCAAAAGGTTGACCGCAACCAAGCCAAAGTTCAATGTGCTAAATGCAATCAACTATTTCATTTGGACTGTGCTAGTGTCTCAGCAGCTGATTTAGAGTTCTTGCTCAGCTCTAATAATAAGTTTTTTTGCAAGGTTTGTGCGGTTATTCGCCGAAGGTCTATTCGCTCCCCTCCTCCCTCAATTTGTGAGATAGTGAGTGAAGTTTCTAACAGTGCAACGAAGGCTACTTCAACTAGTACGAGCGTAAATATGTCAACCCTCAAAGACTTGCCTATGACAGCTGTAACAAAAAAGTTTGGTGAAACAGACAATACTAATATTGAGAGCTCAGCAATTTCACTAGAAATTTCTGCTCTCAAATCTGAATATGATCGTGCGTTTGCCGTGATAAGTGAGCTGCGGGCAGATAAACAGTTGCTGATAGCAAAAACTGAAGATTTACGCGTGGAGTTGAAAACGATGCAGCTCAACCAATCGAAAGAGATCTCCTCGGCCCGTGCGCTGCTTATGGCTGAGGTAAATGACCTGCGTGCGTGTGTAACTGCTTGTGTTTGCCATAAGAAAAAGCAACGTGCAAACACAATAACAAAGCATCAGACTACCATGCGCTCACACGCTCCGGTGACGATTGCATTATCACATTCTTCGGCTCCTGCTAATACTGCTACTAGCTACTCTCGCTCTGCTGATAATGATCGATCTAATGCTACTGATCGCCTACCTGCCGCGATGCCGAATGATAAAGGTAACACTGTCGCTGCTGTGTGCTCACATGCTGCTGTGACGACTGCGTTATCACATTCTCATGCCCCCGCTAATACTGCTACTAACTGCTCTCGCTCTGCTGATACTGATCGATCTAATGTTACTGATCGCCCTCATGCCGTTGTGCCGAATGACAAAGGTGACACTGTCGCTGCTGTGCGTATGCTGCCGATTGAGCAATGTCTCTCGCCTGCTGCTTCCTATCCTGTTACGTCGGATGTTGGCGCTACTGTTAATGTTAATGCTGAAGCTTTTATGCCTTTGACTTATGCTAATGTTGCTGGCTCATCTGTATTTTCTGCCTCAAATAATACTACCTCTGCCAATGTTCTTGGTGACAAACGCCCCAGTAAGAAATCAAAGAGTATTGTTGGATGTAATACGAGTAGTGAACTTGAGGTTGCACATAGGATAAAATGGCTACATCTATCGTCATTTAAGAACTCGGTCACGTCTGACAATGTTGTCACATATGTTTCGAAACATGCGTCTATTGATCATAATTTTATTTCCTGTTATATGCTCGTAAAAAAAGATGTTGCTGTAAAAACTTTAAAGCGAATCAATTTCAAGATCGGAGTACCGTCTATATATTTTGAGACTCTCTTGAATTCAGCGATTTGGCCTGCTGATGTTACTGTACGTCCGTTTAAGTTTTTTCAAAACGAGGGTGCTATACTACCAAAACCGTAACTGACTCCGTTATGCATAAACCTCTTATCAATTCGCTTAAAATATACTTTCAAAATGTATCTGGACTCCGAACTAAGTCCAGGGCACTTTTTAATATGAGTGCTCACCTGGACTATGATGTCTTCGTTCTTACTGAGTCATGGTTGAATGCGGAATTTAATGATAACGAATATTTTGACCGCAATCTTTTTAATGTTTATCGGAAAGACCGTGATGCAAGTAAAACTGGATATTCAAGAGGTGGTGGAGTTTTAATAGCTGTTCAGAGGCGACTACGCTCATCATTCGTGCGTTTAGTAAATATGGATTCACTTTTGGACCAACTTTGCGTCTTGGTGTATGGTAACACAAATATCTGCATCTGTGCTTCTTACATTCCTCCGTCTAGTCCAGATAGTCTTTACAAAGTGCATGTGGACAATATAACTGCTCTCGTCTCTAATTATCATAATGACAGTTTTTGTATTCTTGGTGACTTCAACTTACCTAATATTGAATGGTCACATGGCGATCATTATGGTTTAACCCCTAATAATATTAATAGCTTTCCGGAGTTGTACTTAGTAGATAACTTTTTAAGTTTTAATCTTATTCAAATTAATAGTTTTGCAAACAAGCTGTCTAGAATTCTTGATCTTATTTTTATTAATGATAACCTGCACTTTTCACTTAGTGAATGTCTTGATCCCTTATCGTGTTCTGGCTATCATCACATACCGCTTATTATTAATCTAAAATCTTACAGATTTAAAAGTATTGGGGGCGATAATAAATCTAATAATAAATCTAATAATAAATCTAATAATTTTTGCTTTAAAAGTTGTAATTTCTACAGTGTGAATAAAGCAATTTCTTTGATAGATTGGGACTCAATTTTTGCTGGAATTAAGGTTTCGGATTGTTTTGACACTTTTAAATCCAAGATTAATGAAATTTGCTATAGATATGTACCCCGTAATAATGCGAAACACTACAAAATTCCATGGCATACAAAAAGATTAAAAAAGCTTAAGAATTCGAGAAATAAATTTTTTAAAAAGTTTAAAGTATCAGGAGCTTTAGTATATAAATACAAATATCTTCATTACTCCAAAAAGTTTAAGTTTTTAAGTAAAACGCTTCAGCAAAACTATGTTCGTAAGTTTGAAATTGAAATCAAATTAAATCCAAAGGCTTTTTGGCGTTATGTGAAATCCAAAATCTCCTGTTCTAGTATTCCCTCGGATGTATTTTAAAATGGAGAATATGCCTCCTCAACTCAAGACGCTGCTGATCTCTTCGCGAAATTTTGTAGTTCAAATTTTGATCCTGGGTCTGAAGCATTAATGGTTGACACTTGTAACGTCAACTCTGCTATTAATTTTGGGTCTTTATCGCTTGTCATTGATGATGTTTGTGAAGGCATTCAGAAAATCAAAAGCTCCTGGCTAGTTGATGTTGATGGGTTTTCATCTCATCTTTTCAAGAAATGTTCGGCCTTGGCCTATCCACTTTTGCTAATTTTTAATAAATCCTTAGGTTGCGGTGAATTCATAGACGCCTGGAAGGTTACAAGTACACACCTGTATTTAAAAGTGGTAATAAATGTGATATTTCTAATTATAGGCCTATTTCGAAACTTTCTACAACATTAAAATTATTTGAATATATCATCAAACGGAAATTATATTTCGCAGTAAAGCGCTGTATTTCTAATAACCAGCATGGCTTCATGGCTGGTAGATCAACCGTCACCAATCTTGCTGTTTTTTCTGAATATTGTACGTCTGCCTTCAATAATAGACTTCAAGTAGATACTGTGTATACGGATTTTTCCAAGGCGTTTGATAGAGTTAGTTACTCGATTTTAGTTTCTAAACTGTTCAGTTTTGGGTTTCACTCCATTTTCTTAAAATGGGTTAAGTCGTATCTCTCTCGTCGTAAATGTGTAGTTATTGTCGACGAAAACTCTTCGCATTCTTTTATATCTACTTCCGGTGTTCCTCAGGGGAGTATTTTGGGCCCATTGCTATTTATAATTTTTATTAATGATATTTCTGAATGTTTTCACTTCTCTAACTTCCTCCTGTATGCAGATGATTTGAAAATATTTAACACAATCTCAAGCCTTTCGGATTCTTTCAAGCTCCAGCTGGATATTAATAATGTTGTGGCGTGGTGTGATCGGAATCGACTTCATTTAAACATTAAGAAATGCTCTCATCTGTCGTTTTCAAAGTCTAGGGAAGTTATTTCTACCTCGTATTTTGTTAACAATTCCCGACTCACTACTTTGAGTGAGGTCTCGGACTTAGGAGTAATTTTTGATTCGAAATTTACGTTTCTCAATCACTTAAATTTCATCATCGCCAAGTCTTATTCTACCTTTGCTTTCATTCGTCGTTTTGGTGCTGATTTTACTTGCCCATACACTTTAAAGGTACTATTTACTTCGCTTGTGCGATCTAAGTTAGAATATGCAGTATTTATATGGAGGCCATATCACCGTTGTCACATTAATAGACTAGAAACCATTCAGAAGAAGTTTCTGCGTTTTGCTCTTAGATCATTATTCTTCTCTGATCCGATTCCATCGTATAGTTCTTTAGAAAGTAGGAGCAGTATACTTTGAATCTGCTTTGTTTTTGATGTTGTAAGTGGAGTAATCGACTCTCCAGCTCTTCTAGAGCGTATTTACTTCCATATTCCTCAAATAAACTTGAGGAGTAATGATTTGTTCTTCTTGGAGCGTGCCAGGACTGTTTATGCTTCTTATGCACCTTTTCTTAGAACTTTGAAAGAATTTAATCAAGTCTCAAATTCTCTCGCTTTTGATTTTTCGTTAACTAAGCAAAATTTCAAGCTATTATTAAATGAATTAATTAGATAAACCTTATTTTGCAAAACTATTTGTATTCCCATAGTCTTGTATAGTCTGTAAGAAATCCTGTATTTTTTAGACTGAATAAATAAATAAATAAATAAATAAATAAATAAATAAATAAATAGCACACCCGTATTTGTGTTCGCAAAGCAGGACTTAAGATTTCTGTTTGCATTTTCAGTTGCTTTATCGGAATCACGTTGTGCTTGAGCATGCCTCGATGTCGATGGAGAATCATCGGCAGGCCTCGAAGACGTCCAACGCGTCGTTGCCTTGGCTGAATTGCATTTAGAAGCAGGAGCGTGTGATGTCGCGAGTGACACGTATTGCAATTGTAAGCACTTGTGGATCTTGACACAGTATGTCCGGAACTAAGGCAATTCAGGCAACAATTATTTTCCTTTAAAAATTGCAATCTGTTTGTAGGTGTTAGTTGTAGGAAACGGGAACAGCTGCGCAATTTGTGCTCATTTGTATGGCACAGTTTACAAGTAAAAGTGGTCACGCTTACTTGGAAGGTGCCAACTCTTTTTGTCGGGGTTTCGAAAGGATGGCGTGCGATTTGTGGCGGCTTTGGCACTCTCACAGTTTTACCATCATTCAACCCTGACAATGTCTCAAGGGTCTGAAATCGATTGGACAAGAACTTGTCCATACCTTCCCATTTGGTTATGTCGTTTTTATGGTCTATGGTTTGTTCCCATAGAGCCAGTGTGCTGCCAGACAGCTTTGTCGAGCAGAGATAAACCACAATTGCGTCCAAGTTCCATACGTCAATTTGATGACTCTTCAGGGCTGATAAGCAATTGTTTATCTCCCGCTGCAAACCTTTTATTGAGCTACCACACTTAAACTCTATTGCCTTTAAGTTAAACAATAGTCTTAGTTGTGTGTTAACTATAATACGCTTGTTTTCATAGCGTTCACCCAAGTTTTTCCACGCAGTATTAAAGCTTTCATTAGTTAGTGGGCACTTTCTTACGATTTCTTTGGCCTCCCCTTGTGTCTTAGGGTTGAGATGAAATAGTTAGCTTATTTAGGATGTAGATGGCCGTGAACATATCACGGAATGTTGGCCATGAAAGGTAGTTGCCCTTGAACACGTCTGTATAGCACGGTGGAAGGCGGATATTGTGTTCGCGGACGGACTGGTCCGCACATCCTTTTCTACGTTAGATAATGTTTCTGCTTGAGTAGTCATAGCAGACATGCATTTAACATATGTCGAAAAACGTACTCTATATTTATTTTCGTGAGCGTATCGTACGCTACTTTCGTTTTCTCCCATAACACTTTCAATTCGTCTTGCTGGATAGCAAGACCGTGCTTGTTTTGTTCTGAGGCAGGAGTGCTGTTGAAGTCAGCATCGAACTCTGCAACAGATTCTGCTAAACGGATGTATGAATCCATAGTGAAGCTAAGAGGGAGTTACTAAAGTCTACCTAACTCTGATATTGCTAAAAAAAAGTTCTGCAAAATGACAGTTACCAGTAAATTTATATATGGCTGTTTCTTTATTTAACGATTTTTCTTTAATTTCAGTCAAGTTTGTTATTTTCTTTAAATTTGATGCAAAAAAGAACACTGCCACCCAAATGTGAAATGGCACTTGATGCAAAAAAAACCACTTGCCACCCAAAATGTGTCGACGTATATATAAATGTGCTTTAACAAGTAAAGTAGGTACTTAATTATGTACCAGTAATATTGTGATTTACTTGTTGGTTATATATACAAAATAACAACAAAAGCTCAAAAGTGAATATGTGAAAACGCAATAGTGTGCAACAGAAGTAATGTTTTCCGAACCAGTGAACTAGTGACTTGCAAATTAACAATTATGCTATGCCAATGAGCAGTATTGAACAAAAGAAAGTTATACAGATTTACTTTAAAGTAAATAAGTGTGAAAATCCGAAAAAAAAACTTTAAATTTAAATTTGATGGATTGAACTGTTGCAATACAATACCACTGTTCACTGTTGTGCGTGTGTGTGTACGGCCGTTAGTTGTTGTTGTTGTCGCTCGCGGACAAACGGAATTAGCAGTTTCAATTTTTCTTAAAGTGTAACACTCTTTCGTTTTCACAAAAAAAGTCACTTGCCTTGTAAGGCGATGTTTCCCAAAAATTGATTAACGTGTTATAAAATGTAATTGGAACGTATAACACGTACCTTAATGTCTCAGTGACTTGTGATGATGACAGTTGGTGTATGTGTGCAGTTGATTGTGTTTGCAGTTGGTATATGTGTGTGCAGTTGCCTTGTTCGGGTGGGTGATTGTGTGGCTTTGTATTAACTTTTCCTGCGGCTGTGCAATTTTGTATAAAGATTTTTTTGTGGACTGTATTTTCTAAATCTCGGCGTAGATGGACCATGAACAAATGTGTGTCGTGTCTCCCAAGAGGGCAGTCCAGACGCACAGTTGGAATTTTTTAAAGAAATGAAAAAATTTGTTTTGTGTAATTCAATTAGAATTTATTCAAATGTATATACGTAGATATACAAGAATGGTTTTACCTGTGGCGTGAAGTGGTAGATGACCTGCGTGGTGTGGTGTGAAGTGGTAGTTCGCAAAGTGAAGTTAGGAGAAATGTTCGGTTGCCGTCAACCGCAATTTTCTTGGAAAAAAGGTAAAAACGGAATAAGTAACAAAAAGAATTATCCGGCGGGAAATAGGTTAACCGGAATAATTCGCGGTTGCATCTGTATGCATGTGTATATGTACACGTGTATTAGGGCGGTTAGAAAAATATTTACGCTGCCGTCGTAAACAAAAAAATAAAAAAGATCTTGTCTACAATAAAGTTAGAGATACATATAATTGAAGGGTTTGCAGATAGCGGCAGCGATAAAAGAAATCTTAGTATTGTGAACAAATACTGTTTTTTCATGGTAAAATCCATCGCCTCGAATTGGAAATAAAAAAGGAGGAGTGTCAGCTGTAGACTTAATAGATATTTTGAAAGATAATATAAGAGTAGTTGAACAAATAGGCCTTAATGTTAAAGCGGTCGTTTGCGACCAAAGACCCGTCAATCTCTGTTTATTTAAATTACTAAATATTTCTCAAGAAAGCCCATTCCTTTTGCTCAACTGCAAAAAAATTCACTGCCTCTTCGATTATTGCCACTTAATAAAATCAGTTCGAAATAACTTAATGATAATTAGAAAACCATGGATGGCATCGCGAGCTTCCAAGTTATTCGTGATTTATATGCAATTGACAAAAATAATACCCATTTTAAAATATGCCCAAAACTTTTTTTGTCCCACATATATCCAAATTCGTTTGAAAAAATGAGCGTTTCCCGAGCGACGCAGGTACTGAGCAGTTCATATGTATGTCATAATTTGCGCACCAGCGCTGAAAGAGCAAGCAATTTGCGCTGATGGCGATCGACACAAATATTGCCAAAAACTCAAAAGAATATTATATATGGGTCATTCCATCCGGAATTTACATTCAAAATTTTTTTTTTTTGGAAAACATAGTTTTTTTCGCGTTCTATATTAAAAAATAATAAAAGTTTGTGTTTTTTTTTCAAAACAATGAAACTTTTTCCAATTTTAGGACTAAATTTTTTTTTAACTTTTAATTTTTTTTATTTTCTTTTAATATGATTTCCTGTGATTGCATAACCTGTGAAAAATTTGCGATGCAGAAATGAAAACTTCGGGAGTTATGAATTTTTTTTATCTTTACGCGCGAGTTACATATACATGCCATCCACCTACAAATATGCCACTAAAACAAGGGCCAGCAGTAGCCACTAATAGCAAAGTCAGCATATTCTGATACCTAAACAGAATATGCTGGAATTATTGAAACATAAACATCCACATGCCTAGAAATGGCCAGTCAGCACATAGTATAATCATAAGCAACTATAGCAACATTGTTGCAAATGATTATACTATACATATGTATATGAGTATGCATATCAGAATATACAAACAAGTATAGAATTGCTTGAAGCAATGTACAATAAAAAGATATAAATATATGTATGTAGATAAAAGCTCTTAAAGCAAATACATATGAACATATTTTACATACATACAAATTACATACATACAAATTGTAACAGCTATCTGTAAACGGTCCAAAGTAGGATGGAGTGAGCTAATGAAGCCAGAACGATTCGAGTGGCCAGGCATAGAGGTGGACTCTCCTCCACAGTAAATTTTAATAAATACTATATTAAAAACAAACGTTTGAAGTTTACTTTTAAATAATAAAATTGAGACGAGGCGATCAACCCATAACTGGCGCAGTCTAAGGGAACAGCTCTACAAAACAAAGCGGCAAGATCAGGACAAAGCGGCAACATCAAAACAAAGCAGCAACATCAGGACAAAGCGGCAAACATTTAGTATGTATAAAAAGTGTATTATTAATGTGTAATGGTACAAATCTACCTTTAAACAAGTGTGACATATAACAAAAAGGCTTGTACAGCCATAAATAAAAATAAAAAATCCGCGATTCACCACCGCAAGGGGGACCCTCCGGATTTATAAAAACTTAAAATAACTCTGCGATTCACTGCTATTAAGCGGGACCCTCCAGAGATTATTAAAGAAAAAACAAAGAAAAGAGAAATTACTAAGAAGAACTAAAAAGATTTTTTTTTGTTAATACAATCAAAAATATAAAATATCAAAAAAAAAATTTATTTTTATTGTTGTCTCTTTATCCTTCTGAAAAAAAAAATGGCACAAGATCTTACAAATATAGAACACTGTCTGGTTGCTATAACTCAGTTATTGCAACAAAACGCAAATCAAAGGACGGTGACAGTTAGGCAAAGAATAGAAAAAGATTTAAAATATCTCCAAGGTTTCGAGGGTATTTCAAAAAAACTACCCGCTTTTATAGACAGTATAGATAAGATTCTTAGGGATTACGCAAGCCAAGAGGATATAGTATACAGAATAATATACGACCTCAAAATAGTGGGAGCGGCAAAAAATTTTGTGTCCCTAAACCCACCAGAGAATTGGGAGAGTTGCAAAACTAAATTAAAGCAACATTATAGGCCCACCAAAGACCAAATGTCAATAACAAATGACATAACAAATTTAAAAGTGAGGAGTATTAGCGACTTAGTAAGAAAAGCAAAGGATATAATAGATAGCATCACAGAATATAGTGCTTTAAATGAAAACGGAAGCACTATGAAGGAAATTCTGTCAGGAATGCTAATTCAAAAAATAAAACAATTGACAGCAGGAACGTTAGCCTATTCAGTCAGGAATATAACGTCATGGTCAGAAATGGCGAATATAATATATAATTTCATCGGAATGGACGAGGGAAATCTCAACCCAATGTTCATTCTAAGAAATACTTCAAATAGTAATAAATATGGTCAACCGCAAAACCAAAGAATGAATAGACCACAAAATAGTACAAGATGGGGAAATGATCGTTCTCAAAGTAGCCACGAGCCAGAACAAGTTTACCATCGTAGGCAAAGTGTTGTAGCACAAAATTATAACCAGTCTCAGAATAACTCTCAACAAACAAGAAATAGGCCTAACTCATACCACAATAACAACGGCAGGCAGAATAGTTCTCAAACTAATTTCCGTTATCAAAATGAATCTGGTCAGTATAATCGTTCCGGTAGGCAGAATAGTTGTCAAACAGGGAATAATCGACCTCAAAACGAATCAGGTCAGAATAATAGTACAAATAGGCAAAATACGTCTCAGCAGACAAGGCGTTCCAATGGGCCTCAACCCATGGACGTTGACACTACAAGTCAAGCAGAAGAGACCAATACTAATGAAGAGTTTTTTATAAATTAGCCTCGGATAATCACAATAAAATTTTTATAACATTAACCATGTTTAACAAAAAATGGTTAACTTTGGTGGATCCTGGATCTACTATAAGTATAATGAAAAAAGAAAGTTTTGGTAAAATTAATTTACCAGTTATTGAAAAAAATAATATCGTAGTGAGCACTTTAAATGGAAACATAAAAAAGGAAAATGAGAGAGTTATCTCTCCTTGCCCTTTAGAATTCCAATATGTGGATAACTCGAAAATGAGATGGTTGAAAATGAGTTTTGATAAACCATATGACCTTCTTTTAGGAAATGATTTTATATTTAAAAACGTTAAGATAATCGACATAGAGAAGGAAGAAATTGAACTAAAAAATGGCATTAAAATTCCATTTTATGCGAAAACAGTCCAAGAGCAAGTTTATGCATTGGAATCAAGCGAATTTAGAAATATTCAACTTGGTCATCTAAAATCAGATGAACAAAAAGGAGTTGAAAAATTACTAAAAAAATTCGAAAAGTTAATATACAAGGAAGGAGATGACTTAACAACTACAAACACTGTCGTTCATGAAATTAAAACCACCACGTCCCAACAAATCAACTCAAAAATTTATAGGCTACCTCCAAAACATGAGGAAGAAGCCATTAGACAGATTAGAGAGTTGGAAAACCAGGGTATAATCCGAAAAAGTAGAAGCAAATATAGCTCACCTATAATAATAGTACCGAAAAAATGTGATAAGTCGGGCAATAAAAAATTTCGTTTAGTAATCGATTACCGGAGGTTAAATCAAATTACTGTTGATGATAAGTATCCTTTGCCAAATATCGATGGAATTCTTGACAAGTTGGGCAAAGCTCAGTACTTTAGCACTCTTGATCTCGCAAAAGGTTACCACCAGATTTTAATGGCAAATAGGGATATCGAGAAAACAGCTTTTGTGTCTCCAGTAGGTTTATATGAATACGTCAGAATGCCGTTCGGGTTAAAGAATGCCCCGGCTACGTTTCAAAGGTTGATGAATGATATTTTAAGAGATTACATAAATAAAATTTGCGTTGTTTATTTGGACGATATATTAATTTTTTCAACATCGTTGGAAGAACATTTAAATTCCCTTGACAAAATTTTTTCAAGATTACAAGAACATAATTTAAAAATTCAAGCCGATAAATGCAGTTTTTTAAATAAAGAAACAAAATTTCTGGGACATACATTAACCAAAGAAGGAATAAAGCCCAATAAGGATAAAATCGCAGTGATTTTAAATTTGAAAATACCAAAAACCGAAAAACAATTAAAAAGCCTTTTAGGGGTTAATGGTTATTATAGAAAATTTATAAAAAACTATTCAAAAATCGCGTACCCAATGATTAAATATCTAAAAAAGGGATGCAAAATAAACCCGAATGATCCTCAATATATTTCAAGTTTCGAAAATCTTAAATCTTTAATTTCATCTCACCCGATTCTTAAATATCCAGATTATGAAAAAGAGTTCTCAATTACAACAGATGCAAGTGACTATGCCATAGGTGCAGTGTTGTCTCAGGAAGGACAGCCAGTATGTTATATCTCACGAACTCTAAATAATCACGAACAAAACTATGCAACTACTGACAAAGAATTTCTAGCCATAATATATGCAGTCACATATTTTAGACCCTACACATATGGTAATAAATTTAAAATAATAACTGACCATTGCCCAATTATGTATTTAAATAACAAATATAAGGGAAAAGAATTTTCGCAACGCCATCAAAGGTGGCTTTTGAAATTACAAGAATACAATTATGAAATTGAATATGTAAAAGGTAGAAATAATGTAGTAGCAGATTTCTTAAGCCGGATTGAAAACGCTCCAAAAATCGATGAAAGCAATGATCAAGAATCGAATTTGGAAATGTCCGACACAATTCACTCTGCAGAAGAAGAATTATTAGAGCATTTTGCTATAAAGGAAGATATTGTTAATAAATACAAAACACAAATTATAATAACGTACAGCCCACATGCTGAAATTCAAACAGTACATGGCAGGAAAATAGTTGAAGTGAATCCAATGGACAACGAAAATGTATTAAAAAATACATTTCAAAGACATATAAAAGGGGGTAAAGTTGGAGTTTTTTCCGAAGTCGAAGAACATGATTATCACAAAATTCAATTATTATTGATATCCATGTTTTCTTGTAATAGTAAACTACAATTTATAAAGTGCACAAAGAAAGCAACAGACATCTTACAAGAAGAAGAACTGCATAAACAAATTTCGTTATACCACAATAACGAATCGATGCATAGCGGTATTAGCGAAACATACAATACATTGAAAGATAAGATTTACTTTCCTAAATTCAGAGAACACATTCAGTTAATAATAAATAATTGTCAAAAGTGCCAACAAATTAAGTATGATAGAAATCCCATCAAACCTAAATTTCAATTAACCGAAACGCCGAAAGAGAAAAATGAAATCATACATATTGATATTTTTCATTTTAAAAAGCTATCTTTCGTAACAGTTATCGATAAATTAACAAAGTTTGCAGCAGGTTATTCTATAACAGATAGAAACTGGAGAATGAAAAAAGCTATTATAATAGATCAGTTTGCAAAATTCGGAAAACCAAAGAAAGTAATAATGGACAATGAATTCAGAGCGGAGCAATTAATACAGTTTCTAAATTCAGAGGGCGTTGAAGTTCACCTAACAAAACCAAACAACCACACAGGTAATGCAGATATTGAGAGGCTCCACTCAACCTTGTTAGAGAAACTAACAGGAATTGAGGATTCAAGTCTCTCAACCGAAATGAGGATACAAATCGTTATAGGTAACTATAATGATCGCTATCACTCAACTATAAAATGTTCACCCAGATTCGCAAAAGATAGTTTAGACCCAGCCATTTTAAATAACAGGATAAACCAAGCAAAGAATAACACAATAAATAAAAGAAATAAAACCAGAGAACAATACGAAGAACTTCGACCAACAGGTCCAATAAAGAATTACAAACGAGTTAGACACAAGGATGAACCATATTTTAGAATCAATCCTTTACAAAATGTTCATACAGCAAATATAAAGAGACCCCTGAAATTTGCGGAAATACCTAATTTGACCGATAATAGTAATATCGACGATGATAGGTTCAGTATTACAGCTCATAATGGAGATACTTGAAATAAATGTTTTGTTGTTATAATAGGTTAACACTAAAGAAAAAAAATTTATATATAAATCCTTATCAAAATAAATTGCTATATTCAATTTATTGCCACTCTGTTTACAGACAATGTTTATTATAACATTTATGCTTATGGTAGCAGGCATGAAATCAGCACGAGGGTACTTGCAGGTTACTCCAATACTCGATGATGCAGGGTACACAATGATACATATGGGACAGACAGAAATAGCAAATGAAACCAGTACAATTCTGCATATAATTCAACCTTTAGACATTTTAGAAATAATAAATCAATTTAGAGCAGATATTGAAAATAGCAAGATAAGAAAGAAAGCTTTTCTTCTGAACGAGATAGAAATACTGGAAGCAAAAATAAAAACAATACGACCAGAAAAATCCAACAGAGATAAAAGAGGACTAATTAATATAGTAGGAAAAACATACAACTGGTTATTCGGATTAATGGATGACGATGACAGACAAGAGATTTTGACCTATTTAGAAGTTAACCAAAAGAATAATCATAATATTATTAAAACAATAAATCAACAAATCAATATAAACGAACAGTTTAATGATAACATAAATTTATTAAAAAACACCATAGAAGAAGATAGAGAAAAAGTCAAAAGTCTTATAAGTTCAATTGGTAAACAAAATGAAGAGATAGTGGATCATCTTTTATATAATGATATGTTCAATAAATTGAAAAATTTGGAAAGTAGAATTAACGATATCCAAACAAATATAGCAGCAGCAAAGTATAATTTGATCCATCCAGGTATTTTAACTAAAGAAGAAATCGATTACTTCAAAATAGATTTTTATAAACTAAAATTGTCTAAAATAGGAGTATTATCTTATAAAAACCAATCAATTGTAATTGCAATAAAAATCCCAAGAAATTATATAAAAATGGATTTGAAATTAATTATTCCTTTATCAAATAAGGACAATTTACAAGTAGATACAGAAAACGAATTAATTGTTACAATTAATAAAAAAAATTACAAATATGAAAAAGACAGGGCTTTAAAAGACCTGAAATTAAGTAAAAATTGTATTTTCGAAAATAACTGTAAATTTAAACTTGAAAATAAAACAAAATTAAACATTTTAGGTGACGATACACTAGTAATCGTGAATGCACTTGAAGAAAAACTAGTTCAAAACTGTGATAACAGAGAACTGGTATTAAATAAAAACTATTTAATTATTTTCACTAATTGTAAAATTGAACTTGATAACAAAATGTTTACAAACACAAAAATTGAATTTATTGAAAAGTTTAATTATCCAGCTAAGATGCTGAATCAAAGCTATAAAAATGATGTAATTTTTGACAAATTAAAAACAGAAAATTTGAAAAATATTGAAAAAATCAAAGAATTGGTATACCATAAAAATGTTACATACGGTATAAATATAACCATAATGTCATGTTTAATTGTATTAGTAATTATATTAATTGTATTTTGGAAAAGAAAAAATATAAACATAAAAATATTAAATAAAAGGATTCAGGAGAATCCTAAAACTAACCCTGGGGGAGTTACATATACATGCCATCCACCTACAAATATGCCACTAAAACAAGGGCCAGCAGTAGCCACTAATAGCAAAGTCAGCATATTCTGATACCTAAACAGAATATGCTGGAATTATTGAAACATAAACATCCACATGCCTAGAAATGGCCAGTCAGCACATAGTATAATCATAAGCAACTATAGCAACATTGTTGCAAATGATTATACTATACATATGTATATGAGTATGCATATCAGAATATACAAACAAGTATAGAATTGCTTGAAGCAATGTACAATAAAAAGATATAAATATATGTATGTAGATAAAAGCTCTTAAAGCAAATACATATGAACATATTTTACATACATACAAATTACATACATACAAATTGTAACAGCTATCTGTAAACGGTCCAAAGTAGGATGGAGTGAGCTAATGAAGCCAGAACGATTCGAGTGGCCAGGCATAGAGGTGGACTCTCCTCCACAGTAAATTTTAATAAATACTATATTAAAAACAAACGTTTGAAGTTTACTTTTAAATAATAAAATTGAGACGAGGCGATCAACCCATAACTCGCGCTTCGCCCTAGCTAACGAGCGAGCGCGCATTGGTTACGCTTGATACGTGCAGGTCCAAGCAAGTTCAGCCTCGGAGTGCGCTTTTTGCATAACTCCTCTGCCGTCTCAAGTTGCCACTGGCGATCCAGAAACGGGTTTTTTCTCCATTTACTTATTATTCTTCTCCTCATCATCGTTGGTCTCCTTGGCGTGGGGATGAGGCTTAAGTGTTGGCATGGTTGCTCCTCGCGGTTTTCCATGACACCATGAACTAAGAGGGAAGCTCCATATATGAATCAATGTAGGACTCGAACTTGCACGGCTTCTTATGTGGAGATTACCGCACCAACATCTCTCAATTCCGCATACCCTGCATCCCTCCTAGTATCTCCCAGCTCTCCTTCCTCCCTAGTCAATCCTCCTCCTAAGCCAGGGTGTTAAGCGTCACCGTCCCCATTGGTCGGTTTGCAGCCAGGGGGTCTAAATTCCGGCCGTATTTTAACGGCGCCTCCCTGAACCCGGGCCACCTCACGGAGTATGTTTGGCCTTACCGCGGCAAGGGACGCTGTCGTGGTGTACCCCCCCTTTTCCCCCTTATATTTTTCAGACCACTGCGCTTGCCTCGTCGAGCAGGTGGTCGTACGACCAAGATGAATACAACTAAAATAAAAACACAAAAAAACTTATCTTCCCCATCTCGGAGTATGACTATGCAGGCGCGAGCGCCAAGCATAAAAACTTCTTCTTCCCCATCTCGGGGTAAGAATGCGCAGGCGCAAGCGCCTAATGCGCCGTTTCGCTCCGATAGGGGCTCTTCCGGGCTGGAGGTGGGTGTTGCACGCCGGCCCGTGACTATGGGTGTTATGGCGGGGCCTAGCACCAGTAGAGCTGCGGGGATTTTGCTGGAAACGGCAGATCGTTCCGTGGCGGTAGACACTAGGGCCCCGATAAACACCGACGTGGCTGCGAAGCCTAATCTTGTGAAGGCAGGGGTCTCACGGCCTGGCCCGAGTGGATTAAGTCGACAAGCACCTACACACGATAATATGGAGGGCGTGGCAGTGATGGAAACTACGAGCCACTCCTATCAGAAGTTGGAGTCGGAGCGGCTCAAATTCGCTGACAAGCGAAAGGCCGCGAAGACGCTAAGGATACACGACGGGATCCCGTTGGAAACGCTGCCACAGAGCACGAAGGAAGCGGTGGAAAGGACGAAAGCTCTGCTGCCTAGTTTTCGGGGCACTGGGGCTTCAGTGGAAAACCGGGTGCCTTCGTGTAAACGACAGAGATCGGCGGAGGAACAAACTCCGGCGACGAAGAGAATCCGGCCGCACTCCTGGGTGGGCAGGCCTAGCTTTGCCGAGGTTGCGAAGGATAGGATCCTTATTGGGGTCCTGGACCAAGGCAACGAGCTCGGGTCCTTAGGTCCAGAAGGCCCTTCCTGACAAGTGGTATTGTCCCTTAATAAGGAGTCTATTGGGTTTCTAGAGAAGAGGCAAGGCCGCGTTTCATATGGCCTCGATGAAAGTTTACCGCAGGGACGCTCAGCGTGCCTCTGGGTCGGGTGAAGCAATGGCCGTAGATATTGAGACACCCGAAGCGGAGCCAGGACCGGAACTCTCCGACGCTGAAGGCAGCGTCTACTCCCAGACAAACCTGGCACCAACAATGCATAGGCTGTTTGCGGAGGAGGAGGTGCTTCTCAGTGACGGGGAGGGTGAAGCTGACGTTACCGTCGTAGCTGGAGGGGAGGAAGCGGCTGTCTCGCATGAGAGTGCTGCAGATAAACCTCCATCGCTCTAAAGCAGCTTCAGCTGCTCTCCTAGGTCGCCTAAGCAAAGGCGACGTTACGGTGGTACTCATTCAGGAACCTTGGGTTTGCAACTCAAGGGCATGTGGGTTGAGTGCCACCGGTTTTAAGCTCTTCATGGAGCGCGGTAAAGGTAAAATTAAAGCCTATATTCTGGCTAAAGCAGATTTAAATATATTTCCTTTACCTAATTACAGTGATGGCGACGTCACGGCAATTCTCGCGGAGATACGGGGTATGTCGATCGTGCTGGCATCGGATTACATGGCGTACGAAGCCGAGTACCCTCCTGCCTCTATGGTTCGGAACTTGGTGTCCAAGTATGAGAGTGAACACATGTTGGTCGGCAGTGGCGCAAATGCTCACCATGTCAACTGGGGGAGCACGGACAGCAATGATCGAGGTGAGTTACTTTCCAACTACCTTCTAGCAACTAACTTACTTATATGCAACAAAGGTAGGGATCCCACCGTCATTACTAGCAATCGTAAAGAAGTTTTAGATATAACTCGATGTAGTGTTAGTCTATCTGAACTGATCGAGAGTTGGCGGGTTCTAGACGAACACTCCTTCTCTGATCACCGTTATATTGAAATCGTATTTAACTTTTCTTTTACCAGCCCAAAAGTGCGCAAAAACCTAAAAAACAAGGATTGGCGCTCTTAAAAAAGGTTATTTGAAGATAGGCTAACCAGCGAACCTCTTATTGAACCTAATTGCATCGGGGATCTCGAGAACATGGTGGACGTTTTTACGATGAACTGCTCAAATGCCCTAGATAAGGCTTGCCCTGAATCTAAACAATGGGGCAAACGTAAACCCCATTGGTGGTCACGTGAGTTGGACTCACTACGTAAATCTTGTAGAAAAAATTTCAACAAAGCAAAGTGACTTAGTCTCGAGCTGGTATGGCAAGAGTAAAAAAGTCTCTCCAGACCTATAAAAAAGCTTTAAGGGCAGCAAAGAGATCTCCGTGGAGAAACTTCTGCGGCGGCATCGAGGGTTTTTCCGAGACAGCCATGCAAAGGAAGGTCCTCTCAGGATCCTCTAACCCGATAGGTTTCTTGCAGAAGGAAGACGGTTCCTGGACCTCAACGGGAAAGGAAACTCTTGAATTGCTACTAGACACCCACTTCCCTGTGAACACAACTGCGGATGAAAGAATTCCTCCGTTTATTTCTTCCAACCCCGTCAACATACCGGTTTCGGAAGAAAAGGTTAAATGAACTATCCAAAGCTTTAAGCCATACAAATTTGCAGGGCCGGATGGGATAATGAAGAAGAGGTGTCTGCAAAATGGCTCTCTACTATTTTCAGGGCCTGTTTCAAACTGAATCACATACCGTTGGCATGGAGAAATGTCACGGCTGTTTTTATTCCTAAATATGGTAAGGCCTCATACACTAATCCAAAGGATCTTAGGTTTATCAGTCTATCACCATTTGCTCTTAAGGCACTTGAAAGGATTGTTAGTAGCTACCTGTCCGATACCATCGACAGTCGACTACTGTCTAATGACCAGCATGCCTACCGCAAAGGCAAATCTAATGAGACTGCACTCCATAGCTTGGTCGGCTATATTGAGAAGTCTCTCAGTGTCAGGGAGTTCTGTCTTGTAGCCTTCCTGGACATTGAAGGCACCTTCAATAACGTGCTTCCAGAAGCCATAACTGGCGCCGTTAGGGATCTAGGAGCTGAATGCTCACTGGTTGAGTTTATCGGCCAGGTACTCTGTTGCAGAGTAGTAAGGGCTAAGCTGGGTGCGAGCGAATTGTCGCGGCACATGTCGAGGGGGACGCCACAAGGAGGTGTCCTATCCCCACTTCTGTGGAACCTCACCGTTAATACGCTACTGCGAGATACGGTATGAGGTGGCGCAAAAGTTGTCGCGTACACTGATGACGTCGCGATCGCACTCAGGGGAAAGTTTCCGCAGACATTATGCGAGCTGATGCAACGAGCCCTCCGGGAGGTATCCAAGTGGTCCACCCACTGCGGGCTCAGGGTCAGCTCAAGTAAAGTGGAACTCGTACTCTTCACGATAAGGTATAAAGTGCCTTCGGTGACTCCGCCGGTACGAAATGGTATCCGGTTAAGTATTTCTACAAGTGCCAAATTTCTAGGCTTGTTTCAGATAGGAAGTTGAACTGGAAAGAGAACCTGGTTCAACGTCATGAAAAGGCTTCCATAGCCCTCTACACATGTAAGAGAGCCGTAGGCAGAAAATGGGGTCTTAATCCCCGGATCTGTCGGTGGATTTTCACAGCGGTCGTCAGACCAATTCTTCTATATGGGGTGATCGTATGGTGGCCTGCATTAGACAAAGAGGTTAACCTCAGGCTACTCACCAAGGTGCAAAGATCTAGTATGATCTGCATAAGTGGGGAGAACCACGCCAAATGAGGCTTTGAACACCATTTTAGACCTCCTTCCTTTAGATCTGGTCGGACAACAGACGGCAGCGATGACTGCTTTGCGACTAAGAGAGACATCCCAGTGGCACCCTGAAAGCCAAGGGCAGTCTAATATTTTGAACAAGTTCTGCTCTATTCCGAGCAGCACGAACCGGTGCGCTTGGACATCGGTAAATGCAAGTAACTTTATTACACGAATTCCAAGCAGGGAGGAGTGGAAACCTGAGATGCATACTCCACCTGATAGCATTGCCATCTATGGCTCGAAACTCGATAATCAGGTAGGAGAGGGCGTTCTCTCACGAAATCCTCTCCTGCAAACGTCCTTTAGGTTACCAGATCACTGCAGCGTCTTCCAGGCTGAGGTCTCAGCTATCATGGAAGCGGTAGAGAAGATTGTGACTTGGAGTATAGGGAGAGACATCTTCATTTTTAGTGACAGCCAGGCTGTAATCAGAGCTCTGAGCTCTTTCACGTTTAACTCGAATATCGCGCTGGACTGCCGCCGATCTCTACAGGAGATGGCTAAGCAGAACAGACTGTACCTCATTTGGGTCCCTGGTGACCGGGACATAGAGAGAAACTGCATGGCAGATGAACTTGCAAGACAAGGTACGACCAAGCAGATTCTTCAGGATAAAGAACGCATTGGTATGCCATTTGCCACTTGCAAACTGCTACTCAGAGATTTTACATGTAAACAAGCTGACAATAGATGGAGGTAAAATACGGCCTGTCAAACCTCAAAGCAGACGTGGCCCAAATGGGATCGGAAACGGTCGCGCAGCGTTCTCTCTCTAAGAAGGGAAAACATTTCGAATGTGATCGGAGCTCTAACAGGGCACTGTCTGATAGGTATACATTCTGAAAGGCTGGGAGTGCCCTTTCAAAGATGCAGTAGGAGCTGCAAGAGTGACGAGGAGGAGGAAACGATCTTGCATTTACTGTGTAAGTGCCCTGCACTGTGGCGATATCTGGGATCACCGTTTCTGGATGACGTTAGTAAGGTTTCAAGTACCGAGGTAAATTGTCTGTTGAAGTTTATCAATGAGGCAAACTGGTTTAGTAAGGGGTACTTTCTTTTGGATGGTACAAAAACTTTTCTTTGTGGTAACACAATGGGCCTAATACTGGCCCAAGTAAGCCGCTGCAGGCGGCTGCCACTCCAACCTAACCTATTATTCTTCTCTCGTTTTTATTTTGATTTATTACTTAATCTTCTTTTTGCACACATGCAGCTGCCCACCTCCGCAATAGCCCCTCTGCTCTTAATATAGCAAAATATGGTGAAAATTGTTTTTATTGGTATGGTAGAATTAAATTGAGTGTGGTGGCCAATTTTTCGCTTGTGAATTCTTTCGGCTGCACGCGCAAATTTTGTTGATCAAAAAGCTCTTTTAACATTTGCGCCTTCTCATTTCTTACAAGTTATCTGTCATCACCTTCCTTTCCTGTTCGCTATTCCTGTGGTATGAACATCTGTGACGTGTACGCTGCCGGCGTTGTCGTAATCTGGTTTTTTGTATAATTCTTGCATATAACCCATTTTATATACAAACAAACAAATTATTTACTCTCAATCAAATTATTACTACCAATCCCTAAGCCCTAATTCTAAATAGCGCCCACGAACACCACATATACTAGACACTTTGTCTACCATGACTTAAAAAATATTCTACGCATCACTTCCTAACTCTTTTTCTCAATTAACATAATATGCGTTAATTAGTTCCTCTCTACATATTGTTCTTACATTAGGTACTCTTGCGACTTTTTCGCACTTGCAATTACAGCAAGTGTGTCACCAGGGCCAGCGGGGCCATGTATGTACACAGTATGAAAGTTTTAAATCGGTTCAAATATTTAAAAAAAATACTGATATAATGAAAAAAATTTCATCGACTATAGTGCGAGAACTATTACCATGCTTTTTAAAATAAATTCACTCGAAATTTTTGCAAAATTTTCAACGCTTCACCTTGCGCTTTACATAGAATCGCAATGTCGATCGTTCCATTCAAATTTTTGGCGCTTAAAGATATTTTAAAATGGCCGAGCAGTTGCTTGCTTATTTGGTGTTCCGAAAGCATACTGTTGTCTTTTTCTGTCGTATATTTAGAACAAGAAAATATACTTCAAATGTGCTTGAAAAATTGCTATTAGATAATAAGATGCGTTTCAGAACACTCGCTGAATTCGTACTTAATTTTCACAGCGTTCCTGAGTGTTGACAATAAATTGTTTTTATTACATTGTGTGAAAAACAGTGCCTTTTATTTATGTGTAAGAAGAATGAATTCAGTTTTTGATACACTCTCACTGCAAGTCGAATGTTATTTACGGTAAGTAGCTACACATAAAAAAAATCTCCAACAAAGCTCACGGATCAAATTATGTAATATAGTATTCAACTAATATATGTATATAAATTTGTCGCTGACCAAAATTCATGTTTATATATTATTTAAATGATATTAAATACATATAACAACACATTTGTCTACAATTACTTTCTCAACTTGAATCAGTCAAAATCTACTGATTCACAGTCAGGTAGAGGTTACTATAATTGTGATCAGTAACCTCTTTCTGACTTAATTAGTAAAATTTTACTGTTCATCAGTTATTTCGACTCATTCATTTAAGAATATATCCTTTAATTCGCAGCATTATACTTTTCATAATAATTTTTTAATCTCCAGTTTCCAGAGAAGCATAATGTCCGGTAGAAACGAAGACAGACACAAATATCCTCGGAACTATTAGAGTGGAGTATCAAAAAGAAAAGCTGCTGCAGAGAAAGCTCAGAAATTAGATGAGCAGCTTGCGAAAACTCCCAAATTAAGCAGATTTTTTCAAGTTACCGAGCAACCTAAAACTCAAAATCATGATCTGCCGTCGACTTCTAATCCTGGTTTGGCTCCTGTTTTGGAATCGGAAAAACAAGACGAACCAGCGCAAGACTGTCAGGTCATCGAAGGACCAAAAGAATTTTCTGACAATCTGAATGTGGAAAATGATATCGGAGTTTGGACAGCGCCGTTCACAGACAAAATGATTGATTACTGGATCAAACAAGGCCCATCCGAGTTACAACACTGTGACGAAAATCTCTTTTCGAAGATGTCAGTAACTCAACCCCGCTACGACGTTGATGAGGGCTCTAGAAAATGTACGAAAAATCTATTTTATCGAACGCATCAGAACAAAGAAGTGTTTTATCGCACTTGGTTGTGTTTTTCTCCAACCACTGGAAAAATATACTGCTTCTTGTGTAAGCTCATGACGAATTCACCCAGTATTTTTTTTCGCTGGGAAAGGCTTTTGCGAATGGAAGCATGCCTGCTCAACACGAAACTTCGAAGAGTCACCTGAATTCCCTCATTGATTTTTCAACTCGTTCCAAGAAATTATCTTGTATCAATTATGCAATTGATGAACAGGCAAGTTTTGTACTATCATAAATTAAAAAATATTCAAATACCTTACAACTATTTTGATAATAATTCGAATTACTGGTACAAGATGAAGCTAGATATTGGAGAGAAGTTCTCAAACGAGTAATAAGTGCAATCAAATTTCTTGCTGAGCGTGGGTTGTCCTTTCGTGGTACTGATGAGACAATTGGTTCACCTAGTAACGGATATCTCCTTGGTATCATCGATCTTCTTGCGCAGTATGATCCTTTCCTCGCTGGTCACTTGAAAGAACACGTTAATAAGGGTAGTGGTCATATCAATTATTTGTCGTCCACAATAGTTGAAGAGTTAGAGAGATCTTATGGTTGAGATAACGAATTACTGGTTGAGATAACGAATCGCATTAAAAAAGCGAAATATTTTTCTGTTTCGGTGGATTCCACACCCGATGTGAGTCATGTTGATCAATTAACTGTGATTTTGAGGTATATGGAAAGTTTCAATCCAGTTGAAAGTTGTTTGACTTTCATCCCTCATTGTGCTAACAAAAGCGTAGACATGGCGGAAGCTCTTCTTGGTTTTCTTGAACAACAAGGGATTGATATAAAAAACTGTCGGAATCAATCCTATGATAATGCAGCAAATATGAGTGGAAAGTATAAATGCATACAGGTCATAATATCGGAAAAAACAGTTCTGCAATATTCATCCCTTGTTCTGGTCACTCATTAAATTTGGTAGGACAATCAGCTGCTGGTGAATGATCGTCTGCAATTCTTTTTTCGATTCTGTACAAGAACTTTTTGTTTTTTTCACTGCCTCAACAGCTTGATATGAAATATTTATAAGGCACCTTTCGTCTGAAAACACTAAGAAGGTTTTTATACACTTAAAAACTTAATCGATACTCGTTGGTCTTGTCGCGCAGATGCTGTTAAAGCTCTTGTTCATGGCTACAAATATATTGGATTGTTATTGCATTGAATGAGATCCGGAATGATTCCGAACAAAAGGGCACCGCAAAATGTCAAGCTCGCGGTCTCTTTAAAAATATGTCGCGATTAGAAACTTTATACACAATTTTGGTATGAAATACTCGAAAGATTCAATTCTACTATCCATTATTTACAAAGTTCAACCATGATTCTAAGTACAGCTTTGAATTTGCTGACATCGATGAGCTCGTTTGTTGAATCTAAAAGCGGCGCATTTTATTCATATGAAACTGCAGGGAAAGAGTTGTCTGATGCATAAGAATATGAAAATGAACGCGTTCGAGCTCGTAATGTACGGTTGAATCCCGTCGATTATGGTAAAGCGTCTGCGCTACAATTATCACCAAAAGAAAAATTTCGTACATAATCTTTTCTCCCTGTCATCGATCAACTTATTGTTTCGTTGAAAGAACGAATTTCTGCATACGAAGTCGCTAATAAGCGATTCGGTTTTTTATCTGAGATTAGCACGATGGAACCTTCTCAGTTGGAAGTGGCAGCCAAGAAACTTGTTGGATTCTATCCTCTAGATTAAGAAGATAATTTAGATAGTGAATTAGTGCATCTCGCAACTTTTTCGAAACAATATGATAAACCAGACAAAGAACCGATAGAAGCATTTTTATATCGTATAATTATTCAGAAGAATGTTCAATCCATATTTTGCAATGCAGAAATAGCTCTACGTATGTACTTGTCCATGATGGTGACGAACTGCAGTGAAGAAAGATCTTTTTCGAAACTGAATTTCATCAAAAACAGATTGCGAACTAGCATGACACAAGATCGTTTGACAAATCTCATGCTTCTCAGTGTCGAAAGTGATGTTCTCCGTGATTTGAGTTTTGATGATGTCATCGATACGTTTGCTAATAAAAAATCTCGTAAAGAACCTCTAGCTTAAGATAACAATTTATAGAAGAGCATTCAATAAAAAACAAGTGAAATTACAATGAGTTGAAATTTTCCGAGTTTAAGAAAAATTAAAAAATTATGAAGGCCCCTACCAAACGCAGGCCCAGGGCCTCAAAACTCTAAATGCGGCCCTGGTCGTCTCATGCTTAAAACACAATACCGGCGAACGGCGAATTTTTCGTCGCGAACGTTCGCTGTCAAAAATAGAACACACTGACATATGTGAGAATGCACACAACCAAAGCGAACAATGACTTTCGTCCGACGAACATTAGTTGTGATATATTTATTTCTATTGTCGTCGCTGGCGGCAGCGGCAAAATTTAACCCATTGTGGCCATATGTTTAATATACCCAGAGTTTTTAAAAAGAAATATTTAAATTTCAGCACAAAATATTATTCTCACTTTTTCTAAAGAGTCTAAGCTCGGGTGCAACCCGTGTTTATTTCCAATGAACCGTGCTTTTTGTATGCAATAAAACCAATGAATGAAATAATCTTTATTTTGAAAAACTAAATGACTTTTTTATTTAAATAAAAACTAAACCGAACTGGCATGTTTTTAATATCTGCTGGTCTTTAAGAAATTTTTACAGTAAGGTATCTATAAATTTGGAAAAGTGGGCGGTGCCACGCTCTATACAGTGAAAAAATCAAATTCCTTGTAGCTCCACAACTATTTGATGGATATGTACAATATTTGGTATAGATTCTATATATGAGGCTATTTATTATTTGTTGGGGGAAAAAGAGCACTCATGCCCCCCTTTCAGACGAAACTACTATTCACAATATCTTTCCACCTATCTGACGAAGATATTTGATATTCGATATATAAGTTAACACGCTGCGGCACCCAACAAGTTGCGTTCCCACATTATAGCAATACACGTGCCGCTACATCAGCATAATTGCAGTCAATCGCAACCTAACACCCTAACTCAAGGCCGACCGCATTTCACCATATTCACCTGTGGGAAACCAAGGACATAATTAGTACCACGTACTAATGCTTATAGGAACCGATCCAGACAGCATGGTCAGCAAAATATGTTTCACACGATTGTGAAATACTTGGACATGCCATTGGTGCATGTCAACCGTGGGAAGCCAACGCACCTAAACTTCGCATACGACTTCAGGCATTAGGACAGCAGTACGGTACTCTATAAAAGGGAGCAGCGCAGATTTGAGGGCAGTTGCGCAGTAGGCCTGGTGATTAGCATAGTTAACTAATTAAATTGTGAATTAGATTCTAATAAAGAGTAACTGTAATAACTGACATCTAAATAATCTTTTATTTGGCAGGGCAAGGTGGCCCTTTAATTTTTTTGATTGTGCAGGACCTTCAGTCCTTAACTGGCGCCCGAGCAGGGACCAGTAGTGAAGTGTATAAATAAAAATAATACAATAATAAGTGAAAAACAAGCGAAAGCTAAAAGATAATAAAAGCAATACAAGCAATTGTTAAAAACAAGTGAAAGCTAAAAGATAATAAAAGCAATACAAGCAATTGTTAAAAACAAGTGAAAGCTAAAAGATAATAAAAACAATACAAGCAATTGTTAAAAACAAGTGAAAGCTAAAAGATAATAAAAACAATACAAGCAATTGTGTGAAGTGAGAAGGAAGTGAAGGTCGTTAAAAGCTAAAAAACAGGGATACCTGTGAGCCAACAATTCACTGCAAATGATCCTTTGGATCTTGTAAGTATCCTGTACATTTTTTTTACCCTCTTTTCTTTCATAGACAAATGCTGACTAGATCAGCCATGGATTCACTTCAATCGACCGTTATGAACCTGACTGGAGCAGTCAACGCTCTCCTGGAACAGATGAGTAATATGGAAAGGCGGGTGTCCTCCTTGGACAGCCTCAGGTCACAGCTCACCGTTGGTGGAGAAGCAAGAGAATCAACGCAAGAAGTTGCATTGGAACCACGAAGCCCAACGACAGAGGCCGACTTGAAGGACATCTCGCGACTACCCGACTCTGTTAAGGAGCTGCGGCCATTTGACGGCAGCCCGGTACAATACGTTTCCTGGATACATTCTGTGGAGAATATATTAGCTGGTTTTAAGATAGTAAGTGATAAGCCGATATACCGTGCAATTCTGCAGCACATACGGCAAAAGGTGCGAGGAGCTGCCGATGCTGCCCTCATCTCGTACAACATTTTTGATTCTAACTGGAGTGCCATTAAGGAGGGTCTATCTCTCCATTACGCTGATAAGCGTTATATAAGAACATTGGAGTACCAACTCCACCAGCTTTCTCAAAAGGATTCACGGTTGGACGAATTTTATGCCGCCGTAAATCACCAATTTTCGCTTATTATTAATAAGCTTAAGACAGAGGCTTACTCCGAAGAAACAGTCGAGGTGTTAATAGATACTTATAGGAACCGTGCCCTAGACGTGTTCATCCGTGGGTTGAACAGGGAGCTAAGCAAGATGCTCCTGATTCAGCGACCCAAAACACTGCCAGAAGCATATTCAGCATGCCTCGAAATCCAAAATACAAATTTCCGCAATTTTACATTGCATACGGCACGACCTAATAATCGTCTTGTTATACCAACAAACACAATTCCTGATCGTATGTACGGCTTTAATGGTAGCAGAGCACCTCCAATTCCACCAAAACCAACCCAGCGTCCTTAGGATCGCAGATTCCCTTCTGAAAGACGGGACTATCAGTTTGCCCCGAAACGGGATACTCCATTGACACCCCAACCGGCTGTTGAAAAAATGGACGTAGATCAGTCAGTACGTTCACGCAAGGTAAACTATATGAATCGCCCGAATCCATTTAAGCGGTTTGCAAAATCCGAAAATTTTCCCCGCAAGCAACAGAAGCTTTTCAATATAGAGACAAAAACTAATAGTGACGAGATGGCCGGCTGCGTCGAGGAGGAGAATTTTCTATCCGACGGCCATCTAGCGTACCATACTTAGAGTACGTTCTCCCTGTCGGCCGCACGTTAGATTTCCTTGTGGACACAGGTGCCAACAAGAATTTCATCAAACAAGCAGTCGCCAAACAAACCGTCGCAGTCGACAAACCCTTTTCTGTGAAATCGGCGGGCGGGAATATCCCAATAGTAGAGAAAATTAGTTCAAAGCTTTTCAAGGACATAGGTGTCAACTCCGACATAACCTTCTTTGTGCTTCCGGGATTGTCGTCATTTGACGGAATCATAGGGGACGACACACTTAGGGATATAGGCGCTATAGTTGATAGGAAATCGAATACTTTAACAGTAAACCAATTAAAAATTCCATTAAAGGCTCGTGTATCCACCCAAGTGAATTATACGTTGTCCAAAGATCTCCCTCTGGAAACGGAGGAAAGAGTAAATAAACTCCTTGATAAATTTAGCGATCTTTTCCTGCCACTAAATGGGAGCGTACGCGCTGAGATCAAAACATCAACTCCTGAACCAATTTATAGTAAAAGTTATCCCTATCCTTCTTGCATGAGAGAAGAAGTCGACCGACAAGTGAACGAGTTGCTAGAGGAGGGAGTTATCCGACCATCTAAGAGTCCATACAACTCTCCTATTTGGGTGGTCACTAAGAAACCCAAACCTAATGGAGAGAATCAATACCGTATGGTGATCGATTACAAAAGGCTTAACGCCGTAACGATCCCCGACACCTACCCTATTCCTGATATAAACGCAACATTGTGTAGTCTAGGCAACTCCCGTTACTTCACAACCATTGATTTGACGTCGGGATTCCACCAAATCCCTATGAAAGATTCCGACATACCAAAAACTGTCTTTTCAACGATGAACGGGAAATATGAATTTTTGAGGCTGCCTTTTGGTCTCAAAAACGCCCCAGCCATTTTTCAGCGTATGATCGATGACGTGTGGAAAGAATATATCGGTAAGATTTGCTACGTGTACATCGACGATATCATCGTGTTCGGTAAGGACTCCGATGACCATTTAAACAATGTTGAAATGGTTTCCTCTCGATTGAGGGAATCTAATCTTAAAGTAAATTTGGAAAAAACATGTTTTTTACAGGATAAGGTTGAATTTTTGGGATACATCATCACTCCCGAAGGAGTACGTCCCGATCCGAAAAAAGTTGAGGCGATGAACAAAATTCTGCCACCATGCAATTTGAAGGATCTGAAAAGCTTTCTGGGAATGACCTCTTACTATCGAAGTTCATTCGCGATTATGCCAAGATAGCTAAGCCATTAACGAACTTAACACATGGAGAAAATGCACAAATAAGGGCCAATGCATCGAGGAAGGTAACAATACAGGTGGACAGTGTGGGTTTGCGGGCTTTTGATGACTTGAAACATATGCTAACTTCCGCAGATGTCCTCGTATTTCCTGATTTCGGTAAGCCTTTTAATTTAACCACCGACGCGTCGAACTACGCAATTGGGGCAGTCCTATCTCAGGGGGATATAGGTACGGACAAACCAATTGCATATATTTCTCGATCTCTAAATAAGGCAGAAGAAAATTATGCCACGAATGAAAAAGAGATGCTGGCTATAGTCTGGGCCTTAGATAATTTGAGATCGTACTTGTACGGAGCAAAAAAGATAAGAATTTATACCGATCACCAACCATTAACGTTTTCGTAATTATAATGCAAAGCTAAAAAGGTGGAAGGCACGAATCGAGGAATATAACTGTGAGATAATTTATAAACCGGGTAAGACTAATGTGGTTGCTGATGCTCTTTCCCGTCTTAAGACCGAAGTTAATGCCTTAACGGATTCTGTGGTGGCCCAACCGGCAGAAAGTGAAATAGGAAACGATAATGGGGATGCAGGATCAGAAGCCACAATGCATTCTGCTGATCAGGATAGTTCGGACTTAATACCCCATGTGGAGGACCCCATTAACGTCTTTAGGAACCAGGTGAGACTTAGGGTAGGTCAGGAATCTCGATGCCATGAAGAACCACATCATGGCTACCGCAGATATTTTATCTCTTTGCCCAATTTTGACAGAACAAACATAATCTCAATCCTTAAAGAATGCCTTAATCCCAATGTTATAAATGGTTTAAAAATCCCGGAAGAATTTCTTCAACTATTGCAGGACGTGTATGCTAATAATTTCCATAGGTATAAGATCAGGATCACACAGCGAGTCGTCGATGATGTGACACTAGCCGACAGAATTTTTAGTATAATCGAAAAGGAACATAAACGTGCACATAGGAATGCTCGCGAGAATAGGGAGCAAATCCTTGAGAAATTTTATTTTCTTGCAATGTCAAAACAAATTAAGGATTACGTTAGGCAGTGCGAGATGTGCAAACTTAATAAATATGACAGGCATCCGGCCAAGCCTTATTTACAATCAACACCAATTCCCAGCTACCCATGCGAGATCATCCACATCGACATTTTTGAAATTGAGAAGCAAAAGTTCCTGAGCTGCGTAGATAAATTTTCTAAATTTTCCAAATTATTCCCTATCAAAAATAAGTCATCTATCTATACACGCAGGAAACTTACCGACGTTTTGCATTATTTTTCCGTGCCAAAAATATTGGTCATGGACAATGAGAGGGGTTTCCTAACCCCACTCGTTCTTAACTACATTAGGTCTCTCGGGATTGAGATTTATCAGACACCCACTCAACGGAGTGAAGCCAATGGCCAGGTAGAAAGGTTACATTCCACCCTGATAGAAATTTATCGGTGCATATCTAACGACTTGCCTAGGATGACTCCCAAAGAGAAGGTAGAAATAGTCGTAGATAGATACAACAATACGGTTCATTCCATAACCAAAAGGAAACCGGTAGATATTTTCTTCAACCGAACAGCTAGAGTAAACTACCAAGGCTTAAGGGACTTTAGGGATCAAACGCATGAGAATGTTAAGGCCTTGCTGTTACATGAGCAGGAAACTAGAAATGCTAGGATAAATGCAAAACGCTCGCCACCTCGTGATTTTAATAGTGGCGATGAATTATTTATTGCTAACAAACAGATAAAAAGTAAACAAAAGGCACTGTACAAAAAAGAAGCAGTTGCTGAAAATAGAAATGCGACTATAGTAACGCAAAGTGGGAAAAAGTTCCACAAAACAGATATAAAGAATGTGTAGATAACATTGGTCAGAAGGTTAGTAGAAGCTTAGGATCATTAGAATCCGGAGGTCCGGATACAGGCGTTAACGCGCTTGTAGTCGATGAAGTTATAATGGTTCAATTCCACTATCCTCATTGGTGTGAGATAACTGATTCGGATGGGTTCAATTCCCCCAACGTGATCTTCTGCTCACTTGCGTGAAGTCATCCGTGCCATGAGTAGGTCATTTGCAATTATAAACGCTTATGACTAAAAGGGATCAACGCGGACCTTCCATAGTCAAGTCAATACCTATATTCCAATGCAAAACTATAAAACACATAATTAGCGAAACATGCGCAATAAAGCGCCCGAAGAAATATATAAGCGTAAAAAACTCAAAAACAAAAGAAATAAAAATTGCAATAGATATACGTAGAAAACGCAAAAACAAAGTAAATAAAATTGCAATAAATACGCGTAAAAAACGCAAAAACAAAGTAAACAAAAATTACAATAAATATGCGTAAATACGCAAAAATAAAAAAGAAATAAAAAAACGCAATAAAATGCGCAAAACGCGCCAAAAGAACAAAAAAAAAACAAAAAAATATAAAAAAGGGGAAGAGAGATTTTCTCAAAAAAGAAAAAAATAAAAATTGCATGAAACCTACTCATAAACTAACAAGTTAAATATTTTTTACTAACCAATAAAACTAGTTGAGCTAAGTAACCTCAATTAATATAACTAACTACTTCACTACTGGGTTCCCAACTAACAAAATAGGAAAAAAACACCTTTAGTCTAATTAACCCTTTCGCTATATTGTTGCCATATGGCAACATCAATCTTTGGGACAGCGTAGTTTCCACCATTTCAAAAAAAAAACTATTATTTTTATGAATAATTATGTTGTTTAAACCTTTCAGTAAAATACAAAATTACAAAACATCATTTTTTTTAGTGTATTGTAGTTCATAGAGCTATTTGAAAGAACCAAGTCTCTTCATTGCGATTTTTTTCAATAAAAGGCACTTTTTTGTTTGCCAGCTGGAAAAAATGTTTCATAACTTTTTGAAAGATTTTTGATGAAAATACATCCATAAATATTTGCTTTAGAGACTACTATCGAAATTTTGAATTATAAAGCTTTGTGTCGGACGCTCTAATTTTTTAAAATGTATATGTTGCCATTTGGCAACGTATGCATTTTAAGGTATTCAAACTCTCAATAACGTGCGGCCAATTTTTAATTAGCATACATTTATTTGCGCTTGTAACTCATAGCGATTAGACGTTTTTTGAGCTTTAGCAAACATTTTTTAGACATGTCACGAAAAATGAAAGAAGCTGATATCGAAAAAATTCTGATAAATTTTGACGACTCGGATATTTCCGATATATCCGACACAGAGGACCCACAAGAAACAGAAACTTTTGATAATTTAATAAATGCATTTGACGAAAATGAAACTTTTTTGATCGAAGAGCTTTCCCGGCAAGATCTGTATGAAATTAATATTTCAAATATTGACGTCGAAGAAAACGTATGTTTGGGTGAAGCTCCAATAGCTGAACCTAGCTCAATTTCAGGTCAAGTTTCAAAGTTCATTCCGAAAAAAAATTGTGAGTTCCGATGGAAGAAAGCACCATGGACTCCTCCCAATACGTGTTTTACTCAGACTTACGCAAATAATGAAATGAAAGTCCCTGTTGTTTATTTCTTGGAGTATTTTTCTGAAAATTTCCTAGACCAAGTTTTGCAAGCCACTAATCAAACGTCTTTATTGCAAAGTGGAAAATCTGTAAACCTCTCTAAGGAAGAGTTTCTGAAATTTCTTGCTTTAGAGATAACAATTGGCACATTGGGCTATCCTAGATTGGATATGTACTGGTCAAAGGCCACAGCAATTCCGTGCTTCTCACAATGCATGACAAGACCGCGATTTCATTCCATACGAAATAATTTGAAATTTACAACAGCCACAACCAATAGTGATAAACTGTATAAAATTCGTCCACTCGTGGATGCTTTTACCCAAAAACTTTACACTATCCCCAAAGACGAAAATCTTTGTGTTGATGAAATGATGATTCCATTTAAAGGAAAGACTGCATTAAGGCAATATATGCCTAAAAAACCCATAAAATGGGGTATTAAAGTATTTTGTCTTTGCAGTTCGAAAGGCATGATTTACGATTTTGAAATATATCAGGGTAAGGGAACTGTTTCAATTAGTCAAAATTTAGGGTTTTGTGCTGATATTGTAGTGCATTTAACAAAAACTATATCTGAAAATACAAATTTCAAGCTTTTTTTTGACAATTATTTTTCTTCTCTTAATTTGTTATTATGTTTAAAACAAAAGGGAATTTGGGCTACCGGTACCATACGAGGAAATAGGATTGGTAAAGTACCTCTCAAATCTGAGAAGGAGTTGAAAAAAGAAGGGCGAGGTAGCTTCGACTTTCGTATAGAAAGAGAAGACAATATCTTTGTTATGAAATGGCTTGATGGTGGTACCGTTCAACTTGTGTCTTCAATTTATGGTGATGAACCTTTACACAAGGTTACAAGATATTGTTCTGAACAGAAGAAAAAAATTGAAATATCTCAGCCTAACATTGTTAAAGTGTATAATAAAAACATGGGGGGAGTGGATAAAATTGACTACCTTTTGTCACTATACCGTATTTCAAAACGATCGCGAAAATGGACACTCAAGGTGTTTGACCACTTCATAGACATGGCCATATGCAATTCATGGCTAGAATATAAAAGAGACTTCTTCAACATTGACCTAAATACTCAAAAGCACATGGACCTTTTAGAATTCCGACAAGATGTTGCTGATAGGCTAATTGCTCTGTCCAACAAAAATGAGTGTGTAGCTAAATCAAGACGCACAAATGAAACACAGCCTGCTGTTTCCATACGATATGATGGAAACCAACATTGGCCGGAGCATACAGAAGAGAAAACGAGATGCAAAATCAACGGATGTTCAGGATATACCAGGTTCAAGTGTTCTAAATGCAATATTCACCTATGCCTCCCTAATGGAACTCGGGACTGCTTCAAGGACTACCATTATATAAGCTAAAAACCTACAACTATTCTAATAAAAAAATGAATTATTATTTTTAATATTATTAATTTGTATTATTATTATTATTCTTATTATTTCCAGTATTAATTATTTTTATCATTATCTTCATAACTTTTTGATTTGTTCTTAGTAATTACTTAAATTGAAGTGTTTATAAAAATGTTATATGTACGTATGTATGTTTATATGAATATTTTTTAATTTCTGATTTTATATTTCCATTTCCAGCATTGCATGTCATAAATAAAACAAAATAAATCGAATAAAACATGTTTATTTCAAATATTACATATATGTGTTTTTCTGTACCTTTAAGGAATTTTGTTGCCATATGGCAACATTGAAAAAAACGGTACTCCGAAAATAATTTTGAATTTTTTTTTATTTATTATTGCTAAGGGAACCAATAAGAGGTCTCGCGTAAAATTTTAGATTTTTTGGACGGCTCAGTAAAAAGATGTACTGAAAGGGTTAACTCCACCAGCTTTTACTAATTCATCTTCCTCTGCGTAACTCAAAATTAATTTAAGTTCCTAGAATAAAGCATAATCAATAAGTTTACATACTCCTAAGAATTTAATTGTCTTTCTTAAACTTTATAGATTAGTATAATAGGAATAGCCATTAAAATTGCCATTGTTAAACGCTTTGCTTACATATGAGCAAATAATATACTAACAATGCTTTAATATAATTCATAGCATCTGCCTCTGCGCAACCGCGCACTCCTATGAGATTTTTAAGAAAGGCTCACCATTAGCTACTATACGAGATGGGTACGGCTGGATCATCAATGGACACTTTAAGCTCATTCACGTAATAGACCTGGAGCGCTATGACTTGGCAACGAATCAACTGGAGCATTTATTAACCACTCTCAATGAATCAACAACAGCAACGGAGGTACTATTGTTCCAACTAAACAAGGTCCACATACACCTAAAAGAACTGAGAGGACACCAGACTGGTAGACAAAGGCGATCCATTGATTGGATAGGGTCAGCCTGGAAATGGATAGCGGGTTCACCTGATGCCACCGACTGGGGTAAAGTTCTTAACAACGATAACTCTCTTAACCAAAACAATGAACAACAGTATAAGGTAAACAATGCAATTTTCAAAAAAACTAATGAACTATTGCAGAAACTAAACACCATTGCGACGATCACAAACGATGTCGTTGATCGAAGAAACTGGGAGAGGCTCAAGCAGGATTTTCAGAACAAAATAGTCATCCTGAAAGAGGACGTGAACGAATTGGTGCGTGCCTGCCAAATGGCTAAAGCTGGCATTGTCAACAGCAATCTTCTGAGCAAAGAAGAGGTAAATCAGCTTGTTAGCGAGATCGATGTACTCCCATACAGCAACGCCATCGAAGCCATCGAGTATAGCAAGCCTTCAATCTATACTAACAACACTCTATTGCTATATGTGTTATCCCTGCCCAAGGTTTCGGCAGAAAGATTCAACCACGTTATCACACGGGCTAATGTCGAAGAGGGTCATAGGATAGAATTGGCCTACAAAACGGTTCTAGTGAATAGGCAAGAGACATATGGCATAAGAGGGACTTGATTGCACTTATCCTCGGCAATGGTATGCGAGAAGGAATCTTTGGACTTGTTGCCGGAGGCTGGCTGTTTGGCATGTCTCCTAAAGGGCGGAAAAACAAGTTGCACCTACACAAGAAGCAACGAATCCACCGTTGAAGTGATCAAAGAGGATACGATTTTCCTTGACAACTTCGTTGGTACCATAGGATAAGGCAAAACCACCGCTCATCTCAACGGCTCTTACATTCTCCGGAGAGACAACGAGACGATCGTAATCAACAACCAGACATACTCGAGTATAACCACCTCAGGAATACAGGTGCTCCCACCTATTCTAACCAGTGTCACAAACCGCACCATGGCGCTAAATCTGGATCTGGTACATGGAATGACGATAGGTAATTTGAAAATATTGAAATACCTTAAGGTTAAGACAAATTGGTTTGCGTTAACTGAAGGATCAGGACTACTGTTACTTTTGCTACTAATTTGGTGTATCTGGAGGAAGCTCATAGCGAAGATCCACTTACCTGAAATAAACATTGTGAATCGGCTTAGTCGAAGGAGCAAGAACCCTTCTTCGCCATCTAATCTGCGGGACGCAGATATTTAAAGGGGGAGGAGTTAACGCGCTGCGGCACCCAACAAGTTGCGTTCCCCCATTATAGCAATACACGTGCCGCTACATCAGCATAATTGCAGTCAATCGCAACCTAACATCCTAACTCAAGGCCGACCGCATTTCACCATATTCACCTGTGGGAAACCAAGGGCATAATTAGTACCACGTACTAATGCTTATGCAATAGGAACCGATCCAGACAGCATGGTCAGCAAAATATGTTTCACACGATTGTGAAATACTTGGACATGCCATTGGTGCATGTCAACCGTGGGAAGCCAACGCACCTAAACTTCGCATACGACTTCAGGCATTAGGACAGCAGTACGGTACTCTATAAAAGGGAGCAGCGCAGATTTGAGGGCAGTTGCGCAGTAGGCCTGGTGATTAGCATAGTTAACTAATTAAATTGTGAATTAGATTCTAATAAAGAGTAACTGTAATAACTGACATCTAAATAATCTTTTATTTGACAGGGCAAGTTGGCCCTTTAATTTTTTTGATTGTGCAGGACCTTCAGTACTTAACTTATATGTATGTACATATTTTCTTAAGATCAAGGTATAAATTATATTTTAAGCACAAAAGCAATATTCAATATCTAAAAAAATACGTCTTTATTGGCGCATTAAAGCAAGACAGGTTTGCTAGTAGATATAACAAAATTTTGAAATCTTAAACGACGTTAAATGTAATGTGTGCACCAAATGTGGTGGAGTTTGGTGGCATAGTTTTTGAAATATACCAGATTCTTCGAAATTGGGTGGTGCCATTTGTGGAATTTTGCTTACTCATATGAAATGTCATATGTGTACTAAATTTGGTAGACTTTGGTAGCATGGTTTCGGAGATACAGTGGCTCCAAGCCAAAGTCGGACACCGTAGAAAAAAATGTTCCTTCCTAAAGATATTTCAACCAAAGCAATTAAAAAAAGGTTAAATATTTTTTCAATAACTCATTTATTGCACTTCCAAAATATAAAACAAAACATATAATTTAATTCAGTATTATAAAATATTCTAGTAAAACATCAAATAAAAGTAAATTCAATGCACAAGCCAAACTCGGACGGTGGCAACTATCCTCTAAATAAATGCAAGTCTGTCAAAGAATTGCAACCAACTTCAAGTAGAGTGTTTAACAGACTACGGGGAATTCCCCGGGTGGTTTTTTTTTAATATATACATAGTTGGAATTACGGTTTGTGATTTAAAAATGTCTAGGCAAGAGGCCAAATAAGTATCTGTGCGTGAAATTGCTGATATTGTCGACAGAAGTCATTCTACTGTTCACGATATAATTAAGCGCTTCAAAACCAACAAACAAGTGTAAAACAAGCCTAAAGCTCCCCACAACAAGATTTTTACCAACTCAGATAAGCGATATCTGTTAGAAAAATTTAAAGATAATCCTTTCCTTAGTGCACCAACGTTAGCTGTTATAGCTGAAAATGAGTTGGGAAAGAAATCTAGTACACCTACCATCAGAAATCTACTTCATAAGGCTGATCTAAATGGTAGAAAGACCCGACAAAAGCCGTTGATCATCAAACGCAATCAGACCATCCGATTAAAATTTGCAAAAGAACATGAAAATAAGGATTTTTCGTTCTGAAAATATGTTATGTTTGCTGATGAAAGTAAATTTAATGTTTTTGGCTCCGATTGGAAAACATATGTTTGGAGGAAACCAAATGAGGAGGTGCAACTGCGCAATCTGAGACCAACTGTCAAACATGGTGGCGGATCGGTAAAGGGTTGAGGTTCCTTTCGGCTTGTGGACCAGGATCTTTGCATTTTATTGAAGGAATAATGAATCAGAATGACTATGATGATTGGTATTTCTACCAAGACAATGATCGAAAGCATAAGGCCTCCAAAGTGCGTTTTTGGTTGCTTTATAATTGCCACCATGTTCTGGAAACGCCACCCCACAGTCCTGATATCAATCCTACCGAAAATTTATGGGACTATCTTTACACAAAAATTCGACAGCATTCCGTTTCAAGCAAAAATTATTTGAAATCTATCTTATTACAAGAATGGGAAAAAATCTAACCTAGTTTTTGCAAAAAATTGGTTAAATCAATGCCTAACCGGCTCAAAATGGTTATTCAAAATAAAGGGCTTCTTACAAAATATTAGTTTTTAAAATATATTTCGATATTTCAAAAAACTTGTTGGTTGTTCGAGTTTGGCCTGCGCATTGAATTTACTCTTATTTGAAGTTTTACTAGAATATTTTATAATATTGAAGTAATTTATATGTTTTGTTTTTATATTTTGGAAGTGCATTAAATGAGTAATTTGAAAAATATTTTACCTTTTTTTAATTGCTTATGAAATATTTTTAGGAAGGAACATTTATTTCTACGGTGTTGAACTTTGGCTTTGCTCTAAAGTGGGCAGTGCCACTCCGGTTTTTAAATTTCTCTGATACAGTATGTTTGTTAGTGCACCCCTATCCTTCATATTAAATTTGAGCGAACTGCCTTTAATGCTGACTTAAATACCGCGTTTTGTGATTTTTGAAAACTACTGTTACACGACAGGTGGGGAATGGTTTTTATCAGATTTTAAAAATTTTCAAAATTTAGCTTATTGACTCGAAATTCAACAGTTTGGTGGTATGGTTATAGTTATTTGCTCTAAAGTGGGCGGTGCCACGCCCATTTCCAAATATTTTTTTCATTCGGTGTATTTGTTAGTCTAGGCGCATCCTCCATATTCAATTTGAGCGAATAACCTTTAATGCTGACTTAAATATCGCGTTTCTTTATTTGTTGAAAATTACCGTTATATGAGAGGTGGGCGTGGTTTTCGTTAAATTTTAAAATTTTTCGTAATTTTGCTTACAGACTTGAAATACAGTATATATACCAAATTTGGTGAAGTTTGGACAGGTAGTTTCGGAGATATAAGTTTTTGTTATAACGTAGGCGGAGCCACGCCCATTTAAAAACAAAAGTTTACACGGGTATTCCTTTGCCAAATTTGCGGAAATTACCTGCAATAGCTACTGAAATATCGCGGACTTTTGATTTTCACAAAATAGCCCATTTGCAATACCAAAGTACCTTGGGTTCAGGGCAATGTGTATACCCAGTTTCGTAAAGATACCTCAATATTTACTCGTGTTATCCGACTGACGGACTCTCAGATAGGCATGGCTTAATCAAGTTCACTATTAATTCTAAGAATTTTGGTATATATATGTATGTCTATATCTATCTCGGTTATTTTATGCTGTTACAAACAAGCGTTAGGGGAATTTGAGTCCTTTATATGCGTCCAAATTGCTTAAGCGATTTTTAAGAAATTTTTACAGTAGGTGCACGTGGATGAGAAAATTTGAATTCCTCTTATATTCGTCACTATTCGGTGCAGATGAATGATATTTATAGGCGGTGCCACGCCCTATTCAGTGGAAAAAACAAATTCCTTGTAACTCTACAACTATTTAATGCATACATTTGTATGTACAATATTTTGTATACTCGTATTGATCCTATACATGAGGCCATTTGATATTTGTTGGGGAAAAAGGAGTACTCGTGCCCCCATTTATGACGAAACTACTATTCACAACATCTTTCCAGCTATCTGACGAAGATATTTGATATTCGATATATAAGTACATATTTTTTTAAGAGCAAGGTATAAAGTGTATTTTAAGCACAAAAGCAAGGTTCAATACCTATAAAATACATCCTGATTGGCGCATTAAAGGAAGCTTGTATTAACAAAAATTTTGAAATCTTAAACGTCGTTTATTGAATTAAATTAGTTACTTACTTAATTGGCGCTATAGCCGCTTAAGCGATTTTGGCCGAACTTCTCCTACAATTTGTGGTATGCGCCTTGTTGTTGTAACACAAATTGAGGGACCTACAGTTTTACGCCGACTCCGAACGGCGTATGTTTTTTGTGAGAAGTTTTTTCATGGCAGAAATACATTCGGAGGTTTGCCATTGCCTGCCAGTAGTAGTAATATACGGGTTCTACCCCATTTGGTGAAAGGAAAAGTATATACATACTGTCATACATACATATATGCGTGAGAATTTAGTGTGACCGCAAGTGTGTGTATGTTTCTTTTGTGGTTTTTAGGAGTGTGAATTTAATGTGACCACAGGTGTCTTTTTTTTTTTTCGTTCGGTGTGTGCGTGTGTCTTTTTTTTCGTTTACGTGTGTGTGTGTGCGTGTGCGTGTGTGTGTGTGTGTGCTTGATAATTTTGATAGTTTTGCTGTTTGTTTGTATGTTTATTTTTAGATAGAAGCCAAGTGAGAATTTTATAGACAAGTGAGAATTTTATGAAACCACATAAATATGATTGTTGATAAATTTGTCTATATTTTTAATTAAAATACGAATGTATAAAAAGCCATGATCCATTAAAAATATATTTCAGTATTAATTTTTAAAATGTTTGCGACAGTAGATGTTCAAGGCTTCAAAACATATAATAATATATTTATTATAAAGGAAATAGCTGTGGTCTTCAATAATGAAGAGTTTCATTGTTTTCACATCAAAGCTCCGTTTGAATTTTCAGATCTGAGTAAGGATTATCAACGACAAGCTAATTGGTTAATGTTACACCACCATAATTTATTATGGACCTATGGATGTGAAAACATTAAAGCTGTAAGAAACTATTTGATGACGGCATTGAAAAACTTAAAAGTGTATGTAAAGGGAGAAGAAAAGCAAGTGTGGATAGCAGAGTTCCTGCAAAAGCCGGTGTTTAACATTGAAGAGGAGAGTACAGAATGTGATGTAATGAATCTCTCTAGATTATATAATTTACACACAGATGCTGTGCGTTGTCAGTATCATTTTCATAGTGAGTGTAATGTAAAAATAAATAGACTACAAATTCGTTGTGCTTTAAAAACAGCATATATTTTGTTTAAGTACATACTGGATAGTAATTTAAATTATAATGAAATAAAACAGGATTAGAGATTTTAAGCTTAGTGTTTTTTATTTTAAAGACTAAGAAGAATAAGAAAAGTAAGTATATAAATACATATTTTTCAAATATCACTCTCATTTTAAATTGTTGTGGAGAAGGGGATATGACACAATGGAATTTAAATTTTATATTTTATTATTGTCATTATTACTTGTTTTCAAAGCTGCCTACGGAGCACCATTTTTGGAAAAACTAGATAATAAAGGGTTTGCGATAAACCAAAACTCGAAAAGTATTCAATTTAATTTAACATTACCGAATAGTAATGATATTTTACAAATAAATATTTCATTATTATTACTTAAACAAAGTGAGCCTCTATTAACGAATTATAATGAAGAAATTGAAGTGTTGTCAACGACATCCTCGTCATCGTCATCGACCCCCATTGTAGAGATAATACAACGATCTCTACCCCCTACCAAAATAACTCAATCATATACAACAATCACACCATCGTCTATAGTTGACTTTACAACTGAAGGGAAACCTATGAGAATTTTTACTATAGATGAAGCTATAGAGGCATTTCGTAGAGAGATTATTGAAAAGGAATCTGATATTGGAGGAATCATTGAGTCAAAACAAGCATTTTATCGACATTTCAAATTGGAATATGATAATTTTGATATACCGATTCGTTGTACTTATGATAGCAGATATATTGACAAACTGTTGAGTATCAAGTGCTTTGAATATCGTGAAATTGAAACTGAACGAATTCTAAGTAATGGTGACATTGAAAAGGTTCTAGTCCAGGATACTTCATATAAAAGACCAAATGTAGAAATAATTGATGTAAAAAACTATAGACAAACATATAATATGGTCATTGTATAACATATTGTAGACGTATATACATTAAAAAAAAAAAAAAAAAAAAAAAAGATGAAATTAACTACTTTAATAAAAGTTCTACTTCTACACCTGTTGTATTTAACTTATGTAACAAGCTATTATTATAATCAATTTATGAACCAAAACCCAAATATAAGCAGCTTTAGAAATTTTGAAAATAGTAAACAGGCTAGTTTTGAATACAATATTCCAAACACTTCTTTACGTTTAAAAATAAATGTGACAATTCAGTTAATAGATCAAAGTTTTCCTGAGCTGAACCCCCCAATTATTAAAAACAACAACAACGCAGAGCCCTTGGGGATCTTTTAGACCAACTTACCCCGACCAAAGGACTGAGTCGCATAGTGTGAAAAGAAGTGTATACACCATACTCGAGGCTATTGACGTTTTTAAAAAAGATTTAGTTGAAAAGGAAAAAAGAATTGGAGGTATTCTTGAAAGCCCAGAGGTTTTTTATCGACATTTCAATTTAGTTTACGATAATTGTGAAATTCGAATTAAATGCTCTTATTATAGCAATTATGTGAAGCGTACTCTAAATATCTATTGTTTTGAATTTTCGGAAAACAATACGGAGGAATTACATGAACGAGAAGCATTACATGAGCGCACTTCATACGATATAAGCCCAACAATAATTCATGTTGATCGTTATTATCAAACATTACATATGAAGGTTCAGTAATCAAAGACATGTCGTCGTCAGCTGTAGTCATATTTAATTTTCTAAAAAACTTTGAACATATTTTGCCTGAAGAGCAGAAGAAAATACTTTTGGATATTCATTCAAAAATTGAGTATAGAGATAAATTAAATAAAATAAAGAATCGTTTCGGTGAACATTATGAAGACTGCGTTTGGTCGAATTCTAATTGCACAGTTGGCCCAGACACTTGCCATTGCTCATACCTAGAGCGTCTGGAAAAAGAAGCCTACAACATTTTGGACACTTATACTAAAATTTATAATCAATTGCAATGTAAACATTGTAAAAAAAAAAATCCCCTCTGTAATTACTTACTTTAAATAAAAAGAATTTTTATTTTATTTTTAAATTTTTAAATAATCTTTTTAATAACATTTGTAAATGGAATATATTCATACATTTTATCGTGGACAAGTATACAATAAGCAGCGGTGTTAGCAGGGACGGACTTGTGAAATTTTAATTCAATCCGAATGTCGATGGGCCGCTTTTTATAGATTCATTTTGATGTGTTACATCTAAAACAATTATTGGAGCATTTTCAACAAATTGATCAGGTGATAAAAGTGGTTGGGGAGTGCGTCCATAGTAACTTTGTTGAAATTTTAAATACTTGTCATATAATAGAGCATACCGATTTCGTACAAATTTAATATTAAGATCATCATATGGATATGTAGCGGAGTTAAGGTGAACTTTGACATCTAATAAGTCACAATGTTTAAATTTTTTTATCATTTTGAAATCCTAAAAGAATATAGCGAGGTCTTTCATTTTCACCAACCATTTTAACATTTTATAAGATATTCGTGCTTTCCTGTAGAGAGGGGTTATGGTAGACATCCCAACTTCTAAATGAAATGTTTAGCGGTTGTTTACTATTAATTATTTTCAACATAGTTAACCGATACGAGTCTGAAAGTTGAATATGTGGCACTTTCCATGTAATATTTAAAAGTTTTAATGTAAGCTTTTCTGTTTCTATAGTTGTCATCATAACAGTATCGTCTTCTTTAGCTCGTATTAAGATTAATTCATGTTTACAATTAACAATAATTTTATCAAAATCTTCAGCAAACCCAAGCAGGTTTTTCAATGGTATACAAAAATTGAAATGTCTAGTTTTTAAGTTAATATTTTTAAAAGGGCACCACCCTGCATTTTTTAGATTTGTACTCTCAAATTCGTTAAGTGATACATAATTTTTCATTTCTGTTGCAATACCCAACTTTCTAGTGCGATCAATTTCTATTCCATTTATTTCATATCGTATCTCCTCGAATAAATAGGCCATACAATTATTTAGCAGCTGCACAGTTTTTGAAATTGTTGCATCACTATTTGATATGAATCCCTCAATGTATAAAATACTCTCACTTGGTAGCACATATAGGTCTTGATTTTTATGGGGATCCGAATTTCATCATTGTTTTGAAACGATTGTAAGTATGGTATGTAGGTATGATAATCATTTTTTATGATACTATCATCAAAAATGGGCTTGTACAAAACGTTTATTATATCACTCATTTTTCAAATTAAATCCTAGGCTTATTAGAAACTCCTTATTCGATGGGGTTAAATCAATTTTATGTTGAACAGGAGAATTTAGCGTAGATTTTTTGTTTTTGTAACCAATACTTTTGAGGATGATTGGAAACTATTCACAAAATCTGTATGTATTTGCTTTTTATTAAAAATTATCTTTTTTTTTTGTTCCCCCCTTTAGATAGGTTTTAAATGTAGTCTTATTGATATGTCTTCTCCACGAAAATTAATCAGGCTACCCGTTTGATCAACAACTTTAAGAACTAGAGTGCTTATTTGACGAGTATTAACCGGTAAATATATAACATTAACAGGTATTTCTGAGATTTTATACCCTGGACTAACTCTAAGAGAAAACTGATGTATTGTATGCGCAGATATTTCATTTATATATGAGCCGTAGATGATATTACATTCAACAGATATTGTGTTTATTTTTGTTATATCCACTGGATTGTCAGAGTAATGAACAATCTTTGGCTCCAATATTCTTTTGGACCAATTGTGTATTTTTTATCAAAATTCACTTCTTCGTTATTACTCATAATTTCGGTTCGAAATGTATTAGGATTAGCTTTTATATCAATAAACCCTCGATTCAAAGGTTCATACATGTTGCTAATTTTCTCAACTATATCATCCAATTCATATGTTCCAACAAGTATCTCAAAAACATTCGATCCAATGTGAAACAAATTGTTTTCTTTGTCCACTATCAATTAACCCACAAACATAGTCTTGCTTGAGTTCTATGGGAGGGAAATAATTTGCAATCAGTATAGATGAATTACCATTTATTGTTAATGTAATCGACATGTTGATAGGTTATCATTAAATACTTAACTGAAATAATTTTTAAAACACTGTTTTATATGTATGTATTTTTTTTTTTTTTTTTTTTTTTTTTTTTTTTCATTTAAGTCATTATCATTTACCCAGGAATTGTGTTCAGAAGAGAATCCTGACCATTTAACATAAACTCTATTGTTTCGACGTCTCAAAACTTTTTCAACTAAATATATGTACATGAGGGAGTTTAGTTTTCATTAGTTCATATTCATACAATCCACCCTTAATAGCATTACCTTGATAGTCTTCAAGTATATATGTTGTAGGATTTGTGTGTTTTAATTGATTTTATTTTAAAAACTTCTGTTGTCCAATTTGGTGTATACCCCTTTTCAAATACATGTTTATATTTACTTATTCTAACCTCATAATTTATTTTAAATTTTGGTCTATGAAAAACTTTTAAATTGCTGTATGCAGTATTCAATAAATGTTTCTCATTCGAGGAATTTACCTCATTTGGAGTCATTCTGATGGTCCTGTGAATAGTATTATTGTAATCATTGACTAAATTTTTATAGATATCAATCCATTTATAGGTTCCCCGAAAACTAAACTCTTTCCACATCATTCCTTTTAATGTCCTATTAAATCGCTCTATTATAGATGCTTTTAATAATGAAAATGTTGAATAATGATTGATATTTTTTGTTTGTAATAATCTCTTAAAATAAGTATTATAAAATTCCTTTCCATCATCAGTTTGTAGGTTTTTCGGTATTCGGTTACTTGAGTTTAAAATCTTAGTCATTGCATTTGTTACATTTTCTTTAGTTTTATCCTTAACTGCGTCGGCCCATGCTTTTTTAGAAAATGTATCGATTACAGTTAAAAGGTATTGATAATGATTATTACTTTTGGAGTACTGAGTCATTACCACCAAGTCAGCTTGCCATAAATCATCGATGTCTTTAATAATAACTCGTCTTCGTTTAAAACTTTTTCTAGCTTGTTTATGCAATTCTTCTACAATAGGTAGGGAACTTTATTTTTACCGCTTCAACGTCTTTTTCAGTTGGGTGTTGTTTCAACACAACGAAACGCATCAAATAATCCTCAATAGTTGATAAATAGTTTTTTATATCATCTAATTCTTCCCCACATGCATCTTTTATTCGTTGGTCTATTAGACCCTCAAGAATTGATACGTCATTTTTAATACTAGTATTCATTTATTTCTTTGATTTGGTGTTCTAATTTGGTTTTCATCTTATTTAATGTTTCTAAAAGGAATACTTTTGAAATGGCATCATCGTCTTCTATAGGAGCAGCTAGGTTAATTATTCTTTTCTTGTTTAAATTAAGATTTTTGTTTCGGTCTAGAATTGATTTCGCTCTTGATCCATTACTATGATCAAAAGAGAAATGTCCAAATTTATTTATACTCATATTATTTAATAATATTTGCTTCCCGCAACTCTTCAATAATTGATATAATCCCGTTGTGATGGTTGTTAGGGCCGGCACTTGTTGAAGATATAAGCAATCTCAATCTATCCACCAACTCACTAGGGTTATCCCAATATTGATAAATATTTTTGCGGCAATCGAATGATTTCAATAATCCTCTACCACTTATGAATGAGTGTGGATTATAATTGAACAATTTCCTAATAATATGTAGATATTTAAAAGATTTTGTTCCCTTAATTTGACTATTTGGGTTATAATTACGTTTGTGAGCGCTTGTATCTAATAAGATCTGTCGATAAGTTTTCAAATCACACTTTTTATAATGTTTGGGGTTTTTATGAAATATTAACTCAAACAGACCTGGTGTCATTTTCCATTTATCCTTCCCGATATGTATAATGTCTTTGGAATTAATTTTTAATGGTTTCAATCCAAATCGCAATCGGCCATTTGAATCTCTATTCAGACCATACAATGTATCAAGCATTTTAAGATCTTTAAGCAATTTTATGTTTTGTAATAGTGAATTGGGATGAGTAAGCTTAATCCGTTTAAAGTCTTCATTTAGTTGATTTTTACACTGACGTTTTACAAGTTTATGTCTTTCCCACAGATCAGGATCTTCTTCGATATACCATTTTCAGTTGGAGAAGTATTATGATTATACGTTTCAGCTTGACTTTGGTTTTCTACAGCCTTTTTTTGTAATTCTTCATCATTTGCTTTACTGGGAATATATGGTTCTGGTCGTTCACAATTATTCATATAATTTATTTTTTGTCTAACGCTAACAACCTTATTTAATTTTTGGTTTTTATTAAAACATTGATCATTAATGATATCAATAGCTTTTCGCTTTTCAGATTTATTATCAATATTTGTTTTAGTTTTCATTACATTGCTTTGTGCAGCTCTTTTTAGTAATTCATCATCATTAGGTTTACTTGGAATATATGATGCTGGCTTTTCGGGGTCATTCATAAAATTTATTTTGCTTCTAATGCTAACAACCTTATCTAATTTTTGTTTTTTATCAAAACATTGCTCATTAATAATATTAAAAGGATTTCGCTTCTTAACATTTTGTTTCTGGGAACTATCTGTAGAATTTTCTAAATCTGAGATATTCGAAAAAGTGTTTATTTTATTATTAAGATTATTAGCATTCACATAATTTTCAACGGTTGACAATGTATCAACGTCCATGTCTTCACTTTTTTTTACACTATCCGTCTGCCAAATTCCATCATCATGATCGCCATTATAATTAGTAACATTATATTGATTAGAGTTTTTCAAATTATCAACTAATTCATTTAATGGTTTTGAAATGGGTTTAAATGTATTCTCCAACAAATTAATTCTATCCAATTCTCCCGATTTCATTCTTTTAATTTTTTCCTTTAATACTTTCCTGGTCTTAGCAAGATTTGCAAATACATTCATATGATTATTTAACATGTTCTTTAACGAGTGAGTGAAAAATCTGCTACCTATCAGCTGAATATCTGATAAGAATCTGGTCTGGTATATGGGTTTTATAGAGATTTTATAATTGTATAAAATTATCAAAACCCTTTCGATATCGACCTTTGTTTATAGGATCGTCTTTACTTATAACAACAAAGTCATATTTATTTCTCCAAGACTCGGTACAAATTTTTAAAAATGTTTTATATAACATATCTCCAATAACATGATCATTATAGAAATGCTTAAGATTCATTTCATCTTGCTTGAATACAATAATCATGTTTGCATTATCACGAATTAAGTGTTTAGGAATTTTTGTATAAGTTTGACATAAATAAAAAGAATCAATGTTTTTATGTCGACCCATACAAAAATAATCCCGTATTGTACTTTGTTTTCCACATATTACATCATCGAATATAAAAATTGAGTCCGGTTTGGCTTCAGTGGGCTTAATAACATCAACGTTTTCACTAAATGTATAAAGATTTATTCCTTTTATCGGGTCAATAAGTCTTTTTAGATAGATATATTTTGGCTGATATAATGATTTAGAATAAATATATATATTTCGGAAATTAAGCCCGTTTGGGCTTTCAATCAAACTAAGCATAACATTAGTTTTTCCACAATTTGATGGTCCCACAATCAGCGCTCGTATGGAATTTGGTAAAAGGGGACTATGTCTAGAAACATTTTTAACATTTATATAATTGTCGGCATTATTAACCTTAAGTTGGAGACGTTGTTTAACAACTTTCATTTTGATTACTAGATTTATAGCAATATAAACCACCGCTTTTATAATAAGGTCATCATTTAATTAAAAAAAACTCACCTAATGGGACTTATACATAAAAAGATTGGACAGGGTTTTGTAAATAGTTTGATTAATTCTTTACCTATTGAACTTCATTTACCCGGATATCAATTTTGTGGCCCAGGAACAAAACTCCGACAACGGATAGAAAGAGGAGATCAGAGTGTGATGGGTGATGAATGCTAAGCCACCACCATTACCTCGCTCGCGATCCTTACGATGCACGTTGTAGCCGTTGCAACTCAACAGGGTTGAGTTGCTGTGCAGTTTCGTTTCTTGGATCGCAGCTATTGACAGATTATGCCGACTCATAAAGTCGGTTATCTCCTCAATCTTGCCCTGCAGCCCATTGCAGTTCAGCTGAAGGAGTCTCGTTTGCCTCGGTAGAGTCGTCGCGGAGAGGGGTGTGAGGGAAGGGTGATGTTGCCCACCTGGTCCCTGCTGCACATGCATTGGCACGTTAGGCTGCCTTATGGTGTTGTTTGGCAGCGCCGCCACTGGCGCGTGCGGTTGCAGAGCTCTACAGCAGGGAGCCAGGTAGTCACCCGACCATTCACGTGTGGTGCGCAGGCCAGAACACACCCGAAAGTGACACCAGCCTTGGCGCGAATTGCACCTGACTGATGTAGCATTCCGGTATATCCTAGCCTGACACACGGAACAGACTGTGTGGGGTACCAGGAGCACTAGGTGCAACTAGGGGAGCCGTAGAGGCTATGGGCGCCTTAGGGCGCGAACAACATGGGGCCACATAATTTGTGGACCACTCCTTATGGGTCTTAAGGCCTGAGCAGACCTTAAGATGGCTCCATCCGTCGCACGAATTACACCTTACCGAAGTGGAGTTCGGATGGAGCTTTTTCTGGCAAACGCAGCAAAAATAGGTTTCTGGGCCAGGGTTAGGCTCGAGGCCAGCCCTGATCAGAAGGAGGTGAAGCAACCCTGCTGCAAGGGGTTGCTCCAAGAGAGACAGACAACTTATGGGGTAGGCCGATCTAAACAGGGTTAGATCGCCGAAACAACAGTCCTTGGCCGGGTGAAACCCGGGTCATTCCGGTACGTAGAACCGACTGTCGTGGGAATGATCAGGGTATCGTCTCATTGAAGAAGACATCGACCACAGGGACACTACCTTAGAATGTCAAGGAATAGCTGTCCGGTCAGGCGATGTCGAGCTCGAAATATTTAATATTTATATACCCCCTGTCACCTGCTGCCCGGCAGGATATCACCCTGACATAGGTGCGCTCCTCAGAGGTGAAAACCGACTGGTAGTTGGTGACTTCAACGCGCACCACGATCTCTGGCATTCAAGCCTACCAGCTGATCGTAGGGGAAATGATTTGGCAGAGCAGATAGACGATTCGACATTCTGCACGATGAATGATGATGCCCCCACCAGGATTATGGGTAGTTGCAGCAGTTCGCCTGACCTAACGATAGCTAGCGCAGGTCTGATAAATAGCATAACGTGGCGACCTATGCTATCGCTTGCATCAGACCACCTACCCATAGTCATCTCGATTGACAGACCTGCTGACTTTGTCTCCGCGGACCATCGGACCTATATCAACTTCAAAAAGGCTGACTGGGTCAGGTTCGCGGTGTTCACCGAAAATGCCTTCAGGTCTCTTCCCACACCCACCGACGTTCGTAAAGGCGAACATAAGTTCCGCAAGGTGGTCGCGTCAGCTGCGGCCCGCTTCATTCCGGCAGGGAGGATCCCAGAGATCCGTCCCAACTTCCCGGCTGAAGCGGCCGCTCTAGCGAACGAACGCGACCACCTTCGCCGCTCCGATCCCCGTAATCCGAACATTCAGGATTTGAACGTGGAGATTCGGAGCCTGGTGGACCAATACAAGCGGAACAAGTGGGAAGAGCATCTGAAGTCCTGTAACCTGGTCACGGGTGTTGGTAAGCTCTGGTCTACCGTGAAGTCCTTATCCAACCCGACGAAGCACGACGACCGAGTGGAAATTTCATTCGGGGATCGCGCCTCGTCGGACCCGAAGAGATGCGCGAGCTATTTTAGCCGACAGCTTATACTGCATCCTTCGGGGGATAGGACCAAGCGGAAGGTGACCAGGAGGCTGCGCAAACTACCGAACAACAGCGCGCCTCTTGCCTTCACTTGTGGCGAGGTAAAGGAGGTCATCGGGAAGGCGAAAGCCTCCAAGGCCATTGGCTCCGACGGGCTAAGCGTGTTGATGCTGAAAAATTTAGGCCCCGCGGGAGTTGAGTTCCTCACTGGGATCCTCAATTTGTCTATGGCCACCCTCATCATTCCAGACATCTGGAAGGTTGGGAAGGTGGTCCCACTATTGAAACCAGGGAAACCGGCCGACAAAGGTGATTCCTATCGGCCGATTTCCCTGCTTTCACCTGTGGTAAATACACTTGAGGCCCTACTCATCCCGTATTATACATACCACCTTGAGTCAGCTAAGCATCAACATGGCTTCCGGAAAGTGCACAGCACAACAACAGCACTTAATGCCATAAACACGCAGGGGAACCGCGGTCTTAACCAAAACCGCCCCTGCGAGAGAACTGTCCTAGTAGCGTTGGACCTGTCGAAAGCTTTCGACACAGTCAGTCACTCATCAGTATGGTTTAGAGATAAAACATCGAAACCTGGGAGGATTAAGCAAGGGGTACCGCAGGGTGGCGTCCTGTCCCCATTACTGTTTAATCATTATATCTCCAAGCTCCCTCAACCGCCAGAGGGAGTCACGATTGTCTCCTATGCTGATGATTGCTCGATAATGGCAACCGGCAATGTAATTGATGATCTGTATTTGAAAGTGAACGGATATCTCTCTGATCTTGCCCACTTCTTTACCAGCAGAAACCTGGCGCTGTCCCCTGCTAAGTCCTCGGCGACCCTTTTTACCACCTGGACGAAGGAGGTCAGGCTGGACCTTAACATCCATATCGATGGCACCCCCATTCCGACGGTTAACCACCCGAAGATTCTGGGGGTGACCTTCGACAGCCTGCTCTCCTTCTCCGCGCACACTACTGCAATCGCTAATAGAGTTCAGAGCCGCAACAATGTCCTCAAGTCGCTCGCCGGCAGCTCTTGGGGCAAAGACAAAGAAACGTTGTTGGCAACATACAAGGCGATTGGCCGGCCGGTAATAAATTATGCTGCGCCAGTCTGGCCGCCGGGAACCAGCAGGACACAGTGGATGAAGCTGCAGACCTGCCAGAACGCCGCACTCCGCACGGTGACGGGATGTCGTCTGATGTCGCCTGAGGAGCATCTCCACCAGGAGGTCAATGTGCTCCGAGTTAAGGAGCACAACCTCATGCTCAGCGAGCAGTTCCTTGCCGGATGTCACCGCTCGGGGCATCCAAATAGGCACCTGCTTGCAGTGGAGCTGCCCCCCAGGCACATTAGGAGACATCTACTTGAACTAAAGGACGAGATCCAGCCACTCATCACACAACCGCTGGATCCGGAGGCGTACCGGCGGGTCCTAAGCAACATCCACAGAGACACAGTCACCAACACCATCGACTCCCGCCAGGCAAATGCGGTCATCGGAGCCTAACCTCCACCTGTAGCAGATGAGGAGTCCCTGCTGCCCCGCGAGTCCCGCGTCACTCTGGCACAACTACGATCTGGATACTGTAGCAGGCTCAACTCCTACTTATCCAGAATCAACCCTGACATACCCAACACATGTCCGGCATGTGGAGATTCTCCGCACGACACCAACCACCTATTCACATGCCCCCTCAAACCCACTCATCTAACCCCCCTCTCCCTCTGGTCCAACCCTATCGAAACTGCACGTTTCCTGGGCCTCCCCCTAGATGAGTTCGACGACAACGACCATGGAATCCGCTCTTTACGGGGCGCGACTAGCCGCTACAACAACAACAACAACAGGAGATCAGGGTATAAATCATTTAGATGCAGCTTGCAGAGAACATGATATTGCATATTCCCAAGCGAAAGATATAAATATCAGACACCAAGCTGATAAAGTTTTATCTGAGAAAGCCTGGCAGCGTGTTACATCTAAGGACAGTGATTTCAAAGAACGAGCAAGCGCTTGGTTCGTTACAAATGCAATGAAAGCAAAACTCAAATTGGGAATGGGTATTAAAAATAAAAAAAGAAATACATCTAAATGTAAAAAACGTAAAAAGATGAAAAACTGTAAAGTGACATCTAATAAATTTTTTTGATGGCAGTTAAAAAAGGTGTCAATATGCTTAACAAAAAGAAGCCGCAGTCATTTAATGAGGCTTATAACGTTTCTCAGGATGCTATAAAGTCTAGCTTTAAAAATAAAAAAATTAACATACCGAGAATAATTCCAGTTCCAAAAATTGGTGGAATTTTACCACTACTTCCTATTTTAACGGCGTTAGATGCACTTGGTGGTATAGCATCTGGTGGATCAGCTATAGCAAAAGTTTTTAATGATATCAGAAATGGAAAGGAGCAATTGGCTGAGGCTAGCCGTCATAATAGATATATGGAATCGATCGCTATGGGGAAGGGCTTATTCCTCAAGCCATATAAAAAGGGATATGGTTTATATTTACGACCCTATCCAAAAAACTAACAAAAAAGCTACCCAAAAGACCATTGACGGATGTAGATTTAATGAAATATTGCAAACATCTTAAAGATTTCAGGGGAATTTTTATGAGAAATTCTTTACCGAATAAACCGAAATCTCAAGAATGTGGAATTCTTAATTTAGATGATGTTGATGGTCCTGGCACTCATTGGGTAGCATACTATAAAAACAAAAATTATAAAGAGTATTTTGATAGGTTTGGAAATTTACAGCCACCGATAGAACTAATTAATTACCTGAAGCCACCAATACATTACAATTATGAGCAGAAACAAAAATATAACACTGTAATATGTGGTCAATTATGTTTAAAATTTGTATTCAATAAAAAATAAATAACATAAAATATAAATTGTTTTTTTTTTTTTTTTTTTTTTTTTTGTATTACAACAATAAAGCACTCCTATAGTGTTTCGAAATGTCCAAAGCATAAGTACTAATATGATTTTCTCGTACAATTCGCTTATCATCTATATTAATTAGAGCTACTTTATAAATATTTTGAGTATAAACCGTATGTAATTTAGATCTAAATATATACATTGATTCATTATACAATTTATTTTCCAACAGACATTTTCTAAAATCACTTAAACTTAATGTAGAAGTTACACTATTTTTTATTCCCTTAATTTTCTTAATTTCATTTATATCGTTATCAATTCTAAATGAATACATTTTCGCTCTTAAACCAATAAATTCTTTTATTAACTTTCCATTACATTCATCCTTCATCATACCTAGAACCTTCTTATTCAACCGAGGAAAATTAAAAATATTGTCTATTGGATATGAAGAAGTATCGAAAAATTTTGAAATGTCAACGCGAATATCATTATAAAAGTCGTCAGTTTGAATATCACATATGAATGAATCAGTATCCATATAATTCAAATCACATGCATCTTTTATTCGTTGATCTATTAGACCCTTAAAAATTGATACGTCATTTTTAATACTAGTATTCATTTATTTCTTTGATTTGATGTTCTAATTTGGTTTTCATCTTATTTAATGTTTCTAAAAGGAATACTTTTGAAATGGCATCATCGTCTTCTATAGGAGCAGCTAGGTTAATTATTCTTTTCTTGTTTAAATTAGATTTTTGTTTCGGTCTAGAATTGATTTCGCTTTTGATCCATTACTATGATCAAAAGAGAAATGCCCAAATTTATTTATACTCATATTATTTAATAATATTTGCTTCCCGCAACTCTTCAATAATTGATATAATCTCGTTGTGATGGTTGTTAGGGCCGGCATTTGTTGAAGATATAAGCAATCTCAATCTATCCACCAACTCATTAGGGTTATCCCAATATTGATAAATATTTTTGCGACAATCGAATGATTTCAATAATCCTCTACCACTTATGAATGAGTGTGGATTATAATTGAACAATTTCCTAATAATATGTAGATATTTAAAAGATTTTGTTCCCTTAATTTGACTATTTGGGTTATAATTACGTTTGTGAGCGCTTGTATCTAATAAGATCTGTCGATAAGTTTTCAAATCACACTTTTTATAATGTTTGGGGTTTTTATGAAATATTAACTCAAACAGACCTGGTGTCATTTTCCATTTATCCTTCCCGATATGTATAATGTCTTTGGAATTAATTTTTAATGGTTTCAATCCAAATCGCAATCGGCCATTTGAATCTCTATTCAGACCATACAATGTATCAAGCATTTTAAGATCTTTAAGCAATTTTATGTTTTGTAATAGTGAATTGGGATGAGTAAGCTTAATCCGTTTAAAGTCTTCATTTAGTTGATTTTTACACTGACGTTTTACAAGTTTATGTCTTTCCCACAGATCAGGATCTTCTTCGATATACCATTTTCAGTTGGAGAAGTATTATGATTATACGTTTCAGCTTGACTTTGGTTTTCTACAGCCTTTTTTTGTAATTCTTCATCATTTGCTTTACTGGGAATATATGGTTCTGGTCGTTCACAATTATTCATATAATTTATTTTTTGTCTAACGCTAACAACCTTATTTAATTTTTGGTTTTTATTAAAACATTGATCATTAATGATATCAATAGCTTTTCGCTTTTCAGGTTTATTATCAATATTTGTTTTAGTTTTCATTACATTGCTTTGTGCAGCTCTTTTTAGTAATTCATCATCATTAGGTTTACTTGGAATATATGATGCTGGCTTTTCGGGGTCATTCATAAAATTTATTTTGCTTCTAATGCTAACAACCTTATCTAATTTTTGTTTTTTATCAAAACATTGCTCATTAATAATATTAAAAGGATTTCGCTTCTTAACATTTTGTTTCTGGGAACTATCTGCAGAATTTTCTAAATCTGAGATATTCGAAAAAGTGTTTATTTTATTATTAAGATTATTAGCATTCACATAATTTTCAACGGTTGACAATGTATCAACGTCCATGTCTTCACTTTTTTTTTTACACTATCCGTCAGCCAAATTCCATCATCATGATCGCCATTATAATTAGTAACATTATATTGATTAGAGTTTTTAAAATTATCAACTAATTCATTTAATGGTTTTGAAATGGGTTTAAATGTATCCTCCAACAAATTAATTCTATCCAATTCTCCCGATTTCATTCTTTTAATTTTTTCCTTTAAAACTTTCCTGGTCTTAGCAAGATTTGCTAATACATTCATATGATTATTTAACATGTTCTTTAACGAGTGAGTGAAAAATCTGCTACCTATCAGCTGAATATCTGATAAGAATCTGGTCTGGTATATGGGTTTTATAGAGATTTTATAATTGTATAAAATTATCAAAACCCTTTCGATATCGACCTTTGTTTATAGGATCGTCTTTACTTATAACAACAAAGTCATATTTATTTCTCCAAGACTCGGTACAAATTTTTAAAAATGTTTTATATAACATATCTCCAATAACATGATCATTATAGAAATGCTTAAGATTCATTTCATCTTGCTTGAATACAATAATCATGTTTGCATTATCACGAATTAAGTGTTTAGGAATTTTTGTATAAGTTTGACATAAATAAAAAGAATCAATGTTTTTATGTCGACCCATACAAAAATAATCTCGTATTGTACTTTGTTTTCCACATATTACATCATCGAATATAAAAATTGAGTCCGGTTTGGCTTCAGTGGGCTTAATAACATCAACGTTTCCACTAAATGTATAAAGATTTATTCCTTTTATCGGGTCAATAAGTCTTTTTAGATAGATATATTTTGGCTGATATAATGATTTAGAATAAATGTATATATTTCGGAAATTAAGCCCGTTTGGGCTTTCAATCAAACTAAGCATAACATTAGTTTTTCCACAATTTGATGGTCCCACAATCAGCGCTCGTATGGAATTTGGTAAAAGGGGACTATGTCTAGAAACATTTTTAACATTTATATAACTGTCGGCATTATTAACCTTAAGTTGGAGACGTTGTTTAACAACTTTCATTTTGATTACTAGATTTATAGCAATATAAACCACCGCTTTTATAATAAGGTCATCATTTAATTTAAAAAAACTCACCTAATGGGACTTATACATAAAAAGATTGGACAGGGTTTTGTAAATAGTTTGATTAATTCTTTACCTATTGAACTTCATTTACCCGGATATCAATTTTGTGGCCCAGGAACAAAACTCCGACAACGGATAGAAAGAGGAGATCAGGGTATAAATCATTTAGATGCAGCTTGCAGAGAACATGATATTGCATATTCCCAAGCGAAAGATATAAATATCAGACACCAAGCTGATAAATTTTTATCTGAGAAAGCCTGGCAGCGTGTTACATCTAAGGACAGTGATTTCAAAGAACGAGCAAGCGCTTGGTTCGTTACAAATGTAATGAAAGCAAAACTCAAATTGGGAATGGGTATTAAAAATAAAAAAAGAAATACATCTAAATGTAAAAAACGTAAAAAGATGAAAAACTGTAAAGTGACATCTAATAAATTTTTTTTTGATGGCAGTTAAAAAAGGTGTCAATATGCTTAACAAAAAGAAGCCGCAGTCATTTAATGAGGCTTATAACGTTTCTCAGGATGCTATAAAGTCTAGCTTTAAAAATAAAAAAATTAACATACAGAGAATAATTCCAGTTCCAAAAATTGGTGGAATTTTACCACTACTTCCTATTTTAACGGCGTTAGGTGCACTTGGTGGTATAGCATCTGGTGGATCAGCTATAGCAAAAGTTTTTAATGATATCAGAAATGGAAAGGAGCAATTGGCTGAGGCTAGCCGTCATAATAGATATATGGAATCGATCGCTATGGGGAAGGGCTTATTCCTCAAGCCATATAAAAAGGGATATGGTTTATATTTACGACCCTATCCAAAAAACTAACAAAAAAGCTACCCAAAAGACCATTGACGGATGTAGATTTAATGAAATATTGCAAACATCTTAAAGATTTCAGGGGAATTTTTATGAGAAATTCTTTACCGAATAAACCGAAATCTCAAGAATGTGGAATTCTTAATTTAGATGATGTTGATGGTCCTGGCACTCATTGGGTAGCATACTATAAAAACAAAAATTATAAAGAATATTTTGATAGGTTTGGAAATTTACAGCCACCGATAGAACTAATTAATTACCTGAAGCCACCAATACATTACAATTATGAGCAGAAACAAAAATATAACACTGTAATATGTGGTCAATTATGTTTAAAATTTGTATTCAATAAAAAATAAATAACATAAAATATAAATTGTTTTTTTTTTTTTTTTTTTTTTTTTTGTATTACAACAATAAAGCACTCCTATAGTGTTTCGAAATGTCCAAAGCATAAGTACTAATATGATTTTCTCGTACAATTCGCTTATCATCTACATATATTAATTAGAGCTACTTTATAAATATTTTGAGTATAAACCGTATGTAATTTAGATCTAAATATATACATTGATTCATTATACAATTTATTTTCCAACAGACATTTTCTAAAATCACTTAAACTTAATGTAGAAGTTACACTATTTTTTATTCCCTTAATTTTCTTAATTTCATTTATATCGTTATCAATTCTAAATGAATACATTTTCGCTCTTAAACCAATAAATTCTTTTATTAACTTTCCATTACATTCATCCTTCATCATACCTAGAACCTTCTTATTCAACCGAGGAAAATTAAAAATATTGTCTATTGGATATGAAGAAGTATCGAAAAATTTTGAAATGTCAACGCGAATATCATTATAAAAGTCGTCAGTTTGAATATCACATATGAATGAATCAGTATCCATATAATTCAAATCACATGCATCTTTTATTCGTTGATCTATTAGACCCTTAAGAATTGATACGTCATTTTTAATACTAGTATTCATTTATTTCTTTGATTTGATGTTCTAATTTGGTTTTCATCTTATTTAATGTTTCTAAAAGGAATACTTTTGAAATGGCATCATCGTCTTCTATAGGAGCAGCTAGGTTAATTATTCTTTTCTTGTTTAAATTAGATTTTTGTTTCGGTCTAGAATTGATTTCGCTTTTGATCCATTACTATGATCAAAAGAGAAATGCCCAAATTTATTTATACTCATATTATTTAATAATATTTGCTTCCCGCAACTCTTCAATAATTGATATAATCTCGTTGTGATGGTTGTTAGGGCCGGCACTTGTTGAAGATATAAGCAATCTCAATCTATCCACCAACTCATTAGGGTTATCCCAATATTGATAAATATTTTTGCGGCAATCGAATGATTTCAATAATCCTCTACCACTTATGACTGAGTGTGGATTATAATTGAACAATTTCCTAATAATATGTAGATATTTAAAAGATTTTGTTCCCTTAATTTGACTATTTGGGTTATAATTACGTTTGTGAGCGCTTGTATCTAATAAGATCTGTCGATAAGTTTTCAAATCACACTTTTTATAATGTTTGGGGTTTTTATGAAATATTAACTCAAACAGACCTGGTGTCATTTTCCATTTATCCTTCCCGATATGTATAATGTCTTTGGAATTAATTTTTAATGGTTTCAATCCAAATCGCAATCGGCCATTTGAATCTCTATTCAATTTTTGTAATAGTGAATTGGGATGAGTAAGCTTAATCCGTTTAAAGTCTTCATTTAGTTGATTTTTACACTGACGTTTTACAAGTTTATGTCTTTCCCACAGATCAGGATCTTCTTCGATATACCATTTTCAGTTGGAGAAGTATTATGATTATACGTTTCAGCTTGACTTTGGTTTTCTACAGCCTTTTTTTGTAATTCTTCATCATTTGCTTTACTGGGAATATATGGTTCTGGTCGTTCACAATTATTCATATAATTTATTTTTTGCCTAACGCTAACAACCTTATTTAATTTTTGGTTTTTATTAAAACATTGATCATTAATGATATCAATAGCTTTTCGCTTTTCAGGTTTATTATCAATATTTGTTTTAGTTTTCATTACATTGCTTTGTGCAGCTCTTTTTAGTAATTCATCATCATTAGGTTTACTTGGAATATATGATGCTGGCTTTTCGGGGTCATTCATAAAATTTATTTTGCTTCTAATGCTAACAACCTTATCTAATTTTTGTTTTTTATCAAAACATTGCTCATTAATAATATTAAAAGGATTTCGCTTCTTAACATTTTGTTTCTGGGAACTATCTGCAGAATTTTCTAAATCTGAGATATTCGAAAAAGTGTTTATTTTATTATTAAGATTATTAGCATTCACATAATTTTCAACGGTTGACAATGTATCAACGTCCATGTCTTCACTTTTTTTTTTACACTATCCGTCAGCCAAATTCCATCATCATGATCGCCATTATAATTAGTAACATTATATTGATTAGAGTTTTTAAAATTATCAACTAATTCATTTAATGGTTTTGAAATGGGTTTAAATGTATCCTCCAACAAATTAATTCTATCCAATTCTCCCGATTTCATTCTTTTAATTTTTTCCTTTAAAACTTTCCTGGTCTTAGCAAGATTTGCTAATACATTCATATGATTATTTAACATGTTCTTTAACGAGTGAGTGAAAAATCTGCTACCTATCAGCTGAATATCTGATAAGAATCTGGTCTGGTATATGGGTTTTAAAGAGATTTTATAATTGTATAAAATTATCAAAACCCTTTCGATATCGACCTTTGTTTATAGGATCGTCTTTACTTATAACAACAAAGTCATATTTATTTCTCCAAGACTCGGTACAAATTTTTAAAAATGTTTTATATAACATATCTCCAATAACATGATCATTATAGAAATGCTTAAGATTCATTTCATCTTGCTTGAATACAATAATCATGTTTGCATTATCACGAATTAAGTGTTTAGGAATTTTTGTATAAGTTTGACATAAATAAAAAGAATCAATGTTTTTATGTCGACCCATACAAAAATAATCTCGTATTGTACTTTGTTTTCCACATATTACATCATCGAATATAAAAATTGAGTCCGGTTTGGCTTCAGTGGGCTTAATAACATCAACGTTTCCACTAAATGTATAAAGATTTATTCCTTTTATCGGGTCAATAAGTCTTTTTAGATAGATATATTTTGGCTGATATAATGATTTAGAATAAATGTATATATTTCGGAAATTAAGCCCGTTTGGGCTTTCAATCAAACTAAGCATAACATTAGTTTTTCCACAATTTGATGGTCCCACAATCAGCGCTCGTATGGAATTTGGTAAAAGGGGACTATGTCTAGAAACATTTTTAACATTTATATAACAGTCGGCATTATTAACCTTAAGTTGGAGACGTTGTTTAACAACTTTCATTTTGATTACTAGATTTATAGCAATATAAACCACCGCTTTTATAATAAGGTCATCATTTAATTTAAAAAAACTCACCTAATGGGACTTATACATAAAAAGATTGGACAGGGTTTTGTAAATAGTTTGATTAATTCTTTACCTATTGAACTTCATTTACCCGGATATCAATTTTGTGGCCCAGGAACAAAACTCCGACAACGGATAGAAAGAGGAGATCAGGGTATAAATCATTTAGATGCAGCTTGCAGAGAACATGATATTGCATATTCCCAAGCGAAAGATATAAATATCAGACACCAAGCTGATAAAGTTTTATCTGAGAAAGCCTGGCAGCGTGTTACATCTAAGGACAGTGATTTCAAAGAACGAGCAAGCGCTTGGTTCGTTACAAATGCAATGAAAGCAAAACTCAAATTGGGAATGGGTATTAAAAATAAAAAAAGAAATACATCTAAATGTAAAAAACGTAAAAAGATGAAAAACTGTAAAGTGACATCTAATAAATTTTTTTTGATGGCAGTTAAAAAAGGTGTCAATATGCTTAACAAAAAGAAGCCGCAGTCATTTAATGAGGCTTATAACGTTTCTCAGGATGCTATAAAGTCTAGCTTTAAAAATAAAAAAATTAACATACAGAGAATAATTCCAGTTCCAAAAATTGGTGGAATTTTACCACTACTTCCTATTTTAACGGCGTTAGGTGCACTTGGTGGTATAGCATCTGGTGGATCAGCTATAGCAAAAGTTTTTAATGATATCAGAAATGGAAAGGAGCAATTGGCTGAGGCTAGCCGTCATAATAGATATATGGAATCGATCGCTATGGGGAAGGGCTTATTCCTCAAGCCATATAAAAAGTGATATGGTTTATATTTACGACCCTATCCAAAAAACTAACAAAAAAGCTACCCAAAAGACCATTGACGGATGTAGATTTAATGAAATATTGCAAACATCTTAAAGATTTCAGGGGAATTTTTATGAGAAATTCTTTACCGAATAAACCGAAATCTCAAGAATGTGGAATTCTTAATTTAGGTGATGTTGATAGTCCTGGCACTCAGTGGGTAGCATACTATAAAAACAAAAATTATAAAGAATATTTTGATAGGTTTGGAAATTTACAGCCACCGATAGAACTAATTAATTACCTGAAGCCACCAATACATTACAATTATGAGCAGAAACAAAAATATAACATATGTGGTCAATTATGTTTAAAATTTGTATTCAATAAAAAATAAATAACAAAATATAAATTGTTTTTTTTTTTTTTTTTTTTTTTTTGTATTACAACAATAAAGCACTCCTATAGTGTTTCGAAATGTCCAAAGCATAAGTATTAATATGATTTTCTCGTACAATTCGCTTATCATCTATATTAAGTAGAGCTACTTTATAAATATTTTGAGTATAAACCGTATGTAATTTAGATCTAAATATATACATTGATTCATTATACAATTTATTTTCCAACAGACATTTTCTAAAATCACTTAAACTCAATGTAGAAGTTACACTATTTTTTATTCCCTTAATTTTCTTAATTTCATTTATATCGTTATCAATTCTAAATGAATACATTTTCGCTCTTAAACCAATAAATTATTTTATTAACTTTCCATTACATTCATCCTTCATCATACCTAGAACCTTCTTATTCAACCGAGGAAAATTAAAAATATTGTCTATTGGATATGAAGAAGTATCGAAAAATTTTTAAATGTCAACGCGAATATCATTATAAAAGTCGTCAGTTTGAATATCATATATGAATGAATCAGTATCCATATAATTCAAATCAATATTATTTTTATATTTCTCTTTGATATAATCATAATGGAAACTATACATTTTAAATTTAGAAAGTTCTAAAACGGAAAAACCAATATATATCGGTTTATTGTATAGAATGGGCACTTGTTTCATTTGAATAGCTACTAAATTATCAGAAAATTTGCTTAGACTATGGAAATTTGGTTTTGCTATTAAGGCTCTAGCACCTAATTTTTTCCTACCTCTTCCCCCAAGATTAGTATTTTCCCAATCTTGTACTAATTTAACATTTACTCTTTTATCTACATTTTCCATAGTTTTTCCATACACCGCATTATTTAATAATTTAAAGAAATTTTCTTCAAACTTATTTGCTGCTAATGTTCTATGATAATTATTTAAATCAATATATTTTTTTAACCAATCCGATTGATTAAATTGTAGAATTCTATGAATTTTCTTTAATACAAGTCCATGTTTAATACATTGTTGTAAATTTTTATAATGAATAATATATTTTATTTTGTTTCCTAAATCACCAATTAACTTTGAGATTTTCATTGAATCAACTTTTTTATTTTCAAAACAAAATGGTAAGTCATTATGAATATTGTGAGTGGTTATGGGATAATCTAAATCTACTTCTAATATGTATCCAACTAAAGAATCTTCTGGTATGCTAAAAACGTTAAACTCCTCCACGTTTTCAACCCATTTGTTTATTGAATGGACTCTTTTGTCCTTCAATGAATTTGTGTTTGATTTTTTATCGAGGCAGTATCACCAAGATTGGAGCAACTCAAGCACTTGAACTTGGTTGCAGCGGAGAAATGGAAAGAAGTTGAGCCAGTGACGGGTTGTGACTTTCTGACAAACTTTTATTGACAAATTTTCTTTCTTAAATACTAAATTATTGCTAAGTTTACAATTTTGTTCTTTTCTGTGTTTATTATTGGGGAAAATAAATAAATTTTGAGTCAGCGTAAATAATTAAATGTAGACATATAAAGAAAACAAAACCAAACGATGGAAATGTTAAGTCAGCGTAAATGTTTGAGTTTAAATTTTTAGTCAGCGTAAATGATTGAATGTAAACATATAAAGAAAACAAAACCAAGCGATGTGAATGTATGAACATGCTCCCCGCCGTTGAGCTATGCTCGACAAAATTACATTGCATTGATATTTGATATTTTCAATGGCTCGAATGTTCCTGACCCCGTAACTAGACGATACAAGTATTTGAAAAACAAAAAATAATGTTCTTTTGGTATAATTTGTTTCTTTGTTATTCAAGCTACTGTTACTGTAAATTCTGATGACGCTGCATGCTGGCAAATTGCTGCTGGTGAGGTTTGTTGACCTATTTTTCTTCTTCTACTTTGTAGCTTCTGGTAGATTGTCGCAATGATGACTCCGATTGTAAGAAGAAGGGCGGCGTAAGCTACTGCTGCATGGTGTCTTTTTATGTGAGTCAGTTGTTGAGGTAGATCAGTTAGTACCTGTTGGTGTAATTCTTGTTGGATATCCGATATATTTTTTATATGATCTATGTACTTTTTGAGGTGAATACTGCTGACTTCTTCTTCGGTTGGGTAATTAATTTCACTCATGTTGGCAGTAGCAGTATATGATGTGTGTAGGGATGTTGAATAGATTTCGTGTCCCTGAATGAACATAGCTTTGTATTTGAGTGTGCAGTCTGGGCTTATTTTTATGAGTCCAGTGCCCTGTAGATTGAGTCGAATGTGTTCTTGGCTGCACACGGCGGTCATAGGGGTTGAGTGCGGCATGGTGTACATCCATTGATTGTTGTGGTTCAATTGAATGAGTGATGTGTTTTCTGCAAACGGAGTTACGGTGCAGTTGGTACTAGTGACATTGTTCAGTAACGAAATTTCACATAGGCATTTGGCTGCATCTGAATTGAATTTAGACTGCATGCTTGAGCATAAGACTTCATCTTCTGTTAATGGTGTGCAAGATGCCCATTGCTGTTCAGTCAACGCATAATATTCATCTCGATGAGCGTTTATGGCGATGATTTGACTGCATGGCTGGATAGCTGTCATCGTGTTGTGGAGAAGAGCTGGTATCGGATGCAGTTTAAAAAGTTCCAACGTCTCTGGATCACATAGAGGAATTGTTATATGGAAAATTATGTGATTGTTTGCAATTCCTCCCTTCACGTTCATGATTTTATAGAGCTGAAGCAGATTGTCCTGATTGACTGGTAGTTGTAGTGTTGACGGCAAGTGATTTCTCACTTGTATCAGCTCGGCTTGAAGTTGTAATGGTGACAGCAGTAGTGGGCTGATCTTGCCATGTTGAGAATCAGACAATGCCGTAATTATTGCTGTTTGTGTTCGATGTAGTCTTGCTGACATCAATGACAATTGTGTAGCTAGTAGAACAAAACTTTGGATTAACTTAAGTTCATGGGTTTCTTGTTCGTTGTCGCGTAACCTGGAGTCAATTCTGTTTAATTGCTCGTCGAGGTTGTCGAATTTGCTCTGGATCTGGGTTTCATCTTGTTTAAAGATGTTGAGGGTTGAATCTATGAATGAGATCTGGTTTTTTAACAGCTGCATTAGATAAGTTTCATCTTCCTTGATCTGTTCGATGGTGTTCGACATTTGTTCAGCATAGGTTGAATCCAGTACCCCAAACAATGAGTTGGCAACATTTCCCACGATATTTATTGCACCGCGTTTATTTCTGTTGTTCTTGAGTAAAGTGTTTCCATCTTTAAGATCTGAGAAGCCAAATTTGAGACTTTGGAGAACGTTTATACATGTTGTTTTTTGAGATACGAGGGTACATAGATGCTTTAGGGATGCAGTCCCCTTTGTGAAGGTCTGCATTTCTTGCCAGTACGGTTGTAATTCATAATATGTTATGATTTTCCATTCTGATCGTGAAATTCGTGTTGTGCCGATGCCTTCAAAATGTATGCCTATGTTTGGTTGAAACTTAGTTATTTCTATTTTATTCGCGTTGCAGATTAGTGGAAGCGCTAATAATGCAACGAACATGGTCATCATGACACTGGAGGTGACTGTCTTTCGTTTTTTCCTGCTTGGACGCTCGCCTTGTGAAGTTGGCGAAGCTTGTTCCTCTTCCTCATCTGTGTCAAATGGCTGCGACGTGGTTAGTTGTTCCTCGCTAGTGGTGTCTTGTTTGAGTCTCTGCAGTGGTGCTAGATAGTGAATGGCTCTTTTGAGCATACCGGAGGCTGTTTTTACATCTGCAACTCTAACTGTGTTGTCTTTTCCTCTGTATGTCCTTGCGACACGCCCTAGTGGCCACTGCATTACTGGAGCATTATCTTCTTTGATGATGACAATGGACCCTGGTTCAAGATTTTTCGACTGCTCTTGCCATTTGTTGCGATACTGCAATTCATTTAGATAGTCTCGGGACCATCTGGTCCAGAACTGATGCTTAAGTTGGGAGACCAGTTTCCATCTAGTGGCCAGGCTCGACGCTGCTGGCTTTGCTTGTGCGTCAACTTGGGCCGTGAGTGGTTCACCGATCAGAAAATGTCCCGGGGTCAGCGCGCCTATGTCATTTGGATCGTTTGACATTGGAGAAATGGGCCTTGAATTCAGTATTGCCTCGATTTCTACAATTAATGTTTCAAGTTCCTCATAGGTTAGGGAAGCATTTGCTGCGCTTCTTACCAGAAGATGCTTGGCTGATTTGACAGCCGCTTCCCAGAGGCCACCAAAGTGTGGTGCTCTTGGCGGGATGAAATTGAACTGGATCCCCTTGTTGTTGCAGGCGTTTGTAATGGCTTCTTGTGCAGCAGGGGTGTGTATGACCTCTGACAGCTCTGGTAGCTTATTTTTCGCTCCAACAAAATTTGTTGCGTTATCACAATATAATCTTTGGCAGTGGCCTCGTCGTCCAATGAATCTTTTGAGGGCTCCTATGAAGGCCTCAGTTGTGAGGTCGCTCACTAATTCTAGGTGCACAGCCTTTGTCGCGAAGCAGCAAAAGACTGCAATGTACGCCTTATGTGGCCTTTTTCCCCACAGCTTGTAGTGGACTGTTAGAGGGCCTCAGTAGTCAACTCCGGTATTGATGAACGGTCGTGCTGGTGTTACCCGTGTTGAAGACAGGTTTCCCATGACTTGGTTGAACAGTACTGGCTTAGCTCTGCTACATCTTATGCAACGGTGAACAGTAGCTCGAGCCATGATTTTTCCTTTCAGTGGCCAGAAGCGCTGTCGTACGATTCCCAGCAGAGTTTGCGCTCCACAATGCTTATTCTCCTGATGGACCATTTCAAAGATGAGTTTTGAAATTGGGTCATTATAGGGAATTAACAATTGATGTTTTGAGTCGAATGGCAACGACGATTCTTCAAGACGACCTCCAACGCGTAGTAAGCCGAAGTTGTCCAGGAATGGTGATAAGTTGCGTAAATTGTTTGTTCCGCGCAATTCTTGATTTTTTTTAGCTGGTCAATCTCTTCCTTGAAGTCCGAATCTTGCATCCGCCTGACTATGTACATCAGGGCAGTGTCTAGTTCGATTGTGGTAAGTGCGCACTGAGTCTGTTGATTGATCTCCTTGCGCCTGCATCGATTACTGAAACGCAGCATGTAAGCTATAATGCGTTGTAGACGGGCAAATGAGTTGTTGTGTCTTATTAGATACATAAAGTCAGATGAAGCTACTGAAGTGACAAGAGCCTCAGGCCACAGAACCAAAGTGCACAATCTTTTAGAGCGGCAGGTGAAATCCCGCTAGATAAAACATCAGCTGGATTACTTTTTGAGCCAACATGACGCCATTGATCTGCTTGGGTTGACTCTTGAATGATTGCAAGTCTGTTTGCCACAAATGTATGAAAGGCGGCAGATAATGAGTTAATCCAGGCCAGAACGATCTCTGAGTCGGTCCAGAATCAGACAGGACATGTTAACTGAAGATCAGTTTTGATTCTTGATGCAAGCTGAGCTCCAAGTACTGCCGCGCAGAGTTCCAACCTTGGTATGGTTTGTCGTTTAAGAGGGGCGACCCGAGATTTTGCGCAAAGAATTCGAGTCATGGTTGTTCCATCCTTGAATGTGGATTGGATGTATGCCACTGCGCCGTACGCTTTTTGTGATGCATCGGTGAATATGTGTAGTTGCATCGACTGGGGCACCTTTCCCTTACCAATGTGCCGCGATACCCGAAGAGTTTTTAACGCGTTCAGGTCGTTTCTGAAGGTAGCCCATTTAGTGTGTAACGATTCTGGTAGCGACTGATCCCAGTCAAATTTTAATTTCCATAACTCTTGTATAAATACTTTTGCTGTTACTATGACTGGCGATAATAACCCCAAAGGATCAAAAAGCCTTGCTAGATCGGATGTGACCGATCGTTTAGTGATTCGCCGAACCGAGTCAATGTTGACCTTTACGCAGAAGGTGTCATCCTTTGGGAGCCAGGTGAGGCCTAACGTTTTGATCGAATCCGCCTTTGAGCTTTCAAAATCTAAATTGACTTCTTGATCTCCTTGCGAAATGTTCTGCAACAATTGTGGGTTATTGGCACACCATTTGCGTAGGTTAAAGCCACTCTCCTTCATGACTTGTATGAGTTGCTGTTGTAGTGTTAACGCTGTCACCAGGCTATCGGATCCACCCAGACCATCATCGACGTAGAAGTTCTCTTGGAGAAACTGCGACGCGAGCGGGTACCGCATCGTGTTTTCCTTGGCCACCTGCTGCAGGCATTTTGTTGCTAAGTATGGTGCCGCTCTGGTGCCATACGTAACTGTGTTTAGTTGATAGTACGTTATGGGTTGCGAGGGTTCCTTTCGCCAAATGATTAATTGAAGATGACGATCCTTAGGCGAGACGAGTATTTGTCGGTACATCTTCTCGATATCAGTTGTGAACACATATTTGGGCAACCTGAACCGCAGTAGTATGGAGAACAAGTCACTTTGAACAGTTGGACCTGTGTACATTAGGTCATTCAGTGAGTGTCCCGATGAAGTTTTTGCTGAAGCATCAAATACGACCCGAAGCTTTGTAGTTGAGCTTTCCGGTCGTTGCACGCAGTGATGTGGGATGAAATAGTTTGGAGAGCGAATCGCTTCTGCTGGTATCTTTGTCATGTGTCCCAGCTTCTCGTATTCTTCCATGAAATTAGCATATTGAGCTTTTAATTCCGGAGTTTTCTGCAATCGCCGTTCCAGAGAAAAGAAGCGATTGATTGCGATTCCGTGTGAGTCACCTAAAGCCTCAGGACCTTGATGGAAAGGAATCTGCACCACAAATCGATTTTGATTATCTTTTATGGTGTGTTGTTCGAAGTGATTTTCGCATAGTTTATCTTCGATGGACATTGGTTTACTGGATGTTTTGATCTCTTCTAGTTCCCAAAGTCGGGCGATGGAAGCATCAAGTGATTCATCAGTGGTGCATATTCCGCACGTCAGATTGTTGGATTGTTCCTCCTGTATTTTTCCAGAAATTATCCATCCGAATACAGTGTTCTGCATTGTTGGAAGCTGATTTGCCAATTTTATTTGCCCGATCGCTAGCAAGTCGTGATAGTGTTCTGCGCCCAGCAGAATGTCGATTCTATCGGGGCGGTTGAAAGCTGGATCAGCGAGTGCCACATTTTTGGGTAGTGGCCATTTGTCAGTATTGATGAACTGTGATGGTTGTGGTGACAATATACGCGGCAGAACAAAGGCCTCAAGTCGCGTCGAATACTTGTTAATTCGGGATTTGAGTCCTACATTTACTCGGTGCCTTGTCTTTGTGTTTGTTGAACCGATTCCATTGATGCTTATATTCGAAATCTGTCTGGAAATGCCGAGCCGTTTTACTAGACGTTCCGTGATGAAATTGACTTGTGATCCGGAGTTGAGTAAAGCACGGCATTCCACCTCCGTTCCATCTGCTTGTATTTTCACAACTGCTGTGCTAAGTAGCACGTACGAACTTGCTTGTTGATTATTAGATGCTGCTAATGAGGTAGCTTCTATGTCGTTGGTCGCCTGAGATGATGACGTTGAAGATGAAGGCCCTGCGCCCCCTGCTGTTTTAGATGATGCGGCTGATGATACCTTTTGATTGTCCTTTTTGTTTGAGGACTCTTGCTTGTTGTCCAAATGCAACAGTGTGTTGTGTTTTTTATTGCACTTCATGCAACATCGTGAAATGCATTGTTTTGCTGAATGTCCCGTACGTAAGCAGTTTACACAACATTTTTGCCTTTGTGTGTAGTTAAGCCGCTCCGAGGGTTTTAATTTCAAAAAGGTCTGGCACTGAAATAGTTTGTGAGCGCCATCGTTGCATAGCGTGCATGCAGCATTGCCTTGGTTTGTTGAAGCTGCTGAAGCGCACGACTTGGCTGACCCTTTTTCCTTCTGCCCCATGGCTTCCATTGATTGAAACCGGGTCTCTAGAAATTCTAGGAATTGGCTCACATGCTGCAATTCCTTTGGATTTTCTATTGTTTTTTCATATTGCGAGTGAAGACCTCGATCTAACTTTTTTATGAGAAGATGAAGCAGCATTGGACTCCATGAAGAAGTGCCCACCCCTATATTGTTGAGGGCATGCAGACACTCTTGAGTGACATCATGTAGCTGTTTTATGGAGGCTGCTGACGTCCCAGATGACGGCTGATCGATTAGTTTCTGCATTAGTGTTGATACCAGTACACGCTTGTTGTTGTACCGGTCTTGTAATGCTTTCCAGGCTGTCTTATAATTATCAGCTGTGGCGAAAGATGGCTGATGAGTTTTTCAGCTTCACCGGTTACGTTCGCCTTGAGATACCATATTTTCTGCACAACGGGAATGTTTTGGTTGACTACCAACTGTGAAAACAGATCAGCGAACGCAGGCCATTTCAAATAATCCCCGTCGAATTTCGGAATTGTAATTTTGGGAAGTGGCAGCACGTTTGTTTGTGCACACTCTGCCCTGTATTGTGCTGTAGGCACTGTTGTATGTTTGAAGTTTTGTATCACCATGTTTTCTAGATCCGTGTAAGAGTCCATGTCATATCCTTCTTCGAGTGGGTTGGCACAGTTTTCCCAAATTGAGAAATGTAGCTCCTGGATCTGTTCCCATAGCTTCTCTTTCAATTTCATGTTTGTTGCTGTTGGGTCCGTTGTGATTACCCGTTTTAGAGACGATATCATTACGTTTTGTCTTCTAATGGATAAGGTAATTTGCGAAGCTCTTGCGGATGGAGTAGGTGTTGGGGAAGACATAGCCTGCTGTTGAATTTGTGGAGGCTGATGATGAGCTTGTGTCATTGCCATTGTTATAGTTGACTTAGCGGCGGCCAGTTCTTGATGTTGATACTCTGATTCTGGATTGGGCGTTTTTGTTGCGGTTGGACCTTTTTGCTGGTTAACCGGTGTTTGCATCATTGCCGACTCCAATTCCTGCCTGTATTTTTCCACGAGCGCAGCTATGTCAGTGTAGTAATTACTGACAAAATAATCGTGGTCTAATGGTGGATTTTCAAGACAACGTATTTTGTTGTCAGTTGTCTCGAAATCCGCCCATGCGCTATTCAACCTCCTAAGGCGTTCCTTATAGTACTCTAGGGTCTTCCTGGACTGGGAGTCCTTCTTATAATTTTTTATGATTCCCTGTATGACATCACCCGTTTCGCGTTGGGATTGAGCCAATACGTCCATACTGATTTTTTCTTCTGCCATCTTCTGAAGCTAGCACAATGCACAGATGATCCGTTGATTGGTTTCCTGACTGTAGATTAGCGGTTGCGAGTTGATTGAGTCCTCTACGGTTTCTGCGTCCCCAAGAGTTGGTCCTGATATGTTGCGAAAATTCCAAAATTCCTTTGCGGTTGCTGGTAGCTTTGTTGATCCTGATTATTTGCAGGACCCCAATGAATATTGTTGATTGCTGTGTGGACAACTATCCAATTTTTGCAGCAAATCGATACGTTGATCCTGTTTAATGTTGCAGGATCTGACGTAATTCGCGAGGTTGCGTGTTTTGATTGTTCTATAAGAAGAACTAGGGGTCACCAAATGTTTATTGAATGGACTCTTTTGTCCTTCAATGAATTTGTGTTTGATTTTTTATCGAGGCAGTATCACCAAGATAAAGTTTGGAGCAACTCAAGCACTTGAACTTGGTTGCAGCGGAGAAATGGAAAGAAGTTGAGCCAGTGACGGGTTGTGACTTTCTGACAAACTTTTATTGACAAATTTTCTTTCTTAAATACTAAATTATTGCTAAGTTTACAATTTTGTTCTTTTCTGTGTTTATTATTGGGGAAAATAAATAAATTTTGAGTCAGCGTAAATAATTAAATGTAGACATATAAAGAAAACAAAACCAAACGATGGAAATGTTTAGTCAGCGTAAATGATTGAGTTTAAATTTTTAGTCAGCGTAAATGATTGAATGTAAACATATAAAGAAAACAAAACCAAGCGATGTGAATGTATGAACACCATTCAAAATTATTATGAGGAAGATATTGTGATATAGCATAACCATATAAATTATTGACATCTAAATAAATTATATAATTTGAAAGCTTAGTCGCATCGTAATCACTTAAATATTTATTGTTAGCAACTGAACGCCGTTTGCAACATTGAACAATACCTCCCCTAATCCCTGACAAAATAAAATTATGCATGTTTTCATCAGTCAACAATTCTAATTCTATTCTAGTTATTTTGAGCATTGCGTCCCAAGATAATCCTGGAGATGTATAATATTGGCATGGGTCTAATCGATATATTCCTTTACATAATTTTCTAAAATTTTCAAAAATGTCACTGAGGAGAATATTGAATTAAATATAGTAATAAATAATCTAATAAATTGGAACAATTAAATGTTACCCAAACATTTTGTGCATGCTGATAATCAACAATACTACATGATTCATTTGATAATTTATTAAAGAAATGTGAACGAGCTGGTAATTGTGTTTCATTGAGACGTTCTTCTGAATCTAGGTAGTCATATGGGAAAATACCTTTACGTTTCATCAAGATAAAGTGATAATCGTTAGGGAAAAAAGCCTTTGTTGTTTCTAAATCATTATTATTTAAATTCTTAGCTAAACTGTCTAAACTAGAAGGCATGAATCGAAATGAATCTAAAAACCGAAGTTCAATTGTATCTTTATCATTAACATATATTCTCTTTGATATCGAAATATATAATTCTTTGTTTAAGAGAATAATATTTATATTCCCCTTAACAGATGACAACTCTTTAATGAATACATGACAATCATATTTCGATAAATTATGAAAAAATATTGGAATAAAATTTACTATCTGATACTCTAAATTACATTTTTTATGTGCCGGGCCTCTATATTCACCTGTTAAATGACAATGGTCTGCTACCCTATCATTTAATAAAAGTTCCATTCCACAAATATGACAAACTATATCCTCTTTTTGATGACTTAGTTGGTTGGCAGTTAATGGATGCATTCTTACTGTTTTACTCAAATAACGGTGGTAAATATCTAAAACATCATCGAAAATACTTTTAAAAAAATGTTTTGGAGCATCAAAACCGCTATATATTTTAAAACGATTCAGTTGATTATTATATGAACACTTAATAAAATAACAATAGGCATAAGGAATATGTTCTTGTACACATTGAGTCTTAGTAGAAGTTTGAATATCTATTGGTTTTAGAATACATTCGAAATCTGCATATATAGTAAATGGTACATCTAATTGTTTTTTGAAATTTTCAAATTTTAATATTCTTTTTTCAGACTCAGGCATACGTGTTACAATTTTTCTACAATGTATTTTATGAATAAATAATTTTTCTTCCTCATAAAAATGTATTAGACATGTATTACAAATATATAATCTTTTCTTAACTCTTGTAACTTGGGATCCAAGTAATCTATTTAAATATTTTATCCAAACATAATGACTTTCATTGAAATCATCACTGTATAAAGAAATAAGATTAACGTGATGCGTTTTTTCTTCTTTTGTTAAATAAAAGGGACCTATTATCAAATTGTCCTCTATACCAAACACATTTACACTAATATCTGAATTATTTGATTCAAATATTTTAATATCTTTTATTTGTAATAGAAAATTTAAATTTTCAAAATTGACTACTTTATCATTATTTAAAGTTATAATGGAATATTGGATATTTTTAATGTTATATGAAGAGCACCTTTCTCTGTGTTTTGAGGGTTTATAAAGAGATAAAATTATGGCCCACTTAAAGCAATATATATCATTGTTAACAATATTAACACATGCTTTTTTATCTGCAATTATTTTTGGTAGTGGTATATATAACGAGCCTCTAATTGGTTGGTATTTATTTATGTTTACTTCTAGATGAATAATTTCACTTAGACTCCATCCACTATCTCGCTCTTGAAATGTGTTCATATTTTCAATCAATTTACTAAACTTTTCTTTAATTATATCAACAACATTGTTGTTCTCCATAAATGCTTCAGTCATTAATGTTTGATGTGACATTATAGCAAATTCTTCAATATTTTCTTTTATTTGAATATATTTACAAAATAATTCAAAGTTAAATTTGATGTTTTCATGCTTTTCTATAGATTTCAGTAAAAGTTCAGATAATTCATCTTTATGTTTTTCAAACAAATTTTCAATAACTAAATCATTTGGTTGATCGTTTTCCAAATTCAATACGATTATTAAACATAGCATTAATACATTTAACATTACTTTTGGCGTAGAATACGTCTTACCTTACGGTATGGGCACCAATGTCAGGTTTTTATTGTTGTAATCTCTATTTCTTTAATTATAAGGAAACGGCTCGATAAATTTTTTTTTTTTTTTTTTTGTAGTCAAATGAAGATGTTAGCTTTCGTTTGACATACATTTCATGTTGGTTGATATCTTCCTAATATTTAAATTTCTCAAATGAAAATTGTATAAACACATGCACACAAATATGTGTGTGGTGTTTGGTTGAGTGTTTGCTGTTGGGCGATTTAAATGTACTCGTGCAGCCCTTTCTTTGTTGCATAATTTTAGGCGGGCAAGTTAAAGTAGAGGAAAAGAAGAGAAAATGCTGCCAAGCACTGCAAAAAAAATAATAAAATTGATTCGCGTATGTTATTTATCATTTATCTTTACTATTGATAACAGCCATTGACTTCGTTTTTGCGAGAAATTTAATTGATAATTTAAAAACATTTTTATCCTATTTTTCCTATCATAAGCTTATGTATATCATCCAAAGTAACTATCAAATAAAGAAATTCATTTGCTTGTATTATTTATCATTTATTGTTACATATGTTTTCTGTCTTATCGGATGGCGTATTCTACGTTAAACTTAATGGCCGTGTCTCTGACACAGCCTGCTTCTTTTTTTTTACACTATACATACAATTTTTGGTATGCATGTTTGTTCTCACGTGTGATGCCCATACATTTTCTTTCAATTGAATTTTACATTGCTCACAAAAAATTTTTTTTTTTGAAACTTGATGTTTCATTGTAATATGCTTGTCTAAACTCCTCTTCCGAGTTTATATCTTTTCACAAAAACTACACGGATACATTTTTTTTTTTTGCTTTCATTTGAAAAAGCATTCAAAAAAAGTTTATGCTGTATGAAATTCAAATAACGGAGAAGTAAATTTTTCACCAGGCTTAATCAATTCAATATAAAATGAATTATTATTTATTGTTTCCATAGTTGAATCTTCTAAGGAGTTGTAGGATTTCGGAAGAAAAATAACACTATCATCTAGTTCTATCATTACCTTCTCCCCAAACTTTGTCTTCACCCTTATGGCTTATAATATTCTTAATTTTTTTATTAATTGGTACATCAATCGCCTTCAATATTGGTTTTTGTTCATTTTCCTTCGAAACTGTTTTTAAATCCTTAAGAGCTTGCTGCATAATGTGGACATATTATAGTTTATTTCCGTTTATTAGAAGTGTTGGTGGTTAAACAATGTTAAAAATTCTTATAAAATAATTTTATTATCCTTTGAAATATAAATGAGTTGAAACAATAGCCGCTTCAAATAATTTACTGTATGATTTCACTGAAAAGATGTCTAATTTATAGGCATTGGGACAAGTAGCCTTATCTTTCTAAATGTACATATATGTATATATATATATATATATATATATATATATATATGTCTATCGGTATGTATTTTGCGGAAATTGTGGTTTCGCAAACCACCAGTTACGTACTACTAGTAGGGGTTTTATAATTTCTAATTTAGTATCAAGTAGAGAGTAGAGAGAAAAGGAAAAAAAAAAAAAAATGTCTTTCCCGAATTATTTAGAAAAGTTTTTAAGAAAATATACCGATTTAATTGATAATGAACATGAAATATTTTTTTATTCTATAATAAATGAATTGCGATCATGTTTATCCGAACCATTCATATATTCACCAAATGGGATACATAAGAAAGATTGTCATTTTGTTGATAATTCATACAAGGAAGTAGTAGATATATGTAATTGTATTTCGCTTTATTCACGATATAAAACAATGAAAAAAATTTATAATTTAAATGCAGTCATGTTAAACGAACCTAGGTGGTTGTAATCTGTGTGATAAAGAAACCACAAATTTATGGCAATGGTTAACGTATATAATATAAAACAAAAAAAAAACAATTTCGATAAACGGTTGAAGAAGCTATAAATATAAATTTTATTTTGAAATAAACTAATTGTAATATTATATTTATGGTGGGCACATTAACGTAGAGCAATGGATTCTACTGCCTTTGACAGCGAACAACAAATGTTTAATTTTGTGATCGATCAAGAGGAATTCGAAAAGATGTTAAAAAATTTTGATGAAGAAGAATTTAATAAGCAGCTTCAAAAACTAGAAGAGCCCGCTCAATCCCTACAAGATTCAACCGAAGTGAAGGCATATGTACCAAATAAGCGTTAGAGACAACGACCTGTAAAGATAATACCAGCTGAAGGATCTACACAAAAAGCCACCCCACTAAAAGCTAACACCAAAAATGTAAATAATTGTATTGATCTTTGTGAATCAACACTAGCAACTGTTCCAATAAATGGGATTATAGACACTAAAGGGTTATTAAATGTTGCAAAAATTAATTTAAATGATAAGGCGAAAGAAGTTCCCTCATTTGAAGTTAATTTTAAAAATGATAGAGATATTCAAAGATTAAAATTTTTAATACTACAGTGGTTTGATGATGAAATTATAGCGGATGATATCGATTTGGAATGCTCTCGAACTTCACCAAAAAAACATAATATTAGCTGTGATGTTGAATGGATTCATGAAGATAAACTTCTTAATGAACTTTTAGGAATTGTGGTTTTGGACGTATTAATCACTTGAAAAAAAGTTTATATGCATTTATTAAATTTAGTTGCAACAAATAGTTTATTTATAAATGTACAAATGTTTTAAATTTGAAATAATACATTTTATTTGAATACAAAAAATAATAGTAATTAAAACAATACTGTTTCTTTTATTATTGTAAATACATCAAAATTTACTGCAACAAGAAATTGTGTGCAGTATGTAGCACAATGTTCATCTAACTTAAAGGCAAATATATTGACTTCAAATTCTCCATATGCTGGCTCCTTTTCATATTTTCTAGGAGTTCCATTAAGTTTAAAACGAAAATAGTATTCCATCTGTTTTTTATATAGTTGTCGTATGAAACTTTCACAAAATGCTTGTAACTTAAACACCCAAATATTACTCCTCCAGTTTTCCCTGATGGCATTCCTTCGCGCTTGTTCGGTCAGTTTAAAACAAAAAGACAAACCTCCAATTCCTTTAGTAATATCATAATCCACACCAAAAAACATCTTCATCATAATCGTCAGCAAAATCATATAGTAAACCAGGCATTTAAATTATATAAAAAATTAATTTCACTGATGAACTTTTGGGGATTGTGTTAGAAAAATTAATACTGAAATATATTTTTAATGGATCATGGCTTTTTATACATTCGTATTTTAATTAAAAATATAGACAAATTTATCAACAATCATATTTCTGTGGTTTCATAAAATTCTTACTTGTCTATAAAATTCTCACTTGTCTTCTATCTAAAAACCACAAAATAAACTTACAGCTTTTTATACATTCATATTTTAATTAAAAATATAGACAAATTTATCAACATTCATATTTATGTACTTGTCTATAAAATTCTCACTTGGCTTCTATCTAAAACCCACAAAATAAACACACAGCTTTTAATACATTCATATTTTAATTAAAAATATGGACAAATTTATCAACAATCATATTTCTGTGGTTTCATAAAATTCTCACTTGTCTATAAAATTCTCACTTGTCTTCTATCTAAAAACCATAAAATAAACATACAGCTTTTTATACATTCATATTTTAATTAAAAATATAGACAAATTTATCAACATTCATATTTTTATACTTGTCTATAAAATTCTCACTTGGCTTCTATCTAAAAAACCACAAAATAAACATACAAACAAACAGCAAAACTATCAAAATTATCAAGCACACACACACACACACGCACAATCCAATTCGCCGCAGCAGAAATCAAAGCGCACTCGTTTGGCCTCACCAAAAGGGCCAATAAGTGCGAAAGATAAACTGCAACAACGAGGCCACAGCCAATCAAAAGGTGAGAGGGAGGCTACTATAAGCAAACAAGGCGCGGAGGCTGCCGGTTCGAGCGTGCCTATAGGTGCTGTCGCCACCCAATCGCGTGAAAGCTGGACGAAAGTCGTCAATCGGAAGGGCAAAATCAAGCCAACGAAACCAGATGCGCTGGTTCTAAAAAGAGTTGGTGAGCTTTCATATGCGGACATTTTAAAAAAGATGAAAGCGCAACCCGAGCTACAGGAACTCAGCGAACATATAAAGAGCATTTGAAAAACTGCTAAGGACGAACTCTTGTTTGAGCTGAAGCAGACGAGTGATCCTGCCACTGAAAAACTCAAGGCAGCTGTAGAAACTGTTCTCGGCGAAAATGCGTCAGTTCGTTCCTTAACTCAAGAAGCTATAATTGAGATAAAAGACATGGACGGGGTCACTACCAGAGAGGAAATCATAGATGCTATACGGATTAGCATTCCCGATTGTAAAGTGTCGTTAGCAGCAATTCGCTCAATACGCGCTGCATATGGAGGCACACAGACCTGTATAATTAGCCTGCCGCCAGCATCTGCACAAAGGCTGATAAACATGCCCAAAATCCGCATTGGATGGGTTAGCTGCCGGATAAGGGAGAAAATAGCCATAACACGGTGCTACAAATGCCACGATTTCGGCCACCTGGCCAGGAAGTGTCCGAACGAAGAAGATCGCACAGCGCATTGCTTCAGATGTGGCGGGCAAGACCATAAGGCAAAAGGCTGCACAAATGCGCCGAGGTATGTGCAAAGAATGGCGAGCGCGATCCCAACCATATACCAGGCGGGCGAATGTGTCCAGCATTCCAGAGGGCAAAAGCGAAATACGCGACCAAACCTGGATATCGAAAATGAAGCTACTGCAACTCAACCTCAACCACTGCGAATCAGCACAAAGCCTGCTTAACCAAACGGTTTACGAGCTGGGTGTAGATGTAGCAATACTAAGTGAGCAGTATAAAAATAGGCCAGAAGCGTCATGGGTAAGCGATGCAACAGGAAAATGCGCCATATGGAGCTGCGGAAGAGATCCAATCCATTTGGGGAAAGCCGTATCTGCAAATGGCCTAGTGTGTATTGAAATAAACAGCGTGTACATCTACAGCTGCTATATTCCACCCAGTGCTGACTTGCCTAGGTTTACTGGCATTGTCGACAACCTAATTAGGGATGCTAAACAAAGAGGTGCGGCAATCATAGCGGGCGATTTCAATGCGTGGGCATTAGAGTGGGGATGCAAAAGAACAAACCCCAAGGGAAGGGAACTTCTTAATGCACTCGCAGCGCTGGATCTGGTATTACTAAATAGCGGAAGTCAAAATACCTACAGCAAAAACGGTGCTGGCTCCGTCATTGACCTCTCCTTCATATCCAGGGGACTAAGTAGAGCAACAAGTTGGTACATAAGCGATTGCTATACACATAGCGACCACCGAGCGATAGTTATCAGTATTGACAAAATACGAGGATGCGGCCCAAGCTCTACAAGACAAAATGGCTGGAATATAAAATCTTTCGACGAGAAACTCTTCGAAGTAGCCTTTGAGGACATCGAAGTATCGCTCACGGTGGAAACTGCTGCCCCTAAGCTTATGACAGCAATAGTCAAGGCATGTGACATGGCCATGGCTCGGCAAGGAGGGCGCAAAGCCCGTAAGCCAGCGTACTGGTGGAATAGCGTGATCGCGGAGCTGCGAGTGCAATGCAAAGGGGCCAGAAGACTGTGCCAGCGATCACGAAATGCAGAAAATGCCACAGAGCTTAGACTGAGGTAACAAGGAAAGCGGAGATTATTTAAAAATGCCATTCGTGACAGTAAGCGCAGCATGTTTAAGGAACTATGCGAGGATGCTAACAACAACCCTTGGGGCTCGGCCTATAGAATAGTGCGTAAAAAGCTAAAGAAAACGGTGCAGCCAACATGCCCAATTCTTTTAGCAGAAACCGTAAAAGATCTTTTCCCTTCAAATCCCGACTTCGGTAGGAGCCTGCCTAATGAAAACCTTGGCAACATACCAACGGTTACAGTGGACGAAGTACTACAAGCCAGCTGTAAACTATTGCCTCAAAAGGCGCCAGGACCAGATGGCATACCAAATATTGCGCTGAAGAAAGCGGTGTCACAAAACCCGGGTATCTTTGCAAGCGTATTTAACGTTTACCTGCAGGAGGGTGTCTTCGCAAGAAGCTGGAAGCTACAAAAGTTGGTACTCATACCAAAAAGTACAGGTGCTGGTCTTCCCACTGGATATCGACCGCTATGTATGTTGGACTCCACCGGAAAGCTGTTCGAGCAAATTATCAAAAACCGGCTGGAGGCGCATGTAGATGAGCTCCTATCAGAAAATCAGTTCGGGTTCAGGAAAAAACGGTCAACCATCGATGCGCTAGAAGCCGTAAAGGAATTGGCCGAAAAGTCCATCAGTGGCAAGCGATGGCTAGGGGGCACTAAAGAGTACTGCCTAATGGTCACGTTAGATGTAAAAAATGCGTTCAACAGTGCCAGCTGGAAGGAAATACTTCACGCTCTCCGCACTCTGCATGTCCCTGGATGTCTTCAACGCATCATTTCCAGCTATCTGTCAGATAGGGTATTGCGGTATGATAGCGACTTCGGAGCCAGCGACTATGAAGTCACAGCCGGTGTACCACAAGGATCCGTACTAGGACCACTATTGTGGAACGTCATGTACGATGGCATTTTACGGCTTAAAGTACACGAGAAGGCTACCTTCATTGGCTTTGCGGACGACGTTTCAATCGTTGCGACCTCAAAAACGCTCAAGGAGGTGGCAAACATTGCGGAAAAGGCGGTAGCAGCAGCACAAGAATGGCTCAGCGCAAGAAACTTAAGCTTAGCAGCCCATAAGACGGAAGCCGTATTTATCAGCAGTCGCAAGAAAGTAGAAAAGGTGGTGCTTAAAGTTGGCGATATCGCCATAGAATCCAAACCGCATGTGAAGTACCTAGGGGTATTGGTGGATCACCGACTTAACTTCCGGGACCACTTGGAGTACGCTAGCAAAAAAGCTGCGATTGCAACGGTTGCCCTGTCCAGAATAATGGCAAACATCGGCGGACCAAGGCAGCAGGCCAGACAACTTCTTGCTGGGGTAGTGAAGTCTATCCTCCTTTACGGCGCGGCAGTCTGGCATGACGCATTTAAGTATATCTCATACACACGAAGTGCAAACTCCACATACCGCTTGTGTGCTCTCAGAGTGTGTTCTGCGTTCAGAACGGTATCGTAAGACGCGGCGCTCATCATAGCTGGACTCTTCCTATTGAACCTGGAAGTCCAGCAGATATGCGAAGCGCGAAACATTACGCGCAACCATCGTCAAAGCAATCCCAATTTGCAACGAAAAACGCTTGAGCATCGCAGCATAGCCCAGTGGCAGGCACGTTGGGACACGACAACAAAAGGACGGTGGACGTACCGGCTTATTCCCAAAGTTGAAATATGGCTCCGGAGAAAGCATGGAGAAGTGGACTTCTACTTAGTGGGCACGGTTGCTTTAAAGCTTATCTACACCGTTTTGGGCATGAGGATTCCCCATATTGTGAGCATTGCGAACCTAAAGTAATCGAAGATGCAGAACATGTGTTCTTCGTATGCCACCGCTTCAGAAATTTAAAGAAGAGAGTGGAAGCAAGACACAGCTGTGTCATTACGCCAGAAAGCCTAGTGGCACTGATGCTGAAGAGCACCGAGGCGTGGAACGATGTGCAGCGTATGGATGCCGAAGTGATGCAACAGCTAAGAAATAGCGAACAGGCAAGGCGCAGACTTCAGAGGCAGGCTAGACTTTAAGCATCCTGCTCGGTCAGTAATTCAGAGGGTGGGCTAGAAAATACCAACTGTGGGTGGTGCCAAGCGGGTGCAGCTTTTGACGAACTGTACCAGGACAGAAACAGACGATAGAGCTTAGTGCTCAAAACCGCCTCCCGACGAAATACCTGACGGTAGTACCGGGGGGATATATATACGGTACAGGACACACAAGGAGTTTTAGTTTGGGTTAAAGTCCTACTCTACGGAAAGAAAAAAAAAGACACCTGTGGTCACATTAAATTCACACGCCTAAAAACCACAAAAGAAACATACACACACTTGCGGTCACACTAAATTCTCACGCATATATGTATGTATGACAGTACGTATACTTGCCCTAACCACTATTAATTCGTACGGCTACAAATTGTGCCAATACTGCTTTTTCAAATATATTTGCTTAATTGCCAGTTAATTGATTTATATACTTCTTGGACTCATTTAAAATCTAGTAAAGAACTCTATTAGAAAAACCATATAAAAAAAAGTTTTAACATTATAATTAATTTATTATTTATTAATTTCTCTTACAACTTAAAAAATAGTACAATAAAAATGACCACTATTAATTCGTACTGCCGACAAATTTTTGTATTAATATTTCGTAACATCGCCTTTCGATGAAATTACCTCTTCGCATCGCTTATTCATAGTAGATACTAAGTTTTGGCACTCTTCTGGGGTTATGGAATTCCAAATTTCCTTAATTCTTCCTGTCAACTCTTGAAGATTCCTTGCAGGTTGATTCCTGAGTCTTCTTTTCATTAGAGCCCACAGCGACTCAATGGGATTTAAGTCAGGGCTTATCGGAGGCCAATCTAAAATTTCAATGTTGTTATTTTCAAACTTATACTTTTCCTTTCACCAAATGGGGTAGAACCCGTATATTACTACTACTCCTGCCGAGGGGCGACCGCTAATAGAAAAAACTTTTTCTATAATTTTTGATGTTATTTGGTCCGGGCAGGATTCGAACCCGGGACCCACCGAATGAAGCGCGCACATACTATACACTCGGCTACGGCGGCCGCCCGAAAGGGAAATGAGTATGAACTTAATTATTTCTCTTCTCAATTGAATTTTTTATACCAAATGTGAAGAATTCCCGACATGATTTAGTAGATAAAACTTTGAATATTTTGATTTGTTGTAAATTACCGTTATGTGAGAGGTGGGTGTGGCTTTAGTCTGATTCCTATAATTTTCGAAATTGTGATTTATGACTAAGAATGAAAAGTGTACGTAATGTGGTAGAATTTGACAAAGGAATTTCGGAAATGCACCCATTTGCTCTAAGGTGGGCGATACCATGGCCATCCCCAACATTTCTGATTCCATGTATTTCATAATCAATCATGTCTACAGATTTGAGCAAATTAGATTGTATAGTTAATAAATATCGGAGGCGTTTGCCGTTATATGAGGGGTGGGGCATGACTTTTGTACGAGTTTTAAAATTTTCGAATTTGTGCTTATTGACTTGAAATGCAATGTGTGCACCAAATTTGGTGGAGTTTGGTGGCATAGTTTTTGAGCTATACCTCCTTGTTCAAAAGTAGGTGGTGCCACGCCTATTACCAATTTTGTTTTTATTCTGTGTATTTGCTTTTGGAACTACATTCTCCACATTAAATTTAATCAAATTCTCTTTAAAAGTTACTTAAATACCGCGAGTTTTTGAAAATTACCGTTTTATGAGAGGCGAACGTAGTTTTGGTCGGATTTGTACAATTTTTGGGATTTTGCTTACTCATATGAAATGTGAGCGGTGACACGCCCGTTTTTAAATTTTTTTGATACGGTATGTTTGTGAGTGATAAAACAACCGAGCTTTTGATAGTTCAGTTGCGGAAAAAGTAAACGTATTTGTTAATTCGCGAGATCGCCTTTAAAGAAACAACTTTTCCGGTAGTTATTTCTGACACTACTTTAAAAACATTTGCTTCTCTTGGCGTGTGTAGACGAACGAACCCCTTTTATTGGACATTATTCCTTTTTTATACTTTTTCGTCACGCCACCTTATTTACAGTAAATGTCATACAATAGCAAATAAATATGTATGTACATAAATGTGGTTGGATGTATACCGCTTATGTTTAGGTGCCCTGTAGGAAATTCTTAAGTCTAGGTACCCGCTAAGAACGGCGGCAACATCCCCCCCCCCCTCGTAAGCGAGTCCGGGGAGCTTACTCCTTTGGATTGTCGACGTCTAACTTAGCCAATTTTGTGGCAGGTCGCTCCAGAATTCTAGTGGCTGTTTTTACGGTTGCCCGCCTCACCTGACCATCCTTCGCTGTAACAACGTTTACTATGACGCCTTTCGGCCAACAGTTCCTTGCCATGGTTTCATCGACGATTACAACTACGTCGCAAACCTTTAAAGGAGGTTGCTTCCCGAACCACTTAGATCTCCGCGTTATGATCGGCTGATACTCTTGGATCCACCTCTGCCAGAACGTATCCACATACAATTGTGTTTGGCGATAGCCCTGACGCAGGTTTCCGCTGATTCCCATTGGTTTATAACCTGCGGATGAGCCCATTAGCATGTGGTTCGGTGTGAGTGCTTCATCGTCGGAGTCGTCTAGGGTGACAAAGTTAAGCGGAATAGAATTGATAACGAACTCAACTTCTATGAGCGCGCTGCGAAGAGTCTTATCATTAAAGTTGTGATCAGGATGCATTCCATTTAGCACGGTTTTGATTGACCTTATTAGGCGCTCCCACGCGCTTCCCATATGAGGCGCCGCCGGTGGGTTGAACCTCCATTTGATATTGTCGAACTTGGTTTGGATAATTGCGTAGTCTACATATTTGATCTGCTTCAAGACGTAAGATGTTACTCGTCGCTTTAAAGTTCGTACCATTATCGGTGTAAATTTTTCTCGGTACTCCGCGCCGTGAAATGAAATTACGTAAGCAAAGGACGCTGGAACTTGTATCGAGGCTATAAGCGATTTCTACGTGGATGGCTCTCACCGTTAGGCACGCGAAGATAACGCCCCAACGTTTTTCTCGATGTCTGCCAACGGAGACGGCCATTGGGCCGAAATAGTCGATCCCGACATAACTAAACGGTCGGTCAAAACTGGCGAGTCTGACGGCGGGCAAGGGAGCCATTTGAGGAGGCCGTGGTGTCGCGAATTTGTTCTTACAAAGTTGACACATTCGGCGCACCATTCGATACAGGACGCGGAGCCGTGGTATATGAAATCGCCCTCTTATTTCATTTATGGCAGTTTCGTGTGATAGGTGGTGATACATTTCGTGGGCGTCTTTAGCTATAAGATAGGTGACGTGGTGTTTAACTGGCAGAACCGCAGCATTACAAGCTGACAGGAATTCGGTCCGACCTCGAACTCGTATGACGTCATACTCATCTATAAATATATCGAGTGCTTTTAGCTTACTATTTTTCTCAAGACTCTTAACGCTTTTTAGGCTAAGTAGATCCTTTCCATGCTCGCTAATTTGCGCCTGATCTATTAATATCATTTTTGCCGTTTTAACCATTTCAAACCATATGCCTTGTATCTTTGCAGACAGTCTAGTGCCCAGTACTGCTGCTTGAAGTTCCAATTGAGACCGGGTTTAGAGGTGCCTACGATAGATACGTCGATGTGGGAGCTGCTTTTGACATGTAGGTAACAAACTGCTGCGTATCCAAGTTCGCCGGCATCCACGAATATATGCAGTTCAACATCTTCGGCAACGTCGAGGTACAATGAGTAGCACCTAGGTATTTCCACGGTGGACATGACTGATAGGGCGTTTTTGTGAGACAGTGACTCTTTATCTATTTTGAAATATACATATATAATAATTGAATTTTCAATGCCTTGTATCTGTGGACAAAAAGTGGACCGCGCGCAGTCCAAAGTTCAATGCGCAAAGTGCAATAATTTTTTCCATACGGATTGTGTTGGTATTTTGCCGTCAGATGTTGAGTTCATGCTCAGTGAGAATAAGAGTTATTTTTCCAAAGTGTGCGCTACTGCTCGTCGTAACTCAATCCGCTCGCCTCCTCCACCCGCTGTTGAAGAGAATGCACTACCTGCTGCCGAAGCCTCTAACATCGAGAATTCATCATCTGGTAATGCAAGCAAGTCAAATTCTCCTGCTCTTCTAAAGCCGACTGGCTCAGCAAATGCCATTGGCAATAAACAACAATTCTCGTTGGCGTCTATTTGCAAATCGATTGATTCTCTCTGTCCTGAGAATTCACGCTTGGTCAATATTATCTCCACTTTGCATGGTGATAACAACAATATGCAGAAAAAATTGGGCATGATGCACAAAGATATTCTCTCAATGCAGGGATGTATAATCAAAAAAGACGAAGAAATTGCTCTACTTACTGCGGAGGTCAAAGATTTACATGTTTTCGTTAAAGCTGCTTTGGTCACAAGCAGTGATATTGTGCCCAATAACAACATAATTGGAGCTAATAACACTCAAGTTTATCCTCTCATGTTACTTTACCTACGTACTCATCGGTTGTTGCTTCTAACGCCACTTGTACTACTGCTTATGCTAATAATACGGCGCTCGGAAAAAATTCCTCAGCACCGTCCACTGCGCCACCATCGGCTGACGTGCCTACGCTGCCAGCGATCCGCGACTGCGCCGCCTCTGCCGCTGCTTCGCTCTCTAATGCTGCTCATTCTTCATCTACTTCGCTTTCTCATCATCGCAATACTAGTCCCACTGTGGGTGTGCGTGATGCTGCTGCTGCTTCCAATGTTTTATGCAGCGCTAATACTCATACTGCTGTCGAATCGAACTCTCTTAACAACAACGTTGTTATTGGCATTGCTTGCGATCCCACCAACGTGGTTACTGTGCCCAACAAGAAATTTTCTAAGCGGAAAAATGTTGCCGGACAGAATGTATCTACTGAGCTGGATGTTATTGTTAAAAAGAGGTGGGTTCACTTATCTTCATTTAAACCGTCAGTGTCCGTTGAAAATATAAAATCATACGTTGAAAAGCACTCCGGCATTGCGAGTAATTTTTTATCCTGCTTCAAACTTATTAAGAAAGAAACTTCTCCTGATGATATTCAGCACATAAATTTTAAGCTTGGCGTTCCACTCGCCTTCTATAATAAACTTTTGGATCCTAATCTTTGGCCGGATGGTATAAACGTACGGTCCCTTCGCTTTTTTCCAAAGGATCAGAACGGATCATAGTTTTAATTCTAGTTCTAATTCTTATACTATGAAATCTAATAATTTAAATTTAAGACTCTATTATCAAAATATCTCGGGTATGCGAACAAAAGCGAGAGAAGTATTTATATTCACCTCGCGATGTGAATTTGATTTGTATGTCTTAGTTGAAACCTGGCTCAATAAGGATTTTTTTGATGCGGAATTTTTTGACCCCGTTTTATTTCAAACATACCGCAAGGATCGAGATTCAGTTAAAACAGGTTGCAATAGAGGTGGAGGTGTCCTTATTGCAATCAAGCGTACCCTAAGATCTTCAGTCGTCCAACTTATGGATGATGACTCTTTACTTGGCCAACTCTGTGTCTGTATTTTTGGTACCTTTGGTAAATTGATTATTTGTGTGTCCTATATTCCACCTAGTAGCTCAGAACCTTTATATGCCGCTCATGTCAATAATCTTCTTGACATCTGTGATAAGAATATAGTCAGCAATTTCTGCATTTTAGGTGATTTCAATCTGAATAAGATAGCCTGGTCTAATTTGCTAAATAATAATGTTCTTACTCCTTCTAATGTAAGGCATTCATATGAAATTAACTTTTTAGATAGCCTATTTAGTGCCAATCTTACCCAAATCAATTATTTTAATAATATGCTTGGTAATATCCTGGATCTCATTTTCGTTGATGAGAATTTGATTTGTCAGTTAGATAAATGCTCTATTCCCATCTGCAAATCTGATATGCATCATATTCCCCTAACTTTGTCACTTCAATTTTGTGATTTTATTCCCACTAGTAATAGTGGCCCGCGTCCGTTTAACTTTCGTATCGGAAATTTTGATGCCTTAAACTCAATCATCTCAGAAGTCGATTGGACTGCTGTTTTTCATTTAAAAAATGTCACTGAATGCTATGACGCTTTTTTACTTAACATTTATGAAATTTTAAACAATAATCTTTCCTTACTTCCTAAGCGATTGCATAAGCTACCCTGGTATAATAAAAAATTGAAGAGTCTAAAAAACAAGAGAAACAAATATTTTAAATTATTCAAAGCTACCAATAATGACATCTATAATGATAAATATATCAGGTTTATGAATGAATTTAATGAACTTGATAAATATTTGTATAATAAATATATATCTCGTTATGAAGATGAGCTCAAAGTTAACCCAAAGCCTTCTGGTATTATATTAGGTCAAAGAAAGGGTGCTCAAATATCCCAGTTTGTATGAACTTCAATGACAAATGTTCTGCTAGCTTATCGGACTCAGTAAATCTCTTTGCTGACTATTTCAAATCTAACTTTGTTACAAATTCCCTTGACTTTGATAAGTCAGCTTTTGCAGGTGGATCACAGCCTATAGACTTCGGGGCTATGCCTGTGACACAACTAGACGTCATCAAAGGCATCGCTTCCCTAGAATCTTCACTGAAAAGTGACCTTGATGGGCTCTCATCTTTTTTTCTTAAGAAATGTAATTACTCACTCTGTATGCCATTAACATTCATCATTAATCTATCTTTGTCGTCTGGTGTTTTTATTGATAGGTGGAAAATTACTTCAATTACTCCAATCTTTAAATCTGGTAACAAAAATGACGTTAGAAATTACAGGCCAATTTCTAAACTAACTAGTATTTCAAAACTTTTTGAAAAAGTAGTTAAGGAAAAACTAGCATTTGCAATAAAAGAAACAATTGATCCGCGTCAACATGATTTTGTCTGTGGACGCTCAACCGTTACGAACTTGGCAGTTTACTCCGAGTATTGCGTTTCAGCATTTAAGAGCGGGCATCAGGTGGATACCATTTACACCGATTTTTCTAAAGCCTTTGACACGGTCACACACAATTTTTTAGTACATAAGCTAGAACGTATAGGTTTCCATTCATCATTTCTAGCATGGCTCCGTTCATATCTTTCCAACAGACTTTCTTTTGTAGAAATTGAGAACACTAAATCGTACCCATTTGTGGCTACTTCAGGCGTGCCCCAAGGTAGTATCTTAGGCCCAATCTTATTTGTTCTCTTTGTTAATGATATTGGTTCCTGTTTTAAACAGTCCCAATTTTTACTTTACGCGGATGATCTGAAGCTTTATAGAAAGATTACGTGTCTGTCCGATGTTTCTTCACTGCAAACTGATTTAAATAGCTTATCTGAGTGGAGCATAAGAAATAAACTTTCGCTCAATATTAAAAAATGTTTTCACATGACTCTCTCGAAATCTTATAATCCTATCCTCTCAAATTACTCGGTCTTAAATTTCGAACTTGCCACAGTAAAGGAATTTTTGGATTTAGGAGTCTTATTTGATTCGGGGTTTACTTTTATCAACCATGTAAACTGTGTGATTCCTAAGGCTTACTCTAATTTAGCATTCTTAAAGCGATACGCGAAAGACTTTCGGGATCCCTACACTAGAAAGTCGCTATTTAACTCATTAGTCCGTTCAAAACTGGAGTACGCGTCAATAATTTGGAATCCATTTTACAATTCACACTCTAATAGAATTGAGCGAGTTCAACGGAATTTTATTCGTTTTGCTCTTCAACCGCTTCATTTTAGTGAGCCCGTCCCATCTTATAGTGCCCGCTGTCTGCTCATAGATTTGAAATCCCTTGCGAATAGGAGAACCATTCAGGCTTTAGTGTTCATCTATGATGTCATTAATGGTTTAATTGACTGTCCTACACTTCTTGAGCAGATTGGCTTCACTGTACCTAATAGGATGCTCCGCCACTACTATCCTTTTCATGTTACCGTATTGAAATCTAACTACTTTAATTTTGCCCCTATTACTCGAGCACTTAGTGAGCTAAATAAAATCTATAGTAGCCTGGATCTCGATTTTGCTATGTTAAGATCTCTGTTTGTGTCTAAGATTCGTTCTTTCTATGTATAACAAAACACATATACATGTATTAGTTAGTAGGTTAATTATCATTAAGTCTACACTTCTAGTCTGTAAGATTTTTTTGTAATCATAGACTTAAATAAAGAATAATAATAATAATAATAATAATAATAATACAAAAAAAATTTTCAACATTATTGTATAGTGCGATAAAAAGCCAAGTGGGTCAAAAATTGACATTAAAACCTGAATTATCTCCCGCTTTGTTGGGGTGGTATCACCTGCAACAACGTTTCGTTTCAGTTTTGTGAACCCGAACGCATATTGGAAGACGTATTTGTTCGGCTCCCAGTACACTCCTAGAATCTTTTCGCCCGAGTTCAACTTCAATGGCTCTAGAGTCCTTTTGCAGCTGCCTTCCATATGTTTCAAGACCTCTGTTGGGTTTGAAGCCCAATTGCGAATATGAAACCCCGCTGAGGCGTGTATTTGTTTTACCTCTTTGGCCAGTTCTATGACCGCCTGTTCGCTGTCCCCGCTGTAGATAAAGTCGTCGATGTAGTGGTAACGTTTTATGGCATCGACGGCTTCCGGAAATTGTTGAGCGAAGGTGTTCGCATTTTTGTCACGTACATAGTGTGCGATGCGCGGAGCACAGCTTATACCGATCGTGAGCGCTCGCATGACGTATACGCTGGGGTTGCTAGTGTCGTCTTCTTTGTCTAGGCAAAGAAACCTTTGTACGTGCATATCGTTGACAGTTACGTTAATTTGGTGGAACATCTCGGCGATATCGCCGCAGATGGCCACCTTTTCAACGCGAAATGAACGAAAGATCGGGTCCCCCCAGTACGGCATCGTTAAGTGCTACGCCTTTACTTTTAGCTGCTGCGTCCCAAACCAGGCGCACTTTACCTGGTTTATTTGGGTTGAGCATCACGAATATGGGCATGTACCAGACGCGTCCTTTGTGCGCTTCCAGCTCTGCTGTGCTTAGCTTCTTTGCGTAGCCCTTAGCTAAAAGGTTGTCGACCTGCTTCTGCATGGCGTTTGTGAGCCATTTTGTAGCTGTCGGGCAATCTGGTTTCCTCTTGTCGCCATAGTAGTCCAACCTCGTACCTACCTGTTGTCGACCTTTTTGCAAGTGGAGTCGAGTATGGCTAATGCCCGGGTGAGCGCAGCGTCGTTGGTTTAGGGTCGTCTAATTTGAAGTGCTCTTTAACCAATTCGTGTAGTCTTTCACATTCGGCCATGCATGCGCATGTATGTACGTTCAGGCACGCGTTCGACGGGGCACTACCACAACTACCTTGTATAGCCCAACCCAATCTCGTTTTCGTTGCTATAGGTTGGCACCAACTGCCTTCTCGGATTTTGAGCGGTACGGCTACTCGTTGCTATAGGTTGGCACCAACTGCCTTCTCGGATTTTGAGCGGTACGGCTACTCGCCAGTTGTCGGAGCCAATAAGTATTGTCGGCTTTGCGTTAGCGTATGATTGTATTGGGATGCCGTTCATATAAGGGTAATCCGAGATGCTTCACTGTGTGGGCACCGGTAATGTTGAACGCTTTGCGTCGTTGGTTTAGGGTCGTCTAATTTGAAGTGCTCTTTAACCAATTCGTGTAGTCTTTCACATTCGGCCATGCATGCGCATGTATGTACGTTCAGGCACGCGTTCGACGGGGCACTACCACAACTACCTTGTATAGCCCAACCCAATCTCGTTTTCGTTGCTATAGGTTGGCACCAACTGCCTTCTCGGATTTTGAGCGGTACGGCTACTCGTTGCTATAGGTTGGCACCAACTGCCTTCTCGGATTTTGAGCGGTACGGCTACTCGCCAGTTGTCGGAGCCAATAAGTATTGTCGGCTTTGCGTTAGCGTATGATTGTATTGGGATGCCGTTCATATAAGGGTAATCCGAGATGCTTCACTGTGTGGGCACCGGTAATGTTGAACGCTTTGCTATGCTGTATGCCACTGATATTGAATGAAGCTCTTACGGACGATTCTTCTTGACGAGTGTTGTCACCAGTCCAGCGAAGCCATAGTGAATCAGGCACGCCTGGCAGGTTAAGTTGTTTGAAAACTTCTTCTTCGATGAGAGTTACCGAGGAACCTTCATCGAAAAAGGCAAACGTATCAATAATGTTGTCATTGCCGTATATCCGAATCGGCAGAATACGAAAATAGGTAGAATAGTTTTGCCTGGTGTCGTTATGTGAGTGAACACTGGCGCTGGCTGTCGCTCTACGGTACTTATGGTTGTTTTCTGTCTTCGGGAACGTACTTCCGTGCAGGAGTTGATGGTGTTTGGCCTTACAACCGTCTACTCCGCCGGTCTTGGTAACGAAGCATCTGCGTCGGTGAGCGTTAAGACATTGACGGCATAGTTTTAACGTACGGACGACATCCCATCTGCAACTTGAACTCAGCTTTCAAAAGTCTTCGCACTGTGCCACTCGGTGCCCATCAGCTTTACAGTGACCACAGGTGGCGTCTCGTTCTGCGTTGGATGCTTACATATGCGTGTTGACGACCCCCCTCTTCTGGAGCGCTGTACCCGACGACTTGGCACGCTGCCTCAGCAAGTGCATAGAGCCAATCTCTGAATACTTTAACTATTGGCTCGTGTTGTCCTTTTGAATGTAAAGCGCAGGCAAGCTTTTGATTGCTTGGCAACTTGTCCACCAAATCTTTAACCAGAGTAGGGTTACTCATATACGCACCCATTCGGCTGGATTCCATTGTGGAATATACGTTGCGCACGCAGAGTGCAAAGTCTATGAGGGCATCTAGTCTACATTTTACATACCCTTTTTATTGGACGTTATTCCTTTTTTATACATTTCGTCACGCCACCTTATTTACAGTAAATGTCATACAATAGAAAATAAATATGTATATACATAAATGTATTTGGAAGTATACCGCTAATGTTTAGGTGCCCTGTAGGAAATTCTTAAGTCTAGGTACCCGCTAAGAACGGCGGCAAAAGTATTTATTTAATGTACATATGTAGGTTATTCAGAATTAAAATTCGATTGCACCCGCTGCACATGTGCGCTCTGCGATTGAGAAAATTATAACGGAAAGAGTTAACACAAGTTTCACATGCAAGTGAGAGCAAGTTAAAATAATTGAGTACAGAGTTGCATCTACTGTTATTAAATATCATTATACTTTATAGTTGGACTACTTTGACCTCCCATCCAAGTAGTGAGACTAGGTGCGATTGTTGCGTTTGCATTTTCAATGCTTTATTTGTTGTACGCCCTTCGTGAGAAAATCCGCTGACATGTTTTCGGTTGGCATATAGTTTAATGATATCATTCTACGTTGAAGACACTCTTGCACGAAGTGATGCCGATAAAGCGACTGCGCGCTTCTTTCTTGCTTCCCAACTAACTGCTGCGTTGGCCAGTAGGAATGCCACTTTACGACCGCCTATCGGTAAGATTTTCGCCCCATTCGGCGTCGGCAACGCCGAACAACTGTTTACCATTTTTGGTATAGATAATGCTAAGATCCTTGGTTCCATTTAAGTAACGTAAAATTCGTTTTACTGCCTTTCAATGCTCCTCATCAATTGGTTGCGTAGCCCATACAGTACCATTTTCAATGTACTATGTACATACGGGGTTGCTTCTCCGCTGTAGTACATAGTACCCTAACTACCAATTAGCTGACCTGATTTTATTTTTTCTAGTATTGGGACAAGCTTTTCTGGGACCTCCATGCAAGCCATCTTGTCAAGCTTTTAGGTAGGCCGTAACTACATCCATATTATATATTTCGAGATCCTTTTCAGCTCATAGGGCAGCCAATAGTCGCATCGATGTGGAACGCGCCACGAGGGCGTATGTGTCATGAAAGACCCCCCTTCACATTGGCTAAAACCCTTAGTACTCGTAATCGTTATTAAAACCGCGTTCATTTGTGAATTTAACATCGCGACTTATTATTGTGTTTCGCCTTTCTTTCGACCACAGCCGATAAGCTTTTGATTTAGGCGAATAACCCACCATACACACGACACGGCGCGAGACTACATTTTATTTTTCGATTTATCCTTGTTTAACACATATACTTTTGACTCGAAAATTCTTAAGTGTGTCACCGTTGAAATTTTATTTGACTAGAGTTTATACGGTACTTCTCGATTTGTTTTTTTATACACCGATTTCTTAAATAACATGCCGAGTTAACCGATTCGGCCCAAAAAAGGAGGCATGCCCGCTTGCTTCATCGTACACCTGACCGTTCCCACGGGTGTTCTGTTTTTGCGGTTGGTTGTGGTGTATACGACGAAGACAAGCGTATTCCGTATTTTTGGAGAATATTGTCAAACTCCTTGCTGCAAAATGCCCCCCCGTTTTCCGATTGCAGCGCTTTTATCTTTCTACCAGTGAATGTCTCTGCCGCTGCCTTGTATTTTTTAAATACTTCGAACATTTCCGATTTATTTTTAATAAAGTACACTTCGCACCGCCGAGAGTATTCGTCAATAAAAGTGACAAAATACTTTGCACCGGAATTTTATGCACAACGCATCGGAACGCAAACATCACTATGTACGATTTCAAGTACGTCACTAGTGCGGTTGCCTGTGCTTTTAGGAAAACCCGAGCGCGTTTGTGTTTCACTTACGCACACTTTGCACACCGATAAGTTTTGCTTTGGTCCTATTTGAAGCCCATACACAACTTTGGCCTTTGCCATGTCTTTTAACTCACGCTCATTTAAGTGACCCATTCGATAGTGCCACAAGTTGATGTTGTTACTCGGTTGAACCGAAAACGCGCTATTCTCGTTTCGTATTTCATGAAATATTAATTTACATTTCTTTCTGCGGTAAAAAGTACGTTTTCGTTTCTGTCAATTACCACAGCGTCGCTTTTGTACTTCATAGTCTTTGTCTGTGATTATGGATACCGACAACAAATTAGAATGTAAATCGCACTTGATTGCCTGCGGCCAGTTGCTTAAAATGTGTTTTATGTGCTCTCATGTGTGAAGTGCAAGCACTGTCCAAGCACCACATCCATCGAGACATAAGAAAACCGATTCAGTGATGTTTAACGAAGCACTTTGCTTTCACTGAATTTATCGTCGCCCCTCTGTATACTTTATTTGCAATGTTTCATCTTCGTTTTACAGTTTCTCGCGTAGTGATCCTTGCTTCATTTTAATTACTCTAGCATTAAAATTTGACTTTTCCTAATACACGCACTCACCAGCTCCCATATCTACATATGTATATATCGCTCACTTACTTCAATAGTGTCATAACTCAAAAAACCTGATTATATAGGAGAGCCATTTAAAGTTTACAATCGTCTCATTCTTGGAAAATATAGGTATAAGCTGTAGTTTTTCCTACACAAACTTGTGACATGTAATATGCATAATACATTATTATAGAAAGTGCGACTAAAATTAGTGATTTTCAAAATTTTCTTGAATAAGAACTTTTGCTACTTTGAATTATGACATTATTTGTGAAAAAATATGGTAATTTCGCTGTTATAAAAACAATGTGTCATTATTGTAGAGAAATAAGAGTCATTGATTAACAGTTAAAACATTTTATTTTCATGTATATTTAACTTTAAAAAAACAGAGTTGGGTGAATCTCGTTGTACTTTTAGAATCTACACTTCAGAGAGTTTAAAACCTCCCATATTAAATGGACCCATGTCGTTAACTAATATTTTGAGATCAAAAAAGTCTTCATAGGACATTTCTTGCACTAAAAATGGGTGCCCTGTTTTTTTGCAGATCGAGTTACTGTAATAAATGATTCAGTGGTGTATACTGGACCACTTTTGAGCATTTGTTTAGTTGCCCTCTCAATAAGGGAATGTGCTGAATCACCTTCGTTTTGGGTATGACCTTTGATGAGATATTTGTGAGTGATGGACTTTATTCGCAAATAGCGAATAGCGTATAGATACATGGCCACCATGGATTTGTTTTTTTGTTGTCCAGCGCAGTTATCAGAATAAAATATTATTTCGTCTTCATCACTCGTGGCCAAACTTTTAATATAGTATTCCAAAACGCAACTTCCTAATTCATTCACGCCACGCTTGCCATTGGCTTCATCCCAAACGTAACATCGGCATTTTTTTGTTTTTATATCAAATATGGTGAAATTAAAAACATTTATTTTTGATTTATAATAGAAAGCAGAGACTTTGCCCTTTGCTTGTAAATCATACACTGTCACAACCGCATTTTTTCTCTCTTTGTCTTTTCTTTTCTCTTCTCGCGACAAGTTCTTCTCATGCAAATGGTTTTCGTGTAGGTCTTTGTTATTAAGTTTTTCTGCTTCAGTCACGTTAGTGTAAGCTTCGCATTGTTCACACAAATCTTTTTTTGGGACAAAAAAGGAGATATTAAAGTCTTCCGGCTTGTTTTTTTCTTTGCATACTTCTATGTAGTCTTGGTAAATGTTTTTATTGTTTTGCTTCCCTCAATAAATATTTTGGTTGTATTTGCTCTCGTGTAATGGCTTTCAATTTTCGGCATTTTTTCATTAAACGCTCTTATTCCTTCTGTCATGTTTTTGTCCAGTTGTTTTCCTTTTTTGATCCGGTTCCAATACTTGGTTGGCGAGTTTTTCCCGTTTTTGAATAACTGTTCTGATTGCTCGATCGTTGATGTCAAGAGTATTTTTAAAAAATAATTTGCAGACACGAATAGAACTATCACTTTGTTTAAAAAAAGCATTATTGTATTGGCGAGGAGCTCTCTTTCCTCCTAAGCGTAAGTAACGGTATGCAGGTTTGACTACTTGCATACAATTGGAAATAAATTGCCTCTGCTTCTCAATATCACCAAGCGCCCAGTAAGAGGAAAATATCTCTTTCCTCGCTAAAATTGTTTGAGCATTTATGACGTAATTTGTCACCACAAGGTAGTTTCATTTATCTTTTATTTCGAATGCATTTTTTCAAACTTTCATATTTTTCTCCACTATTTCTCTTTTTCTTTACTAAGTTCCTCCTCCACTTTTCTGGCTGTTTCCTCTTTTTTCTTCCTTTCTTTGCTGGACTTACATTACCAGTTCCAGAGAATCTTCTTTGGAGGAGTTCGAAAATTTTGGTATTTGCAGCGCTCTGATATTGTAGTACATATTCGTCATTGTTGTCGACACTGTCAGTGGAATTGTTAGCAGAATCTGGGAAGTATGTCATATCAGCTATCGAATTATCACAATCTTCTGATAATGTTGACGTAGAAGATGCGTAATTATTTTTAAAGAACGCCATTTTAAAATAACCTAAAAAATTATAAAATCATGATAATCAGACTTGTTCTGAAAATCGAAAAAGTTTAAATCGTACGATTTGTAAATGGTGAATCTCGTTGTACTTTTAGAATCTACACTTCAGAGAGTTTAAAACCTCCCATATTAAATGGACCCATGTCGTTAACTAATATTTTGAGATCAAAAAAGTCTTCATAGGACATTTCTTGCACTAAAAATGGGTGCCCTGTTTTTTTGCAGATCGAGTTACTGTAATAAATGATTCAGTGGTGTATACTGGACCACTTTTGAGCATTTGTTTAGTTGCCCTCTCAATAAGGGAATGTGCTGAATCACCTTCGTTTTGGGTATGACCTTTGATGAGATATTTGTGAGTGATGGACTTTATTCGCAAATAGCGAATAGCGTATAGGTACATGGCCACCATGGATTTGTTTTTTTGTTGTCCAGCGCAGTTATCAGAATAAAATATTATTTCGTCTTCATCACTCGTGGCCAAACTTTTAATATAGTATTCCAAAACGCAACTTCCTAATTCATTCACGCCACGCTTGCCATTGGCTTCATCCCAAACGTAACATCGGCATTTTTTTGTTTTTATATCAAATATGGTGAAATTAAAAACATTTATTTTTGATTTATAATAGAAAGCAGAGACTTTGCCCTTTGCTTGTAAATCATACACTGTCACAACCGCATTTTTTCTCTCTTTGTCTTTTCTTTTCTCTTCTCGCGACAAGTTCTTCTCATGCAAATGGTTTTCGTGTAGGTCTTTGTTATTAAGTTTTTCTGCTTCAGTCACGTTAGTGTAAGCTTCGCATTGTTCACACAAATCTTTTTTTGGGACAAAAAAGGAGATATTAAAGTCTTCCGGCTTGTTTTTTTCTTTGCATACTTCTATGTAGTCTTGGTAAATGTTTTTATTGTTTTGCTTCCCTCAATAAATATTTTGGTTGTATTTGCTCTCGTGTAATGGCTTTCAATTTTCGGCATTTTTTCATTAAACGCTCTTATTCCTTCTGTCATGTTTTTGTCCAGTTGTTTTCCTTTTTTGATCCGGTTCCAATACTTGGTTGGCGAGTTTTTCCCGTTTTTGAATAACTGTTCTGATTGCTCGATCGTTGATGTCAAGAGTATTTTTAAAAAATAATTTGCAGACACGAATAGAACTATCACTTTGTTTAAAAAAAGCATTATTGTATTGGCGAGGAGCTCTCTTTCCTCCTAAGCGTAAGTAACGGTATGCAGGTTTGACTACTTGCATACAATTGGAAATAAATTGCCTCTGCTTCTCAATATCACCAAGCGCCCAGTAAGAGGAAAATATCTCTTTCCTCGCTAAAATTGTTTGAGCATTTATGACGTAATTTGTCACCACAAGGTAGTTTCATTTATCTTTTATTTCGAATGCATTTTTTCAAACTTTCATATTTTTCTCCACTATTTCTCTTTTTCTTTACTAAGTTCCTCCTCCACTTTTCTGGCTGTTTCCTCTTTTTTCTTCCTTTCTTTGCTGGACTTACATTACCAGTTCCAGAGAATCTTCTTTGGAGGAGTTCGAAAATTTTGGTATTTGCAGCGCTCTGATATTGTAGTACATATTCGTCATTGTTGTCGACACTGTCAGTGGAATTGTTAGCAGAATCTGGGAAGTATGTCATATCAGCTATCGAATTATCACAATCTTCTGATAATGTTGACGTAGAAGATGCGTAATTATTTTTAAAGAACGCCATTTTAAAATAACCTAAAAAATTATAAAATCATGATAATCAGACTTGTTCTGAAAATCGAAAAAGTTTAAATCGTACGATTTGTAAATGGTGAATCTCGTTGTACTTTTAGAATCTACACTTCAGAGAGTTTAAAACCTCCCATATTAAATGGACCCATGTCGTTAACTAATATTTTGAGATCAAAAAAGTCTTCATAGGACATTTCTTGCACTAAAAATGGGTGCCCTGTTTTTTTGCAGATCGAGTTACTGTAATAAATGATTCAGTGGTGTATACTGGACCACTTTTGAGCATTTGTTTAGTTGCCCTCTCAATAAGGGAATGTGCTGAATCACCTTCGTTTTGGGTATGACCTTTGATGAGATATTTGTGAGTGATGGACTTTATTCGCAAATAGCGAATAGCGTATAGGTACATGGCCACCATGGATTTGTTTTTTTGTTGTCCAGCGCAGTTATCAGAATAAAATATTATTTCGTCTTCATCACTCGTGGCCAAACTTTTAATATAGTATTCCAAAACGCAACTTCCTAATTCATTCACGCCACGCTTGCCATTGGCTTCATCCCAAACGTAACATCGGCATTTTTTTGTTTTTATATCAAATATGGTGAAATTAAAAACATTTATTTTTGATTTATAATAGAAAGCAGAGACTTTGCCCTTTGCTTGTAAATCATACACTGTCACAACCGCATTTTTTCTCTCTTTGTCTTTTCTTTTCTCTTCTCGCGACAAGTTCTTCTCATGCAAATGGTTTTCGTGTAGGTCTTTGTTATTAAGTTTTTCTGCTTCAGTCACGTTAGTGTAAGCTTCGCATTGTTCACACAAATCTTTTTTTGGGACAAAAAAGGAGATATTAAAGTCTTCCGGCTTGTTTTTTTCTTTGCATACTTCTATGTAGTCTTGGTAAATGTTTTTATTGTTTTGCTTCCCTCAATAAATATTTTGGTTGTATTTGCTCTCGTGTAATGGCTTTCAATTTTCGGCATTTTTTCATTAAACGCTCTTATTCCTTCTGTCATGTTTTTGTCCAGTTGTTTTCCTTTTTTGATCCGGTTCCAATACTTGGTTGGCGAGTTTTTCCCGTTTTTGAATAACTGTTCTGATTGCTCGATCGTTGATGTCAAGAGTATTTTTAAAAAATAATTTGCAGACACGAATAGAACTATCACTTTGTTTAAAAAAAGCATTATTGTATTGGCGAGGAGCTCTCTTTCCTCCTAAGCGTAAGTAACGGTATGCAGGTTTGACTACTTGCATACAATTGGAAATAAATTGCCTCTGCTTCTCAATATCACCAAGCGCCCAGTAAGAGGAAAATATCTCTTTCCTCGCTAAAATTGTTTGAGCATTTATGACGTAATTTGTCACCACAAGGTAGTTTCATTTATCTTTTATTTCGAATGCATTTTTTCAAACTTTCATATTTTTCTCCACTATTTCTCTTTTTCTTTACTAAGTTCCTCCTCCACTTTTCTGGCTGTTTCCTCTTTTTTCTTTCTTTCTTTGCTGGACTTACATTACCAGTTCCAGAGAATCTTCTTTGGAGGAGTTCGAAAATTTTGGTATTTGCAGCGCTCTGATATTGTAGTACATATTCGTCATTGTTGTCGACACTGTCAGTGGAATTGTTAGCAGAATCTGGGAAGTATGTCATATCAGCTATCGAATTATCACAATCTTCTGATAATGTTGACGTAGAAGATGCGTAATTATTTTTAAAGAACGCCATTTTAAAATAACCTAAAAAATTATAAAATCATGATAATCAGACTTGTTCTGAAAATCGAAAAAGTTTAAATCGTACGATTTGTAAATGGTGAATCTCGTTGTACTTTTAGAATCTACACTTCAGAGAGTTTAAAACCTCCCATATTAAATGGACCCATGTCGTTAACTAATATTTTGAGATCAAAAAAGTCTTCATAGGACATTTCTTGCACTAAAAATGGGTGCCCTGTTTTTTTGCAGATCGAGTTACTGTAATAAATGATTCAGTGGTGTATACTGGACCACTTTTGAGCATTTGTTTAGTTGCCCTCTCAATAAGGGAATGTGCTGAATCACCTTCGTTTTGGGTATGACCTTTGATGAGATATTTGTGAGTGATGGACTTTATTCGCAAATAGCGAATAGCGTATAGGTACATGGCCACCATGGATTTGTTTTTTTGTTGTCCAGCGCAGTTATCAGAATAAAATATTATTTCGTCTTCATCACTCGTGGCCAAACTTTTAATATAGTATTCCAAAACGCAACTTCCTAATTCATTCACGCCACGCTTGCCATTGGCTTCATCCCAAACGTAACATCGGCATTTTTTTGTTTTTATATCAAATATGGTGAAATTAAAAACATTTATTTTTGATTTATAATAGAAAGCAGAGACTTTGCCCTTTGCTTGTAAATCATACACTGTCACAACCGCATTTTTTCTCTCTTTGTCTTTTCTTTTCTCTTCTCGCGACAAGTTCTTCTCATGCAAATGGTTTTCGTGTAGGTCTTTGTTATTAAGTTTTTCTGCTTCAGTCACGTTAGTGTAAGCTTCGCATTGTTCACACAAATCTTTTTTTGGGACAAAAAAGGAGATATTAAAGTCTTCCGGCTTGTTTTTTTCTTTGCATACTTCTATGTAGTCTTGGTAAATGTTTTTATTGTTTTGCTTCCCTCAATAAATATTTTGGTTGTATTTGCTCTCGTGTAATGGCTTTCAATTTTCGGCATTTTTTCATTAAACGCTCTTATTCCTTCTGTCATGTTTTTGTCCAGTTGTTTTCCTTTTTTGATCCGGTTCCAATACTTGGTTGGCGAGTTTTTCCCGTTTTTGAATAACTGTTCTGATTGCTCGATCGTTGATGTCAAGAGTATTTTTAAAAAATAATTTGCAGACACGAATAGAACTATCACTTTGTTTAAAAAAAGCATTATTGTATTGGCGAGGAGCTCTCTTTCCTCCTAAGCGTAAGTAACGGTATGCAGGTTTGACTACTTGCATACAATTGGAAATAAATTGCCTCTGCTTCTCAATATCACCAAGCGCCCAGTAAGAGGAAAATATCTCTTTCCTCGCTAAAATTGTTTGAGCATTTATGACGTAATTTGTCACCACAAGGTAGTTTCATTTATCTTTTATTTCGAATGCATTTTTTCAAACTTTCATATTTTTCTCCACTATTTCTCTTTTTCTTTACTAAGTTCCTCCTCCACTTTTCTGGCTGTTTCCTCTTTTTTCTTCCTTTCTTTGCTGGACTTACATTACCAGTTCCAGAGAATCTTCTTTGGAGGAGTTCGAAAATTTTGGTATTTGCAGCGCTCTGATATTGTAGTACATATTCGTCATTGTTGTCGACACTGTCAGTGGAATTGTTAGCAGAATCTGGGAAGTATGTCATATCAGCTATCGAATTATCACAATCTTCTGATAATGTTGACGTAGAAGATGCGTAATTATTTTTAAAGAACGCCATTTTAAAATAACCTAAAAAATTATAAAATCATGATAATCAGACTTGTTCTGAAAATCGAAAAAGTTTAAATCGTACGATTTGTAAATTCGTTTTGGAGATTTCTTCCAAAAAAATAGAAAATTTTGACGCTTAATCGATTGGCATATCGAAAAGAATGTGCTTATATCAATTCGCGTTCAAAAAAATTATTAATTTCACTTCATTTAATTAAAAATAGTTTCCAAATCGTAACATTTGAATTCAAAACAAGTTGGTGTATTATCAGCAATAGCGCATCATTTAACATTATTTAGAGGTGTTTTACATTTCAACCGATAAAATTTTCTTAAACATTGGCATATTCGCTTTTAACACAAAATCTTCATGTTAACGCATCCTTTATTTTATCAAACAAAACGTCACAAAACAAAATGCTCAATTTTATAATTAATTTTTTTCAACAAAATCGTCACATATTGCATTGCATAAAACGCGTCGAACTAAATATTTTCTGCAGTACGACGCAAATATAAAATACAATGCAAAATAAAACACTTTACACGCAAATTAGTAACCTCAAAATATGATTACATTTTCACATACATATATAGTTCTGACAGAAAATACCTTTATCGTTTTTTCGGAAAAAACCACGATTGATGCGCGACAACGTCACCTGCACAACTAAAATGTGTAGTTGTTACTGTTGAAAGCTTGCGCGTCAATGAAAGTGAAATAACGGCATTTTTTATATCACGCGGTTGGCTTTCTTCGACTCGTAAAGAATTTTTTATACAGCATAAATAGTGATGCTGCGCATATTTCTTCGTACTCAACTCAAATATCGAGTTTTTTGAGTTATGACACTATTGAAGTAAGTGAGCGATATGTAACTTCTCCACCCTTAGAATTGAAGATACATAGTATATGTATGCATACACATATCTAAATTGCAATAATTCACTTACATATATAATGTGTTTTTTCTCTTTAATATGTAAGTATATGTTTACAAAATATGTATCTACATACATAGTTTTTATATTGAAATTTATAATATTTCGTTGCATGTAAATAACTAAAATTACTATTTTTTACACCTCTTTTAAGTTTATTCTTTAAATTTGAACTATGAATCTGATTTCAACAAAATCTATATACATTATAAAAATTATTGCCACTTTTCGGAATTTTATAACTTAAGAACGGGCTCACCTATCCAGCCCTATTAGGCTTTGTTCGGACAATTTAGTAGATGGTTTATGTGAAGTTTGCGGCTCTTCATTTATCACATTTTTTGTAACAATGATTTTTGTGTCAAGTTCTTCCTTTTCAAAATCACCGTATCTAGAAGGACAAATCGTGGTAATCACTCTTTGTCTGCACCAGCCGAGGTACTTAAAAATTCCCTGTAAGCATTTCGAAGGAAAAATACTCTTTACCTGCGCTAGCCGAGACTGCATAACTATTCCTTTCCCTAAAATTACCGTATCTAGAAGGGCAAACTGTGATAATCACTCTTTGCCTGTACCAGCCGAGGTACTTAAAAATTCCCTGTAAGCATTTCGAAGAAAAAATACTCTTTACCTGCGCTAGCCGATATAAATTATGTATTTCGTGAGCACTATGTGCTTATTAAAACGAAACCGGAGTTTATTAAGCGCTATGCGCTGTTCTTTATTTGATGAGTTGAACTAAATTAAATTATTTTCCACCTATCTACTCGTCCCTATGCTTGGCACAATTTTGTTGCCAGTGCTGTTGTTGTTGCCGCAGTGCTTGCTGGTAAGTGTGCAGTTTCGTTGTTGTAGCGCTTGACTATAAGCGTGCAATTTGTTGTTGTAGCGCTAGTAGGTAAGTATGCAGTTTTGATATTACAGCGCTTGCTGGTAAGCTTGCAATAGTTCGGCGTGGGAAAATGCTGACGCGGACAGTTCTCGCGCTTACTGACTAGCGCGACGAAATTCCCAGAACCGCGAGCCCAGTGTCTATTCCGTGGAATCGTGTTGGCGAGGGGATCTCATGTGTTAACAGCCCCCCCCTCTAAATTGAGGCCGTCCTCGGCCGCTTTTATAATCCTGGTTACCGTTCTTTCCGTGTTAATTGCATCATTTATGCGTCTGTTTATATTACATTTCCAGTATATAAGGGCTGATCCAATAGTGGTAACGATAATCAGCATTACCAACATACCTTGGGTAGAACGGGTTCGGATTACATCGTGTAAGTTCCCGATGTGGTTAAGATTTCTCAGATTGATTTTGCGCAAATAAGGTAAGCTTAAGAATTCCAAATGTTCTGTTAAGTTTACGAATTGTGTTGACGGAACTACAGGCCGGAGTGTTGCTTTCGTTTTTTCGTTGATGAAGGTCGTGCCATTTATGCAGACTGCCTTTTCGAAGGTTATCAGATAAGTGCCGGATATTGTAACTGACGAAGTTTCCGCTTCTCGAACCTCGACTGTTTGGTCGTTTATGACAATTAAGCCACTGTCGACTTCGATGATTGGATCAAATTTGTTGAAAGTAGTTTTACACGTTGCCCTATGACTGTTGAATAGTTGTCGCACACATGTAGCATCTGTCTTTATTTTGCAGAAACTTGCAGATAGCGCCGCCGTGCAATTTGTAACAGGAATTGTTGAATTACCGCAATCCGCAACAGTGTCGGTTTCCAAAAAAATTATTTTTTCGTCATGTGCCACCGGAAAGACCCTAACTAAACTACATAATTTCTGTATTCTTGGGAACTTAATAATAAAGTAAATTATTTCATTATTATGAACAATTTTCAACTTAGAGTTACTTACAATATCGCTTATGCTTACATTAGAATTGTACTCTGTGATCAATATTTTTGAAATTTCCTCCGTATCCAGAATTATAGGGTTAACAATATTTAACTTCCCCAAAACTATTGAGTAGATGATATTGTCCAGATCTGTTAGAACAGCTCTATTCCTAGCCATTAATAATTCAAATAGATGGCCGTGTCAATTTCCGTTTCCTTCGTGTTTCTAACAATTTTGTTTACTGTCTCAGTAAGTTTATTGATTTGTCGCTGTATTTGAGTATTGATGAAAAACTGACGGTCGTTGGATTCTATAAGTGCTTGTTCCTTATATTTTACTTTATTAAAATCGTCAAAATCTGGAGTACCAGCTATGTACTTCAGCGCAGTACCAATTATATTTATGCTTCGAGCATGCCTGTGGTGAATTTGTACAGTGTCAAGTAATCGAGAAATCTGATCTATATCCGCCTGAAGAGTTTTTGTCATGTGAGATTGGGGAAAAACGTGAAATATGTTTTCAGTTTCCCGCAAGACGTTGCGATATTCTGTCAGATTCGTACGGTGCGTTAAGTAATCGTATTTGTCCCATATTGCTACACTTCCGTCAATATTGGTATGTAGTTGGATTTCGAAAAATCGACTATCTTACTTTCTGACCCTTGAGTACCTAAAAGTAGTAGTGCTCATCTGAAAAGAAAAAAATAAAAACGTATTACCTCAGGTTATTTTTGTGAACCTTCCTATTATTTATTAAAACAGCGGTTCCTAAATCTTTTTGAACTACTTTCTCTATATATACCTTAGAAAACTTATTACCTATCCTTTCATTGGTCTTAACATAAACTATATCTCCTGGTTTGAAAAACTTGGTGAGTTTACCTTTGTTACCCCTTTTCAACTCACTTGCCTGGGCTTTAATTAATTTTGCTTTTATCTCGGCCTTAAGATCTAATGGCACTGTGCTGTGGAATCTATCCACTTGCTTATTGGTTAAACTATGAAAAGGAGGGGTTGTATAAATTTCCGCTCCAAAATGATCCTTAAGGAGGAACTTAATTGTCTGGGAATTCAGTGACTTTTCGTTATCAAATGTTACATTTTTCGTATTTTAAAAACAATTAAGAATTTGCAATAATGCTTGCCTAACGTCAACAATGGCCCTAGACTTAATTGGAATGACAGTGGCGAATTTCGAAAATTTATCTACGCACGTTAAGAAATGATGTTTATCAGTGGAATAAATATCCATGTGTAACATTTCTCCGGGGCGAGATGGTATAGGAGTTTTACCTAACTCTGGTTTGACCGGATGCCATTGATATTTGGCCTCTTTACAAATTTTGCAGTTTAATGTAATTTCCCTTAGTTTTTTCCGCATGTTCGGAAAGTAATAATCATTAAGTACCTGTTTAATATTCTCTCGGATAGAACGATGTGCTCTATTGTGTTCCATTACCAGTATTTCATTTTGATCATCTTCGTTAAAAATGTCATTAACTTGTTTCATTGTGTGGCGAAATTTGATTGACGGGAATTTCCTTATAATCACGTCCTGAATTTTCCGTAAAGTAGGCAAATCGCAATGAATAGCATTAACAACATCAGGATTAACGCATTCATCAATCAATGGCATAAGATCTAGAAAATTTTTAAATGTAAGTTGATGCCTAATCCTTGATTTAAAAATAATTTTGGTAATCTTGGCTGTAGTGTTCCCCTTTTCCAGAATTATTTGATTTCGAAATGAATTGACAGGGTTTTCTACCACTGGAATTACTTCCGTTCGAGATTCCTCGCCATGTATCGTAGCGGATGTGGAATTATCTGAATGCTCTATTGCATTAATGTGTTGCCGAGACAACGCATCGGCGACAAGATTATCTCTACCGGGCTTGTAAAAAAATTCAGGAGAAAACTCTTCTACAAACGCTCTCCATCGCTTTAATTTTGTATTTGGGTTCTTGTCTGAAACCGCAAAGGTCAATGGCGGATGGTCAGTGAAAATATTCAGCCGTCTTACACCATATAAATAATTTCGTAATTTCTGAAGTGCCCACACAATCGCCAAAAGTTCCCTCTCATTAGTGGCGTAATTCTCCTCAGTGGTCGATAACGTCCTGGAAATCATTGTTATCGGTCTACCTCCTTGCGATAATACCGCTCCAAGAGCGTGTGCTGATGCATCGGTAGATAGGTCAAATGGGTTATTATAATCGGGATATACCAGAAGTACATCCTCAGAGGATAAGATTCTTTTGACTTTTTCAAAGGCTAATAATGCGTCATCATCTAGCTCTATCTCAACATTGATTGGCCCCCCACATGACCATTATCTCCTCTTAAATACCTTGTGAGGGGCTTCACTATAGAGGCATAATCCTTAATGAACCTCCTATAGTACCCAGATAATCCTAAAAATGATCGCAGACCACGAAGAGTGCTAGGAGTTTTATAATTTAAAATATCATTGACTTTATCAGGGCACGTTTTAATCCCTTCTTTTGAAACAATAAATCCCAGGAATTCGACTTCTTCCTTGAGAAATTTTGATTTTTCCATTGAAGCACGCATATTTGCTTGATAAAGTTTTGATAAAATTCTGTCAATGTCCTTGTAGTGTTGTTCCTCGTTGTTTGAAAATATTATTACATCGTCAATGTAAACATTGCAACATTTCCCTATCTCATCTCTTAAAACATCGTCAATTGTTCTCTGGAAAATTCCCGGGGCATTTCTTAATCCAAAAGGAAGCCTGCAGAACTCATATTTCCCATTATTAATAGAGAACGCAGTCTTTTCCCTGTCCTTTTCCGCCAACTTAATCTGATGAAATCCAGCCTTTAAGTCAAGTGTGGTGAAAAAGGCGGATTTCCCCATATTTGTTAGATTGACAGAAGTATCCGGAATAGGATATTTGTCAGAAATTGTTTTCGCATTTAATTTTCTAAAATCGATTACCATTCGCATTTTCTTTTCCCCATTTTCGTCTATACCTTTTTTATCAACAACCCATATGGGATTGTTATATGGCGAGCGAGAAGGGCGAATAACTCCATCTCGCAGCAAATTTTTAATCTCTTCATTTATAAACTCTGAAGCGGCTATTGGGTACGGGTATGATTTTGAATAAATTGGTTCATTATCAACCGTCCTTATTCTGGCAACTACGTTAGTGCTAAAGGGCAAAGCTTCATTTGGACTTGCGAAAACTTTCGAATGTTCCTCCAATATAAGAGAAACCCTGCTACAACTATTTGGTATAGTTTTGTTTACATCCCCACAATCATAATATTTTAATTCCTCCTTACCACCTTTATAATACAAGGTTCTTGTTTTAAAGTCTAGCTTTGCATCGACATCCTTTAAAAAATCAAATCCGATAATTCCATCGACAGTTTTTAGCTCCGAAAGGAGATAGAAAGGCGCATTCCTTCCGAAAATATTTATCAAACACCTTTCATTAATCTCAGCAGTACCGTGTAGGGATTTAACTTTGAAAGATTTGTCAATTTTCTTTACTCCTTTTAAATTTTCCATAGGTTTAATAAAAATTATTTCCCCGCTCCCGTATCGATTAATAATTTTAGTGGTCGCCCTGCCAGTGTTCTACTTACATACGGCAGGAGCGATCTCCGTCTAAAAAATTAAGGTTTTCTTCGCCCGAATTCTGGGTTAAGTGATTAATTCTTTGTATTTTAGGAATATTCTGGCTATCACTTTCACGCTGCCTTTTAACTGTTTCCCTTGGCTGAAATTGTTGGTTATTGTAAGTTATCGGCCTTTGGTTAAAAGTTTGGGATGACTGACGAGTCCTGTGGGGATTCTGCTCTGTTCTCCAATTCGGGTTAAGGTTCGTTCTCTGCCTAAAATGTGATATAGTCGGATCAACCTCCATAGGGATTGGCCTATGTTGAGGCTGTCTATTAACCTGCCTATAATGAGGGGAATGGTGCGGAGCAAATGTCCTTCCATCATTTTGTCCAACCTGGTAAGCTTCGTTCCGTTGGAAAAGGAGTTCGCAAATGAATATCGAGCACGATTTGCTTCTAATTCCTGAGCCAGAGCTAAGGCACTCGGCATATCTTTCGGCTGCGATGAAAACATAACGTCGCACATTGGCTTCCTCAAACCGGCTATAAAAATCCTTAAAGCATCCTGCCTATACTTCTGACATAGTGATTCAATAAGGGAATTGTTGCCTTCATTCAACATAATGGTTTTATTTACTATCAACGTCAATTTCTTTTCAACTTCATCGTAAAATTCAGCAATTGACAACCTTCCTTGTCGAAGAGTTGACATCTCCTGTTCAACTAAATAAACTGGCCGTTTATCTGCGTACGTGAAATCTAGTCTAGCGATAATCGCTTTAAAATTTAGCACTGTATTGAACGAGGATAAGACCAGGTCTGCGGAACCAACTATTTTGTTCCTAATAATCGCTACCGCTTGGTAATGTCTAGAGCTATTTTCGTAATTTTCAAACAATTTATAGGCAGCAAATGCAGCCTGCCTCCAACTAACATAGCGCGACCCTTCACCACTGAACTCAGGCAGGGATTTTATTATTTCAAGGGACTCCTCACATCGAACAGTCTGGTCTATAGTCACTGGTCGGTACACCTCCACTTCTACTGTAGTCTCTAAAACCCTCAACCTTTCCGTCAATTGCCCTATAGTCCTCTCAAATGCTGCTCTAGTCCTGTCCGTAGCCGCGGAGACCATTATTCTCAACTGATCTTCGTTCATTCTTAAAAAATGTTTAAACACTGGATACGGCTTATTAGAAAAATTTTTGATTAACTCTAAGCGCGAATTCAATTTAACTTTTTTCACTTAATATTGATCACTGAATACTTACATACAAAAATGATTAAACATTCTAAATAACTGGATCGCAGGATTCCTATGAAACTGTCCTTCTGACCGTGAGGGATTTCGCTCGACCTCGTCCTTTAATTCCAATCGTCTTCACTTTAAATTTATCTGCTCAATTCTCGAAGACTCGTCCACTTGTTGAACATTTTTAAAATCAATTTTTCGCTTTAGCACTTTCCTGTCAGGTTCTTATTAAGTCTTTCAATTTGTATGTTCTTAAGCAGTTTAATATAATACTTGCTGCTATTAATATTTTTTTTCGATAGTTATTTATCCGCTTTGGCTTTTATTAAACGTTCGCACTTTATTCAATTTTTGGGCGAGGTTTTTCGCGTTGGGCGCCAATTATCTATTTCGTGAGCACTATGTGCTTATTAAAACGAAACCGGAGTTTATTAAGCGCTATGCGCTGTTCTTTATTTGATGAGTTGATTAGAACTAAATTAAATTATTTTCTACCTATCTACTTGTCCCTATGCTTGGCACAATTTTGTTGACAGTGTTGTTGTTGTTGTTGTCGCAGTGCTTGCTGGTAAGTGTGCAGTTTCGTTGTTGTAGCGCTAGACTATAATCGTGCAATTTGTTGTTGTAGCGCTAGTAGGTAAGTATGCAGTTTTGATATTATAGCGCTTGCTGGTAAGCTTGCAATAGTTCGGCGTGGGAAAATGCTGACGCGGACAGTTCTCGCGCTTACTGACTGGCGCGACGAAATTCCCAAAACCGCGAGCCCAGTGTCTATTCCGTGGAATCGTGTTGGCAAGGGGACTCATGAGTTAACTTATATAAACAGTAACTGATATCCCTTCAGCGATTATATATCAATGTGTCTACTGCATAACTATTCTTTTCCCCGAAATGACTGTATATAGAAGGACAAACTGTGATAATCACTTCTTGCCTGCACCAGCCGAGGTACTTAAAAATTCCCTGTAAGCATTTCGAAGGAAAAGTACTCTTTACCTGCGCCAGCCGAGACTGCATAACTATTCCTTTCCGCAAAATTACCGTATCTAGAAGGGCAAACTGTGATAATCACTCTTTGCCTGCACCAGCCGAGGTACTTAAAAAATCATTGTTATTAACGACGACTGATATTGCATTGGCTACAATCCAAGCAATCTAAATACTTAAAAAAAATCCACACTATCTCAGGTTTTCGATAAAATCTACACATTTTTGGTTCGAATACCAAACATAACGTCCGGGAAGGTAAAGGCTTAATCCGCCAAATGGATATATTTAGAAAAAAAAAACAAAGATAATATTAAATAGATTCGTTTACAAACTAAATAGGCCAACAATAATGAGTTTTGAAAATATCTCAACAATATATTATATGTATATATATATGTTATGCCATTTCATTTGTTATGCGGTCGTGCGCAGGTGACGTATGCCTAGCCTCTCGTTGAGTTGCTTAAAGATTCGACACTGGAACTGTCGGCCCTGGTCTGTCGTAATCTTTGAAGGTATATTAAATCGTGCGATTCATGATTCTATGAGTTTTGTAGCGATGGTTTCGGCTGTTATGTATTTAAGTGCAATCTGGCCATCGGGTGAATCTGTCTACAATCGTTAGTAAATATCGATAATCTCTTGAGGGTGGTAATGGACCAACGATATCAACGTTGATATGGTCGAAACGTGATTCAGTGGTGTCATAGCGTTCGGAAGTAGTCCTGTTATGTCGCTGAATTTTCGATTTTTGGAAGGGTATGCACTGTTTTGCCCAGATGGCGACGTCGTGGTGTATGTTAGGCCAAAAAAATCTCTCTTTAATAAGGCGGGTAGTGGCTCGAATGCCGGGGTGAGAAATGTTGGGCATAGCGCTGAAAATATTTTTGCGACCTGACTTCGGAATGTATGATTTGCATTTGTTGTTTATTACCTGACAATATAGCTGCTGTGTTGAGTTGACCACTGGCAGTTTAGTCAAGTTTACGCTGTACTGGCCGTTCCCTTGAATAATAGACTTGAGTTCGTTATCCGTTTCTTGTTCGGTGGCAATAACACTGTAGTCGATACATTCGCGCTGCAATGCGTTGATTCGTGATAGAAAATCTGGAACTATATTTTCTTCTCCTTTACGTGACGTATATCCGTCGTAAATTGGCTTACGTAATGTAGGTAACGGAGATGTCGTGGGTATGCTTTTTCGGGTTTCTGCTAAAATGCGAACGTGATCGGTTTGTGGTCTGTGTAGATTGTGCAACATCTACCCTCCAGTTGGTTGGCAAAGTATTTTACGCTTTGGTATACGGCAAAAGTTCTCTTGAGTATGCACTCCAGTTGAGTTGAGACGTTGTTAACTTACGCGAAAAAAATCCTAGGGGTTGAGTGTTTTTGTCCGTTATCTGATGCAAGATGCCTCCGATACAGCTGTCTGATGCGTCAACGGATAGCGTAAGGGGCACGTTCGGTTGTGGATACGCTAATAGCGTTGCGTTGGCTAGTTTTGTCTTAAAATCGTTAAATGCTGTTCGTGATTCATCGGTCCATTGAACTTTCCAGTTGTCATTTTTTATATTACTTGGGATTAGTGCTTAAAGAGTGCCCTGGGTGCGGGCGGCCCAGGTATAAACCTTCGGTAAAAATTTATGGTTGCGATGAAACGTCGTAGGTCCTTGGCAATTACAGGTTCCTTGTTGGTTTTTATATCCTCGACTTTCTCTGGGAGTGGCGAAATACCATCGGGTGTATCTAAGTGACCGAGGTATGCCACCTTTGCTTGGCCGAAAACACATTTTGTGGCGTTAATGGTTAATCCGCTTTGTTTTAGTCGCTCGAGGACGATTCGGAGGTGTTCTTCATGTTCAGTTTCGTTGCGGGACGCGACACATATGTTATATAAGTATGGTACGACGAAATCTAGTCACCGGAAGACAGTGTCGGTGTGACGTTGAAATGTTTGACCTGCGTTGCATAGCCCAAATGTCATACATCGAAACTCAAATAGGCCGAACGGAGTCGTGATAACCGTTTTTTTACGTAATTAGGGTGCATCGGTATTTGGTGGTATGCTCTTTCCAAGTCGATGGTAGAAAATATGGTTTTGCCCGCTAGTATTTGAGGAAATGTCTGAATATTTGGAATTGGATACCTGTCCTTTTCAGTGATGGCGTTGAGTGCTCTATAGTCGCCGCACGTCTCCAGGTAGTGTCTTTTTTGGGAGCCATGTGGAGCGGTGAAGCCCATTGACTTTTGGATGGTTGGCAAATGCCTTTCGAGATCAGGTATTCGAATTCCGCTTTGGCGAGTTTCAGTTTTTCCGGTGTTAGCGGACGTGGCTTGGCGTACACCGGTGTGCCGTTTGTTACGATGTGATGAAACGTTGTGGTATTTGGAATGGGGTTGTTTCGTGACGATTCGAATAGCTCCTTGAATTCCGGGAGCAACTCTGCATATCTCTTGGCCGCGGTGACAAGTTTGATGCCGCTGATGGTTGCAGCTCGAGTTATGCCATACGCGTGTATGTTTGTTGTTTTATCGATAAGCGATTTGTTTTTTAAATCTATTAGCAGATCGTAGTGCGTTAAGAAATCCGCCCCGATAATTGGCGTTTTCACATCCGCTACGAAAAATGTCCATTCAAATGGGCGTCCAAGACCGAGATTTACCTTCATTGTTTTTTGTCCAAACGTTCGTATTTGTGTTCCGTTCGCTGCGTAAATCGCTTGGATTGTCGAAAATTTACACCTGATGTTGTTTGCGGTTATTGGTATTACGGAGATGTCCGCTCCGGTATTGATTAGGAAATGTTGGTTGTCGTAATGATTTATTAGGAAAAGGCGGAGGCTGTTTTTACAGTGGCCGAGCTGATAAGCGCCTCTCGTGGTATGAGCTCGGAGTTTTAGTTTTTTGGATTTTTTTGTGTGCCACCGGTGTCCCGGTCGAATTTGCATGGTGGTCTACAATTGCGAGCGCTCGCTCCATATTTGCAGTGATACCAGCAGTTTTCGTGTTCGCGATTTCTTGAACTTGATCGCGCCGGCGTTGATCTGCGTTGAGTTTCGCGATGTTGTCGTTTGGCGTTCTGGAGATCACGCGAAAGTGCGTCAATTTGGCGTTGCATTGCTTCGATCTGGGTCGAAGGTTCATTATTGACATTTTGGCGTACGGTTGCCATCTGCTGAGGGCTTTGCTGAATAGCGTGGATAATGGTGTTGTTACCCCTAGTGGCTTCCAAAATTCGGTCCGCCATTGTCGCTGCGTTTACTAACGTGATGTGCTCGTCTGCTGATAGAATTGCACGAACTTGCTCTGGAAGGTTTCTGAGCCACAACTGCTTTAGGAGTTCGTCTGTTACTGGAGTGGCTGCAGCCTCTGTGCGCATTTCGGCTAATAATTGTGATGGTTTTCGATCGCCGAATGATAAATCGCTGAGTAGTTTCGTCAGTTTAGTTTGTGTACTGTCGGAAAATTCGTTAATAATTCGGGTTTTTAAGCTTTCGTACATCTCGTTTCTTTCTGGTGAATTGGTGCGAAAATCGGCTAGCTTGTACATTACATGCGTGTGCAGCTGCCCGATTATGCTATAGTATCGCTTTTTATCGGATACGATGCCTGCCGCTTCGAATGCTGCCTCGACTTGCCAAAACCAAAGGTCCGTTTGTTCGTCGACAAAGTCCGGCAGTCAGTCTAACTTTAGCTTGGTCGAGTGCGTCCACCCGCATTGGCGTGGAGTTCCCTACGGGTGCTGGCGCTGTATCGCCTAACGTAGGCGCCGCGTGGTTGTCGTGGTTCATATTACTGTTTTCGTTTTCTTCAAATCACGTCGGGTCACCAGTTTAGGATCTAGTCGCTGATGGTTTCTTGATTGCTCAGTAATTTTCCGATTAGAATCCAGCTAAAACTCCACCAGATAAAAAAGTCTTTTATTGTACTTCAGAAAAATGGTATTTACTCTCTCTCGGTCAAAAAGGAAGAAGGAAAATATAAGCTAAAACTAATGACAGATTGATTTGTTTATAGTGTTGCCAAGTTAAAAAGATGTACTAGTGGTGTTGTGGCATAGTGTTGGTGGTATTCACAGACAGAGCCGCCACAATACAAACTGTGAGTCTTGAATTGTTCAAATGTATACTCTGTATATGTGTGCAGTTTTTTAGCGAGTCGTCGGTGTTTCATATCGTTTACAGGCTTTATTTGAATTAAATTGTCAAACAACGGTAAGTTTTGAACTGTTGAAGTGATATAAAGTATGCATGTGCGTTTCTTTATTTGAAAAAACATATTGTGTGTATACAGGTGTTTTATTCTTTTGTAACAGATGCGACCCCAACTGTTTGTTTATTCATGCTCAAAATGGAAAAACAGAAAATATTGTTTATCCAAATGTTTTGGATTAAGTTTCAAAATAGCTAGCAATTAATAAAATATTTTTTTGTTTGAATAAATTAATTTAATGTTAAAATAGTATTTTATATTTTGGGTAATTCTTATGTCTAAGAGTAGTAGTAGTAGTATGTAGTTCTTTATTTCTTTATTCAACATTATTTTCTCTTGTCTGATTTCGCTTAGAAATATAGTTTTGCTTTGAAGTTAACATACTTTATATATTGTTTTTTTATTGCAGTTTCTAATTTCAACATTCATGGGCTTCTCTTTGGTAACCGTATGATAAGTATTATGTAATACTCAATAGTTTTGCTCATTTTACATTTTATATTCAAACTTTTTTGTTCTATTGTCAGAACTGTTATTTTTTCACAAATTGTATTGTGCTGCCTCTCAATATCATAGTTTCCGGAATTACTATTAACCTTAACTAAATGCAACTCTATGTTTTCCGTTCTTAAATATTCTTTTATATTAATACTTTTAAATTCATTGTCACAAATTAATTTATTAAAATGTTTCCTCTGAGATTTGTACTGTATTATTTTTTCTATAATGGTTTGGTTATTTCTGTCCTCTAAGTAGTAAGCTGAAAAACGGTCAGTAAAAGTTGAAAAGTTAGGTTTTGAGTTTGTAGGTATACATATGTATGTAAGTATATGTACATATGTACTATTTATCTTGTATCTGTAGGTGTTTCAGTTATCTCAAATTTAGCTTTAATGAGATTTCGGTCGAATTTCGATTTAGTACAAGTAGAACAGTTATTGACAAATTTATGAATTAGTAGTTTTAAGTTAGGAAAATAAATCAGTCGTTTCAGGCCCATATGAGACTCATTTATACCCGCATGCCCAGTTTCATTTTTGTGATAGTTTTCAATGTGTTCAAAAGCCTTTTGTTCCGATTCAACATCTTTTGCATGATAAGTACAAATCACAAATTTTACTTTACTATCCCCGTCGAAAAGCTCAATTAATTATTTTGCAAAATAGCATAATGATTATCGTCCAATTCTGTATAAATCCATATTTTACCATCACCAGGTCTTTAGAATTAATGAATATTTTCTTATTGTTGTGTTTTATATCACTATCTTTATTCTTCATTAAAATTATTTGCGTTTGAAACCTGTTTACTACAGTAATCAAAATAGGAATGTGATAGCAAACTTCTTCAGCTTGCGAATGAATAGTATCACAACTTTCTGTAAAATTAGTGTGCATAGAGTCTTCGTCAGCCGCCAACATATTGATCTCATTTGTGTTCACTTTTATTCGAATAAGAAAGTCAGCAGCTTGGTTATCTTTGCTTTTAATATAAGTTATGGTTATATTAAATTCCCCTAGCTTAATAAGCCAACGGTGCAATCTGGGCTCATCTATCGACTTCACTATAGCCATCTCAAAGACTGATGAAAAAAAAGAATTTCGAACTTTGTACCATAGAGATATGGTCGAAAATAGCTGTGTATGATAATTCGTGAGCACGAAAGCAAAAGGCAGCAGAAGCGCAAGTGTCCAATGTCAAAATAGCAACTCTTTTTATTAGCAGAAACCGGTGCTTATATAGTTAAATTACAATACGGTATAATCGTATGATAATCTAGTGTTACATTTCCATTGCTGAATAACAAAGAATAGGTGTATAAGAAAAATGAAAACCAAGTCAGCTGATTGGGTGGCCAACCGTATAAGGTTGCCAGATGCCCAGTTGACAATGGCAATACAACTAGTTGTACCAACTTAATCTTATACATCCTCCCCGGCTGAGTCTTGTGGACTTAGATTGTCAGCGTCAGCTTCAAGAATGCGGCATACTTTCTGCACTGGGCGCTGGCATTGATGTTTGCGAAGTAGCCCTCTTTCGGTGTAGCTATACTCGATAGTGACAACTCGTACCAGCCCATCACTCCCCGGGTGAACGTCGGTAATACGTCCGATCCGCCATCGGGATGGTGGAAGATGTTCTTGTTGGATGGCGACAATATCGCCCACCTGCAGATTGGGTGAAGGCCTTACCCATTTGCTTCGAATCTGCAACTGCGAAAGGTACTCTTCCTTCCAACGATGTCAAAAATGCTGCAGCATTCGTTGGAGGCGTTGGTAGTACTTCAAGCGGTTGTCAGGAACGTCTGAAATAGGAGCTTCTGGCCGTGAATTCAGAGGCCGTCCAATAAGGAAATCTCCAGGCGATAAAGCCACTCCGCCTTCCGGGTCATCGTGGAGAGCGATGATAGGTCTTGAGTTAAGACATGCTTCAATGCGTACCAGTAGGGTGCTTAGTTGAAAAAACGTAAGAACGCTGTCACCTACCACTCGTCGTAAGTGTTTTTTCGCAGACTTAACCGCAGCCTCCCATAGACCACCGTGGTGAGGAGCGGCTGGTGTAATGAAATGCCAATAGACACCGTCATCTGCGATTCGTTGTTTGGCGTAATTGTTGATCCAATCTACTAAATCGTCTTTAAGCTGATGGTTGGCACCGACAAATTGCGTGCCATTGTCACTATAAAGATTGGTGCAATACCCTCTACGGCTTACAAAGCGATCGAAAACGTCCAGGAATGCTCGCGTACTTAGGTCCTCCGCCAATTCTATGTGTACGGCCTTTGTACACATGCAAATAAAGATAACAGCATACGTCTTTGTAGTGGCAATTGAACGTTTGCTACCGTGGCGGACGAAAAAAGGTCCGACGTAATCTAGCCCAGTGTTGGAGAACGGCGGCGCAACTATAACTCGAGAGCGAGGCAGAGCAGCCATTTGTTGTTGTTGCATTGCCCGTTGATGAAGTCTGCACGTCCTGCATTGTTGTATAACATGCTTTACCAAAGCTCTGGCGTGTATAATCCACCATTCCCGTCGTAGGTATTGAAGCATCTCTCTTATACCCCCATGCATAGTAACTTTGTGGGCGTTACGAACCAAAAGTGTTGCTAGTGGGCATCTTCTCGGAAGTATGATGGGATGGCGTTGGTCATAGGTGAGATCTGCGTTGTTTAGTCGGCCACCAACCCTTAACACCCCCAAGTCATCCAACCTCGGGCTCAAGGGAATTGATTTACTCGAGACCGGGATGCTGCAAGAGGTACGAAAATGATTAATCTCTGAAGCATAATGATTACCTTGTGCTTCGCGAACATGAACCATGAACGCTTGTTGAATCTCAGTCGAGGTGATAACCGGTGTGCGCCAGTGGGGCTTACCAGCCGGCCGGAAACGTAATATATAGGCAGTGGTGTGCATAACTCTTTGAATTGTGCTGAAACGCTCGATCAGGGGGATGAATATAACCGTCGAGGCAATGCAAGTTCTTACATATAGTCTAGGTATAGTAAGGGTGCATAGATGTGTGCGTATTGGTCGCAGTTCGGCATCATGAAGTTGTTGTTGTTTGTCTGCGAATGCCTCCGCTACTTCTTCTGGAAACTGGTCTTCGTATATGATGTCGGGTCCCTTCCACCACAAGGACATGCTGCGAAGAGCCGTTGGGGTTAACCCTCGACTGGCACAATCGGCAGGATTTTGCTTGGTACGTATATGATGCCAATCCGATGGGCTGGAGTGCATTTGTATAAAAGCGACACGATTCGCCACGTACTGCATCAAAACATTAGGTGGCTTGCGAATCCAGGAGAGCGCAATGCTGGAATCGCTCCAATAGCTGCACTGAGTTCTGTTGATTCGCAGTGCTTCGCGTAAACTTACCATAGTAGATACAAGCAAATGGGCCGCGCATAGCTCCAGACGTGGGATCGTTATGGCTTTAAGTGGACTCACCTTCGTTCGCGCAGTCACCAGTCTCACCCTAATCTGACCATTAGAGTCGACGCTGCAAGAATAGATGACGGCGGCGTATGCCTTTTCGCTGGCATCGCAAAACCCATGTAGCGTGATGATTGCGGTCTTGGTCATGCCGATCCAACGTGGTATGCGTAGTTCAGTGATCACTGGTAGGGTGCTTCGAAACTGAAGGCATTTCTCACGCAGCTCTGGAGGCAGTGGCGTATCCCAGTCTATCTTTGCTGCCCATGTCATCTGCATCAGTATCTTGGCTACTACCGTCAGTGGCGCCAGAAGTCCTAAAGGATCGAAGATTTTTGCTACCTCGCTCAGCAACTGACGTTTAGTGGGAACTAAGTTATCATTCAGTTTTACTTTAAAGAAAAGCACGTCTTCTACTGGTTCCCAATGTAGGCCCAACACCTTTGTATCAGTGTTGCCGAAGTCATGTGCTATACTGGGTGACTCTGAATCAGCAATCGCCAAAAGAACACCCCTAATGTTGGAGTTCCATTTGCAAAGGCGGAAATGCCCTTGTTGCAATCTGGTAGTTATATCGCGCGCCAATGTGATTGCCTCAGGTGGGGTATCAGTACTATCCAGTAGATCGTCCATGTAGAAGTTGCGCAAGATACTATCCCGTGCTGCGGCTGCTCGGACGGTGTCTGCGATCGCTGACTGGTTGTCATACGCACACTGTATCAAAACGCGCGCTGCGTTGTACGGGCTGCATGCCATACCGTAGGTGATGGTGTTCAGTTGATATATTCTAAGGGTGTCATTTGGATTTTCCCGCCAAAGTATCTGCTGCCAACATCGATGCCTCGTGTCAACTTCGATCTGCCGAAACATCTTTTCGATATCAGCAGTGATAGCTATACGAAATCTCCGAAAACGTAGGAGGATATCCACTAGGGGATCTTGAATGGATGGCCCAACCAGCTGGGTATCATTCAAGGAGATACCATTGCTGGTCTTCGCAGACGCATTAAATACTACCCGGAACTTCGCTGGAACAGCATGGTGAGGTATAAAAAATACTTGGGAAGGATCTCCCCGTTGTAGTGTGCTCTTTTCCATGTGCCCGAGGGACTCATACTCGCGCATGAATTGAATGTATTTGTTACGTAACCCCTCATCTTTGCTTAAACGTCGCTCTAGGCTGAAAAAGTTACACAGCGCTTTAACGTAGGAGTTACCGAGAGCCGGGGCATCTGGTGAAAATTGCATTTGTACGATGTATCGGCCATCAGATGTACGAGATACAGTTCGTTGGAAAATCTCCTCGGATATGTGGTCGGTCGTAGTGGGGCGAGGAACCTCCTCCAGCTCCCAAAAGCGTTTTAGTATCTCATCTAGTCGATCCTCCTCCGCAACACCTGTTGTAAGCGAGCGTAAGGCCGGAAGTGACACACAGCGTGGTAATGTAGGCCCACAGATGACCCAACCGAGACGCGTGAGAAGTGCACATGGCTGCTTGTGACCGCCAGCTATGGTTTCACCCAGAAGTAGTATACCCCAAATGTCAGCTCCAATGAGCACATCTATGCATCCGGGTGTATGGAACGTAGGATCCGCAAGTGGTAAACCATGCAAATGTTGGTAATGATTCACGTCAACAGGTGACGCTGGAATCGTGGAAGTGATATTGGGTAAGATATGAACATCAAACGTACATTCAAAGCTTGCATCATAGTACGACCGCATTACCAAAGTTGTCTTTCCTCGTGAAGCTGCGGCACTCTGAGAACCGATACCTTCCACAGTAAGCGCGCTACGTTTTCTGTGGAGACCCAAACGATTAAAAAATGACTCCGTAATAAAGCTTACCTGTGAACCCATGTCACATAAAATGCGGCTTTCAATTTCTTTTCCCCATCCATCTACAAGAGGGGCCTTAGCAGTGGCCAAGAGAACGATACTCTCAGATTGGGCCAGAAGAGAATGCACCGCATCCATACGAGGTAGAGTTTGAGGCGCAGTGGCGCATGCTGATGATGAAGTTTCAGGTATGGATTGGGAGCGCACTAGTGCATTGTTGTCTGTAGGTGCGCTAAGTTGAGTAGCCTTACATAACAATGTGTTGTGCTTTTGCTTGCAATTGTTACAATTGCCCGATTTACATTCACGTACGGTGTGACCTGTGCCCAAACAATTGTAGCATAGATTCGCTTGACGCACCAGATGTAAACGCTGATCTACATTCAGCGTTCGAAACTGCGGACATCTTGAAATACGATGTGGCTCTGCGCACCGTGGGCAGGCCACCATATATTTGAGGTTAGGCTCTGAAGCCTTTGGCATAACCACATGTGACTGTGCTGTACGTTGCAAAGTTGACTGTCGGGGTGGGGTAACTGGATCTTGCCTTAATGTGTCAGCGTAGGTCTCGATGTCTTCTAACATCCTCTGTAGATTCGGCAATGTATCTGAATGACTCAGAACCGTCCAGTGCGTAACTGCTGGCGTCGGTAATTTACGCAGAATGATAGGATAAACTATGGCATCCCATTGGTCAGTCGCTAGACCCATAACGTTAAGCGCACGTAATGTACTGCGCACTACATCTATTACGTTTCGAACATTGCGTTGCGAAAGCGTTGGATGTTCTGGTAAATCCAATAAACGGTTCACATGCGACTCAACCAACCGTCTCGGAATATCATAGCGTCTTTTCAACTCAGCCCATAGCTGCCCGTATCCCCCTGTATATACGCCCCCAACCATAGGTACTGCTTGAGCATCGACGCACTGCCTTAACCGACTGAGCTTGTATGTGTCATCTAGCTCGGCGCGGTTGTGCACGAGAGATTCGAAAATGTCTTTGAACATCAACCAATTTTTGGGTTGACCATCAAAGGTGGGCAGCTTAACCGGATCTAATCGATGTTCTGACTGGCACCGAATCGAGGCAGCATGCGTTGAGGTATCTGCAGAAAGTCGTATGCGTTGTAGCTTTGTAACGATGACACCATAAGCTGCTTCCACCTGCGCCAGTAATTGATCATGGGCGTCCAATTCTTCCGTAGAGGCTGCACCCACCAAAGTCATGTGATGTTCCAGGAACCGGTTATAATGACCAGCCAGTGTATTTATGGTGTGATCAATTTGTACCGAATCAGCGTTGTAACCTTCACCATCTACTTCAGCCTTGATGCGCAATATAGAACTTCTTGCTGCTGTTCTTAAATTTATTGCAGCCATCTTCGCGATAACTATTTTTTGGAATTGACCTTGACTTTCAATTCCTCACAGGAGGCACCAAAATGTATGATAATTCGTGAGCACGAAAGCAAAAGGCAGCAGAAGCGCAAGTGTCCAATGTCAAAATAGCAACTCTTTTTATTAGCAGAAACCGGTGCTTATATAGTTAAATTACAATACGGTATAATCGTATGATAATCTAGTGTTACATTTCCATTGCTGAATAACAAAGAATAGGTGTATAAAGAAAAATGAAAACCAAGTCAGCTGATTGGGTGGCCAACCGTATAAGGTTGCCAGATGCCCAGTTGACAATGGCAATACAACTAGTTGTACCAACTTAATCTTATACAAGCTGGTTCCCCAGAAAATAGCAAACAGTTCTCTTTCTGTAGCTGAATAATTCTTTTCGTGATCATTAAGTGTTGCTGTAAAATAGCCCCAAGAGCTTCTCACTTTTATCTGTGGCCAATTAAAATTGTTTGTTAAAGTAAGTACCGAGGATTCAGTTATAATTTTCTTTAGTTTTTCGAAAGAGTGCACGTAACTTAGGTCATTAGCATTTGACTTCACACCTTTTTTTAAGTATTTAATCATAGGGTATGCAACTTTAGAGTAATCCTTCATAAGTTTGCAGTAATACCCCTTTGCCATTGGAAAGGATTTAGTGTGTTTCACGATCTTTGGCAACTTAAGTGTCAAAATATGTTGAACTTTTTCTGTATTGGGCTTAACCCCTTCTTTAGTTAAATTATGACCCAAGTATATGGTTTCTTTAGAAAAAACTTATATTTATTTATGTGTAGCTTTAAGTTTGTTTCTCTAAGCTTTAAAATACATGTTCTATTAATTTGGACCCCTAATATATTATTCTATTAATTTGGACCCGCATTATATTATTAATAAGCCTTTGGAAAGTTGCAGACGATTTTTGGACGCCGAATGGCATGCGAAAGAACTCCAAGTGGCCATAAGGCTTGGAAGAAGCTTTTTTCGACCGGTCTTCTTATTTTACAAGCATTTGAAGAAAAGCTTTTGCTAAATCGATGGTAGTAAAGTATTGGGCACGGTCTAGCTTGTCCTTTGAATTGATTTCCCTAATTATTCCCTGTCTCAGAATGTCATCGATTTGCTTAAAAATATCCCTCTCATGGATTTGTGGATAGCGATACATCATTGAATAACGGGTTTGTCTGTAACAGTTTTTATTTTTTGCTGTATAATAAATTAAGTCTGCGAAAAAATGTAGAGCTTCATTAAAAGCCTCCTGCTTCTGTGAATTTAGTCCAATAAATAAATGGTCTAAGATATTTTGGTCAATATTATTTTTTTCCATTATAGGTGAAATGCAAAAATGTAATGTACTACAATTAAATGTAACGGTTTGCTTACGTATGTATATTTATAGTACTATTCATTGGTGTGAGAATATTTTGCCGTAAAATAGCATCAAAATGTTTTCCTTGAAGCTTACAAGACATTGTTGCATTCTCTTTAAACTCTAGGGGTACTTGGGTAATTATTTCGTGTGTAATATTAGTGTTACTACTCGTATTTAAAGATGAAAAAATATATTTTGTTTTATTAGTTACCTTTTATACTGCGGCAATTTATCAAAATGAAGTAGGAAGGTAGCTGAACCTATGTCAATAAGAGCGGTAAGCTTTTCATCATGAATTGTTAACTCAATCAATGGTAGTGATTCCCCGAGGCTATTGTAAGAAAATGTATGCCTTCGCCATATTAGTCGTGATACAAAGTTTGATTTTACACCAGTAAATGGTCAATTTCCATCGAAGAAGTATTATTATTATTATTTTGATACTGAAAGAAAGCAGCTTGTGGGAAAGCCCTATTAACTATTTGGCTTGTAAACCTATGAGAGTTAGGGTGCCTTTTTCGGTTAAAAGTAACTTGTGAATTTTGTTGGCGTAATGTTTGAGGCTTATAAAAATTGGGTTGGTAAGACAAATTTGAGCTACTTTGTTGAAATGTTGAATTTGGATACTGCCTAAAATTATTTTCAAATTTCTGGTTATTATTATTCTTTAAACTAATTTGTTGTACTATTTTTGATTCAAAACTTTTACGTACATACATATTTATATACATAAACGGTAGTGCGACATTGACTTGTTTTCGTGACTCATTCTATTCCTTGCCTTTCCCTTACATAGTCACATACGTATATTCATACATACATACCATGTGATACCGAGATATTTCGGGGGATTTTGACTCTTGGTCATCGTTTCGGGATGTTTTTACAGCGATTTATACAAATAACTCGCGTTTGAGTAGCGTTGAGTAACTTTACCACTTAATTCAGAAAACATCTGATGAGGCGTGAGATATTGTAAGTAAATCTACGCTAACGAATCAGGGGTTTAATATGGCTTGGTCAAATTTAAGGGCAACTTACGAAAATAGACGCGCTAACTAAAATTGCTGTTTTCACTCCTTGTTATTCGGACTGAGAGTGCATCAGCGTTGAAGAACATACAACGAAGCATTAATAGATGCCTGTCAGCACTCGAGATTATGATGTAGATGTCTCCAATTGGGATGCAATTCTAATATTCCTTTGTTCTAATCGGCTACCAGAAACAACACTTGTTTGTGGGAGCACATATTGTTGGATAAAACTGCTATACCGTAGTGGAGCCAGATGGACGCGTTTCTTTTTAAGTGGTTCAGTACCTTGGACTCGATAGTGGATGTAAAATGGTCGTAGTAATCAACCTTTTCTTACCAAGAACAAAGGAGCTCACATCCACACAACTCAGTAGGACAGAAAAAGCTGTCACATGCAACTAATGTGACGCAAGCGTATTACATCATGCTCCCAAAGCAACAATATCACTAGCGATTATACAAAAAGTTTATGGCTCTTTCTGTTAATGATAGGTACGCACAAATTAAAAAAACATAACTGCAGTCTGAACTGCTTGTCGAAAGGTCATCTAATCAATGATTGTAAACGAAAGTTCTCGTGCACTACGTGCAATAGAAGACATCACACTTTGCTACATAGAGTGTCTTCCAATACTCAATCTAATTGGGAGGTTTCAAATCATGGAAATACTTCACAAGCTTTCATGCGAACATACAGTCCACTACTTCTACTATTAGTTTATTATCAAGTGGGAATACTACGAAATCTTTTCACTTGCCTTCAGCGCTTTCAGCGCTTCTTGGAACCGCCAGGGTTCATATTTGTCACTTGGGCTCGACTTACATATATTGCCCGTGGTATGATTGATGCGGCGTCAGAGGCGTCGTTCATTTCATAGCGACTTCGAAAAATGTTAAAACTCCCTTGCTCAAAAACAAATGCAACTATTTCAGGGTTGAAGCAAAAGGTTTCCAACAATAGCTTTAAAATGTGCTCGTTTGTTATAGGCTCTCCACGTGATCCTAATATATTCATAGACGCCTCTGCCTTGTGTTACCACAAATCACAGGTAACTTACCTTCGACCAATTTAAAATATTCCATTTTAGAGCAGCTGCCCTAAGTTCCATTAGCAGATTCGAAGTTTATACAAATCATCCCAAGCTTACCCTAGCCCAGAAATTGTATCACCTGCGGCAGAAAACAAGAGGTCAAGCAGGGCAACTGGTTCACTGACTGGTGAAAGGTTTTCATTGGCTTGGGACGCCCTCAAATCACGGTACGAAAACCTCAGAACATTAGCTGATAACCAAATAAAGACTCTGGGCAATTTCCAACAGATCTATTCAGAAAACGGTGAGCAGATTAAAAAGCTACAAACCACAATAAACAACTGCCTATCCAATTTGGCAGCACAAGGAATCCCAACCTTCGACTGGGACCCCATCGTTGTCATTAAAAAATCCTAGTGAAACCCTTTCTCTATGGGAACAGTCAGCTCTCGAAAAGAACTGCCTCTGTGGGCAGATATGAACGACTTTTAAAAACCCACTATGAAGTAGTAGAGAGACTCAACACTTACCACCCAGGCTTTCCAATCAATCACAGATTCAGATGTCTTGAATACTCAAGTTTCAGGATACAAGCTTAACTAAAATGCTTGGGATAAGATGAAGCGCGTTAACGAACTCTTTCTCATACACAAAATAGCTAATCCTATCGGCCGTAGCGAAACTTTTCGACCCGGCAGGATGGCTGTCGCCAATAATGGTACTAACGAAAATTCTCCTCCAACAACTCTCGTTGGAAGGAACTGATTAGAAGCATCTTTCGTGAGAGCCTTCAGGCTATAGGCAATATTAACAAACCACGTTGGGATATATGGGTTTTCTGTCGCATCCGAAAAGGTATTCTGTGCTTGCGTTTACATTAGAGTGCATTAGAGAGATCTTCTCAACTAACATTTTTATCGCGAAAACAAAAGTTGCACCAAACGATAAACTTGCCCCATCTCGAACTGAGTCTGGTACCACTCGAATGGACACTCTGGTCAGACTCGTTGATCGTATTAGCTTGGCTCGAAAAACCACCACGTGCATGGGAAACGTATGTGGCCACCCGAGTCTCCCAAATTCTTCAAAGTGTCAGCAACATAACACAAGATTTAGCGGAAAGTTCCTTATGGTGGAACGGGCCAGAATGGGTTTCCAAATTATCACCTTCATAGCCCAAAACGATGTCTTCCGGAGAGGAGACAAATTGAATCCCTTCATACATTGGATCACACAGATATCCTTGAACGGTTCTCCTCATTCCCACGAGCGTTGAGAGTTGTTGCATCTATGTATCGTTTTATTCATATATCGCCCCTCCCCCCTCAGTCAACTTTTCCAATGCGAAACTTATCTCCATAACTCATCGCAATCATTTTGCAATCAACTAGTTGAAGGCCTCAAGCCCCTTTAATAAAAACAGCTTGCTGCTCCTTTTAAACCCCATGTTAGATAAAGCCGGCGGCATGCGAATAAATGGTCGATTGGTTCATGCCGCACTAAGCTATAATGAATGCCAACCAATCATCATCTCAGAAGATTCAAAATTCTGCACACTGATGCTGTACCTACAACCACGCTAAGAAACAGTTAATGGTTGAGAACACAAATAATGACCGCACTGAGCCCAGAGCGTGCAACCTATTCGGTGCTCATTCATACAACTGGTATTGATTTCGCCGGGCCATTCATAGTCAAAACGTCACCCCTTCGACGAGCATCCCACATAAAGGCATACGTTTGCGTTTTCGTATGCTTCTCTACAAAAGCGATACATTTAGAATCTTGCACAGATTTAACCACCAAAGATTTCACTCGGTTTGTCGGCCGGGGCGGATTACCTCACAAGGTTATGTCTGACAATGGAAGAAACTTTATTGGTACGAGTCTGCGCAAGCCCATCGGTACTGCATCAACTGCCTGGCGACCTCGCACAAGACAGGCGAATGCAACTCACCCGACAGCTGCCACCATTATGGGGAAACCCACTATACTATGTTACACCGGTCTAACACGGTGCTATCAGAAAGCAATCGCGGTGCTGACTCACGCACGCTGACCCGCCGTGGAAGACCAACACTCACCAGCCGCATAGACAAGAAACAAGATATTCTTACAGCTCCTGCAGAATCTTCGGAATGGTACGCCTAGCCCTTCAGCTTGTTCATATATATATTCTCTAAGTAGCAATTTGCAAGTGGCAAACGACATACCAATGCGTTCTTTATCCTGAAGAATCTGCTTGGTCGTACCTAGTCTTGCACGTTCGTCTGCCATGCAGTTTCCGTCTATGTCCCTGTGGCCAGGGACCCAAATGAGGTACAGTCTGTTCTGCTTGGCCACCTCTTGTAGAGATTGGCGGTAGTCCAGCGCGATGTTTGAGTTAAACGTGAAAGAACTCAGAGCCTTGACTGCAGCCTGGCTATCACTAAAGATGAAGATATCTCTTCCCAGAATTCCAGCCCCAAGTTTCACCACCGCTTTCATAATAGCTGATATCTCAGCATAGAAAACGCTGCAGTGATCTGGTAACTTAAAGGAGATTCGCAGGGGAGGTTTTCGCGAGAAGACGCCTCCTCCCACCTTACTGTCGACAAAACTATCAGGTAGAGTGTTGAACTCTTGGTTCCACTCCGCCCTACTGGGAATGCTCATTATAAAACTGTTTTAATAAATCAATTTCGAAGCACAACGGTCCGTGTTACTCGGAATGAAGTGAAACTTGTTCAAAATTTAAGAGTGCCCTTGGCTTTCTGGATTCCACTGGGCTATCTCTCGTAGTCGCAAAGAAGTCATAGCTGCCATTTGTTGTCCAACTAAATCTAAAGGATGGAGGTCTAAAATGGCGTTCAAGGCCTCATTTGGCATGGTTATGAGCGCCCCACTTATACAGATCATACTAGATTTTTGCTCATTGGTGAGTGGCCTTAGGTTAACCTCTTTTTCTAATGCAGGCCACCATAAGATCACGCCATATAGGAGAATCGGTCTGACGACCGCTGTAAAAATCCACTGACAGATCCGGGGATTAAGACCCCATTTTCTTCCTATGGCTCTCTTACAGGTGTAGAGGGCTAGGGAAGCCTTTTCATAACGGTGAATTATATTCTCTTTCCAGTTCAACTTCTTATCGAAAATCACAGCTAGAAATTTGGCATGTGTAGAAAGACTTAACCGGATGCCGTTTAGTACCGGTGGAGTTATCGAAGGCATTTCATACTTTCTCGTGAAGAGTATAAGTTCCAGCTTATTTGAGCTGACCCTAAGCCCGCAGTGGAGGGACCACTTGGATACCTCCCGAAGCGTTCCCAGTTATAGCCTCTCAATGTCCAGGAAGGCTAAAGACAGAAATCCTTGACGCTAAGAGACTTCTCAATATAGCCAACCATGCTATGGAGTGCAGTATCAGTAGATTTGCCTTTGCGGTAGGCATGTTGGTCATTAGACAGTAGTCGACTGCCGATGGTATAGTACAGGAAGCTACTAGCAATCCTTTCAAGTGTCTTAAGAGCAAAGGATGATAGACTGATAAACCTAAGATCCTTTGGATTAGTGTGTGAGGCCTTTCCGGCTTTAGAAATAAAAACGGCCGTTGCATTTCTTCATGCCAACGGTATGTGATTCAGTTTGAAACAGGCCCTGAAAATAGTAGAGAGCCATTTCGAAGACACCCCCAATGTCTTTATTAGCTGAGCAGGTATTATCCCATCCAGCCCTGCAGATTTGTATGGCTTAAAGCTTTGGATAGCCAATTTAACCTTTTCTTCCGAAACCGGTATGTTGACGGGGTTGGAAGAAATAAACGGAGGAATTCTTTCATCCGCAGTTGTGTTCCCAGGGAAGTGGGTGTCTAGTAGCAGTTGAAGGGTTTCTTTCCCGTTGAGGTCCAGGAACCGTCTTGCTTTTGCAAGAAACCTATCGGATTAGAGGATCCTGAGAGCCTTCCCTAGCCTGGCTGTCTCGGAAAAACCCTCGATGCCGCCGCAGAAGTCTCTCCACGAAGATATCTTTGCCGACCTTAAAGCATTTTTATAGATCTGGAGAGACCTTTTGTATTCTTGCCATACCAGCTCGAGACTAAGCCCCTTTGCTTTGTTGAAATTTTTCCTACAAGATTTACGTAGTGAGTCCAACTCACGTAACCTCCAATGGGGTTTACGTTTGACCCATTGTTTAGGTTCAGGGCAAGCCAGATCTAGGGCATTTGAGTAGGTCAGCGTAAAAACGTTCACCATGTTCTCAAGATGCCCGATACAATTAGGTTCAATAAGAGGTTCGCTGGTTAGCCTCTCCTTTTATAAGAGCGCCAATCCGTGTTTTTTAGGTTTTACGCACTTTTGGGCTGGTAATAGAAAAGTTCAATACGATTTCAATATAACGATGGTCAGAGGAGGAGTGTTCATCTAGAGGAGGAGTGTTCATCTAGAACCCGCCAACTCTCGATCAATTCAGATAGACTAACACTGCATAGATTTATATCTAAAACTCCTTTACAATTGCTAGTAATGAAGGTGGGATCCCTACCTTTGTTGCATATAAGTAGGTTAGTTGTTAGAAGGTAGTTGAAAAGTAACTCACCTCGATCGTTAATATCCGTGCTCACCCAGTTGACATGGTGAGCAGTCGCGTCACAGCCGACCAAAATGTGTCCGCTCTCGTAACTGGACACTAAGTTCCGCACCATAGAGGGAGGAGGGTACTCGGCTTCGTACGCCATGTCAGCCGATGCCAGCACCATTGCCGTACCCCCTATCTCCGCGAGAATTGCCGTGACGTCGCCATCACTGTAATTAGGTACATGAAAGATATTTAAATCTGCTTTAGCCAGAATGCAGGCTCTAATTTCGCCTTTACCGCGCTCCACGATAAGCTTGTAACCGGTGGCACTCAACCAGTGCCTTCACCCACCCCCACTGGTCCTTTGGTATGGACCCGAGCTTATCCTTCGCAACCTCGGCAAAGCTTGGCCTGCCCATTCAGGAGTGCGGCCGGATTCTCTTCGAGGCCGGAGTTTGTTCCTCCGCCGATCTCTGTCGGTAAGACGGAGGCATCCGCTGAAGTCCCAGTGACCCGGAAATTAGGCAGCAGGGCTTTCGCCCTTTCCACCGCTTCCTTCGCGCTCTGGGGCAGCGTTTCCAAGGAGACCCTGTCGTATCTTCTTAACGTCTTCGCGGCTTTTTACTTGTCAGCGAATTTGAGCCGCTCCGACTCCAACTTCAGAGAGGAGTGGCTCGTAGTTTCCATCACTGTCACGCCCTCCATATTATCGTGTGCAGCTGCTTGTCAACTTAATCCACTCGGGACAGGCCGTGAGACCCCTGCCTGCACAAGATTAGGCTTCACAGCCACGCCGGTGCTTATCGGGGCCCTAGTGTCTACCGCCACGGAACGATCTGCCGTTTCCAGCACAATCCCTGCAGCTTTGCTGGTGCTAGGCCCCGCCATAACACCCATAGTCACGGGCCGGCGTGCAACACCCACCTCCAGCCCGGAAGAGCCCCTATCGGAGCGAAACGGCGCATTAGACGCTTGCGCCTGCGCATTCTTACCCCGAGATGGGGAAGAAGAAATATTTGTGTTGGACGCTCGCGCCTGCATAGTCTTACCCCGAGATGGGAAAGATTGGGTTTTTTGTGTATGTTTTTGTAGTTTATTCATCTTGGTCGTACGACCACCTGCTCGACGAGACAAGCGCCCTGTCCTACTGTGTTATAAGTAGATTCAAGAAAAGATTCATTCATACATGCGCAAACTTTTTGGTACTATATAAACATGAGAAAAACTCAGATTCAACGAAATTTTAACCGAAATTCAAAATTTAATAGCATTTATTAATGATTTTTACGTATATTTTATTCATATTTATAATTTAATAATATAAGACATCTGAAATGAAATAAGAAGAAAAAGTTCTGAAATTTAAGGCGTCCGATTGTCATTTCAATCCAGTCTATGTATGTAGATAATTTTTACACGATTTCAACCACCGTATTCCTAAATTTAGAAAGGATATTGACTCCCGAAAATATAAGTTTATGGGGTAGAGCGGCAGCTCTTTTTGTCTGCTAAATCTTTGTGTGTTCTTTTATACGAAATCAGCTGATCTTGGTGCGCGCAATCTTTTTCGCATTGACCAAGGTAAGTTATCTGAATATGTATGCAAGCATGTGTGTAACCACATGGGGCATGCATAATTGCGGCAAAATGAAAAAAAAGGGTGAATACCGGATTCTCGCACCTCGCATTCGATGCAAGATATGTTGATAGCATTGTTGGTACCTACTACTGTTACTTCTCCATCGCTGAATTCGGGAACATCATCAAAAATCTCCATTGAAGCCGCTATACGTTCTTCTGGTGAGTACAGAACCGCTGGAATAACCGGTAGTTTGAGTAAAAGTTACGCAAAAGTAGCACAATTCATTGCAGTGCTCCGTACGTGGTAGCCAAATTGTTGGTACAGCGTACTTTATTGTTGACCTTCCATCAGTAAACTTGCATAAATTTTTATAGCAATAGTCGCACACGACTTCTGGAGTATACCACAAGTAAGGAACATAAGCAGTTGAATATTTTCTGAGCGCGGTTCAGTTATACATTCTGTTAACGATAACAAAAATTTTGTGCAAAGGTGCCGTTATCGACAACAACAAAGTGTGTGAAGTAAAGGTCTTTGTACCTATTAACTTGAAGTCTTGTTACTTAAATAGCTAAGAACTAGTAAAAAAAAAATAATAAAATAAGTGCTAATAGAATAATTTTAAAGCTCAAAATGAGCACTGCCGGTTGGCAGGTTGACAGTTCGACTGCTGTCAAGAGAAAGCTTCTGCTCTCACATAATAAATCTAAATCAAAAACCACGCGGGTCGAAAATGATGAATATGAAAATCAATTTAGTGTTCTACGCGATGAAACTGTTGAAGAGGATCAAATCTTAGAACAACCAGCAGTTGAAGACAGCAAAATTCCAAAACCACCTCCAATAATTATACCTCATGTTTCTGACATAACCAAAATGTTAAACAGTTTCTCCACTGTTATTCCAACAGCTGATTTCGCTTACAAAACTCTCACAGACGGACAAATTAGAGTTATTACAACAACTATTGATTCTTACAGAAAAATCATAGATTACTTAAATCAATCTAATATAATGTTCCATTCGTACCAACTAAAACAACAAAAAGCCTATAGGGTAATAATAAAAAATCTGCATCATACACCGTCTGTCAGTGATACTAAAAATAAACTAACAAAGCATGGTCATAATGTACGAAACATCACAAACTTAAAAGCAGAATAACAAAAGAATTACTGCCAATCTTTTATGTGGATATATAACCCGATGAAAACAATAAAACCGTTTACGAACTCAAGTATCTTAATAATGCAGTCATCAAAGTTGAGCCGCCAAGAAAGTTTAACGACATTGTACAATGCCATCGCTGCTAAGAATACGGGCACACGCAAAACTACTGTAAAAAGGGATTCAGATGCGTAAAATGTGGACTTGACCACCCGAGCAAGGACTGTAATAAAGCAAAGGAGACACTACCCCGCTGTATCCATTGCTTACAAAGGCATACTGCCAACTACAAGGGATACCAGATCTACCGTGAATTAGTTAATAAGAAAAACCATATTATACAAAATAAAAGAATTAACAGTAATACTAACATAGAAAATAATCCTTTCTTTAGTTTAAATACCCATTTTCCACCTAATAATAACAATGATAGCAACAATAATGATTACACTAATAATAGTAATAATGCTAGAATGTCCTATGCACAAACCGTAAAACTAAATTCAGAAAATAATAACCAATAAGAGGGAGTCTCTTAGAGAAAATTGAAACTATGCTTAACAAGCAAGTTGAGCTGACTAACACTTTAATTAACATGATGTCCATGATACTAAATAAGCTATGCAAGTGAATTCAAATATCGTTGTATGGAATGCCAATGGCCTTTCTAATCATATCTTAGAAGTTGAACAATTTCTCAAAAACTCTAATATTGACATACTCTTGACCTCAGAAACCCATTTTACGTCCAGATCGTACTTTAAAATAACAGGTTATGATGTCATCCGTGCAAATCATCCCGACGATAAAGCTCATGCGGGAGCAGCTATTCATATAAAATCAAACATAAAATATTTTGTAATTGATGCTGTTGTTGAAAAATTCTTACAGGCTGCTAACATTAAAGTCAAGTTTGGTGACTGCGAGGTGAGCATCTCTGCTATATATTTTCCTCCACGACTTTCAGTTAAGTGTCAGGATTTTACTACATTTTTTGAATCTCTAGGTCCTAGGTTCATAGTAGGTGGCGACTTTAACGCCAAACATCCTTGGTGCGGCTCCAGATTGTCAAATCCAAAAGGCAAGGAACTTTACAAGTGTATATGCGATAAAAAATTTAATACGATATCTACTGGTAACCCAACGTATTGGCCAACTGACAACAACAAGATTCCAGATCTGCTTGACTTTTTTGTAGTCAACGGCATTCCTAGTAACTGCTTCGAAATTTCCGATTCAAATGATCTTAGTTCTGACCACTCGCCCTTAATTTTACATTACAACAATCTTCTGCACACTCATATTAAAAGAAGTAGTTTCTTATCTAAATCAACAGATCTTAGTCTTTTTCAAAGTTGGTTGGATAACAACATAAACTTAAACATCTGCCTCAAAACTTACGAAGAGCTTGATGAAGCTGTTGAAAACCTAAACAAAGTCATCCACGAGGCAGCTTTCATGTCTACACCTGAAAATACGAAAAAACCAATACAAAACCAAAATAACGTCCGAATTTCAATAGAAATCAAGAAACTTATCCAAACAAAAAGAAAATTAGGAAAAAAGTGGCAAAATAGTAGACAACCAGTCGACAAAACTATTCTGAATAAAGCAACCAAAGAGCTGAAGCAACGTCTATTTAAATTTAAGAACGATTGCATCCAAATTTATTTAAGTAATTTAGGCACAAAAACTAGCGGCCTTTCATTGTGGAAAGCCACTAAAGGCATTAAGGGTCCAATAATAAAAAATGTGCTGATAAAAGACCTAAATGGTGACTGGTGTCGTTCTGACTTATCTAAAGCTGAAGCATTTGCAAAGCATTTAACCAATACTTTCCAACCTTTCGCGCTCTGTTCGGATGAGGATATCAATAAAACAAACGAATTTATCACGAGTCCTTGTCAAATGGATTTGCCCATAAAAGCCTTTACTACAAACGAAATTGTAGGCCAAACTATGCAACTAAATAATACCAAATCACCTGGCTATGACAAAATTAGCTCAATAATACTAAAATCCTTAACAAAAAAGGCATTTAAATATATTACACTAGTCTTCAACGCAGTACTACGTTTGCAGTACTTCCCCCTTCAATGGAAATGTGCCGAAGTCGTAATGATACCAAAGCCAAACAAACCTGATTTTGATATGAAATCTTATAAGCCAATTAGCCTGCTGGTAACACTCTCCAAAGTATTTGAAAAAATACTTCAAGGACGACTGCTACCAGTGCTTGAGAAACATACCATCATCCCAGAACATCAGTTTGGCTTTCGCCAAAATCATGGAACACCAGAACAGTGCCACCGAATTGTAAAAACCATAAGAAACACTCTTGAATCAAAGCAGTACTGCTCTGCTGTGTTCCTTGATGTTCAACAGGCCTTTGACCGTGAGTGGCACATAGGCTTACTCTACAAGTTAAAAAAACTTTTACCAGCTCCTTTCTATTTATTGCTAAGGTCCTACATACATGATAGGCATTTCTATGTAAAAGTCAGGGATGATCAATCAAACATCTATAAAATTGATGCAGGAATTCCACAAGGGAGTGTATTGGGCCCAGTTTTATACACAATCTACACTAGTGACATGCCAGTTACAAATAACGTATTAACCGCTACATATGCCGATGACACGGCTGTACTCGCATGCATTCCTATAGCAATCGATGCCTCAAAAGTGGTGCAAAAAGCAATTAATAAAATTGACAACTGGCTTAAAAGGTGGAATATAGTTGTAAATACAACAAAATCAGTTCACATTACCTTCACTTTAAAAAAAGGCGAATGCCCAAGCATCTTCATTAATAGCTCACAAAGACCCACTCAAAACAGCGTAAAGTATCTAGGTTTACACTTGGATAGAACACTCACCTGGAAAACACATATTCAATCAAACAGAAAGCAGCTCAATTATAAGCTCAGAAAATGTATTGGCAACTAGGACCAAAATCCGAATTACGAACAGAAAATAAGCTACTGCTATACAAGGTCGTAATAAACCAATATGGACATATGGTATTCAACTATGGGGCACGTCAAGTAACTCGAACGTTGAAATACTAGAAAGATACCAAAGTATTGTTTTAAGAAAAATATTAAATGCACCATGGTTTGTCTCTAACAAAACCATAATGAACGATCTGAGCGTACCAAGGATCAAAGAGGAAATTAAAAGGTTCAGTAAGAGGTACCTAGAAAGGCTAAGCAATCACAGCAATCCAGTTGCCATAAAACTGCTGGATGACAGTGATGAGATCTCGCGTTTAAAGCGTTTTCATGTTCTCCATCTGCCATTCAGATAAAATAAATATTATTTTAGTTTAGATTAAGATTGTATATATGTATGTATATAATTGTATATAGTTGCTGTTCTCGTTGGGGAACTTAAACTCAAGTGATATTTAGATACTCACCTCATTTGCTTATTGTCCTTAGACAAATTTTCAATAAAGAAAAAAAAAAATTAGCTGCGCAGGTATTGTCTTATCCAGTTCTGCAGATTTGTATGGCTTATAGCTTTGGATAGCCCATTTAACATTTCCTTCTGAAACCGGTATGTTGACAGGGTTGGAAGAAATAAGAGGAGGAATTATTTGCTCCGCAGTTGTGTTCCCAGGAAAGTGGGAGTCCGTCCGATGGACTCCTTGTTCAGAGACCAGACCACCTTTGTAGAAAGGCCTTCCGCGTCCTCGACCCGGACGACTCTCCAATCACTTGTCGGGAGGGCCGGGTTCATCACCTGAAGCATCTTTAGGATACCTTCCGGTGCCGATGGTGTCACCGGAACCCATGCCCTCGCTCGGGGTCTGACTGGAATGTTCTTCCAGTCCACCACCTCCAGGGTAGACAGGGCCCACCTTTGCCTTGGTCCAGAACCAGAATAAGGATCCTACGCTTCGCAACCTCGGCAAAGCTAGGTCCGCCCATCCAGGAGTGCGGCCGGATTCTTTTTGACGCCGGACTTTGTTCCTCCGCGAATCTCTGACGTATAGACGGAGGCACCCGTCTTTCCACCGAAGCCCCAGTGACCCGGAAATTAGGCAGTAGGGCTTTCGTCCTTTCCACCGCTTCCTTCGCGCTCTAGGGCAGCGTTTCCATCGGGACCCCATATCGGTTTAACGTCTTCGCGGCCTTGCACTTATCAGCGAACTTGAACCGCTCCGACTCCATCCTCTGAGAGATGTGGCTCGTAGTTTCATCGCTGCCACGTCATCGATATTTTCATGTGCAGCTGCTTATCGCCTTAATCCCCTCTGGCCGGGCCATGAGGCCTCTGTGTGAGATTAGGTGGATTCCTAGTGCCTACCTCCGTGGGAAGATCTGCCGTTTCCAGCACAATCCCCGCAGCTTTACTGGTGCTAGGCCCCACCATAACACCCATAGTCATTGGCCGGTGTGTTGGCCCCTCTTCCAGCCCGGAAGAGCCCCTATAGGAGTGAAGCGGCGCGTTAGGTGCTTGCGCCGGTGCATTCTTACCCTGAGATGGGGAAGAAGAAGAATTCATGCTAGGCGCTCGCGTCTGCATAGTCTTACCCCGAGATGGGGAAGATAAGTTTTTTGTGTTATGTTTGTTTTTAGTTGTATTCGTTTTGGTCATACGACCACCTGCTCGGCGAGGCAAGTGCAGCGGTCTGAAAATAATCATAGGGGAAAGTGGATGGTACACCACGACAGCAGTACTTACCCACTGAGGGGGGCCGGTGTCAGGGAGGCGCCGTTAAAATACAGCCGTATTTTATACCCCCTGGCTGGAAATGTTAGGATGGATGCAAGGTATGCGAGATTATTAAAGTAAAATCATGTATGCATATATGTATGTATATACATATACATATATAGATATATGTACTATGTACTTATATTACAGACACCCGACGAGTACAACTAGCTGGATTGGTACTTCGAAAGGCGATGATATTTCATTGAGCTCTCACAGACAAACTGTTACTGCAACTTCTATGAATGAATCAGAATTCGTTCCCTTGTGTTCAGCGATTAAAACTATGAAATGGTTACGAATGATGCCATTAGACATTGTCATCCAACAAATTGTATCAATTGGCCATTGCTATCATCAAACGGCCTGAAGCGTCCAACGATCTAAACATATAGATATGCAATACTATAGGCGCAAATGATGCTACATGTGTCGAGTCGAAGAATCAGCTTGTAGATATAAAAGGGTTTTGCCCCTCGGCTGGCAATAACAAACCTCCGAGTGTATTTCTGCCATGAAAACTACTTCTCGCACAAATCATTTGGCGTTCGGGGTCGGTTAAAACTATAGGTCCCACAATTCCTGTTACAACACACACCACAAACTTACGGCCAAACATCAAGTTGTGATGTTTAGAAGTGCAAATTATTATTATAATTACTAAAGGAAAGTATTTGAATTTAAAAGAATTTGGTACTGGAAATTGGAAATAGAAAAAAGTGAGACTGTTGAAGATATGCTTGGGGTATTCAGAGTTCCCTAGCAAAGTTAAAAATCTGGCATCTTTAGGGCCAGTGAAATCAATTAGAAAATTAATGTGACTTGCTGATCGTGACTGTGTGAAAAATACGATTATAGCCGGCCTCACGAGCTGATTATTTAACCCATTAACGACGTATGTTACATACATGTAACGCGAGCATACCGTTTGAATTTAGACAAATAAAAAACAAAATTGAATTACACTTAAGTTTTTAGACATGAAAATGTCTTTGAGAGGAGTGCTTTAATCGTTTTGTGGCATTGGTAGATCAGTTTATCAAAACAAGTGGAATAAAGCAGTCGCGTTTACTTTCGTGTGTTCAGTGAAGCTCAAAAAAACACCAAATGGCAAACAGAAGGAGGTAAGTATTCGTTTTTTTGAACTTGCGTAATTACAACTGTTAAGTTTTTTATATAGTGATGTTTTGTTAAATTCAGGCAATATTTTATGCTAAAAAGTTTTCGATTTTCATGCCTTAAATTTTAATAGCCAGGCATAAACTGAAGGCGTTACATATATGTAACATCAGTCTTAACACCGAAGAGTAGCGTATCACCGTTTGTATTACGTTGTGTTTGTTTTTATTCAAATTTTATTAGAGAATTGATGTCTGTACAAGATGCGATGCAATTTCTAGAATCATTAGATTCAGATGATGAGGATATTGTCAAACTGTTTTGTGAACCACCAGAGGAGGAGGAACTTTCGGGAGAAGACTCAGCTGATGAAGACGATGCTGGTCAATTACACAATTTACCACGAAAGCAACTAATGGCTCCATGTGAATTAGTTTGTCGGTCGGGAGACAATAATATACTCTCTGATAGACTTCCAGAAGAGGAATTCAGTGCGTTATTAACAGATGTTGTTAATAACTCGTACACAAATATACACACTAGTCTTTTAGAATCCACACCCTCAACTACAATGCATAGTACTCCAGAAACTTCGAAAAAAGCAAAGTCCTTAGAGGATGTAAGTAGTCCACGTTCCCTTGCTAACCTGCAACCAACGCCATTCGCCTCTGAAGAATCTGCGCCAAAAACACCGGAAAAAGAGGTAGTATTTATTGACATAACACCACAAAAGCTGGAAGTACGAGGCCCGAAAAGAGCAAATATATCCAGACCAAGCATTCCCCGTGCGAATAAGAAAATGAAAACAAGTGATATGGTGTGGCTTGATGCTGAAGAAGGAACAGGTGCTAGACTAGCATTTCCAGATGCTGACTACACTGATTGCTGTAATTTACGACCATATCAACAATTTGAAAAATTTTACAGCGAAGATGTTTTAGAACTTATTTGTGAAGAAACAAACAAATACGCTGTCTTAAATGATGTACCAAATCCAAATGTGACCGTAACTGAAATGAAAGTCGTAATAGGAGTTATGTTGGTCACTGGTTATACGTCCCGACCGACCAAAAGAGATTACTGGTCAAACGATAAAGATTTGTTTTGCGCTATGGTGTCAGATGCAATAAGACGTGATAGGTTTGAACTAATACTTCGCTACCTTCATTTTGCTGATGCTGGTTGTTATTCTTCTGACGACAAAATCTGGAAATTGCGACCACTTACAGATGCTCTGAAAAAAAAGTTTTTGAAAAATTTCAAGCCAGAACCCGATTTATCATACGACGAGTCTATGGTGGAATACTATGGACGTCATGGATGCAAACAATTTATTCGTGGAAAGCCATTACGTTTTGGATATAAGATGTGGTGTTTAAACACACCTCTTGGCTACCTCATAAATTTCGAAATGTATCAAGGGAACAATCCGCGCACAAACCCAGAATATCCACCAAAATATGGAAAAAATGCTTCGCCATTATTTTCGATGATTGATGATTTCGATGATGATACAAAGCAACTTCCTTTCGCTTTTTATTTTGATAATTTATTCACCTCAATTGGAATGTTGCTTGGATTGAAACAACGTGGTTACTATGGTACCGGAACTCTTAGGGAAAATATGTTGCCAAAATTATGCCCATTACCTAACAAAAAAGATTTGAAAAAGAAAGAGCGTGGGTTTGTTGTGAATAAAAAAATTGAATGTGCTGACATTTATATTACTAAATGGGTCGATAATTCGGTAGTGACTATCGCTTCCACCATTTTTGGAAAAAATCCAATTAGCAAAGTGAGTAGGTATTCTAGAGTTGAGAAGAGAATAATTAATATACCTCGTCCGTATGCAGTCTCTCGATACAATGCTAGTATGGGTGGAGTTGACAGAATGGACCAAAACGTAAATTCCTACCGCATCGGAGCCAGAGGAAAAAAATGGTGGTTCTCAATTTTCACCTGGCTTATCGATGTTTCTGTTCAAAATGCTTGGCTGTTACACCGCAAATCCGGCTCAGCGCTCTCTCAACTTCAATTCCGTCGAGCTATAGCAGAACATTATTGTTTGACTCTGGGTGTACCAAAGCCACCGAGTGGTTTTCGAAACCCAAAAACTCGAGAAGAATCTCAATGTTCTCGTTATGATTGTTACAACCACTTCATTTCGGTTATACCAAATAACAAACGGCGCAGATGTCAAGGGAGTGGCTGCACCTCCAGCGTAACAACTTGTTGCGAAAAATGTAATGTGGGCTTATGTGTTAAGTGTTTCAAAAATTATCATTTTTTTTCTTTATAAACATTATATTTTTTGCCTTTTTGTCTTACATGAAATACATACATATATGTTGTCATTACAAGTGAACTTGAAATTTCGTTTATTATTAACTTTATTTTTATCGGCATAGGCGAACTTTGAACTTTTTTCAAATTCAAATTTTTGTATCGTTTTATGTAGTACTTTGTAATATGAAATATTTTCCCTTTCCTTTTTGTTATTATAATAAAAATGGCATCACTATCTTAAGAAAACCTCACTTGATTACTCAATTTTATTTCATATACCATATCCGGCCTGTTGTTACATGTATGCAACAGGTGGCCCCACCCACATCGGCGTAAGTTTTTCTTTTTTTCACTTACACATGCCTTTCTATGCTCTATCCTAGCCTACTCTACAAATTTCAGATCTCTCCTTAGAAATTTAGGGTCTCGTCGTTAATGGGTTAAGCTCAGGTTGACCCTGCCAAATTGGCGGTTTAAACTAAGTTTCAACTAGGTTCAAAGTTTTCTGAAAAACGGGATAGCGAGTATAAACTTAGTTAAAACGGAAAACAAAGCTTAGTGTAGTAAGCCGTGTTATCTCTTATTTCGACGTTTAACAACAACAACAAATAAAGTTACCACATGGTTAAGTATTTTAACGTTAAAAGGCGGATAAGATAACACCCAAGGTAACACGAAATTCTAAATAGCCCCTTTTTTAATAAGGCATTAGCAACGTAGTTGATACTATGACATTTCGCTCTCCCCTTTTTTGTGGGCAACATCGTTAAGTTAGCATCGTCAAAAATCGTATAATATAATCGTAAAATTTGTCGCTAATATATTAATTAAATAAAGCAACGAAGATCTATTTAGAACGATAAGGAAAAAATCTGATTAAAAAGGTTATTGCTTTGGTTGAAACATCTATACTAAGCCCTGTAAAGATCGGTTAAAAGTTTATTGCAGATTCATCTTTTCCATCTACTCTTAGCGAAGGTGAAAATCACAAAGGCTGATCCGGAAGTGACTTTTGAATGGGAAGATCATGTAGCTTTGCAATTCTAGCAACTGTCTTTAAACTCCCCACAGTCTTTCGAAAGACAAAAATCTTTTGCATGATAAATTTCTATTCTGGTATTGTTCTTGAAAGCTCTTTACTGTCTTTCGGAAAACGAATTGAAAGCTATGCGGAGAGCAGGTCTTAGCGTTGTATTGCTTTCATTTAAGCAATTGTTTTAAAGTGTATATCTGTACCATTTTAAAACTGTAGGAAAGTCATGTCTCTACTGTAAAAATTTCTTTAAAAAAATTACCAAAGGTGATGTAGGGATTGTAATAAAATACATTTGGACCATTTTTAGGATTTTTGTCTGTCTGTTTGCATATTTGAACGCAGTATTCTCCAATTCTACTGAACGGGTTTTTAAGAGGCTATAACTAATAGCTAAAAAAATCAATTTAACAGAAATGGCATAGAATAGCTTTCTTTTGATTGCTATTTTTCAACAACATCAGTGTAGGCGTTGATTTTTTTGTTTTTTTGTTGAAAATTTTCATCAGAAATAAAAATTTATGCCATAGAAGCGGAAATTTTGATGGGCAGTGGCACAGGCAAGTGTGTTTTAATATCTCGAATACCGCTTATACCTAACGATTCCCGTTTCGATTTAAACGTATACAATTTAAGGCGAGCCTCTATTATGCTATGCCTATAAATAAAGTACTAAACCAGACGATGCGAGTTTTATGGAAAGATGTTAGTGTGACAAAGCTTCTCTGACGGGCGGCTTTACTTTACCCTGTCACGTGAGAGTGAAGCAGATAATTTATTTGTTCATGTTCCTAATACAACTACATCAAATGTTGTATACAAAGAAGCTTCATAAACCAATTATTTTACTTAAATAAAGTTGTTGTTTGGTTAAATGTCTTGTTTTCCTGTACGTGGATACGGCACGGTGAAAACAAGTATTTATTGGTCTCAGAAAAAAATTCATTTCGACACGAGGGACGAAGTACGCATGCGCACGGATCTTCTGTCTTTGCTTGTTTTTGTGCAAAGTCGTCGAAAGGCAAGTGCGTGTTAAGGGTCGAGATCTAAAACTGCAAAACTGTATAGCAACTATCAAAATGAAGTTCCTCCATCTAAGTTGAGTACACCTTCAATCATCTTAACTATGTAGGTATGTTTAACTACACATGTAATTCGCCACTTTAGTTTTCGATCTTTTTTCCTGTTGTTTTTCGTAGGGTTGATCAAAACAAAATCCATCGAAATAAATACAAGGGCAGCATGTAAAGATTAGAAATAATCATTCACATGTTGAAATACTTGCATGTATTCTTTCTTTCACTTCATTTTATTATTATTGCGCTCCACTTTTCTATTCTTACTCATTTCGTTTTCGCCAGCTTTAACAGCGCTGATTTTCTGGATTGCGTTGCTCTTCAATTACACAAAGATTTTTCAATAAGAATTTCATCTCATAAAACCACCTGGACGTTTCAGTTTGGTTCTTCTGTCCCTGTCACACCAACCCTTAGTTTGGTTTTTTACATACTAGTTTATGACAGTTTATAACAATTGTTACGAACATGGGCGTTTTTGTACGCAAAAATTTGCAAGAAACTTGCAAAGTTGAGGAAAGTGAGAGAGTGACAGTTGTTGTGAAGGGAAGTTGCAAGTTTTTACTGGATGAATTTTTGCCCGTAACAATTTGCCAGTGCGAAAACCCCCTGATGACAAGTATTCAGTTGATCACAAATATAAAAGAATTATTAAAAATGTTTATTACTTCCATAAAAAGGGCGAACATTAGAAAAAGTGATTAAATATTTAAATATACCACAAAAAAGAAAAAACTTGCAACTTCTAACTGTACTGTTACAATAACCACTGCTAACAACTTCATCGCCTACTTATGTTATAGATTTTCCGTAGACTGTTCGTGTTCAACACTATGATACCTAGATGTCGTAAAAATACACAAATCCACGGCGCTTCGCTGCAGGAACGTTAACGAAAGCAGAACATTCCATCTTTTGATTGTTTTTCCTCAAGCCTGCCACTAGTTTAGTCACTTTTGGCACCAATTTGTAGGTCGTTCACCTTTCATTTACAGCTTCTTTGGAAAAAGAAGTATATTAAAATTAATACAAATGCCAACGGCAAACTTTTTAAGGTCGTTCGTTTGTGCTATCTACTTGATACAACAAGTTCGGTGAGTCGGTTATGGTTGTATTTTGTAGTATGCAAGTGCAGTATTGCCTCGTGCCTCTATGCCCCTTCCCGCATAAATACGTATTTAAATATTTTATTGCAGTAATATCACTTATTAATAACAAGGATAGGCCTAGGTGGCTGACTTGGGGAACTCCTGCAGAATACAACTATTTGAGATCTATCATGTACATATGTATGTATGTAGATAGATATAAATCCAACAAAAGAGAGATGGTGGAAAACCAATCAGATCGAGTTTATGAATCTGGAATATTTTCTCTAAATCGATTCGGAACATGAGTTGTGAAATCCAATAAGTTGGTAATATCTAGTTGATTTGTCATTACAAATTTCATGCAGAGGGTTTGCGATTGATAAAGAGATCGAATATTGCAACCGATTAGTAACCATTGCTTCACAGAATTTGGGGGTTGCAGACAGGTTTGCTATTTCCCGGTAATTTTCATTCGAAGACTAATGCCGCTTTTATGAAGGGGGATTATAAAAGATTTTTTTCAAACTGACGGAAAAATACATTGTTTCCGAGGCAGGTTAAACAAGTGTAATAAAGGCATATAGACACATATCGGGGTTATATTAGACCCGCACTTGAATGATTCGTTTAAAGCTTTTAGGCAAAATAATACATCTTCAGAAGATATTACTGGAACATAAATCGAATTATTTGGATATATATAATATGGATATTTGGAAGCAGTCACATTGACTTTAGTGGAAGAATTAGACTTAAATATTTGCGCAAATAGATTAGCAATGTCTTCATTGTCGCAAGAAACAGCATTCTTATACCTCAAATTTGAAAGAAACCATTTACTCGCTAACAGGACTTGTTACTTTGTTTGCTTTTGCACGAGTCCTGTTAGCTGAACCCGTTGCCAGAAAGTAGTGCTATAAAAGTGACCGGCAACCAGTAAAACACTCTTACTCTTTTGAATTCTCTCATCACAGCGACATCTCAGGTGAGTGACGCTCTTCAATTGTGTATGCAAAAATCCAGGTTTCTTTACAGAAAATAAACGGCTTTTAAATATTGAACAGAATTTCTGTTACTTTTTATCTGTGTGTGTGCACACAGTGGAATTGAAAAAGTTCAGGTAATTATCTGTCTTAAAGATCGGCCCCCATTTTAAGACCCCCGTTACCAGAATTCAAGAGGAATTCTGGGCCCTAGTCAACCCCGCCCTAAACATGGTCCTTCGATCTTTAAGACAATAAATAATCTTTTTCAATTTTTTTATAATTCTATCAACTCTCGTCAAGTCCCACTTGCCAGATTTAAAAGCAAAAGCCAATTGTGAACGAGCACGTGCACCATAAGCAGCGCTTTTGACGTTTTTCTACGTGCTTTTGTACATTCTGTTTTGTTTGCGATAATTTGGCTGCAAGATTTTAGCGGTAATGAGCGGTCTCACCAAAAAGCTAAATACGCCAGTCCCCGAGGCTAGCGACGCACCCAAAGCTAGCAGGAAACCCAGAAGGATGGCGCCCTCCCAGCTGCAGCAGCAGAAGCAGCAAAAAAGGAAAACCTGGTAAGTATTACAATTGATAACCTAAAAATCTGTTTCAGCGGAGGCGACCTGCATTTATCCAGTACCAAAACTGGAAGACCTAGCGGACCGCTAGCTAGCGGTGATAAACCACTATAGAAGCAGACACTCCGGTGGACACGAGGAGGCAGTGCAAAATCTCAGGTTATAAAAAGTGAAAAAGTGAAAAACCCTACAAGTAGGGTAGTGAGTGCTGGCAAAAAGCGCCAGGAAAATAAAAAGCGCTATAATTTCTCGAAAAAGTGAAAACCCCTACAAGTAGGGCAGTGAGCGCCGGCAAAAAGTGCCAGAAAGATAAATCGCGCTAAATTTTATAAAACTTTATAAAAAAGCCGAAAAGGCAGTGAAACAAATTAATTTGAGTGAAAGTCCCTGAATAGCAGTGCAGCAAATTAATTTGTGTAAAAGTTAGCAGTGAGCGCAGGCCACGAGGGTCAGCAAATAAAATGCGCTAAAAATTATAAAATTTTATAAAACAGCCATACTGGCAGTGAAAGTCCCTGAAAAGCAGGGCAGCAAATTAATTTCTGTGAAAGCCCCTATAGGTAGGGCAGTGAGCGCCGGCCACGAGGGTCATCAAATAAAACGCGCTAAAAATTATAAAATTTTATAAAACAGCCATACTGGCAGTGAAAGTCCCTGAATAGCAGGGCAACAAATTAATTTGTGTGAAAGTCCCTAAAGGTAGGGCAGTGAGCGCAGGCCACGAGGGCCAACAAATAAAACGCGCTATTACAAAAATATATATATATATATATACAATAAATCAAATAAAGGCAATTAAAGTAAATTGTCCAGCCATCGTTAACGCGAAGTGCTGAAAGGGCCTTACCAAAGCCCCAACGAGCTGCCATAAGAAGGTGTGCTGAACTTTTGGCGGCACCAAACAATAACCCCGATACTATAAGCTGCAGAAATGGTAAGCCTTTGAAATTCACCACGTATATTCGCGTATTCGGGCGCGAAGCAAAACGTTTCGTGGGACTGGTTGAACGACCAAAATACCAGTCTCAAATCTAAGTGGTAATACAAAACAAAAAAAAACACAAGAAACCGGGATCGCCAGAAAAAGACTGGCAAAGCCAGGCAAAGGCTTAAAGGAGTCCGCCATCGGTATACTCACCCGGACCCCCAGTAAGACGTAATTTCACCCCAATCAGAGGAGAATCAACAAAAAAAAAATGTTTTTTTTTTAATTTCTTTCTTGTATATTTTTTAAAATTTTTTATTTTGTAACTGAATCTTTAAAGAAATAAAAAAAAGGATGGCGGTGACGTCAGCCCGTGCTCTTTCGAGAACAACAACCACCCTGGCAGCGGTGTTTTTTGTGTTTTCGCGGCACATTTATAGAGCGAGCCGCTTGCTTCAAGACAGACGCTCACTTGCAGCTGGACCTACTGGCGTACAGACGATGCTGACTTTAGTGGACCATACGCCATTGCACTCCACATTTCATATTGGTGAAAGCATAATAGGGACTCCTACACTTTATCATATGAAATAAGTGATATAGCTAAAGTAACTAAAACGAATTATAGAAAATTAAATAATCAAGAAACTATAAATATAAATATTGAACCTAATTTTAGTACATTAGAAACAGAAATTCAAAATTCAAGCGATATAACTTATTTTGATAAGGATCGTTCACTCAGACAATTATTAGGTTTTACTAACATAGTATTGAAATCTGGAATTCGCCATTCTTCTGATTCAACAATAGATATTACAAAAAATAATGCAATAGTTATGGGCTGTAAATAGTGAGCGGATCAAATATAAACAACATAACGGCACATACATTACATCAGTTTCCACTTACCATTAGTCCATGATATAAAATAACAGAATCTCCTACTAACGTAATCTATTTACCAGTAAATCCAATCAAATAAAAACTATTGTTCTAAAAATTGTTGATCTAATAAATTTTCGTGGTGAAAAGATAACTGTAAGCTTACATTTTAAACCTTTAAAAGAATGATTACATTCAATAAAAGTAGGTTATGTAACGACTCGTCATTCAATTCGTCATCGTCATCATCGATAACAACACCAGAAACACACCGCAAGGAAAATAACTTAAATTCTAAAGCCTAAATAAAATATATACGAAAAAGCGAACAAAAATATAATAACTAAAGAAAACAAAGAATTTTAACATAGTTAGTTTAGGATTTAAATTAAAATAAACCTATAATAACGAAAAAAGAACAAACAATGTCCCATATAATTATTGTTTTGGAAAAGCCATTACTATTTGATAGTGGAGTTACCAAAAAGGAATTTCATACCTATTCACCATATTTACATTCATTTGAACATAATTATGAAATACGTATAGCCATTCAAAACCGAGATTTATATATATTACCAGGCGAAGGTATGTAGATTATACAATACATAGAAGAATTTGCAAAAAAAAAACATCACTGTGTCTCTCGGTACTAAACTTAAAAACAATTGTATGAACTATTTATTTGATGAAATTCGACATGAACTAAATGGCGTAGGAAAGGATCGTTCACGCCAATTGGGTATTGCAACAGGTATAAACAAGCCCATCTGAAAGTTTAGCACAAAATAAATTAAGAAGGGATCGGATCACTACAAAACTTGAACTTGCTAGCAACTTTTGCGTACCATTAAAAAAGTTTTACTTGGATTTGCTGAAGACTTTAATAAAATTTTAGTCAATTCTAAATATGAATTGATTTTTTTACGTTCTAAAAATTATGATAATGTTCTTGAAAATGCCGACGACAATGAACTATTGAATATTACTTGGAAAGATCCACATATTAAAATTTCGGATGCAAATAAACTATAATTATTCAAAACAATTAATAAACCTCAACTATTAAATATGTCTTTGCAAAGTTGGGTTATGTACAATACTCCTTCATTGCAACGGGGTACAACTATTTTATGTTTATGGAATGTTAAACTAGCGAACGAAAATGAAAGACCACGTTTTCTGCTTTTAGCTTTTCAAAAAGATAATGCTTTTACACATTGTGATTTATCGAAGATGATCTAAATCCTAAATTCGAAATTAATCGTCTTGCCTTACTATATGATATGTATGGAAGGCCTAAAAAAATTATTATTCACGGGATCCGCTACCAGTATTATCACGAATTGAATTTAATATACTTGCTCCAATAATTTTTTTTTAGATGTAACACATGAAAATGAACGTGTTAAAACTGGACCTATTAATATAAGAATTGAATTTAAAACCCTAGAAAATGTACCACCTAATATTATTAATATAAATGGGGCATTTTCGTCCATTCGCACGACATGTCCCAGCCACCGTAGCCGCGGTAAAGCTCATACAGCTCATCGTTCCCTCGTCTGCGGTATTCGCCGTCGCAAAGACGTAGAGGTTCATCAACCTTTCGGAGAATCTTTCTCTCGAATATTCCAAGGGCCGTCTCATCCAACGCTGACAGTGTCCATGCTTCAACGCCATACATAAGCACGGGCATAATGAGAGACTTATAGACTGTGGTGTTGGTTCGTCGAGAGAGGCCTTTACTGCGTAGTTGCCTACGGACTTGTTGACAACATAGATTATACGTTGGATTTCTAGGCTGTCATTATTGTTGGCGTTAATGCCAATCACCCAGTTAAACAAAGACCTACAGTTTTTCGGAATTGTAATTCTCAACAGTTGACCTCCAAACCTATTCACTTCGCTTCTTTAATCAGTTTTGAGCAGAAGTAACGCCAAAGTTGTTGAGACCAATGATATCGATATCATCAGCATACGGCAGAAGTTATAAAATATGGGGTCTGAACGGTTAAATTCTGCAAATCTTTTCTAATATAAGGCTAAAGAAGTCGCACGAAAGAGAGTCAGCCTGTCTGAAACCTCGTGTGGTTTCAAACGACTCAGAGAAGCCCTTCCCGACTCTGACAGGAAATTGCGGCAAATAGGCAACTTATTCTCGTGCTGTCGAAAGCGGATTTGAAGAGTCGACAATTTTATGATGTGTGTACATTCTTTTTTCGGCTATTTTCCAATATTAGACGTATCGTGAATATTTGGTCGATGGTTGCCGGGTGTAAAGCACACTGATAAGGTCCAATCAGTTCGTCCGCGGTGGGCTTCAGTCGTTCACACAATACGCTCGACATAACCTTATATGCAGTGCTAAGGAGACTGATCCCGTGGTAGTTGGCGCATATGGCAGGATCGCTCTCTTTGTAGATTGGGCTGGGCAGACTTAAATTCCAACAAGCTGGCATGCGTTCGGTACATTTACTTTACCAGCCCCTCGCCGCCGCACTTGAATAGCTGTACACGCAGCTCGTCAGCACCAGCAACCTTATTATTCTTTAGCCGCGCTACTGCCGCTCGCGATTCGTAACGGAAATTGGAGGTTCAGGGTCATTATCTTCGAGGTTTTTCGCGCCACTACCATGGAGCAGCGTGATTCTACTCTGAATGTCGGTCATCAGGAAATTTCCCCGGTCTTGAAACTTTCTAAAAGAACTTTCGGGCGCCTCGTTCCCTTCTTCAACTCCCGATCTCTTTCGCATAGCTCGCGTTGCGCCCGACCGCAGCGTGGTTACGTTGGTAGCATATTTCTTTTCCATGGCGGCGTAGCATTCTTCATCGTACTAGTCGTTCTTTCGGACTCGCTGGAAACCAATGACCTCCTCAGCGGCAGTACGTGATGACCGAGATTTATGGTTGCATTGCGCGCAGATATCTGTTTCTTGATCATTGCTTTTAGAGATCTGGTGTGGAGGTTGTTAGTAGGTGACTTCAATACGCATCTTGATCTCTGGGATTTAAGCCTTGCAGCTTAAAATTTGCAGCTGCTCACCTGACCAAACAATAGCTAGCGCAGCTCTGATATATAGCAGAGCCTATGCCATCGCCTGCATCAGACCACCTACCCATAATCATCTCGATCGAAAGGCCTGCTGACCTTGTCTCCGCGGACCACCGAACCTTCAAAAAGGCTGATTGGGTCAAGTTCGCGGATTGTACTGAGAATGCCATCAGAGCTTTTCCAATCCGACCGATGTTGGCGAGCAAAATTTCCGCAAAGTGGCATGACTGGTGCAGCTATTTTCTTCCTGCCAAGGGTTCGGAGGATGGTGGACGAGAAGAAGCGGAGCAAGTGGGAGAAGCATCTTAAGTTTTGTAACCCGGTGTTGGGTGTCTGTAAGCTCTACTCCACCGTGAAGAACTAGCAAAACTCTTACTTTCACTTGCGGCGAGTTGAAGGAGGCTTACGGGAAGTCGAAATCCTCTAAGGCCATTGGTCCTGATGGGCTAAGCGCGCTGATTTGGCTATGGCCACCCTCATCATTCCCGACATTTGAAATGTTGGGGGAGTAGTCCCACTGGTAAACTAGGTAAACCGGTCGACCAGGGTGAGTCCTATCGGCCGATTTCTCTGCTGTCGCCAGTGATAAAGACCCCTGAGACCCTAATCCTCCCGTACTACACACACCAGCTGTGCTCGGCTAAGCATTAGCATGGCTTCCGGAAACTGCACAGTACAACAACAGGACTAAATACCACTATATATCCAAGCTCCATCAACGGCCAGAGGGAGTCACCATAGTCTCTTAAGCCGATGATTGCTCGATAATGTCTACCGGCAATGTAATTCATGACCTGTGTTCGAAAGTGAGCGGATATCTTCCGACCCTGCCGTTTGCGACTCTACCACCTGGACGGAAAAGGTCAGGCAGGATGTTAAAATTCATGTCGATGGCACCGCTATTCCGACGGTTAATCACCCAAGAATTTTGACAGCCTGCTCTCCTTCTCTGCGCACACTACCGCAATCGCGGTACAGAGCCTCAACAATGTCCTCAAGTCGCTCGCCGGCAGCACTTGGGCAAATACAAGGAATCGTTGTTGGCAACATACGAGCCGATTGGATGGCTGGTAATAAAATATGCTGCGCGAGTGTGGTCGCCAGGAACTAGTGAAGCTGCACACCTGCTAGAATGCTGCACTCCAAACTGTGACGAAATGTCACGGAGAGACATGCATGCTTCGCTTAACGAATACAACTTTATGTTCAGCAAGCAGTTCCTTGCTGGCTGTCAACGTCTGGGGCACCCAATTAGGCATCTTCTTGCTGACGAGCCACCTCCCAATCACATCATAAGGCATTTCCTTGAAATAAAGGACGAGATCCACGACCACGACTCTTTACAGGGTGTATCTAGTTCCTACAACAACAAAAACAGGAACACCAACACGTTCATAAGATAGGCGGGTCTACACATCGGAACGACCCAGATTTATGTCCGACCAAGGACTGTAGCTTCAGCAACATTTCCCAAAAACAACAACAACAATGAAACAATCAAAAACCTAACGAATTCCACTTCTCGACTTCCTGCTCTAATTTCAATTCTGTAGGCCCTACCACATTCTACTTCTCATTTAATCCCAACGCTCATTTCTTGTCGTAAAGCAAATAAATACTTTGAATATTTTAGTTGGTGGACAACTACTAGCTGCCCCAGAAATAGTTTCATTAACAACATATGCACATACATAAATTCATGCAAATAATGCATTAATACATTATTTTTATCAACCATCTAAAGAAAGGAAATTTACCGATAGTAAAATTTGAGAATGTGACCCATTTTCAGTGTCAGTAGATTGGGCATTCTCTGGCACGTCGGTATGCAACGTAACACTACAGCGCAATAGTGCTCCTTCACATGTATTCTTTATTGTTTAATTTTCGCAATTTACAGCAATTCTTTACATGCACTTATCGGCTTTCATGATGCTTTGCTTTGCTTGTGTAGCGTATTGACGCATCATGATGCTTTAAAGAACATTGCGTTGCACAGAACATTCTTTTTACATGTACACAATATTTAGTATCAAATTCCCAAACAATTTTAATTCGAATCGTGCAATTACTAAGTAAATATCGAAGAGAAATAACAGCTAAGGTCAAGTTATGATTTAAACAAGAAAATGTAAATATTAATTTCATATATGTAGGTAAGCTGTTTTCCCTGGTCGAAATGGTGGGTTCGTTATAATTGCTTTTACTCTCGATAAAGAGGGTGGTAAGGTCTGCAATTATTCACAAGAGAAAACTGTTACAACGAGATGTCGCTGTAAGCTACTCGCTGACAGGGCTCGTTACTTGCTTTGCTTTGGCACGAGCCCTGTTAGCTGAACCCGTTGTCAGAAGTGGTGCTATAAAAGCGACCGGCGACCAGCAAAACGTCCTTACTTTTATAACAGCGACAACTCAAGTGAGTGACAATCTTCTCGTGCGTATGCATATTTCCAAGTTTTTTCCAGCAAATAAACGGCGATTTAAATTTTAAACAGAATTTCTCTTCTATTTTATCTGTGTGTGGGCACACAATAATTATTCTTTTTCAATTTTTTATGATTTTATCACCTCTCGCCAAGTCCCACTTGCAAGTTTTAAAAGCAAAGCTTATTGTGAACGATCACGTGCACTAGAAGCAGCGCTTTTGACGTTTCCTACTTTCTTTTGCAAATTATGTTTGTTTATAGTATTTGTCTGCAAGATATTCGCGGTGATCGCTCACCAAAAGCTAAATACGCGACTCCCCAAGGCTAGCAGAAAACCCAACAAGGAAGGCGCCCTCCCAGCGGCAGCAGCAGAAGCAACAAAAAACGCAAACCTGGTGAGTATCATAATTGATAACCACAAAATCTGTTTCAGCGGAGGCGCTCAGCATTTCTCCAGTAGCACAACGGGAAGACCTAGCAGAACGCTAGATAGCGGTGATAAACCACTATAGAAGCAGGCACTCCGGTGGACACCAGTGTAAGTCACTGGGTAGGGAAGTGTGAAAACAAAAAAAAAAACAAAAAAATGAAAATCCCTACAAGTAGGGTAGTGACCGCCGGGACAACGTGCCATGAAATAAAAGTTGCTGTGTTAAAGAGAAAACACAAAAAAAAGTGAAAAACCCTACAACTAGGGTAGTGGGCGCCGGCACAACGTGCCACGAAATAAAAGGCGCCGTGTTAAAGTGAAAAAAAAAAAAACAAACAAAAAGTGGAAAACCCTACAAGAAGGGTAGTGAGCGCCGGCAAATTTATTAAAAAGCCTAAAAGGCAGTGAAAGTCCCTGAATAGCAGGGCTACATAGTGATTTGTGTGAAAGTCCCTAAGGGTAGGGCAGTGAGCGCCGGCCACGAGAGCCAACAAATAAAACGCGCTAAAATTTATTAAAGAGCCGAAAAGGCAGTGAGAGTCCCTGAATAGCAGGGCAACGAAGAGATTTGTGTGAAAGTCCCTAAACGTAGGGCAGTAAGCGAGGCTACGAAGGCCAACAAATAAAACGCGCTATTCAAAAAAAAAAAATATATATATATAATAAATAAAATAAAATAAAAGAAAGGCAATTAAAGTATATTGCCAAGGTCATCGTCAAAGCGAAGTGCTGCAAGGGCCTTACCAAAGCCCCAACGAGCTGCCATAAGGAGGTACGTTGAACTTTTGGCGGCACCGGCATTAACCCCGATGATATAAGCTGCACAAAAGGTAAGGCTTTGAAATTCACCACGTATATTCGCGGATTTGGTGGGACTGGTTGAACGACGAAAATACCAGTCTCACATCTAAGTGGTAAAACAAACAAAAAATTAACATACAAAAAAAAACGAGAAACCGGGATCAACCAGAAAAAGAGGTATAATCCACCAGGTGACGAAGCAAGGCAAAACTCTTGAAGGCGTTTACCATCGGTACACTCACCGCGACCCCCAGTAAGACGTAACAAAACAAAAAGATTTGTGTTAAATTTTATTTCCTGTGAATTTTTTAAAGTGTTCACTTTGTACTTAAATTTTTAAAGAAATAAAAGAAAGTTTTTTAACAATGGCTCACGCAAACGATTTTTCACGCGCCGGTAGTGCCCTTATGGAGTTTGAGGAGAGCTATAACACAACTCCAGGGGCAAGTTCATTCCATATTTTCTCTTGAAATTCAAAAAGAGGAACTGAAAGCTTTATGGGCAAAAGTACAATAATCTTTTGATAGCCACTCACATGATTTGTCTGAAGACGAGTCAAATAACGCGGCCATGAATTTAGCAAAGTGTAGGCATCAGTATTGGTATACAGCATCTAATCTAATAATCTGATCTTTGTTCAGCAAAACTCTTCAACGGTAATTCCCTCAAACCGCGATCCAGAACCAACTCTGCGCTCAGACGTTAATCTTCCTCCGTGCGATACGGAAATTTTTTATGGGGATTATTGGCATGGCCCTCTTTTCGGGACTTATTTACCGCCATTTACGTAAATAATTCGCGTCTAAGTCCGGTGGAAAAATTATAGCACCTCAATCAAAAGACTCGTGGAGAAGGCAGGGACATCGTACAGAAATGCACCTTGACCAATGACGGTTTTGCTATTGCGTGGAAAAATCTCGCCGATAGATACGAAAACAAACGAGTCATGGTAAATAGCCAGTTGAACATCATGCTCAACTTGCCTATGGTGACAGTCGAACGCGGCGCCAAAATAAAAAATCTACTGCATTCAGTAAATAATTGCATCTCAGTTTTGCAAATGTATGGCATTGAAATTGAAACCTGGGATGCAATTTTTATCTTTTTGGTCTCGAGCAGATTGTCGGACACTACTTTAGCTTTATGGGAACAGGGAATCGTTCACAAGGCTGAGATTCTGAGGTGGAAAGAGTTAGGCAACTACCTCTCGAGCAGGTTCAAGAGTTTGGAAATGGTATCTGATATCCAAAGTTCGCGAGGGCAGCACCAAGTCGTGCATCAGCAGGGACGCACGAAAGGAAAATATCAGCCCATCACAGTTAAATGACGCAATCAGCTTGCAGGTTGTACCCAGAACATTCGCATGCGTTGAAGGTAGATGATCGATTTAAGGTAGTTAGGAAACATAATTTATGTATGAACTGTCTAGCGCATTCCCATCTACCGAAAAGTTGTAAGAGCACTTTCAGTTGTTTGAGCTGCCATCAGCGGCACCATTCTTTGTTGCATCGTTCTCCTCCTCCTCCGGCAATGTGAAGGCTTTGTTCGCCGCAAGTGCCAAAAACGTTGTTTTGGGTACAGCCATGATACACATTAGTTACTTAAGAGTAAACTATGAGGCCAGAGCCCTTCTTGATTCAGGTTCACATGATACAATTTTGCTATAACACATGTCGCGTGCAGACGTGTTTTTCTTTCCTCGCAAATTTTTAAGTTTAACTCTTGGCTTTCAAAATATCTAAAAGCATTTAATTGGAGATTTATTTGTGTTACTAACTATGTTTAGTGCTAACATTGAGACAGTGACTCTTGCTTTCGTGTTTTAATATTTGATTTAATAGCTAAAAGAATTTTGATATGCCTTGCTTGTGTGGCCAAAAGGTTGATCGAACTCAACCCAAGGTGCTTTGTGCTAAGTGCAAAGAGTACTTTCATTTAAACTGTGTTGGTGTTTTGCCGGCTGATTTGGATTTTCTCCTCTCAGCTGACAAGCCTTTCTTTTGTAAATCGTGCATGGTTGAGCGACGTAATTCTATCCATTCGCCTCCCCCTTCTACTGCTTTGGCTGTGAAAAGTGTTGTCAACGTAGATTCATCCGACTCACAAAAAATCAAAACTTTCGGGGTAACGAATGAAAGTGCTAATAAACAACAAATTACTTTACTCTCAATCGCTAAAGAAATCACCGCTCTACGTAGTGAGAATGCACGAGTGCTCTCGTTAGTGAATAGTTTGCATGAGGAAAAATCTCAACTAATGAAAAAGTTCGATGCCCTACATACAGAAACAATTTCATTGCATACCAAACTCACTAATAGTGATGCTAACATTATGCTTCTAAAATCTGAACTAATAAATCTACGTGACATGGTTACTAGTACTATAACTAATAAAGTAGGCGTCATTACTAATGCTAACACCGCTAGCTTAATGCCTGCTGCTAGTCAGTGTACTTCTTCGTGCTCTACTTTTTCTACTGTATCCGCTACTTCAAGTGCTCTCGTTGCCGATTATGCGTATCGATCGGCTATTACCACTGGTAAAGGGAGTGCAAAGCATTTTTCAATTTCTCCGATTACTGAGTGCACCCTACCTACAGGTGCGAGTTGCTTTTCAGCCTCTGCTAGCTCTCTCATATCTACTGTTTCTTGCGCTTATGATGCTGTTGCTGTGTCTCGGCCGCCGACTGCAGTTTTCTCTCCGTCATTGCCATCATCTTTGCCATCAACTTCTTCTGTTGAAGCTGCGGTCCACTTGCCTAATTTGATGTCTTCTCCGGCTCCTGATTCTGATGCAGTAAGGGCTTTAACAACAATAAGTTATGCTGCCGAGCCTTCGGCGTCTCTGCCGGTTATGACGCTTTCGCCTGGTACTGCAGTAAATATTAGCACTGCTACCTCTAAGGCAACTGATTTAAACGTGCCGTCTTACGCTAGTGTTGCTGCTCACTTGCCGATTTCGTCAACTATGCCATCTGTTCATAATGCTAATGTGGCTATGCTTGACAAAAGCCCCTTGTGGAAAAATTTTTCAAAAAATAAGAGCCGTAAACTAAAACAACCCTTAGTTATTGGTTCGAGTGATAATAATGAGCTAGGTGTTATTTCTAAAATGAGATGGTTACATCTGTCACCTTTTTCGGCCTCAGTTACACCTGATAAACTAAAAGATTATATCGCTAAACGCACTGGTATTGAGAAGAGCTCCATCCTGTGTTATAGTCTAATTAAGAATGGTGTCCAACCAAATACTCTGAGAAGTATTAATTTCAAGCTGGGCGTGAATGCAAATTATTATGAGAAGCTTTTGACACCTGAGCTATAGCCTACGAACGTAGTAATACGCCCTTTTCGTTTCTTTCCAAAAAACGACGGGATTCTTCAATCCAACAGAAATCGTTCAGTGGAGAACGTAACCGCTTAAAGTTCTACATGCATAATATGTCTGGTATCAGAACTAAATCCCAGATTGTGCGTCTATTTAGCTCACATCGTGAATATGACATTATTGTCATTATTGAGACATGGCTAAATGAAAACTTTTTTAGCGACGAGTTCTTTGACTCTAATATTTACAATGTCTTTCGTAAGGATAGAAGTGCTGCTCTAACTGGATGCGCTAGAGGTGGAGGAGTTCTTATCGATGTTCAATGTAAGCATCATGCTTCTGAGGTTACGCTTAAAAATAATAATGCGCTTCTTGATCAGCTGTGTGTTCACATTCGTGGTAACTCGGAATCCATTTTTGTTTGTGCTTCGTACATTCCGCCAAACAGTACCCACGACCTCTACACAGCCCATGTCGACAACGTTACCTCTTTGGCTTTGGATAAAGTAGGTAATGATCATCTGTGCGTGCTAGGTGACTTTAACCTCTGCAATATCAACTGGTCACGCACTATCTCGAAATCTGCTCTTATTGCCTGTAATGTTAATAGTTCTAGTGAAATGTATTTAGTTGATAGCTTCTTAAGAATTGACATTATGCAACTTAATTGTTTTTTAAATATTCTTGGTCGGACTTTAGACCTGGTATTCTTAAGCAAAAATGTAAATTTTTCTTTACTTGAATGTTCCTCACCTATCATACAATCTTGTCTACATCATGTACCTTTAGTACTTGATCTTGAATTTTATGAATATGCAAACAATTGTTATGTTGATTCTGATACTTCTTTTAATTTTAAGCTATGCGATTTTTTGAAACTGAATAATCTTTTGATGAGCATTAAGTGGGATAACCTATTTCAACATCAGAATCTTTTTAATTGCTTTGAGATTTTTAAATCCACTGTTGTTGACATTTGTAAAAGGGTCATTCCTTTTATACCAAAAAAGCGATACAAAGTGCCCTGGCACAATGCAGCATTGATGAAGCTTCGTAATAAGAAAAATAAATTTCTTCGTAAATTTAAAAAAAGCAAAAACACCGCATATTTTGATTTGTATAAGAAGTTTGATAAGAAATTCTTATGCCTTGATAAATTTTTACACAGAAACTATGTCTTAAGATTTGAAGAAAACCTGAAAGATAATCCAAAAGCGTTTTGGAATTTCGTTAATTCCAAGAAATCGAAATCTAATATACCATCCACTCTTTTTCTTGGTGATAAATTTGTTAATACTTTTACTGATACTACTAATCTCTTTGCAGAATTTTTTAAGTCAAACTTCACATCTGACTCCGATGGTGATGAAAATGTTTCCTTTAACATACAACCATCCGTCGATTTCGGCAAGTTAGTATTGTCTGCTGAAGATATCCTCAGTGGCATTGCTCGACTGAAACCCTCGTCACATACTGATGTTGATGGTCTGTCTGCGATTTTATTCAAGCACTGTGACTCTTTAGTATACCCACTGATGTTAATATTTAATAATTCTCTATATTCGGGTAATTTTATTGATGCCTGGAAATTGGCTTTCATTACACAAATTTACAAGAGTGGTAGAAAAGATGATATTTCCAATTATAGGCCTATTTCAAAGCTTTCCACAGTGGCAAAGCTTTTCGAAGGCGTTATTCAAGAGAAATTAATATTTGCTGTTAAGAATATTGTATGCCCGCAGCAACATGGTTTCTTTCCGGGCCGCTCTACAGTGTCTAATCTAGCTGTTTTTTCAGACGATTGTATCTCTGCCTTTCAATCTGGGTTGCAAGTTGATACCGTTTACACCGATTTTTCTAAAGCGTTTGATAGGGTTTCCCATGTAATTTTGATTAAGAAATTATCCTGCATTGGTTTCCACTCATCTTTTTTGAGATGGATTGCATCTTATTTGCGTAATCGTCGTTGCGTGGTTGTTGTCAATAATGTTAGATCTTCGCCGTTCCTAGCTTGCTCTGGGGTTCCGCAAGGTAGCATTCTGGGCCCGTTGTTTTTTGTCCTGTTTATCAATGACATCAGTTCTTGCTTCTCATCAGCAAGATTTCTGCTTTATGCGGATGACCTTAAGATCTAATCTTTAATCAGTAGCTCTCTTGATTCTGAGTTGATGCAAATTGATTTGGATAACGTTAGTAACTGGTGTGCCAATAATCGCTTATTGCTGAATGTAAAAAAATGTTTCCAAATAACCTTTTCTAAGCGTTTCAATATCATTGACACCTCTTATCATATTTCTAACTCGCCCCTGTCGCGGTTAAAAGAAATTAAAGACTTAGGGGTTATATTTGATTCGAAGTTTACTTTTGCCAGTCATGTTATTTTCTTTATTACTAAATCTTACTCCATGCTTGCTTTTGTTAGGCGAAACAGCTCGGATTTTACTGACCCCTATACGCTGAAACTTTTGTATACGGCCTTTGTTCGCTCCAAGCTTGAATATGCTTCATTCATTTGGTCACCTTACTATGCGTGTCATGCAGCTAGAATTGAGAGGATCCAAAAAGTATTTATTCGTTTTGCGTTGCGTGAAATACGTTTTTCGGATCCTATCCCTTCTTATGAATCGCGGTGCCTACTGATTAACTTAAAAACACTACAAATCAGAAGAACAATCTTATCTTTGTCTTTCATTTTCGATTTACTTCATGGTGACGTTAACTGTTCCATTCTCCTTGAGAGGATTTTCTTTAATGTTCCGGCCAGGGCCCTTCGGTGTTCTGAGCTTTTTTTTATTGGAGTTTTCAAATCTCTTTATGCTCGAAATGCTCCTTTTGCTAGAGCTCTGATAGAGTTCAATAGAGTTTCTAAATTTATCGAGATAGATTTTTCATCTTCAAAAAATCAGTTTTCAAATTCTTTGAATTGTTTTTATAAATAGTTATACGTTATACGTTATATTTTTATTATTTTATTATTTTCCTTTATCGCTTAATAGTCCTAAGCATGTCTACTTAGCCTATAAGAACTTACTGTACTGATTGGCTTAAATAAATAAATAAATATTTTCACTTTAATATTTTAGTTGGTGGACAACTTCTAGCTGCCCCAGAAATAGTTTCATTAACAACATATGCACATACATAAATTCATGCAAATAATGCATTAATACATTATTTTTATCAACCATCTAAAGAAAGGAAATTTACCGATAGTAAAATTTGAGAATGTGACCCATTTTCAGTGTCAGTAGATTGGGCATTCTCTGGCACGTCGGTATGCAACGTAACACTACAGCGCAATAGTGCTCCTTCACATGTATTCTTTATTGTTTAATTTTCGCAATTTACAGCAATTCTTTACATGCACTTATCGCCTTTCATGATGCTTTGCGTTGCTTGTGTAGCGTATTGACGCATCATGATGCTTTAAAGAACATTGCGTTGCACAGAACATTCTTTTTACATGTATACACAATATTTAGTATCAAATTCCCAAACAATTTTAATTCGAATCGTGCAATTACTAAGTAAATATCGAAGAGAAATAACAGCTAAGGTCAAGTTATGATTTAAACAAGAAAATGTAAATATTAATTTCATATATGTAGGTAAGCTGTTTTCCCTGGTCGAAATGGTGGGTTCGTTATAATTGCTTTTACTCTCGATAAAGAGGGTGTTAAGGTCTGCAATTATTCACAAGAGAAAACTGTTACAACGAGATGTCGCTGTAAGCTACTCGCTGACAGGACTCGTTACTTGCTTTGCTTTGGCACGAGCCCTGTTAGCAGAACCCGTTGTCAGAAGTGGTGCTATAAAAGCGACCGGCGACCAGCAAAACGTCCTTACTTTTATAACAGCGACAACTCAAGTGAGTGACAATCTTCTCGTGCGTATGCATATTTCCAGGGGTTTTCCAGCAAATAAACGGCGATTTAAATTTTAAACAGAATTTCTCTTCTATTTTATCTGTGTGTGTGCACACAATAATTATTCTTTTTCAATTTTTTATGATTTTATCACCTCTCGCCAAGTCCCACTTGCAAGTTTTAAAAGCAAAGCTTATTGTGAACGATCACGTGCACTAGAAGCAGCGCTTTTGACGTTTCCTACTTTCTTTTGCAAATTATGTTTGTTTATAGTATTTGTCTGCAAGATATTCGCGGTGATCGCTCACCAAAAGCTAAATACGCGACTCCCCAAGGCTAGCAGAAAACCCAACAAGGAAGGCGCCCTCCCAGCGGCAGCAGCAGAAGCAACAAAAAACGAAAACCTGGTGAGTATCATAATTGATAACCACAAAATCTGTTTCAGCGGAGGCGCTCAGCATTTCTCCAGTAGCACAACGGGAAGACCTAGCAGAACACTAGATAGCGGTGATAAACCCCTATAGAAGCAGGCACTCCGGTGGACACCAGTGTAAGTCACTGGGTAGGGAAGTGTGAAAACAAAAAAAAAAAACAAAAAAATGAAAATCCCTACAAGTAGGGTAGTGACCGCCGGGACAACGTGCCATGAAATAAAAGTTGCTGAGGTAAAGAGAAAACACAAAAAAAAGTGAAAAACCCTACAACTAGGGTAGTGGGCGCCGGCACAACGTGCCACGAAATAAAAGGCGCCGTGTTAAAGTGAAAAAAAAAACAAACAAAAAGTAGAAAACCCTACAAGAAGGGTAGTGAGCGCCGGCAAATTTATTAAAAAGCCTAAAAGGCAGTGAAAGTCCCTGAATAGCAGGGCTACAAAGTGATTTGTGTGAAAGTCCCTAAGGGTAGGGCAGTGAGCGCCGGCCACGAGAGCCAACAAATAAAACGCGCTAAAATTTATTAAAGTGCCGAAAAGGCAGTGAGAGTCCCTGAATAGCAGGGCAACGAAGAGATTTGTGTGAAAGTCCCTAAAAGTAGGGCAGTAAGCGACAAATAAAACGCGCTATTCAAAAAAAAAATATATATATATAATAAATAAAATAAAATAAAAGAAAGGCAATTAAAGTATATTGCCAAGGTCATCGTCAACGCGAAGTGCTGCAAGGGCCTTACCAAAGCCCCAACGAGCTGCCATAAGGAGGTACGTTGAACTTTTGGCGGCACCGGCATTAACCCCGATGATATAAGCTGCACAAAAGGTAAGGCTTTGAAATTCACCACGTATATTCGCGGATTTGGTGGGACTGGTTGAACGACGAAAATACCAGTCTCACATCTAAGTGGTAAAACAAACAAAAAATTAACATACAAAAAAAAACGAGAAACCGGGATCAACCAGAAAAAGAGGTATAATCCACCAGGTGACGAAGCAAGGCAAAACGCTTGAAGGCGTTTACCATCGGTACACTCACCGGGACCCCCAGTAAGACGTAACAAAACAAAAAGATATGTGTTAAATTTTATTTCCTGTGAATTTTTTAAAGTGTTCACTTTGTACTTAAATTTTTAAAGAAATAAAAGAAAGTTTTTTAACAATGGCTCACGCAAACGATTTTTCACGCGCCGGTAGTGCCCTTATGGAGTTTGAGGAGAGCTATAACACAACTCCAGGGGCAAGTTCATTCCATATTTTCTCTTGAAATTCAAAAAGAGGAACTGAAAGCTTTATGGGCAAAAGTACAATAATCTTTTGATAGCCACTCACGTGATTTGTCTGAAGACGAGTCAAATAACGCGGCCATGAATTTAGCAAAGTGTAGGCATCAGTATTGGTATACAGCATCTAATCTAATAATCTGATCTTTGTTCAGCAAAACTCTTCAACGGTAATTCCCTCAAACCGCGATCCAGAACCAACTCTGCGCTCAGACGTTAATCTTCCTCCGTGCGATACGGAAATTTTTTATGGGGATTATTGGCATGGCCCTCTTTTCGGGACTTATTTACCACCATTTACGTAAATAATTCGCGTCTAAGTCCGGTGGAAAAATTATAGCACCTCAATCAAAAGACTCGTGGAGAAGGCAGGGACATCGTACAGAAATGCACCTTGACCAATGACGGTTTTGCTATTGCGTGGCAAAATCTCGCCGATAGATACGAAAACAAACGAGTCATGGTAAATAGCCAGTTGAACATCATGCTCAACTTGCCTATGGTGACAGTCGAACGCGGCGCCAAGATAAAAAATCTACTGCATTCAGTAAATAATTGCATCTCAGTTTTGCAAATGTATGGCATTGAAATTGAAACCTGGGATGCAATTTTTATCTTTTTGGTCTCGAGCAGATTGTCGGACACTACTTTAGCTTTATGGGAACAGGGAATCGTTCACAAGGCAAGTGAGTGACAATCTTCTCGTGCGTATGCATATTTCCAGGTTTTTTCCAGCTAATAAACGGCGATTTAAATTTTAAACAGAATTTCTCTTCTATTTTATCTGTGTGTGTGCACACAATAATTATTCTTTTTCAATTTTTTATGATTTTATCACCTCTCGCCATGTCCCACTTGCAAGTTTTAAAAGCAAAGCTTATTGTGAACGATCACGTGCACTAGAAGCAGCGCTTTTGACGTTTCCTACTTTCTTTTGCAAATTATGTTTGTTTATAGTATTTGTCTGCAAGATATTCGCGGTGATCGCCCACCAAAAGCTAAATACGCGACTCCCCAAGGCTAGCAGAAACCCCAACAAGGAAGGCGCCCTCCCAGCGGCAGCAGCAGAAGCAACAAAAAACGAAAACCTGGTGAGTATCATAATTGATAACCACAAAATCTGTTTCAGCGGAGGCGCTCAGCATTTCTCCAGTAGCACAACGGGAAGACCTAGCAGAACACTAGATAGCGGTGATAAACCGCTATAGAAGCAGGCACTCCGGTGGACACCAGTGTAAGTCACTGGGTAGGGAAGTGTGAAAACAAAAAAAAAACAAAAAAATGAAAATCCCTACAAGTAGGGTAGTGACCGCCGGGACAACGTGCCATGAAATAAAAGTTGCTGTGTTAAAGAGAAAACACAAAAAAAAGTGAAAAACCCTACAACTAGGGTAGTGGGCGCCGGCACAACGTGCCACGAAATAAAAGGCGCCGTGTTAAAGTGAAAAAAAAACAAACAAAAAGTGGAAAACCCTACAAGAAGGGTAGTGAGCGCCGGCAAATTTATTAAAAAGCCTAAAAGGCAGTGAAAGTCCCTGAATAGCAGGGCTACAAAGTGATTTGTGTGAAAGTCCCTAAGGGTAGGGCAGTGAGCGCCGGCCACGAGAGCCAACAAATAAAATGCGCTAAAATTTATTAAAGAGCCGAAAAGGCAGTGAGAGTCCCTGAATAGCAGGGCAACGAAGAGATTTGAGCTGCCATAAGGAGGTACGTTGAACTTTTGGCGGCACCGGCATTAACCCCGATGCTATAAGCTGCACAAAAGGTAAGGCTTTGAAATTCACCACGTATATTCGCGGATTTGGTGGGACTGGTTGAACGACGAAAATACCAGTCTCACATCTAAGTGGTAAAACAAACAAAAAATTAACATACAAAAAAAAACGAGAAACCGGGATCAACCAGAAAAAGAGGTATAATCCACCAGGTGACGAAGCAAGGCAAAACGCTTGAAGGCGTTTACCATCGGTACACTCACCGGGACCCCCAGTAAGACGTAACAAAACAAAAAGATTTGTGTTAAATTTTATTTCCTGTGAATTTTTTAAAGTGTTCACTTTGTACTTAAATTTTTAAAGAAATAAAAGAAAGTTTTTTAACAATGGCTCACGCAAACGATTTTTCACGCGCCGGTAGTGCCCTTATGGAGTTTGAGGAGAGCTATAACACAACTCCAGGGGCAAGTTCATTCCATATTTTCTCTTGAAATTCAAAAAGAGGAACTGAAAGCTTTATGGGCAAAAGTACAATAATCTTTTGATAGCCACTCACGTGATTTGTCTGAAGACGAGTCAAATAACGCGGCCATGAATTTAGCAAAGTGTAGGCATCAGTATTGGTATACAGCATCTAATCTAATAATCTGATCTTTGTTCAGCAAAACTCTTCAACGGTAATTCCCTCAAACCGCGATCCAGAACCAACTCTGCGCTCAGACGTTAATCTTCCTCCGTGCGATACGGAAATTTTTTATGGGGATTATTGGAATGGCCCTCTTTTCGGGACTTATTTACCGCCATTTACGTAAATAATTCGCGTCTAAGTCCGGTGGAAAAATTATAGCACCTCAATCAAAAGACTCGTGGAGAAGGCAGGGACATCGTACAGAAATGCACCTTGACCAATGACGGTTTTGCTATTGCGTGGCAAAATCTCGCCGATAGATACGAAAACAAACGAGTCATGGTAAATAGCCAGTTGAACATCATGCTCAACTTGCCTATGGTGACAGTCGAACGCGGCGCCAAGATAAAAAATCTACTGCATTCAGTAAATAATTGCATCTCAGTTTTGCAAATGTATGGCATTGAAATTGAAACCTGGGATGCAATTTTTATCTTTTTGGTCTCGAGCAGATTGTCGGACACTACTTTAGCTTTATGGGAACAGGGAATCGTTCACAAGGCTGAGATTCTGAGGTGGAAAGAGTTAGGCAACTACCTCTCGAGCAGGTTCAAGAGTTTGGAAATGGTATCTGATATCCAAAGTTCGCGAGGGCAGCACCAAGTCGTGCATCAGCAGGGACGCACGAAAGGAAAATATCAGCCCATCACAGTTAAATGACGCAATCAGCTTGCAGGTTGTACCCAGAACATTCGCATGCGTTGAAGGTAGATGATCGATTTAAGGTAGTTAGGAAACATAATTTATGTATGAACTGTCTAGCGCATTCCCATCTACCGAAAAGTTGTAAGAGCACTTTCAGTTGTTTGAGCTGCCATCAGCGGCACCATTCTTTGTTGCATCGTTCTCCTCCTCCTCCGGCAATGTGAAGGCTTTGTTCGCCGCAAGTGCCAAAAACGTTGTTTTGGGTACAGCCATGATACACATTAGTTACTTAAGAGTAAACTATGAGGCCAGAGCCCTTCTTGATTCAGTTTCAGAAATAACTTTTATCACGGAGCGGCTGCAGTGACGCATCAATCTTCCGACACGACCCGCTGACACACGAATCTGTAGAATAAATGCAAAAATACCGGCTAAGGTGCGAAATATCGCCCACTTTGTCGTATGTTCTCCTGTCAACCCCTAGATTAGAATTGAGGCAAGAGGCCTGACTCTACCCCAACTGACAGGAAACCGACCCCAGTTTTCGGTAGATCAAGCATATCTTGGTTTACTCCCCCCAATCAAATTAGCCGACGTTAATTTCCACAGAAGCCAGCAGGTCGATGTTACTATCGGTGCGGACTTGTACCCAGACATAATGAAGGAAAACATAAAAAGAAATATTTTGGGCGAGCAACATTATGCGAAAGCACCTACGAGGAATGACCAAGAGGAGTATGTGGTGGCATTACCATTTCGGCACGAATTTCCCGAAAACATAAGTCTTGGGGATTCACGAACCATCGCAGCGCATCAATTCGTGCGAAACGAAGCGACGATGATGAGAAGACTGGAGCTGAAGGCGGAATATCATCGAGTACTGCGAGAATATATCACACTCGGTCATATGCAGCGCCGATAGTAAACCACAGTCAGACACATACTATCTGCCCCCCCATGCAGTCGTAAAACCGGACAGCACCACCACAAAGGTTCGAGTGGTATTTAACGCAACAAGTCCCACTTCGAATGGAAATAGTTTGAATGATGCACTCTATCCTGGGCCGGTCCTTCAAGTTGACCTTATCGCACTGCTATTTAAAGGACGGTTTTCAAATACGTTTTCAATGCAGACATTGAGAAAATGTATAGGCAGATCCTTCTGCACCCCGATGATACCCCGTACCATAGAATTCTCTTTCGAGAATCACAAGCAGAAGAGCTTGTGGACTACGAACTCCAAACTGTGGCGTTTGGGGTGAACTGCGACCCTTATTTATCAATAAGAACTCTTCTGCAATTGGCGGAAGATGTTCACCTGAAATTTCCGTTGGCTTCTATGGTCTTAACCCAACATATGTACGTTGACGATGTACTGCCAGGAGTTCATGATTGTGAGACCGCCAGTCGCACCCGCGAGAAACTCATCGAAGTACTAAAGGAAGCCGGGTTCCCCTCCGAAAACGGACGTCGAACTGCAAGGACATCCTCGCAGCCTTGCCAAAAGCTCATTTGTTACATATATGACCTGAGCGAAGCTAGGATGTTGGGCATTCGGTGGAATGCCGCGCGCGATATGTTCCATTTAAGCGTCCAAGAAATCCCCATTCGACCAAGCTATACCAAATGAGAGGCTTTATCGTGTGTTGCCAAGTTGTTCGACCCAGCCGGGTGGTTAGGCCCCATAGTCGTGGAGGCAAAAATTTTAATGCAGGACATCTGGTTAGCCAAGATAGATTGGGATGACACTTTACCTCGAGGTTTGTATTTGCGATGGGAAAATTTTCTTAAAAATTACACGTTTATTTCGAGTATCAAAATCCCAAGGTGGATCCATTTCACCCCGTGGAATGAAATTGAATTTCATGGATTTTGTGATGCCTCCGAGAAGGCATATGCAGCTGCTCTGTATGTGAGAGTTCGCGATCGAAACGCAGACAGGGCTCCATACATAAATTTACTTGTAGGCAAAACGAAAGTATCACCAGTGGAAACGGTCTCTCTACCTCGATTAGAATTGTGCGGAGCGCTGCTCTTAGCAGAATTAATTAATGCTTTACTTCCACATTTCGACGTTGGCCAGCCAGTGATCTACAAATGGACTGGCTCCACCATTGTGCTCTCGTGGCTAAGGAAGCCTCCCTGTTACTGGACCACGTTCGTGGCAAATCGAGTTGCCAAAATTGAGGAGCTTGTCGGAGTGAAAGGATGGAATCATGTGGATTCAAGCGATAACCCGGCAGATTTAGGTAACCGTGGCTTATCGCCTCAAGAATTGGCGTAGAGCACTCTGTGGTGGTAGGGCCCTAGTTGGTTAAAGGAGAAACCGTCTGGCTAGCCCCAAATTCAACCCCACGACAGGAAACTTCAGAAATAACAGCGGTAGAAATTCGAAAGGCAAAAATGTGTCTTATTATGTTAACTCAAAAACAGTGCTTCTCCAATGAGTATCAAGAACTTGTGACGTCAAACCCAGTAAGCGCAAGAAGCTCCATCCGCACTCTCAATCCCTTCCTCGATGGGAACGGAATCATGAGAGTTGGAGGGAGGCTTGCGTTAGCTGGGCTACCCTACAACGAACGATACCCTGTAATTTTACCGTACGATTGTCAATTTTCCCGACTTCTCGTCAGATTTTCACATCTGATTTCTCTGCATGGGGGAAATCAACTCATGTTGAGACTCTTGAGATCCGAATATTAGATCGTTCGAATGAAAAATTTGATAAAAAACATGATTGATAATTGTAAAATTTGTCTCATTCACAGAAAAAAGACACGAGAACAACTGATGGCATCATTGCCCCCTGAACGATCGGACTTATCTCGCCCCTTCACCAATACAGGCGTGGATTTTACTGGCCCGTTCGAGATAAAGAATTTCACCGGCAGGGTGTGTCTAATAACAAAGGGTTACGTCTGCGTTTTTGTTTGTTTTGCTACGAAAGCAATACATTTGGAGGCAACCAGCGACTTATCGACTTCCATGTTTCTGGCGGCATTTTCCGGGTTTGTTGCAAGACGAGGCTGTCCCCGTAGCATGTACTCCGGCAATGGGATGAGCTTGGTAGGAATCAACAAATCATTAAGGCAAGATTTTCGAAACTTTCTTGCCGAACCCTCGCGTCTAACCACACAATCATATGCGCATCAAAAAATAACCTGGCACTTCATCCCTCCGGGAGCTCTCCACATGGGAGGGCTTTGGGAAGCAGGTGCAAAGAGCTTCAAAACTCACTTCCGTAAGGTAGCCAACACTATGCGCTTCACGATGGAGGAGCTCTCGACGTTGCTGGCCAAGATAGAAGCTTGTCTGAATTCGCGACCTATTAGTCCGCTTTCAGAAAGCCCCGAGTCAACAGAACCCCTCACGTCAGAACATTTTTTGATCGGTAGTCCGCTATTCGCGATTGCGGAACCTGAGATTAGAGGAAACCCGATGACGATCATCAACCGATGGCAAAAGATAAAGGCAATCCATCAAGGATTCTGCCAGCGGTGGAAATAAGAATATCTGAATGAACTACACAAGCAAGTCAAGTGGCAATACCCCCAACGAAAGTGGATGATTTCATGGTTATCAAAGAGGATAACTTACCCCCGAACGGGTGGCGGCTTGGCAGAGTTGTTAAGGTTTTTGCAGGAAAAGATAGCCGCGTACGGGTCGTACACACACGTACGACAAGAGGCGTAATTACACGCCCAATCGTGAAACTAGTGCTATTACCTCTAGTCAAACCAAATGAACGATTTCTTTATTTTCAGAAAAATATCCAAAAATTGTCCGAGTGGCCCGAGAGCATAACCGATGCCCAGTGTGCAAGCACAACCACAACCTCCTTTTTGCCGGCAGATGCGCCGCATGGAACCAGAGGAGAGACTGCGTTCTGTCCTCCTGCATGGCCACTGCTCAAACTGCGTGTCACCGCGGCATGCAACCAACGAGTGTCCGTCATCGCGAAACTGCGACTAATGTCAGGGACGACACCACAGTCTCCTGCACCTGTGGAAAACTCCCAGAAGCGAGGAAGACGTGTCGGAAAGACAAGGGGCGGTAGGCGAAGAGCACGAACAATCAGCCGAAGCAGCAACTGTGCCGAACGAAGAAGTGCTAGAAATCGATGCGAGCGATGAGGATATCCAGCAGGTGGTTGAAGATGCGCATGATACGACTGAGCCCCGGGTATTCAGACCTCCTCTGTCGGGTATCCGGTTAGGAATCCAGCGCCCCCCGCCACGCCCAGAGAGCAGAAGATAGGATTCTCGCTAATCCTATGTCCGTAACCACCGCAGGCGAGTAAGAGACGTCCGAGAGCTGATCAAGGGACCTGGGGCAATCTGCTATTACTCCATATTGGTGAAGGTGATTACCGGCGGAAAGATACACACGGTACGCGCTATCCTTGATCCTGGACAGAGCACCACGACCATATCGAGAGCCCTCACTCGTCGACTACACGCCGTGTCACGAAGTGGAGGGAAGTGCTCCTTATTCTAAAAGTCTGGCACGAAAGGCTGGAAGTTAGAGCGATAGTGCTAGCCAGCCTAATGCGGAACGCCCCAGAACTTCCCGTCGATGCTCGCGTGGCCAATGAGTTCGACAATCTGCGATTGGCAGACCCCACATTCTACCGCGCGAGTATGGTATCGTTGGTTCTAGGAGCCGAAGTATATGGGGCCATAATACGACCTGGACTGATGCCCGCAACCCTCACTAGACCAGCCGCTCATAATACGATATTTGGGTGGTTTATCTCCGGTGAAACCCCGTATTAAATTGGAAATAGGAGACCCCAGAACGCGGCAATAGCTTTAAGCATTTTTGTTAAAATGAAATTTGAAATTTTTATTAATAAGAACAAAAATGAATTATAAAAATGAAGTCTGTAATATTGCAGTGATATTGCGAGGTGGGCGGCATGTTAAGGTCTGCAAACATTCATAATAGAAAACTGTCACAATGAGATGTCGCTGTAAGCTACTCGCTGACAGGATTCTTTACTTCCTTTGCTGTTGCTCGAGTCCTGTTAGCGGAACCCGTTGTCAGAAGTGGTGCTTAAAAAGCAATACTGCAATACTGTTTGTAATATAAATAAATGACTTTGAAAAAGTAATTAAAAACTGAAAAATTGCAATGTATGCCGACGATACGTTAATCTACACAATAGCGCAATCAGTGGAAACATGTAAAGAAAAAATAGAGCGTGATATTAAGCAAATAACTATGTGGTTGAAAATGAGTACGCTCAAACAAAAAGAACAAAAAACTAAAATGGTGTTACTAAATTCTAATAGCGTAATAAACTTAGTAATAAATCAAACAACCATCGAGCAAGTAAAATCTAGTAAATATTTACAAGTAATTATAGACGGCAAGCTGAAATTTAATGAGCACGTCGGCTATTTATGTAAAAAAGCTGGTGAGAAAATAAATTTCTTTAATACGTAGTAAAATTTTCACACTAAGTTCAATAAAAATCTACAATAGAATAATAAAGCCACATTTTGAGTATTGTTCAACGATATTGTATAGATGTTGTAATCAAGCACAAATAGCGAGAATGAAGAAACTGCCAAATAAGTGTATGAGGAGTATAATAAGATGCAGTTTATATACTCCAGTAAGCTTAGTGCTAATAACATTGAAATCGCTAAACATTGGCCTAACTAACTAACTAATAATGATATTCAAAATCAAACACAACCGAGCTCCGACATATCTTACTAACTGCATTCAATATGTTTTAAATACGCATAAATAGCCAGTGACGAAAGCAAACGCCTTTCGAATTGAACTACAAAAAACTATAACAGAACACATTGACATAAAATCTCTTCAGCTCACTTCCAAACAATGTGAAAAAAGAAAATAATATAATACATTATAAAGAAATGTGCATAGATTTTGTGAAACATCAAATTACTATATGTAAGGATATTTAAAAAATATTCAACCTAAATTTTCAACTAATATTTTTTCGCGTTGAATATTTTTTGTTTGCTTGTTATACAGGCGAAAATATTCGATACGTATTTTTTTATCAATATGTTACGAGAACTTTTCGAGAAATTTTTTTTTTCATTTCACGCTCGGAAAAAAGTATCACTTTTCAATTGCATGTACTGCAGTATCTAACGGAGATATGAAAATTAATAAACAAATAAACTTCTTTTTTTTTAAATTTGGACAGTTATTTTCTTTTATTTTATGATTTTTTAGCGACCTTTCCAATTTCAAATTTCAAAAATTTCGCTTAACATATTGATATAAAAAATATGTATAGAATATTTTCGCCTGCATAACAAGAAAAAAAATATTCAACGCGAAAAAAAAATTTTGGTGGCAAGTTGTGGATGGAATACCCCATACACACATATTGCATTTTTTATTTAGATATAATTTTAAAATGTTGAATTGTAAAGTAGTATATTAATAAATTCAAATTCATTCATTCAAACATTCAGATGCATTGTATGGTAGGTTAATATCTGCACTATTCGATAAGTGTACATAATTGCAAAAGGGCATTCCTATAAGCGAAATATAACTAGAACACAAAATGTACTTATATATGTATTTGTTAACCAAGTTACCAACCAAGCTGTTAAGCACATAGTCGCGACGTCTCACTTAATAGCAGTTTAGTTGGAGATAGGGGAAATGAGAAAGCAAACGATTTTCACACGCTTAGCGTGGCTTAGTGCTTGAGGAGATGTTGCGATCTCCGAAATAGCAGCTATCATTTCTACCACTTTGAAGTATTGTTGCTTTCTAATAGTATTCCCTAATAAAAACTGGACTCGAGTTCAATAACAATTACACTACTTTTTGAAGCCAAAAGCCTTCAAACATTGGTAACCCTGATGGTTTTCCTGCACAGCTGCTCGCTACAATGCTGCACTGTAGCTGGAAGACTGCCGGTGGTTTTCTTCGAACATGATCGAGTATATAAGTCAAGGTTCCGTTTAAACTGTTATCACTTTTTTGTAGCGGCAGACAGCAGCGAGCGAACAAGCAAAAACAAGCAAAACAAGGTAATTTATCTCTGATATACATAAGAGTTGATTATATATATATCTATATGTTGTAGTAGAATAAGTAATAGAATGTAATTTAAATAAATAAATAGTCTGGCAGCGTCAGCCACAAAAATACATATGCTAATAATCTGCCAGTGCTAATAAGTAAAACGGCCATTCTGAATAAACGAGTGAAACGAGCAAACGTGTTCACTTTAGCTCAGGTGTGACAATAAAAAACACAACCGAAAAAAGTAATAAACCAACGATGAGCGAATCCTCCCAAAGAAGCAAAATCGCTTCAGCGTTAGAAGATATGGGCGTGGAGTTTCCACCGACGGCTACATTGAGCCAGCTGCGTGGCCTGCTATCGTCCACAGTGGGCGCATCAGAGCGGCGAAGTGGAGTCCCAAGTGATGCCGATACGGTTGAGAGCGCTCCGGCAGCGCAGCGGACCGAAGGTGACGAAGCGGCAGTGCTGGAGATAGTGGCAGAATCTGGCGCAGCCCGTAGGGCAACCAAAAGCGTGCCCAACGTGGAGGTGGTAGCCGAAAATCAACGCAAAAACGCGGCAATGGCAACCGCAGCAGTGACTGAGAAGCCGACGCAGGCGCCGCAGTCCACGAGAACCGTTTACCTGAATTAACGGAAATTGAAACGCAGTTGGAGAAAGAGTTACGTATTCTGCATCTAAAAGCTGAAATTAATAAACTTGGAACAGGCAAAGCCTGTCGCAACCTTCCGATTAAATTTTCCGAAATAGAGAAAACCTTCAGTTCATTCAGCGGCGATGATAAGGCCGATATCGTGAAATGGATCGCAGAATTAGAAGACACCGCAAGGGTGTACGGGTATGACGAAGAAGCGAAATTTATAATTGGGCGACGTCTGCTCACTGGGAGCGCCCAAATACTAGCACGCATAAGCAACGTCGCCGAGTGGGCCAAGCTTAACCAGCAGCTTATCGACGAGTTTAAGAGGCCACTAAGTGTCAAAGACGTTTTTCGGCAATTGGAGACACGCGTGCGGGAAAATTCGGAAACTCTCACGCATTACGTTTTGTGCATGCAAGAGCTCGCAAAGGCAGCACCAATCAAAGATAGATTGGCCAAGACACTCATTTTCAACGGAGTGACTACGATTGAAAATTTTAAAAAGTTGATACCCCAGTTCGAAAGGCTCCGAGCAGCAACCGACAAAAAAGTGAGCGTTCCAGGACTTATCGGCGACAAATCGGTTATAAGGTGCTACAACTGCTCTCGCTTCGGGCACTACTCCAAGGATTGTGAAGAGAAGAGGCGTACCCCTGGCTCCTGTTTTAAGTGCGGTGCGAAGGAACATCAGTACAGAAACTGTCCACTCAAAATCGTAGCAGCATTGGACGACGACGGCAACTTTAGCTCAGTATATTTTAAGGAAAGGGTAAGTGTTTCTTTCAGTAGGAATCGTGATTGTCTTCCTGATTATGTCCATTTTCTTTCTCTGCTTGATCCGACAGTCGTGTATCCCAGTTACAACAAAATATATTAGGAGTGTACGTGTATTTAGCGGGAACGGAAGAGTTAAAGTGAATCCTGAATGGAGCGTTTTTGTATTTATTAAATTTAAAAATACTGTTAAACCTTTAAGAGTTTATGTACTCGCTGATAACGAAATGCCTTTTCCATTATTGTTAGGAAGAGATTTCTTAAACATATTTTCTATACGTAAAATAAAATAAATAAATAAATAAATAAACATTGATTACGAAGCTAAGATTTTGCTTACGTCAAATACTCCGACCTTCTGTTCACCAAGGCGGCTGCCGTTTGCCGAGAAAATTTAAGTTAATCGAATCATAGAAGACTTGCGACCTAGTGACTCCCCTTACGCATCGCCAATCGTCCTTACAAAGAAAAAGTCGTGTGAAACTATAATGTGCATCGATTATAGAAACTTGAATAAATCTATCGTGAGAGACAATTACCTACTCCCTTTGATAGAAGACTGCTTGGAATACCTTGGCGATAATAAATATTTACTCTTTTAGACTTGAAGTCAGGTTTCTTTCAAATTAAAATGGAAGAAGAATCAATTAAGTGCACCTCGTTTGTAGTTCCAAACGGACAATATGAGTTTATAAGAATGCCTTTTAGGCTCGAAAACGGCCCAGCTATTTTTCAAAGATTTATAACAAAAATTTTGAAAGAATTTATTGAAAGTAGCGAAATCATGGTATATATGGATGATATCATCATCGGTAGTAAGACAATAGACACCCATTATAATTTAGTTCAGAAAGTGTTAGATAAATTATCCGAACATGGTCTCCAGATGAAACGCAGCAAATGCAAGTTTGCGTACAGTGATATTGAATACTTAGGTTATAAGGAGTCAGAAAACGGTATACGCCCTTCCGAATCCCACATTAAAGCCGTTATAAATTATCCGATCCCAAGCATCAACGCGAACTGCAGGCCTTCATTGGACTTTGCTCCTATTTTAGAAAATTTGTTCAGTCTTTTTCTATACTAGCCCGTCCACTATACGACCTACTTAAGAAAAATAAACGTTTTGAACTAAACGACGAATGTATCAACGCTTTCAAACCCTTAAGGAAAAATTAGCATCAAGCCCAGTGTTGGCAATATACAACTATAAGAAAGAAACAGAACTACACTGCGATGCAAGTGCACACGGGTTTGGCGCTTTATTGCTACATAAGCAAAACGATGGCCATCTTCACCATATAGCATATTTCTCGAAACGAACTTCCGATACTGAGAGTAGATATCATAGTTTTGAATTGGAAACGTTAGCCATAATTTACGCATTACGAAGATTTCGAGTATATTTAGAAGGTATTAAATTCAAAATATTAACGGATTGTAATGCTTTGACAATGCCACTTAATAAAAAACTGGTGAATAGCCGGATAGCTAGGTGGGCTTTAGAATTAGAGAATTACGACTATTCAATATCGCATAGAGCAGGCACTAAAATGCCACCGTGGACGCACTCAGTAGAAATGATTTTGACTGTGAAAATGTAATCGCTATAATCGACAGTGAGGACTTAGATTACCAGCTGCAAATTATGCAGTCCCGAGACGAAGACATAGTTTACCTAAAGAACAAACTAGAAAACGAGATTATGAGAGACTTTGTAATAGAAAACGGGGTAGTATTTAAAAAAGATGGTGACATTTTACAATTATATGCCCCCAAAGAACTTGAAGATGAAATAATAAGAACCATTCACGCGCAATTAGGTCATCAAGGAGTAGAAAAGTGTTACCAAGAAATCAAGGCGAACTACTGGTTTCCAAACAGGAAAAGCAAAATTAACAACCTTAAGCAAAATTGTGTAAAGTGTATTATGTATTCCGCTCCTATCAACCCAAATGCTCGGCAATTGCATAACATCCCCAAGGAACCCAAACCATTTCATTCAATCCATTTGGATCACTTAGGCCCACTTCCGTCATTACAATCGAAACGAAAACTCATTTTGGTCATAATAGATGCTTTTACTAAGTATGTAAAATTGTACCCAGTCTTAACGACCTCCACCAAAGAAGTGACATCAGCATTGAACAAATACTTCGAATATTATTACAGCCGGCCTCAAAGATGTATAACCGACAGGGGCAGCTGTTTTACATCAAAGGAATTTGAGGAGTACAAAAAAAATAAAAACATAACCCACAAAAAAGTAGCAGTGCACTCCCCGCAAGCCAACGGGCAGGTAGAAAGAGTAAACCGAAGTTTAGTAGGTATGCTGGCAAAATTAAGTGACTCAGTCTCGCATGCAGACTGGATAAAACAGCTAACTAAAATAGAATTCGCACTAAATAACTCGGTGAATAGATCAATTGGAATAACACCCAGTAAAGCCTTGTTCGGTATCAACCAACGCGGAGAAATAGTGGATAAATTAACAGAATACCTTGACGAGTACATTTCAGGCCCGGGGGGGAGGGATTTAGAAGCAATACGTAACAGTGCAGAAAATAAAATAAAAAAATCGCAAGAATACAACTTGAGCCGAAGTGAACAGAAGGGTGTCAGAGTGAGAACGTTTCAGGAAGATGATTTTGTAGTAATTAAAATGTGGATACAACGATAGACGTTAATAAGAAACTAATACCAAAATTTATGGGTCCATACGTAGTACATAAGAGACTTCCGAACGACCGGTACGTTGTGAGGGATATAGAGAATGGTCAAATCACGCAAATACCTTATAACAGTATTATCGAGGCTTGTAGTATAAAACTCTGGAAGAGAAAGAGTGGGGAAGACAAACAACGGATTCAAAGCTGAAAGCAGATATAATAGTGTGTAAGGAATGTACCGAAAAAAAATACATGATCGAGGTCGATCATGACGGTCCGGTTGGCCGAGCTGTAGTAGAATAAGTAGTAGAATGTAATGTAAATAAGTAAATAGTCTGGCAGCGTCAGTCACAAAAAGACATATGTTAATAATCTGGCAGCGCTAAAAAGTAAAACGGCCATTCTGAATAAACGAGTGAAACGAGCGGACGTGTTCACTTTAATATATATATATGTCACTTTATACCTTCTTATATAGGACACATACATACTATTAATAAACCACTTAATTTATTAACACTTATACAAAGCTTTTTCATTTCTAATTTTCTGCACAAATTGTTGGCACTAGCGAACCATTCGGTTATCACCAAGGTGGCGCAAAAGTCAACTTCCGATGTGTTTTGGCTGTAATTTAAAAAAAAAATGAAAAACTTTGGACTTGTGAATTATTTTTATTTGGTCTTTTAATTTTTTTTACATCAAGTCGAGAATATGATGTCATGTAAATGGCCGCCGCCACAGTTGATTGTCCTTTGAGCCCTTTTTATGGCATTTTCCATCACTTTGGCCAAAACTTCCGGCGATAGGTCCTCACATTCTTGACGGATATTCTCTTTAAGAGCTGCAAGAGTCTAAGGCTTGTTGACAGAAACCCGCGACTTCAAAAAGCCCCACAAAAAGAAGTCTGGAGCGGTCAAATCAGGCGATCTTGCTGGCCAGTGCAAATCGCCAAAACGGGAGATTAGGAGCCCGGGGAATGCATCCTTCAGCATATCGGTTGTGGCACGTGCAGTGTGTGCCGTTGCACCGTCCTGTTGGAACCACATGTTTTCCAATCCCAATTCATCAAGTTGCAGCAAAAAGAACTCGTTGATCATTGCTCTGTAGCGCTCACCATTCACAGTAACCGTTTGGCCCGCGACGTCTTCGAAGAAAAAAGGTCCGATGACTCCTCCAGCGAAAACAGCTCACCATACAGTGACTTTGAGCGGGTGTAATGGCTCTTCGTGGGTTACACGCGGATTTTCAGTGCCCCAGAAGCGTAAATTTTGCTTATTTACGTGCCCGCTAAGATGGAAATGGGCCTCATCACTCATGATTATTTTTGATGAAAAATCATCTTCCTCTTGGTGGTGATTAAGGATGGCTTGAGCGTATGTTAGACGCGATTGGCGGTCAGCAGCTAACAGCTGATGCACCGTCTGGACTTTGTACGGAAACATCTTCAAATCTTGTACCAAAATTCGCTGTAAAGACCGTCGACTGATACCCATTTGCGTGGCACGTCGTCTGGTCGATGTCGACGGCGCTTCCATGACATCCTCGGCTACAGCAGCAATATTCTCTGCAGAACGGCTATTCCGGGGTCTGCTACGCCTGGCAGTATCTCGTGTTGTGCCAGTCTCTTCGAGGCGAGCGGCTAAACGTCGCAGTGTTTCACCAGTAGGCGTTGGACGGCCAGGAAATCTGCGACGAAATTCACGTTGGGCCAAAGTCACCGACCGATTATTGGTCAAATAAATAGTCAGCAATATTCTGCGTTCTGGAGCAGTGTAGCGTAACATTGTTTATTAACGTGTATTTCGCATGTGTTTACTACACAAATGTCAAAACAGAACTGACATTAGGGGCCAATCGCAAAATTTATAGCATTTTCTGATAGGAGGATTACTTTTGCGCCACCTTGTATAATAAACTGTAAAAGAAAAACAATCGACATAATTTCATATAAGAAAAAAAGAATACAAATTTTAAATAGCTATCCGTGCATACATGCGAGTGTATATGCATACATAAATATGTGAAAATAGTGAAACAAAAACAAACAATTTTAAGTCTTCAGTATTTTCAAAAATATACCTACATATATAAAAAGCAAAAATCGGAAAAACTAATAATAATTATTATCCTTGAATTTATAAAATACAACAACAACAATTTATTTATGGTATATGAACATGCATACATATGTAGATATAACAAAAAGTGCAATAAAAAAAAAGTGATCTTAAATTCAGTGAGCTGGCTGATAATCGGTGTGTCTATTAATAGATGTGTATATATGTATGTATGTATGTACTATGTACTTATGGATACGCTCATATCTATGTTTATATAAACAAGTTCTCGATGTGACCATTCGCTAATTTTTTATTGTTTGTACAGCTAGTGCTAGACTTTTTGAAATCTGTAAGTTTTACTTTCACTTTTTATTCTTAATATGCGCGTACTTTTTTATAGTTGATGTCTTCTTCGATGACACGACACTGCACTGTGTAATGGGTGATGAACGCTAAGCCACCCCCATTTCCTCGCTCGCGATCCTTACGATGCACATTATAGCCTTTGCAACTCAAGGTTGAGTTGCTGTGAAGTTTCGTTTCCTGGATCGCAGCTATTGACCGGTTATGCCGACTCATGAAGTCGGTTATCTCCTCGATCTTGCCATGCAGCCCGTTGCAGTTCAGTTGAAGAAGTATCATTTGCTTCAGGAGAGTCGTCGCGGAGAGAGGTGTGAGGGAAGGGTGATGTTGCGCACCTGGTCCATGCTGCACATGCACATTAGGCTGCCTTAAGGTGTTGTTTGGCAGCGCCCCTATGGGCGTGTGCGGCTACGGAGTTTTGCAGTAGGAAGCTAGGTAGCCACAGACCAGAACACACATGAAAGTGGCACCAGCCTTGGCACGAGTTGCACCTGACTGAGGTCGCATTCCGGTATATCCTGGCCTGACACTCGGAGCAGACTGTGTGGGTACCATGATCTGCTGGCTAGTCCCCACACGAGGGGCAATGCTGGGTAGGGTGCAAACAACACGGGGCCTCATAATCTCATAATTTGTGGACCACTCCTTGCTCCAGCAGAGACAAACGACTTAGGGGGTAGAACAGGCTTAGATCGCCGAAGCAACTGTCCCTAGCGTAACCCGGGTCATTCCGATATGTAGAACCGAATGTAGTGGGAATGAGAAGGTATGGATTCATCATCTTCGCAGTTTTCCGCGCCTCTACCATTAAGCAGCATAAAGAGGTTCTCCCTCCACAGTTTGAGTGTACTCTGGGCACCGTTTTAATTTAATAGTTTGGTTATAGTGCAAATAATTAATTTCCTTCTGATTTGATTTTAGTTCCTTTTCAGGTAATGGTTTTTTATAATTAACGATTAATGATCTGCTATTGTTAGTGATTTTTCAACTGTTTTACTTAGATTGTTTATGTTTGCCAAGGCGTAGTCAATTAATGTTTCTGTTTAAGTTCGTTATCGTTTATTATTTCCTCTAATTCTCGCTTTTAAAAACTGCTTTCCGACGAGTCAATATTGAAATATATTTTTATTCGTTTCCATCAACGTTTCTAATTTACTACTAAAGGTATTGGAAAACAATTCTCTATCTTCTACGCAAGGCGAATTTATATAAGATTTACTGATTCAATATAGAGTAAGGAACAAAAATATTATAATCTTACGAGCATAAAAAACTTATTTTAAATTGAATTCAAATTAACAGTCTTCAGTCCATGAAACCAGAGTCCATGATTCTAAGTTTTCGATGACATTGGATTGCTGCTCAATATTGTGAATATGCTCACTTTCATCGAATTTTGGAATGTCCACGTCATTCTCATCAAGCCATTCAACATCATGGTGCTCTAAGTTTTGAATAATGCACATCGGTTCATTAGCACGACGAGCAGCGACTCTTACAGGTCTAACTTTCCTGTCAGTGTTCTTGTTTACTTTTTTATGGATATTTTCAATGTGACGATTTAGTGACTTGATGGAAGCATGATAAAGACCACACGTTTTGCATGTACGACTTGATAGTCTCAATTTTACCTTCGGGCAAAAATAATCGTCGGGCATTTGCAGAAAATCTTTGAGTGAGGCACTTAAGCCTAGAGCTAAATTGACTAGAAGATTAAGAAATTGCCCTCCTTCATCTAAAACCAAGTCATCAACTTGTTTTACTTTTACAGGTGCTGGAAGAAACCTGTTGTCTAGTAACTTAAATAGGCCACTTCTTGGACGACAGCATTCAGTATTTCTACATTTTACAATTTGAAGCAAGTATTCGCTTTCACGTACATGTTCTGAATACCACTTAAAGTTTGGGAAATCAGGAAGATCTTGTTCACCTGCCCCAACATATTTTGCGGTAACGTCATAGCCATCAATTACCATTGAACTCCATACTTCAGCTAATACATTTCCTGCAAGTTCGAAATTAGATTTCTCTAAATATTCAGCAATTGTAATGCCACGTTCATCCAAATGAGATCCGAAATGGTCATGAGGCAATATTAAACCAGCCAGTTCCCGACTAAGAGGAGCCATTCTGCGCTATACTCTGTTATACGCACTTCTTCCAGGAGCATTGGTAGCTAAAAACAATGCATCGAGATCATATCGCTTAAAGTGTTGTATAGCAAACCCTATTACTTTTTGATAACGCGGATTTTCATCTGGGCCTCCATCAACCGTCATTATTACCACTGGTTTTACTAGTCCATGGTCAGTTTTAGCTAATGGTCGAAACTCTTCAAGTTAGCATTAGATGAACTATGCTTTCCACTTCGAATAGCGATGTATGTTGGCCCAGAATATCCAACGGCTTGCAGCTGTCCTAGCATACTGGAAGTGATTTTGATAACAGCATACACAGATGGTATTAATTTATGACGCTCAGCGATTACCCAATCGTGATCAGGTAATTTGATTCTATATTCCATGTGCATAAGAAGAGGTGCTTGCTTATTTGCCGCAGTTACGCCAATAGGGACTCGAGCTTTATCATCTTGTGATATGAAAAATACTTGATCTGGTCCAAGTATGGATGCAATGCTCTCTAAATAATGGATTGATGTTTCAGCAAACTTGCTATCTAAGTGGCTCTTGTGGTGATCAGTTTGAGCCCGAATGAGCTTAACAGGGACTGTCGATATATGTCTTCGTCCCTCTGTAGAATTAGAATTTCTGGGAATTAAACGAAGATATGTCCCACTACGACTAATGTCAAATACGATTTTATGTAATTCTTGTGTGAGCTCATCAAGAGTTTTTACGCTGCAAATAGATTCCATTCGTCTTCTATCATCTGCTGCACTCCGCAATTGTTTCCAATAGCAATGGTTGATTGCTTTCAAGATTAGGACGCCCCACTGAATCCCTCAGTGATAGTCTTTTTTTTATTTCTGGATTTTCATTACAAACATCTTCTAACTTTCTTTTCATACCATCCCACATTAGGTCAAATGAGCGTTTTTTCTGTGCAAAAGTGATAAGAATCAAAGTGCCGTTTTACTTTTGTTGTTGTTTTTTTTTTTAATTGGTAATACTCCAAAACAAAGACGCGTGATTTTTGTTTGTGCTAAATATAGAGTACCGTTACACACGTGTGCGTCAAAGTCAATCGATGCAAGTCTTTCAACAAATGTGATTGCAAGTTCAGTAGTGGTTGGTCATCTTTAAGAGTGTGTTTATCGAATTGTGTTGATAATAATTCATTAGTGGAAAATGGAAAATAAAGCTACAAGTAAGAATATATGTATTTAATTAACACTGGCTTATATGTATGTCGCTATACTTGATAATAATTCATTAGTCTACATAACCTTAAAACTGTAGAATTTATCTAAAACTTTGACTTCTGTAAGCCTTTAAAAATGTTGACCCCATTTGACCCCTTTCAAATTGATAATATAAATAAAGTAATAAATAATGAGTTATTTGCATTTTGTTTAAACTGCTATTCTTTGCGTTTAACGAGTATTATTTTTTTTTTGTTTATTGTTGTATGGCGAAAAGAATGCACAAAAAAAGGAAAGTTTGATGCTGTTTTAAAATATGTAGTTGGCAAAATTGAAGTTAATATACTTTCGGATGAAATTGAGAAACATATATCGCAAATATTACATTTTTTTTGCGTAAAATTGGCAACAAAGTGGGAAAAATCTCACAGAAACATAAATACCTTTAAAAAAACAAAATGAAGCGTGGCTTAATACTGAAACAAATTTTGTGTTATATGCCATTTCTAAAAAAGCACCACCTACCACTGTTGGACGTCCACGTCTGCCATTCAGCGCCAAATCAGATTTCGGAAAAAGAAAAGAAGCCGCAGACCTATCAGCTGAAAAAGCTGATACTAATCTTCTAGTTCGTGCAGCAGCAACATCGGCTCGTACGCAAGGTGATACTGATCTGGCTGCAGTCCTGAAAGAAAGCATGGAAAGTCCAACAAGGCCATCAAAAATGCGGAAATTTGTTAACGAGGATCCCAAAAAGCCAATTCCTTATTCAGCGGATGAGGCTTTAGCTTTCCTTCTTGAGCATAATTTTTCAAAAGAGCAGTATAATGCAATACGCGATGGAAGCAAAAAAGGAACAGCGACATATATCCTCATTATAGCAAAATTACAGCCGCAAAATTAAAATGTCGACCTGAGGGTATAGAAGCAAGTGAGACCCTAGCCAAAGTTCCGTTGCGAAATATTTTACAACATACGGCTGAAAAAATTGTTGATATGCAAAGAGAAGCGTTTCAAGCTGTAATGGAAGCGGAAAAGACAAATTTTGTAAGCTCTGAATTGATATTAAGCTACGGTTTTGATAGTAGCACTGGTCAAGCTCAATTTAAGCAAACATTTAATGAGCCAGGTTCGTCAAATAGCAGCGATAGCTCTCTATTGGCTACAACAGTCATTCCCTTAAGGTTACTGCTCTCATCGGGTAAACCAATTTGGAACAACCGCACACCGCAGTCTGTAAGATTTTGCCGTCCCATTAAACTGGAGTACATAAAAGAGACAAAAGAAGTGGTTTTAAAGGAGCACCTGGAATTAAAAAATGAGATTAATGCCTTGAAAACCCTAACACTATCAATTGGTGATGGAAAATCTGTGGAAGTATCCTTTAAATTATTTTTAACACTAATTGATGGAAAAGTTTTAAACATTATAACTGGGACTAGATCAAACCAGGCTTGTTCCATTTGTGGTGCTACACCTAAGGACTTTATGAACACGTGTGATTACAAAAGTGAAGTATTTCATGCAAAAGAGGAAACCTTAAAATTTGGAATTAGTCCCCTTCATTGTTGGATTAGATTTTTTGAATTTCTATTACATTTAGGCTATAAATGCAAAATACAAAAGTGGCAGATACGAGGAGAAGATAAGTTACCTGTCTTAAAAAGAAAAGTAGACATTCAAAACGATTTTTGGAAAAAGCTTGCACTTCGCGTAGATATGCCCAGAGTAGGAGGCTCCGGTTCCACAAATGACGGGAACACTGCTCGTCGAGCTTTTACTGAACACACTATTTTTTCTAAAATAACTGATGTTGACGAAGACCTTATATTTCGTTTCAAAATAATTTTGATTTGTCTATCCTGCGAGTTTGAAATCAATGCAAGCAAATTTGAAATATATTGCTTTCAAACAGCAAAACGTTTTCAGGAGCTATATCCCTGGCTGCCAATGACTTGTACAGTCCATAAAGTACTAATACATTCAAGAGAAATAATAGAAAATACTGCACTTCCCATGGGGTTTTTTGGAGAACAAGCTGCTGAATCGCGACATAAAATATACAAAGCCGATAGATTACATCACGCTCGTAGAAACAACCGCACCAATAACCTATTAGACATATTTAATAGGGCTATCGATACATCAGATCCATTAATTTCCAAATTTTTTTAAGTAAACGCATTCAAAATAGAAAACGTATCACACTTCCTCCTGAAGTCATTGAACTATTATGTTGCAGCGAACCCATAGAAGATTTTCAACTTAACAACCAAGATGATGAAATTAATGAAACTGAGGAGGAACTTTTTAATTTAAATTTGCATAATGAATTAGATTTATGTGATTAATTAATTGTTTCAGTACAAATAAAATTAATAAATGAAACAATGTATTGTTTTCATTAATGGCTGCAAAAGGAGTAATTTTAAATTTTGGTCGTTAGAGGGTTAATTTCCACTTTTTATAATACAGTTACTCCTGCTTCTGAAATCCTTACAGGTTTTGGTTTGAATAGCATAATTTTGTAATCGTTATTAATTTTGCACAGAAAAAGTGATCATTTGACCTATAGTGCATCCTTGGGTTTCTTCTGGGCAATTGCGTTTTGAACCTTCCTGTTTAAAGCCTGTTTTGCTGTTTTTATTTTCTCGCGCAACTTAATGATCTGCTTATCAACTTCAGCACGGCTTGGCACAGTATCTCTCGCAGAATACAAAGCATTTAGATTTTTTTCGAGTTGAGCAATCCTATTTTTCATAGCTTCCTGAGAAGGTTTTGCTCTCTGCTTATCTGCATTTTCATTATTTTCGCTTTGCTGCTGTGATTCATTACCGGGTTTTATTTTATCTTCTTACTGTTTTTTAATATTTGAAGGTGGCTGTATAATTTGTGATTTTTCTGCTGATTTACAGGTAGTCGGTGCCTAAAAATAAAAACTTTCTGTGGGTTCTGCTAAATACATAAATACAAAGTATGCATTAAAAACTGCATTTAAAGATTATTTAAAGCCTTATGGGTACTAATCTGTAAAGTCCGGAATCGAACCCATATCATACAAAAAACTAACAGCCTAAAATGATTTTGTCACTCACCTTGAAAAAAAAAATTTAGAAGATTGGATTTATTCTTAGTTGCCGCGTGCAATTCTTCCGCAATTCTCTTAGATACAATAATATCTAGTTCCTTGTCGGACTTTGCTTCTAATTTATAATTTCGCCACACTTCGTTCACTAACTTTTGTACATTTTGTACTTTCGTACTTGTATGGGATTTTTTAAAACTTTCAAACAACTTTTGGTATAACTTCGATTTGTTTATTTGAAAGGACATCTTATTTAAACAATTAACTTTGGGTAATGGAATCAACGGCAACACAAATGTTAACTTGCTTTGCTATGCTTGCAATACGTTTACTTCATCCAAACGAAACAATACACTGACAGAGGAAATTTAGGCAAGTAAATAGCGCGCAGTAATTCCCCAAAGGTATGAATTATTTGCGGGAATCCCCGAATATGCGTTTCGTTTTCAAGCAAAGACAATGTGAGGGTTGCCATTCGTGTAAAAAAGTAAATACCCTGCCAACGGTAGCCAGGGTGAAAACAAAATCACAAATTAGTGCTGTGCAATACCAAAAATGACTGTCGGGAAATGAAGACATCGAAATACCAACGCATAATTCGATAAACTCGATAGTTCCATAACCTCCAACTCTAATTAGCAGCTTCAACATGGATAGAAAAGGAACCCCGCTGAACAAAATTATCCACCTTTTTATAATCTTTTTTGGGAAGCGCTATCCAGTAATTTTCCAAGAAATTATCCGAAGTTGGTTAGCAGGATAACTACTGATGACGTAATCACCATCTATACTCCCCCACCCCCCATGTCATCTAAAAATAAGCAAACCAAAGATTGGAATAGTTTCCTTAAATATTCTTTGATAAATACATATGTTTAGGTGCGATTCATGACATATTTGATTTAGTCTTTTGGGGTTAACCTCTCAGTTTTTTTTTTATTTATCGCAAATAATTAAAAAGGCATACGATTTGTCACGTGTACAGCAGCGAATCTGCCAAAGAATATTTATAAGGTCATTATTAATTATTATTAAGTAAGCTCATTCAAAGTAAAGCATAATAATATACACGCAATATGAAAGTAATCTTAATTGAAAACTTTGTGGTTTTTAAGCTAATCGACTGTTTTAATTTAAAAAAAACTATGTTGTAAAAAATATGTTGCTGAATTAACCCTACCGTTTAGCAGATTGTCAGATGCTTCCATAACAGAGCCGTAAAACTTCTTCTTGCTTCAAAACAAGAAATTGCAAAAACAAATTGCATTTTACAATATTTATAAGTTTTCAATAAATTCCTCTCAGATGCTTTTCAGCTGTTTAGAATTAGGAAACGTAGGACATTATCGATAACAAAATTTGTGAAGTTGGGGCCGTGAATTTTTGAAATCCCATAGTGAAACTCGAGCTCTGAAAAATGTTAATTATCACTTAAGATTTTCACTATCCCTAAATACTTAGTGGTAGTGCATTTTTTCACTGTAGCTGTGGTCCGCAACGTGCGGCGATGCTCCTCATGCTGGAGAAGATACTGATGAGAAACATGTGTTGGTGTGGAACGCAAAAAACGAGAAGGCGAAAGCTACTACAATTCTCAGTATTAAGCCTATGCAGATAAGCTATGGGAAAAACTGTCCGGTAAAAAAGTTAATTTGTTTGAGCAGTTACTTCGATTTCAAATTTCCGACAGTGAGTGCACACAGCTATATGTTTGCCAGTTCACGTCAGTTACAGAAAAGCTCGCGGAAATTGGAGTGTGTCTTCAAGAGGACTTATTTGTCATTATGTTTCTTGCAGGCCTACCGATATTTTTTGAGAATTTGGTAGTTGCTCTAGAATCGCGTAGTGAATTACCAAACCTTAATTCAATGAAAATTAAGCTGATACAAGAAGGTGAACGGCGTAAAACATGCAATTCGGAAAGTACCGAAAGTAGCGTGCAAGCGTTTGTGGCACAAGAAAACGCAGGCGCGAAAAAGAAGTATTCTGCCAACGCAAAAGCAAACGACAATGCAAGTACCGCAAGCAAAGGCAAGGCCAACAGCAAATGGTCAAGATTCAAATGCTACAGCTGTGGAAAGAAAGGCCACTTTGCAGAGCAATGTAAAGAAAAATAATGGGATCAAACGCAACAACAGAACACGAGAAAGAATGGATTGTTCGCTGCAATCAGTGACAGAGCCTTACACACGGTATAGCCTGTAGACAACCTGAGGTGAAACCTTGCCTGGGGTTGAGCCTTTCAGGGTAGGAATTAAACGTATACATCGTTCTCACACACAATATATGGACACAACAAAAGCAAGTCTTAGGTTGTGGATTCGAATGCCGGTGGAGTGATGAAAGAAATCTGATGAGGAGATGTGGTGATCTCCGAAATAGCTATCATTTCTACCACTCCTGACTGTTGTCTTTTTTCCAATATACTTTTCCTTATACTGGCCTTGAGCTCAAAAATTAATATTGTCGTTTAATAAAAAATCACGTCGAAAAATAATATACATTTGAAAAATAATATACAAGAAAAACTAATATAACAATTGATCAAAAAATTATAATATAATGCACATCTTTTTACTTAAAAACTCGCCCACTTCTCATTATACAACAGAAACGGCCGGTCCTAAGAAGAAGCCATTGCTTATATTGGACTACAACAAAACCAAAGGTGGAGTTGATAACATGGACATGTGCTTGTCCGATTATAGTACCAAGCGGCGCACAAATAGATGACCTTTGGCTTTCTTTTATAATATTGTGGACGTTGCTGCGTGTGCTGCATACATAATATACGTTGACAACAACACTCACCTGAAGTCATATACAAGCCGCCGTAGGACGTTTCTCCATCAGCTAACTGAGCAACTATGCAAGCCAGAAATAGAGAGAAGGGCGAATAACAGCAGAATATCCAGAGTTTTTTCAACGCGCAATGCCATCGAAGCCATGATAGGTAGGCCCATCCGAGTTGTGGATGCTGGAGCACATGAAGCGGAGGAGCGTGATAGTACGGGACGCCTAAAAGTAAAGGGGAATTGCTACATCTGCTCCAAACGAAGCCTTACTCGTAAAGCATGCACATTATGCAACAAACCAGTGTGCGCAGAGCATTCCAAATACTTGCCGCAATGCGATAGATGTAATTGAATTTCAATAATTTTAAATTCTTTCGTAGTTTTTTTAATATTTTTTTCATAAGTATTTTATAATTTATAATAATTTTTATACCATAAGTATTTTTTTCACTCCAAATAAACTATACTTTTCAATTATATTATCACATTTGCATGCTTTTTACTATACATATGGTATGGTATACCCAGGTATGTATGCTGTTGACGTAAGGGTGCAACTTTGTAAATGGGCTTTATCTACCAAATGGATGATCCAATCTTAACCAAAATTGGGACTATTGCGTAAAACAGTTTTCGATAGGATATCACGATCCAATTGTCCAGTTCACAGCTACAGCGTTTTGAAAACGCAAAACATTCCCAGGTATGTTGCCGTTGACATAAGGGTTAAATCAATTATGTTTTTCTTATACATATCTATTATAAGGTGATATTTAATTTCTATGTGCTTACACCTAGTATGGTATACAGGTTTTTTTACAAGATGTAATGCGCTTAAATTATCGCCTTTTATTACAATCAGGTCTGAGCAATGTCAATTAATTTCTTCAAAAAACTGTATTAAACACATAATCTTTTTCGCTGCAATTGACAAAGTTATATACTCCGCTTTGGTACTATTTAAAGCCACGGTCGACTGTTTCTTTGATTCCCATGAAACTGTGCAACCAGCCAGAATAAATACATATCCCGTGTACGATTTTCGCTCAAATGAATATCCTTTCCAATCTGCCTCAGCATAACATTCAATCGCTTTTTCTGCCTTGGAATAACACAGCGCCATGTCAGTCGTGGAACACAAGTACTTTAACACCCTTTTCGCAGGTGCTAAATGTTCACTATGAGGGTCGTTATTTTTCTGTGCGAGCCAAATAAAGGGTGGTTAAATTTTAAGGGCCGATGTTGATTTTGAATAAAACACAAATTATTTAGGAAATTATTGTAATTTCTTTTTATTATGATAATATGGCGTGGTTCAATTATGTATGGAACAAAATATGGGCCAAATATCCGCCGCGACTTCAGCGGCACACCTCCATCCGATGGTCCAAATTTTCGATGACGCTGAGGCATAATTGAGGTCCTATTCCGTTAATGTGCCGAATTATCTCATCCTTTAGCTCTTGAATTGTTGCTGGCCATTCACAGTAACTGATGCCGCCATTTCCACATTCAACATCGGCCCTTAAAATTTTACCACCCTTTACAACAACGAACCTGAAACTCTTGCTTATCAACCCGTTAACATGTTGATTCATCACAATTTATATGTTGTTTCGGATTTTGTGGCGTAGCTATAGAACGACAATCGAGCATGCTGCAACAACTGTTAATATTAAATTAATTTCTTTATCCTGATGTTTCGTATAAACACATGGTTCACATTCATATTGCTTGAAATCAATACCGACTAAGATGCCATGCAACCTTATATTCCACTGACGCCCCGACTGTTTCAGTCCATATAAGGCCTTCTTAAGCTTCAGTACTTTGCTGGGATACACGTTGCTTACAAATGCTTCAGGCAGATTGATACTCTTCCTGCATAGCCTTACGCCACTCACCAGTATGTTTACTGGCCATCGCTTGTTCGAGAGTATCCGGAACATCAACCTCGTGAAGAAAATTTAGAAAGTTATACGCCTTTTTCGGTCTTACTGGTTTACCAGACCGCATCAATCTAGGACGACCGAGACCAATACTTGTCATCCACTCGCATTTTATTACCTGATACTTGCTTTTAGGTTTTTTGTCTAGAGCATATGCTGTTGAACCAAATGTTCGAAGAAGTGACACAACTGGCTTTCTTTTATGCCATGCCTTATAAGGGGTCATCTCATCAAGGGCTTCGTTGGTGACCTGTTCCGCAAGTAAGCTGCAGTATTAATGGCTTCTGCCTACAGTGTCTCATTCAAATTTGCCCCAACGAGCATGCAGCGCACCATCTCTACTAAAGTGCGATTAAAACGCTCAGCTACCCCATTTTGCTGCGGGGTATAGGGTACCGTCAATTGGTTATAAAATTCCACACTCTTTAAAGTAAAACGAATTATTGGAATACTCAGTGCCGTTGTCACTTCTAATAGCTTTTATTGGACACCCAGTTTGGCGTTCCGCGAAAATTTAAAATTCTTTAAACCTCTCAAAAACTTCGCTCTTATACTTGAGCAAATAAACAAATGCATATCGTGACTTATCATCTATGAATGTCAATATGTATTGCGAACCACATGCTGACCGTCTAACTGGTCCACACACATTTGTGTGTACTAATTAAAGTAATTCACTCACTCGATTTGTAGCTGGGGTAAATGGTTTGGATGTACATTTGCTTTGCAGGCATACATTACAAATGATATCTTTTGGCACACTCAGTTGAAGCCCATTCACTAAATTCTTGTTAATAAGTTGGCGCATGCTACCATAGTTTAAGTGGCCATATCGCGCATGCCATTTCATTGCTTCATTCGGTTGCCCTGTAAAGAATAACATATTCTTATTTAGAACATTCTAGAACATTCTAGAATGCCAGCAATTTGCCAACGTAGTCTGACATTATTATCTGATATTGCGGTGTTGAAATTTTCAATGACCGTCGAGGGTTTGTAAAATTGAAGATTTTAGCATTTTTGTGTTCGCCGCGAAAAAGATCGTTGAGGGGAACATTTGCTTGCGCGGGGAGATGAAATGTTTGCGCTTATGAATGAACGCCATTTGTTTTTAAGAATACGCCCACGCGTTTATGAATGAATTTTTTGTTGTTGTAAGTAGTTTCAGATATTTTAGAATATTGGGCGCTGGGGCATGCACAAATGCAGCTGCGGTTGTGATTGCGCTGTGATTTGATTTACTTAGATTTAGCGTAGGTCAAGGTTGAATTTATGCACATGCAGGTAAGTACATACATAGTATGTGAGTATGTATGTACATACATGGATGCATATGAATTTATGTACATAGATACATATGTACATAGATATGCATACATATGGATGTGTGCATATATGATTGTATACTTGATGACATTTTAGTTATTTATGACTGTGAAGTCAAATGTAGTAATGCATGTAGTATTCTCTGGAAGTACCTATACATATGTATATCAACATACATACATTTGTACATGCGTATGTATGCTAGTGCAAGAATTTGCAAAAAAGTAAAAATCTAAATCAAACCCCAATTTTAAGCCAAAAGCGCGTGCCCGGTTCCGAACTCGCGCAAAACGAAAGCATAAAGAATATTGCAGCGCCTCCTCAAGCAACTGAACCAAAGAATACAATTGGTTTGCTTGAACTTAATCGCTACTTGATTCAGTTTCCCGTGAATATTTTTTGCTAAGACAAATTTTTGATACAAATGAATAAATTTGTAATATATGTATGTGGATCGCATATTATTTCGCATCTACAGAAAAAGGAAATCAACATAGGAAACCAAATCAAATATTAAATTGGAAGCAAACTCATAGTAATATTTATTATATTATAAAAAATCATATTTAACCATTTTTTTAATTAAACGAAAATAAAAATTTTATTAATTCATGTTTGTAAGTAAAAATATAAATATGCTTGGATATTTTAATATTTCACTTTGTTTTCATTTTTTAAAATATTCATGATGTCATGATAAAAATACCATATTATGCTTCAACATATAATTTTAATTTAATCCAACTTTTCTTTTATTTTAAGTAATTTATCCTGAATTTTTTTTGAAAAGTTTAAAAAAGAGTTAATTATGTATTAATTTCACATTTTGTAAAAAAAAATGTCTCATACACTTGCAACATTATCAATACTTTGAATTTCTGCTTTTTTTTCAAAAATATTCATAATGACTTGCAAGTAAAAGTACTACATATTGTGCATATGTACAGTACATAAATACATTCATATGTAATTTTATTTTAATTTGTTTATATATTTTTTAAATTTGTAACTTTAATGAAGTTTATGGAAAATTTTAGAAATAATTTTTTAATAATTTTTCTTGTAAATTTTTTTTGGAAACAAGATTTCAAATGTATTAATAAACACATTTGGGACAATAATCCCATAAACATCTGCCACTTATCAACATTTCAGCAACAATTTGAACAGTGGAAATGTTAATTCACATTTTTCAACACTGTTAAGTCGGCGGCGAAATAAAAAATTTAACATCTGGATTCCTTAGACAAAACCTTTCAGAATTCATTTGGATCGAACCAAAATTTGCACCTTCTCATTGTTGTAAGTTCTCTGCTGTCAATACACCATAATTCGGTTCCAATGTGTTTGACTCAAACGCTAAGAATAATGAGAATACTTTGGGGTTTTCATCAGATTTATCTTCAAGCTTCTGTTCACGCTTTTTGTTTTTGCATTGAGCAGCAAAGTGACCGTTTCGTCCACAGTTGAAACATTCCAAGTTAGATCGACTTTTTCCAGTTTTGCTTTTGTTTGCTGGTTTGTTTCCTATACCAGCATGTGCCATAAAAGCTTGTGCGCTACATTCAGCAATAGGCGGTTCGCACACTTTGCGGCGTTGTTCTTCCTCCAGCAACTTAATCTTTAAAGCACTTAGCTTTGGTAGATCATCACGCGACTCCAACGCGACAACTAAGTTCTCGATAGACTTGGGAAGGCTCGCAAGGAGCATTATCACAAATAATTTCTCCTGCAGGTATACGCCTATCTCTGCTGGCTTCTCGACAATAGTTGAAAAATTACTTAAGTATCGTTGCACCTGATCACCTTCTTCCATTCGCGTTCCCAGTAGTAGCTTAAATAGCGAAACCTTTCAAATGTTTATGGGAATATGGCTACAAATGTGTTTATTAAATCCATTTGAAATCTTGTTTCCAAAAAAAATTGTCAGGAAAAATTATTACAAAATTATTTTTAAAATTTTCCATAAACTTCATTAAAGTTACAAACTTAAAAAAATATATATGTAAACAAATAATTAAAATTAAATTGCATATGAATGTAGGCACATTATGTAGTATTATTACTTGCAAGTCATTATGAGTATTTTTCAAAATTAAAAAAACTGAAATTCAAAGTTTTTTTACAAACTATGAAATTAATAAATAATTAACTGTTTTTTAAACTTTTCAAAAAATTTTCAGAAGAAATTACTTAAAATAAAAGAAAAAATTTGGCTTAAATTAAAATTATTTGTTGAATTTTTACGACAAAAGCATAATATGGAATTTTTGTCATCCAAGCATATTTATATTTTTACTTACAAACATGGATTAATAAAATTATTATGTTCGCTTAATTAAAAAAATTGTTTTAAATGATTTGTTATAATATAATATATATTACTATGAGTTTGCTCCCAATTTAATATTTCATTTGGTTTCCTATGTTGATTTTCTTTTTCTTTAGGTGCGAAATAATATGCGATCTACATATATTATAACATTGTTCAAAAATCTGTCTTGGCAAAAAATATTCACGGGAAACTGAATCAAGTGACGATTAAGTTTAAGCAAATCAATTGTATTCTGTGGTGCAGTTGCTTCAGGAGGAACCGCAATATTCTTTATGCTTTCGTTTTGTGCGAGTTCGGAACCGGGCACGCGCTTTTGGCTTAAAATTTATTTAGATTTTTACTTTTTTGCAAATTCTTTTGCAATTCATACATACGTATGTACATATGTATGTACGTATGTTGATATATATATGTATACTTCCAGAGAATACTACATGCATTACTACATTTGACTTCACAGTCATAAATAACTAAAATGTCATTAAGTATACAATCATATATGCGCACATCCATATGTATGCTTATCTATGCACATATGTACATATGCATATCTAAATACATAAATTCGTATGCATCCATATACATACTTTCATACACACATATATATGCACTTACGTGCATGTGCATAAATTCAACCTTGACCTACGCTAAATCTAAGTAAATCAAATCAGCGCAATCACAACCGCAGCTGCATTTGTGCATGTCCCGGCGCCCAATATTCTAAAATATCTGAAACTACTTACAACAACAAAATATTCATTCATAAACGCGTGGGCGTATTCTTAAAAACAAATGGTGTTCATTCATAAGCGCGAGCATTTCATCTCCCCGCGCACGCAAATGTTCCCCTCAACAATCTTTTTCGCGACGAACACAAAAATGCTAAAATCTTCAATTTTACAAACCATCGACGGTCATTGAAAAGTTTCAACAAGTTTGGCAACGTAGTCTGACAAATTGCTGGCATTTTTCTTGAATATTCTAGAATTTTTGTCCAAATGCGCATCAATTCATTTGCGTACACGTGCACGCTCAATTGGCGAATCGACACAAAAATTTCCGAAAAACAGAAAAGAATATTCTTTTGGTTACCGTTCCCTTTCCCCTTCAACCCTTCTCTTATCCACACTTGTTGCATAACTCCTCTTCCGTCTCAACTTGCCCCGCTGGCAATCAAAAAACAGTTTTTTTCGCGGACTACTACTTTTTCTTCTTTGTTTAATTTTGCATAATTGCTATGATTTGCATAATTAGCCGTTTAAGCAGGTTCCGTGGAGTGTCGGCTGTGGCTTAGCGCGTATAGTCGCCTGCCACATTATCATATTGCATGTTTTAGCTTTTGCCCCATAGTTCGAATTCCAGCTTTTTTGTTCCGTGTCTAATTTTTATGATTTTTTTTTAATTCAATAGGATATATTATATTAACTTTCATAAATTTTTGGAAATCTTGTTTCAGTTACATTTATCTTTTAATTTTATTGCGTTAAAAATGAATTTACGAAATTATCAAAATATATATTTAAGATATATTTAAGATATTAGATATAGATTTTTATTTATAAACACTGGTATAATAATCAAAATAAAACCATATTTAAATGTGTATTTTAACCGATTTACATAATTTTTGGAAATTAAAATAAAACTATTCAAGTTTTCTTGAAGCCACTTGCAACAAATATCTATCAACCAGAAAATGTTCCTGCAATATTGAATTTCTGCATTTGGCTGTTTTTTTAACATGCATTTTACCATTTCGCAGCGTTTTAACATTGGCAAAAAATGTTCATTTAAAATTCCGCAGCGAAAACGTTTCAACTCTGTTAAGAAATATATAAAAATGTTGGACCTGAGTCGTTTGCACCTTCTCATTGTTGTATGTTATCTGGTGATCACAAGATGTTAGCAATAGGCAAAGGGGCTGTGCGTTTGAAAACAGAGTAGTTTGATATCACACTCATTAATATTTTGTTCGTAGTGGGCATTGTAAATAAATACTAGTGAAAAGTCTTCTCATTGTGAATTGTCACAGCTAATATGGGATGTCACATAAGGGCTAATAAGGACTGCCAGACATAGAAATTGCACGATAAATGTTATGTGAATACAAGAATTCAAGTAATAAAAAGGCAGGAAACCCAGGGTAGCGAATACTGATTTTGATCAAATTTTCCCAAAAAGCAATCCCTTTTGCATAAAAAAAGCCAATACGGGTTCCCGTGTTGTAATTACATATTATTTCTGATTACAACATACAAAAACAAAAGTTTAATAAATTCTATGATAAATATTTCTGCAAATTGTTTGCATATTGTACTTTCCTGTCCCGCTTTTAATTTTATTGGAAGGCATTCATATATTTGAAGTAGACATCCACAATTGAGATGACTTATTTGTATTAAAATCATAACATAAGTTAAATTACGTGAAATTGCAAATGCAAAAGTTGTCAGTCAATTCAGTCATCTCTGACCATAATTCATGGTGAAATTAATGCTTTGAAAATATTATCACCCGTATATGCCAGCTTCAATCAGAAAATGCATAGTGCTCTTAAGAATCAGACAGAAACTTATAGTAATATTAAATTTTTGCTTATGTATTTTCACTCATCTTTTCTTTTTCAAATTCGTTATTAAATTAGTTGAAGAAATAATATCTTTTATGTTCATTGTGTTAAGAATATTGGGATAGCTATACTTCTCAATTTGTTGCAAGTAAAAATTTTTCTTCCAAAAATTTGCACCAATTGGTACAAACTATCATGAACAAAGTTTTTGCAAAGTTACCACTATAGCGCAATGTTTTCATTTTAACATTTATTTAATTTAACAATTTTACATATTTTGAAAAAATTTTTCATTTTCATACAATGCCTTGTGCATGTGCAATAAACATCTACGCAAATTCACAAAACTTTTAAAAATGCTTATAATTAAGAAATTGTTATAAAGTTATGATTCTAAAATGCTATTAAAACAGTTAAATTAATTACATATGTATATTGCAGCGGTGAACCTTTCTCAGTGAGCTTCTCGAGCATAATACCATAGTCGATTTCTTGTAAGAACTGCAAAAAAAAATTAAATTAGCCTCACAATTTATTCCATTTAATACCGATATTGACATATAAGTAGGCGTGAAGAGCTTACTTGACCCGTAAATTTTTAAAATCCACATATATTTTCTGCCACGTCATAGTTTGTGCATGCTATAGCAAGCAATGCAACGTTTTCCAAACTATGCGCACGCTATAAGTCAAAGGGCAGCAAATAATTTTTATTAGATACATTGTTATAAAATAATTCAGCTTACACTTACCTTGGTGTGTCAGCGGGCCAAATATGCCTATATTATTTTTACCACTAGGATCATGATTCGAGTCTTACTTTGTTGTATGTATATTCCACTAAGCCTAGATACGCCATGGAGAAGAAAAGCTCCACTACTACTACCACCACCGCCACCGCCGCTGGCACAGCTACATCTGGAAATTATTCCATTAAAATCTCCTAGGTTGAGTAGCCCTATTGTGGGGTGGGGGAAATATGATAATTTAGGGTTTAGATTTAAGCAAAATTAAAATTTATCTTACCTTGTCTTACTGAGCAGCAGAATTTTTTACACGAAAGAAATTGTGAAAGAGAAAATGAAAAAAACATCAACTTCTCTGTTGTATTTTGACGTAGTTTTAGAAAAATTCGTGAACACACTGTTGTATTGTGGTACCTATGAAAATATTTGTAAAATTATTGAAAAATGTCATTCAACTCGAATTTTAACATTTATAATGTAGACATGAAAAAAGGTTCAATGCCATGAACTTTAATATTGCAACTTTTTCAATATAATTGAACTTTTTTTCATATTTGCTACTTCGCCAACAGTTTCTACTATAAATTTTTTTGGACGGTGTGAAAACAACTCTGTCTAAAAATGGTGTCTAGTGCCCAAAAAATACATCCTTCCAAATCAGGTGATCTCAGCAGGGCCTAATTTTGACGTCTATGGCTAAGATTTCTCACTTGTAATTATTCACAATGGTAGTGGGTTTACAGTGCGACTTCAAGTAAGTTGCCACAAAGCAGTCAACAGCGGCTACATCGTACAGTTCAGAGGAAATACGGCGAAAATCATGGGCAAGCACGGATGAGTTATTTTAAGTGCGAAGAAGGTCAGTGATTTGTATTTATATGAATCAAATAAAAACAAATTGTTCCTTTCGAGGAAAACTGTTGACAACGTTATGAAATGGCACTTAAACTTCGGAATTCTTAGAGAGTTGTCCAATAAGCAGATTGTGTTTGGATTTACAATCAACGTACCGGCAGATGTCAATTGTGCTTTGTGCATGTCTGACAAATTTAGTCAGCGACCATATAGCAGTGCAAACATTTTTGCAGCAGATGTATTCGGGGTGGTACATACCGATGTGAGTGGCCCTGTAAATAAGGCGTCAATTGGTGGAGCACGATAATGCTTAACTTTTACCAAACTCGCTAAAATTTACAGAGTTTAAGGCGATGACAGAATGTCCAATGGGCAAAAATTAAAAATTCTGAGAAACGACAATAGAACAGAATTTGTGAACAATGCTTTTACTAATTTTTGGATTGTGCGACAATTGACGGTACCCTACACCCCTCAGTAAAATAGGGTGGCAGAGAGTTTATACTGTACGTTCATAGAGATGGCCAGGTGCATAGTGCAGGTGTTGAAGAGTCATTGTAGCCTGAGGCGGTTCATACAACGGCACATTTGAGAAACCGTTCACCAACTAAAGCATTGGACACGGTAACGCCATACGAGGCATGACTCGGTCGTAAGCCTGCTATAGCAATTAATAAGCGTCAACATGCTAAATTCAAACTGAAGGGTAAAGAGTACACTATGGTCGGATACTCTGATACATCAAAGGCTTACAAGCTACCAATCTCACAAAAGTATACATACGCCGCTCGAATTCCGTTTTTCTCTCATTAGATAAACTTCAAGCTAGGATTTTTTCACAAAATAACTTATTTTAATAAATAAATAACATAAAATTAAGGAAAACTCATATTTCAGTCGATAGAGTAAAAAGAGGCATTTTTTTTTAAATTTGGATTTAGCAGCACTCACAAAAGTATACATTCGCCCTTGAAACAAAGTCAAAAGGAGGAAGGAATAAGAAGTATGCCCTCCTTTGGCCTGAGTTACATCAGATAACCGATTTGGTATTGAAAAGGCCAATTTTTTTGTAGTTTCCTGAGATATTTTCTTCCATTCTTCAGCTAAGACGGTTTTAAGGATTGAAATTGAAGTGACCTTCCGGAGATTTACTTTTTTTAAGATGGTCTCATAAATGATATATAACGTTTAAGTCAGGAGACTGCGCCAAATCTTTGTATGGCTGTCACCTCCAAAAACATTAAATTTACGTTCATCGGTAAATATAACATGCTCCCAAAAAGCGAATAAGTTTTATCGACGTTTTGATACTTTTGAGCATATGCCAATCGTTTCGTTTTATTTACTTCCCTTAAGTATGGCTTCTTCCTTGCCACTCTGCAAAACATATCATTCGATTTTAGGCAGTGACGAACAGTTCAGCATTTACGGTTATCCCAAATTCGTGGACGTGGATAATCCTTTGCTAGTTTTATGGCCGTCTGTTTCGGATCCTCATTCATTTTCCGAACAATGTGCCTGCACATCCTTTCGTCCATTTTTCTCGGTCGTCCTGTTCTGGGTTTATTTTCATAACTACCACTGATATTAAAATGATTTGTACCGTAGCTTTTGATAAATTGACTGTCTCCGCGATTTTACTGAGAGATTTTCCCTTTGATTGCAAGTCAATCAAGATTTTTCGCAATTCCACCGATATTTCAGACGTTTTTGCCTTTTTTCCTCTGAATTTAATTTATCATCACTGAATTCGAACCAAAAAAGAGCACAACCCTTCATTGGAAATATAACTGTATGCATACAGTTGCTGTATGTATACTTTTGTGAATTTACCTAAAGGCAAATAATTAAAAAAATTCCAAATAACTGCTGTGTGCATTATTAAATACGGAAAATATGTTTCCTATTTAACTTGTAATATTGAATATACGTATATCAACAGAAACCAAAAAGTGGTTTTAGGCTATTAATTCGTCGAAATGCCTGGTATTTGATCATGAACCGAAGCGTTTAAATGTGAGTAGAGATGTTTACTTCATTGAGCGGTCAGGATAAAAGCAGCATTCGGAGGTAGTTTTGGATGTAGTAGGCCCAGCGCGTAGAGATGTTTTGGAATATGATGAAGGGCTTCGCGTACCAGTAGTTGAAGGTGGAAATATGAATGTAGACACAAACGAGAATGAAGTAGCAGCCGAAGTCTCTCCCAGCACTGTGGAGTCTGATAAACGTAAAGAAGAATTTGTGTCGGCAGAAGACGAGCCAGCACAATTGCCTGAGACAGTGGTAGAGGCGTTATCAAGTGATTTAGCGAATCGTTGGTAATGCAATGCAGGTCGAGTATTCACCATTGTTTAAAATTGAAAAAAACATTATATGGCCTTAAGCAATCTGGTCGGATATGAAATATAATATTGGATTCCATATTGAAGCAGATCGGTTTCAAGCAATGTGGTTATGAACCATGCGTGTAAGTTAACCATTGCAACACACAGCTAAACATAATCGCATTATACGTTGGTGATTTGTTGATAGCTTGTTCGAATTATAATCACATGCGACAGGTAAAGCGTATGATTGCGAAAGAGGTACAGAGGGTGGATAAAGGTTAAGTCCAACATTTTTTCAGCATGGAGATCGAAAGGGATATAAAAACTAGAAGTATTTCTGTTAGCCAAAAATTGCAATAAAGCTGACGAATTGCCGATTGATAATCCTTTATTGGCTCCCCTATGTGCTTGGCTGTGCGCACAAGCCCTGACACTTTATATTCAGTATGAAAACTTGCTCAACGGAATAATAATCCACACGTAGTGTATATTTCAGCAGCTACGCGCATATTACGTTACTTATATGCAGCGGAGGACAAACAGTTAAAATATTACAAAACTGGTAGACCAATCGAAGGAGTATTTTCATACGAATCAAAGAAGCAATCAATAGTGGCTCTTAGCACCACAGAGGATGATTATATGACGCTAACGCGTGTAGTGAAGGAAGCCGTTTATTTAAAAAAGCCCTCAGACGAAATGGAACTTTGTTGTCCTGAGGCGATGATCGTAAATGGTGATAACTTGAGCGCAATGAATTTGGCGAAATTGATATACTACTAATTCACAAGCGTTTTTTTAGAACCTAAAACTACAAAGAGTAAGATCTTCCAACAAAGCGCTATTTCGAATTTGCCTTTATACTCTTCTAAGAGTCCACCATTTCTAATGATGTCTTTCATTGCATTCATATACTTATATATAAGTAGCACAGTCTTCGCATATAAATCTTATCAAGCGATTCTTGCTTAGAACAGTTGATGCATACTCATCCGAACCCGGACATATTGCTTTTAAATCACAAATTCTTCCACATACTGCATCACATTATTCTCCAGTTTCCCTCCGTATGGCTAATTTCCATTTTTCGCGTTTGTGTTCACATACTAACATATAACAGACGACGGATAAAACTCAACCCTTATTATCTTGTCTGCTGTTAACCACTTTTCCTAGTCAGTTAATTATAAGTAATTTTAGCAAAGGAAAAACACTGCAAAATTCAAATTCTCAGCAGTTTTTTTACAAAATCGTAACCCCTAACTATTCCGTCTTACTTATGTTAATTATCACACTTTTTCTGGTTTAATTGCGATTAAAACCCAGAATATTTATAAAATATTGCGGAGTTACATTTTTGGGGCATGCGTAATTTTTTTTTTACTGAAAACAGTTTGACAAAGCTTGCTTTCCCCTCTTCCATCTAGTCTGTGATGCCGTTGTGCGACTAAATGGGCAAATTTTCTATTGTAAAAAAATGGTGTCTCTTATATTGTAACATGTGCATTTGCTTGCCTGTCGTTTTGCAAAATTGATATACTTGTAAAAATGCTGCACTTTTGATTGGTTAGTGGGTAATATTGATTTTGAGAAATGAATACGGAAACAAGTAAAAGGGCTGAGAAAAACACAGGGCTATATTATTTCTAGAAAATAAAATGCCACCAGACTTTTAAATGAGATACAACACGACTCCTCCTGTTTGATAACAATTAGAGCTTACTACGAAATAATGAAAAACTGATTCCAAAGACATCTTTAAAAAAAATGGCTAAAAGTTGATACATATAATTTTATGACTGCACTCAATTTGTTTGCAAATAAAGAGTTAAATATTTGGAAACCGTATAAAAATTTAATTGACATATATAACTATCCAGTAAATTTTCATCCGATAAATGTTAATAAGTTGTGATATATGCCGTACCTATATAATAAGTATGTATGTATATAAAATATATTTGAAATTTACACGTATGTTTACTTTTATGTCAAATATGTTATGGACACAAAGATCTTTCAGTTTAAAATATAAAACTTTTTAATTACAACATATTACAGTTACAACCTCAGATAGTATACAAAAGAAGAAAAATTGGTTACCCTTTTTGTCGTCAATGACCCCTTTTTTGGGACTTTCTAGAAATGCTCAATGACAACACTGATTCCAGTTACAAAAGAAACGGGCAACGCATGCTGTTTAACCCAACGATTAACTCAACGTTAGCTAAAGAATTTTTAATTAATTTAGGTAGATACACTTGGGCCATTAATACAAGGCACATTTATATCATCCGAAGGCAGTAAACCTCGGTGTTTGAAACCCTAGAAACTGTGATGCCAGATACCACTGCCTGTTTTTACACAATACAGGACACTTACACAGTTTCCTCCTCTTCGTCATTCTTGCAGCATTTTCGTGAAGTACGCCTAGCCTTTCAGCAAGTTTTTCTATCAGACAGTGCCCAGTTAGAGCCCCAACCACATTACAAATATTTCCTCTTAGAGAGTATTTAGGACACGTCTGCTTTGTGGCAATCGGCACTTGTGTGTGCATGTGCTCTTTATCCTGAAGAATCTTCTTGGTCATGCCTTGTCTTGCAAATTCATCTCTCATGCAGATTCCATCTCTAGTCCAGCGGGATGTTTGAGTTAAACGTGAAAGAACTCAGAGCTTTGATTGCAACCGGGCTCTCGCTAAAAATTAAGATGTCCGTTTTCAGCTTCTCTACTACTTCCATGCTAGCTGAGACCTTCATCGATCTCGGGTTCTTAGCGGCGACCAGTTTAATGTGACCCTGGTATCAATCAGCGTCCTTACTGGCTAGAGGGGTTCCGGGATTCTCCAGCAGAACGTCAAATATGACGTTTGCCAGAGTTGTCTTTACCCATCTCCACTAGTCGTTGGGTATGGACGCGAGTTCTTTACTTGTTGCCATCAATGCACATCGCCACCACCGCCTACTGAAAGGGAAGTAGCATCAGACAACAAGCAATTACGTACATCGCATATCATCGCTACCAATGTTCAACGAAGAGCAAGTCTTTTTAAACCACCGCCACCATCCTCGCCGCAAATGCCAACGCCCACAACACAAACACCCGAGGGTTGTACAGCATGCACAAAGTAAGAAAATAAAACACTTTTTACATTTACCACCCGGTTGTCTTTGTTTTCCTTTTCCACTTTGTTCGAAGAATTAAATACGCATAGATTAGCCTAACTGCTTACTCTTACACGGCTCACTACTTTCTATAAAATTCCAATATGATCGTGCATTTTTTCTCTAGATACCAATATCAATGCACAATTATTTATTATTTGTTAAAAATATAAACCGCATTACTCTCATTACCGACGATATTTAAGAAAAAACCCAAAAAAGGGGAATTACAGCAACAAAAAAAGTTTCTAACATTGAAATATGTGAAGTTTCACGAAAATACGCTCAAATTAATTAATTCACAAAATTACAATAAATACTGATATAATTTATTTTTTAATTTATATTAAATTCCTTTCGCCAAAATTTGTAATTTGGAAGCAATCGATAGTTAAGTTAACAAGGATTGTTGCAGTTTATTGTGCTGCGTTTGGATATGCAAATTAACAAATGCAAAAAGAATCTGGTGTGAATATATTTGTAAAATTTGTGCTGTGGAATGCTGTATTGTATAGTTAAACCAATATGGAGGTTAACATATTGGCAGCGTACAATTAGAGTTTTCAATATTATATTTTCCGTTTAAACTGGTGTACTAGTAGTTTAAGCGGAAAAAATACTTTATTAAGTGTTTTAAGACCAATTTCACTCAAAACGAAACTGAGTTTCCAAAAAAGCATTTTTGAGATATAAGCAAAACACTTGTTATCGAGCTCCTCTTAAAGTTATTACGACAAACCTCCAGATTAGCAAATAAAACTAAACTTCTATGGATACAATTTTAACATCACATTTAGCTTTTTTACGCTTAAATATCTTTTGAGTTAATCGGAATAGTACGTTTTGAGTTACAGGCATTTAAATTCAAAAGATATGAACATTTTCTAGTTTTTTCGAAAATTGTTAATTTTTATTCATTCTTTTTAGCTGATAACCTCTGTAAATAACTTAAGATGCTTTTATTACAAACATGTTGAGTATAAGAGCGCCTAAATCGGAGATAGGTTCGCATTTAAGGGGTGGTTGGAAAGCCGTGCTTTCCTTTTTCCGATTGCTGGTTCAGTTTGATCAGGTTTTTCGATGTTCGACAGACCATCTGAACGGCCTAGATCGACAGCAACCCGGTTTGGTAGAATGGAAGGACGGTTGGAAATAATCAGTTTCAAAACGCGCCTTCGCTTCTCCAATTGTTCTGCCAGAATTTGCCATATTCAGCAGGCTATATGGATGGACTAGATCCAGCGGCCTTGTATACTTTGATGGAAAGGACTAGTTTCCATGCCGATCCTTTCTTTCCTATAATGTTTTTCGACAGTGATCACGTAGCGGTATCTTGACACTGATAACGATATCACAATTACTTATTAGCGGCGGTAGTTCGTTAAAACGCTTCAATTGTTTGTAGAATATATTAATTTTCCTCTGAACATAGTATGTACATATGTATGTATGAATGAGTTTCATTTATATATCTCAGATTATCACATATATTGATCATGTTGTTGTTGTTGTAGCGGTTATCACGCCCCGTAAATAGCGGATTCACCCATGGTCGTTGTCGTCAAACTCATCTACGGGGAGGCCCAGGAAACGTGCAGTTTCGACAGGGTTGGACCAGAGGGAGAGGGGGTTTAGATGAGTGGGTTAGAGAGGGCATGTGAATAGGTGATTGGTATCGTGCGGAGAATCTCCACATGCCGGACATGTGTTGGGTATGTGTTGGGTATGGCAATTGTGCCAGAGAGACGCCGGACTCGCGGGACAACAGGGGCTCCTCATCTGCTACAGGTGGTGGTTGGGCTCCAATAACAGCATTTGCCTGGCGAGAGTCAATGGTGGTAGTGACTGTCTCTCTGTGGATGTTGCTTAGGACCGTCCGGTACGCTTCCAGATCCAGCGGTTGTGTTATAAGTGGCTGGATCTCATCCTTCAGTTCTAAGAGATGTCTTGTGATATGCCTGGGGGGCAGCTCCACTGCAAGCAGATTCCTGTTTGGGTGCCCCGAGCGGTGACATCCAGCAAGGAACTGCTTGCTGAGCATGAGGTTGTGCTCCTTAACGCGGAGCACATTGACACTGGCGCAGCATAGTTAATTACCGGCCGGTCAATCGCTTTGTATGTTGCCAGCAACGTTTCTTGATCTACCCCATATATATGATCATCTTTAGGATCGGTGCATCGTAACGTTTATTCAAAATAAATCGCACTGCTCTGGTTTGCATCCTTTTTAGTTTATCAATATATGTGTCGCTTGCCATAAAAAACATCGTTGGGCAATATATGAAATGGTGATTTATTATAGACTTATACACTAAGGTTTTGTATCTTCTTCCAAAGTACTTAAATGTTCTTTTCATGAGGACAATTGTTTTAAATAATTTTATTAACTGCATGCTCATCGAATCTTATTTTATTATCAACTAGCTGACCCGGCGAACATTGCTCCGCCTTAGAAGCAATAAATGAGCAGATTCTTGATTTTATGAGTTTAAATTTTTTATTACGATAATAAATATAAGTAAGTAAAAAATCAATTATTGTAATGATTCTTTATTGGCCATGTATTTTAGTGCATAGGCTGCACTCTTCAGTTAAGCACCTTGTGATAGACGATATTTTTAGTTTTATTACTATGTGCAAGAACAAATAACGCAGCTGGTCTTCCGACCCTTGAACATGCCGCATATAATTGACCATGGGAAAAACATGGATTTTCTAGATTTCGACCACAAACTTTCAAGAATTGGCCTTGTGATTTGTTAATGGTCATGGCGAATGCAAGACGGATCGGAAATTGAAGTCGTTTAAACTCAAACGGCATGTCGGTTGGGATCATCGGGATCCTCGGAATGAGAACTTCCTCACCTTCAAATTTTCCTTGGAGTATCGTCGCGTAAATCACATTGTTCATCAATTTACTTACCACCAAACGCGTTCCGTTGCACAGTTTTGGTGGGTTTATGTTTCGAAGCATGATTATTACGGAACCAACCTTTAGTCGTAAATTATGCGGTGGTAAGCCAGGCACATCCAAGGAGCGTAAAAATTCAATTGGATAGTTGGTGGCATCATCTGCATTTGTTGCACAGTCAATAGATTTGAACGAATGTAGTGTACTAATGACCTCATTCTGAATTATGTAGTAGCAATGAGTGCAATCGCTCAGGTGGGGGAGTCAATAATGGCAATTTCACTTTCCCATTAAGGCAGCACAATCTTGGCGTTTCTCCAGAAAACTTCAATACTCGCAAACCACATCCATTGGCCCAATGCGAACGCTAGTATGCAAGCAGTAATCAGTGCTGCAATCATATCGAAACGCTGCTCGATTCAAATCAGTACTTGATAAATTTCTCCGTGTGCGTCGAAAATTATCAAGATGTTGATCTCTTAGGTTTGCTCGATGATTTCTCATAGCCAACCGAGCCTTTGCACGAACTGCCTCGCTTTGCTCTTCACGTGCAATTTCTTGTACTTCTTCAGTCCTTTCATTCGCAACGTTTTGCATCCTAGTTGCATTACGGCTTTTTCGGGGAAGATTTGATCGTCTTGGACGCGGCATTTTAATGATAATAATATCGGCACAATATTTATAGACACTCGAAACAAACACAAAAACCGGTAAACTTCAAAATTTCTAACTGTCAATTTTTCACCCAACAAAATTCGTAAAAGTAAACAAAATACATGTTAATATTGGCAGTTCACACCAATTACATGGATATTGCAATTCTCCGCTAGATGTCACTACAATTTACATCGATATTACCTTTCGCCGCCAGAGTACATGTAAATTTTGATTTTCATACAAAAAAGCAAAAGCAAAATATATGAAGGGCGAAGAAAAAAAATCAAATTTACCGTTTTTTTTGTCGTCCCACGGTAACGGGATAAAAAGTATCCTATAACCTGCCCCTGGTTCTAAGCTACCTCCCCACCAATTTTCAGCCAAATCGGTTCAGCCGTTCTTGAGTTATAAGTGGTGTAACTAACACGACTTTCTTTTATATATATAGATGCACATATATGTACATAATTATTTTTATTTCCTCAAGCTTTTCGTCTATGGCTTTTAAGCTGCAGTTGACTAGTTAAGTTTGTTTAAACATAACTACCAATATAAGGAATCCAAATCTTCTTGCATCGTAGTGAATGTATTTGTCAAATTTCTGTCACTAAAGGTAAAAAGCGTATCATCCGCGAATATGTTAGTCTAATGTGAAAAAAAATATTGCCGATAGTCTCAAAGACTCTTTTGAGGTCAGTAAATACTGCTAAGTCATTCCTCTTGGAGTTAGGGTCTTCCTTCCAAATGGGATGAGTATGGTTAAGAGCAGGTTGACATGAATGCCTACCCTAAACCCTGATTGCTGATTTATCTTTTATGAGTACACTTTATTTTGGATTCAATATAACTTATCAGTTGGGTTTGAACACCATTTTCCATTTCACTTCTTGTCTGGATTATTGAATACATTTTTTAAATATTTTTACATTAATCGACTATCTGCTTTAGTTTCTTGCAAAACAAATAATACATTAATTTGCTGTTGTTTAATCTGCATGCCACTACAGCGTTGTAAAATTGTGATTCCGCTGCGCTGCGTCAGCTTCTTTTTCATTATAAGAAATTGTGCTAGTGCGTTGTCATATGCCACTCGAAGAAGCTTATAGTGATAATGTGTCGATGTCGCAGCAAGCCGCATCTTAAAGTTGCGGGTGGGTGGTGAAAAAAAACAAATGACAAACGAAATACACGCCGTAGAAATTAAAACTTCGTTTGCTTTAAGTGCAGGCTGCTTGTATATTTATCAAGCTGTGCGCATGCTGGCAGAGATTCTCTTAAGGCCCATCAGTAAAATGGCGCGTCAAACGTCAACGAACTGTCGAAATTTCTCATGCCCAAACAATTTGCATGGAGTATGCTACAATAACGCGGCGCTAGTGACAACAATTCCCGTCCCGAAGTTGACGCTGAAGACAAAAGGGGAAAAGAAAGAAGATAGAAATGAGAATGAGGAAAATGCAAATAGACTAAAACATGTAGCAAGGAACTTCGAAAAATGTGACGAGCCTATTTGGCACTCTTTGGAGATAGAAAATGCAACACTTGGCGCATCAAGTTAGGTACCATAGTAATTTGTTTTTGCGTTGTGTAAGCTGTGCATAAGAAGGAGAGAGAGTAGACAACAATTTGTGGTTTGTTGATGCTCTCTCAACACAAACGCGTGAAAGAGAAACGATCTAGCAATACATACTTATACATTTGTGATTTTATAAAAAAAATTGGGACTTTAATTAAACATATTTATTATGGAAATTTCATTTATAAAATATTCCTATGTCCTATTATGTGGCACGAATATGTAACTTTAAAACTTAAATCATAGAAATCGACCCTGTACATCGCGATTGAAGGTGATTTAGAGGTCGCTCAACCCCAATTTTCCGCATATTGTGAAGTACAAATACATAGCAATAAACAAATGCGTGAAATTCAGCGCCAGTTGCTAAGCAAATATGAGTAATAAAAGAAATATGGAAATCCCCTGCCGCTCAACGCGCGAGTTACGACATCCTTTACAACAACAACCATCAGCCAATCACCAACCAAGCCGCCAAGAATAGTGCAGAGTAGGCAATAAGATATTTAAGTATTTTTTAAGTTTATTGAACACAATGTATTATTATTGTTTCCTTTATTTTGTTTGTATGATTGCAACATTGTAACTAGCTTTGAAGCATTCTTCAGAATTTATTTAGAAATCAATAAGTTGGCCATATTGTATTTTTGTTTAGCTTAATTCTAAGAATGCTGACGATTGTAAAATGTGTACAACCAAATGTAAAGTTGAAATCAAGACTAAAGACATTATTAAAATTCAGTTCAGTTCGAACACCAAAACCAACTAGTTGTGTTTTTTAAACCACTCTACGCTCGGAGATATAATTTGCGCAGTCTACAGTCCGGTCCGGTTCGTTGTGAATAGATAATAATAGGAACGCTATTAAAGTGAAACAAAATAGTGAACGTGTATAACAAAATTGTGAAGGTATATCACAATATTTTGTGGGAAAGTATTACTTTGCGAATGAATATCGCAAGTACAAGTACCAAAATTGCACAGACGAACATATAAAAAAAAAATAATAATAATGAGAGTGTATCAAAAGTTGTGAAGGAATATCACAATATTTCGTCGAAAAAGTACTAAATTGTGAATGAATATCGCAAGTACAAGTACCGAAATTGCAAAAAAAAAAAAACAATATAAAAAGTGAAAATTGTGAAGGCACATCACAACATTTTACGTAAAACTTTATTAAAGTGCGAAAAAATATCGCAAGCAAACCAATTAATTCTAACACAACGAACCTGGAGTTTTAACTTCTTAAGAACCGAAGAACCTATAAACACCCCAGAAAGCTACGGATAATCAAACGGCCAGAACTCGAGGAATCCTTCTGAGCTGCCTGTAAGTGAAGAGCTGAATTTAGAGTGTATTTAATAAAAGAAATATATATTTAAAAATAAAATTAGTTAGTATTATTATACATAAATGTTAAAAAATATCAAAAGAAAAGCTGCCGACCATCTTAATAATAAAAATAAGAAAACACTCCCGATTATTCGAGAAGAAGAGGAAAGGACAGTTGACATACGTAGGACCTCTGGTCGGTTAGCAAGTAGGAATCAGGAAATAAATTATGCACAAACAGAATCAGAAACTCATATAGAAACTGAAGTAATGGCAACTGCACAGGAAATATTTGATAGCTTAAGAATTCCGGACGTAATAAAAGACCTACAGACATTTGACGGAAACCCAAAATTCTTACCGGATTTCCTAAGAAATGTAGAGGAAATCTTACTCTTTATCAGAAATCCAGACGGATCCCCCTACTCACAGATATTGCTAAGAGCAATAAGAAATAAAATAGTAGTACCAGCAAACGAAGTCCTTAACTCACACTTAACTCCTTTAATTTGGGATGATATAAAAAAACACTCATGAACTTATATACAGATAAGAGAGATGAAAGTACTTTAATTAGGGAACTGCATAGTATTAAACAGTATAATCAAACCACCGAGGAGATTTATCACGCAATTCTTGATATACAATCTACATTACTAAGTAATATACGTATGAAAGGAAATAATCAAGCCATAAAAAATTCAAAGAAAAATTTATCTCAAGAAATGGCACTGAATGTTTTCTTAACCGGATTAAAGGAACCTTTAGGTGCGATTATAAGAGCAATGCGTCCAGCAGATATATGTACTGCATTGAATTATTGCCAAAAGGAACAAAATATAACCTCGAATAGGTTTTCTAAATATAACGCTAACCCTTATCAAAACCCGTATCAAGGCCATGCTCTCGTGATATACAGACGTGCTTTTATTTCGCTCTGCTATTTTTCGTTGTTTTTTCAATTATGGACGATTTTTGTGGCAAATGCGATAAGGCCTTTTCAAGGAATGACATTTTTGTGGTCCCATATAATATGCTTTGCAAAAAACGTTTTCATCGCGCTTGTTGTGAGGGCACCATATCTGAATATGATGTGAAGTTGCTTAAATCTAATCGGCATTTTTGTTATTTGTGCAATGAGTGCGTTAACATGCTTGAAAAACTATGTAAAGCCTTTGATTCGGTGCTTGTGTCGCAAAAAGTTGGTATTGAATCCGCAATGACTTCATTTGATATCAAATATAAAGATTTATCGAAGCAAATTGATGATTTGAAAAAACAAATTGTCGCTAATAATCAGTCTAAAATTGATTTGGATCAAGTCAAAGCAAGAAATTTTGAAGTGTTAGCTGCCGATGTGAATGCTGTTAAAAGTGCTATTGTTGCCAATGCTTCTTCTTTTACGAACAATAACAACAGTAACGGTCGTCCGCCTATTGCTCTCGACGTTGCTGCCGCTGTTCCTGTCCCTCCGCTGTCATGGGCTCAGTGTGTTTCTGTGTTAAGTGATAACGACTTATCTCCCACAGTCTCGGCTGCACCCTCACTCCAACGAAAATTGTCTGCTGTTAATGTTAATTCTGATGCTAATTTTAATCCAGCGATCCAACCGGCTGCTGTTGTGCCTAACTCGGCTCTGTTGTCTAAGTCGCCTTTTTCTCGTTCTGCAAACTCCGCTAATGCTGCTGCTGCTACTAGTGTGAGTGCTTTTTCAACGTCTTCTCAGACTTCCACGTATGCGGCTACGAATGCTGTTACTCAGCCGTCTGTGGTTGGTGTGGATTCGAATGCTTGGACTACTGTGCGTCAAAAGAAGGTGCACAATCGTAAATATCGTAGAAATCTCGTTGTTGGAAGTACTGACAATGTGGAATTGGATGTCGTCATTAGAAATAAATGGGTACACGTTTCGTCTTTTAAGCCGTCCGTGACTGCAGCGAGTGTAATCGCTTACGTCTCGAAAAATTCTGGCATTGATAGCAAACACCTTGCTTGCTACAAACTTGTCAAAAAAGAGGAATCCCTTGACAACATTCGCAGTGTAAATTTTAAACTTGGTGTCTCGCCTGCGTTTTATGAAAAGATATTGAGTCCTGATGTGTGGCCTTCTGGAATTAAAGTTCGGCCTTTTCTCTCTTTTCAAAAGGCACAAAATACGGAACCGCATAAATAGTTCAGAGACAATTTCTAAAGACTGTAACTCCATTAAGATATATTTTCATAACACCTCTGGTATACGAACAAAGTCTGAGGATGTGCGCTTATTGAGTTCGCACTTAGAGTACGACGTATTTGTAATTATAGAGACTTGGCTTAACGAGAATTTTTATGATGCCGAGTTTTTCAATCTTAACCACTACGATGTTTTCCGTAAGGATCGAGATGCTGCTAAAACTGGTTGCAGTAGGGGTGGAAGTGTTCTCATCGCTTCCCGCTGTGAACTCCACGCGTCGTTAATTACATTAAGGTTCACGGACTCCTTGATTGATCAGCTTTGTGTGCGTTTGCATGGTAAATCCGGATTGCTGTACCTCTGTGTGTCCTATATTCCACCGGCTAGTGGTGAATATATCTATAAGTTGCAGGTTGACAATATTATTGCCCTCCAATCGGTAATTGGTGAACACCAGCTATGCGTTCTTGGGGACTTCAACCTTTGCAATATTTCATGGTCGTATATTTGTAATAACTTGTATTTAACTCCATCTAATGTAAGTAATACCTTAGAATCGTATTTAATTGATAATTTTTTAAATATTAATTTAGCTCAAATTAATCGATTCTTTAATGAACTTAACCGCATCTTAGACCTAATTTTTGTTAGCGATAATATTAAATTTAATTTAAATTTGCCTGTACTGCAATCTCACCGCCGAATATGCATCACTCCCCTTTAGTACTGCAGATTGAGCTTTTCGAATATTTTCCTGTTTCTAGAGAAATTCAAGGGGTTTCTTTTAATTATGGGGATTGCGATTTTGATTTTCTGGGCCATGCTTTCTCCTTTATTGATTGGAGTGCTGCATTTAGTTCTGGTGATGCTGCTTTTTGCTTTGATGTTTTTAAGAATATTATCTATGATATAAGTTATAAGTATATTCCGGGTTTTACCAATCATACATATAAGCTGCCTTGGCACACAAGGGAGTTGAAGCGTCTTAAGAATCTGAGGAACAAGTTTCTTAAAAAGTATAAAACAACTAATGAGACAACTCAATAAAGCATGTTATAAAGGGTACATTGCTAACTTTGAAAGTAATATCAAAAGTCACCCGAAGTGTTTTTGGCGCTACATCAAGTCCATGAAGCGTACCTCTAGCGTTCCTACTTCTGTTTTTTATGATGATGCTACTGCTGCCACATTAAAGGATGCAGCTAATCTTTTCGCCGATTTCTTTGCTTCAAACTTTGTCTCAGATGACGAGGTTTTAGATCCGGATTGTGATGCTCCTTCTCCGGAGAATTCAAGCGTAGAATGTTATTCCTATGATGTAGGATCTTTGATTCTTACAGATGAAGACATTATTGTAGGTATTAAAAATCTTAAATATTCTTCTCAAACAGATGCTGATGGCAGTTATGTTATTCTGGTAAAGAATTGCGTCTCTTTAGTTGAACCTTTGAAACTTATTTTCAATAAATCTCTTTCTTCAGGTATCTTCCTTGATGCTTGGAAGCTCACGTCTATCTCACCGGTATTTAAAAGTGGAAATAAGAGCGATGTTCGTAATTACCGACCTATTGCTAAGTTAACTACGATTTCCAAACTTTTTGAATGTATTATCAAATACAGGCTTTTTTATAATTTTACGCATGTAATTTGTCCCAATCAACATGGTTTTTTCACAGGTAAATCTACGGTAACTAATCTCGCGGTTTTTACAGATGATTGCCTTAAAGGTTTCCAAAGCGGGTACCAAGTGGATACAATATACACAGACTTTGCTAAGGCTTTTGATAGAGTCGCGCACAAAATCTTATTAAGAAAATTTTCAAAGTTAGGATTCCATTCGACTTTCCTTCAGTGGATAATGTCCTATCTTTCGCACAGATCTAGTTCTGTTGTCTTGGATGGTGTTTCATCGAAATCCTTCCCGCTCACTTCTGGTGTTCCGCAAGGCAGTATATTGGGTCCATTGTTCTTCTTATTGTTCATAAATGACATAGGGTCCTGTTTTACTACAGCTAAGTATCTTTTGTATGCTGACAATTTAAAAATCTATTCCGTTATAAGATCGATTAATGACTCGCTTCTACTTCAAGCCGATCTCGATAGATTGTCTCTGTGGTGTGATAAGAATTGTCTGTTTCTAAACATTAAGAAATGTTACCATATTACTTTTGCTAAACAAATTATACCGCTTTTGACATCGTATCGTATTTCCGATACTCGTCTGGAGACTCTCAATGAAGTTAAAGACCTTGGAGTTTTCTTCGACTCGAAATTTACCTTTGTTACGCATATTAATTACGTTGTAGCTAATTCATTTTCGATGCTTGCTTTTGTGCGACGCAATAGCTCTGCGTTTACTAACCCCTACACTCGTAAAATCTTGTACTCTGCATTTGTTCGGTCAAGATTAGAGTACGCGGCATTTATCTGGAGACCTTATTACCAGGTTCACATTAATAGGCTTGAATCAATTCAGCGGGCGTTCGTTCGCTACGCCCTGAGTTCACTAAACTTCTCAGGGTCTCTCCCCTCTTATGTTTCGCGGTGCCAATTAATTAACTTAATGTCGTTGCATAACCGAAGAATATTCTTGTCAATCTCTTTCATTTTTGTTGTTATTTCTGGGAACGTGGATTGCCCTATGCTACTTAGCAGATTATATTTTAATGTTCCTAGCAGAACCTTGCGCCATGTTGAGCTGTTTAAAATTGGTATGAGTAAAACTCTTTACAGCAAAAATGCCCCTTTGAATAGAACTTTGCAAGAAATCAACATTATCTCCAGTTTTCTGGACCTTGATCTCTCTTTGCCGAAATGTATTTTACGTAATCGACTTAAGTCCTATTTATGTAATACTAGTAATTTTTTGTAATTAAATAATGAAATAAATGTATAATTATGTAGGATATTGTTCTGTACCATAGACATGAATATATAAATAATATTATTTACTAATATGTGTAGTCTGTAAGAATTTTTGTTCATAGACTTCAGAAATATTGAAATAAATAAATAAATAAATAAAAGCCTCAGTTAACCCAAAATAATATCAATACTTCGAACCAAATACAAAAACTTCAAAAATTCTCAAATTTTAATCAACAGAGATATACACGACCAAATCCTCACTCTATACAGAACGAACCCACTTTCTCACAGAACCCTTTCAATAATTACAACTCAAATCACCCTTATTTTGCACAGAACCAGCCAACCTTCTCGCAAAACCCCTTTAATAATTATTACCCAAATCGGCAGCTTCCACAAATAAAAAATTCTAACAGCGGTATGACGAGACAAAATACATCAATAACAAGACAAAACTTTCCCACACAACAATCAGCACAAAATCGTTTCAATAGGCAACAAAACTGCAAAATAGAAGAACTTAACAATATAGACAATACAGAAGAAGGACAATTAGAAGCGAAAACGTTTAATATTGATGATAGCCAAAAATTTTCAAACACCAGCCTCGAGGAACCATTGGGGTACTTAGATGTAAACACCCACGGCTTGGAACTAACTTACATTAGCATATCCTCGCCATTCGGTAGACCCCTTCGTTTTCTTATAGACACGAGAGCCTCTTCCTCTTTTATAAACCCAAAATTTATAAATACAAAAGACCAAACAACTCGACCCCCTCTAACCATAAATACAATTTTGGGGAAACATATCGTAAATAAAAAAATAGTATTACCAATTCTTAAAGTTATCTTTTGTTCAAATTTTACAATTATTTTGATGGGCTTCTGGGCCTAGATGCACTTACAAAATTTGAAGTAAAAATTTACCTAGTAACCAAAAGATTGATCACAAAAAACTCTGAAATCAACTTAAAACTTAAACCAAACTATACATCAGGTAAACACTATATTCCTAGCTTCACAAAAACAACAATAAAATTACCTGTTGATATCAAGGAAGGTAACATTTTTATACCAAATACAAAATTTAAAGAAAATCTATACGCCACGCAAGTAATTACGCCATAGGTGCTGTATTGTCACAAGGACCGATAAACAACGACAGACCAATTTGTTACGCTAGTCGCACCTTTTCAATTTCAGAAACAAACTATTCCACTATTGAAAAAGAATTGTTGGCCATAGTTTGGGCCACTAAGTACTTTAGACCATATCTATATGGGCGGCAGTTCATGATAGTAACTGATCACAAAACCCTGACATGGATCATGTCACTCAAAGATCTAAATTCCAAACTGATTCGATGGAGACCGAAACTTGAAGAATTTGATTATGAAATCATTTATAAGAAAGAAAAATGCAACACTAATGCGGACGCACTAAGCCGTATACGGACCGACAAAGTAGCAGAAATACTAGAAGTTAACATGAATAATGACACCCCCGATAACGTACTAGAACAAGAAACAAATGGTACTACTTACACTCTAGGGACGAAAATCTTGACAATTACATACCTCTTTCCGAACGACCCATAAATGAATTTAATCTACTGATTATATTTAAAAAAACTGACGATATACCAAGAACAACATTAGAACTACCTTTTAGGAATAAACAGAGACGAATAATTCAGGATAGAAATTTTACTGACACAAAAATAATAGATATTTAAAAAAAATACATAATACCAAATAGGCAAATAGCAATTTTTTGTGACAACGAAATATTTAAAAACATATAGGAAATATTTTCCGAACACTTTTCCCAAACCAAAATCTTTAAACCCATACGTTGCACTATTATATTTACCGACTTAACCAATGAGGATGACCAAGACAAAATTATTAATGAGTATCACAAAAACAACAACCACAGGGGAATTCAAGAAACATACCTTCACCTCAGACGGAAATACTGTTTTCCAAATATGAACATTAAAATTAATAAAATTTTGAACAACTGCGACGAATGTAAATCGCAGAAATACGACAGACGGCCACCTAAATTGAAATTCACAAAAATTGAATGTCCTCTAAAACCCCTTGATCTTTTGCACATCGATGTTTACTGTATAAACAATAAACAGTTATTAACAATTACACTGTGCTACACCAAAAATATGCAGGGGCTCTCACATGGATTTTTGGTTTCGCCATGGCCCATAAAACACTTCCTCATTTGCGGGTTTTCTCCATCACTTCGTTTTTAAGTTTTCTGCGTAGAAATATAATACAACTCTGAAATTCTTAAAATTACAACTTCGAGAAGCTATAACTTTCTTGTTTCTTGATCGAATTCAATTTTCTTTTTTTTTATTTGAAAGATGTTTCTTTTACCCTTCAAACAAGCACACTAGCTTGCAATGACCAAGTTTTGGTCCTTTATTCCAAAAAAAAATTAAAGTTTTTCTAAAAATTTTCCATTTCTGCACGTTTTTATTGGATATTGAAGTTACAAACAATGGCTTTTAAACCTTTATAACAAAACACATAAAATCAGCTTTCCAAAAAGCAATAGTAAATGAAAATTGATTCAAGATTAGCGTAGTAGCGCTTTATAAAATGAGCGTGTCTTTTTTTTTTTGTTTTTTAAATGCTTTCGTTTGGTTTGTTTTTTATGTTCGGCGCTGCTTGAATCTCTTAAAAGAGACCAACAGTAATCAGATAGCATATTTATTGTATTTTTGCCAACATAACGCTGTTCAATCTTTAGTATTTCCTGGTGGAATCGTTCTCCTTGCTCATCGCTCATCTGGCCCAAATTTGATGGAAACATGTCCAAATGAGCGTGCAGATGGTGTAGCTTAATTGACATGTTGCAACCCAAGTAATGGTAGGCAGACAACATGTCACTTACTACTGCTTCATAATTTTGTGTCTTTGTGTTTCCTAGAAAACATTCACACACAGAAGAAAACCCTTGCCATGCTTTTCTTTCAACATCGGTCATTTGTTGTACAAAGTTAGTATCGCTAAATACATAGTTCGCGAATTTGTGGACCGACAAATATTCCTGTTGGAAAAGGTAACTTTGTTTTAAATCGTGCAATTAAAATACATACTTGCTTACCTTCTTTCAATTTTGCGTAAGTTATTCGCGGAGACTTTTTTACAATATAGTTGAAAGCTCGACCATTTTTATCCAGTGCTTTGACAAACTGTTTTATTAAGCCCAGGTTAATGTGCAGCGGTGGTAAAATAATATTTTTTGAATCAACTAAGGGAATATTTATACTATTTTTTTCACCAACTACAAACGATGTACGTGGAGCCCAATATTTTTGTATGTAGTGTAGGCTAGTTGCTCGACTGTCCCATTGGCAGAAATAGCACGGATACTTCGTATTTCCACCCTGCATACCATTTAAAATAGTCAGTACCTTGAAGTCAGCTACAATTAGCCACTTGTGAGTTTTGTAGTCAATGACATTCAATATTTCAGCCATACTGTCATATGATTCTTTAATATCGGTAGCGTAGGCCAGTGGGACCGATGGATATAAGACAGTGTTGTGTAATAGTACACCCTTCAAACCTTAAAAATTAAATGAAACTAGAATATGCAATTACATAATAAACATCTCAAGTGTACTTTTCGTTGAACCGTCGATGAATAAACGCCAATCTCGTGGAATATGGTTATAGCTAAATTTTTCAAACAATGCATTTACATCATTGCAAAAAACCAAGTTATCATATCTAGTGCTTTGACTAAATAGTGAACCAAATGCAACAGTTTCTTCTGTTCTACGAAATGTAGTATGCACATCATTTTGCAAATGTTTCCATTGATCCATTCTTGAACCTAAAAGTTCTGTTTGTCTTTTGGACAGTTCTAAATCCCGTACAAGGTCTTGAAACTCTGCTCGAGAAACTAAATGTGGTTCGTTCACTCCATTTAAAGGTGGAACGTATACTGAAGCTACAGGTTCACAAAAGTCTACAAAAGACGATTCAAAGCCACTTAAACTTGGCGATACTTCCGATTCCGCTGTTTGATTTACGTCGCCTGTTACACGCACTACACACTTAATAACATGGTCAACATCAGCATATTTAATATTTCGTCTTACTTTGAAGTGGTATCCTTTTGTAATCGTCAAACAGAAATAACAATTAATTGGGTGGGGATACGTTGTGGAAGCCAAGCAACTGGCTCATCAAAAGTGAATGCTTCACTGCGATTTATCTTCCAAGACCTTAACGACGAATAGCACGACGAGCAACAAACAGTGCGTATATACCACTTATCGTATACATACATAGCATCGACCGAAATATTCTTCATACAGCGAAATAAGCTGTTTGTTTGAAGACGCGGCAATTTTGTGTCGTGAATCCACATATAATCCGCAAATAAAGCAAAAATTATCCTTTTTATCACACATTTCACAGTTAAGGTGTAAATATTTCTCAATTCTTTATTTCACAATAAATTCACTAAAACATCATCAAATGACCTCCACGAATTTAATACAAAACTTTTATAGAAAAAATTTGAAGAAAACTGTCCAATTTTGACAAGTCACAAAGAGGAGACTCAGATCGCTCTATACTCAGTTTTGTGAAAGTTCATACCTGCTATATGCAAATATTAATCTATATATGTATATAGAATTGTAAAGTCTTTTTTGTTAAAATTGGCTCAAATACTACTGAACCGTTTTTTGTCAACTTTGGACAGTTTATTTTTTGGATAAGTACTCTCAACATAGGATATATTTGTTTCCGCTACATGGCGCTGGTATCGCTATCTTTACAAAATCCGTATTTATGGTCCGATTTTATTCATATTTGGCACGTATGTTTGATAAATGTAATTAGAACCTCTGTTGCTAGGTGCCGCAGAAGTCGCATTTATGATCCAGTCTTTTAAGTTTCGTACACAAAGTCGCTGACGACAAATAAAACGAAAACATTAAAAAAAGGCTTACTCACTTTATGAAGCACTACTACGCTAATTTTGAATCAATTTTCATTTACTATTGCTTTTTGGAAAGCTGATTTTATGTGTTTTGTAATAAATGTTTAAAAGCCATTGTTCGTAACTTCAATATCCAATAAAAACGTGCAGAAAAGGAAAATTTTTAGAAAAACTTTAATTTTTTTTTTGGAATAAAAGACCAAAACTTGGTCATTTCTCGGTCGATTTGCAAACTATTTCGCTTGTTTGAAGGGTAAAAGAAACATCTTTCAAATAAAAAGAAAATTGAATTCGATCAAGAAACAAGAAAGTTATAGCATCTCGAAGTTGTAATTTTAAGAATTTCAGAGTTGTATTATATTTCTACGCAGAAAATTTAAAAACGAAGTGATGGAGAAAACCCGCAAATGAGGAAGTTTTTTATGGGCCATGACGAAACTAAAAATCCATGCGAGAGCCCCTGCATATCTTTTTTTCATTTTGTAGCACTGTGTTATAGATAAGTTCTCAAAATTCGCCGCGGGTTAAGCATTACCCACTAGAAACAGCATATGCATTATAAAATCTTTTAAACATTTTATAAGCTTACGCGGTATACCCAAAACATAACCTGCGATTTAGGCTCCGAATTCTGCGCTCAAATCTTCAAAGATTTTTGCAAACAATATGGCATCAAAATTCACTTCACTTCATTTCAACAAACAACAAGTAATTCACCTGTTGAAAGACTTCACTCTACCCTGACAGAAATCTATAGAAAAATTCTCACCACCAGAAAAGAGAATAAATTAGACACAGATCACGACGAAATGTTCTCTGGAACATTAATAACATACAATAACGCAATTCACTCGACCACATAATATACGCCGTATGAATTATTTGTTGGTAAAACTTATAAATTTAATGAGGAAATAAACTTTTCAAACGAACATGACTATCTTATTAAACTCCACGAATTCCAAACTAAACTATATCCTTTAATTAAAGAAGAAGTTGACAAAGCAATAAACAAAATAATAGATAAACTTAACGAGAGTAGGGAAGAGCCACAACAAAGAGCTGTAAATGAAATTATATATAGGAAGGAATGTAGGCGTAATAAGATCACCCCTCGCTTTAAAAAACATAAAATTAAGAAAATAGACATGGTACAGTAAAAACTACAGAAAACAAGAAAATACATAAAGCAAGAATTAGGAAGATAAATAAAATATAAAAAAAATTGTTTACAGGTTACACATGGTAGCAACACGACATTTCCTATCACAGAAGTTAGCAAATGACCAAAACATAATTCAAATTAAACTCGGACCTTGCAGAATAATAGGTAATCATTTCAACTTACTGCATATTGTTAACCTAACGGAATATGAAAATAACTTAGATAGAATCTTACAAGTATTAAGGAAATTTGAAACACATACCTCTCTAAAAATTCCACTTAGAATATCTAACCAGAAATTCACCGACCTCAAGACGACGTTACTATCATTATTATCCTCAAAAAGACATAAACGAGGAGTTATAAACGGATTAGATACAACCATTAAGTTCATCACGGGAAATATGGACGCAAACGACGCAAACAGACTTAACAACGAAATATTAAAATTACACAGAAACCAATCAGATACAGAAAATTATGTCAAACAACAATATATAATTAATGAGCAAATGATACAAAGACTAAAAAACATGACAGCTTACATTAATGTAGAACAAAATTATATAAATTCCTATTTAGAAAACTTATCAAATAAAATTCAGAAACAGAATAATATTTGTTTGATTTTAATGTTTAATTTGAATGTTTAATTTGAATGTTTAATTTGAACAGAAAGAATATTCGAGACTTAACTATACACGTGACAAAAACGAACTGCTTACGAGCAATACGAACAAGCTAAGTAAGGAAATGGAAAGAAGAGATGGTGAAAATGAAATAGTGATGGAGGGTGTTGCCACAGTTTATATATTTCCGACACTCCTTCTCAACACTTTACATTAATATTTAAAATATACCCATCTCTTTGGTGAAATTTACATGTTTTACCTTTTGTAAATTCTTTGTTAAAATATCTGACATCATTTTATCGGTAGGTATATAATTCAAATTAATTTCATTATTAATATACATCTGACGAACATGATGAAACTTAATGTCTATGTGTTTGCTGCGGGCGTGATTCGTAGGATTCTTCACTAGGCATTGTGAACTTAAGTTGTCGTTGTTCAAAATCATTGGACCACTTTGACCGAAACCCATCTCACACAAAAGTTTACTGATATACGCTGCCTCTTTTGCTGCTGAAGATAACACTATATATTCAGCCTCTGTGGTGCTCAAAGCTACGACGCTCTGCTTTTTCGATTCCCACGAGAATACGGCCCCTGCTGCTACAAAGACGTAGCCTGAATACGACTTACGATCGCTGGCGTCACTGCCCCAGTCGGCATCCGCAAAACCTTCAATGGGTTTGCCAGTCTTCGAATAATGTAGCTTGTAATTAGCTGTCTTCCGCAAATAAGGTAATACGTGCTTTACTCCCGCTTCGTGCTCTGAATGCGGGTCAGTGTTGCGCTGCGACAACTTGCACACAGAATGTAGAATATCGGGACGAGTTGATATTGCTAGGTACATTATTGCTCCTACGATGCTCTGATACGCTGTCTTATCAACTTTCTTGCAATGCTCACTAACGCAATGCACGCTGAACCCGGCATCTAACGGTGTTGAAACATCTCTGGACTCTTCCATGTTGTAGTCTTTTAACAACTTTAAGATGTACTGCTTTTGACTAAGACTAACCTTGCCAAGTTCGCCGTCTCTCTCAATCTCCATACCAAGGAAATGCGTAAGCTGACCGCCATCGACAACTTCAAATTTGCTCGAAGTATCAGCGTTAATACGTAATAGTTCAGACTTATCTGAACATGCTATTATAACGTCATCAACATATACGGCTATGATGCTGATCGAATCTGTAGACCTCTTGATATATATACAGGGTTCGCTTGGACATGGCTCGAACGCCATTTCTTGAAGAACGAAATCTAATTTACTGTTCCCCTCTCGGCCACTTTGCTTTAAGCCATAGAGGGACTTATTCAGCTTCAAAACGCGGTTTGGATATTTCCTGTTGATGAAACATTCTGGTTGCTGCATGTAGACTTCATCGTGTAGAACGCTGTTGAGATACGCAGAGGACACATCCATCTGGTGCACGTATAGGTTGTGCTCTACAGACAATGCTATCACCATTCGTATATTAGCATATCTCACTACTGGTGAAAATGTCTCGAAGTAGTTCACGCCATAACGTTGACTGCAACCCTTAGCTTCTAAACGCGCCTTAAACTGCTTCACTTCGCCATGCTGGTCACGCTTAATTGTATACACCCACTTGCATCCGACCACTTTTTGACTTGGTGGCAGATCGACAAGTACCCATGTATCATTCTTTACGAGTGATGAATACTCCTTCTCCATCGCAGCTCTCCATTCATCAGCATAATAACTATCAAACGCTTCTTGCACGCTGCCTGGAGCCGCTGCTGAATCTTCACGCATGACATTTAGTTCGTTATATTGTTTACGTGGACGACCTCTTGCGCCTGTACGCAATAATCTTGGCCTACCTGGACCAATGTTGACTCTAATCTGCTCTTCGTGGTGCTCTTCATCAGTATTCGTTCGTTCAACCGCTTCGCTGGAAATTTCTTCCCTGCCTGATGTCTTTGCATTCTCTTCTTCTTGCTGTATTTGCATTGGTTCTGCAACCAACATAACGTCTGATTGCTTTTCATCGAATTCTATTAATATCTGTTTTGACTCTGTACAAATATGAGTCTTCTCAATGAACGCTACGTCACGGCTAACTATGACTTTTCTGCTTTGTTGATCAAACAACCTATAGCCTTTGCTAACTTCAGAATACCCGATCATGATGTACTCTTTACCCTTCGGATGAAATTTGTGCGAATGTTTTTTATCGAGAGCTACTGCCTTCGAACCAAATACCTTAAGGTGTGACACATTTGGTTTCATCCTTGTCCACAACTCATGTGGCGTTTTATTTACAAGGATTTTCGTTACTGTACGATTTCGCAAATATGCTGCAGTTAGTACTGCTTCCGCCCAAAAGTTCTCACCTAGCTGCGCGTAATTTATCATGGCCCTGGCCATCTCGACTAACGCACGGTTAGCTCGTTCTGCTACCCCGTTCTGCTGCGGAGACATTAGTGAACTGTCGCTTTATACCGTGCTGCTTTAAATACAAATCGAACGCATTTGTAGCATATTCGCGACCGTTATCGCTTCTCAGATTCTTTATCTTGCACCTAAAAAACTTCGTTTTTATTTTTCAAAAAATATACACATATATACCGCGATTTATCGTCAATAAAGGTAGCAAAATACCTTGAGCCACCAATTGACGCACAATTAATTGGCCCACAAACGTCACTATGGACAACTTCTAGCAATTGCTTGGCATGATTTTCTGTTGCTTGTGCAAATGGCTTCACAGAAATTTTAGCTTTTGCGCATGTCTCACAAACTATTTCACTTGGTACTTTACCTAGCTTCAATCCAATTACTGCTTGCTTATTGTTCATGTCTTTCAAACAACTGAAATTTACATGTCCATATCGATTGTGCCACTTAAACGCATTGTTTTCGGCATCTTTTTGTACCACCCTAGCGAAACATTTGCTTTGCTCACTTTCATACAAAAATAATCCACTCTTGTTGAACGCTTTCAACACCAAATTGTTTTTGTTGTTTCGTATTTTAACGAAATTGCGTTTGAATGTCACTGTATGCTCATTCTCGATTGATTTGCTTACAGACACAAAACTACCCTGCAAAGCGGGCGCATACAAAACGTTTTTCAGCGTAACTGCTGTACCGCTGACGTCAACGTCACCGCGACCTACGGCGTCAACGCACTGACTGTCTGCCATTTTTGAAAATGAGGTGTAAAAGATTTTTGAATAGCAAAATTTTTCTTGGTGGCCCTTTTGGCTGATGAATTTCGCGGAGTTTATTCCACGCTACCACTGCACTTGGTAAACCCTTTACGTGATTTATTTGCGACGGTTTCACACATAGCAAAATCGATGCCAATGCTTTTTCGTTTTTAATTTCAAACGCCGCTTTTTCCGCACTAGACATTTGGTCAGTTTTTACGTCTCGACCGCACACCGCTCCCCACAAATCGGAGTGTACCAACACGCTTTGCATCTGGACCGACCACGACGCATAATTGGAATCGTCCAATTTTTCTATTTGAAATAGCGCACTCATCATTTCGCTTCTCTTTTACATCCCATGCACCGACACACAGCACACGCTCGCAATATATTTTCTTTATTACCGACACACAGCAAATGTTATTAGCAAAGTTTTTATTTTCACAATTACCGACACACAATAAAGCGCTGGGCACATAACCTGTTTGATTTTAATATTTAATTTGAATGTTTAATTTGAACAGAAAGAATATTCGAGACTTAACTATACACGTGACAAAAACGAACTGCTAACGAGCTATACGAACAAGCTAAGTAAGGAAATGGAAAGAAGAGATGGTGAAAACGAAATAGTGATGGAGGGTGTTGCCACAGTTTATATATTTCCGACAATATTATTGAAGAAATTCAGTATATAAATCAAATCAACTATAATATGGATACTCTTAACAGCCATTTAAAAGATATTTCACAAACGATAACTTTAGCCAAATTTAATACAATTTGTAAGTTAATTCTTAACACGGAAGAAATTAAAACAATACGCAAATTACTAGAAGATGAACAAGTTGGATTAATCTCTGATGAACATATGTATAATTTATTAGATCTTCAAGCCTATTATAATAATTCGAATATAATTTTTCACGTAAAAATACCATAAATAGAAAACTACGATTGTAAATTTTATAACATTATTCCACTACCCATAAATCACACAAAACAAATTATTACTAAGCCCTATGTAGCTTATAATGATAGGAAAATTCAGTTCTTCGACAAGATATGCCAAAATATCTACTATTGCAAAAATCCAATCAACGAAGTCGCAACGGAAAATTCAACCTGCATAGGTGCAATATTCAACAACAGGGTACCCAGCTGTCATCTTAACGAGATGGAGTTAACAACCACAATTTACCAACCCACTGCGAACATTATCTTATTATTTAATATACCACAAACATTAATCAAATATAATTGCAGTAGCCCATAGGAGTTGACGGAAGAGGGCACCATAATGATCACCTTCAACAATTGTACCGTGGAAATTAATGGCATAACCTATACAGACTCCTTAGAAATATTCTGGGATGAGGTCAAATTAATACTACCGTCAAATCTGCAGATTCAACCCAAATCAATTTCATCATCTATAACACTACCTAGACTACAAGAATTCAAATTTAAACATAATACATCCATTGCCGAATCACAATATGAAAGCAACAAGATAGCAATTTCCACCGTGACCGCATTTTTCACCTTATCAATCTTAACAACAATTGCAATTATATTGGGAATAAGCAGAAACCCCATCTTTAAATACTTTCCTCAACAAACACCCACCTTCGCTCCAACCATATCTCTATGGCCGTCGCTCTATTCTAAACGGGGAGGAGTTACGACATCCCCTACAACAACAACCATCAGCCAAGCACCAACCAAGCCACCAAGAATAATGCAGAGTAGGCAATAAGATATTTAAGTATTTTTTAAGTTTATTGAACACAATGTATTTTTATTGTTTCCTTTATTTTGTTTGTATGATTGCAGCATTGTAACTAGCTTTGTAGCATTCTTCAGAATTTATTTAGCAATCAATAAGTTGGCCATATTGTATTTTTGTTTAGCTTAATTCTAAGAATGCTGATGATTGTAAAATGTGTAAAACCAAAAGTAAAGTTGGAATCAAGACTAAAGACATTATTAAAATTCAGTTCAGTTCGAACACCAAAACCAACTAGTTGTGTTTTTTTAAACCGCTCTACGCTCGGAGATATAATTCGCGCGGGAAGAGTTGGCAAACTTTTAGCTGCGCTTTGGCGACAGCGTCGGTATGCTTCAAACAATTTATTTATTTCTTTATTTTTCGTATGTCTCCCTGATGCTCGCAAACAAGGTATAGAAGGTAATAGCAAGATAAAAAAGGCGAATCCTTTGTATTTCGTTTGCATATTTCGCGAGTGAAATATTGAAAGCCTAAACTCCCTCAGTATTGCTCATGTAATTTGTTTGTGTAAATAATACAACCCAGGCGAATTGGGGACAGAGAATAAGCATCCAGCTCATGGGATGTTTTCACCTTATATGAATTCGCCTTGCCCGCAAGTACGCCAACGTCAACAATAACTAAAGAGAGAGGAAGTTCGACTACTCCCACCACAACTAGTAAATCTTAGCCCCACAAATTCAAGTACAGGGAACAAATCTAAATCAAGTCGAGAGGAGAGCAATGGAGAGAAAAGTTCTCGAATAAACAACAATAGATTTGAATTGCTTAGCGATATAGTTCAAATCAAGAACACTGAAGAAGTCGTTCCCTCGAAGACCAGGACACCAGCTTAAAAACGCAATGGACATACAAGTCATCTTTAAAGTCTTGGAGTTGACTGCAGAACTTGCAGAAATCTTAAATACCCTGAAAGCCCAAGTGTTCAGGCTGTTAAAAATAGAATCAATAAAAAAGGTAACAGGTGGAGATCAAGGCCACGATCTCTGTCGAAACGCATTTAACAATCAAAAGTTGCTTCCAGATATCAGGATACGAAATTTATACAACAAATCATCTGGGTGCCAAATCGCATGGCGGGACAGTGTTCGTTCTTCCACCGTTTGGTACGAGTTGCCTGCAAGCCACTTCAATAAGTCTGCTTACGAGTTCTTGCAATATAAATTTTTAGGCAGTATGCATATTGTCCTCAACGTTTCTCCATATCGGTTAATCAATTTATGGACTTCTAAGTATAGACTTCGCCGTATCAAGAAGAAACCAGAATAACCTGATACAAGCACTCGCTCTTTCGGACCTAGCTTCCGACCATTCTCCTGTTGTTGCCTACGTAGAGAATGGTAGAGCACAGACAACAGGTCACGTGCTGCAAAACAATGGTTAACGGTTGCAGCGCCCTCAAGGCTCAAGGACAGCCTATGCCAAATATATGGAAAGCTTATCAAACCGGCACAAAATGTTCTCTGTGGAAAGCGAAAAATTGTATACAGCCACCAACGGAAGTCGAGACGCCAGTAAGAGATCAAAATGGAAACTGGAAGTGATCCCATAGCATACATTTAAAAACTCTTTAACGCTATTCTGAGATATGGCTATTTTCCAACTAGTTGGAAAATACACAACCAGGCAAGGAAAACCCCAACCTTGTTCATATAGGGAAATAAGTTTGCTAGCTAGTTTTTCGAAGCTCTTTGAAAATACCTTCCTCCTCAAGATTGATGCATATACGAGGAAAATTATGCCTATACATCAATATGGATTCCGGATTCAACACGAGACTACAGAACAAATTAACCATCTGACATTGAGATAAGGAAGGCGCTTACCGAAGGAAGTACAGCTCAGCAATTTTTCTGGACGTTGGTCAAGCATTTAACCGCGTTTAGCTGGACAGTCTACTTACTTACTTACTTACCCTTTGCACGACACGACCCAGTCAACGTAGGCGCTGTATTTTAAATCGCTGGACTATATCTATGTCCCAGTAAAGCTCATACAGCTCATCGTTCCATCGTTTGCGGAATCCGCAGTCACAAAGTCGTAGAGGTCCATACATTTTCGGAGAATCTTTCTCCCGAACTCTCCAAAGGACGTCTCATTTGATGCTTTATCCAGTTTGGGAAATTCAGAAGTAACGGCGTGGTTGTTTAGGCTGATGATATCGATATCATCTGCCAGAAGTTGCACGTGCTTATAAAATATGGTGCCTGAACGGTTTAATTCTGTATCTCGAATTATCTTTTCGCACGAAAGAGAGTCTCCCAGTTTGAAACCTCGTTTGGTTTCAAACGGCTTGGAGAGGTCCTTCCCGATTCTGACGGAGCTCGAGGTGTTGCCTAACGTTATTTTACATAACCGTATCAGTATTGTTGAGATATCAAATTTAAACATCATGGAAAAAGGTAGCTTCTTCTTGTGCTATCGAAAGCGGATTTGAAGTCGGCAAAAAAATGGTGTGCGTCTATTTCTTTTTCTTTATTTCAGTTTGTTCACACAATACTCTCGACAGAACCTTATGTGATAAGATAAAGAAACTGATCCCTCGGTAGTTGGCGCATATTGCAGGATCGCCCTTTTTGTGGATTGGGCAGAGTACACTTACATTCTAATCAGCTGGCATGCATTCATCCGACCATATTTTGCAAACGAGCTGGTGCTTGCAATTTACCAGACCCTCGCCGCCGCACGTGAATAGCTCTGCTTTCAGTCCGTCAGCAGCAGCGGTCTTATTGTTCATAAGCCGCGCAATTGTCGTTCGAGTTTCGTCCTAGTCAGGTAACGGCACTTCGACTCCGACTATATTGATTGGAGATTCGGGTTCATTATCTTCGATGTTTTTCGCGCCACTACCATTAAGCAGCGTGAATAAGTGTTCCCTCCACAGTTTGTGTGTACTCTGGATGCCGGTCATCAGGTCATCGTTTTTATTCTTACAGGAAATTGCCCCGGACTTGAAACCTTCTTTAAGCAGCCGTACCTTCTGATAAAATTCTATCCTATCGGGTAGCATCTCAAGCTCCTCGCTCTCGCGCATTTCGGCCTCCCTTTTATTTTCTCGAAAGATGAATCTCGCTTCCTTCTTCAACTCCCAATATCTCTCCCACACAGTTCGCGTTGCGCCCGATCGCAGCGTGGCCCTGTAGGCAGTAGCTTATTTTTCTATAGCGGAGTGAGTAGTATTTTCAGGCTCGCTGAAAACCAGTGAGCTCTGAAGCGGCGGTATGTAAAGAGCGAAAAGTGTGGTCCCATTGCGCACAGATATCTTTTTGTGGAACATTGCTCTCAGAGAGCTGGAGTGCACGTCGAGCGGCGAAACGGTGGGTTATCTGTTGTGATTGCAGCCTTTTTCCTTGTAATAGTGAGTGGGCGGTTTTGTCAGCACGGAGGCGCATGCGAATCTTGGCTGCGACAAGATGATGATACGAGTCGATATTAGCTTCTCGAATAGTGCGCACATCTAAGAGACTGGAAGCGTGCCTTCCGTCTTCCACAATATGATGAATTTGATTTCGTGTTTTCCATCAGCAGATAGTCATGTAGCCTGATATAAGTTTTTATGCTTGAACCTTGTGTACATACTACCATGTTTCCTTCCCCGCCGAAGTCGATCAGCCTCAGTCCGTTAGCGGATGTTTCGTCGTGTAGGCTGAAGTTAACGTGGGACCAAAGATCCCTTCCCTCCCACCTTGGCATAAAAATCGCCTAGCTTGGCCGATCATAGAAGAGAGCTTTGTTAACATCGCCCTGTTATTCTATAGGGGCGAGGGCCAAATTAGCGAAATGTTGAAAATTCTCGCGCTGATGCGGATTACGGCAAGACGTTCGTCTATTGGGGTTAACGACAGTACCTGGAGGCGTAATCTTCTTCTTTCAGCAAAAAGCTAAGCCGGAATTTGGACTCCTTTCCATCGCAACCGGAGGGGACTTCGCAAGGTCCGATCATGTTCATTTCTGGCCTGTCCATCTCTTGAACGACAGTGATGTCAGCCTTTGCCTTTACGAGAAAATCCACCAGCCGGACGGAGGTACCTCCCCAATTAAAGGTTCGGATATTCCAAGTGCATGTCATCAAATCATAGTGCGTCATCAGACTATAGGGGTATCGTCCGAAGCTTGCTAAATTTTGTATTGGATTTACTCGGCGGGTACCAATCTCAGCGCACAACCAGATTCTGGGCATTTTTATTTTAGGATGCATTTATATAACGAGTCACTTGCTCCAAGTCAGTCGCCCGCTCGCAGCCGCACCTACTGATGAACAGACGCTGGTGACCCTTAAACCGGAAACATCGGAGTGACCTCACCAGAGTGGCCTTCTCACTTTGGGAGGTTCCCAGAGGACATTTGGGTGAAATCACCTGGAATTTGTGAGCTCCTTGAACCGCGTGCAGAATAATCTTTCTGGCCGCCCCAGGTTAATGGCAATCAGAGACTTTCCGCGCCGATATTGCCGTACGACAAAATGAGTTCATAGCCCAATCATTCGATATCGCAGCCGGGTCATTCTTGTATATTTTGTAGACAGCAGTTATTCCGACAGACCCCCGTCTCACATTATTAAGCTTTGAGAATAACACTGCGTTGCTTGGCAGATTTCGATGTCCAAACAATGTATCCAGACTTCTGATGCTATTTCTGACAGTTTTGTAATTGGCTTAGGGGTATTTATATTACTTAGAAGCATTATAGTTTCATGATCCTATATTCCAACTTTTCACGTAAGACCTATCTGTATTAGTATACAACAAGTCTATCAGTTTTGGAATGCTCCGTAACCCGTGGATTAAAGTTCATTAGTTTTTCCATTGCTAGGTGTGCGAAGATTTCATTAAGTTTCCTAATATAAGTAGATACTACGTTTTGGTTTATATTGACATGTTTCGGATAGAATAGCCTCCATATAGGTTACGAAATATGTATCACTAATACCAGGTAAATGGTAGGGTGGTAATTTAAGTTGCGAAGTGTATACTGTGTATGTATACTGTGCGCAGCTTATTACGCGGTAGGGAGGACACTTTATATTTGATTCGTTAACTTCCTCTAATGTACACGCTTCAGAGGATATAAGTATGTATATAAGGATTAACAATCTCAATGAGTCTGTCTAGTTCAGCGTTATTAGCCACAATACTATTAATATTAAGAAATCCGCATTTCAAGTACCTGCCCTTTGTTTTTTGAACACTTCCGACTAAATACTCTATGATCTGCATTCAACAGATTTGTTAAACGCATGTATTTATTTTGACAGCTATCTCTCTGCAGAATTCTATACCTCTAAATCCACCCATCCATATGCAGATAAATATAATTTTTTATTTATACATAGTTTTCAAATCATTAATACAGTGGCTAATTCATTAAGTACACAGCGGGGGAAATGAATAGAAATACACCCAACGCTATTTCTAAGGACGCACCGCCGGCATCCGCACAATAATATTTGCTACAGTCGGCTGTATAAAGTGTATGATAGCGTTTCAACACTTCTTGCCAATCGCATAAACCGACGTCACACCAATCGAGATCAACGGCATCTTGATTAAGGAAAAACACGACCTTTTCACTAAATCCATTTTGACAAGCATATTTTACGGCAACGAAGTTTGATGCAAAGGGATCCAAATTACTGGTTCTCCAACGATAGTCACCATTGTTATAATTATTGGCGGTAAGAGGGATGTCATCCTTGGCTATGTTCAAAGCGGTGAGAAGAGTCTGAACTCCACTCGAATGTGCGAAGTAAGCAACGACATATGGTGCGGTTGGGCTATTAAGATGCGTTAGCATGTCTTGGACGGCACGACAATTAAGACGAGTATTTTCCTCGTATCCATAGCCTAGTTTGTAATAGTATTTCATATCATCTTCATACTCAAGCACGCTGACTTGATTTGGCATGAAAACCTGTAAAAATAAAAATATTTATAAATATTATGTTATAAGGTCCAATAATGTAGTTTTCTTATTAAGTTTCATATTAAACCAGTGGACAAAAGGAAATATTATAGAAATTATGCACAAACATAACTTGCTGGCAACAAATATTTGCAACTGATATATATTGAGAGAAAATAAAAATGAAGATTTTATGTGGAAGAATATTTTTTATTTATATATTTTTGAACGTACATTTCTATAAAAAAAATGTAAGTTGAACTAATTGCAATAAACAGTTATGCCCATTCCCCATTTTATCTCCAATCGTGTTTAATGATCTTTAACTTGAAAATGACAGTGTGGCATTAATTCGCAGAAATCGTTGTATGTGTTCATAAAATTGCCAAAGCTTCTATAAATGTTTTTGGTGGCGCCATTGAAGATATATGAACAAAACCTGAAACCAGAAACAAATTCTATATGAGACAAGTGCACGATGCAGATAATATAAGGTGACGAAAAAAACACACGATTTGGCGATAAAAAAAATACACTACCGTAACCATGTGGAAGATCCGATGCAGCTGAGAGCTTATAAAAACCCCATTATAAACTTCAATTGCACGGATCACTTCAGTATGATTGACATGAATGATTAATCAAATATATTCCAACCATCATTCACTCAAAATATTCCATACGAACATCTAGAACAATATCTAGATATCAATAATCCACCACAACCTGATCCGAAAATAGCTTTACTTATACAAGGAACGGAAAGACACGTTCGATTGTTGGCTAGAGTTTTCCAAACGTGTTGGTGATTTGTAGACCCTTTTCTACAAATTTTCTTTGCCATACATTGATTATAAAAATGCACAAAATGTTTTGTTTTTGTTTAATTTAGTTTAGGTTTACTTAGTAATTTGAACTTTAGCAATTAGGCGATTTAAAAAGATGTGTCTGACCGTGTCGAAGGTTGAAATGGAATGCCTTAATTCCTGTTGTTTTGCACTTTTATAATTGTGCGTAAACCATGCAATAAAAAGAACCTGTGGTAATCATGTATGTACGAATGTACATATGTACATATGTATGTGCATATGTATGTTACCTCATGACTAGTTTAAACACTTAAAAAAAACAAATTTTTGTTTTCGGCTTGTGCCGGTCTTCGCTTCTTTATTAACAGAAATCAACTAACTAATAATTAAATTCTTACACCTATTTATTGTAAAAAGTCACGTTGCTACTGCAGGTGATTCCGCTTGTTGTTGTTGCTGAAGATAGCCACTGTCGTCGTTCCCATGAACGGTAATGCGCCATCAGCATTTGAACGGATGCGCGTGTGGTGTCGTTGCCCGTGGGATACCGGCTACTGTCCCGCTCGCATGCTTACTCAGCATTGCACTTATTATTATGTTGGTTTACATATTTACAAGTGAGAAATTATGTAGACCAATTTCAGAGAATTTGGTGTTAACTCCTCCCCCTTTAAAACATGCAGCGTCCTCGTTGGATGGCATATCCTTTGAGAGAGTTGATATTTTTGGAATTTCTGATGACGGGGGTTTATCCTCTAAACTGCTTGTAATGACCTGAGTATTGATTTTAGCTTTTCTATTGGAAATTATCTTTTTAGTTATCTTGGTTATTAGGATAACTATTGATACTAGTATAAGTGTAGAGCCTATGGAAAGGCTTATCTCGTATTTTGTGCTTAAAGCATTGATTTCTTGGATGTTTGCTACATTAAGCTCTTTCAAATATTGTAAGGAAAGAACTTCTTCAAGGTATGTTGTAGCGTTTGACGATTTGATGATCGCTGGTAAGGGCTGCGCAAAAAGCTGATTTTTGTTGGAAAAATGTCTGTCTTCAATTGACAAGCTTGAATTGTCGTATTTAATTAAAAATGTGCCGTTCAGAGTTATTTCTTTGTTGTCTATTTCTAATGGTCCGTTGAAACTGTTGATGAATAATAGGCCGGGCGTAATTTCTTCTATTGTAGGTATGTGGTGGCTGTTGATCATTGTACAATTGGATGCATATCCCTTCAGTAAGTTTGGTATGCATTCGGTTAACGTGACTTCTTTTATACTACTTTGCTTACATAAAATTAAGTTATTCATATTCTTACAACTATCTTTTATTCCAAATATTTTTTCGTTACAAATTATTAAGTTTTCATATTCAAGTTTTATTGCTCTATTACCTTGTTTTACAGGTTTTACTATTATTGACTTACATACTTCTTTGTTTGTTAAGGGAAATCTTACAATGTAAATAATGGAAGATAGATTTGATGCAATTTTTACATCACTAAATTCAATTGCTCCGATTAAGTTTAAATAAGGCATATTTTGCTCTTCAACATTTTCTTTTATAAAATTTAATTCTTCGTTCGTAATATAAATGAGTTTACAATTCCGGCTTTTGCCCATTGTATTGAGTAATCAATATTTGTTAATTCTTCTTTAATAAATTTTAATTTTCTTTCAATATTTTTTCCAATTTCTAATTTAAGAGCATCGCTCGATTTTAATTCGCTTAAGATTACGTTAGACATATGCGTTACTTTATTTATTCTTTCTAATATAGATTTATTTATAATTACTTGTTGATTATTATTATTTATTACGTTATTTATTTTATCACCTAATATTCTGAAATCTTCATGGTCTGGGGATCTAGCAAGCCATTTCCAGGCTGTGCCGAGGGAATCTATTTCTCTTTTGGTCTTCCTGGGCTTCAACTGGGATAATATGGATCGGGTTAACTTCTCTTCCTGGGAAAGGAATGGGTAACTTCGGCTTTTCTTAGTTATGTCATGTTCAATTGTAGCGTGTATGTTGTCGAGTAGAGAATCGTACTGGTCAAGGTCAATTGAGTGTATTAGTCGAAATGTTCCGGTCTGAACCTTTGTGGTTCCTACCTCTATTGTCACTATGGGGCTATTTGTGTAATCCAAAATTTGGGTTTCCGCATTGCAGAAGGCAATTAAGATTCTGAAAATGAGAGTGAATTTATTTTTTAATGTGGCTTTTGTGTACGGTGCGGCCTGATTGTGTTAAAACTGTGTTGCCTTTGTCTTCCTTTACCATCTCCTTTTTATATCGTGGTGTTAGTTTATTTCCTAATCTATTGTTTATTTTTACGTAAATAATGTCATTATTGTGGTATGTCTTTACTTCGGATCTATTCTTATTGTGAAGTTCTAAATCCTTTTCCTGTTTATTTTCCAGATTTCTAATATTCTCGTCTCTATCTAGTTCTATTGGATTCTGTCCAATTGTCCGTCCAAAGAATAATTATATTGGTTTCCTTTTGATGACGGAATGAATGGAATGATTATATTTGTGTAAGGATTTATGGAGAAGATCATGAAAATCGGTGTGGGTATTTGTAGCTTTGGTGCATCGCAATACTTCGGATAGGGTGGAATGAAATCGCTCTATCTGACCATTTACTGAACTTTTATATGGTGGGGTTTTAAATATTTGTATACCTAGCTGGTTTTCTAACATGAAGGTTATTGGTGCTGCACTTAAGGATTTTTGATTGTCTATCACAATGTTTTCGGGAAATCCGAATATTTCTAATAGGTCTCTTAGGGGGGTTTTAATATCTTCGGTTGCTCTGGAAGATACGATGTTCGCTTGTGCGTACTTAGATAATTTGTCTATTGCCGTCAGAACAATTTTGTTATTAGTGAAATAGAGGTCTATATGAACAATATGACCAGGATACTTGGGAATCGGAGTTGGCTTCAGAATGGGTTTTACAGGATGTCTTTCATACTTGTTTTCCAAGCAAATTTTGCACTGTTTGGTTATTCGTTTTATTTTAGCATTCATTTGTGGGAAATAACATCTTTCTAAAAGTTGTGCTTTATTTTCTATAGGATTGCGATGAGCTCTTTGGTGTTCGTTAATTATTTCTGTTTCCTGATGTGATTCGTTTGTAATGTCCTCTACAAAGTTTCGAGTATAACGAACCTTGTATCTGCTGAAGTGAATTTGATAAATTATTTGAATTTTGCCTAAAATGCTGTCTTCTGTTTTTATGCAATTTGTTACCGAGGGATTCAGATATCTTTTTAATATGTTGGTAAGACTTTCTTTCGTAAAATCTCTTTCGATTATAATATGCCTGTGATAAGTAGGAAAGGTTATTTTGAACTGGTATGAAGATGTTTCGTCTGTTGAAATGAAAATTTGGTTTTTGAAAGCGTTGATTGGTGCATCAGTGTATGGTATTAGGGTTTGAGCTGAGCTTTCGTCACTATGCTGGGTTGCTGACATGGAATTAATTTGCTGAGGGGGTCTAGAAAGTGCGTCTGCTACGACGTTATTGTTACCAGGTTTGTATTTGATCTCATAATTATATTCTTCTAATATTGATTTCCATCTCTTCAGTTTGTTATTAGTATTTTTGTTACTAAGTGAATATGTTAACGGTTGATGGTCTGTGAAAATTTTAACTGTGGTGGAACCATAAAGATAATTCCTAAAAGTTTTCAAAGCCCATATTATGGCTAGAAGTTCTTTTTCGTTAGTTGCATAGTTTTCTTCGGTCTTTGTCAATGTTCTGGAAATGAAAGTTATGGGTTTGCCGTCCTGCTCTAGGACTGCTCCTATGGCGTGGTTTGATGCGTCAGTCGTCAGGTGAAATTCCTTTTCTAGATCTGGGTATTGTAATATAACGTCGGAGGACACGAGTGAGTTTTTTAATTTGTTAAATGCTTCTACTGCTTGATTATCAAGAGTAATTGTTATTTTTGAGGAAAGATTTTTGGACATTCGTCCCTCCTTCCCTCTCAAAAGTACTGTTAGGGGTTTGGCAAGTTTTGCATAATCTTTAATAAAACGGCGGTAATAACCGGAAAGTCCGAGAAATGATCGAAGGTCTTTTAAAGTTTGTGGGGGTGGGAAGTCTAAAATTGCTTTTACTTTTGTTGGATTCGTTTTTATTCCATTTTGGGAAACAACAAATCCCAAAAATTCTACTTCTTTTTTCCGAAATTCACATTTTTCAAGTTGAATTTTCATGTTAGCATTTTGTAGTGTCCTAAAGATGGTTTCTACATTTTTCAAATGAGAGTCCTCGTCTTTGCCGAAAATTATTATGTCATCAATGTATACGAAGCATATTTTTCCTATGTAATCTCTGAGGATGTCATCTAATGCTCGTTGGAATATGGAAGGGGCGTTTTTAAGGCCAAAAGGAAGTCTGGTAAATTCGTATTTACCATTGTTAACTGAAAAAGCTGTCTTTGCAATATCGGATTCAACCAAGGGAATTTGATGAAAGCCACTTTTGAGGTCAAGAACTGTAAAAAATTTATTTTTTCCTAGTTGGGAAAGTACTTCGTTTGTGTCTGGAATTGGGTAGCGGTCAGGTATTGTAATCGAATTCAATTTACGATAGTCGATTACCATTCTATATTTTTTTGTACCAGAAGCATCGCTTTTTTGGGTACTACCCAGATAGGAGAATTATAAGGTGATCGGGAAGGTCTTATTATTCCATCTTCAAGCAATTTTGTTATTTGTTTTTCTACTTCATCCTTAAGAGACATGGGGTATGGGTAATATCTAGAATATACTGGATCCTGGGTGGTGGTCCTTATTTCGGCTTTTACTACAGTGGTATATGTTAATTTTTCGTCTGGGTCGGAAAAAAGTTGTGGGTATAAATGGCATAAAGTTTGAAGTTTTCCTGTTTGCTGGTCTGTGAGGTGTCCTGTTCTAATTTCGATATTGTTGACTGATTTTGCCTTTTGTTGTTTAATTGCTATTTTTATCCTGTTTTTTATTAGCATGTAACTTTTTGATGTGAAAATTTTGTCTTCTAGCTGTTTTAAGCTATCGTTACCGAGAATTCCGTGAAAGGATTTCAGCGTCGGTAGAATGAAAAATTTAAGATTTTCGTCTTTTAATCCAAAAAGGTTAATAAAGGTATGGTGGTTTATTTTTATGTTTCCTCCTACTGAGGTTGCGTAGAAAATTTCTTTGTTGGGAATTGAATTTTTGGCAAGATTTGGTTGAATGTAATTTTTATTTGATCCTGTATCGACTAAAAAATTTAAAATTTTTCCGTTACCGTCTTTGCATTGGAAGTATGGTAACGTGGAATTCGTTAGCCTAAAAAAGGAATATCGGAAAATTCGTATGGGGTTTCTTGTGGCGTGTCGTCATACGCGGTGTATTGGTTGTAGTAATCTTCGAAAGTTTGTTCCTCTAATTGTTCGTTTTGCTGTCCTGAGTCCTGTACCATGTTATCGGTGGTCTCTATATTGTTAATTCTATTTTGTTTAAAGGGCTCATGTATTTGATGGGAGGGTGCTATTGGACGTTTTCCGGCGAGGAAGTTATTGTTGGGCCTATTCATATAATTAACGTTCTTTGTCCTGAGAGATTCATCTATTTCCATTGGGGTTGGTGGCTTCGGTTGGGTAGGTCTTGATGGTGGGTTGTTGAACTGATTGGGTCTAGGTGGTTGGTTGTTGAACTGATTGGGTCTAAGTAGTTGTTTTGGAGGGTAAGTGAAATTTTGTTGAGGATTAGGGTTGCTTGGGTACTGCTGGTATTGTTGATAGCGTGGAAACTGTTGGTACTGAGGCTGTAAAATCCTATAATTTGATGGTTGTCCTAGATTTCCTGAGCGAGGTACCGGTTGTGGTAGGTAAGCGAGATTAGGGTAAAATGGTGTTTGCTTCCGTGGAGGAAGTGGAGGCGCATTATTTTTACGCAAATTGAGCTGGTTTCCGAACGCGTGTTGAGTTCTAAGGTTTTGGTTTTGCAGTTTCATGCACAACTGGAGTGCTTTAGGTAAGTCGGTAGGCTCTTTTATCCCAAGTAATTTTGGAAGTTCACCATTCAAACCTCTAACGAAAGTATCTAAAGCCTTGTCACGGTATGTTTTCGTTAAAATGTGTAGGGATTCTGAGCCTATTTCTACACAAGATATTTTATTCAATATTAATGAAAGGTGAGAAAATACCAATTTTGTTATTTGTTTTTCTACTTCATCCTTAAGAGACATGGGGTATGGGTAATATCTAGAATATACTGGATCCTGGGTGGTGGTCCTTATTTCGGCTTTTACTACAGTGGTATATGTTAATTTTTCGTCTGGGTCGGAAAAAAGTTGTGGGTATAAATGGCATAAAGTTTGAAGTTTTCCTGTTTGCTGGTCTGTGAGGTGTCCTGTTCTAATTTCGATATTGTTGACTGATTTTGCCTTCTGTTGTTTAATTGCTATTTTTATCCTGTTTTTTATTAGCATGTAACTTTTTGATGTGAAAATTTTGTCTTCTAGCTGTTTTAAGCTATCGTTACCGAGAATTCCGTGAAAGGATTTCAGCGTCGGTAGAATGAAAAATTTAAGATTTTCGTCTTTTAATCCAAAAAGGTTAATAAAGGTATGGTGGTTTATTTTTATGTTTCCTCCTACTGAGGTTGCGTAGAAAATTTCTTTGTTGGGAATTGAATTTTTGGCAAGATTTGGTTGAATGTAATTTTTATTTGATCCTGTATCGACTAAAAAATTTAAAATTTTTCCGTTACCGTCTTTGCATTGGAAGTATGGTAACGTGGAATTCGTTAGCCTAAAAAAGGAATATCGGAAAATTCGTATGGGGTTTCTTGTGGCGTGTCGTCATACGCGGTGTATTGGTTGTAGTAATCTTCGAAAGTTTGTTCCTCTAATTGTTCGTTTTGCTGTCCTGAGTCCTGTACCATGTTATCGGTGGTCTCTATATTGTTAATTCTATTTTGTTTAAAGGGCTCATGTATTTGATGGGAGGGTGCTATTGGACGTTTTCCGGCGAGGAAGTTATTGTTGGGCCTATTCATATAATTAACGTTCTTTGTCCTGAGAGATTCATCTATTTCCATTGGGGTTGGTGGCTTCGGTTGGGTAGGTCTTGATGGTGGGTTGTTGAACTGATTGGGTCTAGGTGGTTGGTTGTTGAACTGATTGGGTCTAAGTAGTTGTTTTGGAGGGTAAGTGAAATTTTGTTGAGGATTAGGGTTGCTTGGGTACTGCTGGTATTGTTGATAGCGTGGAAACTGTTGGTACTGAGGCTGTAAAATCCTATAATTTGATGGTTGTCCTAGATTTCCTGAGCGAGGTACCGGTTGTGGTAGGTAAGCGAGATTAGGGTAAAATGGTGTTTGCTTCCGTGGAGGAAGTGGAGGCGCATTATTTTTACGCAAATTGAGCTGGTTTCCGAACGCGTGTTGAGTTCTAAGGTTTTGGTTTTGCAGTTTCATGCACAACTGGAGTGCTTTAGGTAAGTCGGTAGGCTCTTTTATCCCAAGTAATTTTGGAAGTTCACCATTCAAACCTCTAACGAAAGTATCTAAAGCCTTGTCACGGTATGTTTTCGTTAAAATGTGTAGGGATTCTGAGCCTATTTCTACACAAGATATTTTATTCAATATTAATGAAAGGTGAGAAAATACCTCTTGGTAAAAATCGTTTATTGATTTGTTTCCCTGGAAGAGGGTTGACATTTGGTATTCCAAAGTACCAATGTCTCTTTTGCCCGCGTAATGTGTATTTAGGCATTTGGAAATTGCTTCCCAATTAAGAGGGGTATTGTAGGATTCTAAGGCAACGTCGGCATTTCCCGTTATCTTATTACGAATGACATTTAAAATGCCAAAATAACGAGGAGTACCTATTTCGTTTTCATATATCCTGAGTATCCTTTCAACGCTCTTTTTCCAAGAAGCGAATTCCTTGGGGTTTCCTGAGAATTCTCTCAGACATCTCACTACGTCAGGTACTCTGTCGATTCCTGCCAAATTATTTGCATGTCTGGGCTCAATTATTTGGTCGGTCACAATTACCCGTGCAGGATTTATTGCGTTTTGTATCAGGTTTGGCGCTTCCGCCGAAAGAACCTGTGACACTATGCTTCTAATAGCATTTGCCAGCTCTGGACTCAATTGTGGATCGTTGGCTTGAGGAGGGTTATTAGAGTTTAAAACGGAGGGTCTAATTAGATTATCAGGCATTTTTTGAGTTATTTATTTTTTAACCTAGTTTTCAAAAAATGTTTCGTTATTTTTTGTGATGTTTTAGTGGATTTTAACAATCTCTGGAGGGTCCCGTGGAGGTGAATCGCAGAGTTGTTTTTTGATTTATCCTAAAGATTTTATTTATTTTATAGGCTGTCCGAGCCCTTGGTTTATATTTTTTTTATAAAAAAAATTTTTTAATTAATTTTTTTTGTTTTCTTTTATGTACTGTTATTAATTGAACAGAAAAAAAATTTTCAAAGCACTAGTTTAGTCAAATGTTCTTAAAAATTAATTAGAACGCATATTTTCGTAAAATATTTGCCTTAACTTAACTCGAGCACTTGTCTTTAAAATATTTCCTTTAAAAATTTAATTGAGCTCTTGACTTTGTTAAATATTTTCTTAAAATTTTTATAGGAGTACTTGTTTTATATTTTCTTTTAAGGACTAGTTAGAACACTTGTTTGTTTTGCAAAATATTATTATTTTTTTTTTTTTTTTTTTTTTTTTTTTAAATCACTTAGAGCACTTAATAACATAATATTTCTTGAAAATCATATGTTAAATCTAAAATCTTACATTAACAGCAACATGCCCCACGGCGCAAGCTGAGTTATCCTGTTTGATTCCTACTAAGGCTCCCGCGTTGCGCACTCTTCGTGGTGCGTGATTATCTTCTATAGAAGTTTATCACCGTTTATTTTGTTGTTTCTGGGCCAGCCGGTCCTTGCGCTATGGCTAGAAGTTCTTTTTCGTTAGTTGCATAGTTTTCTTCGGTCTTTGTCAATGTTCTGGAAATGAAAGTTATGGGTTTGCCGTCCTGCTCTAGGACTGCTCCTATGGCGTGGTTTGATGCGTCAGTCGTCAGGTGAAATTCCTTTTCTAGATCTGGGTATTGTAATATAACGTCGGAGGACACGAGTGAGTTTTTTAATTTGTTAAATGCTTCTACTGCTTGATTATCAAGAGTAATTGTTATTTTTGAGGAAAGATTTTTGGACATTCGTCCCTCCTTCCCTCTCAAAAGTACTGTTAGGGGTTTGGCAAGTTTTGCATAATCTTTAATAAAACGGCGGTAATAACCGGAAAGTCCGAGAAATGATCGAAGGTCTTTTAAAGTTTGTGGGGGTGGGAAGTCTAAAATTGCTTTTACTTTTGTTGGATTCGTTTTTATTCCATTTTGGGAAACAACAAATCCCAAAAATTCTACTTCTTTTTTCCGAAATTCACATTTTTCAAGTTGAATTTTCATGTTAGCATTTTGTAGTGTCCTAAAGATGGTTTCTACATTTTTCAAATGAGAGTCCTCGTCTTTGCCGAAAATTATTATGTCATCAATGTATACGAAGCATATTTTTCCTATGTAATCTCTGAGGATGTCATCTAATGCTCGTTGGAATATGGAAGGGGCGTTTTTAAGGCCAAAAGGAAGTCTGGTAAATTCGTATTTACCATTGTTAACTGAAAAAGCTGTCTTTGCAATATCGGATTCAACCAAGGGAATTTGATGAAAGCCACTTTTGAGGTCAAGAACTGTAAAAAATTTATTTTTTCCTAGTTGGGAAAGTACTTCGTTTGTGTCTGGAATTGGGTAGCGGTCAGGTATTGTAATCGAATTCAATTTACGATAGTCGATTACCATTCTATATTTTTTTGTACCAGAAGCATCGCTTTTTTGGGTACTACCCAGATAGGAGAATTATAAGGTGATCGGGAAGGTCTTATTATTCCATCTTCAAGCAATTTTGTTATTTGTTTTTCTACTTCATCCTTAAGAGACATGGGGTATGGGTAATATCTAGAATATACTGGATCCTGGGTGGTGGTCCTTATTTCGGCTTTTACTACAGTGGTATATGTTAATTTTTCGTCTGGGTCGGAAAAAAGTTGTGGGTATAAATGGCATAAAGTTTGAAGTTTTCCTGTTTGCTGGTCTGTGAGGTGGCCTGTTCTAATTTCGATATTGTTGACTGATTTTGCCTTTTGTTGTTTAATTGCTATTTTTATCCTGTTTTTTATTAGCATGTAATTTTTTGATGTGAAAATTTTGTCTTCTAGCTGTTTTAAGCTATCGTTACCGAGAATTCCGTGAAAGGATTTCAGCGTCGGTAGAATGAAAAATTTAAGATTTTCGTCTTTTAATCCAAAAAGGTTAATAAAGGTATGGTGGTTTATTTTTATGTTTCCTCCTACTGAGGTTGCGTAGAAAATTTCTTTGTTGGGAATTGAATTTTTGGCAAGATTTGGTTGAATGTAATTTTTATTTGATCCTGTATCGACTAAAAAATTTAAAATTTTTCCGTTACCGTCTTTGCATTGGAAGTATGGTAACGTGGAATTCGTTAGCCTAAAAAATGAATATCGGAAAATTCGTATGGGGTTTCTTGTGGCGTGTCGTCATACGCGGTGTATTGGTTGTAGTAATCTTCGAAAGTTTGTTCCTCTAATTGTTCGTTTTGCTGTCCTGAGTCCTGTACCATGTTATCGGTGGTCTCTATATTGTTAATTCTATTTTGTTTAAAGGGCTCATGTATTTGATGGGAGGGTGCTATTGGACGTTTTCCGGCGAGGAAGTTATTGTTGGGCCTATTCATATAATTAACGTTCTTTGTCCTGAGAGATTCATCTATTTCCATTGGGGTTGGTGGCTTCGGTTGGGTAGGTCTTGATGGTGGGTTGTTGAACTGATTGGGTCTAGGTGGTTGGTTGTTGAACTGATTGGGTCTAAGTAGTTGTTTTGGAGGGTAAGTGAAATTTTGTTGAGGATTAGGGTTGCTTGGGTACTGCTGGTATTGTTGATAGCGTGGAAACTGTTGGTACTGAGGCTGTAAAATCCTATAATTTGATGGTTGTCCTAGATTTCCTGAGCGAGGTACCGGTTGTGGTAGGTAAGCGAGATTAGGGTAAAATGGTGTTTGCTTCCGTGGAGGAAGTGGAGGCGCATTATTTTTACGCAAATTGAGCTGGTTTCCGAACGCGTGTTGAGTTCTAAGGTTTTGGTTTTGCAGTTTCATGCACAACTGGAGTGCTTTAGGTAAGTCGGTAGGCTCTTTTATCCCAAGTAATTTTGGAAGTTCACCATTCAAACCTCTAACGAAAGTATCTAAAGCCTTGTCACGGTATGTTTTCGTTAAAATGTGTAGGGATTCTGAGCCTATTTCTACACAAGATATTTTATTCAATATTAATGAAAGGTGAGAAAATACCTCTTGGTAAAAATCGTTTATTGATTTGTTTCCCTGGAAGAGGGTTGACATTTGGTATTCCAAAGTACCAATGTCTCTTTTGCCCGCGTAATGTGTATTTAGGCATTTGGAAATTGCTTCCCAATTAAGAGGGGTATTGTAGGATTCTAAGGCAACGTCGGCATTTCCCGTTATCTTATTACGAATGACATTTAAAATGCCAAAATAACGAGGAGTACCTATTTCGTTTTCATATATCCTGAGTATCCTTTCAACGCTCTTTTTCCAAGAAGCGAATTCCTTGGGGTTGCCTGAGAATTCTCTCAGACATCTCACTACGTCAGGTACTCTGTCGATTCCTGCCAAATTATTTGCATGTCTGGGCTCAATTATTTGGTCAGTCACAATTACCCGTGCAGGATTTATTGCGTTTTGTATCAGGTTTGGCGCTTCCGCCGAAAGAACCTGTGACACTATGCTTCTAATAGCATTTGCCAGCTCTGGACTCAATTGTGGATCGTTGGCTTGAGGAGGGTTATTAGAGTTTAAAACGGAGGGTCTAATAAGATTATCAGGCATTTTTTGAGTTATTTATTTTTTAACCTAGTTTTCAAAAAATGTTTCGTTATTTTTTGTGATGTTTTAGTGGATTTTAACAATCTCTGGAGGGTCCCGTGGAGGTGAATCGCAGAGTTGTTTTTTGATTTATCCTAAAGATTTTATTTATTTTATAGGCTGTCCGAGCCCTTGGTTTATATTTTTTTTATAAAAAAAATTTTTTAATTAATTTTTTTTGTTTTCTTTTATGTACTGTTATTAATTGAACAGAAAAAAAATTTTCAAAGCACTAGTTTAGTCAAATGTTCTTAAAAATTAATTAGAACGCATATTTTCGTAAAATATTTGCCTTAACTTAACTCGAGCACTTGTCTTTAAAATATTTCCTTTACAAATTTAATTGAGCTCTTGACTTTGTTAAATATTTTCTTAAAATTTTTATAGGAGTACTTGTTTTATATTTTCTTTTAAGGACTAGTTAGAACACTTGTTTGTTTTGCAAAATATTATTATTTATTTTTTTTTTTTTTTTTTTTTTAAATCACTTAGAGCACTTAATAACATAATATTTCTTGAAAATCATATGTTAAATCTAAATTCTTACATTAACAGCAACATGTCCCACGGCACAAGCTGAGTTAACCTGTTTGATTCCTACTAAGGCTCCCGCGTTGCCGCGTTGCGCACTCTTCGTGGTGCGTGATTATCTTCTATAGAAGTTTATCACCGTTTATTTTGTTGTTTCTGGGTCAGCCGGTCCTTGCGCTAATTATCTCAGTTAAGGGATCCTTGAAGATTATTTTAATTTTAATTTATTTCACGGATCGCGAGGCACTACTTTAGGGCCTTTACTTAATTGAGCGGGCGCGACTGGCACGTTGGGCGCCAGTTACCTCATGACTAGTTTAAACACTTAAAAAAAACAAATTTTTGTTTTCGGCTTGTGCCGGTCTTCGCTTCTTTATTAACAGAAATCAACTAACTAATAATTAAATTCTTACGCCTATTTATTGTAAAAAGTCACGTTGCTACTGCAGGTGATTCCGCTTGTTGTTGTTGCTGAAGATAGCCACTGTCGTCGTTCCCATGAACGGTAATGCGCCATCAGCATTTGAACGGATGCGCGTGTGGTGTCGTTGCCCGTGGGATACCGGCTACTGTCCCGCTCGCATGCTTACTCAGCATTGCACTTATTATGATGTTGGTTTATATATTTACAAGTGAGAAATTATGTAGACCAATTTCAGAGAATTTGGTGTTAACTTGTACAAACAAAACATGCATACATATGTATGTGCATATGTACAAACAGAACAAAAACGAAGGTGGCGTGATTTTGGGCATCTGCACAGTTGTGTGTATGTAGGTATGTATGTACAAATGCACAGTTATTTACGGCTGGCGTAATGAGGTGACAAGGATTGCGAAATAGGCGGCGAAAGTGAAGTTAGAGCTCTAGCGAAGACAAATGAACACGATGATATATTGTATGTATGTATTTTTAAAACGCGATTGGCTACGAAGACTGCCCACCTGAACGGCTCTCCACGAATCTAGCATAAGGGAATAGTACAGTCAGTCCAACAGTGGATTCGATCTGACTCTATGGGATATATAGTTACCACAGATTGGAGGAGTTCTGCTAGCAACATTGTAGCGCACACCAGCGATAACGTTGTATCTTGCGTTGTACGAATGACTACGTAAATGCAAGCGCCATAAGCCCTTGAGCCACCTGCAAATGCATGGATTTCAGTAGTATCATTAAGTGAAACGTATCTCAGAATTTGTACATATGTTGTCGATGAGATGCAAATGTTGTTGGAAGTTACGCCTTTGTGTGTAGACATTTTGTGGCTCCTTTCATTCCAATCCAGTTTTAGTTGCCAAAATTGTTGCATAAGAAGTTTGCACGAGACGATGAGGGGGTTAAGCAGCCCAAGCGGATCGAAAAACGAGCTATCTGCGACAATATTGACCTCTTGGTTGCCTTTCACTTTGATGGCCGAGTGTTATAGTTAAAGATAAAATAGTCTTGCATTAGTGACCATTTTAAGCTAAGAGTTTTAATGTACTCAGAACCACCGAGCTTAGTAATTTCTGCTCTGTCTTCGTGGTGTTCGCCCTCAATAATACTCATCTCGTTCGAGGCAAATTTGCGAAGAGGTAAACCACCGCTGTTAAGATGCGACGTGACTTGTTGTTTGATTACGATGACTTCGTTGACCGTTGACGCGCCAGTCATCAAGTTGTCAACGTAAAAATCCTTGATGGTGACGGCTGCTCCAATCGGAATTCGGGTGGGCTCATCGTTTGATAGCTGACGTAGGCATTTAGTGGCAAGGTATGGTGCGGCTTTCAACACATAGTGATGCGGAGAAAAGTAGCTCACCACTGTGTTGTCTTCGCCGCTGGTCAAATGGTTCATGGATTTGTACGCATCCATGAACTCGTCGTAGTGCTTGAATAGAGAAGGATTTCGTGAGAATCTATATTTCAAAACAGCTAACCTTTTGAGTGCGATGTCGTGAGAATGGTCTAGCATCTGAGGGTCTTCTTTGAATGGCAAGCGCATGATAAATTTGTTGCTGCCTAGGCATCTTATTGTGGTTTCAAAGAACTCCTCACAAGCCTTTTCTCCTGCTGAGAGAAATTTTGTTGGATTGTTATGACACTCAAGCATCCCAATTTTTTCGAGCAGATGGTCGAGTTGAGGCTGACTACTAGTGGTGATGAATGTCTTGTAGATTGGTATGGATCACGATAATGGCGATGAGTTCGACGACGATAATAATGATGATGGCAGTGCTGACTGAGGTGATTGAGCAACTCCCGACACAATCCATCCCAGTTTGGTTTTTTTGAGTACGGAGGAGCTGTCAGGGATCTTGATCTGGCCTACCGGCAACAAATCTAAGAATAAGCCTTCGCCAATAAGCCCGTCAATACCGCCTGGTTCATGAAATTTGCGGCCTTTATTGTTGTTCTTTTATTATCCGCGTTTTAGTTGTTGCAGTGTCAGTTTCGTCATATGTTCTATGTAGTAATGTGTGATGGCTCACGTTGGCACCTATGCCGAGAGGGACATGCACTAGAGCTATGACTCTTACCTAAGCAGCTGATGCATAGGTGTAGCCGCTTGACTTAAATGTATCACTCAACTGGATCAAACCTCTTTAATGATTAATAATTGAATGGTCTACGTCGTAGGGAGGCTTCGCAAAATGCACATTTGGTAGCTTAAGTGAGGTTGTTTCTCTGCGGTGGCTTTTTAGTGGTAGACGTATGGTGGTTGGAGCTACCTCAAGTACGTTGAATGTCTGTCAGCGACATTCCAAAAATGTGGCGAGATCTGCCCATGTTGGCAACATCTTGTTCGGGTGGATGCAACTAGGTGCAACAGAATGCCCTATCTGCTGTGTTGTTGTCAGTTATCATATGGCACGAAGATTTACGTTGACGATGTCGATGAAATTTCGATGAATCGGTACTGTCGATGATAATAGTGATTGAACATCACAAACCTGCTGCAAATGCACTTGAAAAATTAGGCGGCTGTTGTTGAGCTGAGCGACGATGAGCTCCAAGGCAACCTTGTAGTTATCGTTGGTAAACCCGAGTGACTGAATTAGACGCGATGCTTTTCTGTCAGCCACGAACACAAATATTGAAGCTTTACAACGTTTGACAACTCTTTGTTGCAATGAACCAGAGTTGAAAAAATATTGTAAAAGTCTAACCAATCACGCTGCTACCCAATGAAGTGCGTCAATCGGAGTTTCGGAAAGTTGATGCGATTACATTGTTATCGTTCGCTGGAAATATGAATGCTGCAGAAGTGCTGGAGAGACTCTATGGTTTTCAGAGCGGCCATGGGGTCAGCGATTGCCGCCTTTGTCACAATATGCGATTGTTCGAAAGTAGTCCGATGGTCTTCCTCTAGCTGCGACTCATCAAGTTCCTCCAGCTGAGCCTACAGTTCCTCAAACACATTGTAGTGGCGCTCTAGTAACTCCAATTTTACTCTCAGTTATCGCAGTGATTGTGATTGGTCATCAATGTTAACACGCCAAGATTGTAAGCGTGCCAGAAAATTTGTACGTTGTTTAACTTTTACACGTACGCTGCTGACAGGCCATCGCTGCTTCTGGTTGGCTATCAGATGAAGCTACTTAAAAATCACGTACCGTAGTCCGAAGAATGGAGTGGATGCCTTGAGCCAAATCCAACTCGAAGGACTTTGTACTTGTAACACCACCTTTCACTTTGGCCGCAGAACACTCTTCGATATTTTTACAAAAAAATGCATATTCCAATCGCAATTTCTTATAAATGAATGTTTGGAAATTACAGAGTTTGATTTCCTTACACCTCCCAACATGTTTAAGAGTAAGAAAAGAGTATTTAAATTTTGAAGGATCTGGCATCACCAGTAATGAAGTATGGAGGGAATAGTTCAGCAATTATGTGTCTACGATTATTGGAGAATAAAAACAGATTTAGAAAAAACCAGCTAAAAGAATGAATTCTTACACATTGTTCGGTGAGGGGTGAACAAATATGGGGGCCGGGAATTGATCTTGAATTCCGCGGCAAACGGTTAGCGTGCGCCGATGGTTAAGATTTATCCAACCAAAAAAGATACCAGCAAATTGCTTCTATAGTCAAGTTTCTCTTGCACGTGGGCAAGCTATTTATTTACTAGCTGAAATAAATAAATATATATATATAAAAGTTAAAAGATCTTTGATCCTACACTTAAAAAAATAGAATTTAAGGGCCAACTTGCCCAAGGAAAAGCACTAATTAGAACGTTATAAAAATATTTATTCAATTAGAACTACACAATTTAGTCTTAAGAATACTAGCACTCCTATGCAACTGACTGCATAGCTGCCACCAACCCAAACACCAGCCCTCGGTGGGCAGCGACGCAACCCTTGCGTAATGGTTTGCAATGGTGCCGACTGTGGCCTTGGTTTCCCACGGTCATATTTCGCTGCGTTGCGAAATGTTTCGATTGCGTAAGTATGGCCGGCGGTAACGACCGTGGCCTTGGTTTCCCATAGGTGTTGTATTGCCCAATTGCATTATATGGTGAAATGCAATTCTGCTGACACAGCGGCACGTGTATTGGTTGACTGTGGGAACTGTGTGTTTTAGGTGCTGGCAAATATGTTAACTTATATATATATACTAGCTGGCCCGGCGAACTTCGTCCCGCCCAATTTTTATTTGAAATAGTTAAAACGCTTTTTGAACTTAAATATTTTTGGCGAAGTTCGTTCTTTGTTTTGTTGTGTAGCGTGTAAACAAATAAAGAAGATGGCTCTCCAACACGCTAACATGCCACATACATACCTATGTATGTATGTACATATGAAACTGTAAAATTTTGAACTTAAACGATAAATCGGTTTGAATCATTCGAATTCTCAGAATGAACATTTCCTCACTTTTAGATTTGCTGTGTTGTAGTAAACTATTCACTACAGTGAAATTATTTTTTATGAATAAAGACGGAAACCTTATATATCTGGTATAAAAATCCACGGGATTGAGATTTGAACTTGAGGTCAAAATTTTTAAAATTATAGATGAAAATTTTCGTAGAGTTGATAATAAACTCAAATTTTCATAAAATAGTTCATTTTTGATTTTATATTCAAGTTTTTAACAAATAAGTTAATTACAAAATTGTTAGTTGATAACATGTAACATTTAATTTTATAATCTTAGGATAGATAATTCTTAATTTTTAATAGTAGTATTTATTTTTTTGAATTATAAACATTTTAATTTAACTTAGCACTAATCGGTGCACAATATTTTTGGTTAACCTGTCTCGAGCTAAGACAAATAGATTTGATGGTTTTCCCACACGTGAGCATGCAACATATAATTGCCCATGGGAAAAACATGGATTATCCAAATCTAACCCACAAATGGACATTGTTTGGCCTTGAGACTTATTTATGGACATGGCAAAAGCTAAACGAATAGGAAACTGTAGTCTTCTGAATGGTATCGTAGATTCTGACGGTATCATTGGAATACGGGGCAACAGGACCACTTCTCCTTTAAACTTTCCAGTCAAAATGGTTGCTTCAAGAATATTCCCTGTTAACTTTTTGATGACCAAACGTGTACCGGTCCATAACCGAGGTGGATTCAAATTACGCAGAAGACTAATAATTGAACCAATCTTCAACCGAAGAATATGTGGTGGCATTCCGGGTATATCTAGAGAGTTTAAAAATTCAGTTGGAAAATTTACACTTTCATTTTCATCAACAACAGTATCGATTGATTTAAAAGACATCAGATCGCCTGGCAACAATTGTTGTATCTGGAAGTTAATTTCGTCAACATCAACATTTTTGGCTGCCAAAATAGCCCGCCCACTGAGCCAGTTATTTATTTCACGGATTGTATGTGATTTTTGCTTAAATTTGGAATATTGGAAGTCATAGAAATAAGTGTCAATAAATGTAGCGCCATCTACTGCAATAGCACATATAGCTCTAAATTTAACTCCAAATGTACATTTAGCCATACAAAATTCTATACCTAAAGTCAACTAAATGAAATTTTTTTTTGAATTTAGGAAATACATGCAGAAATCAACTCTGCAATTTCCTAAATTCCTCTGAAATCTCCCAAATTCGAGGAAGATTTACTGGAAAAGAGTGGCAGCATTGCTTATTTGTCTGACCATACATACATAACTTTATTTATTTCACGGATTGTATGTGATTTTTTCTTAAATTTGGAATATTGGAAGTCATAGACTCGTATAACTTTACCACAAATAATATAAATTTCAAACAACGCATTTTCATTTAATGTTTTTAGCAAGTGGCAGCTTTTGTTATGACAGCCTAAATCCATGAACATTTACTGTTGAAATTGATAAAACACCGCCAGCTGCTAGAATCATAATAAATGTAGCGCCATCTACTGTAACATACCGCACTTACTCAATACCGCCAGCTGGTGGAATCACAATAACTGTAGCGCCATCTACTGTAGCGCACTTACTCATACCGCTGTTAGCGCCACCAACTGGTGGATAGCTCTTTGCTAATAATAAAGAAATAATTTGCAATAAATAAATAATGCGACTATAAGGAGAGTTATAAACTATCCTATCTTTCAAGTTGGACCAAACTGCACACAGTGTTAAAAATTTCATTAAAATCGGTTCAGTAGTTTAGGAGTCCATCGAAATCAAACAACGTGACACGTGATTTTTATATATTAAGATATAGATATATATATATTCAGAATCCGGGACCTTACGTGTGTATTGCTCGGAGTTCTCTACCAAAGTGGCCGAGAGCTGGTTGATCGCAAATGCGAAACCCTCATCCGAGGCGAGTTTTAGGACTCGAGAGAGAGGAGACAAAGTAACTAGTAAGTGTTACCATTGGTGCATTAGCAATATCAGCAAGTGGCATTTTCTTGATAATTCAGCCACACGGTTGCTGACTTAAATACACATTTTATAAGAAATATGTGCAGTGTTTATATTAAAATTTTGTGAAGAAAATTAAGAAACTTTAACAACAAATAACTTTAAAACTATTAATATCTTTGCCTAAAATTTTATAAATACTTGTGAATTTCATTAAAAAATTCCACGTGAAATTGTTAAGTTTGTGACATTCTGCCATAAAAAAAATAAATAAATTTGTTAAACAAATTTGTTTAGCAAAGCGAAGTGATTACTTCCACGTTATTAGAGGCCAACCATACCTAGCATTTGTACTCGATTATGGCCGAAGCCGAAGTTCGTGTGCTGCTTATTTGCAAGCGAAAACCGCGAGAAGATGGCAAAGTATATATGTACATAAGTATGCCAAAATATGGGAATAGAAGTGTGAAGTGAACGAATGGTCATTTCAGCTGTTTCAAGGCGTTGTAAACTGAGTAACTCTATCATTCTTCGAGCTGAAAACTTTAGCGGACAATACAAAAGGCTGGGGAGACTAGCACTATTATGGAAGAAGCGAAGCAAATAAGAAGGCAAATAGTTGATTGCAATAAAATAATTCTTAAAAAACTAAAAAATTCCACGGGAACCAGCGTAAAAAATTTAAACCCCATATTAGCATTCAGTCTGCAGAAAAGTAGATATCAAATTGAGATATTATTTTAGTTTTAAGATCTACCCAAAGATGGCTTCTACTTCCCGCAATGCCACAAACAGCTCTCCTTCGGTCAAAGAAAAAGGTATACGAAAGGTGACGAAGTTTCATTATACCTATACTTTTTGCTGAATTATGTTATGAATAATTTTGTTTCAACGGGATTAAAAGCTAAACGTAAATGTTAACGTGTCTAATGTTTGAGTTGTGTTTTATTTATTTTCAGTCCCTAGATTTAATTGTTTTAGTGAGACTTTAGGATTCCCATAGGAAATTACCTTGCGACTTAAAAAAAATAAAATTTAACTAAGTTCATACGGAATACCTTCATTACCAAAAGTATTAATACGCATAGGTATCGGTACTTTAAACCCGATATTCTTCAGGTATCGATACTACTTCCAAGAAAGTATAGATACCTGCATAGTTATCGCTTCATTTCTAATGTCATATGGAAGGCAAAGCTCAGGTTCTCCTATGGAAACTCAAAAAATTTAAACTAACGACGGTTTTCTGGAACTTAGGCTCATGTCAAGTCACTAAATTTGAGAATTTCAGTGAAATATATTTTTTGTGACTTGCGTCGATTTCGGTATTCAGTAAGCAACAGTCTCGAAATATTTCACCAAAAACTGTGGTGAAAAGCAGTAGAGACAATTAGCTCATCGTATGTTCAGCTAAAGCTGCACAATCAACCTCAATGAAAATGTGTTCATTTTTTTCCAATTATTTGTATTGTGTAGATATGATAAACTTTATTTATCTAATAGTGAAAGTTAAATTACATTATTGATGGAATTAAAAAATAGCGGTACCACGCCCGATCCCTTTGGCAACTAGGGTTGGCGTGTTATGATAAGAGACTCACGTTTGCATCGATTTGTAGCACTTTGCCAACATTATTATTACTCTCTAACAATTAAAACAATATGGTTAATCTAAAATTAGCCATTATTAACGTTCAAAATTCTTTAATAGAGACTAAAATGTATATGTCATATCTTTGATCGTGGTATGAGGTGAAACTGAAAAACGCCCACAAGCTTAAAATATACGAGTACAGCATTTAAAGATTTACAATTTTCTTCTTTTTGTCTCGCAACTTTTGTTCAAAGTATTGAACTTTGTGGCAATTCTTGAGAATAAGGCGCTACAAAACCATATCTGGCAGCTACTTAATGTCCTGTTTATAGACTAATAAATTTCAAAAAGCATTGGTAGCATTGTTATGTAGTATCTAGTTAATAACGGGTATATTCTGTATGTTACCGAACATTTTGTTACCAATACATTTTATTACCGAAAGTTGTAATCGCTTCCAGTAACCGCAATTTTTCCGTAGAAGGTAACACTGTCAACTACTATGCTGCCTACTAAAAGAGGCAGTGTTACCACTTTTACGTAAAATTCACGCAAAATCAACTATATATAAGATTGAATTTGCATTGTTACAACTTTTTATAATTTCCCTTTTCGTTCCACGCCGAGGCTAAATATGTGTGAAAAATGAATTTCCAACTCCAAAAAAGAAATAAGCATCTATTGCCACGTTATTACCAGCCAATATGATGGCAACAAAATTCACCGGTAATAAGTGAACACAGAATACAAAAAGGGTATAAAAGACGCCAGAGCCTTTTGTTACCGGTGCAGAATATACCTGTAAGAATAGTTTCGAGTTTGTTTTAGGAATGCCTTTCTTACTGAATACATTTGTAAAAAAGTTAATTCTTAAATTTATTCCGCATTTATTTTTAATGTATCCTTTCAATTTTCCAGAATTTCACCCAGTGGCGGCAACACCTCTACTGAAAAGAAATATCTGTATATGATGACGGCACCTGCCGCAAGCGCAGTTTATACCAAGGAAGTTAAATCCTAAGCAAAAAACAAATATTGCCAAATATACACACCCAAGTTGCCAGAGTTGAATAAATGAAAATCTAGCGCATTTACTCGAATCTATCACATCGTTATGATACAAATGTTAGGTAGTTGGAATATATTGTTAATATCAATTTATTGCATCGGCTTCTCCTACTTTACCTTACACCTACATACTTTAGTTAGCTATAAATTCTACTCAAAATGCACATGACAAATGTATTGTCTACAATCTTGTAGTAACTGTGTTCAAATTAACAAAAGCATATGCACCTAATTCTGTTTTTACACGGTTGATACGTCAGAATCCGGAAGGACCCCTCCGAGCCGTTTGAAACCACACGAGGTTTCAGACAGGGTGACTCTCTTTCGTGCGATTTCTTTAACTTTATGGTAGAAAAGATAATTCGAGCTGCAGAATTAAACCGTTCAGGCACCACATTTTATAAAGGCATGCAACTTCTGGCATATGCTGATCTGCCTTTTCCAAACTGGGTAAAAAAGCGAAACGTATAGGTACCGCTCTTAAGTGTGACGTCGCCAGTATGTGCTTAACAGCGTGGTCGGTATTGTTGTTAACAAATTTATAAGCTTCTGAGTTGTGGTTATAGTCTGCATTTTTTAGGCGTGCTCGAAATTATTACATTATTTTTGGCATTACAGTTACGGACAATAAAATAGAATCAAGTCGGTTGCTGCGAAAGAATTGGTGGTTCTTCCTCTTTGCTATTATATTTCCGATAACTTTTGTCTGTAATCGAATATGTACACTATTTGTCGTTTAAAGCGTCATAATGGAAAACCGTTTTCGTTTTACTGTTACTTTGGCGCATAAAACTTGCAACGGTGGGCTTTTACTATAGTGGCAATATAATAAAATCAAAGAAGGAACAAAGCAATAAAAGTGATTTTTGGTGTGTAATTGTATTTGGTGTGTACATTGTGATATAAATTGTCGTGTTCAGTGAAATTTGCTGTAATTTACAATAGAAGAAATGGGTGGCGGAAAGCACTCCACGGCAGAGGAACGTAAACACATACAAAATTTGCAAAAAAAAAATAGTTTTACGAAAAAGGGAAATTGCAAAAATTATTAACAGATCAGAATGCAAACTGAAAGGTCGACCGCGAAAAATGACGCCATAGTATGACAATTTCCTTGAGAGACTATCAAAGCGCGACCCTTTTAAATCCGCTACAGTCATCCAGAAGAAGGTAATCGTAGAAGTATCTTCAAGAACTGTTTCCCGTCGTCTTGAAGAAAGGAACCTCATCGGCAGATTGTCACGAAAATTTCCAATGTTGACAAACAGACAGCGACGAAATGGACAAACGTTTGCGAGAACTGATACCACTTGGTCCGGTCCAGAAAATTAAAAAAAAGTTGCGAAGTATTTTATGGTCCGACGAATCTAAAGTAAACATGGTGGGCAATGACGGTAAGGTCTGGGTCCAACGACCGAAATGAATCCCAGGTGCACAACAAAAACATTCAAGCATGGGGGAGGAAATAAAATGATATGGGGGTGTTTTTCGTGGTATGGAATCGGACATGGAACGAAAAATAAGGAAGGAAATATAAGTAAATCAGTTGTTTTTACTCATACCAACACCCCTTTGACCTCGAGCCGGCAACACACAAAATTAAAATTGGAAGGGTCGCGAAAAAATCATTATTACAAAATATTACATTTTAAAATATATTTCGATATTTCAAAAAACTTGTTGATTGTCCGAGTTTGGCTTGTGCATTGAATTTACTTTTATTTGAGGTTTTGCTAGAATATTTTATAATACTGAATTAATTTAGATGTTTTGTTTTTATATTTTGGAAGTGCAATAAATGAGTAATTGAAAAAATATTTTACCTTTTTTTAATTGCTTGGGTTGAAATATTTTTAGGAAGGAACATTTTTTCTACGGTGTCCGACTTTGACTTGGAGCCACTGTATATTCAATCCAACGAATTTGTAAGGGTTGTCTTTATATGTATGTATATTCTTTTCATTGTCATTATTGTACATACGTTTATAAATTCATGTATATTTCACTGCACCTCACTAAATTCTAAAAAGGACATATTTTTTTAATTTACCTATGTATTCAATTAATAGCGAAAACGTTGCCATGGACCCTGCAAAAATGTTGCATTTTTTATGTGAGAAAAGAACAAAAAAATTCCACCGTATCCATTACACTTCCATCTTCAGTTTAATTCATCGAACGCAATAAAATTAGGCAAATAACTAGCATTCAGTGTCAAAATTGGACTTTCGAACAAAACTATTGTACGAACAAACAAACTACACAATTAAAATTAGCTGCATAACGCCCACCCGCCCATTTGTTGTTTATGTATATGGCTGGTATTAATTTTAAGTTGTAAAACACCTTAAAAGTCGGTAACGCTCCTAACTGCATAACGCAGTGGGGATGAGGAAAATGCATAAAATTAAAATATAATAGAATAAATGATTATTACAATTATTAACTTTGTTTTATTTAAAAAAATACTAAGGTTGCGGCCTCTTTACTTTAGCACTAATACATACTTTATATTAATCTGACTTTAAGTCGAGTTCGGTTTAAATCAATCATACACTTTAAATTAGGGTTGGGTACAATATGATTTTGGTTCAAAATTCTGTATTTAAAATTCTGTATTCAATATTCTGTATTCAAAAATCTGTAATTCCAAATTCTGTACTGTTAAAATTCTGTATTGCGGAACATTGTAATTTTAAATTCTGTAAATCAAAATTATGAACTGGCAGTATTTTGTTTTGCAAAACTCTGTATTGAAAAACCGGAAGAGCATATGGATAAATAAAAAAAGTGCGCACTTGCAAAACAAAATACTGCCAATACATGACTTGTCTTGACCCATATGGTTTCCTATATTATCAAAACAGATTTACATAAAGCATATGTACATATGTTTGTATGTATTTATAGCTTCAGAAACAATGTGAATGAAATTCGAGCAACCGAGCATGTTTCTTTTCTAAAGCGAATTGCTAAAAATTTAATAATATAATAATTGTTTCGCCATTATAATGTAATAACTTTTGTTTTGAATGAATTTTTGAATTTTTCTTTAATTGACGTATGTATATATACCATTGATTCTATAAAATCGGAATTCCATTATTCATAAAATAAATGTGCTATTCAGGTAAGCGTGCTTATCAGGTTATCTGCTTATTTGGTTATATTTTTACAGCATTTTGATCGAAAATAATTTTGATTCCAGAATTTTAATATACAGAATTTCAGTTCTCCATCATTTTGATCATTCAGAATTTTAAATACAGAATATTGAACCAAAAGAATTTAGGCTGGACAGAATTTATTGTTTGATTTTTACAGAATTTTCATCCAAAAGAATTTTGAAAAGCAGAATTTAGTACATCTCCCTTTAAATTATTGATTAGCTCCTTTATCTAGAAATCGACCACAGATTTAATCATATACATTGACATCAACATAGCTTCAGTAACGAATTAGAGGCACCGTTTTCAATTATCAAATTGTTAGCTACGCTACTTTGGTTCTCATGACCTAGATACGTAAATATGTATGTATAGGGGGTTTCAATAGGGACGCTACAAAAGTAGACCGATAGTGACAGCAAACGACGCCATTTGCCATTTCATCATGGAAAGATATACGATCCAACAACGAGTCGAAATTATTAAAATTTACTACCGAAATTCGGAGTCAATGGCCTCAACTTTAAGAGCGCTACGCCCAATTTATGGTCGTCGTCATCTCAGGCTGAATGGCTTCGTCAATAAGCAAAATATTCGTTATTGGACAGGCAGCAATCCACACGTACTCCATGAGTCAACATTGCATCCCGAAGAAATTATGGTTTGGTGCGGTTTATGGGCCGGCGGCGTCATTGGGCCGTAATTCTTCCGTAATGATCAAGACCAGCACGTTACTGTGAATGGGAATCGCTACTTGGACAATATGTGGTTCCAACAGGACGGCACCACAAGCCACACAGCGAGTGTCACAATCGATTTATTGAAAACCAAGTTTGATGAACGTGTTATCTCACGAAATGGTCCAGTCAATTGGCCGCCTCGGTCGTGCGATTTGACGCCGTTAGACTATTTTCTGTGGGACTACGTCAAGTCTATGGTCTATGCCAACAAGCCAGCGACAATTGATGAACTTCGTACTAGTATTGGGGACTATCGAATAAAAACAATCAAGTTATTCGATAGTTCAGCAATTTTCATTCATTCGATAGTTTTCAAGAAATCACTCATTACTATTTTTTCGTTCATTCGAATTTTTTCGTTCATACCAAGTTTTCGTTCAAAACGAATATTTTGTTCGATACTAATTTTTCGTTCATTACTATTTTTTCGTTCATTCGAATTTTTTCGTTCATACCAATATTTCGTTCAAAACGAATATTTTGTTCGCTACTAATTTTTCGTTCATTACTATTTTTTCATTCATTAGTATTTTTTCGCTATTGAATGATTTTTCGAATGAATGATTTTATGCAAGTAGATATCTAGCAAAGATTTTTTGTACGAATTCATTTATTCCATTTCAAGTAAATGGTATTATATTCAGCAAATGTACGAATAATGCTTAAATTGTGTGTATTTCAAAATTATGTTGAATGATTTATGTTGAATTATGTGTGATAATGGAAATTAAATTGAATGCATGTATGAGTGGTAGAAGTTAATAGATGCTTAAAATAGATTTAAGTGAAAAGTATTAATAATAATAAATATAGACTTATAAAGCGATAATGTAGGAGGCATCGCCAAATTAATAAGATGACTAAAGTAGATTCATATGGTCATCGGTATTTGGCAAGATTAAATGACAGTTTCTAGTCGGTTTGATAAAATCCAATGGCTTTGAATTAAACAGGTTGGCAACTTGGTTATGTATTGCGATTCGAAATTGTAGCTATGTATACATTCACTTAACCGTTTTAACTGTTGGTATTATTTGCAGCATCAATAGTAAAACATTTGAATTGGGTCGCAACTTATATAAATATTGGTATTAGATTTTTAATTGCAGTGTTTTCTGTGGTAATATAAAATGTATTTATGTATTTTGTAAAGAAAATGCTGAAAATGTTTTTATACATAATTAGATAATACAAAAATGCGCCCTGGATTAAAGAGATCAGCCGTGTGGGAGTTTTTTACTAAAAATGGTAATAACGTCAACTGCAATATTTGTAAAAAAAATTTAAAGTTTGCTGGTAACACATCAAATATGAACGACCACCTACGACGAAGGCATCCATCATCACATAGTGTGGAGGAGACTTCTTCGGCGATAGTCGAACGAGCACCTGCTGTAAGTGACTTAGATATGCCAAGCTGTTCTTCAACGCAAAGAGATGTGAACTTAACAGTGGAAACTATTGAAAGTGAGATAAGTAGTGCTTCTTTGGTACCTCCTGTGAACGTAGAAACTACAAGTTCTTCAACAATACCCAGTAGAAATGTTTCAGGTGGTGGACCATTAAAAAGAAGGGCAATGCAAACAAAATTATTTGTTACAAGCACGCGATCTGAGCTTTCGGGAACTGAAAAGAGAAGTATAGATGAGTCTCTTATTAAAATGGTTACAAGAGATATGCAACCGCTCTCTATTGTTGAAAATGAAGAATTTCGAGAATATACAAAAAAGCTTCAGCCTTTGTATTCAATCCCAAACAGAAAACATCTTTCCAACACAATGTTGCCTTCAAAATATAACGAGACACGGAAAAAGCTTCATGCCATTTTGCAAAATATTTCACACCTTTCTATAACAACAGATATGTGGACTACTGACAGCCAGAAGTCTTTTTTGTCTGTAACTAGTCATTTCATTTGGGAAAGCAAAATGAACTCAGCAGTCCTGGCAACTAAAGAAGTGTTCGGCTCACATACTGCTCAAAATATAGCCACAGAATTAAAAAGCATTTTTGACGAGTGGTCAATTTTAAAAAAAAAAAGTGACGATAGTGAGTGATAACGGTGCAAATATTAAAAAAGCGATAAGGGATATACTGCAAAAACACCACCACCCATGTGTCGCTCACACCCTAAATTTATGCGTTGTGGATGCTATAAAGACAGCTCCTCAGATTTTAGAGCTTATAACGAAATGCAGAGCTATAGTAACATATTTCCATCATAGCTCTCAAGCAGCAGAAAAACTTAAAAATATGCAAAAGCAAATGGGAGTAGCTGAACTTAAGATGAAGCAAGACGTTGCTACTAGATGGAACTCTGGCCTTATAATGATGGAACGTATATGCTTGATAAAAGAACCGCTCTCTGCTGTAATAACTTCCTTACCAAGTGCACCGAACTTTCTGAATGCATCAGAATGGGAAAGGTTACGTGATTCCATCACTGTATTGAAGCCGATAGAGCATATGACAACAGAACTTTCAGCACAAAACTACCCAACGATGTCACTAGTGGTGCCTATAGTCAGAGGACTGCAATATGCAATAAGATCCCAGCAAATGAAAACTACGGAGGGAGAATGCTTGAAAAGTAGTTTGTTGGAAGTAATTTCGAGACGACTTGGCCAACTAGAGTCTGACAAGATGTGTGCCAAATCGACCTTCTTAGACCCACGGTTTAAAAAGATTGCCTTTGGAAATGAAAGTAACTCTAGTAATGCTCAAAAATGGTTGGGAGAAGAGGTATCAGCATTCATACAGCGGAACCAAAGGACTGCTACAGCCCCAGTAATAGAATTACCCGCGGATAAAAGTAAATTATCTCTTTGGACTCTACTTGACCAAAAAGTAGCGGAAGCAAAAACTATTTGTCACAACGCCCCTAGTGTTAATGCACATATTTCTTTGGAACAATATCTTAGACAAGATTTCGTTGAGAGACATCAAAACCCTTTAAACTATTGGGGCAGCAAAAAGGCAACTTTTCCAGAACTCTACGAGCTTTCCAAAAAATATTTATGTATACCTGCTACTTCAGTTCCTTCCGAAAGGGTTTTTTCTAAAGCTGGGCAAATAATAAATGATAGAAGAAATAGACTTAAAGGTGAAAAGCTAGATCAAATAATATTTTTAAATAGCAATTTTAATATATAATTAATATTTTTTTGCGTTCTTCTGATATTTATATTTATATTTATTTTATATGATATTGAATATTTTTTCTGTGCTTTACTATTTTTAAGTTTTATTAAAATATTGAATTAAATTAATATTTTTTGCGTTCTTCCGATATTTATATTTATTTTATATGATATTGAATATCTTTTCTGTGCTTTACTATTTTTATGTTTTATTAAAATATTGAATTAAATTAAACCTTTGTATTGGTTTAATTAAAAATGAATAAAATTCCAGTACTTTTTTGTTGTTTGAAGAGCACGCCTTTGCTTAGTTATTGAATTTGATTAAATAAATGAATGAATGAATGAATGAATGAACGAAAAAATTCATTCGATAGTCAAAATCATTCAGTCATTAACAATCGATAGTTGAAATCACTCGATAGTTCCCAACACTACTTCGTACGAATATCGAACGTGAAATTGCAGCAGTATCGGCCGATTTATGCTTGAAAACCGTCGAAAATTGGGTTCAGCGCCTGGACTTCTGCAAGCGTGCCCGTGGTGTCAATGCAAAAGAAATCGAGTTACATACATAATGGCATCGAATGTACTTTCACAGGAATAAAGAATTTAATTCATATCCCAAACTGTTTTTGTTTTATTTAAAAAAGTTTTTGTGCGTTCCTATTGCAAGATCCGATACAAAAGAAACGGAAAGTAATATCTACCAGATAAGCTAAAACAAAAAAGAACACCATACAAATAGATGGCCTTTAAATCAGTCTTTACAATGTAATTATAAGTTTTAATGTAATTATTAGTTTTAATATAATTATTAGTTTTAAACAATAACATTACAATAATAAAGTAATGCAGTCACCCTGATTTGATTTCGTAGCGAATGGAGGTCGGGAGAAATTCGTTGTAAGCTTTGGTTGTGCGCATCCTTATATGTATATGCCAGTGTGGTCTACTTTTGACAGCGGATTCGCCATCATGTGCTTAAGCAATTATGTATATGGAACACAGTGTGTAACGGCTCGATAAAAACTGCATAGCCAAATATTTTCCAAAAATTCGAATAAAAAAGTTTGAAGTTTAATGAAAGTTGGTTACATTTGTATACATTTTGTACCGAATTTGAAATTTTGATTTATATGGATTATAAAATAATGTTGCGAATTTGAGTAACTTAATGTCTTTGGCTATAGCTCTTACCATTTATTATTATATTGTTTGAAACGAGTTAATTACCTTAGGTAGTTGATCCATTGCCGATTTCTGAATGAACAAATGTTATCAATTTTCCTTTCAAATGCTTTAACTTTTTCTTCATTTATATATTTATTTATTTCATGGACAATCCAATTCTCAACTGCTTTTTTATTTTTCTTATTTTGCAATCATATATAAAAAATATCTTTGAGGCTAATCGATTCCGAAAATATACATTATTCCCTCAATCGCAAGTAGTTACAAAAATTTTAACTATTGCATGAAAGTACACATTATCACGTTTACCCTGATATATTATTTATACAAAATGAGCAAACGCGATTGATAAATTTAACCAACATAACCACAAACATACACGTATTTAAAACTCCCTCACAACAATAATTAAACAAATGCTAGAATTTACATTTTATATTAGATACCCCAAAACCTTTGTACAAATAGCCAAACATTCCCAAAACTATGTGTTCTTTCTTAACTATTAGGAACACTTGTACTTTCAGTAATTATTCTTCATACGAATTGCGAAAAACCGTATGATAAATGAAAAATGAATACAAAAAAAGTACACCTTATTATCGATTTTTATGTAATACCTACTCAGTACTCGGATCAAAAGTGCCGGTACCTAAATTACTTGGCAGCCAAACGCATAAGTCGTTCGACACCTCTGGAGCAGCACCTTGCAGTAGAGTTGATCCACATCCTCCTGCCCAAAGCTTGCGTCGAACCCAACCCTGGGTCAGAAACCTTTCTGCTGCGAATGCCAGAGAAGGCTGCAGCCGAACTCCACCTCGATAAGATGTAATTCGTGCGACGGATGGAGCCGTCTTAAGGTCTGCTCAGATCTTAAGACCCATGTGGTGGGCTCGTTTGCTCCCGCTCTCCAGCGCCTTTGACCTCCTCGGCTCAAATAATAATCAATACGCGGCGCGTTCGGACGTGTTTTTTGTGTGCTCTCATATTGTATAATATTGGCATGCCATATTATCTAATGGTAGGAAAGCGACCCTCTTTCTACCCACTTCCTTGCTTTTATTTACATTTATTTTGTTATACGCGTGCGCTAATAACAGATGGTGAAACAGTGAATCTTAAATTTTAAATAATTTATATTTATCATGCTCGGCATGATGAGTTGATATCGGCGATACATATTACAACTAACGAAGTTAAAAGCCTACGTGCCAATGTTTGCTCCTTTGCTAAAAACAATATTTCTGGTCCAATGCCGGCTAATGCTTCTGCTATTACTGCTACTTCTCGCGTTACGCCTGCTGCTGCTGCTATCACTTCTAAAACCTGATCTACATCAGTCTCGACAGCTTCACCTGCTGCTGTACGTATGGCGCCTGGAGCACAGTGCGACGTTTTTCAAAGCACTAGACGTCAAAATGCAAAACGGTCAAAAGATGCAGTAATTGGTAACATTGAATTAGAAATAGAAATAGATACATCTGTATTCCTTTATAAACACAGTCACTGACCGAGAACTCGAGTATTAAATGTGACCAATTGTCCTACTTTAAACAGGTAAGAAAAGATGTGGTAATTGATTCATTAAAGAAAGTAAATTTTAAACTGTGGTGACAGAATCTCTATTTGAGAAGGTGTTGAATCCGTTATTGCCGCCTCCAAATGTGCAAGTGCGGCCTTTTAAATTTTTTTTTTTATCAAAACAATCTAACATAGCCGCGTTTAAAAACGTAGACGCATTTTCAAAGGCCTGAAGACATATTTTCAAAATATGGGTGGTATTTCGTACAAAATCGAATGCGATATATACTTATTGTGTATGTATGGACTTTGATGTGATTGTTTTTGTGGAAACATGGCGCAATGCTAATTTTTATGACGAGGAATTTTTCGACTCCAAATTATGTGTCGTGTTTCGAAGGGATCGCAGCACTGAAATAACTGGATGTTCTTTGTGTGGAGGTGTATAAATAACCGTTCGCCGCAAATTATGCTTTGTTACTGACCTTGGGAGATTTTTAGGTATAGTTTTACTATTTCGCAATTTTTTTCACCAGTTTTGATTCCATATAAGCACCACGTACCTTTAGCAGTTGAGGTTGGGTTTATGAATTTACACTCCCCCAGCCCAAAAAGATTTTTTTTAAATTTTTCTACTTGCGATTTTTCAAAACTGAATACCATTTTACTTAATACCAATTGGGATGATTTATTTTTGGGCGTTAATGTTGCAGGTAGCTTACTTACTTACTTAATTGCCGCTATAACGGCTGAAGCGATTTTGGCCGAACTTCTCCTACAATTTGTGGTGTGCGTCTTGATGTTGTAAAACAAATTGAAGGGCATACAGTTTTACGCCGACTCCGAACCAGTAATATTTTTTGTGAGAAGTTTTTTTTTCATGGCAGAAATACACTCGGAGGTTTGCCATTGCCTGCCGAGGGGCGACCGCCATTACAAAAAACTTTTAAATCTCTGCAAGTAAAAATAACGCGTATAAATTTGAATGGTAAACTAATGAATTAAAATAACTTAAAACTGAGCGCGATAACTTTTATAAGAAATTTAAAAATACCCAAAAGCAATGATATTTTGCGAATCATCAATATTATCAAAAACGGTTTAACTATTTAGGAAAGTTTTTTTATAAAGATTTTTTTTGAGTTGAGTCGAAAATTAAGTCAAATCTTAAAGTCTTTGTGCATTATATTTAGTCTAGAAAATATTGCTCTATGGTGCCCTCCGCAGTCTACTTAGATGATGAGTTTGTAAGCCACCGAGTGAAGTAGCTAATTTATTATCTTAGTTGTCTAATTTTGTTCTAGATGATGTTTCTCCTGATGATTCTGCTAATTTTAATTCATTTACCAACCCTAGTTCCATAAAGTTTGGTTACTTGAGTCTGTCTCCAGATGATATATCTTATGGAATTTTAAGTCTAAAGTCATCCAGTCAAACAAATTATTACCCCTCTAAACGTGGGGTTTAATAAATCATTATGTTTCGGTATATTTTTAAATGAATCGAAGTTGACAACTATTTCCCCGTTTTTCAAAAGTCGCAAGCGCAGATGAGACATAGTGGACGAGCTCACCCTTCTCGCACACCATCCCTTGCGACGATTCAACCCCGACAGACGAGACTTCTTCAATTTACCTGTAACAGACTCCAAAGTAAGATCGCAGAGATAATGGACTTTATGAGCCGGCACGATCTATTAATAGCTGTGAACAGAAACGAAACAATGTGCGTCGTAGGGATCGCGAGCGAGACAATGGTGGAGGACTAGCGTTTACCATACACAACCCAGTGCAGCATCGTCTTATCGAAGAATACATTGAACTCAGGGATACTACCCTTGAATGTCAGGGCATAGCTATTCGGTCAGGCGATTTACATACACCCTGACACTTGTTGTCGAGTAGGACATCACCATGACAAAGTTGCGTGACTTTAATGCGCACCGCGATCTCTTGCGTTCAAGCCTGCCGGATCTACATTCTGCACAATGAAAGACGCCGCCTCAACCAGGATTATGGGTTACAGCAGGTCGCCTGACCTAGCAATAGCTAGCTGATAAATAGTATAACGTGGCGAACTATGTTCACACGGTTAGCGTATGGTTGAATGCTCGACTAGCGACTCCATGTACCATGGTTCAAACCTTTGGCAAAGTCTAGAAAAAAAAAAGAAATCTGATGAGGAGATGTGGATATCTCCGAATTAGCAGCTATCACTTCTATCACTTTGAAAAATCGTTGTTTTCTCAGGTTATACCCTAATAAAAACTGGCCTCTAATGTACAAGGCCAAAATAATATAATTATTAAAAAAAAACTCTAAAAATTACTTTTGATAACTTAAAAATAAAAATTTTTATGATTTCTATGGTTTTTGATCTGATTAAATAGTGCGTTTAGAAACTTAATTAGATCTGTTATAGTAATTAATTTTAAATTGCGTACAATTTCGATAATAATTATTTTGTTGTGAAATAATATCTGAAAAATCCTGTATAAATCGGCATATGCCTTTGAATGCATCGAATCAAAGACCTACATCGATGTATTTGGGCCACTGATAGAATAGTCATGAAAGTAGTTATTATCCACAGATGAGAAATGTGGTGAAAAGTATTAATAACTGGGACCACTCGTGGGTGCAGAAAAGAAACACAGCTATCAATCTAATAAATAAAATACACGATTTAATTGACCAGGACTTCAAAAAAGACAACACCAAAAGTATTAAAAATATACTGTACAAAAAAGGATACCCTAATGCAATAATAGAGAGTCTGTTATCAACTGCAAACAGCAAAAGGGGATTGGCGCATAGAAATGTTGAAACCACAAACAAAATCGAAAATAAAAATACACAGGTATCACATACATACCAGGACTAACGGACAAAAAACAATAAGCAGAAGTATACAGGCAGACAAAGTATGCTTTGCACATAAAACACATAGCACGCTTAACTCGGTATTTACTAAAACAAAATACAGAATCAGCAAGGAACAACAACTCAACGTAGTATATGAAATCAAGTACAATGATAAATTGGGCGAAAATTGCGATAAAATATACATAGACACCACAAAGAGATCACACGGAATTCGAATTAGCGAACATGAAACGAACGCGAAGAACAAAAAGACAACAACAGCATTGGCACAACATTTAACGAATAGCGGACACTCACCCGATTTCGAAAATACAAAAATATTAGACGTGGAGAAAAAAGAGAGGACAGATTAACATTAGAAGGGCTGAGAATACAACAAAAAATACGGAACACGATGAATTTTGAGGAAGACGTAGATAATATAAACTGTGCATACAGAACAGCAATAACGAGTGATGGTTAAACAGAGCGACAAAAAATTAGTGTGTAATTCAATATGTGGAATTTTATTGTTATATTTTTGTGTTTTGATGTTGTTACTGTTTTCAACGTAATTAAAAATGTAAATGCAATAATTGTTGTAAGCAAACCTACTGTTATTTTGTTAACACTTGTTTTTATGGTTTATATACAATAAAATGCAGACTCCCTGATGAAGGCGCGTAGGAGAAAAAAGAAACGTTTGTTTGCTTTTAAAATATTAGCGGCCGAAAAGCTACTAAAGCCTCCCAATTAGTAATTCAGCGTTTGTACTAAGAAAAATACAAAATGTTTGCAATTTTATTAATTGTTTTCTACTTGTGATCAACTGAATACTTGCTGTTTATCTTACTGGCAAATTCTTGCTGGTAGAAATGTATCCAGTAAAAATTCAGTAAAACTTGCAAGTTCTGCTGTCATTTTCGCTCTCTCAATTTCCTTTGCTAGTTTCTTCCAAGTTTTGGCGTACGAAAACGCTATCCAGTAAGAATCAAGTAAAATTATTACTGGTGCTTGCTGGTTTTTACTGGATAGTGAATACGAAAACAGAACTTATACTTATACATATGTAAGTTATGTATGAACTCTCACCCACTCAATGGTAAGAGAGAGTTATGTATGAACTCTCACGCATTTCAACTATTGATTATTGGATGAGACACTTGACGCGTGGTTTGGAAAACCTGAACTTCAATAAAAAGTTAAAATAAACATTGAGTTTTGATTAAATTATATAAACGGCGACGAGGATGGGATGCGCAATATAAAAGTGGCATTCCCGATATAAAAAAAAAAAAAAAAAGAAATAAAAGAACATTTTGGTTTTGGATTCGAAGTTAAAATAACAATAATATTATAAAAAAGTAATAAAACAATTATTCAAATGTGCTAGGAACAGTGCTTAAAGTAAAGTGATTGTATATAAGATTACAATTAAAACATAAAATAAAGTTCTAAAAAGTGAATTTAAAAACTGAGTGTACATTGCACACAATACAAACTGTAAACCGTTAGAAATTGCGCGTGGCAGCAATATGAAATAATAAGCGTAAAAAGTATAGTGCAGCTAAAGACAGCGATTACTAGTGACATTGATCAAGGTGACTGAAAACTAACGCTATCTAACATAGCAAGAAGTAAAAACAAGAAAGAGTATAACAGTGATTTTGAAACTGTACTTGATTTTTCGGATAAAGACGGACGAGTTGCTCTCAATTGCTGTTAACACAAAATGACGCTTCCACTGAGTGAGTCTTTGAGGGAAGCTAGGAGCATTCCTGCCTTCACTGGCAGGGATGTACATATTGTTTTGGAGTTGACTGCGGAGGCTGATAAAGCTGTGGTAATGAAGGTGTTAATGAACAGGGTCCAAGGAGAAGCACTTAAGGTAATTCAAAGTGTGAGAGGAGGAAATTGGGACGATTTAATAGGAAAACTAAAAACTGCTTTTGGCGTTAAGCAGTCATATATTAATTTAAGAAATGCAGCAATGAATGTTAAGCCTGTAGATATATCTGAATTGCATAAAAAATTGAAGGATATTTTGCAAACAATGAATGCAAAATATGATTTGGAGGATGGCGTTAATCAAATGTTTAGCCCTGAAAATAATGAAACGATGATTTTTGATATTTATATAAATTTTTTGCCATTTCATTTGAAAACACTTTTGTTGCAAAATAAAATAAATTCAATAGATCAAGCAAAAAGTTATTATATAGAAAATAATATAATAGATGAAATCCAGTTGAAAACTCAAAATGAGAATAATTCAACGGTCGTAGGACAATTTCCTCATATAAATGGGGATAATCGACAAAATGCATATAACAGAAGTGCATTTCACAGTGAAGGAAATAAGTTGAATAGAAAAAATGCAAATGTAAATAGATTTCAAAATTATAACATGCAACATCAAAATAAAAGCGAAGCTGTAAATAGAAATAAGAGCTCTGGTAATTTTAGACATGGTTTCGTGCATTCAAGTAGCTATAATAATAATAACAGAAATAATAATGCCAATTATAGTAATAATTACCGATATTTTGATAATAATTATGATATAAATAATCATTCAAATAATAATAATTATATTAATCCTAATTTGAATAACAGAAATAATAGTGGTAATTTTGCTACAAACAGTGGCAATCGCAGGCAGAGTGGAAATTATCGCGCTCAGCAACAGCAACAGCCAGAACATATGGATGTAGACAGTGTCCAAATGTATGAAAATTTTCGGCTTTCTCCGGTAAATCCAACTTACCCATAGTGGATTTAACTATCAGTGGCACTGTTGTGAGATGTTTAATTGACACAGGATCCATGACAATATTGGGAGACACAAATACTTTTAAAAATTTTAAAAATCATAGGTATTTAAAAAATCCTATTATGTTAAATACTTTGTTGGGTTCTCGCATAATTTCGAAAGAAGTTATTGTGGATGTGCCAGCTGAGTTTGATGTCCAAGGTCAAACAATGTCTGTAAAGCTCATTGACTTCATTAATAAACCGTTCGATTGCATAATTGGCGCAAATATATTAATGCCGCTGAAAATTATAGTAAACTTTGCAGTGAACGCTTTGATTGTGGGAAGTGGTGTTTTGCCATTTGTTAGCAGACCTAGTGAAAGTAACATTAGTTTACTTGATTTAGACGTTTGCTTCTTGGAGAAAAATGACATTGATTTTAGTTCTATGCTTACGGACGATCTCAATGATGAAGAAAGACATGAAGTTTTAAAATTTTTAAAAAGAAACAAACAAATATTTTACCAGGACGGACAAAATTTGACAGCAACAACATGCATTTCACATAAAATACTTACGCAACCTCATGCACCAATTTATGTAAAAAACTACAGAAATGCTTTTGCGCTGGAAGACGAGGTTAACAAGCAAATTGACTCGATGTTGGAAAGTGGCATTATAAGGCCAAGTTGTTCGCCGTACAATGCGCCTTTGTTAATTGTACCTAAAAAGGTAGATAATACCGAAAAAAAAAGTTGGCGGTTAGTGGTAGATTATAGACGGCTCAATAGTGTAACTATCGATGATAAATTCCCAATACCTAACATCGAGTCGTTGTTTGAAAAACTAGGTCGCGCAGTCTACTTCTCAACTATAGATTTGGCAAAGGGTTTCCACCAGATCATGGTTGATGAGAGTGACATTGAGAAAACTGCATTTTCAAGTTCGCGGGGGCATTTCGAGTATGTGCGTATGCCGTTTGGCTTAAAAAATGCGCCCGCGACTTTTCAGCGTATGATGAATATGGTGTTGCATGAGTTTATAAACAATATTTGTATTTTATACATGGACGACATATTGGTTTTTTCAACGTCATTAAAAGAGCACATGGAGAATTTGGAGAAAATTGTTAAAACTTTAGCTAAACATAATTTAAAAGTACAATTTAACAAATGCAAATTCCTAACTAAACACACCACTTTTCTGGGTCATGAAATAACTTCACATGGTATTAAACCAAGTTTAGACAAAATTAAAGTTATTCAAAATTTGAATTTGCCAAAGTCAGCGAAGGAGATAAAATCGTTTTTAGGGCTTAGTGGCTATTACAGAAAGTTTATAAAAAACTACTCAATGATAGCAGCCCCAATAACTAAATACCTTAAAAAAGATGCAAAAATAAATAAAAACGATCCTGAGTATGTTGGTGCATTTGAAAAATTAAAACAGATACTTACATCTCCTCCATTGTTAGCTTTCCCTGATTTAACGAAAAAGTTTGTTGTGACTACGGACGCAAGTGACGTTGCCGTTGGAGCAGTGCTTAGCCAGACAGACAGACCTGTTTGCTTTGCGAGCAGAGCGTTAAATGAGCATGAAAAGAATTATCACACGCTTGAAAAAGAGTTGCTGGCTATTGTCTGGGCACTTAAATACTTTAGGCCATATTTGTTTGGCAAGTCATTTTGCGTAGAGACGGATCATCAGCCATTAAAATGGTTGTTTTCCCTGAAAGAGCCTAACCAACGAGTGATCAGGTGGAAAACACTGTTGTCGGAGTTTAATTTTGAAGTTGTTTATATAAAAGGAAGTAAAAATAAAGTTGCTGATTTTCTCAGCCGGATTAAAACAGAAGAAAAACGTTTAGAGGATGAAACTTTCGACATTAAGTCATTGTTTGCAAATTCTGTTACCACTGCGCATTCAGCTGAGGAGAATCAAAATGAACATTTTTTAATTGCCGATACAATTGTCAACAAATATTTGACACAAATTAGAATTGTAAAAAGAAAGAGTAAAGAATTTGAAGTTTTGTTCAACAAGTACAGAATAATTTATGTTGCAGAGAGGGATTTAAATGAAAATGCTTATTTGGTCGATTTATTTAGAACACATATAAAAAAGGGTAAAATCGGAGTTCATTCAGAGTTGCCTGATTCCCAGTATCATGTCATTCAGAAAATATTAATAAGTTTATTTTTAAATGATAGTAAGATTAGCTTCACTAAATGTACAAAGTTAGCCCACGATATTGAAACAAAAGTAGAGTTGTTTACGATTATTGAAAAAATACATCTTGACGGCAATCACAGGGGTGTTATAGAAAATTATGAACAAATGAAATTTGATTTCTTTTATCCGAACTTGAGGATATATATAAATAAATTTATAAATAACTGTGACAAATGCAACATGTACAAATATGATCGCAAGCCCTTTAAAAAATATTTAAACCAAACAGAAACACCAAGCAAGCCAAACGAGATCGTGCACATCGATATTTTCCATATATCACGCCTTTATTTTTTAACCTCGATTGATAGGTTTACGAAAATGGCATCAATGCACAAACTGGATGATAAAAACATGTGCACAGTTAAAGTTAAGCTATTGGAACGAATTTCATACTTAGGGACACCAGAAAAACTCATAATGGATAATGAATTCAATAATTCATTAATCCGTATGTTCTGTAGGGAAAATAATATTCATGGATATTTCACAACACCCAACAGCCACACTGGCAATGCTGACATTGAGCGTTTCCACTCAACGATAATTGAACACATACGAATTTTAAATGACTCAAGAATAAACGAAACAATGGAAGAAATTGTAATAAGAGCGGTCGGATTTTACAATAATACAATTCATAGCATAACAAAAACCAAACCACTTGATTTTTTGCACAAACCAGATTTAGATCTAAGAAAAATAAAAATAAATATTTTTAATGAAAAAACAAGAGCAATTAATAAAATAAATTCAAAGAGAGATAAGATTCCAAAATATAGTAATAAAAAGTTATATATAAAAAACGCCCAAGCAGCGAGAAACAAAATATCTAAAAGATATAATATTTATAATAAAAACAACCCAAACAAAATCGATGTTGCATTAATAAAGAGGCCATTAAAATGCTTTTCTACATTATAACTTGAAAAACAAAAATTGTGTTTATGAAAACTATATTAATCCTTCTGTTACAACCATATTAATTATTAATTAAGAAAAATGAGAAAATATTTTAATATTAAGAAATTGATGAGGTGTATATTTAAGTAATTTTTAAGAATGAAAAAAAAATTATTTTGTATTCTAAGTTTTAAGTTTACTGCAATTCGAAGTGACTCGAATTTTGATAAGAAGGGGAGAGTTATGTATGAACTCTCACCCACTCAATGGTAAGAGAGAGTTATGTATGAACTCTCACGCATTTCAACTATTGATTATTGGATGAGACACTTGACGCGTGGTTTGGAAAACCTGAACTTCAATAAAAAGTTAAAATAAACATTGAGTTTTGATTAAATTATATAAATTGTATACTTACGGAGCACCACACACTAGTGCGATCGACCTGCCACGCTTGTTCATAGCGACAGATGTCCCACATCAGCTCAACATCACTAGACTTCAAAGTGTATACGAAGCTGAAACAAATGATCAATTGAGTTAAAAATTATGTATATTCAGTCATAATTTGTTTATTGGTCTTTATATTAATAAAAAATACTAGTTGTCGCATTAAAAGTACATTGTCAGGTTATTTTTTTGATTATTAAACGGGGTTTCTTATCTTTTTTTGTTTTTAACTATAGGGGCAATGTATTAAGTACGTTCGTGTAAAATCTCCAGTGTAAATTATCCAGCAGCAAAATTTTAGAGAATTATGTTCTGTTGTCTCTCAAAGAACAAGATATCCAAAGCGGACGCAAACGCAAAATTTGGCATAATTACAGAATACGTTCAATTCTCAGATCATAAAAATTTTTATATGCATCGATAGAAACTTTCGAGGTGAGCATATTATTTACAATTATACTACTATTTACTTATTCAGGCTTTCTTCGATATTTACATTCAATCAAAAATATATACAGTATAATTTATAGAGCTTGAGGCCAGGTTTGTATTAGGGAATAATATGAGAAAACAACAATTTTTCAAAGTGGAAAACGTGATAGCTGCTATTTCGGCTTTAAACCATGGTACACGGAGTTACTAGGCGAGCACGCAACCACTCACTCACGCTAACCGTGTGAAAATTGTTTGTTTTCTCATTATCCCTATCTCCAACCATACCGCTATTAAGTGTGACGTCGCCACTTTGTGCTTAACAGCGTGTCCGCTTATTATTATTCCGTAACACAAACCTGGCCTCAAGCTCTATAAATTATACAGTCGATTCATAAATATAAAGCCAAAAATAATAAAATTAAATAAATTTAAATTTTTTTTAGAAAGATCACTGAACATACAACAAAGACTATTAAAGTCGTCTGTCGGTTAAATCTACTTAAGTTTATATGTGTATTTCAGAGTGCAATTAATCGTCAATAATTAAACTGAGTTACTCGTATTTAACCTTCATGATATTTTAAAGCATTGATTATAAAGTATGCCACATAATTCACTTTACAGACAAAACCGTTTAAAAGTTCTATTACTTAATTTTCTTCGAAAATACTTTTCTTAAAATAAGCATATCTTAACTCCCTTAAAATCAGAAATTTGTAAAATGATAGATAGATAGTTTCTTCATGTATAGATTATTGCTCGTGCTTTATAGGTATTAGCATTTAATTCAATTAGATCACACCTAGCTTTCAAAATCCACGACATCTCATATAATTTAAAGTTCTCTCTAAAATAAGGCTGTTCAAAATTGAAGTTAAAATTCAGTTTATTATAAAATCTACTTGAGCTCAGTAGTGCGAATCACTAACTTATTTTAACGATATTCGCATGGTTAACTCATCTTAACGATGCTGCTATTCAGTATTCATTTTCTAACGATTTTCGCATCCGACGAATCAGCTGTTGTCGTTAGCTAGTGGATTACCGAAAACTAAACGGCAACAAATTTGATGTTGTTAACTCAATCGAGAAAAGAAAAATTCGCGATTTCAACTTAAATAAAAGATAAATTTAAAGTTCGGTGATTTGTTTTCTTGAAATTAAAAAAGGGACAATACATAATATTGTTTGAATTTTTGGCATTTGATTTATTACGTGGAGACGAAGAAGTATGCGCTCCAACCGTGGATCGACGTTTACTCCGGGATGTGGGCAATACCTTTCATTTGAATGCAACAGCATTTCAGAAGAATAATACCTAATTTTTCAGCTTGACAACCAAATAGAGGCTCCAGAATAACAGCAAAATCGACTGAGAAACAAGTAGCTCGTGTAATCTTTAAGCATGTATGGAATTTTAAATTTTACTTTTATATTGGTAAGTTTTAGCGGCTTTGAGATTATTCGCAACTGGTTGCTATCAACGACTTGTAGGTGAGCAATGCGGAATATTCATGAGCCAGTCATCCGTTACCAGAAAGTGACCAAAGTGGAATGCCAAGCTGCTAAAAAAATGTTTGCTTCAGCGTCGTCTCCCTTTGTGGGATGCACTATTGGGGCCGTCGATTGCACACCAAAGAATCATGAAAAGGCTTATGCCAACCACCAAATATGAAACAATTCCATATAGGCAAAAAAGTCCTAATATAAAAGCTTATTTGTTATCGCATTTGCTTTCTCTGGGCTTTCATTATGTGCTATTTAATTTGAAAATATAAACTGCTTTTGAACTTAATAAACGCCGACTATATTCAGTTTTTTGAGCATTTAAAAGATTGATCCTACTTAATATTGAATAATATTCTAAATTAATACTCTTCCAAATTTTTTGACCATATACACTGGCTCCAAGCCAAAGTCGGACACCGTAGAAAAAAAAGTTGCTTCCTAAAAATATTTGTAAAATATTTTTTCACTTACTCATTTATTGCACTTCCAAAATATAAAAACAAAACATATAAATTAATTCAGTATTCAGTAAAACATCAAATAAAATAAATTCAATGCACAAGCCAAACTCGGACGGTGGCAACTATCCTCTAAATAAATGCTAGTCTGTCAAAGAATTGCAACCAGCTTCAAGTATAGTGTTTAACAGACTAACGGGAATTCCCCGGGTGGTTTTTGTTAAATATATACATAGTTGAAATTACGGTTTGTGATTTAAAAATGTCTAGACAAAGAGGCCAAACAAGTATTGGCCAAATAACTATCTGTACGTGAAATTGCTGATATTGTCGACAGAAGTCATTCTACTGTTCACGATATTATTAAGCGCTTCAAAACCAACATACAAGTGAAAAACAAGCCTAAAGCTCCCCACAACAAGATTTTTACCAACTCAGATGAGCGATATCTGTTGCGAAAAGTTAAAGATAATCCTTTCCTTAGTGCACCAGCGTTAGCTGTTATAGCTGAAAATGAGTTGGGAAAGAAATCTAGTGCACCTACCATCAGAAATCTACTTCATGAGGCTGATCTAAATGGTAGAAAGACCCGACAAAAGCCGTTGATCAGCAAACGCAATCAGACCATCCGATTAAAATTTGCAAAAGAACATGAAAATAAGAATTTTTGGTTCTGGAAAAATGTTATGTTTACTGACGAAAGTAAATTTAATGTTTTTGGCTCCGATGGAAAACCATATGTTTGGAGGAAATGAGGAGCTGCAACTGCGCAATCTGAGACCAACTGTCAAACATGGTGGCGGATCGGTAATGGTTTGAGGTTCATTTTCGGCGTCTGGACCAGGACCTTTGCATTTTATTGAAGGAATAATGAATCAGAATGACTATCCTAACATTTTAAGAGAAAACTTACCAAAAAGTCTTGAAAAATTTAATCTCGGTGAGGATTGGTTTATCTACCAATACAATGATCTAAAGCATAAGGCCTACAAAGTGCGTTATTGGTTGCTTTATAAATGTCACCATGTTCTGGAAACGCCACCCCAAGTCCTGATATTAATCCTGTCGAAAATTTATGGGACTATCTTAGCACAAAAATTCGATAGCATTCCATTTCAAGCAAAAATTACTTGAAATCTATCTTATTACAAGAATCGGAAAAAATCTAACCTAGTTTTTGCGAAAAAATGGTTAAATCAATGCCTCAATGGCTCAAAGGGACTATTAAAAATAAAGGTCTTCATACAAAATATTAGTTTTTAAAACATATTTCGATATTTCAAAAAACTTGTTGATTGTCCAAGTACAATAAATGAGTAATTGAGAAAATATTTTGGCATAAGTAAAGAATAGGGTCCACTGAATTAGAAAAAAATAAAAAGTGGGCGTGGTCTTCCTTTTTCTACTGATTCTTTGGTGTACAACTTTTTATGGAGGGGGTAAAGGGGGTATTTTCAATATTTTTAATAGTTTATATTTAAAAAATATATAACATATTTCATATGATAAATATTGGCACCGTTGGATAGGTGAGTAATAGATATTTCACCCAATGTGTATATTTGTATATATTATATTTATGTATATACATATGCCTATTTCAAGAAAATCAACAAACGCCCATTTTTTCACTAAAACTATTACTATACAAATATACACAACGACGAAATTAACACTTCTTAATGAATAAAAAATTTCGATATCTCGCTTCGTTTTCGAGATACAGCGAGTCAAAGTTAAAAAAAAATGTTCGCTTTTTTGAGAGTTACCAACAAAGTGTTTATTTCGTCGAGTAAATAAGTAAATAAAGAAAAATGTTATTATTTACGGCGAAATCAAAATTGCCTATTTATTAAACTTAAAAATTGTATAATACGCCGCTAGCGCCACCGAATCGCCCACTGTGCACCGCGCCATAATTAATATAACAGGCCTCATTTGTTTTGTTGGCCATGCAATTCCAAAGGTAGTATAAATCAGTGTTTCCATATCAAGTACTTTCTTCGATACTTACGCGATATTCAATAAAAAAAGTGTCGAGTAAAAAATACGTGGGTCCAGCAAAAAATTACTGACCGCTTCGGAAATAAGTTATCGATTGCACACACACTCCCCAGCAAGAAGCCTCTCTACGAGACACGACTGCCAGAAACAAACGTATGAGCGGGAAAGAGGCCTTTTATTATCCGAAGGAAAGCGTCAGCTAGTTCGGCAGATAGTACTTGTCAGCTGATTTGGCAGAGTTGCGCTGCTTGTTTATCAAAAATAGTTGCTACCTAGAAAATGCTAATTATAAATGAATACCAATTAAATCAATGTTATGTTTGTCATTGTATGATCAATTTTGTAAACCACAATTTTTTTCAAACTAAACTAAGCCTTTTTAAACCTTTTTAAGTTTTAAAAAATATAAATTGGGAACAAATTTTATTTTGGGGTATGTGTACCGATTACTTTACATACGCGTACACTTACATACATCAACAGAAAGTTTTAAAATACTCGTTAAATTTTCCGGGAATGGTGGTACCATTAAATTAATAATTTAAGCAAAACCCTATACATTTTGTACACATAGGAAGAAGGAAATTAAGTGAATTAAATTTAGTTTCTTCTAAGTCTGAAACGTGTATCTATATTAATATGTATTTTCTTATTGGGAAGACAGGAGTCTTCTCGAAATTCAATTTTTAATTATATTACAATAAATATTATATTTTTATTAATCTTATCTTGTTATCTAAGATGGGGTTTTACATCAGGGCTCCTTACTTTCACATCAGTGCAAACTATAAATTCAGTGAGGGATATGTCAGTTCTGGCACATATTTCATGCAGAAATACTTAGTCAAGTAATCAGCTGCTTTGTCGGCTCTAACATATAATTTATACAGAACTGTGGGTAGTTCTGACAGGTAGTCGACAGGCTCGATCCGAAAATCCATTTTGCCTTGAAGAATCTGATAGAAACTCGATATTACGTGCTGACCAAGAATTTCAGCTATACTTCCGGCCAGCTGATAGGTTATATGACTGGCAGTGTCCCAGCAGGACTGACCGATAACTATTGGGTATATTAGTGGGAAAATTAACTCAAACTAGTAATAAGTTTCGCGTTCAGTTTTGTATGGTCATCGGGTCAAAAAGGATCACTTCTCTTCTTCGGTTTTTTGCATTTACGAAAATGATTTCACAGGATTCTCTATTTTCTTGTGATTACCCACTCTTTGTTAGTTGTCTCTACAGCTAATATTGAATTAAAGTTTTCTTTGATCTATACGTACGTGTGGAAGAATAAACAGTATGCTTTGGATTTTTGTCATCGTTTGCAGGAATAAGTTATTTTTGATATGGCAAGGCATTTTTTGCAGGGACATTCCTGTAAAAGATGAGAGAAAAAGCCAAGGCATACTGCATTGTGAATAATTACAAGTGAAAAATCTTAGCCATAGACGTAAAAATTAGGCCCAGCTGAGATCACCTGATTTGAAAGGATGTATTTTTTGGCCACTAGACACCATTTTTACACAGAGTTGTTTTCACACTGTCCAAAAAAATGTGTAGTAGAAACTGTCGGCGAAGTAGCAAATATGAAAAAAAGTTCAATTGTGTGGAAAAAATTGCAATATAAAAGTTCGTGGCCTTGAACCTTACTTCATGTGTACATTATAAATGTTGTTAAAATTCGAGTTGAATAACATGTTTCATTCATTTTACAAATATTTTCTTAGCTACCACACAATACAACATTGTGTTCACAAATTTTCCCAAAACTGCATCAAAATACAACAGTGAAGTTGATGTTTTTTCATATTTCTCTTTCACAATTTCTTTCGTGTAAAAATTTCTGCTGCTCAGTAAGACAAGGTAAGATAAATTTTAATTTTGCTTAAATTTAAACCATAAATTACCATATTTCCCCCTCCCCACAATAGGGCTACTCAACCTAGGCGATTTTAATGGAATAATTTCCAGGTGTGGCTGTGTCGGCGGCGGTGACAGTGGTGGTAGTAGTAGTGGTCAGGAACTTTTCTTCTCCATGACGTATCAAGGATTAGTGGAATATACAACAAAGTAAGACTCGAATCATGATCCGAGTGGTAAAAATAATATAGGCATATTTGGCCCGCTGACACACACCTTGACTTATAGCGTGCGCATAGTTTGGAAAACGTTGCATTACTTGCTATAGCATGCACAAACTATGCCGTGGCAGAAAATATATGAGGATTTTAAAAATTTACCGGTCATATGTTAATATTGGTATTAAATGGAATGAATTGTGAGGCTAATTTAATTTTTTTTGCAGTTCTTACAAGAAATCGACTATGGTATTATGCTCTAGAAGCTCACTGAGAAAGGTTCACCACTGCAATATATGTAATTATTTAAACTGTTTTAATAGCTATTAGAATCATAACTTTTTAACAATTTCTTAATTATACGTTTTTTTAAGTGTTATGAATTTGCGTAGATGTTTATTGCACATACATAAGGCATTGTATGAAAATGAAAAATTTTTCCAAAATATGTAAAAATTAATACATACGTACATTTATTAAATAATAAAATTACATATGTACATATATAAAAGTAAATAACATGATATTGCTTGGGAATAGCTGGAAATATATAAAAAAATATAGATATTAAAAATTCCGATGAGCCGCTTGGCTTGAATTGAAATAGCCTCCTCCATGCAGGGTTGCATTACAGTGGTAACTTTGCAGAAACTTTGTTCATGATAGTTTGTACCAATTGGTGCAAATTCTTGGTGGAAAAATGTTGACTTGCATCAAATTGAGAAGTATAGCCAAGGCGAATTTATAGAAGGTGATGGCTGAACATGTATGTTGTTTTCCTTTGGCGTATGAGCTTCCAAAAGCCGTAAAATCAAAAACAAAATGTATTTAAATTTTGACAACTCTTACGCAGAAGCAAAAACAAAATACATAGGAATTTTGTAGTTGTATTTACAACACCACCTTGTATGGATTCGGCTTGAGTATAGCTAATCCCAACATTCTTAACACAATGAACATATAAAATATTATTTCTTGAACTAATTTGATAAAACAAGAGACAGAAAAACGAATTTGAAAAAGAAAAGATGAGTTAAAATTCATAACCAAAAATTGCATATTACTATAAGTTTCTGTCTGATTCTTAAGAGCATTGCGCATTTTCTGACTGAAACTGGCATATCCGGGTGATAATCTTTTCAAAGCAACAATTTTATGATGAATTATGGTCAGAGATGACTGAATTGACTGACAACTTTTGCATTTGCATTTTCAAGCAATTTCATTTAAATTTAATTTCTTCGTTGCTATTTTCCGATATAAATATAACATATGTTATATATTGCACTACGTATATTATTTTAGCATGTTTTACTTTCCTTCTACATATGTTGTTAATACAAATAAGTCATATCAATTGTGTATGTGTACTTCAAATATATGAATGCCTTCCAATAAAATTAAAAGCGGGACAGGAAAGACACAAGATACAAACAATTTGCAGAAATATCTATCATAAAATTTATTAACCTTTTGTATTTTGAAATCAGAAATAATATGTAATTATAACACGGCAACCCGTATTGGCTTTTTTGTGCAAACGGGTTTACCTTTCTGGAAACTGTGATCAAAATGAGTATTTGGCACCCTGGCTTTCCTACCTTTTATTACTCGAATTCTTGTATTCACATATTATTTATCGTGCAATTTCTATGTCTGGCAGTTCTTATCAGCCCTTATGTGACATCCTATATCAGCTCTGACCATTCACAATGAGAAAACTTTTCACTTTTATATATTCACAATGGAATACTGTTTATTCTTCCGCACGTATCATAACATCAAACAACATCAACGGATAAAGAATGTGCTGAGAAATTAGAAGTATGAGAAGCTACATAATTGAGTGCAAAAATTGTTGTCTGAAACTTTTTCAAACTGGGTTTCCCCACAGTGGATTTGGGTTTCCTTCGAATGCCTCGTGGAACTATTTTGCCAGCCGAAGATTGCAGATTTATCCGAGGAGTGTAAGAAATGTGGCTTAAATTTCGGTAATAGCTGTTAATTTTTTATAAAAAAAATATAAAAAAATATTGGTTACGCACAATACCGGCAAACGTTGGAAATTCTACGTTCGCCGGATAATTTTGCTTACTTAACATAACTGAAGTGGCAGCGAACGAAATACTCAAGAAAATAGCGAATTGTGCCGCTTCTATTCGCGTGGTCGTGTGTTAAAATAGCCATTCATATAAAAGTAATGCAAATTAATGATGGTCGACGGGCGAAATTTGATGTACACTTTCCTTGTTTGCATTCACATACATTTCAGTTGATGTGCGAAATTGGCTGCATGCCTGAACCAATAATTGAGTGGTTTAAGGAAGAAGACATCGAAATAGATAAATCCACAGATTGTCAAAGTATAACTGAAAACAGATTTTTGCCTGTAATAAGTAGGTCACTTACATGAATGGCTAGGTATCTTGTTTCGTTCTAGCTTGAAATGAAGAAAAATGTTTTCTACTTGTTTGAATAACCTGTGTTTTTCAAAACTTTTCTTGCAAAAAACTGCAAGTATTTATGGCATTGTTTGTTTCACAAAATTTTTTTTTTAATATCAGAAATTGCGAACTTCCCATTATCATGAGAGATGTCAAAACGTATATCAATTCCGTCGGTAAATAATTGCCTGTATTGATATATGAATCATTTTTGAAAGAATGTTCATGTTCACAAGCTAAATATTTTAACTACTAAAATAAACAAAAAGTTATATAATTATTAAAATTAATAAGAAAAATTAAAAATATACATTTATTTTTTTTCTGAGAACTTATTTAATTAATGCAATATTTTTATTGGTTAACATAAATCGTAGTATTATTAATATATTTCCTGCCTTCTATTTATTATACTTTAATTATAATGTATATACTACATTAACATTAGTGTACAGAATATTCCAAGTGGAAATACCATTTAACAATAGTAGAAGAAATCAATACGATTTAGCCGGATGTTTGGTGTTCAATCTGTTCAACGTTTTATAAAAGTAGCCGGTGTTTAATTCTGAACTGCAAACTGTCTTAGTAAAGCACTTAAAGATTTTCTCCGAAATATACTGTAGTCCTTCTTGAAATTTAATTTACAGCTAATATTTTTATGGCTTCGCCTGGATGGTCATAATATTTTATACTCATAAAATGTAAAGGAATAGCAAACATCTAGGCCGAAAGTAAAGCTGTGACGTTTCAGTGGTATACAAGCAGTGAAGGAGAATACCGAACTTATATTATTATTATTGATATCAAAATAAACCACGAAGTGAATAACTTCATTAAGATGGGAATACAATTGTGATGGCGTGACTTATACAATCCAAGCCATATTGTTGTAATTATTAAGTAAAACCTATTCGCACTCAAAGCCAATCCCTCCTTACTAGTTCATTTTATGATACGTGGCCTTATTTTACTCTATTAAATAACTTTTCGTAAAAGTTATAATATTATTTCTGATAGAAAAATATTAATTTCCAGGAATTTTCTACTAAGAAAATAAGCTACGGAACCACGCTTTTATTCAGCAAACAGTCTCATGATGCTTCTTCTTCAGATTAGAACAATGAAAGATTTATAAATCTTTTCAATAAATTGAACTTTTAAATATAAAAGGCTTGGCTGTAAAACAACATATATTTGGGTTTAGTTTGAAAATAACTTTTCATTGCGTCTTGTCAAAGGCAAAACTTTTCAAACCGGAAAAATGTTGGCGGAATCGAAATCAAGAACTCCAACCCATTCCGATTCCGAAAAATTTGATCCACTAAGGGAAGCAAGGAAAGTTTTCTCATGGCAGAAATACACTCGAATGTTTACAGTTCCCTACTGACTTTGGACAGGAACCCCACACAAATGAATTAAAACCCAGAATTGAACTTTTTATCAAGGTTTTTGTAAAATGTATAAAGACTTGTTTGGAAGCGTCAGTAGGTAGGAAAAGGAAAATATATAAAAATTAACGAAGCAAATACTCCAGCCATTATATATATTCTTTCATACGACTAATACTGTAAATAAGAAATAGCAATTTACGATTTCATTCAATCAAAACAAGAAATGCCAGCGAATAAAAGTAAATCAAACTTTGATAATGAAGCTGTGTTGCCTACTCTGTATTTCGTTAACTTTAACTTAACTGCTCAAAAAAATTTCCCTCAAAATTAGAAAAGAGACAACATGGCTGATTTAGAGTGAAAAGCTGCCGACATAAAACACCTTTCATTCTTGCATCATGAGACTGTTTGCTGAATAAAAGCGTGGTTCCGTAGCTTATTTTCTTAGTAGAAAATTCCTGGAAATTAATATTTTTCTATCAGAAATAATAGTATAACTTTTACGAAAAGTTATTTAATAGAGTAAAATAAGGCCACGTATCATAAAATGAACTAGTAAGGAGGGATTGGCTTTGAGTGCGAATAGGTTTTACTTAATAATTACAACAATATGGCTTGGATTGTATAAGTCACGCCATCACAATTGTATTCCCATCTTAATGAAGTTATTCACTTCGTGGTTTATTTTGATATCAATAATAATAATATAAGTTCGGTATTCTCCTTCACTGCTTGTATACCACTGAAACGTCACAGCTTTACTTTCGGCCTAGATGTTTGCTATTCCTTTACATTTTATGAGTATAAAATATTATGACCATCCAGGCGAAGCCATAAAAATATTAGCTGTAAATTAAATTTCAAGAAGGACTACAGTATATTTCGGAGAAAATCTTTAAGTGCTTTACTAAGACAGTTTGCAGTTCAGAATTAAACACCGGCTACTTTTATAAAACGTTGATCAGATTGAACACCAAACATCCGGCTAAATCGTATTGATTTCTTTTACTATTGTTAAATGGTATTTCCACTTGGAATATTCTGTACACTAATGTTAATGTAGTATATACATTATAATTAAAGTATAATAAATAGAAGGCAGGAAATATATTAATAATACTACGATTTATGTTAACCAATAAAAATATTGCATTAATTAAATAAGTTCTCAGAAAAAAAATAAATGTATATTTTTAATTTTTCTTATTAATTTTAATAATTATATAACTTTTTGTTTATTTTAGTAGTTAAAATATTTAGCTTGTGAACATGAACATTCTTTCAAAAATGATTCATATATCAATACAGGCAATTATTTACCGACGGAATTGATATACGTTTTGACATCTCTCATGATAATGGGAAGTTCGCAATTTCTGATATTAAAAAAAAAATTTTGTGAAACAAACAATGCCATAAATACTTGCAGTTTTTTGCAAGAAAAGTTTTGAAAAACACAGGTTATTCAAACAAGTAGAAAACATTTTTCTTCATTTCAAGCTAGAACGAAACAAGATACCTAGCCATTCATGTAAGTGACCTACTTATTACAGGCAAAAATCTGTTTTCAGTTATACTTTGACAATCTGTGGATTTATCTATTTCGATGTCTTCTTCCTTAAACCACTCAATTATTGGTTCAGGCATGCAGCCAATTTCGCACATCAACTGAAATGTATGTGAATGCAAACAAGGAAAGTGTACATCAAATTTCGCCCGTCGACCATCATTAATTTGCATTACTTTTATATGAATGGCTATTTTAACACACGACCACGCGAATAGAAGCGGCACAATCCGCTATTTTCTTGAGTATTTCGTTCGCTGCCACTTCAATTATGTTAAGTAAGCAAAATTATCCGGCGAACGTAGAATTTCCAACGTTTGCCGGTATTGTGCGTAACCAATATTTTTTTATATTTTTTTTATAAAAAATTAACAGCTATTACCGAAATTTAAGCCACATTTCTTCCACTCCACGGATAAATCTGCAATCTTCGGCTGACAAAAGCATTCCATGAGACATTCGAAAGAAACCCAAATCCCCTGTGGGAGAACTAAATTTAATTCACTTAATTTCCTTCTTCCTATGTGAGCAAAATGTATAGGTTTTTGCTTAAATTACACTGCGGAACAAAATTTTGCGGTCGGAGATTTTTAAGTCGATTTGGGGGCGCTGATTACGAAAAAAATATCAGTTTTGTCGAATTGGCTCTAGTTTTTCAGATAAAGACTTTTAACTATTTCACGAAAAACCTAATTAAAAATACCAATATGGATATAAATTATATTTTTATTGCGCGCCTGTATATAAATAATACAAAAATAAATAAAAAATATACTTTTCATTAATTACTTCTAAAAAAATTACAAAAAACTTTTTCTGTATTACCTCCTATGATGTCGTTGCTCAGGACAATCCCGTATTAAATTCCAGCAGTAGTCTGCCATCATGTGGTCGTCTCATCGACCTTGGTATCGTTCTTCCATTATTTTTATGTCCTGGTGCAACCGTTCACCATGTTCCTCACTGTAATCGTCTAGGTTGTCCGGGAATTTGTCCAAATGACTATGTAAATAATGTAATTTAATGCTCATTTTAGCTCCTAGTTTGCGAAAATTGAGAAGCATATCAGCAACTAGTTTTGTATAGTCTGGTGATTTATGATTTCCCAAAAAATTTTTGACTACATTAACAAAGCTTAGCCAGGCTTCAGATTCAATTTGTGACATATGATTTAAGAACTCAGTGTCTTTTAGAAGGGTACGAATTTGAGGACCATCGAAGACTCCTGCTCTTAATTTTTCCATACTAAGGACTGAAAATTTTTTGCACACATATTCGAAACAGTCACCTGTCTTATCAAGGGCTTTAATGAACTGTTTCATTAGCCCAAGCTTGATGTGAAGTGGTGGAAGAATGATTTTTTCTCGGCTTATCAGTTGGTCATGAACCACATTTGCTGTTCCTACCTCCATATTTTCTCTCACCAGCCTGTCCTTTCTAATCCATATACGACTGTCCCATAAACATATAAAACAGGGGTATTTAGTATACCCACTTTGTTGGCCTATTTACAAGTTGCATTTACAAGTCACGCGGTGGATAACGTGCAGGGGCTGGCAGGGACTGTTAGAGTTTTCAGGTATTTAGGCGAAGTCGTCGAATTAATGTTTAGTTGTATTAACTCACCCGACTTAACCGGATGCCCTTGCTCTCTTGCAAGAGAAATAAAATATTTAAACCAACGAACTACTTGTTTTAATAATTTATATAACAAAACTTATTGAGGAATAATTAAATTAATACATCTGGAACTGGGCCATATAATTTTTTTTCATTGATTTCTTAAGTTTCGTTTATCTCAAGAACTAGAGCCAATCCAAAAAAAGTAAAAACACAGTTCGTAAGCCTGCTACTAATGTTAATAAAAACTATTAACAAAATCATGACCGCAGGTTCTTTTTAAATTTTTGTTCTGCAGTGTTTTTAATTTTAATACAGAAATTAACTTTTGATGGTACCACTATTCCCGGAAAATTTAACGAGTCTTTTAAAACTTGCTGTTGATGTAAGTGTACGCATATGTAAAGTAATTGGTACACATACCGCAAAATAAAATTTGTTCCTAATTTATATTTTTTAAAACTTAAAAAGGTTTAAAAAGACTTAGTTTAGTTTGAAAAAAATTGTGGTTTACAAAATTGATCATACAATGACAAACATAACATTGATTTAATTGGTATTCGGTTATAATTAGTAGTTTCTAGGTAGCAACTATTTTTGATAAACAAGCAGCGCAATTCTGCCAAATCAGCTGACAAGTACTATCTGCCGAACTAGCTGACGCTAGTTGAATATCGCGTAAGTATCGAAGAAAGTACTTGATATGGAAACACTGATTTATACTACCTTTGGAATTGCATGGCCAGCTCAACAAATGAGGCCTGTTATATTAATTATGGCGCGGTGCACAGTGGGCGACTCGGTGGCGCTAGCGGCGTATTATACAATTTTTAAGTTTAATAAGTAGGCAATTTGGATTTCGCCGTAAATAAGAACATTTTTCTTTATTTACTTAAAAGTTTACTTTCTAATTTACAACAAGGTAATTACTATATATAATATATGTTCGGGTGATCTGTTTATGTACATATGTGTGTGTTACTTATAAAACTTAGTTGAATTTAATTGTTTTAAAAACATGATATTGGTAGCGTACACCTGTCTTTCGTGGACTAGAAATTTATAAAATTCAAGCATAGTCTAGCTAAATTTAACATTTTGTGAACGCGTATTTTATTGTGAATCCAAAATGTCTTACTTGAACCGCTACTACCCGCTACCATTCAATTTATCATTTTTTAGACACAATGTCCTCAGTAGCAAAACGGGATTTTTACTTAGTATGGCTGGAAGAAGAAATACCCAGGAAGAAGTTGCAATGGAAAACTACGCTTTCGGCACAGATCTTAAAAATAATAACCTAAGTATGCAGCAACGTTGCGAAGTCGGTAGAAAACTACGAAATTTTAATAGTAGGCTTGTTGAAAGGTGGAAGAGCTGTGCTAAAAATAAAGTGTATTTTGAGAAACGACACCAGGAATGCCTAGATATGCCACTACAGTTATTTAAAGTAGATGTTGGTCATCCAAAAAAAACATTTTTCGGAGCTTTCTAGTAAGACACAAGTTGGCAAAGTGTCCCACGTTGTACAAAAAGTATCCAATTTGTACAAAGCTGGGCAACGCAGTTTTTTAAAGGTTGTATCCATGCTTAATTCCACAAGTGAATTTTGCGGTTATAAAATCGATAAACCACCCCCCACTCCTTACGCCTAAATATTTGGTTGAAAAAGTACTGGCGTTATTTATAGATGTGGGTCATACTAAATACACTTGGAATTTGCCAAAGAAAGCTGCGAAACGCCAAAACGCCGATATATACCCTGGCTACGATAAACACTAATATAACTGCTAATTACAAATGTGGTTGTGCTGGCAGCAGCGGACACTTCAATGATTGTGAGAGAAATATGATCGATCAGTATTTATTTTCACTTTGCATTGTACCATTGCAAATACAGCAGGGATCGAAAATTCTGTGGAAAAATAACCGACCTCACGCCTGGATTAGGTTTTTCAAGAGTGTTCAAGTTTCAAAAACAACTTTTTCTATAAATATTGCGCAGATTAGAGCCATAATGATTTGCAAATACCTAGGTGAAAAATGAAGTAAATGTCATCGACAACGAGAATGTTTTATGAGGCAAAATACGAAATGGCTTCATTCAAAAGCAATAATAAGAAACCCTTATCTATTTTCTTTTTACCTCAAATGGGCAGCGAACCTCTTGCTCATATCGGAAATCGGACCGGACCCATAGAAGACAAGTTACGAAATTTACAGAAAATCGGCCAAACAACATAGATTTAATGCTTGGTACTACTTCTACGGCTGCTCAGGGGATAAGTGCTACCAGTTACTTTAAGAACAGTTTGTCCAAATCCCACGCTCGCTCCAAAATGCCTTCAATGTCCTAATGCAAAAGCCCTTAAAAATGGATCCAATAAAAAATCACTATTCTGATGACTGTAAATGAATTTTGTATTTAATTTAATATGGTAATCTCACGAAGAAACATCATATAAATATGGGGTTGGAAAATCTTAGAAAAAATTCTTATGTTTATCCACCATATCAGAAGATTTTAAACAAAACACACGAGTGCAGAACATTTGGGAGAATTGTTGAGCTGCAAAAGGGTTTAATGATTGCAGCCATGGAGTTGAAAAAGAAGAATATTTAACTGCTCATTTAATTGTTAGTCACCATCCCCATTATCATAACAAGCGTACCATCGGGTGCCTGTACTGATTGTACAATGTTTTCTATGAGGATATCTAAAACATTCCCTTTTTGTCTAACCCCAAACAGCACTATACTGGGATGTTCGTTGATCGCCTAATGAAACGTACTGTTCATCGCATATTATAACGACTCTAACTACCTATCATCGGACTCAGACCCTTATTGACAATTTCGACGTTTCCGTTCGCTTGGGGAGAGTTAGTCGCGACTTTAATATGTTGAACATTATATATTTCCAAAAAGTATTCAAACTCGTTGAACGTGGAACAGGTTTCTCTATCAGGCATTAAAGGTGCGGTGTCGCAGGGAACATAAACAATTCATACTATTTTGACAGCTACAGAAACGGCAACAGAATTTTACGACCATAACAAATTCTAACAGCAATAAAAATTAAATAGATTTTGTGTTAGCCAACAACCACAATCACACATTTACTGTAATAGCGGTAGACTGTCGTACTTCAATTGTGTTTGTAGATATGTATAAGGAAAGTGGTAAACACTCACAAGCCGACTGTGGTCCATTGGCTCCGTATTTGCCCAGCAAGTCATAGATTGTCGGTTCACAGATCGATGGAGTGATGAAAGAAATCTGTTGAGGAGATGTATATTTTGTACTACTACTGTACTCAAAGTAATCCCAAAGTGATCCACATGCACCATTTCTAATGGTTTATTTCCTTTAGGGATCATATTGAGCAGACCCTCTTTCCTACCATGTTTCGTGGAGAACGCTAAGAATTTTAAGCAATTTTCTACATGAGTAATTGCCTTATTCCTAATGTTTGAGAACCAGCAAATTTTAATTCCTATTTCCACAACTTTTTAAGCCCCTATATGCCGTAACTCATCGTGATTTACATGTATCACAATGAACATGCCCTTCTATGGCTTCTGATACGTAAAAATATAACTTATCATCATTTTTTATATACCACCGCATTTATCATTTCATAGGAACTGCCTTCTGCGGATTCTAACTGTTTTTTGACGTTATTTTTTCGTCTTTTCTTTGGTAATTGACTTTGATTGAAGAAAGTCGCACCTATCCGAATTCAATTGTAGTTTGTTCTGGATTAAACATTGGAAAACTTGTTTAGACTTAGTTTTGCAAACCACTTAATTTTTATCAATCTAAGTCATCTATCAGCGGTATAGTATAGGGATATTTGGCTGTAACTTTGTTAAGTTTCCTATAATCAACGCACATCCGTAATTCACCTGTTTTCTTTTTTACTAGTAATACTGGCGAAAGAAATTCTGAACTACTATGGTGTGGTGGTCATAATTTTAATGAAAATATAAAATTTCAGCAAAAAGTATGAGCCTCCCATATTCTGATGACTTTTAAAGGACTGTGATTTAAGGGCATGCACCTGGAATGTCCGGACCCTTAATTCGGAAGGTGTCTCTGCCCAGTTGGTGAATTTCCTGGCAAGTGAAAAGACCGACATCACCGCCATCCAAGAGATTTGATGGACGGGGTAAGGAATGAAAAGGACCGGATCTTGCGACGTCTATTATAGCTGTCAGGTAAAGGAGCGCAAGTTCGATGTTGGATTTGTGATGGGAAAAAGACTTCGTCGCCAAGAACTCTAGTTCTCTCCGGTGGCTGAGCATCTCGCCACAATTCGCATCGAAGCGAGATTCTTCAACATTTCGCTGATTTCCGCGCATGCGCATTCGCCTCTGTGCAGCAAAAAGCGAGCGCTCAGTGATACAAGGAAAGTACGACGTCTAAAAAATGCAGTCACAACTAATAGCCGACCGTTTTCAGCGAAGCCGACAAAATGTACGATGTGGAATACCGCGCCGCCATGGAAAAGAAAGGTGCCGCCTACAAAGCCACGTTGCGACCGAGCGCATCGCGAACTGTGCGGAAGAGATCTCAGGAGTTGTAGAAGAAATCGAGGTGCATATTCCGAGAAAAGAAGAGAGAGATTGAGAAGCGCGACTGCGAGGAGCTTGAGTTGCTAACCGATAGGAAAAACGCACGAAAATTTTATCGGAAAGTGCGGCGACTTATAGAAGGCTTCAAGCCCGGGGCAATTTCCTGTAAGAATGGAAACGACGACCTGATGACCGACATCTAGAGTACACTCAAATTGTGGAGGGAGCACTTCTTCACGCTACTTAAAGCTATTCAAGTGCGGCGGCGAGGGGCATATAAAATACATGTCCCATGTGTAGTCTGCCCAATCCACAAAAAATGCGATCCTACAATATGCGCCAAATACCGCGGGATCAGTCTCCTTAGCATAGCATATAAGGTTATGTTGAGCGTATTGTGTGAACGACTGAAACCCACCGTGAACGATCTGATTGGACCCTATCTGTGCGGCTTTAGGTCTGGCAAATCTACCATCGACAAAATGTGCACGATACGCCAAATATTTGAAAATACCCAAGAATGAAGAACTTTGTCGACTTCAAATCCGTTTTCGGAAGTACGAGAAGAGGCTATATGCCGCAATGTCTGAATTTGATTTCCCAACAAAACTAAGGCTACGTTTATGACCGAGCGGATTCGCGTCGCGCAATGCGATGAAAATCGCTCTATCGCTACCAGCGGTTTCGCCATCGTAATCGCTAGCGATTGAGTGTTTACAGTACAGCGAAATCAGAAGCGATTGAAAATCTATAACATCACATCCGTTCGTAGTTTCTTTTACTTTTCATTAAAAAAGACATGTGCGCATACGTTTGTAAAATTTTGCTTACAGAAAGTAGTATTTTAGTGCGTCAGCAGATTTTAAGATTTTGTAAACAGAAAAGATTCCAAGTGCATCCAATTTGCAAAGAACGCAAACGTCATAGAGAGTTCCATTATTTACACACCCGCCTTCGACAATATCCTGAGAAATTTATGGAGTATTACCGAATGAAAATTGACACGTTTAATTATATCTTGAATAATATATGCAAACATATAGAAAAAAATACTAGAAATCAAAAAACACCAATTGATGTTGCAGAAAGGCTCGCACTGACCATAAGGTAAGTAATATAAAATGTTATGTATCCATTCCATAAATTTTTATTCAATTTCAATATTTATACTTGTTCACTTATATATGTATGTATTTATTATAATATTACACACATTAATATTAAGTAGCTTGATTAAAATTTTGCGCATTTGGAAAAATGAAGCTGTTTTAATTATGCGTTTCAATATTTGGGTTGCTACTCAAATAACTAATAAAAGAAACTGGCGCAGCCGATTCCTGATTATCCCTGCCGTACATAACCTCGCACAGAACCTCCTGCATTTTTATGCGGAATTTTAGTTTTTTCCTTCACCCATATTTTTTTTTTTTTGCTAAAACTATTTGTTTGCTACACAATATTATAATTGATAAAGAGGGAGTTTGTATGCAAACCTTAATGCAGGTTCAGCAAACTATTCCCATATATATGAATAGGCAGAGGGAGTATAACAGAAGCTCTGAAGCTGCTACGACTGTACGAAACAATTTTAAGGAATATTTTGTTCAAAAAAATATTTACTTAAGTATAGGCTGTTTATTAGATCAAAATAAAATAATACTATTACTTACCTTCCAAACCGCATTCTTTTTCTACTTCTTCCCAAGCTTTTCTGATTTTGGTTCTATTATGATAATCTGGATGACGCAGATTCCACAAACATTCTTTATTTCGCTTTTTTTCAATAAATTTGTCCATCGTGTTTAACGCAATTCGCTCAAGTGAATCAAAAGTTTGATCGCTGATTTTAGTCGCTAGCAGTCGCTCCGTTTTCGCTGAAATCGCTTTTCGCTGAATCGCTGCACGATAAAAGCCTCCGCATGAATTTATGTATTTGATCGCTAGTAGCGATTTTCATCGCATCGCGCGACGTGAATCCGCTCGGTCATAAACGTAGCCTAATACGGCTATGTAAAATGACGTTGGGCAACACCACCAGCTCCGTCAGAATCGGGAAGGACCTCTGCGAGCCGTTTGAAACTAAACGAGGTTTCAGACAAGGTAACTCTCTTTCGTGCGACTGCTTAGAACCTTATGTTAGAAAAGATATATTGTGCTGCAGAGTTGAACCGTTCAAGCACCATATTTTAAAAGAGCGTGTAACTTCTGGCGTATGCTTATGATATGGATATCATCGGCCTCAACAACCGCACCGTTACTTCTGCCTTTTCCAATCTGGATAAAGAAGCGAAACGTATGGGTCTGGAAGTGAACGAGGGCAAAACTAAATACCTCCTGTCATCAAATAAACAGTCAGCGCACTTGCGTCTTTGCTCCCGCATCACTGTTGACAATTACAATTTCGAAAAAGTGGAGGATTTTGTTTATCTGGGAACCAGAGTTAACACCTACAACAATGTCAGCCTGGGAATTCAACGTAGAATCTCCCTTGCCAACAAGTGCTCTTTGGGCTGAGTAGGCAATTGTGCAGTGAAGCCCTCTTCTGACGAACCAACCCCACACTCTATAAGTCTCTCGTCATGCCCGTGCTATTGTATAGAGCTGTAGCATGGGCACTGTCAGCATCGGGTGAGAGAGCCCTTGGAGTGTCCCAGAGAAAGATTCTCCGAAAGATGTCTTTGCCACGGCGAATATCAAATACGATGGAATATTGGCTGGGACATGTGCGAATAGATGGAAATACTCCTGCCTTGAAGGTATTTAAGGAAGAGGGCGGCCTCCTCTGCGTTGGAAAGACCAAGTGGAAAGGGCTTGACGTCACTTGGTATTTGCAATTGGCGCCAGTTAACAGGAAAAAGGAGTGACTGGCGAAACTTGTTGAACTCGACCAAAATCTGTTTAGAGGTTGTAGCGCCAATTAAGTAAGTAAGTAGGGTAATTGAAAACTTATTACACAGTACAACAAATTCAAATTTTTGTTATGTTAAATGTTAACAGAATATGAAAATAGGCTTAAAATAAAGAAATACGTGTCTCGGCGTTTTGCTGTAGCACGTCAGAATTTTGTGTACCAACCACTGTCGTACTGTGTTATAAGTCCTTCATATTGGCTTCTCAGATTATTGTAGAACGTTAACATATAAATAAATCAAACAGCTTAAGCCTTTGTGTATAGTTTAATATTTTTGATATAATTATATTCAATTTATTATTTTTTATAAGGCCTATTTCGCACCGCCAGCTAAACTTAGATCACCTGTAATCCGTTGACAACATGAATACCTTATTTGTGTTCTGCAGGTAGAAATTTAACTTTTCAAGGAGTAGGTATCAATTATATATTTATCATTCATTAGATCATATGTGATAGCGTTTAGATTAAACAAAAGTAATATAATTTTCGTGCTCCAGAACATCGCCCGACCTCTGATATTCCCCTGGTCTTTTGGAAAATGCAAGTAAATTCCAATTAAGGTTTTTTTGTAATAAAATATTGATGAGCACAGGATTTCCTGCTCAGTTACATTGTCGCCAGTTTCGGAGCATTTTCCTTACAAATTATTAAGTTCAAATCAGACTTTTATTGAATAGGGAAAAATACTATATAAAGGGGTTGAATTGGAACTGGGTTATTCATATAACAATCTTAATTGTTTCCTCACTTAGTGTCAAATACCTTCAACATATTAATATTGTACGATATATTGATCCATTGCTTACATAATATAGTAGTACTCATGGAACATTTGAAGTGTAGAAGAAAGTAAAGGACAGTTTATATACACCCAATGCTAAATGTTTATCTACAAAATAAAATATTTTTTTATAACAATAGTTAAAATTTCACAATAAAAGGCCATAGGACAAAGCAATCGTATGTACATATTTTTTTTTTTAAGTTGGGGTAAAAAATGTTATTGGAAATATATACACACATGTATATCTACATAACTTGTTCAAATATTAACTTTTGGTTCAGTATGTGGATACAACAAGGTATCAAATATGTACATATCCCAAGAGAAGAAATTAAAACATAAAATTGCATTTAGGTTTGCTGCACTTTCGTAAAGCCTTGCGGAAAAATATGTTCGCATCACTTTTGGGCAATGCACTTCGAGGCCGGGTCTGATCGAAAGAGAGCAAAGTTGTCTGGTAATTCTCTTCCGATGGCTGTTGAAATTTTAAGCATTTGGAATGAACCTGAGCAACCCAAATCTACATTCGCCGACGCATGGTGGGATATTTGTCCCGGTTTTCGTGGATTAATTCAAAAGGTAGAAATTGTAAATCAGCGTGAAAAGATAAAATGTTCTATATTGAACGATATCGTCACAATACGATTTACAAAATGCCTACTTATTCATTGTTCCGCTGCCGAGAGCGCGTTATACATTTCGTAATGATTGCAAGTGCTATTTTTAATAAAGTTTTCCGGAAAAGTCATCATTTTATTATGGAACCTTCAACTTCAGGCATTGTACTTATTTCTAAATACAATAGTGTTTTTATAAATTGTTATAAATATATTGTAACAAATACTTTATAGAATTATACGTGTTATAGCCGTAAATTGTTAACATTTTAACGAAAAAGGGGGACGTATTGTTACTTATGTAGTAATGTAGTAATAATTTTAATTTCTGTGTAAAAAAATATGTTTGACTACTATATTAAAAAAATGTAAGTGCCTTTTTGTGCCTTTTTTGAAATATTTAGGTGTTAGTGCGGCAATGTATGTGGTAAATTGTATGATTTCGGTAGATACACGGAATAGTAACAAAAAAAAGCCAGATATTTTGAATAGGTCTCCCATTACTTTCGACGCCATTATTTATAATTTAAGAAAACTACACAAAAAAAGCTTTAACACCTACTACTATTGATTTTGGTTCTTTCAAAATCACCACCAGTAAAAACTGAAAAGATAATACTAATTTCCATTTTATTTTATAAAATGGAAGAAGTTCTTCAATGAAAACTCTTATTATATTACTTAATTCGTAAATAAGATAATAAATTAAAGAAACAAAACTTCGAAAGAATTATTAATTTAATAGATTGTTGCGTCGGGACAAATAAAAAACTCGTGCAATAATGCGCTTACACTTACTTTTATGTCTCGATGAATGTTAAGTGCACCCAATCCGTTTAGTTGATTTTCACTCATGGTAGACCGGATATCATTTTTCATCAATGTCGTTACTGTTAGAGTAGCCATTATAACCAAGATTTGATGAACATAAGGGAAATAATCTTCGTTGCAGGCATCAAGTGTTTTAATAGAATTGTGGACATTTTTATCCAAAATTCGTCTTCGCCAAAGTTTTACTTCGTCGACAATTACTACAGGTCAACCGTCAAGCAAAATCGATGAGTACTTTTCAAATAACTGCTTACAGGCTTCCTCATCAAATCTGTTGCTTGTCTTCACTTTGCATCGATGAGTCTGCCGAGAAGTTATTCTGAGTTTCATCACTTCAATATCGTATTATTTACATCTGTCCAACTTTTTCGAAAATCTTGCTGTAATATTCTTCTGCTTTCTCTCTTCTGACTATTTATTCTGTCTTTGCTACATCTGCCAACTTTATGGCATCTTGATTTTTATTTTGCAGAACTCGACTCAATGATAAGGCCAGATAATGAATCGGGTTGAGCATTTGCAATGAAACCTGACAATCTAATATTTAATTGCTGTTAGAAGTTGCATCTGTCGAGGTGTTCGAGATGTTTTCCAAGGTGCTTATTAGTTGAAAGTGGAGATAAATTTTGACTAATTCGTGGACCTTGAAAGTTTTTGTTTTTAGAAATTGAATTTTGCAGTGCGAGCAAAAGTTTAGGATTATTGAAAAAAAGTGAACACACTTTAGATTATGCCTAGAGAGTGTCTGACCGCAACAATTTTCATTCAGCACTAACGACCACTTTGAAACTTCATAACAAGTTTGTATTTTTCCTGAATGTAAGCTAGTGATCCGTGAAATTCCCCATTCATTGCACTTCCACCCTTGTAACATTAGCTGATAAAGTACTTACAGTCTATCCCCGAACATTCCAACAAAGCTAGGATGACATCTGACAGTCCTTTTCTAAATACTGCGTAGTCAGAACAAAACTTAAAAACTCTTCACAAATCGCATGTGTGGTATTTTTTAAATCTATGTACTGGGTACTAATTGGCAACCCCCAAAACCCTCCACAGTGCCAATATATTATATTACATACATTATGGCATAATTAGCACAAGAAGGTATTAAAATCTTGTATAGTACAACAAATTTCAGATTAACAATAACAAGACATAAACATATCTTGAAATATGTTAATGAGCAGTACATGCATTCATAGATAAACAATAATACTTATAAATTAACAGATTTGTAATAGTCACCTTAACAATATTATAACAAAGAATTAAAAATAGTCATAGATAGTATATAAAAATATACTCAACTTTCATTTTTCTAGCTAAGGTGATAGTTGCCATTTTCAGGAATAAATACCCTACTGTGCGATGCTTCTACATGTACTGAGTAAAAATTTACTTTGTTTAAAAAAATGTTTTAATAAAATTAATTTTGATTTAGATCACATTCTGATTATCGGGTTGTAATACTTGAAGAAGAGAGCAGAACTGATTGCAAGCGTAGTAGCAGAGTTGGGGAAATTTAAATCTAACATCACCTCTATATTCCTTCGGTTATATTAGAAAATTAGACGACCCCAGCAAAAATATTCAGTGAAGGGGACGCGATGGTCAAAAGGCATATACACATTTATACAGGGGTTCTTTAACTATGCGAGCCCACCATTGCGAAATGGTTACAAAAGCTCAAATTTGAGGATGGAATTTTGAGTTTTCCCTTTAGCGCAATGAGGAGTGTAAGTAATTTAATGAAATAGTTACAAAAGCTCAAATTTGAGCATTTTGAGTTTTTCACTTAGACAAAGTGGTGTTCTGTCCCGATTGCTGATAGATTATGCAAAATAAGCTGCTCCGAAATGAAATTATAATCTTAATTTGATCCTTGACATTCTATGTTATGGGTGATGATCGCTAAGCCACCACCATTACCTCGCTCGCGATCCTTACGATGCACATTATAGCCCTTGCAACTCCACAAGGTTGCGTTGCTGTGATGTTTCGATTCCTGGATCGCAGCTATTGACAGGCTATGCCAACTCATGAAGTTGGTTATTTCTCAATCTTGCCCTGCAGCCCGCTGCAGTTCAGCTGAAGGAATCTCGTTTGCCTCGGGAGAGTCGTCGCGGAGAAAGGTGTGAGGGAAGGGTGATGTTGCCCACCTGGTCCTTGCTGCACATGCAGTGGCACATTGGGCTACCTTGGGATATTGTTTGGCAGCGCCACCATGGGCGTGTGCGATTGCGGGACTCTACAGCAAGGAGCCAGGTAGTCACCCGACCATTCACGAGTGGTGCGCAGACCAGAACACACACGAAAGTGACACCAGCCCTGGCACGAGTTGCACCTGACTGATGTCGCATTCCGGTATATCCTGGCCTGACACACGGAACATACTGTGTGGGGCCCCAGGAGCTGCTGGCTACTCCCCACACGAGAGGCGGAGCTAGGTGGGGGTGGGGGAGGGGAGCGTCCTTGTTGTTGTGTGCTCCTGTGAACCGTAGAGGTTTTGCCGGTGCTAGGCACCGGTGCACTTGGTGCAGCTAAGGGGCCCGTAGAGGCTATGGGCGCCGTAAGGCGCGAACAATATAGGGCCTCATAATTTGTCGACCACTCCTTGTGGGTCTTTAGGCATGCACAGACCTTAAGATGGCTCCATTCGTCGCACGAATTAGACCTTACCGAAGTGTAGTTCGGATGGACCTTTTCTGGCAGACGCAGCAAAAATAGGTTTCTGGTCCAGGGTTTAGCGCGATGCCAGCCTTGAGCAGAAGGATGTGAAGCAACACTGCTGCTATAAGTTGGTCCAGAGGAGACAAACGACTTATGCGGGTAGGCTGATCTAAACACGGTTAGATCGCCGAAACAACAATCCTTGGCCGGATGAAACCCGGGAAATTCTGGTACGTGGAACCGACTCTGATGGCAATGATCTGTCTACTGCTCCATCGTAGGGAGTCTTTGCTCAGTGCTGCGAGTCAGCGTTGTACTGATATACCGCACTACAATTAGGGACGCCACACAGTGGGAGAAATGGTCAATCTAGCGGCGCTTTCTTAATAGCTTCTTAAATACAATGAAAAAATGCATTACTTTATTCTAAAAATATGTGTTAATTATTTATTTATATGTTTTTATGTTTTATTAGAAAAAAAAAACTATTCAGAGTCGGAGCTCTCAGAATTACTGCCGTCAGGTAGATCATTTATATGTAAAAGTAGGTTTTTGACCTCATCATCTATTTCAATGTGATTTTTGCAGTACTTGGAGGTGCTTTTAGACTTAGATGTAATAATAGGATCTGAAGAAACTAAAAGAGTGTGTATGAAGTCTTCCATTGTATTCAACCTTGAGTTTTTTCGCGTATGGTTCAGTCTATAACTGCGAAAATCTTTATTTCTTGCCTCAAGTGCCTCTTCTGACATCATTCCTATTGGTAGCGAAACTTTTTCAATAATATCTGCTTCGAGGCATATAAAACCAAGGATATTCGGAAACAAATAATTCTGCTGTATTCCAAGCATATATGCGAAAAGCCTCTATGTTAACTGCATACCCACATGCCATAGTACGCAAAATTATACCAAATCTTTTTATAAGTTCTACTTTTACTGTAGAGGCTAAAATTGGATGCTGGAAAAATATTCTTGCAGTATTCCCAGTGTTTGTATTGCCTGATCCTTTCGTGGGAATGTCCACCAATATACCCATTTTTTCTTTTAGCTCAAGTTGAATCTTTCTTTTGGTTTGCTGAGCGATTTCTTTATGTTCTCCACGAATTTGCCAATTTTGTATAGGTATTCTATAGGCGATATGAATTATACACTCAAAGCACCGTATCCAAGCATGGAGTGTTGACAATCCGTACTCATACAAGTGCTCCTGTGGTTGTCTCAATTGAACATTATTTAGATTATTCATGAATTTTGGTGTTGCTCCACAAATTCCACAGGCCTGCGATGATGAGCCCGCTAAAGTGTTAAAAACTTTCCCATCAATCATTGTTAAATGGAATTCATGTACTACTTCGAAAAAACTCAACTTTGTCGGAACAATGCTTACAATTTGCCTTTTAATATTATCTATCTCAACCTTAACTAACTCCGCTGACTCTTTTTCAAAAATTATTTTAATGGGTCTGCAGAACCGAGTTGAAGAAGGCCTGTTATTTTGCCATAGAACAGCGTCTCCTTTTTTAATTTGTAAAGGCACAATACATACAGCAAATAAATACTCATCAGTTATTTCACAATCAGAAGCACTAAAACGTTGACGGTAAGTGGAGTGACCACTGCTGCCGTCACAGCCCCATTTAAATATTGCTTTTATGCTGTCATTAATATTGCCTGCAGTCAAAACACCTTCAAAAGATTTGGAAAATCCTTGTACTATACGTGCAACAGTATGGTCTACAAGACTTTGCAGGGCAACTTCCGCTGAAAGTTCAGTTACGTGTATGCCACTGGCGTAACACTCTGTTTTAGCCTTAAGTAAAATATCGTAGCTTGGATAAATATTGCAGTTTCGTTCTTTGGCATCATATTGCATTATTTTGTACGACCTTTTGAGTAAAGAGATAAAGCTTCCTCAGGTGTATACGGAATTGGGGTTTTTTGTTCAGAGCTTACAGACTTAAGCATTTTCGAAGCAGTCGAACTTTCTTCAAACAATTTTGAAACAACCTGTGAAGCATTTCTTTTTCCAGCTTTGTAAAGACTTACGCTTGCCGCTACCATTAACTCTTGGTTAGGTGTTTCGTTAACAACTGATGCAATTTTTTTTTTTTGAGTTTTCATTGTACACTCTGAAAAAGGTTTTTGTATACGGTGATGAACAGTTGGCTTAGAAAAAATTATATTTTCATCCAACCATTCCTTATTTCGCTCTTCGAACACTGACATAACCCTATGACATTATTTCCACTTTTCTACAAGTTTGCTTATGAAATTTCTTAATTGTTTTTGAATTTTGCGAGTTTGCTCTTCACTATACTTTGAGCGATCAATGACGTTAGAAAATATATGATTTTCAACCATTAGAAATTTTTTTGTTGGTACTGGTTCACTGTGCCATATTAAAAAAAGCGTGCGTTTAGACTCTGCCATAGTATCTAAAAAAGGAAAAAAATCAGTAACTTGCAAATACTTGCAGCCAATATTTGGACAAAACGTAGACCACAACATATTTTAACAAATTATACAAACATTGAATCGAATCCCATCGAATCCACCACACTTATTTTCTACGGAACATTGGGTTACACATATAAAAACACTTTGATATAGGACAATTTCTTTTTCCATTGTAAAGATCTAAAACATATATTAACAGACCACAATGACTTTTTTCTTATTTAACACATACCAAATAATAATAATTAAGTCACAAATCTTATTACAAAATTTTATATTTAAGTTTTTCAGTTCAACAGAAATTGCACTTACAAATAGGTAAATAGTAATTATTGCACTTGCTAAAACATGTGTTAAATTCGAAAGCTCACAGATATGCGAATATTTGGAACAAAACAAAAACGAAAACAGAAAAGACCCCGTTAGGAAATAAATTTTTAATAAAACAAACAAAATTTGGAGAATTCTGAATTTAAAAATTTCGCTAAAGCGCCGCTAAATTGACCATTGACCATTTCTCCCACTGTGCGCCAGTGCCAAAAAATTTGTAGTATTGAATTGAAAGAACTAAACACTTGTTTATTACAAAGTTACATTACAATAAAAGTTTTCCCCTTTCCGAGAAACTTGTTTTACTTTACTTATACAATATGGCATAAATTGATTTGTATTAAACTCCATCATTAATATTTACAATTATATCATCTCATTCAATCGAACTTGGCTACCTGAAAATCTTCTGAGCTCAATTTTTATTGCAAATACACGAATTCGGTAAAATTTTACTCCGAGCATTGAGTTACAAACTGTTTTTAAACGGGATTTCTAAGACAGCTAATCGCAAATTTGGAGTAAGTTTTAAATCTGATTTCGTTACGTAGTTAAATCGGAGTTTTGCGCTATTCGAAACTTTGCATCACCTCGAGTACTTGAAGGAATGCTGTAATTTGGTCAACTTTCGTACATTTTAGTACATAGAATGATAGAATACAAGATTGAGTATTGCCCCAGCGAAGTGACAGATCTCCTCATTGGTAAACAAGAATACGGATAAAAAAGGATGAATAACTTGAATATTTCATTATTAATTGTGTTAAAGTGTAAAAAGATGATTTATAGGCAGAGATTTTATAATATATCTGCAATATACGCAAACAAAGTGATTCTTAGCCCCCATTTGTGAAAAGCAAGCAGATAAAGCGCGTATTTGACCAGAATCTTGAGGCTCTACATAAAGCTTTCAGATTTGGTATGCTTTAAACCACTAATAGGGATATTTGCGTTGAAAGATTTGTAAATTTGCATTGAGCAAAGCACTGCTACGTTCATTTCAGAAAGATTGCATAAAATAATGAACAACTATCCTTTTTATTCGCTTCTTTCGCTATTTTTGTTATTAATTTCCTATTTGCATTCTCAACAAAGTGTAAATTACGTAGAAAATAAAGAAATTGCAACTTTCACCGTTCGAATAACAAAGTATTTTATGTTATTATACACAGTCATTGGATAAGTAAATATTGAACAAATATAATGCTCTTTTAAATTTTTGTATTATTGTATATATTTTGAGACGCTGTCTCTCTTATTTTTTCAAGAAGTTTCACTTCTATACGTGTACTTTGGTAACTGCCGCCAGATTCAACCGATTTGAAAATTTCAGGTGTCCATCTATTTAAATTACTTGGACTTCAAAAGAGCAATTTTAAATAATTTTATTTAATTGTTTATAACAAATTTCGACCTCGGGTGGCCTACTTCAGAAATTTTGAATCGCATTATAAAGTTATGTCCCAAGGTGAATCCCGGGATCACGGGAAATTTAGTATACAATATAAGTTTTTATATGTCATGGGAACTTAATTACCTCTTTTGTAACAATAGGTCCGTTCTTTTGTAACCTAGTTGCAAAAAAACACTAGGTAGGATAAAAAATAGCATGTAAAACAACAACACTAACTCGGAAAAATATGCGAGTTGAGCCAACTCGGTTATATTATATCCGACCTGAGATGTAGTGTTGTGAAGCAAAAAACCACTCTACTGTGAATGGGCTCTGGAAAAATACTTGGGAAATCAACTGTCAATCAACTGTCAAATCTTGTTTGTTTTATGGATACATAAGCAAAACAAATAAAAATGGAACAAGGGTAAGTAAAATTTGCGCTTCGTATATTTCACATAAAATTATGAATTAAAACAAGTTTGTTATTTCAGAATGCAAGAAAAAAGGCGAAAGAGATGGTCCCGTGAGGAGACAACAGGGTTTTTGAGATGCTACCTCGCCCGGAAAGCGGAGTTCGAGCACCCAAAGAGAAAGAGGTTGGCCTACGCGAACGTGTTAGAAGACATGGTATCCATGGGCATCACGGTAGGTTCAAGAAATATATGTTTGAAGAAATTATATTTATTAATCCACTTCCAGGACTTTGAAAGGACGCCGCTGTGTTTGGAGTCGAAGATGCGCAGTCTTCTCCAGGCCTATAAGGCGGCACGGGACAACAACAGCAGAACCGGCGCCAGCCCGTGCTTTGCCCCCTATATGGAGCAAATGGACGAAATGTTTGGGAGTAGTCCGATTATTTCAAACAACCACACGGTGCATGTGGGTTACAGACCGTTTGAAACAATTTCAGTGAATGCGCTGTCTTTGACGAAATTGGAGGCGGAACAGAAAAGGAAAGCAAGAAGCGAAGCCATTCAACAACTTCAAAAAATGTTGATGGAGAAGTGGGAGAAGGACGGCGAACTAGAGCGGAGAAAGTTGATTAGCTGGAAAAAATAGGTAACAGAAATTACTCTGTCTAGCAACATCTTTTTAAAACGTTCCAGCGAATTTCAGTTAAAACCTTTTAGTGAATTTTTTGTACAAGGGTTTTATAAAAACGAGCACGAAGAATTTATATCAAAAACATTGCAAAAAATTCACTAAAAGGTTTTCACTGAAACTGTTTTTTTTTTAAATTTGCTTTTAGTTTTTTTTTACTTGTAATTAGAATAAGAAATGATCTGAATTGAATTTTATATGTGATACTCCTTGTGAATTTTTTTTAGTTTTATAGATTTTAAGTTGAATGATATGCAATGAATTCTTGCCAATATATTTATTAGTGAAGTTAAAGATATAAATACATATATGCAGTGAAATTTTTAAATAATGTTTTGTTGTCTTAAATGATTAAAAAGGTTTTGCCTTCTGTCTAGGGCTGCGTCTAGGTTTGATTCTTCAAAACCTTCATCAACTGCAAGGGTATTTTCATCACTCACATCGTTGACATCGCACAAGTCGTCAAAAGAAATACAAATGTTATGTAAAACACATACGCTGACCACGATGTTGGTTATTGTCTTCGAGTCCGTTTGCTCAGTAAACTTTAGCAATCTTCGAAAGCGCCCTTTCAGTAGTCCAAATGAATTTTCAACTACCATCCGTGTTGAGGAATGTATTTCGTTGAACTTTCGTTGGCATGCATTTAAATTTCCGTAGTCCTTAAAAGGAGGAACCAGCCATTTCGTTGACGGATATGCCGAATCTCCGATTATAAAAAATTAATTCGGAAACATATCCTCGTAATGGTTTTCTGCATCCTGAAAGAGTTTGGACCTTCTTAGAACACGGTAATCATGCAGCGATCCTGGTTCACATCTACCACAGCTTGCAACACAATACTATACGTTCTTTTCCGATCAAAGTACATTTCTTTATGGTCTTTTGGGGCTTTAATTGCAATGTGCGTACAATCGATCGCCCCAATCACACCTGGGATACGCTTCTTTTGCTCAAATTTGTCCACATTTTCGTACAAATATCCGCCCTCTGGCCACTTAATATGTTCATGACTAATCGATATTAAAAAGCGAGTAACTCTTAGAACAGTTGACCATGCCGCTGACGGTGCTACCGCAAACAAATTTGCTAGTTGCCTGAATGTCACTGTATTGCTAACATACCAAATGCTCATATATACCGATTTTTTTGGTAATATACGCGTTCTACCACCACCAGATGTGTCAGATACGCAGTTAGATTCCGAATACTTCACTGAAAATAAAATAGCATTAAGTTTATGTATTTCTTTTACACACATTTTCTTATTACTTGTTAGGTATTCCACCGTTTGGCGTCTTAGCCTCATGTGCATTTTGAAATCTGCCTCACTCATTGCAACGAGCATACCTTCAAAATTGGAGCACTTCTCATGTGCCTCGTTTTCACTCTCCGAGTCTTCAGAAGTGCTGGAGCTGGCATATATCGTTTCCAATAATTCCATTACTTCTTGCATCTCTCTATTGCGACGTGATTCGCAATGCTCACCCGTGTACAAAGACATCATCTACAAACGTAAAAGGTTATTTAATGCTTTTATTTAATGTTTTTAAATAAATTTAATAACTTACCACAGAATCTTCAGAATTGCTCATTTTGTTTTGCTTCTTTCAAATTTCACTAAACAAATCATATGTTTAATGACAGATATTGCCAGTGTTGTGAAGTAACTAAAAGGAAATTTTATCCGAGTAGGAGTGTTTTTTTGCAACTAGGTTACAAAAGAACGGGCCTAATGACAAAAATCAAGAACTTTTAAACATTCATTGATTTATTATTTTCGACCTGAAAATGTTCGGTTCGACCCTAAAAATATATGTTCGTTTGTTTTCTAGTCAAATTTAAATATTCTTCTTGAATTTATAAAAATTATTATTTGATACAAATAAATAGGTCGAAAAATTAATATATGTATACGATTGATGAGCACACCAACCATAAAATTTTTTTAGCTATAATAAGTATGAAACAGCAAACTGCCGTACTTGAAATTGTGTTTGTAAAATAGGAAGATGAAAAAGCAGCAACAGTGTACAAGACTTACTTAGTGGTTAAGGCGTTGCTTTAAGGAGTGCGAGTTAGCAGTGAAGGTCACGGGTTCGATTTCCGGAAGAAGTCTGATGAGGAGATCTGATGATCTCCGAAAGAGCTATAATATCTTCTATTATTGTTTTTATTGCATAATTTTTCCTAAGAAGAATTACCTTGGCGCATAGAAATTATTATTTGACGAAAATTCGATACTATTATACAAAATTAAGCGAGCTCAAAACTGCATACCCCAAACCTTTAAAAAAATTTTGATTAAAAGCTTTGGAAATTGTATGCGAATTTGTTGAAATTTTAGAAATCCAGTATATAAGTATATGCTGTTCGTTATAGAGCGAACTAAAGTTTTATAAAAAGATAACGACAATGCTGGCAGCGTACACATCACAATTGTTACGTACTTACTTTCTTAATCGCTTAAGCGATTTTGGGCGAAATTCTTCTACAATTTGTGGTGTGCGTCTTGATGTTGTAAAACAAATTGAAGGACATACAGTTTTACGCCGATTCCGAACCAGTAATATTTTTTGTGAGAAGTTTTTTTTCATGACAGAAATACACTCGGAGGTTTGCCATTGCCTGCTGAGGGCGACCGCTATTAGAAAAACTTTTCTAAGCGCGCACATGCTACACACTCGGCTACGGCGGCTGCCTACCAGATGAATAATGAGGGGAAAAGAAAGGCGATAACTGCACTTAAGAGTTTTACTTTGGCTAGAGCTGTCCATAAAACAAAACTCCGCACTTCACATTTATTATTCTGTATTTAACTCATGCCCTTTTATTCTCTGTATCGTAGAAGAAAATGCCATCTACAATTTTCTTTGCTCCAACATTAACACTTATACGGGATACCCATTTATGATTGTCTCTGCCATTATCAAAGCTCTTATCGCAAATTCAACATAAAATTTAGTATGCAAATAGGTAAATCCCCAGAATGGATATTTACTTCGGAGTTTTACTTTCAAACAAAAATACTATGCAGAGTTTTTTATAGAGGAAATATAATAGTAGCATGATAAATATGAAATCTTTTAAAACGAAAATATGTACATATATACAAGAGAATAATTGTCATAAGCCGTCATACCCCAATCGTTTCGAAATGTCTTCAATGGTGGTATTCCAGATGTATGAACGTTTAAATTTATAGCTTTCAGAGTTCACCCCGCTGTAGTCATGTGCTTTCCACGATTCACAATAGTCATAAGGCCGCAAAAGCAGATCCTCTTCGGGTATTGACTCTGACTGCGCTATGTCATTTTGACCAAAAAGGCCCTCGGTGAAAGCTTTGAAACTCTCTGTAGTGCGTTGCGTTTTAGTGTGCCGAAACTAATAAGAAACAAAAATTTTATTAACGCAAATACTGGTTTATATTGTAGTTTTTTGTGAATAAATTGATGTTTTTACCTTATAGTATGTGTTGTTATAAATTTTAGTCAGAACGTCGCCATAATATCTTTGGTATGTTTTTGCAGTCCCTTTAAGATCTTCGTAACCCTGAAAAAAGCGGGTACCGTATTAAGCATATTTTACAATTCATGGGAATAGGAAATTTAAAGATGGCATGTGTTAATTTATTTATATAAAGCATATGCATACTTTTTCAAACTGCAATATTTCAGAAAATAGGTAGTAAAAGTTGATGAACATTAATCAGTCATTCATAACTAAGTTTCTTGTTGATAAACAAACTTTAACCAACTTATCGTATCAATTGAAAGAAAATTTTGCTTTATTCCGCAGAAAAATAAATTTAAGTGCATATCACAAACAAGATATTTCGGATCTTTGATTTCCGTACCACTGTGCCATTATCACAGGCATCATTTTGAACTCACTAACGAGATCCGAACGTTCACGACACAAGCGCTGGATCCGACAGCGTACAGACAGGCCGTAAGCTGCATTCACCGAGAAACAATCACCATCTTATCTAAGTCTCACCCTTTGATTTGTGAGTCTCGCGTTACCCTTGCCCAACTACGATCTGGATATATAACAGACTCAACTACTGCCTATTCCGATTCAGCCCCGATATCCCAAACATGCGTTCGGCATGTGGAGATTCTCCGCACCATACTAACAACCTATTCACATGCCCCAAAGTTGGCTTCGCGCGGCTTATTGGACATGTATGTATATGAAGTGTTGACAGAATAGCTTGGCTTGCGATTTTATTATCTAATACCAATGTCAATTTAGTCATCATAAATGGTGAGACTATAGGTAAGCACTTCGTGCTGCAATTTTTGTTAACAAAACGGTTGTTTGTAAAGTTTTTATATTCAGACACATAAATTTTATAAAAAATACCAAAAAAATCGTTGAGCCACAAGTTTTATTTTGAAGATTTTGGTTCTTTAACTAATATTTAGTTATTTTAATTGACATAGTAGTATTTACTTAGTAATGTCGCTATTTTCACAACATAAAGTAAGAGTTTGTAAATACAATTAGGATCTTAATGAAAATTTTCTTTCACAAATTCTATTACGTTTATTTTAAATATATACATACATAAGCACGTATTGAATTCAGATTTTATTTATCAGTAAAGTTAGTTACTTTATAAAATTAATTATTCGGCTTTTATCATATGAAATGGGGTCGTCTGAAACTCATTATTGTTTATAAGTTGTACTTTCATTATATCAAATCAATGAGAATGAGGTAAAGTTAAGTACATTAAGTTGCGCATCGATTGACCACGATAACAGCAAAACACTAATCGTTGGTACTCTTATCACTGATTCATCGTGTGCGCTTATGTACGGGTATGTGAAAGCAGAAGAGAAAAATTTGACACGCGTGCCTATGACATTGCCAACCCTGCCTTAAATAACGGCATAACATGAGCAATAGCAACATTGGGTATGTCTTCTTTATCTTCACTTCATTTATGGCTTTGTTAACATCATTAAATTTGAACTTGATAGGGCTGGCTTGTTGCATTTGGAGTTGTACTGGCATATCAACCGACTGGATAGACTGATGTTTGATAAATAAGCTTTGCAAGTGTTGCGCAAATACACAGCCTCTTTCCGCGTCCAGTTACCATTGCGTAAACGTACTTGCCTTCCATAAATAGTAGACAGTTACCTCTGGTGGAGCAAGGATATTTAGAGCAGTTTTAAGATTTTCTGGGCATTCGGAAAGTATATTTTTGTACTTTGGCGGTTATAACGCACGTACAACGCGCATGTCGCGCGACAAAATATCGAATATTTACGAACTTGAGTGCGATCCCAAAGATTTTCTTCCAGAATCTAAAGTCAATATATATAAGAAATATAATCTATTGGAAAATATTATTTCAAACGGTTGAGAACGTTAAAAAAATGATTTGTTTATAATAAATGTTATTAAAAAGTAGGAAATATTTTATTGTTATTAGTGTAAATTTTTTCTATAAAGTTTATAGTCATTTGAACATATCCTGAAAATTTGAAATGATTCGATCAAGTAGTTTTTGCGTAATTAATGTAGAAGGAAAAGTTTTCCGTTTTTTTGGTATCAAAAAAAATTAAAAAAAAAGAATGTTTTGGAAAAACGACTCCGTAAACCCTTATGAGGATGTTTATAAGACTACCCATTACAATAAATAATAATGACCATCTTGGCATTGTGAAAAATCGAGTGACCACTTGACGAATTTCTACTCATTTATAAGGATCTGCTTTAACTACTTTGTTGCAATTTTTTACCCAATTCGTATTGAAAAACCCCCTTTTTACTACTTTCCCATCAATCGAAAACCCAAATTTCCCTCTTATAATCAATATTCCATCATATTCCGTGGCATGGCTCTTGCGATTTCTCTATGACACACCAAGCAGAGGGTATCATGCCAATTCTGCCCAATTCATAGTAAACTTTTTAACCGACTGCATTGCTGAAAGTTGCGCATCGATTGACCACGATAACAGCAAAACATTAATCGTTGGTATCACTGAATCATAGTGTGCGCTTATGTACGGATATGTGAAAACAGAGCAGTTTTTCTCGTGTGAAAGCAGAAGGAACAATTTGACACTCGTGCCTATGAAATGGCCAACCCTGCCTTAAATAATGGCATAACATGAGCAATAGCAACATTGGGTAAGTCTTCTTTATCTTCACTTCATTTATAGCTTTGGTAACATCTTTAAATTTGAACTTATAGGGCTGGCTTGTTGCATTTGGAGTTGTACTGGCATATCAACCGACAGGATAGACTGATGTTTGATAAATAAGCTTTGCAAGTGTTGCGCAAATACACAGCCTCTTTCTGCGTCCAGTTACCATTGCGCAAACGTACTTGCCTTCCATAAATAGTAGTCAGTTACCTCTGGTGGAGCAAGGTTATTTAGAGCAGTTTTAAGATTTTCTGGGCATTCGGAAAGTATATTTTTGTACTTTGGCAATCGGTGTTTGATTTGGGAATATGGATTCATTTTGTGTAGTATTGCGAGAATTGTGGCTTTCTAATGTGATAATAGAAGGTGAGTGGTCAGGAGATAGTTCAAGCGAAGAAACCGCAATTATTAACTACATTTTATGCCTTCAGATATACCATAACTCATGAGGTCTGGGATTTTTTGTCGGTCGAGGGCTAGTAAGTTGCTTCGCCAGTTGATATGTCGTTAAATTTTGCGTCTATTATTGTAGAGTGGAGTTTTCTATAACGAATGGATGTCTTTGGCATTGTAGCGGCTAAAACTTTATGACCAAGGTTGGAGAAGAAATCTTTGGACTGTTAATCAGTAATATTGTATTTTGGAAGGCAAAAAACAGCCGTCAAGCAGATTTAAATTTCAATCCTAATTCAAACTTTTCCTTCACCGTAGAACAATCATTCAATTATATACTATGTATATCTATTATACGTATACCTAATTTCAAGAATATCGGATTATATGACAATTTTTGTCGAATAAATCGATCCCTGGTCCAACTACCAGAAAAGGTATCCTAGTGTTAGTCTAGGCAAGAGGCTATCTGAGTGCCAAATTTGAAGCAAATCGGACCTCATATACGATTTTTTCGAATAGATCGGTTACTGAACCGGGAAAAGAACTTTATATATTAATCCAACAAATAAACTATCTTCTGCTCGTTATATGGTACAACTTGCGATAGGACCATCAACAGTATTTAAAACTTTCCTTCACTATACATACATATGTCCTCCTCTGCTAGGGCAGACACCTTGACGTGGTGCAGGGGCTTAATCGAATCACAAATCGGATCTGATCAGGAAGAGGGTGCACTACCTAAATAGTGCACCACCTTGATGATCGAAACCGCTTGAGAACGATGACCAAGAACTGCCACCTCCTAATCCAGGGTGATATGCGACACCGTGCCCATTGGACGGTTTGCAGCCAGAAGCCGCATCGAGGAGTAACGTGGCCTTACCACGACAAGGGGCACTGGCGCGGTGAACTTTTGAGACCCCTACTCAATAACAATTTACACAACACGAACACAAACGAAAAGAAGGATTACCAGAGGAGAACAGGGAGACGAGGTATTGCCCTCTCGGAAGACCTTTCCTCGCAGAGGCAGGCCTGATCGCCGAGCACACTCGGGAAGACAGTGACGGGCCCTCTACTAGTAGAGATGCAGCACGCCGCCTGAAAAATGGCATCCAGCAGGCAAATAACCACGGGCGTTACAAACCTGTCTTGGCAAGATCAGAGGGATCTGCCTCCAGGCATCGCTCCAGATCGGCGGCCTCGTCTACCACGACTGTTGAGACACGATTGGACGGATCTGTCTCCAGACATCCAGGTAGATCGCCAGCACTTTCTAACCACCGTTCACCGGAATCCGGTCAAGGCAGAGTGCAAAGCTCTACAGGTAGATGCAAACGAAGGAGAGGCGGAACTCCACCTCTACCTACCCGAGGAAGAACATGAGTCCTAGATGCCGCAGGAGAGTAGGGCTGTCTGGCTCGGCAGTAAAGTGGTACCTGCGCTACCTGGAACAAGGCAAATCACCGGAGACCGCCAGAGAAATGGCGGTACTGAGTACGGGGTACGAACAGACACTCGCACCCGTTGAAGAGCGGAAGGGCGGGGCCCAGAATAGGCGTAACATCAGATTACCCGCACCCGCACTAGAGCAGTCGACCGGGAAGAGACCAGCAGACAGACCCGCGCCCACTGAAAATCGGAGAAGCGGGCATCCCACGATGCAAGATATACCTGCACCCACTGATAAGCGGAGGAGCGGGCAGATTACCCCACAGGCACCGAGCTCCAAACGGCAGCGCGCATACCCACCTCCCCCATCGTCGGGCTCGGTGGAAATGAAAGTAGGGAAGGACCCAGTGTAACCGGCGGGTAGAACAGGGCAGGCCACAAGCTATTCCGACGCCCTCAAAGGCATCCGTTTAGCAGTACTGCCCGAAGGCTACCCGGCGAAGACGCTGGGCCCCGAAGGCCTTACCGATCTGCAAGAGGCGATTATGGATGAGGTCTTTAAACGGTGGGCCTACCCGCTTGTATTTTGTCGCGTGTACTTTCGTCCGGGGCTACTCCTTGTGGACTGGAGGCGGCACCGCGACTCGGGGCTTGGAAAGGTCCGAATCTCTGTACGAAGAGGGGTATGAGATACCCCCACGCATACAGTTATGGTGTTCCTCCCAAGGAGTGCGGGTAAGCCCGTAGAACATGCCATAGGGCTGATAAGTGCGCAAAATGAGGGCATGCACACCTCAGCGTGGCGCATTATCAGCAGCAGTATTGAGGATACTGGAATCAGGCTGACGCTGGGCATGGACGAAGAGTCGTTCAGCAGACTGAAGAGAGACGGCTTCAGGTTGAACTATAGGTTAAGTTTCGTCGCCATCAGGCCCTGGCGACCAAGGATCGCGGTCGAACCAGATGAAGAGGTGTCGATAGAAATAGCTTAACTATCCAAAGCACCATCCAAGTTTCTGGCATTCCCGGCGAGTTTCCTGGAAATGGCAAAGGCGGTCATCGAGGCAGCGGAGGTTCCCACGACGCAGGAACTAACCGAGGGACTCGACTTAGGTAGGCTCGAGCTAGATAGAGGCAGCGAGAGCGAACTAAGGCTCTCGGAGATCGACGAGCCACAACTATGACCCCGTCCGTGACAGTAACCCAGATCAACCTCCACCACGCGAGAGCAGCTTCGCTGTTATAGCTAGGAGGTTCGCCTCGGAGAATGTGGGTATAAAACTGGCTCAGGAGCCGTGGGTCTACAAGGGCCGGATAAGGGGCTTACAGGAGTCAAACAGTAAGGTAATTTGGGATTTCTCATCTGAAAGACCCAGAGCATGTGTAGTGCTTAAGAGCAATATTGATTACTTTTGCATTACAGAGCACCTAACTCGGGACTTGGTAGCAGTTCAGGCAAGACTGGCGGTGGATGGAGTATCCAAAGACATAGTTCTTGCCGCTGCTTATTTTCCAGGGGACATTAACACCATCCCCCCGCACGAGGTCCAACAGATAATCAGGTATTGTGAGGATGCAAAACTACCCCTTATCATCGGATGTGACGCTAATGCACATACCGAATAGTGGGAAAGCACCGACACCAACAAGAGGGGTGAGTCTTTACTAGAATACATATTAAGTAATGATCTGGACATATGTAACGTCGGGCATACACCGACGTTTTTCACCAGAACCAGAGAAGAGGTACTAGACAATACTCTCAACAATAAACTGGCGGATAATCTGGTCTCGGAATGGGAGGTTTCCACGGAACCCTCTCTGTCGGATCATAGAATCATCCAGTTTAATCTGAAAGTTAGGCCATGGCGGGCAAATCCATGAGAAATCCCAGAAGAGCAGATTGGGATAAATATATCAACCTAGTTAACCTAAACTTATCTAGTAGAGGGCACACTCGTAGGGGAACGAACTGTATGGAGTTAGAAAGCAGGGTAACAAGATTAAATGACATAGTCACGAATGACTTCAACTGTAGCTGCCCCGTGACAAAACCAAAGGGCAACCCAAAACCCCCTGGTGGTCCAAGCATCTCTCTTCCCTTAGGAAAACGGTGCGGAAGCTATTCAACAGGGCAAAACGCACCGGATGCTGGGAGGAATACGCAGCAAATTTAACGAAGTACAGTAAGGAGATAAGAAAAGCAAATAGACACAGCTTTAGACGATTCTGTGAGGACATTTCTCCCACTCCAGTGGCAGCAAGGCTTCACAGAGCTCTAGCAAAAGAGAAAATAGAGACAAAACTAGTCATTAAACTACCGGACGGTACGTATACCGCTAGTGAAGAGGAAAGGGCGCTGGCTCTGCTGTCGACTCACTTCCCGGATGCCTCCACAACTGACATGGAGCCTTGGTCACGGGAATCGAGACCATCACAAGCTGACTGGATGGTGGCTAAAAGTATATTTACCCACCATTCAGTGAGGTGGGCCATGAGTTCGTTTGAACGGTATAAGTCTCCCGGAGTTGATGGGTTGCTGCCAGTGATGTTACAGCAGGGTGGCGAAGGTATAATCTCGCGCCTTGTGAATGTTATGAGGGACTCATTTGCTCTTGCTTACATTCCAATGGTGTGGAGGAGAGCTAAGGTAATTTTTATACCAAAGGAAGAAAAAGGGATTACTCGCTAGCGAAGTCCTTTAAACCAATTAGTTTAACCTCGTTCGTACTCAAAACAATGGAGACGGTCATCGATAATGAGATAAGGTCAAAAACTCAGCGAAGGAAACCTCTTCACCCAGTCCGCATGCGTACTGGGCGGGATGATCTACGGATACTGCTCTGCTCCAACTGACGACGGAGATACAGAGTGCTTTCGACTTCAAAGAGACCGTTATATGTGCCTTTCTGGACATAGAGGGAGCCTTCGACAACGCCACTCATACAGGGGTATGCCAAGCGCTAACGAAAAGGAACGTGCACTCATCCATATGCAATTGGATAGCGGCACTACTTAGAACCAGAACAGCGGAAACAACTGTAGTGGGCAGCGTTGTACTGCTAAAACCCTGTAAGGGCTGCCCACGAGGGGGAACAATCTCCCCTCTTCTGTGGAGCCTGGTAGTGGATTAATTGCTACAGTTGTTAACCGACAACGGAGTTCGCTGCCAGGAATACCCGGCAGACGCTGAACCCAATTTTCGACGGGTTTCAATCATAATTCGATATTCGTACGAAGTTCATCAATCGTCGCTGGCTTCTTGGCATAGACCATATACTTGACGCAGCCCCACAGAAAATAGTCTAACGGCGTCAAATCGCACGACCGAGGCGGCCAATTGACTGGACCATTTCGTGAGATAACACGTTCATCAAACTTGGTTTTCAATAAATCGATTGTGACACTCGCTGTGTGGCTTGTGGTGCCGTCCTGTTGGAACCACATGTTGTCCAAGTAGCGATTCCCATTCACAGTAACGTGCTGGTCTTGATCATTACGGAAGAATTACGGCCCAATGATGCCGCCGGCCCATAAACCGCACCAACCCGTAATTTTTTCGGGATGCGATGTTGACTCATGGAGTACGTGTGGATTACTGCCTGTCCAGGAACGCATATTTTGCTTATTGACGAAGCCATTCAGCCAGAAATGACGACGACAATAAAATGGACGCAGCGCTCTTAAAGTTGAGGCCATTGACTCCGAATTTCGGTAGTAAATTTTAATATTTTCGACTCGTTGTTGGGTCGTATATCTTTCCATGATGAAATGGCAAACCTTACTGAAGAGAAATGTCTATAGAGCGGGGAAAAATATGGCGTCGTTTGCTGTCACTATCGGTCTACTTTTATGCGTCCCTATTGCAAGACCCTTTACGATTTACTCAAATAGGCCGGCCCACTTCCTGAAAAAAAGTCTCGGCATGTTAGTCTAGGCAAAAGTACCAAATTTCAAACAAATCGAACTATAAATTTGAATATTTCGAATAGATCGGCCCCGGTCCACTTCACGGAAAAAATAAATATTCCAAAACCATCTACATGTATGCCCTAATATACTTTATATCGTAATCGGTTTGGGGGTTATTGAGTTATAAAGTGACAATCAAAATGTAACTTGTTTTTATAAGTAAGATTACATATCTCAGCATTAAACTTTTCCTCTGTCCACTTCGATTTTAAATCTGCTAACCTTCCCCAGCTCCTTTTCGCGGAGTCTGTTATTTTTCCAGCCACATTTAGTTTCGCATTTTTGGAGGTTTTGAGCTCGCCGGGATCGTACTTGCTACAAAATTGATTAGATTCAATGCGTGGAATGTTTGTAGCATTTGCTTCCAAGTTATCAGTAATTGTGCTGGTATTTTGTTTTAATTTTACGCTCTGCAGTTTCTGCTTCAGTCTCATTTAAGAAATCCATAAATCCTTCAGATGATACCTCTCCCGATGTCCCTGAGTCTATTTAAGAGAATTGATAAAACCACACGCTTTAAAAATCATGAAATAAATTTAGCTTCATAAACTCACTATAAAGATATGACAGCAATTGTCATATACACTCGGCATGCCGCTACTTACTTTTCATGTAAAATATTCAAGATCATCTCGTCAACTTCAGTTGAGCACTTCTTTACAGTTAAGTAAAGAGATTTTTTTTAAATCTGTAGATCTCTTTTGATCTTTAAACATTTATTTTTCAGTGCCTTGTTACTGCGAAGACAGTAAGATGGACATTACGAATTAAATTGTTCTTCGATGCGCTTTCATGCTACAGCCTTTTAAGCGTTCGTACAACTGTCCGTCCGCTTGCACTCGATATCATCTTTGCAATTCCCTATCAGTTGCAAAAGCTGATCCGACTCGCTTACTGTGGAGCTGACACTTGACAAATATAGGTTTCCAAAGCACAATCATCGGAAATTGATGGTTTTTTACTAATACCGTCAACAATATAAACCATTTTATTACCATATACCTATTTTGATACCTTGAGTGCCAGCAGGTCGTGAATTTGTCCTCGAACATTAAGTTGAGATAGTTATTAGCTAGTTTGGTAAGCACAAGGTTTATTCAGAACAATGCCAGTTCTTCACAGTAGAGAGAATATATCAAGTCCGGGAAAGGCTTTTACAATGTGTCAGAAAAATTTTACCTTTAAAGACGGCTTAATTCGGACGACTTGTTCGCATAAGTTTCATCGTCCGTGTTTAATTTCCGGGCTAAGACAAGACCTTAGTGTCACGCAATTTGTAGTAGCCGTGATTTTCTGCCAAAAAGCGCTCGCAGGAAGATCCCGTGCAGCTATGCAAAATACTTCTGCAGCTACGAATAGCTTGCTAGATATGAATCAGCAACAAGAAGCGACAACTATAACACCAGCCGGAGAGGATGGTGCAGGCAGTAGCCCAACCTACGCCTCGGTTATCAGTAGACAGTTTTATATACCGTGTTAAATTTCAAGTTATAGACACCTTAAATGGAAATTTCCAGTTGTTATGCGAAAATGTGCAAAGCCTATTTACAAATGAGGCCAAAACTTAGTACTGATGATATCGCCTTTCAGTTGATCGGGTTACATGGCCATCGCTTTATCAATCGTTACGTGCATATTTTGCTGAACACAAATCCGATAGCGAAATAAAAGAAATCTACTGAATTCCGGAATGCTGAAGTCTTAGGCTCTCCTCTACCACAAATCGTACTGGTTGCACTTCCTCGAAAAAACTTGCGCCCAAGAATCCATCAACAGCTTTTATATGTGTTGATAAAATCACTGGCTGAACTCCTAATCCTAAAGGGTGAAAAGTTATCGAATGAAATTAATAATTTCGCTCGACAAATACCGCGCCGTCAGGTTAATCCGCTGGATGTTGATAATGATGTAGAATTAAGTGTTGTTGAAGTATGTGAGCTAGGGGATCGAGTAAAGAATGCTAAACTTCTATGCCAGAACTGTGAGAAAGAGAGTCACCGCTACTTTGACTACTAAAGGAGATGTATATTTTGTTATGAATGCGGAGCCTCAGGCATCTGCAAACCTTAATGCGAAGTATGGGAAACGTGATGCTGAGCGAGGCGCCGAAAGCGACTCCTTGCCACGACCTAAGTTCAATAAAGTAAAGTCACTCGTACTCCCTGTCAGACCAGAAATTGTTTACAGGAAACAGTCTGAAATTGTTTCTTATGAAACTAGATTGCAAAAATTTAAAGATACAAGAACCAAAATATTTGTAAAATTTGTGGATCCACTTCTTCGGTTTGTATAACTTTATTTATTTATTTATTTTATAAGAGTAATAATTATGAATAACCATTACACTAAAAATTTAACGAGAGCACTGACTACTAAGGTCTTCGGCTCGAGATATATACATATAATGTTGTTTTAGAGATAATTTACTTTAACTATGTAGAACTTAGTATTATGTCGGATGAAAGGTAACAATAACTTTATACATTTAGTTTAGCTAAGTTTTGAAATTCTATCTGAGTTTGCTGATTTAAGATGGTCTGAGCGTTTGCTGTTGCCAAAAACTGTTGTTCGGATCTGGCTTAGTCCGGGGCATTCGTCTAGCAGATGTTGCACTGATAAATCTGGTCTAGTGCAATATGAGCACGGCGGCTTCGACGATCCATTTAGTAAATGACTATGTGTGGTAATTGAATGTCCAATTCTTAGTCGAACAAATGTTCTAATGCCTCTGCAAGGAGCGGCTGATGGGAAAATTGGTTTAATTCCAAGGGGATTATTTGATTTGTAGTAGTGTTGGTAGGTGGCCCAATCGTCCGCGAGTTTCCCCGCTAAGTAATTTGACGCATACATCCGTAGATCTTTTGGAGTGAGATGGCTAAAAAATGTAATGGTTGCATATGTGCTATACTTGCACGTTCATCAGCGACTTCGTTGCCTTTGATTCCAGCATGACCAGGGACCCACATAATTTTTATCGCGTGTTTGTTTTCGTATATAATATTTCTTATCATATTGATAAGTAGCAGATCGTTTTGGCGTAGAATACGTCTTACCTTACGGTATGGGCACCAATGTCAGGTTTTTATTGTTGTAATCTCTATTTCTTTAATTATAAGGAAACGGCTCGATTAATTTTTTTTTTTTTTTTTTGTAGTCAAATGAAGATGTTAGCTTTCGTTTGACATACATTTCATGTTGGTTGATATCTTCCTAATATTTAAATTTCTCAAATGAAAATTGTATAAACACATGCACACAAATATGTGTGTGGTGTTTGGTTGAGTGTTTGCTGTTGGGCGATTTAAATGTACTCGTGCAGCCCTTTCTTTGTATTGCATAATTTTAGGCGGGCAAGTTAAAGTAGAGTAAAAGAAGAGAAAATGCTGCCAAGCACTGCAAAATAACAATGCTGATTGATGCTGTTCGACAACAGCTGGAAGTTGACGTTTAGTATGTTAAAATATAAATAATAAAATTGATTCGCGTATGTTATTTATCATTTATCTTTACTATTGATAACAGCCATTGACTTCGTTTTTGCGAGAAATTTAATTGATAATTTAAAAACATTTTTATCCTATTTTTCCTATCATAAGCTTATGTATATCATCCAAAGTAACTATCAAATAAAGAAATTCATTTGCTTGTATTATTTATCATTTATTGTTACATATGTTTTCTGTCTTATCGGATGGCGTATTCTACGTTAAACTTAATGGTCGTGTCTCTGACACAGCCTGCTTCTTTTTTGGGTTCTGCAAGGCTTCAATAACAGATTTGCTGTCGCTGCATATAACATGTTTTTTTCTGGTTTGGGAAGCAAACACTACCGCTTCATGCAGTGCAGCTGCTTCTGCTGTGAAAGCTGAGCAGTATGTAGGCAGGGCACCGACAGAGATTGTGGCACCAGCGCTATTTGTCACAGCAAATGTTGTGCTGGTGTCTGATTTGGGTCCGTCGGTGAATATAAACTCCCATTCAGCTTGGAAAAGTTCAATAGCTTCGCTGTAGTGCTGTTTGTATTAGACCGATGATGTTGCAGTTTTTTTATAGCAGAATAACTTATTATAGAAACAAGGTTTAAGCGTAGTCCACTGTGGATATGTTTGTGTTTTCATAAGAGTCGGCGTAAATATAATGTTCAAGCTTTTGGCGAGTGTTATGCACCGCGACAGGACCGAAGGTTTGTTGCTTTGCGTTGTAACCTGCGACGATGTTTCGATTATGTTGAATAGAAGTTTATTCCTGCAGTGCATAATTTTTGGTATTAACATCAGCGTGTTGTTCTGGACTCTGGATGCGATATCTGGTAGTCCCGCTTCTATTAAAACAGCTTTGATTGGCGATGTGGGGAAAGCCCAGATACTTCTTCTGTGTGCGGGTAAATACCTTGGTCGAAGATGGTGTTATAGAGATTTACGAGTCTGCTTCTTAGATTGAATGGGAGGTTTTTGAGGAGGGGATAAGAAATTTTGTCCGCTCCTGGGGTTTTGCCGGCCATTGAGGATATTGTAGTGCAAAATTCTTCTTGCGTAATAGGTAAGTCAGAGAGGATAGCTTTGGGGCAGGGTGAGGAGTTGTGGTAGGGTTCTGATAGGATTTTATTCTTCAGGGTATTAAAATTTAGATGGAAATTAGAAGAATTCGAATAATCGCTCCAAGTGGCTGCAAATTCTTCGGCAATATCCTGTGGACAGTAGATAGGATCCCTTTGGGAGTGGATGAATGGTATATAGTTTCGTTGGACTGATCCTGAAAAAGTTTTTATGTCTGTCCAAATTTGTTTGGGGCTAGATGCCGGAGTGATTTTGGCCGTAATTGTTTCTAGTGCTTTCCTTGTGGCTATTTTTAACTCTCTCCTAAATACCGCGTTCGCTTTTTTAAATTTTACAAGGTTGTCTATTGTTCTACTTCGTTTATAACTGGCCCACAAAGACTGCTTGAGGAAAAGTAGACCAGTAAGGCAGCTTTGTAGTGAACTGCCTTGATCGGGATTGTGGAATTGCCATGTGAGCAGCGGACCTGATTATCGTTTTAATTGATGAGGCTTCAGCGTTTATATTATGCATAGCTGGCTTACTGCTACATATTTCTGCTGAAAGGGAGAGGAACTTAGGCCACTCCGCTTTGTCTGTTAAAAATTTTGATCTAAGCTTAATCTGGTATTGGTTTGGTAGGTTGAGGGTGGTAATTAGAGGGAAATGATCGCTGTTATGGAGTTCGTTAAGTGTGTGGGATGACAGTTTGGGTCCCAGGGAGGCGGATGCGAGTATAATGTCCGAATGGGTGAAGGAGCCATGGGTGGAAAAGTGAGTGGGTGAGCCGTCGTTAAGGACGATGAGGTTGTTGGATAGTATGATATCTTCAATTATTTCGCCTCTACGATTTGATGAAGTAGAGCCCCAAAGTGGGCTCCACGCATTGAAATCGCCGAGAAAAATGTAGGGAGAGGGGAGTAAGAGCAGGATATTTTGAAGTTCCCTACTATTAAAAGATTGATGGGGCGGAATATAGCAGGATATAATAGACAATTTAAATCCAATGTCTATTTCAACTGCTACAGCGGAGATGTTGGATGGAATGTAGATAGCTTTATGTGTGAGAGGTTTTTTCACAAAAAGGGCAATTCCTTGTTTGCATGAAGAATTTTGGGGGAGGTTGTGGAAATAGCTATTGTATTTGTTTGGAGGAAAAGCTGTTTTGTTGTGTGGGAGGTGTGTCTCCTGCAGAGCAATAACATCGGGAGAAAATTCATTTATGAGAATGTTAAGGTCTGGATAGTTATTTAGCAGTCCATTTAGATTCCATTGTAAAATTTTCATAGTCTATTCTGAGTTATTATCGGCTAAGTAACCGGTTTGGGGTATTTTACTTAAAGTAGAAAAGTTGTGTGGAGGAGAGTGGGCATTTTTTAAGTCATCGACTGAATTTATTGGTGAAGTAGTTTGATTTGAGAGGTTAAGGCTTTTTCTAGTGTGACTGTTGCTTTCTGTATCAAGGTTTGAATTGTTGTTTGTTATGAAATTTTGTTGATTATTGTATGTTTGTAGTTTGGGAAGGAGATGATGAAAATAGGTTTGTATTATTTTGTTTTTGGTTTCTAAAAATGTGATTTTCGGCTATAGAAAGAGATGGTGAAGAGGTTTTTCTGTCGCTTTGTTGTGGATTATTTGGAGTATTGTTAGAGACTGAAGAAAGAAGTGGTGAAGTTTTCGTGTTATTTTGCTGTTGAATATTTAAAATGTTGTTTGTAGCTGCAGTAGGGAGTGGTGAAGAAGTAATTGAGTCATTTTGTAGTTGGGCAATTGGAGTGTCTTTAGTTACAGTGGAAAAGGAGGTAGAGCACTCGTTGAGTTGAGGTGGAATTTGCAATTTATGTATTCTAATTGCATCTCTCATTGAGCACTTGTTGTCGGTTTTTATGACGATAATCTCTTTCATTTGCTTAAACTTCGGGCATAGCTTGCTGGAAGCGGAGTGGTTACCAGCGCAGTTTACGCAGAAGATTCGAGTGCATGGTATTGGAAGATGGGGAGGAAGAGCGCACACATCGCATGCAGGTGTATTCTGGCAGCGTTTAGTTGTGTGTCCGAGCAGTTGACAGCTTTTGCATCTCATCGGGTTTGAATAATAGGCTCTTACTTTAGTTGTATACCGAGAGACTTCGATTTTCTCTTTAAGGTTCTCCACTATTTCGCTCTCTGGTATTTCATTTAAGCACGGAGCGTAAATGGTGCCCTTGGAATAATTAAGGGTATTGTGAAGGTCAATATTAACTTTGCAAATTCCAATCAAAGGTTTGGTTGGCAGAAATTTTTTTGCAAAATTTGAAGAAATCAAATAGTTGTTTAAGGTCAGGTTGAAAGAAGAAAGCCAGGAAATAAACTTCTCTGTTTTACCAGGCATGCCTCAAGCGTAATATTAGGTGTAGATTTATGGAATAAACATTTAGTCTCTAAGATTCCTAAAGGGAAAATGTGGGATGAAAACGAATTTGTGTTAACACCAGACCAATAAAGATACTTCGAAATCGTATAGTCAATATTCCCGAATTGTGAAAAGGAAGGGTTAGAGAAACCGATAACGATACTTCCCTATCTCTCCCGCTGTTGAAAAAGTTGCACATGCCGAAATAGATGAGATGCTTCGATTAGGTGTAATTGAAGAAGCACCAAACAGCCCGTGGGGGTGGAGGTTTATCCTGGTCCCAGAGGGCTACTTAAGGACAGGGCTGGTCGATAATACTGAATTTGTATTTGCATTGCATTTAGGTTTACGATTATTTTAATCGGAATTAAGTTTTTTTTTAATTAGGAATACTGTTACGAAGAGACCTCCAATTATGAGCATAGTAATGTGGACTTTTACTTAACAAAGGGACTGAAATTAACAATGTGCATAGTAGCAATCGTAGTTTTACAAAAAATTTAATTAAGGACTTCTTTGAACGATTGCAATCATTTTACAATTGAAATTTTTATAAATGGTTTGAGTAATAGGGAACCAAGTAATTGAAAAATATATAAGTTTGTATGTATACATACTTAAAAAAATAGTGCGTATTACCATTGAAATGAATAATTATTATATGAAAATAATTAAAAAAAAGAGAAATAAAATAATGGAAGTGAACAAAAACGTGTGACACCTCAGCCAGGAATCAAACTCCTGCCTTCAGATTAAGAGGCACCAGGCGCTGCTTCTCTAATCGACAGGAGCTCACTATTTACAAAGCACATGCCAATATATTATATAATGGATAAAGGAGAGCATACATATATGCTTCACTTTATTTTTGTTTAAGCATAAAGTCACCCGCCCATCTACACAATTTTGTCCATCCGGTTATGCAGAGTTTTCGATGCGACAATGTTTGCTGAGTCGGAAACCCAAATACGCTTACATCTCAGCGATTGAATCGCAGTGGACACACACAGAGAGCTGCATTAATACAAATTTTAATTATTATTTGCTTGTTTTATTTTCCACCAGTGGTATGCATTTTTCTACATCGTCCTTTTTTATTTTGACTTTTTTCTGTTTTTGATTTGTCGATATTGTTAATTTAAAATTATCGTCGTCAAAACGCGGCAGAAGACGTTTTTGGTACGAAAAAATGAGAACATTGAATGTTCAAACAAATCGTTCCAGTAAAATCGCACGGGTATGTGCTGGGACTTTAAAAATTATGTCAGCATTGCTGCTGTTGTTGTTGTTGTAGCGGTTATCACACCCCGTAAAGATCGGATTTACCCATGGTCGTTGTCGTCGAACTCACCTAGGGGGGGGCCCAGGAAACGTGCAGTTTCGACAGGGTTGGACCAGAGGGAGAGGGGGGTTAGATGAGTGGGAATAGGTGATTGGTGTCGTGCAGAGAGTCTCCACATGCCGGACATGTATTGGGCATGCCAGGGTTGATTCTGGATAGGTAGGAGTTGAGCCTGCTACAGTATCCAGATCGTAATTGTGCCAGAGCGACGCGGGGCTCGCGGGGCAGCAGGGACTCCTCATCTGCTACAGGTGGTGGTTGGGCTCCGATAACTGCATTCGTGTGGCGAGAGTCAATGGTGGTAGTGACTTTGTCTATGTGGATGTTGCTTAGGACCCGCCGGTACACCTCCGGATCCAGCGGTTGCGTGATGAGTGGCTGGATCTCGTCTTTTTGTTCAAAGAGATGCCTTCTGATGTGCCTGGGAGGTAACTCCACTGCAAGAAGATGCCTATTTGGGTGCCCCAAACGGTGACACCCAGCAAGGAACTGCTTGCTGAGCATGAGGTTGTGCTCCTTAACGCGGAGCACATTGACCTCTTGGTGGAGATGTTTCTCAGGCGACATCAGAAGACATCCCGTCACCGTGCGGAGTGCGGCATTCTGGCAGGTCTGCAGCTTCATCCACTGCGTCCTACTGGTTCCTGGCGAAAATGCTGGCGCAGCATTGTTAAATACTGGCCGGCCAATCGCCTTGTATGTTGCCAACAACGTTTCTTTGCCTTTCCCCCTAGAGCTGCTAGCGAGCGACTTGAGGACATTGTCGCGGCTCTGTACTTCGGGTGATTAACCGTCGGCATGGGGGTGCCATCAATATGGATGTTGAGATCCAGCCTGACCTCCTTCGTCCAGGTGGTAAAGAGGGTCGCCGAGGACTTAGCAGGGGACAGCGCCTGGTTTCTGCTAGTAAAAAAATGGGCATGCCATTATCGAGCAGTCATCGGCATAGGAGACAATTGTGACTCCTTCTGGCGGTTGAGGGAGCTTGGCGATATAATGATTAAACAAGAGTGGAGACAGGACGCCACCCTGCGGTACCCCTTGTTTAATTCTCCTTAGTTTAGATGTTTTGTATCTAAACCATACCGATGATTGACGACCACTCAGGTAATTCGCGGTCCACCGTTTCAGTCCCTGCAGGAGAGTCGATGCTTCCACTTCAGCTAGTAGCGTGAAGTGGCTGACTGTGACAAAAGCTTTAGACAGGTCCAACGCTACTAGGACGGTTCTCTCGCAGGGGCGGTTTTGATTAACACCGCAGTTCAGCTGTGTGTTTATGGCATTAAGTGCTGTTGTTGTGCTGTGCACTTTCCGGAAGCCATGCTGATGCTTAGCCAACCCAAGGTGATATGTCTAGTATGGGAGGAGTAGGGCCTCACTTTTCTTTACCACAGGCGAAAGCAAGGAAATCGGCCGATAGGAATCACCCTTGTCGGCCGGTTTCCTTGGTTTCAGTAGTGGGACCACCCTCTCAACCTTCCAGATGTCAGGAATGATGAGGGTGGCCATTGACAGGTTGAGGATACCTGTGAGGAACTCAACTCCCGCGGGACCTAAATTTTTCAGCATCAACACGCTTAGCCCGTCAGGTCCAATGGCCTTGGAGGCTTTCGCCTTCCCGATGACCTCCTTCACCTCGCCACAAGTGAAGGTAAGGTGCGCGCTGTTGTTCGGTAGTTTGCGCAGGCTTCTGTTCACCTTCCGCTTGGCCCTTTCCCCCGAAGGACGCAGTATGAATTGTCGGCTAAAATAGCTCGCGCATCTCGAAGCACGATCCCCGAATGAAATTTCCACTCGGTCGTCGGGCTGAATAACGGCTTGACGGAGGACCAGAGTTCACCATCAACCGTGATAAGTTACAGGACTTCAAATGCTCCTCCCACTTGTTCCGCTTATTTTGGTTAACCGGACTCCGAATCTCCACATTTATATCCATTTTGTTAGGATTTCGGGGATCGGAGCGGCGAAAGTGGTCGCGGTCATTCGCTAGAGCGGCCGCTTCGGCCGGGAAGTTGGGACGGATCTCAGAGAGCCTCCCTGCCGGAATGAAGCCAGCCCCAGCTGACGCAACCACCTTGCGGATCTTCTGATCGCCTTTGCGAACGTCAGTGGGTGTGGGAAGAGATCTGAAGGCATTTTCGGTGAACTCCGCGAACCTGACCCAGTCAGCCTTTTTAAAGTTGATGCAGGTCCGGTAGTCCGCGGAGACAAAGTCAGCAGGTCTGTCGATCGAGATGATTATGGGTAGGTGGTCTGATGCAAGCGATAGCATAGGTCGCCACGTTATGCTATTTATCAGACCTGCGCTAGCTATTGTTAGGTCAGGCGAGCTGCTGCAACTACCCATAATGCTGGTGGGGGCATCATTATTCATCGTGCAGAATGTCGAATCGTCTATCTGCTCTGCCAAATCGTTTCCCCTACGATCAGCTGGTAGGCTTGAGTTCCAGAGATCGTGGTGCGCGTTGAAGTCACCAACTACCAATCGGTTTTCACCTCTGAGGAGCGCACCTATGTCAGGGTGATATCCTGCCGGGCAGCAGGTGACAGGGGGTATATAAATACTGAAGAGCTCGACATCGCCTGACCGGACAGCTATTCCTTGATATTCTAAGGTGGTGTCCCTGCGGTCGATATCTTCTTCAATAAAACGATACTGCACAGTGTGATGGGTGATGAATGCTAGGCCACCACCATTACCTCGCTCGCGATCCTTGCGATGCACATTGTAGCCGTTGCAACTCAACAAGGTTGAGCTGCTGTGCAGTTTCGTTTCCTGGATCGCAGGTATTGACAGATAATGCCGACTCATAAAGTCGGTTATCTCCTCAATCTTGCCCTGCAGCCCATTGCAGTTCAGCTGGGTGTCGTCGCGGAGAGAGGTGTGAGGGTAGGGTGAAGTTGGGCAACATGGTCCCTGCTGCACATTGGGCTACCTTGAGGTGTTGTTCGGCAGCACCGCCACGGCCGTGTGCGGTTGCAAGGCTCTACAGCCGGGAGCCAGGTAGTCACCCGACCATTTACGTGTGGTGCGCAGACCAGAACATACACGAAAGTGACACCAGCCCTGGCACGAGTTGCACCTGACTGATGTCGCATTCCGGTTTATCCTGGCCTGACACACGGAACATACTGTGTGGGGCCCCAGGAGCTGCTGGCTACTCCCCACACGAGAGGCGGAGCTAGGTGGGGGTGGGGGAGGGGAGCGTCCTTGTTGTTGTGTGCTCCTGTGAACCGTAGAGGTTTTGCCGGTGCTAGGCACCGGTGCACTTGGTGCAACTAGGGGGGCCGTAGAGGCTATGGGCGCCGTAGGGCGCGAACAACATGGGGCCACATAATTTGTGGACCACTCCTTATGGGTCTTAAGGCCTGAGCAGACCTTAAGATGGCTCCATCCGTCGCACGAACTATACCATACCGAAGTGGAGTTCGGATGGAGCTTTTTCTGGCAAACAGGGTTAGATCGCCGAAACAACAGTCCTTTGCCGGGCAAAACCCGGGTAATTCCAGTACGTAGAACCGACTGCTGTAAATTTTGTTGCTGCAGTTTCGCTCAGATATGCGGGTGCCTTAATTGCCTTATGCGATTAATTTTTTACTTGCTTTTAGTTCGCTAAGTAGTTTCGTGTTATGCTGTTGGTTACAAGTTTGATAAAGACTACCTCGAAATTAAGTATGCATGCATAGTAGAGTCCTCACTTCGGGTTTTCCACCGGAATTTGGATGTACGTCCTTGTGTTGTAACAAAAATGGAGATACCTACAGTTTTATGCCGACCCTTAACGGCAAATGATTTCTATGAAAAGTTTTTCTCATTGCAGAAATACTATCGGAGGTTTACCCCTGCCTCTCGCGGAGCGACCATTATTAGAAAAAATGTTTCAATAATTTTTAATGTTAATTGCCTCGGCCAGAATTCGAATCCAAGGTACAGCAATGGAAGCGCACCCACGCTAAACATTATCATTTACATGAGCTGCACCAATTTTAAATACCTCCAAAAATGGAGTTTTTTTATAAATAAAACTAGTTGTTTTTAGCAGTTTAAGTTTAAAAGGGGAGGCCTAAAAGTACTTAAAAATATGTTCATCGGAATTATTTTTGATGAGGGAGTAAATTCAAAATTAACACAAAATGATGAGAGTATAAACTGTTGTATTGTTTGATACTTATGCAGGGTTGCGTACAAGAGTATCATATTTCAACCTCCTTTCTCAATGCGAATGTTTTTAATCAACTTAGCATTTGTACAAAACTATTATGCTTCTTTTTACACAAAGTATTTGTCAAAATGTCTGTTATGCAATCTGTCGACATTTATTCCAAATTTTATATCACCACTCTCAGCCATCTCTCTCACAAACTGATATCTTATATCTATGTTCTAGCTTGATGTACTGGATTTTTCGCTAAATATTGTGCACTGAGGTTATCTCCTTATAGCACTGTCGGAGTTGCACTAGTTCTCTAACCGATCTCAATAACTATTCGCAGAATTGCCGTGAATTCTGCTTCTGAAAATATACCTTGTGCAGGAGCTATGGTCGATCTTATTGCCACCACAGTGTACATTAACCTGGAAGTGCCTAGCCGCACCCATATACTACAATCTCATATATTTTGCTGATATGATGACTACCCAAGCAGTCGTTTCGTGATATTGCTCCAGAGCAGTACCAATACACGAAACGTTTCAAAAGCAGGTGAGTACAAAACAAACCAAATTTTTTCTCTTCCTTACTTGCGTAATTCCGTTCATTTTAAACACACATCATCGTCTGAAAACCCTAACTAAAACCCGATACACAGAACAACGAATCATTCTCAACTCAATATACTCACACACTGGCAATTTTCTCTCAAAAAATTCAAATTTTTTTATATTTTGATTACTGAACGAAAAGTTTCATTTTGTGTTTTGTTGGGGACTTTGTTGCCCTAATTTTCTGTATTCATACTGGTATACTAGTCAAAAAATGTTTCCGAGTAATTTGATCCAAGTTTGTTTCGTTACCTTGCCTAAGTAAAACTAAACGATATGGAAACGTTTGCTATTGTTTGTTTGGTTCTCTGATCTCAGCTATGGTTGCGCATTACACAACCTTTGTAAATATATAAAATCCAGAAAGTACAGAAGAACTTGGAGAACCCGACGCAGTAACAGATGAACTAGAAGAAAACACAAACTTAAATAATTTGGTATACAGTTAAGAGACTCTATTGCTACAAATTTAATGTTATAAAAGAATATTTATTCATTTAAAAAATACATACAAATTATATATGTATATACATATATGCAAAATTATATATTCTTTACTTTGACATTTCACTCTGAAGCATCCTGATTTTTATTTTTTACTTTTTCCATTCTAATATGATGCCCTTTTTTTCTTCGTTGTTTGTTTTTTTAAGCTGTTTTCCTCTGCCAACAACTCGTTTTGTATTTCTACGGCACGGTAAAGTCTTTTGATACCATCCTTTCGCTCTTCCTGTATTGCAGCAACTTTTTTTCTGGTTTTGGCAAATGTCATCCAACGTTGTCGACATGTTTTCGACACAAGTGGTTTGTGTTGTCATGCACGTCTGGAGACGATCTTGAATACCCGAAACTCGTGACCGTTTTCCTGCTCTCGGTTTAATCACTGCCTCCATACAGGTTTGAGGACGTTCTTCTTCCGACTCACTGACGTTGCCGCTTTCTTCTACCCCAAAACTTCTAGCATGATATATGTACGCCCTCAACAGCTGCAAAGGTGTGGCAAGTCCTAGCAACACCTCCAGTTGCCCTCAACTCGAAGTTGTTATGCGCATCCTAACAAAAATAAATGCAGCTCAAAATACATTGATGATATTATTTCATTAAATACTGCTTACTTTTCCTCAACAGCTACTTTTGAAAAAATTGTCGCCAGATCTGGATGGGGTTCCATGAACTGGACTAAAATAAGATCTTGCTTGGGGATTTTGTGCTTAACCCCATAATTTATTTAATGGAAAAACGTTTATTAGAATTTAAAACCGCTGGTATTTAAATTGCCAGGAATTAAACAGGAAAATGTTAACTATTCCGATTTACAGACTAGAAAACGGAACGATTTACAGGACATGCCAAACGATTTGAAAATGGAAACTACGAATATATATACATATATGTATATGGATTTTAAGAGCAGAATAAAAAACGTGCCCGGCCGGCCCATTTAAGTGTAACACAGTGCAAGTATAAAGTCAGAGACCCAGCGACTTTTTAAATTCCGTGTCTTCAACAACACTGAGGGGGTGATATTCGCGCTGTGCTTTATTGGAACAACGACTAGTGCAAGTAAATAGATTATTAGTACGGCCGGAAAAGTACTGAAAGCGTACTTGCATTTCCTCACTCTTCATCCTCACAGGACCACTCGTCGCTGCAGTCATCCTTATCCAGCTCAGGACTTATCACACACCCTGTTTCCAACTCCATATTCCTTTCAAGACTGGTGCTTTTTATCATATCTCTTTCCACTTATATAATAACGTGTGTGGCCGCATCGTCGCGTTTTACATCTATGCCTGACATATCGGTGACTTCATCGTGTATTGCTTGCACCATGCGATTGTACGTTACTAATTCGTTAGGATTATACCCTGTTACCTCATTCTCTTGTGAATTCAAACACCATTGTAGCGTAGTAAGAAATTTATCCCAATTTTGATTATCGACGACGGTGTATTCTGGTGTTTGTAGTAACGTTTTGTTAACTCGTTCGGTCTGACCATTGGCGCTAGGTGTTCTGGCAACGGTTTTGACGTGTTGTATGCGTCGCGTTTAGATGAATATGTGGAATTTCGTTGCCTTGATGGCATTGGTTAAAAGATTTCCATCTCATCTTCTAAGGGTTTGATCAGTTTTGATATTTTTGACTGCTGTTAGGATGGCGTATTTGCTAAATTGACTTTGTAATGTGCCACCTAATAGCTCGAGGTACCACTATCTTGTATTCCTTACGGAATAGTCGATCATTGCGTAGTTCGTAGTCTGCTGTTATTTGCTTAGATATGAACTCATCTACGTGCTCATTGCTCTTAAGGACTTCACATACCTGACATAGCTTTGCTATGTCTGCAATACGTGTACCCAATTATCGAACTTCATCAGTTTACTTACTTGTAATAAGAAAATATATTAGAACGATTTTCCGTCATCGCTTGTTCAATACTGGTTGCGTTGTAAGTGCATCGGTGTGCGTAGCTGTGGAAACTGCATAACACAACTCACCTTTTTTTCGCCTGGTCTGATACCGTGTGTATCGACGACATCAAAAGTTATTGCTGCTGGCACTAAGAGTAAGTCGTGCCATCCTTACCGCAAAAATTTTGACAACATCTCGGTGCTTTCGGTGACAGATTTGGTTGCTGGTTACATTCTTGCCTCACCGGTATTTGATAATACCCAGATATCATCTCGAGTGACGTAAATTGCGTATTACTTACCAGCTTTGAAGGCTGCTTTTCCACCACGGGCAAACGCTTTTTAATAGCACATTCTCTATAATCGTTAATGATTAACCTGTAATCATTTTGCCACAGCACATCTGAAGTTTTGGATGCTATAAAACTCGACCACTTTGGTGGCAGGCTTTAGTACTCCCTAAACTTCACTTTGCACGTCGGCTACTGTTGGTTTATTGGCCTTGCATTTGACCGGTTTCTTCTCCGGCGGGGGTTTTTTTTGCACATCTTGCCCCGTCTACCCATGATCAGCATTACATAGTAGTACTCCTCTAACATTCCTATTGTTATCTCTCTGGCATGCGTTAATTTCAGTATCAAGTACACCAACCGTTTTTGTCAACTCCATGAGCGTTGGACGTAGCTCACTCATCCGTTGGCATGTTTAATCTTCGTCGGTGTCACAATTTGTTTACCTTGTTTGTTATCCGTCATGATAACATCATTACTCCGTAGTAGTTTGTTTTGTTGTTCAATTTTGAAAAAATTTAATTTTACAGGTACCATGACTGTTATACCTAGACTGTTTTTGTTTTTCTAAAATCTATACTAATATTTTGCCTGTCTTAACTTGCGTCTCTAGACTTTTACAAAAGTCTACGTACGGTATATATTGCATGCTTTATATTATATTTACTACTTAGAAAGCAACATGAAAGCACCGTTTCTCAAATTTAAAGTTTATGCTTTGAAATTTAGTTGTGAAATATAAAACCGAACTGAAATCATTTGGTGAAATATCGAAAGTGCTAAATTTACCCAAACCATACAAACCATGTTTGAGAACTCAAAAAAAACTAAGAGCGTGGAAAACAAACCGAAGCAGAATAAAGATGCCAATAAAAATCCAACAGTGCATGCCACTAAGTTGCCTGCAGAACTAGCAGTGCGGTCAGAGACAACTGTGCATCCTAGAACAGTTAAAGGGCTTTAAATTATAATGGATTGCATAGCAGAACTCCATGCAAGAAGCCACTTATCAGTGAAAAGAACCGATAACTTCGCCTGGAGTTCCCACACAAGTATCTATAAAGACAAACAATTTTATTCCTTGAAGCAAGTCTGATTCAAAGATGAATCCAATTAGTTATAATATTTTTGGAAGTGATGGAAACCCCAGAGTTTGGAGATAAGCTAATACAGCAATGAACCCTTCGTCTGGAGTTGGATTGCTATCAATATAAGAATATATTAGGACAAAATTTAAGAACAGTCCGTTGATAAACTAAACCTTGGTAGAAGCTGAATCTTCCAGCAGGATATCGAACTAAAACACACGGCCCACATTATAAAGGAATGACTGCTTTGCTCCACGTCAAATTAAACATACCACCACAGAGGCACGATTTAAACATTATTGAGCACTTTATGAGATTTAGGATCACAAACTGAGAAAACATCCCAACACAAGTGCGAAAACGTTAAAAGAGAAGATGCAGGAAGAGTGGCAACAATAACACCCATTGAACGTAGTCATTTATAGACGACCATGGGGAGCCAACAAAATACTAATTTTCAATTTTTTGTTCCTTATTGAAGTTTGTATGATAATATGCTAGTCAAGACGAATCCATACAAGGTGGTGTTATAAATACAACTACAAAATTCCTATGTATTTTGTTTCTGCTTAAAAGTTGTCAAAATTTAAATACATTTTGTTTTTGCTTTTACGGCTTTTGAAAGCTCATACGCAAAAGCAAAAACAAAATACATGTAGGTGAAATCAAATCAGCTGCTCTTATGCCATCACTTTCTATAAATTCGCCTTGATGCTAGTCGTACGTAGACTTTTGTCAAGGTTTTTTCTCGTTTTTTGTGAAAAATTTCTAAGTTTGTATAGGAAAAATTTCTGTTTTAAATGTAATAAAATATAATTCAAACAAAACTGCTTCATTATTTTTCTCCATAATACTTTTGGACTAAGACAGATAGCGGAAATATTGGTCGTACGTAGACTTTTGTCGCCTACTATATACGTACATATATGCTGCATGTACATCGAATGCAGATTATTTCTTCTTCGACAGCGGGTGCTTCCAACAAGGATGACTTTTCCTTACTAAAATTATCGCTATGCGTTGCTTGTTTGTTTGTAGGCGGAATGCATCCTTCTAAATGGTGGGCCGAGTCATTAGGGGCGAATGTAATGCTGGATGTAGGGTGTCGGACTGCTGATTAATGCTGAGTAGCCACATTAAACTTAATAAGTGAACGATGATTGAACGAAACACGACAAACCACAGGCTGCAACATTTTAAAAGAAGAAATGAACGGAAAGTCCGACTCCGACATGCGAAAAACTAAGACGCTCAAGTTGTAAAAGCTGAAATCATTTTACATTTAATTGTATCTTAATTATTACTTTTAAATAAATATACCTTAACTTAAAATAAGTAAATCTAATGTATTGGTTTATTTACGGAGAACAGTGTACAACATATTCACATATTTACTTACATATTACCTTAATTAATATGTACATCATTGCGTTAAATAAGAAAAGCTTTAACGATTTTGATATAAGCAATTTTAATGACTTAAATTTAACATGCATTTATCTGAACATTAGAAAAAATTGCAACGCATTTCGCGCAAAGATAAATCGTCGAATAGTTAATGTGGATGTTATAGTTTTGGTTGAAACCAACATTACCAACTATGAACAAAAATGTTTCGCTTTAAATGGATTTAACACATAGTATTTAAACAAAGAGAGGAGAAGGGGAGGAGGCAAGGCTATATACGTGTGAGATAACTTCTCATAACTTGCGTCAGGGATGAAACAATTTTCTTCGAAACAATTGAAATACAAATAACGAGGAGTAACTTTATATGTACCATATATGCAATACACATATATATATATACCGCCTTATCTGAATGTACGCAACTTCATCACAGAGCTAGATGAACTGCTTAAAAGAAATAACAGAAATGAGTACGCTATTTTAATAAGGGACATTAATATTGACATACAGAATACTAATAATACCAGCAATCAATATTTAAACATGCTCGCGTTACACGGCATGGAGAACATAAAGACCAATAGCACTAGAGTATACATCGGCAGAGGAACTAACACGAGAATCGACCACATATTCATCAGAAGGGGAGCTTTGAAAATATTATCTACCGTAATGGGAACGAACATAACAGATCATTACTCTCTGGTATGTGGGTTCGCTACTAATAGCGAAGTAACTCAACCAACAGAGAAAAACCAGAAATGCTTGAATTGAAAGTGAATGAAAGTGTGCGTTATACAAATTGTGGTAACATATTGATTTTCAATAATGCCAAAGTAATATGCAAAAAAAAATCCAAACTACATTTAGAAATATATATACAAATTCTTTAACAATAGCAAATCCATGGATGAACGATGAGCTGATAACCGAATGTGGCGCGATAAACAGAGAAAGACTCAATATAAACAGTTTCTCAATCAGGTGAATAAAAAAATTTAAAACAAGAGAAACAGATATTATCATAATTTGAAGCACGAAAATAAGATAAAGGATCTTGCAATAGGGACGCTACAAAAGTAGACCGATAGTGACAGCAAACGACACCATATTTTTTCCCGCTCTTTTGACATTTCTCTTCAGTAAGGTTTGCCATTTCATCATGGAAAGATGTACGATCCAACAACGAGTCAAAATTATTAAAATGTACTGCCGAAATTCGGAGTCAATGCCCTCAACTTTAAGAGCGCTACGTCCAATTTATGGTCGTCGTCATTTCTGGCTGAATGGCTTCGTCAATAAGCAAAATATGCGTGCGTGTGCGTGTTCCTAGGATCTAGGGTGCCCTCGTGCAATGAAGGGCGGTGGCGCTCTTGGCGCGGAAGCATTTGAATTTGAATCGAAATTCGGACGTGCTACAGCAAAACGCCGAGACACGTATTTCTTTATTTTAAGCCTATTTTTATATTCTGTTAACATTTCTCATGTGTACCAACCACTGTCTTATAAATAAGATAGTTGGAAACAAATGAATAGCTTAGATGAAACAATTACCAAAAACTTTAAAGGAAGTATGAAGCTAATATGATAACTTTGCTAGTACGTTCAAAGAAAGTGTAAACTGCAACACATATCTGATCAAACTCTATTTATTTTCCTGAAACTGGTGAGGATGAAATCGGCTCAATTATTAGGGATCTGAAAGAAAGAAAAAGGTCAGGATCAGATGGAATTAGATCCAAATATCTTAAAAATAACATTAATATTATCACGAAAAATTGTCGAACAATATTAGTACTACCCATATTAGAAACAATTATGGGAGAGGTAATAACTAGTAGATTAAGACAATTTATAGAAAATTTCGATTCCAAAAAAGAAAACACATAAATAAAACCCTTCGAATTTTCAGGAGCACATTAAATGGAGACCTCAATAAAAGTCATCACAGTCAAGCACTGTTTATTGATGTTATCAAAGCACTCGACACACTATCACACAAAAGGATGCCGGAAAAAATGGAACATGTCGAAATAAGGGGATAGTGCCTTGGACTGTTTCAAAGTTATCTCCACCTGAGGAGTTTCAGGTAAAAATAAATAACGGAAAGATTGATAAAAATTCTTCACTCAGGGAGTTCCTCAAGGATCAAAATTGGGTCCACTTCTATATTTAATATACTCAAATAGTTTGTTAAAAAGCCAGAGGATGATTCTATAGAGACCTAAAAACAGCAACACAAATACTTCAACGAAAGTTTAATATTATCACAAAATGGTCTCATAATAACGGATTGTTAATCAATGCACCAAAGACGAAAATTGTTCATATAAAACCACCTCTTATATCGTATTCAGAAATAAATATAATTTTTCACAGCTATGGCTGCCTACATCATGTGGATGCACAACAAAAATTTAATTGGTTGAGATATATAAATACTTAGCAGTAATTATGGATGAAACCCTGAAATGGCATGAGCATATTAAATTATTCCAAAGGATATTGGAAGATCAGCATTTATGTTTAATCATCTGAGCCAGTGCTCAGACTATAGAGTTGCAAAACAGGCGAAAAATAAAAATATTCCAATCAAAACTTCTCTTACAAAAAACCTAAATATGCTCGATGTGAAATCCATATTCAAGTGTTTTTTTTTACTGAGTATCCAAGCTGAGTAGACGTGATTTTTCTTATTCAGTTTGTAAATTTATATGCTTTGGTGGTGATTGCGGCTCTCATTGAGCTTTCTCTGCACTTGATACCAAGTAGTTCTGATGGCAATATTTTGTGTGCGCGGAAATTTTGTATAATATCTGAAATTTAATTAAATATGTCAATAACACGTCTATTCTGCACGTTACCGGAAATTTTGTAACCGGCAAATTTTATTACCGAAAAATGTTACCACTTCTTGTAACCGGCATTCTTGCACACTGGTAACGCTGTCAACAGTGTAAAACTCACCATACGGTGTTTGCTTTGGTGTGGTGTGAATTTGAACAGAAATTTTACAAGCGAATCACAATGGAGATGAATAAGTGAGTGATTTACTAAAGTAAATTTAATAAATTATTATAATATCATTAATTTTTAATTGCAGAAAATACACAAGGACAACCCAGCAGCAATTACGCTGGTATGTAGCCTTCGTAAAGGACCGTCCGGAGCTGCTCCAAGGCAAGAACACCCCGAAGGCACCGAAATTGCATGCTTCTTTCGGCATTCGAAAATTCTGTTTAAAAATTTCGTTTGTTAAGCTAAATGGATCGCTGTTGTTCCGAAGACTTTTCAGTTGCTGTCTACGTAGGGATATTTCATCATCCTCCTCATCAATCAGCAGTAACATTACCAAAGAAGTCGCCATTATGTTTTTAATATTGAAAACTCGTATTGCAATTAGTTTAATAAAAAAATCAACGTTTAATACTTACCTACTCTTTAATTTATTACAAAAATGTAAATAAACGTCAGATGTTTTCTAGTAGTTACCACCTAGTGCGGTGGTAATAAAATTTTCCGGTAATAAGAACGTGCAGAATACCAAAAGGGTTTAAAAGTTGCCGGACGTTTTTATTACCGGTAATAAAAATGTTGTTACCGGTGCAGAATAGACCCGTAAGAGTGGTACGCCAAGCGTTATCTACTCCCCGCAGAACAGTTCTGTTGGAAAAGAAGAGAAAAAAGATAGCTTCATCCTAGCTTGAACATATTGAGAATCAACTGGATCTGCAGAGAAAGGGTATCATGGAATAGATAGCAGAACGAGTGAAGGCGTCTGAAAAGCGAGTGATGCAGCGATTTGGTGGGATCTCAGCTAAGCTGGCGAGCCTTCACTCCGTGATGTTGGGCTCAACTCAGATGGGAAAATACACATACATGAGTGTCTTACAAAAAACCATCGTGAGCTTATGTGCTTCGCATTGCAACTCAAAAGGCAACAAAAAAATGGAGCTACTTTCTCTGTTCGTGGGCACGTGTAAAAACACGCTCGCCCTAAATGCAAAGCTGTGAAGGTACTAAATATAGAGAACATTAATAGTGTTGTTCTCTCTCCCAATTTTGCTATTTCCCTAATAACTTCTCTGCATCTTACCTTATGTTAGTTTTTAATTTATACTATTATCTTAAAATCATAATTACATATATTTTCTTTGTGTTTCTGAGACCTGGTTTTGCAGTGACTTTCCTCATTTTAACCTCTGCTTAAATGAGTAGAATTTATGGAGACATGGTCGTAAACATAAAAAAGCCGGAGGAGTTGCGGTTTACAGTAAAAAGTTTAAAATTCAGACTGTTTGCAAAATCAAATAATTGTGAAACAGAATATATCTTTACTTATCTGATGGAACAACCAAAATTTTAATTGCGTGTTTATAATCCCAATAAAAGTGTTGTCCTTGATCTATTTTTTGTTGATCTGTATGAATATGTGTTAGATTATAAACGTATTTTGGCTTGTGGCGACTTTAATGTAAACCTGCTAATAAATACCCCATGTAGCATTAAATTAATGGACCAGTTGGCAACAGCAGGACTTTGTGTTGTTAATAAATATCTCTCAACGAGGCTTGCTAATAACTTTCCTCCTAGTCTTCTTGATTACTTTATAACCTGTGACCTTCAGAATATCCTCATATTTGACCAAGTAGACTTTAAATATTATATATTATATTTTGTACTTTAGATGTTAAAATGAATATTTCTGATCTAGGTGCATCCTTTGTGTATCGTGATTTTAAATCGTTGAATGTAAACCCTTTGTATTCAGACTTGAGTAAAGTCAATTGGAACGAATGTTGGTTTCTCGACTCAGTTGATATTAAACCTCACTTCCTCAACAAAAACTTGACCATACTATTCAATGTACACGTTCCTCTTCGTTCTGGTAATTTTGTAATATGTGAATGTCCTTGGTGCACTTCTGAAGTTGGTTCTTCCGTTAGAAAACGTAATAAAATTTGATGCTAAGTGGCGAACAAATTTAACATGAGTTGGCATCATTACAAACAAGTTCGACATGAAACTACTGCTATATTAAGGCAAGCTAAGCGTTGGTGTAGCAACTCAAAACTAGATCCCTCACTTCCATCTAAGGATTTATGAAATTTTAAAATACATGGCAAAGAAAGATCTGAGTGTGATATAGACCTTGACGAGCTTAACGACTATTTTGCTAATGCCAATAATAAAACCAGCTGTGCCATCGCACTAAAAGATTACGGCTGGTTTTCTGGCCCAAATAAGAAGTTTCAATTTATGGCAGTTAGTGAGGCGCGGTACCTAAAGGCATTGTCGAATATCAAATCTAATGCTATAGGGGAAGATGGAATATCGTTGAAGGTACCAGTACCATGGAAAAATGCATTAATACTGCCTGATGCGAAAAGGACGAATTTCTGCATTTGTGCAAAAAAATAGTCTGCTCTCCCTCTACAATCTGGATTTAAATAAAAGCATAGTTGCTCGACAGCAATGCTTAAAATATTGGACGATATTAGAACTAACTTTGACAATGGTGACTTGACACTCATTTGCTTACTTGCCTTCTCAAAGGGAAGGGATTTTTTATCTCACAGTCGGTAAATTCAGGCTACATAACGAATCATCCGCTAACGGACTAGGCTGATCCTTCGCTGGGATCCGAAACCTGGTAGTATGTAGTACCAGGTTAAAGCATAAAATGATTCATCAAGCTATATATGCATGAACGACTGAAACCCACCGTGAACGAACTAAGTGGACCTTATCAGTGTGGCTTTAGACCTGGCAAATCTACCATCGACCAAATATTCACGATACGGCAAATCTTGGAAAATACCCGAGAAAGAAGAATAGACATACACCATCTTTTTATCGACTTCAAATCCGCTTCCAATAGCACGAAAAGAAGCTACTTATTTGTTGCAATGTCTGAATTTGTAATCCCAACAAAACAAACACGGCCATGCAAAATAATGTTGAACAACACCACCGCTCAGTCAGAATTGGGTAGAACTTCTCAGAGCCGTTTGAAACCAATCGAGGTTTCAGACAGGGTGGCTCTCTTCCGAGCGTCTTCTTTAACCTTATGTTAGAAAAGATAATTCGCTGTTTAATTGCTTAATTGAACTGTGCAGGCACCATATTCTATAAGATCGTGCAACATCTGGCGTATGCTGATGATATCGTGGAGTGTTCGAGAGAAAGATACTCCGAAACATTTGTGGACCTTTACGAACGATGACCTGTATGAGATTTACCGCGACACGAGCATAGTACAGATAATTAAAATATAGCGGCTACATGGGCTGGGACATGTGCAAATCGAAAATAGCCCTGAAAGTATTACACGCGGTACCAACTGGTGGTGATATAAGAAGAGGACGACCTCCTCTGTGTTAGAAGGACCAAGTGGAAAAGGGCTTGACGTTACTTGGTTATTCCAAGTGGCAACTAAAATCGCTTAAGCGGTTATAGCGCCAATTAAGTTAATAGTTATATTTTTTCTGATGTTAGAACACATTAGTAGTTTCTTGAGGAGAATTGAAATTACCAATTTAAGTACCGCAGACAAGCTTTTTTAGCTTCGCTAATTTTTATTTTCAAAATTTCAATGTAACGAATTTGAATTTGAATAAAAGAATGAATGAATGAATATATCAGTTTACTCCCTCTACAGACACGGGGCATATCTTCAATATTTTACCGTTGGAAATTGAGCTTCGTACTTTTAGGACGTATGCGAGAGCGTGTAAATTGCTACCTAAATAGAGCAATATCCTGAATCACTCGAAGGTGTCGGTATCGCAATTAGTATCAGTAGTTTATATTTATTTCATCTTGTAAATACGGTTCCTGCACTTATAAAATTTAAATTGTAGTAAAAAGTTATACATCTTGACTATGTGGATTTATTTGTTCTTTCTTGCCTATGTTTATTTCATTGTATGTAAATACCCTTTTCAAAATCAATCTGCATCCGCAAATCTCGTTTTCATTAAATTTGTTAAAAACACCTGTTAATTGTTTATTATTCAAAACGCGCGTATCCTCTATTGGCCGTATTAAAAGAACTTAAATTTCAGTACAAATAATTTTCAAAGTAGTACAAACAATTTTCATTAAGTAGGTCTAGCTCAATTTTTTTTATCATTGATTTATAAAGTAAGCTAAAATAAAAAACAAAATTGTATACATAAATGGTTTTCAGGTATGTGACAGCCAACGGAAATTAATTTTATTGATGCTACACATCCCCTGGTCCTTGTCATGATGCCTTTATATGGAACATAAGCAACTTAATATCTGAACTGGAACGAAACTATTTGGAAACTCATAACAAAGTTTGTCATCTAGGTAACAGCTTAAACCCAACCAAAGAATTGAATTTTAAACTCCAAACTTTTCAAGAGATGCTGGGTACCCCTTGAGCCTTGGCTGCTTACTCCATATAGAACACCCGAAAGTGGTTCAGCTTCGGCCAAATTTAATGAAGTATACACACCTTGTCGAAGCATAATCGAAAGAACAAATAGTGTTCTTAAAAACCGATAGAGGTGCCTGTTAAGTGCAAGAGAGTTGCATTGCTCCTGTAAAGGCAGTGAAATAATAAACGTTTGCGCAGCTTTTCTTAACATTTGCATTTTGCAAATTTACCTAACCCATCTGTTAAGGAAGCACTACCTATTTGGTCGCAGCAAAGTGCATTCGTACAGAAATCGCTAACACACTTTGAACCAAATACAAATTTCATTTCTTTCTTTAGTCCTGCCGGGGCTTAGTCGCAGCTCAAATCGGATCCTACCATCGAGATGGGGCACCACCAGATGGGTGATGCCTCAACTGGATGGTAGGTACTGCCTGAGCACGATGACCAAGAACTGCCACCTCCTAATTCAGGGTGTTAATTGACACCGTGCCCATTGGATGGTTTGCAGCCAGGAGGACAACCGGCTATAGTATAACGGCGCCTCTTCCGAATAGAAGAGTAACGGTGGCCTTACCGCGACAAGGGGCGATGGCGCGGCGGACTTTTAGAGATCCCAAACTTCAAGATTAGACCGTCAGACCCGGTCGTACGAACAAGATGGAACACAAAACAACAAAAAATACCAACAACAATAACAACAGCAACAACAGGAAGGGGAGACGGGGAAATCTCCTCCCTGCAGAACTTTAACCTGCAGAGGCAGCCCTTTTCGCCGAGCATGCTCGGGACGATACCGACGGACCCTCAACTAGCAGGTGAGGCACCGAGAGAAGGTACCCCTTGGGCATTTGACCACGGGCAAAGCTAGGCATGAGCCAACAAGTGAGGCATCCACCTAAAGTAAGCGCCCCACAGTTGAGCGCCGAAGATATTGGCGTAACGTGGTAGTAGTCCATGAGATAGATTTAGACCAGCATCGTTTGTGATAGCAAATGAAACTCTGTTGTTTAGTTTGGAGTCAACAGTGAATGTATTCCGCCCGAGTTCCTTAAGGGGATTGACTACATTTAAAAACAGTTGTTGGTATGGAGCACTGTCAGTATTCTGTTTTTTAAGGTGACGTACCTCGATGATGAAGCTGTCTTTATTTATTTCTCAAAGAGGGAATTTACTTTGAGTGACTGCCATGGGTGTCATATCCAGATTTAGGGCATCGGCCAGATCCATTATCATGCAAAGTGCCGATTTGTATCTATAAGGGTTGTCTTTTTCTTTTTTTCAATAGTTGGATCTCTCAGTGGAGGATATGAGTAGAATTGCAGTGCAGTTTGTAAATAATTCGACTCCTTAGGTATTTTGCCCTTCAATTAGTGCATTTTTTACAGGCGTTGTTCTGAATGCACGCATTTACCATATATATGCAGATCGTAATCAATTTTGCTTTGCATTATTATTTGGTTATACTTAGTACGGTGTTAGTGTGTGCATAACTTTTGTTACATGATAAATATTTTATAATATTCAATCTGGTAGCTAGTTCATTTCTTAGACTATTACAGTGTTGTTTAAAACTAAACTTATCATCAAAGGTTAGACCAAGAAATTTCAACGTCTTAACATTGGATATTACATGGCCACCATATTTGATTTCTAACTGATTACAACTATGTTTCCTGCATTCATGCAGGTGCTTGCATTTCGGGAGTGAAGCGAGGACACCTGAATGTTGGGACTATTCGTCTAAGGCTTGGATGGCCTTTTTGAATGTTTCCGAAATTTCAGAACTTTTTTATTATTACATATTACAAATAAGTCGTCTGCATAAAGACAATATTTAATATTTTTCTGCAAACTCATAATACCGCTGACTTCTGCGAAAGCTATTAAAAATAGTGTTACGGAAAGAGGATATCCTTGAGGGATTCCGTTGAAAATGGGAAAGATAGGGGATAGGCAACCATTTACCTTACATCGGAACTTACGATTGGCAAGAACGGACTTCACGTAGTTAAAGACGTCGTTCCGTCTTGCCACTCAATGCGTTTTGTAAGAACCACGTGGCAACCAATTTTGTCAAAAACTTTGGCGAAGTCAATAGCAGGGATAGAAGAGTGGTTTTTTGTAGAGCTCTTAGAAAGGTGGTGGTCTATGTAGATTAAGGTATCCAAGGTGCAGGTACTGGCCTTGAAATGGGCCAAGAAGTTTTTTTGTTGTTAAAACCTACATTATCCGTTTCGCTATGATGTTTTCCAATAGTTTGCTGGTGCAGGGTATTAAGGAGATTGGTCGATAACTTTCAACGTCTTGTGGGTTTTTATGTGGCTTTAGGATTGGAACAACCATCGCTGTTTTGAAGCTTTGGGGAATAATGCTATCCTTAAGGATTGAATTATAAAGACTAATAAGTCTTTGTTTAGATGGAATATTTCGAAGCATGCTGCAGTTGATCTAATCAAAGCCTGGTGTGTTGCCTTTAGCAGTTTTTAAAGAATAGTCTAACTCAGCAAAGGTAATCTCTTTTTCGATATGTCAAGCTAGGCTACTACTGTTAGCTGCTGCTGGCATAGCCGAAGTGTTCTTAGAGAACTGTATAAACTGATTTGGAAAACTTGCAGTTTCGGAAGCCTTGGAAATGTATTGAGCGAAATTAAGTGAGATTGAATGAGGATCGGTATATGTGGCATTGTTAGTTGTGAGTAAACTTATATTAGTAGGGGAATATGTACCTGTTAAGGTTTGTACACTTTTCCAAATGCTCCCCGTAGATGAGATAGGGTTTAATTTATGGGTGAGTTCTTTGAAACTCTTTGTTTTGGTTTGTCTTTTAGCTTTATTAAATCGAGCGTTTGTAAAATATTAAATTATCATAAGTGGAGCATATTTGGCCTGGAGGGTAGGCTGTTTGTTTATCGTTCCGCAGTGAGTGTAGCACGTTTCTCGAAGGTTTCCTGGGCAAACTACAGGGAATAGCTATATATGTATGTTGACTGCTTCTCTGGTTGCCTTCTGGAGCTTCTTTATTTGAGTTATTGGTATCGATATTGGGTAGGGGTTTGTTGTATAGCACACGATTAAATTTTAACCAGTCGGCTTTGTCGGTGTTATTTTTTGGTGCTTTGCATAGGCTTGAAACATTGTTGGCAATAAGTGTGAAAGTGGAAATGATAGAGAAAAGATAGCTGTTATGTAGATTATCAATCGTTGAGATGGGAAATAGTTGTAGTGAGCTTAATGTTAAGTCAACGTGAGTAAATGTCTGGTGTGTGGAGAAATGTGTGGGGCTGCCATCGTTTACTAAACATAAATTGGAGCTTAAGATGAAGTCTTCAATAACACTACCTCTGACATTAGCTTTTGGTGAGCCCCAGAGTGGGCTCCAACCGTTAAAGTCTCTGTAAAAAATCTGAAGATGAGATAGTTTGATTTGGTGGTATGTACATATATAGAGATTACAGTTCGAACTCGACAGCAACTACTGATAAATTGGTAGCTAAGCTAATTAACCTATGGTGAATATTTTTGTGCATTAATAGCCCGCTACCTTGTTTAGCGTGTGTGATATTAGGAAAGTTGTGGAAGTGTACTGAATATTGTTTAGGACAATATGGTGTGGAGTTAGAATTAAGGTGAGTTTCTAGATCTAAGTAATTATTATGATAGCCCCTGATATTCCATTGCAGAATATTGAGTAGCATTATTATTTAAAAAAATTTATTATTTTCATGTGAAAATAAACTATAGTTCAGGTTCTTGAAGATCGTTTTGTGTATCGTTGTTATGTGTAGCAGAGATTGTACTCAGTAGAGATTGAAGAATTGTGTTATATTGCATAGTGAAACTTGAGTTGTTGTGAGAATTAAAGTTCGTAAGAGTTGGAGAATAGTCGTTAGATGTATGATTTGAGAAGGAGGAAATAAAAGTTGAATTGTGTTTGTGTTTGTATTTTATTTTATTTAAAAACAGTTGTTGGTATGGAGCACTGTCAGTATTCTGTTTTTTAAGGTGACGTACCTCGATGATGAAGCTGTCTTTATTTATTTCTCAAAGAGGGAATTTACTTTGAGTGACTGCCATGGGTGTCATATCCAGATTTAGGGCATCGGCCAGATCCATTATCATGCAAAGTGCCGATTTGTATCTATAAGGGTTGTCTTTTCCTTTTTTTCAATAGTTGGATCTCTCAGTGGAGGATATGAGTAGAATTGCAGTGCAGTTTGTAAATAATTCGACTCCTTAGGTATTTTGCCCTTCAATTAGTGCATTTTTTACAGGCGTTGTTCTGAATGCACGCATTTACCATATATATGCAGATCGTAATCAATTTTGCTTTGCATTATTATTTGGTTATACTTAGTACGGTGTTAGTGTGTGCATAACTTTTGTTACATGATAAATATTTTATAATATTCAATCTGGTAGCTAGTTCATTTCTTAGACTATTACAGTGTTGTTTAAAACTAAACTTATCATCAAAGGTTAGACCAAGAAATTTCAACGTCTTAACATTGGATATTACATGGCCACCATATTTGATTTCTAACTGATTACAACTATGTTTCCTGCATTCATGCAGGTGCTTGCATTTCGGGAGTGAAGCGAGGACACCTGAATGTTGGGACTATTCGTCTAAGGCTTGGATGGCCTTTTTGAATGTTTCCGAAATTTCAGAACTTTTTTATTATTACATACTACAAATAAGTCGTCTGCATAAAGACAATATTTAATATTTCTCTGCAAACTCATAATACCGCTGACTTCTTCGAAAGCTATTAAAAATAGTGTTACGGAAAGAGGATATCCTTGAGGGATTCCGTTGAAAATGGGAAAGATAGGGGATAGGCAACCATTTACCTTACATCGGAACTTACGATTGGCAAGAACGGACTTCACGTAGTTAAAGACGTCTTTCCGTACTTGCCACTCAATGCGTTTTGTAAGAACCACGTGGCAACCAATTTTGTCAAAAACTTTGGCGAAGTCAATAGCAGGGATAGAAGAGTGGTTTTTTGTAGAGCTCTTAGAAAGGTGGTGGTCTATGTAGATTAAGGTATCCAAGGTGCAGGTACTGGCCTTGAAATGGGCCAAGAAGTTTTTTTGTTGTTAAAACCTACATTATCCGTTTCGCTATGATGTTTTCCAATAGTTTGCTGGTGCAGGGTATTAAGGAGATTGGTCGATAACTTTCAACGTCTTGTGGGGTTTTATGTGGCTTTAGGATTGGGACAACCATCGCTGTTTTGAAGCTTTGGGGAATAATGCTATCCTTAAGGATAGAATTATAAAGACTAATAAGTCTTTGTTTAGATGGAATATTTCGAAGCATGCTGCAGTTGATCTAATCAAAGCCTGGTGTGTTGCCTTTAGCAGTTTTTAAAGAATAGTCTAACTCAGCAAAGGTAATCTCTTTTTCGATATGTCAAGCTAGGCTACTACTGTTAGCTGCTGCTGGCATAGCCGAAGTGTTCTTAGAGAACTGTATAAACTGATTTGGAAAACTTGCAGTTTCGGAAGCCTTGGAAATGTATTGAGCGAAATTAAGTGAGATTGAATGAGGATCGGTATACATATGTGGCATTGTTAGTTGTGAGTAAACTTATTAGTAGGGGCCTCATCATCGTTGGTCTCCTTGGCGTGGGGATGAGGCTTAAGTGTTGGCACGGTTGTTCCTTTCGAGGTCTTCCATGCCACCACGAACTAAGAGGGAGGCTCCATATAAGAATCAGTGTAGGATTCGTTCTTGCACTGATTCTTATGTGGAGATTACCGTACCAACATCTCTCTGGTCCGCATACCCTGTATCCCTCCTAGTATCTCCCAGCTCTCCTTCCTCTCTAGCTAATCCCCCCCCTAATCCAGGGTGTCAAGCGTTACCGTGCCCATTGGTCGGTTTGCAGCCAGGGGGTTTAAATTCCGGCTGTATTTTAACGGCGCCTCCCTGACACCGGGCCACCTCAGGGAGTAAGTTTGGCCTTACCGCGGCAAGGGGCGCTGTCGTGGTGTACCACCCATTTCCCCCTCAATATTTCTAGACCGCTGCGCTTGCCTCGTCGAGCAGGTGGTCGTACGACCAAGATGAATAAAGGTAAAGCAACAACAACAACAAAAAACACAAAAAAATTGTCTTCCCCATCTCGGGGTAAGACAAGCATGAAATTTTCTTCTTCCCCATCTCGGGGTAAGAATGCGCAGGCGCAAGCGCCTAACGCGCCGCTTCGCTCCGATAGGAGCTCTTCCGGGCTGGATGTGAGTGTTGCACGCCGGCCCGTGACTTCGGGTGTTATGGCGGGGCCTAGCACCAGCAAAGCTGCGGGGATTGTGCTGGAAACGGCAGATCCCTCCGTGGCACTAGGCACTAGGGGCCCGTCAAACACCGGCGCGGCTGCGAAGCCTAGTCTCGCGAAGGCAACGGTCTCACGGCCTGGCCCGAGTGGACTAAGGCGACAAGTAGCCGCACAAGATAGTATAGAGGGCGTGGCAGCGATGGAAACTACGAGCCACGCCCCTCTGATGTTGGAGTCGGAGCGGTTCAAATTCGCTGACAAGCGTAAGGCCGCGAAGACGTTAAAAAGATACGACGGGGTCCCGTTGGAAACGTTGTCCCAGAGCGCGAAGGAAGCGGTGGAAAGGGCGAAAGCCCTGCTGCCTAACTTCCGGGTCACTGGGGCTTCGGTGGAAAACCGGGTGCCTCCGTCAAAGCGACAAAGATCGGCGGAAGAACAAACTCCGGCCTCTAAAAGAATCCGGCCGCACTCGTGGGTGGGCAGGCCTAGCTTTGCCGAGGTTGCGAAGGACAGGATCCTTATTGGGGTCCTGGACCGAGGCAACGAGCTCGGGTCCATACCAAAGGACCAGTGGAGGTGGGTGAAGGCAGCTCTGGCGAACGTCATCTTTGACGTTCTGCTGGAGAACCCTGGAACCCCCCCTGCCTGTAAGGACGCTGGTTGGTACCAGGGCCACATTAAGGTGGTCGCCTGTGAGGACCTGAGATCGGTGGCGCTGTATAAGGCCGCCGTTGCAAAGGTGGGCCCTGTCTACCCAGGGGCTAAGTTGGAGGTGGTAGACTGGAAGGACATTCCAGTCAGACCCCGGGCGAGGGCATGGGTTCCGGTGACACCATCGGCACCGGAAAGCATCCTAAAGATGCTTCAGGTGATGAACCCGGCCCTCCCAACAAGTGATTGGAGGGTCGTCCGGGTCGAGGACGCGGAAGGCCCTTCGAGACAAGTGGTCTTGTCCCTAAACAAGGAGTCCATCGGACTCCTTGAGAAGAGGCAAGGCCGCGTCTGCTATGGCCTCGATGAGGTCATCATTAAGGTGTACCGCGGGGACGCTCAGCGTGCCTCTGGTGCGGGTGCAGCAATGGACGTGGACATTGAGGCACCCGAACCGGAGCCGGAACCGGAACTCTCCGACGCTGAAGGCAGCGTCTCCTCTCAGACAAACTTTGCACCAACAATGCACAGGATGTTTGCGGAGGAGGAGCTGCTGCTCAGCGACGGAGAGAGCGTGGCTGATGTCACCGTCGTGGCTGGAGGGGAGGCAGCGGTTTTCTCGCATGAGAATTCTGCAGATAAACCTCCATCGATCTAAAGCAGCCTCAGCTGCTCTCCTAGGTCGCCTGAGCAAAGGCGACGTTACGGTGGTACTCATTCAGGAACCCTGGGTTTGTAACTCAAGGGTATGTGGGTTGAGTGCCACCGGCTTTAAGCTTTTCGTGGAGCGCGGTAAAGGTAAAATTAGAGCCTGCATTCTGGCTAAAGCAGATTTAAATATCTTTCTTTTACCTAATTACAGTGATGGCGACGTCACGGCAATTCTTGCGGAGATAGGGGGAATGTCACTGGTGCTGGCATCGGCTTACATGCCGTACGAAGCCGAGTACCCCCCTCCCTCTATGGTGCGGAACTTAGTGTCCAAATTTGAGAGCGGACACATGTTGGTCGGCAGCGACGCAAATGCTCACCATGTCAACTGGGGGAGCACGGACATCAATGATCGAGGTGAGTTACTCTTCAACTACCTTCTAACTACTAACCTACTTATATGCAACAAAGGTAGGGATCCCACCTTCATTACTAGCAATCGTAAAGAAGTTTTAGATATAACTCTATGCAGTGATAGTCTATCTGAATTGATCGAGAGTTGGAGGGTTCTAGATGAACACTCCTTCTCTGATCATCGTTATATTGAAATCGTATTGAACTTTTCTATTACCAGCCCAAAGGTGCGAAAAAACCTAAAAAACACAGATTGGTGCTCTTACAAAATGTTATTTGAGGATAGGCTAAACAGCGAACCTCTTATTGAACCTAATTGTATCGGGGATCTAGAGAACATGGTGGACGTTTTTACGCTGACCTGCTCAAATGCCCTAAATCAGGCTTGCCCTGAACCAAAACAATGGGGCAAACGTAAACCCCATTGGTGGTCACGCGAGTTGGACTCACTACGAAAATCTTGTAGGAAAAACTTCAACAAAGCCAAGAGACTTAGTCTCGAGCTGGTATGGCTAGAGTACAAAAAGTCTCTTCAGACCTATAAAAAAGCTTTAAGGGAGGCAAAGAGATCCTCGTGGAGAAACTTCTGCGGCGGCATCGAGGGTGCTTCCGAGACGGCCAGGCTAAGGAAGATTCTCTCAGGATCCCCTAACCCGATAGGTTTCTTGCAAAAGCAAGACGGTTCCTGGACCTCAACGGGAAAGGAAACCCTTGAATTGTTATTAGATACCCATTTCCCTGGTAGTACAATTGCGGAGGAAGGAACTCCTCCGCTCATCTCCTCCAACCCCGTTAACATACCGGTTTCGGAAGAAAAGGTTAAATGGGCTATCCAAAGCTTTAAACCATACAAATCTGCTGGGCCGGATGGGATAATACCTGCCCAGCTAATTGAGACACTGGAGCTGTCTGCAAAATGGCTCTGTACTATTTTCAGGGCCTGTTTCAAACTAAATCACATACCGTTGGCATGGAGAAATGTCACGGCTGTCTTTATTCCTAAAGCCGGTAAGGCCTCACACACTAATCCAAAGGATCTTAGGCCTATCAGTCTATCATCCTTTGCTCTTAAGGCACTTGAAAGGATTATTAGTAGCTACCTGTCCGATACCATCGACAGTAGACTACTGTCTAATGACCAACATGCCTACCGCAAAGGCAAATCTACTGAGACTGCACTCCATAGCTTGGTCGGCTATATTGAGAAGTCTCTCAGCGTTAAGGAATTCTGTCTTGTAGCCTTCCTGGACATTGAAGGCGCCTTTAATAACGTATTTCCAGAAGCTATAACTGGCGCCGTTAGGGATCTAGGGGTTGAACACTCACTGGTTGACTTTATCGGCCAGCTACTCTGTTGCAGAGTAGTAAGGGCTAAGCTGGGTGCGAGCGAATTGTCACGGCACGTGTCGAGGGGGACGCCACAAGGAGGCGTCCTATCCCCACTCCTATGGAACCTCACCGTAAACACGCTACTGCGAGATACGGCATGGGGTGGCGCAAAAGTCGTCGCGTACGCCGATGACGTCGCGATTGCAATCAGGGGGAAGTTTCCGCAGACATTATGCGAGCTGATGCAACGAGCGCTTCGGGAGGTATCCAAGTGGTCCACCCATTGCGGGCTCAGGGTCAGCTCAAGTAAAGTGGAACTTGTACTTTTCACGAGAAAGTATAAAGTGCCTTCTGTGACTCCACCGGTACTAAACGGTACCCGGTTAAGTCTTTCTACAAGTGCCAAATTTCTAGGCGTTATTTTAGATAGGAAGTTGAGCTGGAAGGAGAACCTAGTTCAACGTCATGAGAAGGCTTCTGTAGCCCTCTACACATGTAAGAGAGCCATAGGCAAGAAATGGGGGCTAAATCCCCGGATCTGTCGATGGATTTTCACAGCGGTCGTCAGACCAATACTCCTGTATGGGGTAATCGTGTGGTGGCCTGCATTAGAAAAAGAGGGTAACCTTAGACTACTCACCAAGGTGCAAAGATCTAGTATGATCTGCATAAGTGGGGCGCTCAGAACTACTCCAAATGAGGCCTTGAACGTCATTTTAGACCTTATTCCTTTAGATTTGGTTGGACAACAAATGGCAGCGATGACTGCTTTGCGACTAAGAGAGACATCCCAGTGGCACCCTGAAAGCCAAGGGCACTCTTGTATTTTGAATAAGTTCCGCTCTATTCCGAGCAGCACGGATCGGTGCGCCTTGACATCGGTCTCTGAAAGTAATTTTACTACACGTATTCCAAGCAGGGAGGAGTGGAAACTTGAGTTTCATACTCCACCTGATAGCATTGTCATCTATACAGATGGCTCGAAACTCGATAATAAGGTAGGAGGAGGCGTTTTCTCACGAAACCCTCTCCTGCAAATTTCCTTTAGGTTACCAGATCACTGCAGCGTCTTCCAGGCTGAGGTCTCAGCTATCAGGGAGGCGGTAGAGAAGATTGGGACCGGGATTACAGGAAGAGACATCTTCATTCTTAGTGACAGCCAGGCTGCAATCAGAGCTCTGAGCTCTTTCACTTTTAACTCTAACATCGCGCTGGACTGCCGCCTATCTCTGCAGGAGATGGCCAAGCAGAACAGACTGTACCTCATTTGGGTCCCTGGTCACCGGGACATAGAGGGAAACTGCATGGCAGACGAACTTGCAAGACAAGGTACGACCAAGCAGATTCTTCAAGATAAAGAACGCATTGGTATGCCGTTTGCCACTTGCAAACTGCTACTCAGAGATTGTACATATAAGCAAGCTGACAATAGATGGAGGCAAAATACGACCTGTCGAACCTCAAGGCAGATGTGGCCTAAATGGGACCGGAAACGGTCGCGCAGCGTTCTCTCTCTAAGTAGGGAAAACATTTCCAACGTCATCGGGGCTCTAACAGGGCACTGTCTGATAGGGAAACATGCTGAAAGGTTGGGAGTACCCTTCCGAAGATGCTGTAGGAGCTGCAAGAACGACGAGGAGGAGGAATCGATCTTGCATTTACTGTGTAAGTGTCCTGCACTGTGTAGAAGCAGAATGCGATATCTGGGATCACCGTTTTTTGATGACCTTAGTGAGGTTTCAATTGCCGAGGTAAATTGTCTGTTGAAGTTCATCAGCGAGGCAAAATGGTTTGGTGAGGGGTAATTTTTCCTTTTGGATGGTACAAATTTTTCCTTGTGGTAACACAATGGGCCTCCTAATATTGGCCTAAGTGAGCCGCTGTAGGCGGCTGCCACTCCAACCTACCTACCTATTAGTAGGGGAATATGTACCTGTTAAGGTTTGTACACTTTTCCAAATACTCCCCGTAGATGAGATAGGGTTTAATTTATGGGTGAGTTCTTTGAAACTCTTTGTTTTGGTTTGTCTTTTAGCTTTATTAAATCGAGCGTTTGTAAAATATTAAATTATCATAAGTGGAGCATATTTGGCCTGGAGGGTAGGCTGTTTGTTTATCGTTCCGCAGTGAGTGTAGCACGTTTCTCGAAGGTTTCCTGGGCAAACTACGGGGAATAGCTATGTTGACTGCTTCTCTGGTTGCCTTCTGGAGCTTCTTTATTTGAGTTATTGGTATCGAAATTGGGTAGGGGTTTGTTGTATAGCACACGATTAAATTTTAACCAGTCGGCTTTGTCGGTGTTATTTTTTGGTGCTTTGCATAGGCTTGAAACATTGTTGGCAATAAGTGTGAAAGTGGAAATGATAGAGAAAAGATAGCTGTTATGTAGATTATCAATCGTTGAGATGGGAAATAGTTGTAGTGCGCTTAATGTTAAGTCAACGTGAGTAAATGTCTGGTGTGTGGAGAAATGTGTGGGGCTGCCATCGTTTACTAAACATAAATTGGAGCTTAAGATGAAGTCTTCAATAACACTTCCTCTGACATTAGCTTTTGGTGAGCCCCAGAGTGGGCTCCAACCGTTAAAGTCTCTGTAAAAAATCAGAAGATGAGATAGTTTGATTTGGTGGTATGTACATATATAGAGATTACAGTTCGAACTCGACTGCAACTACTGATAAATTAGTAGCTAAGCTAATTAACCTATGGTGAATATTTTTGTGCATTAATAGCCCGCTACCTTGTTTAGCGTGTGTGATATTAGGAAAGTTGTGGAAGTGTACTGAATATTGTTTAGGACAATATGGTGTGGAGTTAGAATTAAGGTGAGTTTCTAGATCTAAGTAATTATTATGATAGCCCCTGATATTCCATTGCAGCATATTGAGTAGCATTATTATTGAAAAAAATTTATTATTTTCATGTGAAAATAAACTATAGTTCAGGTTCTTGACGATCGCTTTGTGTATCGTTGTTATGTGTAGCAGAGATTGTACTCAGTAGAGATTGAAGAATTGTGTTATATTGCATAGTGAAACTTGAGTTGTTGTGAGAATTAAAGTTCGTAAGAGTTGGAGAATAGTCGTTAGATGTATGATTTGAGAAGGAGGAAATAAAAGTTGAATTGTGTTTGTGTTTGTATTTTATTTTATTTAAAAACAGTTGTTGGTATGGAGCACTGTCAGTATTCTGTTTTTTAAGGTGACGTACCTCGATGATGAAGCTGTCTTTATTTATTTCTCAAAGAGGGAATTTACTTTGAGTGACTGCCATGGGTGTCATATCCAGATTTAGGGCATCGGCCAGCTCCATTATCATGCAAAGTGCCGATTTGTATCTATAAGGGTTGTCTTTTTCTTTTTTTCAATAGTTGGATCTCTCAGTGGAGGATATGAGTAGAATTGCAGTGCAGTTTGTAAATAATTCGACTCCTTAGGTATTTTGCCCTTCAATTAGTGCATTTTTACAGGCGTTGTTCTGAATGCACGCATTTACCATATATATGCAGATCGTAATCAATTTTGCTTTGCATTATTATTTGGTTATACTTAGTACGGTGTTAGTGTGTGCATAACTTTTGTTACATGATAAATATTTTATAATATTCAATCTGGTAGCTAGTTCATTTCTTAGGCTATTACAGTGTTGTTTAAAACTAAACTTATCATCAAAGGTTAGACCAAGAAATTTCAACGTCTTAACATTGAATATCACATGGCCACCATATTTGATTTCTAACTGATTACAACTATGTTTCCTGCATTCATGCAGGTGCTTGCATTTCGGGAGTGAAGCGAGGACACCTGAATGTTGGGACTATTCGTCTAAGGCTTGGATGGCCTTTTTGAATGTTTCCGAAATTTCAGAACTTTTTTATTATTACATACTACAAATAAGTCGTCTGCATAAAGACAATATTTAATATTTCTCTGCAAACTCATAATACCGCTGACTTCTTCGAAAGCTATTAAAAATAGTGTTACGGAAAGAGGATATCCTTGAGGGATTCCGTTGAAAATGGGAAAGATAGGGGATAGGCAACCATTTACCTTACATCGGAACTTACGATTGGCAAGAACGGACTTTACGTAGTTAAAGACGTCTTTCCGTACTTGCCACTCAATGCGTTTTGTAAGAACCACGTGGCAACCAATTTTGTCAAAAACTTTGGCGAAGTCAATAGCAGGGATAGAAGAGTGGTTTTTTGTAGAGCTCTTAGAAAGGTGGTGGTCTATGTAGATTAAGGTATCCAAGGTGCAGGTACTGGCCTTGAAATGGGCCAAGAAGTTTTTTTGTTGTTAAAACCTACATTATCCGTTTCGCTATGATGTTTTCCAATAGTTTGCTGGTGCAGGGTATTAAGGAGATTGGTCGATAACTTTTAACGTCTTGTGGGGTTTTATGTGGCTTTAGGATTGGGACAACCATCGCTGTTTTGAAGCTTTGGGGAATAATGCTATCCTTAAGGATAGAATTATAAAGACTAATAAGTCTTTGTTTAGATGGAATATTTCGAAGCATGCTGCAGTTGATCTAATCAAAGCCTGGTGTGTTGCCTTTAGCAGTTTTTAAAGAATAGTCTAACTCAGCAAAGGTAATCTCTTTTTCGATATGTCAAGCTAGGCTACTACTGTTAGCTGCTGCTGGCATAGCCGAAGTGTTCTTAGAGAACTGTATAAACTGATTTGGAAAACTTGCAGTTTCGGAAGCCTTGGAAATGTATTGAGCGAAATTAAGTGAGATTGAATGAGGATCGGTATACATATGTGGCATTGTTAGTTGTGAGTAAACTTATATTAGTAGGGGAATATGTACCTGTTAAGGTTTGTACACTTTTCCAAATACTCCCCGTAGATGAGATAGGGTTTAATTAATGGGTGAGTTCTTTGAAACTCCTTGTTTTGGTTTGTCTTTTAGCTTTATTAAATCGAGCGTTTGTAAAATATTAAATTATCATAAGTGGAGCATATTTGGCCTGGAGGGTAAGCTGTTTGTTTATCGTTCCGCAGTGAGTGTAGCACGTTTCTCGAAGGTTTCCTGGGCAAACTACGGGGAATAGCTATGTTGACTGCTTCTCTGGTTGCCTTCTGGAGCTTCTTTATTTGAGTTATTGGTATCGAAATTGGGTAGGGGTTTGTTGTATAGCACACGATTAAATTTTAACCAGTCGGCTTTGTCGGTGTTATTTTTTGGTGCTTTGCATAGGCTTGAAACATTGTTGGCAATAATTGTGAAAGTGGAAATGATAGAGAAAAGATAGCTGTTATGTAGATTATCAATCGTTGAGATGGGAAATAGTTGTAGTGAGCTTAATGTTAAGTCAACGTGAGTAAATGTCTGGTGTGTGGAGAAATGTGTGGGGCTGCCATCGTTTACTAAACATAAATTGGAGCTTAAGATGAAGTCTTCAATAACACTACCTCTGACATTAGCTTTTGGTGAGCCCCAGAGTGGGCTCCAACCGTTAAAGTCTCTGTAAAAAATCAGAAGATGAGATAGTTTGATTTGGTGGTATGTACATATATAGAGATTACAGTTCGAACTCGACAGCAACTACTGATAAATTGGTAGCTAAGCTAATTAACCTATGGTGAATATTTTTGTGCATTAATAGCCCGCTACCTTGTTTAGCGTGTGTGATATTAGGAAAGTTGTGGAAGTGTACTGAATATTGTTTAGGACAATATGGTGTGGAGTTAGAATTAAGGTGAGTTTCTAGATCTAAGTAATTATTATGATAGCCCCTGATATTCCATTGCAGCATATTGAGTAGCATTATTATTTAAAAAAATTTATTATTTTCATGTGGAAATAAACTATAGTTCAGGTTCTTGACGATCGCTTTGTGTATCGTTGTTATGTGTAGCAGAGATTGTACTCAGTAGAGATTGAAGAATTGTGTTATATTGCATAGTGAAACTTGAGTTGTTGTGAGAATTAAAGTTCGTAAGAGTTGGAGAATAGTCGTTAGATGTATGATTTGAGAAGGAGGAAATAAAAGTTGAATTGTGTTTGTGTTTGTATTTTATTTTATTTAAAAACAGTTGTTGGTATGGAGCACTGTCAGTATTCTGTTTTTTAAGGTGACGTACCTCGATGATGAAGCTGTCTTTATTTATTTCTCAAAGAGGGAATTTACTTTGAGTGACTGCCATGGGTGTCATATCCAGATTTAGGGCATCGGCCAGCTCCATTATCATGCAAAGTGCCGATTTGTATCTATAAGGGTTGTCTTTTTCTTTTTTTCAATAGTTGGATCTCTCAGTGGAGGATATGAGTAGAATTGCAGTGCAGTTTGTAAATAATTCGACTCCTTAGGTATTTTGCCCTTCAATTAGTGCATTTTTTACAGGCGTTGTTCTGAATGCACGCATTTACCATATATATGCAGATCGTAATCAATTTTGCTTTGCATTATTATTTGGTTATACTTAGTACGGTGTTAGTGTGTGCATAACTTTTGTTACATGATAAATATTTTATAATATTCAATCTGGTAGCTAGTTCATTTCTTAGGCTATTACAGTGTTGTTTAAAACTAAACTTATCATCAAAGGTTAGACCAAGAAATTTCAACGTCTTAACATTGGATATGACATGGCCACCATATTTGATTTCTAACTGATTACAACTATGTTTCCTGCATTCATGCAGGTGCTTGCATTTCGGGAGTGAAGCGAGGACACCTGAATGTTGGGACTATTCGTCTAGGGCTTGGATGGCCTTTTTGAATGTTTCCGAAATTTCAGAACTTTTTTATTATTACATACTACAAATAAGTCGTCTGCATAAAGACAATATTTAATATTTCTCTGCAAACTCTTAATACCGCTGACTTCTTCGAAAGCTATTAAAAATAGTGTTACGGAAAGAGGATATCCTTGAGGGATTCCGTTGAAAATGGGAAAGATAGGGGATAGGCAACCATTTACCTTACATCGGAACTTACGATTGGCAAGAACGGACTTCACGTAGTTAAAGACGTCTTTCCGTACTTGCCACTCAATGCGTTTTGTAAGAACCACGTGGCAACCAATTTTGTCAAAAACTTTGGCGAAGTCAATAGCAGGGATAGAAGAGTGGTTTTTTGTAGAGCTCTTAGAAAGGTGGTGGTCTATGTAGATTAAGGTATCCAAGGTGCAGGTACTGGCCTTGAAATGGGCCAAGAAGATTTTTTGTTGTTAAAACCTACATTATTCGTTTCGCTATGATGTTTTCCAATAGTTTGCTGGTGCAGGGTATTAAGGAGATTGGTCGATAACTTTCAGCGTCTTGTGGGTTTTTATGTGGCTTTAGGATTGGGACAACCATCGCTGTTTTGAAGCTTTGGGGAATAATGCTATCCTTAAGGATAGAATTATAAAGACTAATAAGTCTTTGTTTAGATGGAATATTTCGAAGCATGCTGCAGTTGATCTAATCAAAGCCTGGTGTGTTGCCTTTAGCAGTTTTTAAAGAATAGTCTAACTCAGCAAAGGTAATCTCTTTTTCGATATGTCAAGCTAGGCTACTACTGTTAGCTGCTGCTGGCATAGCCGAAGTGTTCTTAGAGAACTGTATAAACTGATTTGGAAAACTTGCAGTTTCGGAAGCCTTGGAAATGTATTGAGCGAAATTAAGTGAGATTGGATGAGGATCGGTATACATATGTGGCATTGTTAGTTGTGAGTAAACTTATATTAGTAGGGGAATATGTACCTGTTAAGGTTTGTACACTTTTCCAAATACTCCCCGTAGATGAGATAGGGTTTAATTTATGGGTGAGTTCTTTGAAACTCTTTGTTTTGGTTTGTCTTTTAGCTTTATTAAATCGAGCGTTTGTAAAATATTAAATTATCATAAGTGGAGCATATTTGGCCTGGAGGGTAGGCTGTTTGTTTATCGTTCCGCAGTGAGTGTAGCACGTTTCTCGAAGGTTTCCTGGGCAAACTACGGGGAATAGCTATGTTGACTGCTTCTCTGGTTGCCTTCTGGAGCTTCTTTATTTGAGTTATTGGTATCGAAATTGGGTAGGGGTTTGTTGTATAGCACACGATTAAATTTTAACCAGTCGGCTTTGTCGGTGTTATTTTTTGGTGCTTTGCATAGGCTTGAAACATTGTTGGCAATAATTGTGAAAGTGGAAATGATAGAGAAAAGATAGCTGTTATGTAGATTATCAATCGTTGAGATGGGAAATAGTTGTAGTGAGCTTAATGTTAAGTCAACGTGAGTAAATGTCTGGTGTGTGGAGAAATGTGTGGGGCTGCCATCGTTTACTAAACATAAATTGGAGCTTAAGATGAAGTCTTCAATAACACTACCTCTGACATTAGCTTTTGGTGAGCCCCAGAGTGGGCTCCAACCGTTAAAGTCTCTGTAAAAAATCAGAAGATGAGATAGTTTGATTTGGTGGTATGTACATATATAGAGATTACAGTTCGAACTCGACTGCAACTACTGATAAATTGGTAGCTAAGCTAATTAACCTATGGTGAATATTTTTGTGCATTAATAGCCCGCTACCTTGTTTAGCGTGTGTGATATTAGGAAAGTTGTGGAAGTGTACTGAATATTGTTTAGGACAATATGGTGTGGAGTTAGAATTAAGGTGAGTTTCTAGATCTAAGTAATTATTATGATAGCCCCTGATATTCCATTGCAGCATATTGAGTAGCATTATTATTTAAAAAAATTTATTATTTTCATGTGGAAATAAACTATAGTTCAGGTTCTTGACGATCGCTTTGTGTATCGTTGTTATGTGTAGCAGAGATTGTACTCAGTAGAGATTGAAGAATTGTGTTATATTGCATAGTGAAACTTGAGTTGTTGTGAGAATTAAAGTTCGTAAGAGTTGGAGAATAGTCGTTAGATGTATGATTTGAGAAGGAGGAAATAAAAGTTGAATTGTGTTTGTAGTTTTATTGGCATTTTCAGTAATGTTCATATTGTGATCGGGTTGTGGGTTTTGGAGATGTTCTTGAGAGAAAGAGAGGCAATTAGTAGTTGAGACAATATTTTGTTGGTTCATTGAGTTTAATGAGAGAGAATCTGATGTTGATGGCATGTTTGATGATTTGGTGGCAATTATATGAGTGGGTGAGTTGTGTGGGAGTGAGTGAGCACTAGAAATTGAGTTGTTTACGGTGGGAGTTGTTGTTTGGTTATTGGAGTTGAGTGTTTGAGTCCCGGTTGGTGAGTTGCCGGTTGCGGGGTGAGATTGTGTGGGGAACTGTGTAGGATTTGTTATAGATGCATATTTCATTTATTGATTAATACATTAGTAAAGTAAGATCAAAGATATATTTTGTAGTACAACAATGTAAAATTCAATAGATAACACTTAAAATAAACCAATAAATAAGTACATATGGAGATTAAGTTACAAACAATACTGATATATGTATACATAAATATGTTTGTGATTGAAAAAGGTCAATGCGGTTTTCGCCTCAGGGTAGCTGCATTTATTTGAGTTTTTATTTTTAATACTTCATTTTCTTGTAAGTATTTTAGACAGTCTTTAGCAGATTCTAGCGTACCAGGTTCGTTGACAAGGCAAGGGGTTGTGAGGGTGAAAGTTGCTTGTTTCGCAAGTGGTGTTGTTTTTGCAACTTTTTATGGTATGGCCTAACACATAATTGGAAATATTTTTCCACTCTCACTGAATATCATGCAATGTCAATTATCTGAGGGAATTTATATAAATTAAATGATAGTTCGTTGTTGGTGGTTTTGGTGAACTTATATAAAGCAATAACACCTTGACGTTTCAAAGCTTCTAGAATCTCTTGCTCGTCTGTGAAAGCTAGATTTTTGTCAAAAATAGTGCCCTTGCACGTGTTCCATGAGTCGTGGACAGTCACCGACATATGGCATAGGCCACCAAAGTTTTTGCATTGCATGAATTTGTTTGCCACTTTAAGGGATTTCGTAAGAATAACCAGAATCTCATCTCGTAGCATGCTTACTGATAGGAAATCTGTACTAATACCGTCGAGTGCTTTCTTTTTTGCAAAAACGCTGAATTTTGACAAAGGTTTATACTCATCGAAAGATTTGATGGCAATGTATTTTGGGTCATTAATATTGTTGCTGTTATTCTCGGTAAGAGGTGGAAAAAAAGTTTTTGTGTTCACTTTTTTCGTTTTATTTTTAGGGAGTTTAGCATACCTTCAGCAAGTATGCTAAAACGATTCCCCGAGGGTATCGTTGGCACTTTTTACATAAAAAACACTAATTATACAATTGGAAGTTTATTTTACAGAAAGTGTGAGATGAAATTGACACTGAGATCTCTGATGGTATGTTTCTGGTGTTGTTGCAACAGGGCGGCGAACAGATTATTCCACACTTGGTGAAGATAATGAGGGGCTCCCTTGCATTGCCCTACATTCCAACTGTGTGGAGGAGAGCCAAGGTAATATTCATACCAAAAGTTGGAAAAACGGACTACTCCTTGGCCAAGCCCTTTAGACCAATTAGTATGCGTCAGTATGCGTATAGAGCGGGAAGCTCCACTGACACTGCCCTGTACGAGCTAACGACGGAAATACAGAGAACGTTTGCCTGTGGGGAGACTGTAATATGTGCATTTCTGGACTCAGAAGGAGCCTTCGATAACGCCATACGTAGGTCTGCCAGGCGTTGGAGAAAAGGGAGGTACAAACCCGTATCTGTCGATGGGTAGAAGCGCTGCTCAAGATAAGAACTGCGGAAACAAATGTAGCAGACAAGGCAATACAGCTGAAAATCAGTAAAGGTTGTCCACAACGGACAACCTTACAAAAACTAACCGATAATGGAATTCGCTGCCAAGGATATGCAGACGACATTGTCGTTATAGCTAGAAGCAAGTACGAGAGGACATTATGCGATATGTGCAAAGAGCACTAAATCTGACAAAGGTGTGGGCGCCGGAGTGGAGTTTAATATTAATCCACTGAAAACAGCCATTATATCTTTCTCTAGAAAAAGGAAACTACCCGCAATGAGAACAATCTCATTGGCCTGTACTCAAGTGGCTGGTGATCTAGACAGAACATGTTTATGCATTAGCGTCCAAAGCAACTAAAGCAATAATGGTGTGCAGACGTCTGGAGGTTCAGCCCGAGCATACCTAGATGGATGTACACCATGATAGCCAGGCCAATAGTAACATATGGTGAAGTGGCATGGGTCTCAAGGACATCGCTGTTAACAGTGAGGAAATCGCTCCAGTGAGCTCCAACGGCTGGCATGCGCATGCATAACGGGAGCAATGCGTTCATGCCCGACGGGGGCATTGGAGGTGGCTGTGGACCTGAAACCACTACACATAACCATAGAACAGTCAGCCAATAGAACCCTACTTAACATAGCTAGGAAAGGTCATGGAAAAGGTAAGATCATATCATCCAAAAACATGAAGAAGCTGAGCACTCAGCTCCCACTTGCTCAGCTTCCAAGAGATGAGATCATTAAATTAACTAAATTTCATAAAAGATTCAAAATTGGACTAGGAAACAAAGCTTCATGGAGTACGTCATCGCTGGAGGAACATCTCCGAGTTAGCACCCTGTGGTGGTATACGGATGGATCAAAGACTCCGGAGAGTATAGGGGCCGGAGTCTTCGGTCCCAGAACACACTTGTCTGTGCCAATGAGTAAGATGCCAAGCATCTTCCAATCGGAGGTGTACGCCATCCTCCTGCGTGCAGGGGTTAACTTAAATAGGAATTATCGCAATGAGTGGATAGTCATTTCAAGTAACACCCAAGCAGCACTCAAGGCCCTATCATCATATGAGATCAGATCCAGATTGTTGTTTGAGTGTGTAGAAAGACTCAACTCTCTAGCAACCCAGAATCACATCCAGCTCCTCTGGGTTCCTAACGATAAAAGCATTGAAGGTAACGAGGAGGCCGATCGATTAGCTAGGGGTGCGCCGGAAAAAACACCCAGAGGACCGAGGCCTTCCTGCCAATATGTCGACATACTATAAGGGAGGTGTTCAGGATAGAGGAACATGCTTTTAAGGAAGACACTGCCACCAGATGACAGCGTTACGCCAGGTGAAATGTCTATTAGAAGGGTATAATAGTAAACGATCTAAACAGTTTATTGTGTGACTCGGACCCGGAGACCCCGATGCGCCTAATATGAAGCCGTTTCGAGAAGACAACAGAGGTTTCTGGGCAAGAGCCCTGGGGTTAGATGAGGTACTATAAAGAACGGAGGGCACAGTCGATCGCAAGGTCGAAGTGCAAACCTCAACACCAATATCTATCTATCGCAAAATTCCTTTCTTTACTTTTATTTAAAAATATTCAGGTAATTTATGTGAAAATATATGTTCAGTGAGTGTCAGAGAAAATCGTACAGCGACTTTTGTCCAATATTTAAACCATATATAAAACAGAGTTTAAAACTGTTTACATAACTTTGAAAAATTCAAAAAATAATCATCTAAATACTGAACTTTTTAACCAGAACTTTTACAAATCGTTGGGGGTATGTAGTTTTATAGCCCATTCAATTTCAGTATCATAAAATGTATTATAGAGGAATATAATTTAATTGTAACTTTAGTTATAAGTAGTCAGTAAAAATATATATTTCTTGCCTTAGGATATACAAAATAAAGGGTTTTAAGAGGGTTGCCATCTTTTTGAAAATACAAGATTAATTAAATTTTACACAAGTTATACGCAAGAGTAACCGAAATGCGTTTTCTGGGTACATATACAAAGGGTAATTAATAAATACACATAGGCAGGACAACGTCTGTGGCAGTGAAGCCGAGATATTTCTAAAAACCGTTTTTACAGTTAAATTTGGTTAAAATATAAAATACGTATTCCCACATATGTAATATTAGCCAAATAAATAGAATAAAAAAAATTTGAAAGTTGGAGCAATAGGTAGTGCGGTAGTCGCGATATTTCTAAAAGCCGTATTTACAGCCCGATTTCATTCAAATTCAAAACACGTAATAGCTACAAAAATAAAATTGTTTTATTTAATTGAATCAATAGGTGGCGTCCGACCCGAAAATCATTATCCCATTATCTCAATTTGAAGTGTTTAGCGAGGCACGCCTAGTAAGCTAGTATATATTTATTTATATTTACATACAATGTATATTCGTGCCAGCTAATCGTCGGGGACTGATTTGGTTTTGTAACCAATGTAAAAAAATATGATTAGTTCTAACTGACGCGAATAATAGAATAATTTTAAAATACGATATCACCTTTAAAATATTTACAATTTACGCTTCTTTTAAATACTACGGACTAACCTGTACGGTCAAAAATTCTTCTTGATCAATAGTAATACTGGTATTCCATTTCCACATAGACAAAAGGCTCAAATCTTCTTGGCAGAGTGCGTTTGTATCTGGCTTAGTACGGCGCACACGATAATTTGTAACGATTTCGTCACGCAGCTATTTAAAATATTTATTTGCTATATAACGGTAGTTTACACGAAAATAGCCCTGAATTAAAAAAGTGTTTTTATACTAATTTTGCTGTTATTGCTAAAAAAAACTCTAGAATAGCAAAAAATATCTAACTTTTTTGGATATCGCATTTTATCTCTTTACGTTGATATATCTTTTGTCCAAATGGGAATAGTACTTTTTGAGTTACTATCGTCTAAATTAAAACAAATATGAGGAAATTTTCGAGCTTTTTCGAAAATTTTTAGTTTTTAGCCACTCTTTTCAGTGAATAGACTTTGTAAATTAAATGTGATTAGACTTTGTAACAAATTCAATAAAAGTCAGTGTAAATTTTTGCTACATTCACTTTTCGTAAACGATTCTCATAAAAGATTAAGTTTATTTGATATTCCGGAGATTTTTCAGCAATAACTGCAAAAGGATTTTTGCCTATTTCTCGAAAACGCTTCTTTCAAAAAATAAATGAATTTTCGTGTTCAGCGACCCAAAATTAGTTTAAAAAAACACTTTTTCATCAAGGAGTGTAATCTTAAAAAGAATTTTTTCTACTAACTTTGTCTAGTCTTGGAGCAGCTTTTATCGTTTTTGTTGTTGGTAATCTCGTGCCATGTCTTTGCAAAATCCAAATTTTTGTGGGCACGCAACCTGTAAGAGAGATTTATTTATTGATTTTTTTATTTATTCAAGCCAATGGAATATTACATTTTTACAGACTAAGATTACAAATCATATGGGTAATAAAAGTAATAAAGGAAAAGAGCAATTCCACATACATAGAATCTTGATGCAATGAAATATCTAATAAATTAAAATTTGATAACAGCTTAATTAATTCTGAAAGTAAAGTTTTATAAATGAGGAACATTAAAACCAATATGTTCTAACAACCAATTAATTCTGCCACTAATGATATCTGCGATAAAAATGAAAGCATTCAAAATTCGTCTACATTTCAGCAAATTCAAATCCATTAACAAATTTCAACCACTATATGATGGCATGGGTAGGGCAAAATGCAAAGAATGCGTTTAAGGAGCTCAATATGAGACGCAGAAAAAGACCCCCAAATCAACGAGCCGTATTCAAGGCTGGATCGAACAAACGTAACATAGAGAAGTTTTAGAGAATTTGCTATGTATTACGTCGAACAAAAGTTATTAGTGCATAAACTTTGGGAATTATGTAATTTACGTGACCAACGAAAGAGAAACGACTATCACAAAACTACACCGAAATCCAGGACATCCTCGCTACTGGATAAAACGCAGTTACCAATTTTGTATGACAAAAAAATTAGAACGAAGTTTCGAAAAGGTTTTAGAGCATTTTTTTATATTAAGGAGTAAACGATTTTTTTTGCACCATTTAAAAAGGTGCTCCTGTAACCGAAGCATATCACTAGAATTCCATACTCCATATCGATCCCACTGTAGAACCTAAATCCTAAAGGCCCTGAGACTCCAATCATTCAATAAAAATAAAGTACCACAGCCTATGTTCAAAGTTCAGCTAGAACCTGAAAATAAGCCTCTTGGGAAACATGATGTTTACCCATTTACAACTTGCAGCACCTATTACACCGCAGAGTTACCGTTAAAGAACCCCATAAACGAAACGGCCCAGTCTAGTGCACTAATTACCAAGAATTTGAGCACACAAGAACATTATGCACCCTACGCGCCGTTTGAGTGGCTTGCGGAGGCCTTCATGTGACAGAATCGTGCAATATGAATAAGAACGATTTCACCATGAAAAAGTTCAACAATTGTGAAATTCGTGCACACCCAATATATTAACCATCTCATACCTTAACTAAGGTCTTCTTTTTGCGTGAATCCATATTTAACTTAAACAACTTTCTCAATAGTATCAAGGCTTTAAAAAAACATCCATGTCTAACAGTGAAACAGACTTTGAAGAAACCGAGTAGGCTCTACTCCACAAATGAAAAGAAGAAAACCAAAATAAAACATCGAATTACAAATAGTCAAATACTTAGAAATACGGCTAATAATCGCAACACGTGAACTTAGCAGGACTCTGCTTAATAACAGTTCGCTCATCCCAAATACATTGAAAGCTCGTCACCAGCCAGCGCACAGTATTCTCTGCGGATAGCGAAAACCTGTGTACATCCACCAACGAAAGTCGACATACTTTTAAGAGATCACAGTGGAAAATGGGCACGTAGTGCTCAAGAAAAAGCTAAATCAAATCATCCATGTATCCAAAAGAAAAACACGGCAATAAACTTCATCACTCAAATTTACTCCTTGAGTGATCAGGAGTCTATAAAGTATAATAGACGCAAAATAAAAAAACGCGTCACATATACATATACCTAAACTAACGGACGACGAAACATCAGGTAAATATATTAACAACAATAACATATCCTATGCACACATACCACATAACACGATCACAAATATTTATACAAAAACAAAGGACAAAATCAAAAAGAAACAACTACACCATGTAGTCTACAAAATACGTGCAAAGAAAGCGAAGGCGAAAGCTGGATCAAAATATAGATTCGAACTACAAAGAGGGCATTAGGAATCAGAATAAACGAACACAAACTTGACGCCAAAAACAAGAAGAACACAATAGTGCAACACTTGACTACAAATAATCACACAGCAGACTTCGATAACGCGAAAATATTAGACGTGAAGAACAGAACTAAAAATTATGCATGTACTACAGCAATAACTCACAATGTTTAAGCTATTGGACGAAAAAGGAAATTTTGTTAAATGCGGTGTCCGGAAAAATGTAGTTATGTCGTTTTTATTAAAATGGCATTAGCGTAGGAGATAAAATAAACTTTGTTTTATTTTAAACAAATCGGCCGAAAAGCTCGAAAAACAAAAACACTTAAAAAAAAATCTAAGACGGCACTTAATTTAAATAGGTATTTCAGCCAGACATGTCATCAAGCGGATATATTTTGCCTTTACTCTCTGTTGTTTCTTAAAATGAACCAATAAAAGTAAAGAGTAACTGAGCTTAAAGAAATCACCGGTGCATGATCTAATGACTCCACAGATGATCCTAGAACTTCCGCGTCCTGCCATAACATACAGCTCAAATCTCTTTAACGCTATATTGAGATATGGCCATTTACCAACACTTTGGAAGGTTTCGATTATAATAATGATGCCCAAATTAGGAAAGGGCAAGCCCGAAGAACCATTTAACCATCTGAGATTAGGAGTACTGCTCAGCAACCACGTTTGTTTGGATCGTCTTATATATAAAATATGGACTGCGAGCACACAGAAAGTTCTTGAAAGCTGTGTTAGCAACCGAGTTTTTCCCGTACAACAAAATGAGTTCATGACGGAAGAATTCGATATCGCATCCGGAGTTCCTCAAGAAAGTGTTCTTAGGTTAATCCTGTATATTCTCTACACAGCAGATAATCCGACAGATCCCCGTTTCACTTTATCAACCTGAGCGGATCGCAGTATAAGATCCCTAGCAATCTCGATACTCTAACAATGCATCCAGACTTCTAGCTTAGTATTTACGGCTCATGGAGGAGGGGTTGGCCAACTGGCGCATATAGGTCAATGAGCAAAAGTGTAAGCACGTCACCTTCACATTAAATAGGAACACCTGTACGCCACTGTCCCAAAATAGCATTACGATACCGCAGGCCAATGAAGTGGTGTATCTTGGTGTACATCTCGACATGCTTCTCACTTGGAGCAAGCATATTGCTTCTAAGAAAACTCATTGGCTCGTCAATTCACGTTCTCTACTAAAACTGGATTACAGAGTACTTCTGTATACAAGTATTATAAATCCATGCTGGATTTATGGACCACAGTTGTGGGGAAATGTTATGATAACGCCAATTATGTGGTCATCGTTCAAAGATCTCAATCAAAAATCCTTAGGATGCTGACTGGAGCTCTTAATACATTCGGAATAAGAACATCCATGAAGACCTCAGCATAAAAAGTATTTGGAGAAGCTAAACGTGCACACAAATCAACTAGCGCAATCACTTACCGATCAAGCAACACAAATACGACTCATGCGAAATGATTTATCAGCCCGGAAATTAATAAGTATAAGGTCCCCAATAGCAGACACAAATATTCCTCCAATAGCAGGTTGTTTTTTTTTTTTAAATCAGAGATTTAAAAGCTTACAGCTAGTCTCTTATAGAAAATTCAGAAATCAATTGTATCTAATCAGATTCTAGTGTCAATTAGCTTATGACATATTAGTTCTGGTATGGTGAAATCGAACAACGGTAAAGGTGATATAGTAGTCTATTATCTTGTAGTGATAACCTGAAGACCGAATTATTCTGAAGAAAAATTTTGTTGAAAAAATGAGCTGAGTTTTTGCAAAGACAATGCCAATTTATTTCTTGGTTTCTGGTTGTTTCTTCCAACAGGGTAAATTATGATATGTTTGGGAGCGATTTTCCGTCATAAGGTCGTATTTCATTGTTTGGATATATATGTATATTATTATTTAGATTGCGCCTTCCGCGCAAAGAGCAACTGAAAGTTAAGTTTAAAGCTAGACAATGACAGAGCAAAAGGTAATTCTAAAAAATAAACAGATGAACAGAAGAAGTAGCCCAAAAAAAATACTTTTATTTCGTCAGGGAATGGGTGAATGCTTTCAAATCGACAAGGATATGACTAGTGGTTCGCAGAAGACGCAGTCTTGTATTCTATCATTACTAACTTATATCAAGTACACCGGTAGCTAGCATATTGTTCCTCCTGTTTGTCTCTAGCCATCCAGGGTCGTTTTTGGTTTTGTGATATATACCTGCAGGTAGATAAAAGTCGATGAATATATTTCCCTTTCTGGAATTTGTGGGATGGTTATTTATTTCAGTGTTAATTTTAGTTGTAAAAGTAGTTTTAGATGCTGGAACAGCACATCCGATATGGGGTTTATTTGCACTTGTTCTTAAATATATTGAGACGTTGGCCTTTATTTTGTGCATGACTTTTCGACTGTTTTGATAATATTGGTCACTGTATTTATTGCTGAACATATGGTTTGAATAGTTCGGCTCTGCTGTTTCTTCCGTTGCCAGTATTATTAATGCCTAAATCCAAGAAATAATACCAAGGAATGCAACAACGTTTGAATCTATCGTTAGTCACCGAAGAAACGCAAGCTGTGCATTATCCGGTTGAGTTTTTTAACTCCTTCCAGCCATCTGAAATTCATCCGCATCGATTTATGCTCAATAAAGGGTTATTATCCAAATATGTAGGGCGAACCACATGAAGGAGTGCTTTCATATTTTTTTGTGGCTCATCACCATAAATGACATTCCTGTCGAACTTAACACAGGTGGGGTTAAGATTGCGGTGTATACCGACAATGTGGCAATCCTGATTACGAGCCCTTTCTCTTCCGTGGTGAGCAAAATCATGCAAAGAACGTATGCATAATTAAGTAGGTGATCTTCTGTTTTTCCGACTGGGTGAAAAGATGATGTACATTGGAACGATTTTCCGTTATACCTTTTCAATTTAGGTTTGGAAACAAAACGGTTTCGGCGTTTTGCCGTCTTCAATGTCATTTTTCGTTCTGTTCAGTTAATGTCTTCTGTTTCGTGTTATATGATGTTTGTGTCATAGCCGCCTCATATCTAGGTGCCTGAACACTATATTTGCGCGTATATATTATACAAATTTTAGGTTATTTTGCGGTCGTGTCTGTGGTGTGTTTAGGCAGGCAGAAGTCGGTACTTTTGGCCTTGTGGGATATTTTTTTTGTTGGTTCTTTATGTTGACAACCATTGATCTACCTAAGTTCTTATTATTTTTTTTTTTTGTAAATACGTTTTAAGGGTTCAAATATGGCGTCTGAGTTTGTGTTTGTTTGTTCGTTTATTATTCTTCCGTCAAATATTTTCTGTCTTTATATTTCCATATTCTCAGGTGCGTTCAAGTGGCGTCCTTTCTCTTACACATGCAGTATTTTAGCTGTTTTCACAATGTGAACATTTATTGTTGTTGTAGTTTCCTTAGGTTAAATTCAGATAAGACGGAGCTGTTGCTCTTCACCAGGAAATAAGAATCGCCTACTTTCAGACCTCCAAGATTAAACGGCCGACAATTTACGATTTCATATTGATGTTTGGCTAAAAGTGGGGTCTCAAACCGAAGATGGTACTCTGGATGTACCAAGCGGTGGTGCGACCGATGCTGAGCTATGTAGTTTGGTGGAAAGCTCTCCGGAAGAGCTACACCCTCGCCGTCTGTCCCACTAAGGTTTTGGATCCCATTTTAAAACTGCTTCCAATTGACTTATATGTACTATGCACATCATCACAGGCAGCACTTAGGCCCACGGAATCTGGGGGCTGGAAGGATACACAGCAAGGAAAAAGTAGTATCCTTAACGAAATACGTTCAGACATAGTTAACACCCTGTTTCCAAGCAGGAATCCTTGGAAATATCTATATCAATGAAACTCCCCTCTTACTGTGAGCCAGGCGGAAGTTTTCGCGATATGGTAACGAGTAAGATAACTCCTTTTTCCGACTGGTCGGAGTTTGTAAACAACAAACATTGCGTGTTTAACCACCAATCTAGAAATATGTATCATCTGGGTTTCCGGGAAAGATACGAAACTTCTATCTTAACAAGGCGCAACGAAAATGGAAAGATATCACTACTTGCAGAATAACAAAAACTACCTGGCCGGACTGCAATGATAAGAGCACCAGAAGTCTTCTTTGTAGGTCAAGGGCCGTTGCCCATAACGGCCAAGCATTTCTTATGCTAAAGTCTGGCTCTAGCTTGCATTCGTCTTACATCCCTAGGAAGTCCTTTTCGTGATAATCTAGGGCAGGTATCTAGAATCGAAGCATCCAACATAGTAGATTGCTGTATCAACTCTGGCTGGTTTTGTCGAGTTTATAGCATCAAAACGGCAGTATTGTTGCTACTTGGGCGACATAAGTTTGTTAGGATGACGATTTACGGATTTTGATCATTCTTGCATATATCTTTGTTTTCTTCATCGAGGTGGTAGCTTGTTCGTAAAATGGTCTACAGGATGTGGGCTCGCTATCAATCCTAGCAAGACGGAGCTCGTCTTGTTTACCAGAAGGTACAGAGTACCGGATGGCGGCGTTCCACTTGTGCTATCTGACCGGGTCAAGTATCTGGGTCTGATTTTGGACAGGAAGCTCTCCTGGGGGCTAAATATTGAGGAAAGGGTGGAAAAGGCTTCGGTTGCTGTATACTGTTGCCGGGGTGCTATTGGGAAGAGATGGGGCCTCTCTCCCAAGGTAAATTACTGGCTTCATGAAATTATAATTAGGCCTATAATGTTTTCTGGAGTGGTTGTCCGGTGGAACTTACTGGAAAAGGTATCGAAAGTTAAACAGATAGAGCGGGTGCAGCGATCTGCGCTCATTCGAATCAGTGGGACGCTTAGGACCACATCCACTCTCGCGCTCAACGTTATGCGTAACGTGTTACCAGTGGACATTGCAAGTAAGGTTGCAGCAGCCCGTGCTACAAACCGGCTAAGATGCTGGAAGTTATTACTCCATGCAGCGAGAGGGTGGGGTCTCCTTTGTCTGCCTAATGACTTCTCTTGGATAGATGGGCTCTCTGTCGACTCAGCGAGCGCTGGGAAACTGCCACGACATGCAGAAGAGAGTGGACCTTGGGCGCTCAAAGGAACTGAGGTCGCTCTCGACCCTCCTAGGTGTTCTGACTGGTCATTGTCCGATGGGTATTCATGCGGATGGGCTGAATATAGTATCTGACCCTTTCTGTCGCAGCTCTATGAAGGATGATGAGGCGGATTCATCTTTTCATTTTCAGCTCAGCAGCCCTGGCTTTGCGAGACTGAGGTTTAAGTACCTGAGGGTTTAAAACCTCAGAGGAGTTTTCTGGGGTGGAAATTTGTAATAAGCGTGACTTCATTCGTGGTACGCAACGTTTCTCCGGATAATCTTTCTTGATTCCGATTTACGTTACCGTTCATATAACAGGTGGTATCACAATGGACTCCTCTACTATGTCTAAGTGAGCTCCTACTGCGGGGACTACTACCTTAACCTAACCTAAGCTATTAAAGAAGAAGATACAGGAACAAATTGTAGACGACTACAAGATGGAGAAACCCAAAGATGAGAGGGAGATTAAAAAAATATTTAAAATTGTTGGTATAACACAGAGACTAAGCAGTGAGCGTTTGGTAGAATGCAAGTTAACATACCACAGTAGACTACAACAACAAGTGCAGCTATACCTGTGATTGCAGCGCAAACAACAACACGCAAAACGCGCTGCTCACGTTACGGACATACTCACGTTGCGGACAGACATAACAACGGAAACGATAGCCAGTGGTAAACAGCACAAGCAGTCCACATCGTGGGAATTGCCGAATCAGCATTCTGGAGTCATGCGGCAATCCACGTGAGGCTTTGGCTGATAGATTTTGGCAGGTGTTAGGTATTCAGGTGCAGGCACCGAAAAGTTAGTTGTAATTACTCGATCGTCGGCAACGGCTGCCCTACTCTGTAGGGAAATAAATATAATTTAAAAAATTAAACTATCGTTTTAATTTACTGGCGCCCAACGTGGGGCCACGCGATAAATATCCTTATAAAAGGATTAGCTATAGTGGCCGTGGGTTCGAACCCATTTTAAACAAAGCTTTTTTAAACAATTGTAAAATTCTTGTTTGACTTTTTTCCGGTTAAATTCTGAACTCTATAAGTATTTTTGACAACGGTGTTGCGACAAAAGTTATAGTGCTGAAAAACCGAAACATTTAAAAAACGCATAACGCCGAATAATCAATGTGAAATCAACAATAAATCAGTTAAGCTGAGTACAAAATTTGCATTGATTAATATTCATCGAACAAAACTCTTTGTGAATTGTGTTGCGTACCCCAAGTGAGGAGTTACTCGTTTTATGTGACTTTGAAAGGTTAATTGAAACGCCAGCATACGAAGGATCACCACTAAATCCACCACAACGAGGAAAGCAGTGACAGATATCGGAAGCTGAAATCATTTAGAGGAACTTGAACCAGGACACTGTACCAATAGTAATGAAACTGTAAGTAGAGTGCTCACTAGTATTAAGAATATTAAAAGTGATAAAATACAAAAATAGAAAATTGTAAATTGTAACAAAGTGACCAGGGATAATATAGAAAAAATAATAGCCTCAAGAAAATATTGACGAAGATGGACGAAAATACAATTCGAACTTTAATGAATGCCGCTGTTAGGGCAGCAACTGAACAAACTAGACGAGAATTTCAAGCGACAATAGACTCACTGACGAATAGGCTCACACAGATGGAAAGACCATCTCAAGTTGAACAATATAATGAAGTTACAATTGACCCGACAGTTAGGTGTGACGAATCCTTGGACGTAGTGAAGTCCTTACCGGAATTCACTGGCGATCAGTCGCGATACGTATCATGGCGTCAGGCAGCACATACTGCCTACAAAATTTTCAAAAATGCTCAAGGAAGTTCCAAACACTACCAGGCGGTGGCTATCATTAGGAATAAGATAGTGGGATCTGCAGATTCGATCCTGTCTTCCTTTAACACTATCCTTAATTTTGATGCCATTATAGCCAGGCTTGATTTTACATATGCAGATAAAAAACCTGTCTACATATTAGAACAGGAAATGTCCACTCTCCGACAAGGAAAGAGGACAATCACAGAATTTTATGACGAAGTCGAAATAAAATTAACAGCAATTATTAATAAAACATTAATGTCCTATCAGAATAAGGATGTCTTAGAATCACTAAACACAAAGTATCGCCAAGATGCATTACGAGTATTTATATCCGGATTAAATCGCCCACTTTGCGATATTTTGTTTTCATCAAGGCCATCGGATATGGCGTCAGCTTTAGCACTAGCACAGGAGCTAGAGTCCAACCAGGCGCGTTCGCTGTTCGCCTGCAGATTTTCAGATAACAGACTTCAAGATTATAGTATGCAAACACGCAATTTAAATAGAATGCCTCTAATTAGAAACAGTGTGCCATTCCCTAAACAACAAAGCGGACATCCGCAACAGCGACCAACACCTATGGATGTTGATCCTAGTCTCTCCAGATTCCGAGTTCCCCAACGGAATGATCGATCAAATGATCACACGCCACAGGTAACTCAATTTAATCCTAACCCAACACATCCTACCTCCTTTAATCCCAGACCATTCCCCTCTGGTAGAACAGCCTTTGGGAACCAATACCCAAGGGGCTCCGGTCAGCCAGCGCAGAAAAGACATCGCGATAGCGACCGCTTCAATAATAAGCTTCAACGAATAAATCACTTAGATCAATATCCTTCAACTGAAGTTTGCGAGAACGATTACTCCTACCAGCAAGATGAATATGGTGATTTTGTAAATGACAATAACGATTTTAAAAATAATGAAATTTCAGACGAGATTAATTTTTTAGGGGTAGATCCCTGCTACCGTATGTTAGCAGGACATTCCAAGGAAAACAATTGAAATTTTTGGTAGATACTGGCGCTTCAAAGAATTATGTAAAACCAACAAACTGGAAGGGTGTAAAGCCTGTCCCTTCCACATTTTTAGTAAGTTCTATTCACGGTGTGGATAGAATTACCCAAAAATGCACAGTTAATATTTTCAATTCTAATTTTGATTTTTTTATTTTACCGACACTTAAAACATTTGATGGCATCATTGGTTATGACCTTCTACGCAAAATCGATGCGAAATTAGATATAAAGAAAGGAATTTTATTTTACGCAGAGGGTTCAGAAAAATTAATGTATTTTCATTGTAGCGATGTTAATACCGTAATTGTTGAAGAAGATATCGAACGATTAAAAGCGAAATACGCTGCCGTATTTTCTGACCCAAACGAGTCGTTACCATTTAATACAAACATTGTAGCAACTGTCAGAACAGCTAACAATGAACCAGTCTATTCCAAATCCTACCCGTATCCAATGGCAGCTTCTGAGTTTGTTAACAAGGAAGTTAATGATCTTCTGCGTGATGGAATCATTAGACCATCTCGCTCGCCATACAATAGTCCAGTATGGGTTGTTAATAAAAAAGGAACAGACGACGAAGGAAAAAGAAAACTACGTATGGTAATTGACTTTAAAAAACTAAACGAAAAAACTATTAACGACAAGTACCCAATTCCCGATACATCCGTAATTCTTTCAAATTTAGGAAAATCATCAATTTTTACCACAATAGATCTGAAATCTGGATTTCACCAGATTATGCTTGCCGAAAAAGATAGGGAAAAAACTGCATTTTCCGTGAACAACGGAAAATACGAGTTTTGCAGATTGCCATTTGGGCTGAAAAACGGTCCTAGCATTTTTCAACGTGCAATTGATGACGTACTAAGGGAAGAAATCGGAAAGACATGTCACGTCTATATAGATGACATTATTGTATTTTCCAATGATTACAAAACCCATTTACAGGACGTCAGCCGAGTATTGGAAAAATTATATTCAGCCAACATGAGAGTTTCCTTAGAAAAAACTCAATTTTTTAAATCAGACGTTGAATTCCTAGGATTTGTTGTCTCAAAGGACGGGATACGAACCTCAAAGGATAAAGTAAAAGACATAGTCGGCTATGAAGTTCCGAAAACACTTCGCGCATTGCGTTCTTTCTTAGGTTTGTCTGGCTACTACAGACGCTTTATTAAAGACTATGCATCGATAGCAAAACCCCTCACAAAGTATCTACGAGGAGAAAATGGAACAATTGGTACCAACATTTCCAAAAATATAAAAATTACATTTGACAAAGAAGCTCATGAAGCATTCCAAAAAATCAAGGATATTCTGTCTTCAGAAGATATTCTTCTTCTCTATCCTGACTACGAGAAGCCTTTCGACTTGACCACAGATGCGTCATCTCACGCCTTGGGTGCAGTACTCTCACAGGGAGGCAGACCCATTACTATGCTATCGCGAACTTTAACACAAACGGAAGAAAACTATGCAACAAATGAGCGGGAGCTCCTCGCGATCGTTTGGGCTCTGCAGAAACTCAGAAATTATCTCTATGGAGCAAACAATATTAATATCTTCACAGATCACCAGCCGCTTACATTCTCAATATCGGATAAAAATCCTAACGCCAAATTGAAACGATGGAGAGCCTTCGTAGAGGAGTTTTCCCCTAAATTTCACTACAAACCCGGGAAGGAAAATGTTGTCGCAGATGCGTTATCAAGGCAACATATAAACTGTTTAGAAAACAATGATATGCCCAGTTCTGACGACGAAACTGTCCACAGCGAAGACTCATCCACAGATGTAATATCCACCGTGATAAATCCGATAAATTCATTTTTTAACCAGATTATTCTCGAAAGTGGGGATATGAATTCAAAAACAGCAAAAATTCTTTTTCAATCTCGAATCAGGCATCATATAATTTTTCAAAACGTTGACAAAATAATTGACCAATTAAAGAGCTCTGTTAACCCTAATGTCACAAATGGTTTGCTATGCGATCTGTCTGTGTTAGGGAAAATTCAACATAAAATTAAAACTAATTTTCCGGCAGTGAAATTCGTTCACACCAACATTTTTGTCACTGACATCTTTAATAAAGATGATCAGGAAGAAATCCTTCATACGGAGCACAATAGAGCTCACCGGTCCCTTAAAGAAAATATTACGCAAATAATGAGGGACTATTATTTCCCAAATATGCGAAAAATGTTAAAAGAAATTATACTCAACTGTAAAATTTGCCAAGAAGCAAAGTATAAACGTCATCCACCAAATCCTGAAATTGGAAACACCCCAATACCTACAAAACCCGGTGAAATTCTACATGTGGATATTTTTTCCACAGATAATAAACATTATCTAACTTGTATAGATAAGTTTTCAAAATTTTCAATAGTTCAATCAATTCCGTCTAGAGCAATAATCGACATCAAGGAACCCTTAATGCGAATTATGAACTTTTTCAAAGACACTAAAAGCCTTGTTTGTGACAACGAAAAATCACTGAATTCTGTAACAATTAAAACTTTGCTTAATGACCATTTTAATATTTCAATATTTACGACTCCCCCACATCATAGTACAACGAATGGACAGGTAGAAAGATTTCATGGAACTCTTTCCGAGATTAGTCGTTGTATTAAACTAAGCCAGGGACTTAACGACACGAACGACCTTATTCTCCTCGCAGCTTACAAATACAACAGGACAATACATTCAGTAACAGGGCAACGACCTATAGATGTAATTCATTCCGCTTCATCGAAATACTTGGATGAAATTAAAAACCGTTTGATAAAAGCACAAAATTCTGAACTTAAATACCATAATAGAAATAGGCAAACTAAAATTTTTAAACCGGGTGAAAAAGTTTTTCTAAAATCTAACAGAAGACTGGGAAACAAATTAAGCAAGTTGTACACTGAAAAAATAGTAGAGAGGGATTTGGGTACCACTGTTCTAATTAACGGTAAAAAAATCCATAAAAGTAATCTAAGATAATTTTTTTCTCTCTCACTAGACTCCTGATCCTGATACTGACCGCATTTGCGCAGTCGGAAATTTTAAATTATACCAACTCAATATATATACCAGTATCGGAGGGAGATGTTGCCATCTACCACAAATACAAACACTTAATTCACCACTTAAATTTAACCGACTATGAAAATATCGCCGAACAAACGTATGACCTTCTCGACAACTTTCCAAAATCTCACACAAGGAAGACATTGCAATTGGACATAGACCGCATATTACGACTATTGGACTCATTAAGAATTCACCACCGACATTCTCGTAGCATTAATCTTCTAGGCACCGCTCTCAAATATATAGCGGGAACTCCTGATTTTGATGACTTTAACCAACTTCAAACACGAACAGAATCTTTAATCGAAGCAAATAACGAACAGATATATATTAATAGCCAGCTCCAGGTAAAAATAAATCAACTAACTGACACCGTAAACAAAATAATTAGCACAACAAAAGCACACGAACGAGACACCGAATATTTATATGATTTGATATCAGCTAGAAACAGAGCATTGATAGACGATATAGAATCAGCTATATATTCCGTCACTTTGGGTAAGGTTCAATTAATTAACCCCATTTTGTTAAATAGTAATGAAGTCAAGAAATTATTAACAAACGAGCACTCTACAAACATAACTATAAGCGATTTACTAACAGTTTCTAAATTAAAAATTTTGCAAAATTTTGACAACATTTATTTTATAATTAAATATCCAATAGTGGAACAAACTTGTAAAAAAATCAGAATAAAACCTGTAATAAAAAATTGTAAAGTAATTATGGTAGAAACTAGTATTGTATCTAAATGTAATAATAGATATCAACAGCTTATTAATTGCAAAAACTCTGTATCAACGACATTTTGTGAAATATCAAATAGAAATAGTTCTTGTGTTTTAAATCTATTAAGCCAACAGCCCACAAGCTGTCAAACCATTTCAGCAGATCACATCGAATCAATAGAAGAAATTGACGACGGCTTAATCGTTATAAATGATAAATTGGTGGAAGTTCGTGAAGGAAATTCACATCCAAAAATTTTGAATGGAACGTTTGTGGTTAAATTTACCGAAAATGTCACTATTAACGGCACTACTTACATTAACTGGCGGAAGATGGTACGCGCTTATCCGGAAGCCGCTCCTGCACAATTTTTGAACCTGACTAACCATACAACATTTCTATCGCTTCCGTACCTGCACAATATCAACCAAAAAAACCTACGACATATCGTATCATTGAGAGGACTTATGAAAGCGCAATCGTCTAAGTGGCTCATAGTTTACGCATCTACAGTTGCCTTTGTTATTGTTGTCATATTAGCGCACACAGCCAACAAGCGCCGAAAACGCAACGTTAATATTGCAATATTGGGCAACGTTCTTAAGGAATCCGTGGACGTCTCCTCTTCTAGCGGGGGAGTAGTTAACATACCACAGTAGACTACAACAACAAGTGCAGCTATACCTGTGATTGCAGCGCAAACAACAACACGCAAAACGCGCTGCTCACGTTACGGACATACTCACGTTGCGGACAGACATAACAACGGAAACGATAGCCAGTGGTAAACAGCACAAGCAGTCCACATCGTGGGAATTGCCGAATCAGCATTCTGGAGTCATGCGGCAATCCACGTGAGGCTTTGGCTGATAGATTTTGGCAGGTGTTAGGTATTCAGGTGCAGGCACCGAAAAGTTAGTTGTAATTACTCGATCGTCGGCAACGGCTGCCCTACTCTGTAGGGAAATAAATATAATTTAAAAAATTAAACTATCGTTTTAATTTACTTGCATTACAAAACAAAATAATATAGTTGAGGGTAAAGAATTCAGAATTGTTACGATATTTAAGAAGAATTTTTAATGCTTTTGTTGAAACTGGAAGCATATGAGCATGTCTAAAAACAAAAGACGCCTCTCTACGAACTCTTGTATTACTATTGAGTATACAAATATAAGAGTATTTCGATGATTTAAATGATTGGGATTCAATCACAAGGTTGTTGAATGTATTAACAAAAAAGCTTGTAGTAAATGTGGAGGAAGCCACGGTGTTAAAGATTGCATATCAATTATTACAATTGTGTAAATTGTTGCGAATTAGGTCAAAAAAGGCTATTAGATGCGGATGTTCACCATTAATGCCAAGCATTTAAAACATACATTGAAAGTAAAACAAAAACTAGAAAGGGTCAGCTCAAGTAAGGTGGAACTTGTACTTAAATCACACATTGATGCATCGATCAAAAGGTAGACTTTATTATTCGTATGTATAACCGAGACATCCAAAACAAAAATTGATCTACTCTTGATCTAAATGTAACAGTTGAAAAATCACAAAAAATAAGTGATCATGAATCGGTAATTATAAAAAAACCATTACGTTAAAAGGAAATAAAAACAAATAAGAAAGAAATTAATTATTTCCACTATAACAGAACTGAATTTAATAAGATACTGGATAAAAACTTAAAGTTTATTATCTCACATACAGTAAACCAAAACCAACGTCTACTACAAAAATGCATTGAAGACCAAGTTTTGAATAAAAATACGAAAACAAAAATAATACATATGAGTTGGGATCACAACAAATGGTTTAACTAAAAGTTTAATGGTCTAAAAATACAAAAAGTCAAAGCATACCAGATAGCACGATTTGTGAGTGACTCCAACTCCTGGGAAAATTATAAAAATGTATGTAAAACCTACAAAAAGAAGATAAACAAAGCAACAAACAAGTACTTTATAATGAAAATCAATAGTGCGGAAGATTAGAAAAGGATGTTGATTCTTGGCAAAGATAAAAATGAAATAGAATCAATAATTTATAAAAATGAAGAAATAAAGGATAACAATTTTATACTTAAGAAACTTGATAAATACTTTATTGAAAGTACCCAAATTATAAATCGATCAATTGAAAAAATAAGCTACATAAATTATATTGAATATCGGCCAGAATCATTTCAGTTCCAAGAAATAACAATATATGAGCTAAAGTTAATATGTAAGCAAATGAAAAACAAAACAGATAATGACAAAGTGAATCCAAAAATGATAATTGAAAACTGGAATTTGTTTGGTCCATTCTTATCAAAACCTGTGAACCATTCATTGACTCAAGGAGTATTTCCTAATTCGTGGAAGGATTCAAATGTAACCCCAGTGGAAAAAATAGCAAGGTCAAGAAAACGTGAAGAGTTTCGTCCAATAAACACCCTTAAAACATTTGAAAAAATCTAAGAAAGTGTCGTGAAAAAGCAACTACAAACGTTTCTGGAATCGAGTAATATGTTGTCTATAAATCAATCGACTTAAAAAGAGAATTTGAATCAACAGACAGACAAGTACTTATTAAAAAACTGGATATGTACGGAATAATGGGAAAAGAGTAACAACGGTTTAAACAATATCTCTCAAATCGTAGACAAGAAACTAAAGTAAAATGGGCGAAATCTAATTATGAAGTGGTGAATACGGGAGCGCCACAAGGATCGATCCTGGGTGCAATCCTGTTTATAATATATATAAATGATCACAAACTCAAAACTTGCAATGCATGCTGACGATACTTTAATCTACACAATGGCGGAATCAGTGGAAGAATGTAAACACAAAATAGAATGTGGTATGAAGCAAATAACTATGTGGTTGAAAATGAATAGGCTCATACTAAACGAGCCAAAAACAAAAATGATGTTAATAAATTCAAACAGCGTAATAAACTTAGGAATAAATCAAACAACCATCGAACAAGTAAAATCTATTAAATATTTAGGAGCAGCGAGCTTAAATTTACTGAACATGTCGATTATTTATTTAAAAAGCTGGTAAAAAAATAAATTTCTTGATAAGAATACGCAATAATTTGGATACACTTACATCGATAAAAATCTAAAATACAATACAATAAAGCCACATTTTGAATACTGTTCAACAATATTGTATACATGTTGTAATCAAGCGCAAATAGTAAGAATGCACAAACTAAAAAATTGGTGTATGAGGAGTATAATAAAATGCAGCTTATATACACAAGTAAGCTTAATGCTACAAATATTGAAATGGCTAAGCCTTGGCCAAAGGCTGAAATTGAATACACTAATAATGATATTTAAAACCAAACACAAACTAGCTCCGACATATCTAACTAGCTACATCCAATATATTGGAAATACGCATGAATATCCAGTAAGGAATGCAAACGATTTTAGACTTGAGTTACAAAAAACTTCAACAGCGCAGAATACATTGATGCATGAAAGCCTAAGTATTTTCAACTCAATTCCAAACGATGTGAAAAAGGAAAATAATATAATACATTTCAAAGAAATGTGCATAGATTTTGTGATACACTAGTTCATATATAATGAAATTTAAAAAATATATGTACATACATAGATTTTTTGTGATGTACTAGAATTTTATATATACATATGTATATTGTATTTTTTATATCTTATAGATGTTAATTTAAATATTTTGAATTGTGAAGTACTATGTAAACATATTAATAAAATTCAAATTCATTCATTCAATTCATTTCTAATACTGATGATGTTGTGTGTGTTGTATTAAAAGAAGACAAAAAAAGTTTGATTTAACTAAAAACACAAGGATTTGCGAGACCTACCTAGCCTACTTCGGTCTACCTGTTAAAAACCAGGACAAAAAATGGGCTTCACATGTTTCATGTAACTCTTGCAGAAGCATTCTGGAGCGTAAGTTTATTTTCTCTTTTTTATTGTACTAACTGTTTCATATATATATACATATATCTATATATAATTGCATAATAACTGAAATTGTTTTGAAATGCTTTACGTTTTATTATAGTTTGGTACCAGTGTGAGAAAAGAGCCATGAAGTTCGCAGTGCCGAGGATTTGGAGGGAACCGAGTAATCATGACACTGATTGCTATTTTTGTGTAGTGAAACCACTGAAAGGGAAACGTTTAAGGAAAACAATATATCCGGAACTACCATCGACATCCGCTCCAGTACCACATTCGGAACAAAATCCTGTACCTGATCCACCTGTGTTGGAAAAGCAACTATTCCCTCAAGGCAGCTTTGAAACACCGAGTTCATCTGCATCCGTACATTCCGAATTTGTTCCTCAAATTGAACCAGGAATACCACATCTCATCAACTCTGAAGATCTCAATGACTTAATAAGAGACTTAAATCTATCAAAAGACAAAGCAGAGTTATTAGCGTCGCGGCTTAAACAACGAAATTTACTTACTTCTGATGTTCGAATATCTCGTCAAAGAAAGCGTCATAAAGGATTTTCTTGTTTCTACAGTAAGGAAGATGGACTCTGTTTTTGCTATGACGTGAAAGGTTTATTTGAAGCAATTGGTATTCCTTGTAATAAAAAATGAATGGCGCCTCTTTATCGACAGCTCAACAAAAAGTCTAAAAGCAGTTCTAACTACTACACAATGGGAACAAATTTCCATCTATTCCACTGGTACATTCCATACATCTCAAAGAAAATTATGACAGTATTAAAATGCTATTAACTGCAATCAAATATACGGAATACAAGTGGGAAGTTATTGGAGACTTCAAGATGGTTTGTTTTTTTACTGGAATGCAAGGTGGATATACCAAACACTCCTGATATCTTTGCCTATGGGATAGCAGAAATGATGCCGCCCACTATCGCCAAAAACATTGGCCTGAACGTACTGAGTATGGAGTGGAAAGATTTAATATTAAACATGAAGCAACTGTTGATCCTAAAAACATATTGATGCCGCCATTGCATATTAAATTGGGCCTTATTAAACAATTTGTGAAGGCTCTTAATATTGAGTCTAAAGCTTTCAAATATTTGCAGACTTTTTTCCAAAGCTGTCAGAGGCGAAAATTAAAGCTGGAGTCTTTGTTGGCCCTCAAATAAAAAAAATTATGAACTGCGATATTTTCCCGGACCTACTTAGCAATGAGGAGAAACTAGCGTGGAAAAGTTTTAAGGCAGTTCTTCATGGCTTTCTTGGAAATCATAGGGATGAAAATTATGATGAGCTGATAACTGGCATGATTTCGAATTTTTCCGCCATCGGATGTAGAATATCGCTAAAGATGCACATGTTACGTTCACATTTGCATAAATTCAAAGATAATACGGGAGCTTATTCAGAAGAACACGGGGAGCGATTCCATCAAGATATAATGGAGTTTGAGAAACGCTACCAAGGCCAGTATACGGAAAGCATGATGGGGGACTATATTTGGACGTTAATAAGAGAAAATGTTACCGAATATGGCAGGAAATGCAGGAAAAAGCATTTTTAAACATTTAAACTCTATTCTAAAACTAAATTTATAAGAATAAATCTTAAATTGATTTTTACTATACTAGAATAAATCAAATCTATGTCAAATTTTGATGAATTTTCATGTTTGTCGCTTTTTTCATTTTTTTCGAACAAAACCAAATCAAAAACTTTTTTATGTTCATATTCTTATTTCTGGGTGCAAAAGCAATAAAAAAAAATATACGCACGACCCATGTACAAAAATGTTGTTGGCCAGAAAAAGTTAAAAATAGATACTATAAAAGCAGAGGAGTTGAGACCAATTAATACATTGGCCAGTGATGAAAAAATTTTAGAACTTGTAGTAAAAAGCCAACTAGTGGAATATTTAGAAAGGAACAAGATACTCATACCTCAGCAATCAGGATTTAGACAAAAACATTCTTGTGAAACAGCATTCATCATGGTTCTTGCTGAATGGAAAGAAGAATATAATAATAAAGAGTCAACAATAGAAAAAGAGCTTTTAAAACAACTAAGAAAAAAAATTATTAGAAAAATTATCAGGCATTGGTATCAAAAATGTTGAATTATATGGTTCAAAATTTTTTAGCATATCGTAAACAGAGAACAACAATTGGTTCGAAACTATCAGATAAAGTGAACGTTAAAATTGGTTCACCCCAAGGCTCTGCTCTTGCCCCAATCTTTTTCAATATTTACATAAATGATATAAATTCAGTATTAAAATTTAGTTCTATAAAACTGTTTGCTGACGATGTATTAATTTCGATAAATGGTAAAAACGGAAATGGTATAAGAGAAAAGGTACAAAGTGATTTAGATGCTCATTATATTTGGCTGTGTGCTAACAAACTTAAAATTAATATCGAAAAACCTAAATACATGTTAATAACAAGAAAGAACATTGCTGTTATTGAAACTATCAAAATAAATAATATGGCAATTGAAAACGTACAGAAAATTAAATACCTGGGAGTTCTAATAGATTGCAATTTAAAATTTGATGCCTATATTGATTACACAATAAGTAAATAGCAACAAAAATATGGGTTATTAAAAGAACAGGTAAAAATTTAAGTAATTATTATAAAGTCAAAGTATATATGTAGGTCTATAGTTGAGCTTTACATTATCTATTGCTTTACAATTTTCTTTATTATCAAAATTTCACAAATTGAAAAACTGCAACAAATGCAGAATAAGGCTTTTCGCTTTATATTAAAAAAACGTTATGATACTCCTATAAAAGAAATACTTGTCAGTTTAAATTTGGATGAGCGTATTACAGCAAATATTTTTGTACACAATGAAATTTATTTACAACATAAAAAACGGGCATTTGCCTGATTATCTAAGAACATGTATTAAATTTAACAACCTATAGGCTCACGACAGAAATGCAAGACAGAAAAATGATTTCAAATTGCCCAATTATAAAACGGAATCTGAAAAATAGTATTTTTTATAAAGGGTTAAAATGCCTGGAAATATTAAAAGTTGTTATAATACCTTATTCAATAAGGGATTATATGATTACATGAAATCGTTGATAATAAGATAGATTTTGTGGTTTGTGTTGATTTGTGGTGCACATTTCAATATTTTAAGATTTCAATATTTCACATTCAATACTGTACATATTGATTATTAATGTGATATTATTTGTTAAGTCTTTTGCATCAACTAGGCTCTAAGAAGCCGTAATGAATAAATAGATTCTTCCGGGGAAGAACAGAATAGGTAAACCAACGGCCACCTAACCTAACCTTGAATTTTTTGTTTTTCATTCATGTTTAACCACTTCCTATTTTTTTCAACAGCACGCACGCTGCGTCAATTGCTTTTTTAATTGGAATGGGGAAAACACTGAAAAGGCTTTGCCCGTTATTTATACGTTCAAGTATATTGAACTTCGTAATATGACTATTCAATGATTTTGAATTGTCCCATTGGAGTGATGGGATACTTGGCGGTTTCATTAAGACGTCTTGCAGTTTGTTCTTGTTGATTTAATACAATTTTTATACGAATAAATAAAATAAACCTTATTAATAAAAACACCAGAAAATTGTTTTTTAATAATTACTCAATTCTTGTACACGCAAATAACTTTAACAATCACAGCGTCTTTTCATGCATAACTAGTTAATTGCACTTCCAAAATGCAACTAAAAATTCCCTATTCCTAAAATGCAACTGTTGAAAAGGTCAATTTTAGCTGCCTGGCATTATTGGATTATGGTTCCAATATCTGCTTTTCACCCTGTCGGAAAAATATGCAGTGAAATAAAAGTGTTGTACGTTGTGTGAACTTCATTCGGCCTTAGCAAAATGCTCTATTTTATAAGTAGGCGAAAATCTGTTTTTGAAAATAGTTTTAGATTTAATAAAATTTCATTACTAGATTGAACGTGGAAATTTTATTTTTTTATGCAGTGTTAAGAATAAAATAATATATTGCAAGTCCAACCTGATTCTTGCAGTTGTTCACGGGGCTTTTGATAACAAAATGACAGAAGGAACTCATAAATATGCCGCTGGGCAGATTAGACATGTTGCCACATTGAGGCAAATATATTTTCATTTCTAAGTTTTTTGCAACGTCAATGGTGCAGAGTTGCGCAGTGTCATATCTGTATATTCCAATCAAACATCGTCCGAGTTTTCAAAATGATGAATAACGCTGGGATAATAATTTTTAAATCATGTATGCCCCATTGTCGGGTGGACGTTACTAAAACAACTTGACTTAAGTGTATATCATATTTCTCTAATACCGCTATAATTTCTTTTGTGAGATTTTTCGATATATCTGCACCAGTTCCTTCAAGTTCGAAAATTCCGAGAATCCACGATCGTATTTCGTTATTAATGATGAGTGATACCAGAGAACGTATATTATAGAAAAGCCTCATCCCAGTCCACTCCGTGATTCGTTCCGCTGCCAGGGGGATCTGCTGTACACAACACACTCATTTTTTTTTCACCGCTAATACACAGCAGACCCACTTAATTTAACAGTAGAGGCCCGTATTAACAGTGCTAGAGCGTGAATTTGTAGTTAGAGAGAAAAATAATGTAACTTATCACTGGTGTTGCAGGTGATTATTTTGGTTTTAATAATATAAAAATTGTCTATTATCATGCAAAAAAATAAATATTTTATTGAAATTTCATTTTTATTTATAATGTAATATAAACGAATTTAATATAATGGATCTTTTTATTAAAATTTATGTCAAAATTTCCGTTTTCTAGTAACTGATGATGTGAAAAAATTCAAATTTAATTTTAATTAAGATAATTTTTTTAAACACTTTTTTCTAATATTAAATAATAATAAACATAATAGTTTAAAAAAATAATTTAATGCAATTTCTTTATATTGCACATCTTAAATTATTTAAATAAATGAAAACTTTTCAATAATTTTGTATATTCATTCGTAACGAAATGAATTCCAAAAATTTATGAAAGTTAATAAATATATCGTATTGAATTTAAAAAATGCATAAAAATTAGACATGGCACGAAAAAAAGCTAGGATTCGAACTATGGGGCAAAAGCTAAAACGTGCAAAATGATAATGTGGCTGGCGACTAAGCGCGCTAAGCCACAGCAGACATTCTTTTTAGCTTGCTTAAACGGCTAATTATGCAAAGCATAGCAATGTGTGCGTAAAGAAGAAGAGCAATTTACGAATCCAACTAAAAATGAAGCAAAGAAGAAAAAGTAGTAACCTGAGAAAAAATCTGTTTTTTTGATTGTCAGCGGGGCAAGTAGAGACGGAAGAGGAGTAATGCAACAATTGTCGATAAGAGAAGGGTTGAAAGGGAAAGGGAACGGTAAGAAAAAGAAGATTCTTTTCTGTTTTTCGGCAATTTTTGTGTCAATTCGCCAATTGCGCGTGCACGTGTACGCAAATGAATTGATGCGCATTTGGACAAAAGTTCTAGAATGCCAGCAATTTGTCAGACTACGTTGGCAAATTCCATTATTGTCTGATATTGCGGTGTTGAAATTTTCAATGACCGTCGATGGTTTGTAAAATTGAAGATTTTAGCATTATTGTGTTCGTCGCGAAAAAGATCGTTGAGGGGAACATTTGCGTGCGCGGGGAGATGAAATGCTTGCGCTTATGAATGAACGGCACTTGTTTGCACGAATACGCGCCTGCGTTTATTAATGAATTTTTTGTTGTTGTATGTAGTTTCAGATATTTTAGAATATTTGGCGCCGGCGCAGGCACAAGGGCAGCTGCGGTTGTGATTGCGCTGTGATTTGACTTTGAATTAGCGTAGGTCAAGGTTGAATTTATGCACATGTACGCAAGTACATACATATTTTTGTATGTATGTACATGGATGCATATGAATTTATGTATTTATATATGTACATAAATATGTATATAGATATGAATATATATGGATGTGTGCATATATGATTGTATACTTGATGACATTTTAGTTATTTGCGACTTTACATTCATATGTAGTTATGCATGTAGTATTCTCTGAAAATATAGATATGCGAGTGCAAGAATTTGCAAAAAAGTAAAAATTTAAATAAATTTTAAGTCAAAAGCGCGTGGCCCGGTTCCGAACTCGCGCAAAACGAAAGCATAAAGAACATTGCGGCGCCTCTTAAAGAAACTGCACCACAGAATACAATTGGGTTGCTTGATCTTAATCGCTACTTGATTCAGTTTCGCGTGAATATTTTTTGCCAAGACAAATTTTTGATACAAATGAACAAATTTGTAATATGTATATGAATGTAGATCGCATATTATTTCGCATTTACAGAAAAAGGAAATCAACATAGGAAACCAAATGAAATATTAAATTGGAAGCAAACTCTTAGTTATATTTATTATATTATAAAAAATCATTTTAAAGACTGAATATGCTTGGATATTTTAATATTTCACTTTTTTCATTTTTTAATAAATTCGACATATAATTTTAGTTTAAGCCAAATTTTTTTTCTTTTATTTTAAGTAATTTATTTTAAGAATTTCTTAAGCTTTTTCCGTTTATATTAAATTTTATATATGTTTTCAAACAAGCCATACAACTACACAATATGCAAATGTGAAATGCCGTCGGTAAAACAGCAAATGAGCCAAGTTGTTTTGGCATATGCGTGTTTGCATACAATCAAAATTGACTCAATGCTATCATTTACATATTTAAATAAACCAAATGTCTCGTTAATTATGAAAATATAACTATTTCAATTTTTCATTTAATTCATTTATATCATTGCGAAATCTTAAATTGGTACAAGAACAATCAACTTTTATTTGAATTTATTCTCTGTTAAAAGTATATTGTCTCTGCTCAGCTCTGTTAACTTGCCGCTCTCAATGTGGTGTATTTTCATGAGTAGGTATATTGAAGATTTTTCGACTTTTGACAATTCACACTGAAATTCGGTCATGAGGCTTCTCATTTAATTTACGTTCTCTGGTGATACTCATGATCAATTTTCTAAGATAGCACACGGTGTTTCACATCATTTTGTATTTCAAGTCATATATTACAAGTTTCAATACTTTCTTGCATTTACTACAATTTAAAAAAAATTGAACTTGTCTTCCAAATGCTAAGACCCCACTAAAGCCGCAAATACCATTATCCGATTTTTGTCGTGCTAGATTTTCAAACAAACCCAACAATGGACTGAAATCTCTTCGAACTTTTTTCACTGGTAGCTGGTCGTGGAAAGCATGAGAATATGACATCATCACCAAAGTCTGGAAGCCCCTTTTATAATAATAAAAAGTTCCACTGCTTTGTACCGTGAGGTAAAAAATTATAGAAAAGCGAGGGAAAGGTTCAAAATTTCCTAAAATGAAATGGTCTACAAAACAACATATCACTGATTAAAAATTTAAAGTTTGAATGAAGTTTTGTTGATTTTTTAGCGTTTTATTGTAGAATGAACTATAGTTTCATGAAAGCAAAATAAAATAGTCAGTTTTAGTAAATAATTAGAAAAGTTGCATTCGTCAGCAGTGATTTTCGGAAATATCGGCGCAGATTGCAAACTTCGGCGCAGTTTTCACATTTGTATAGCTCTTTGTCTTTCAGAATAGTGTTGACATTGTTGGCGCAACATGATTGATTATGAGCGGCATCGTTAGCACAATTTCAGCACAGACTGAAAAATCTGAAGAATTGAAGGATTATGTTGCTTAAAGCCTTAATAAATGAGATTGTTTATAGTTTTCATATTTTGGGAGTTCAATACATTGAAAAGTAAAACGGCTGAAAACAGCAACATTTTTATGGAATTTTGTTAAAAGATATGCAAATATAAGAAGAAATCTCCTCGTTTTTATGCTAAAAATCATATAAAGGCAACTAAGAAGGGCATCATATATTTTTTCTTAGAACCTCATTGAATTTTTTAATAAGGGAACACTTTTTATTTTTAAAAGATACCTTTTTAATTCAAATTTTGCTTTTAACATCTTCACATACATACATACATATGTAATATCTGAAGAATCTTTTTTGTATTATTGCATAAAATTTAAAAGAAAATATTTTATTTACACATGATTCAGTCATACAAAGTTCTGTAAATAGTAACAGCTAAATTCAGATGCTGCACAATCCAGAGTGGTATTTTTGGAGTAGGGAATTTACAGTTGGATTTTGGAATTCAACCTTAGTATTTTAAAACAGTATGGACAAATTATATACATTGTAGATTTTATTGGAAATTATAAATTTAAAAAATTTGATATAAAGAAGTAAATAAAGAGCCGTCTTCGAAGCTTCCACACCTTTCATGAATAAAAAAAATTAAATTTATTTTATTACTGTGATTGCGTAAAAATATTCAATTTCAGAATACAATTTTTTTCTTCATATAAAATAAAATACAAAAAAATAAATAGTTTTAAAGTAAAACCTCATACCTGAACAATCAGTGGCATGCTTACTATATTTTATAATGCACCGAAATTGAAGCATTTCTTAGTGGGCCTTTTATGATTAAAAAGTAAATAACTCACAAAATCTTACAGTTTCATCTGTGAAGGAATTTAAAAATAATAAAATATCCTAAAAACCAGTTGCCTGGGTGCTATAATAATTTTCAGTTGGGCACTTCCTATTTATAACAAGTGAAAGGAGCGCCAAGTTTCATGTTCTTAGCGTCTTTGGCGTAGGAGTTATAACGTTAGAACTCATATCAGAACAATCAATTGTATTGCGGCTATATGTATCGATTCCGACAAATTAATAATACATTACGTTATAAGAAACCTTCTACCTACCTAATTATAGTCATAAACTGTAAAACTAGTTTGCGTTTAAACCGACCAGCCGGTGGAGTATGAAAACAGTTTTTCCACAATATATGTGCTTCCGTGAATTTTCATTATACTACTAAAGAACTTAAATTTCTACTACGATTAATATGTACATACATACTTTTCTATATGCATACAAAAAATGTTCGAAGTAGGCAACCCAGTTTTCAGATTAAGAGCCGATTTTCCATGTGGGCGCGATGAAGCTGATTTACTTATTTATTATTCCAGAAGTTTTCAATGAATAATGTTTTAAAAATAAATATATTTACTCGATAGTGACGCTCCCTTTTTCTCTCAATGTCTTACTTGTGGATTATGAAAACGGGTTTTCTACAATCTATGTACCTCCTTGAATTTCCATTCTACTACTAAAGAACTTGCATTGCTACTACTTTTAATATGTGTGTACGTACTTTACTAGATGTATACAAAAAATATTCGAAGTAGGCAACCCAGTTTTCAGATTAAGGAGCCGATTTTCCATGTGGGAGCGATAAAGCTGATTTACTTATTTATTGTAGTTACTCGATAATGACGCTCTCTTTTTCTCTCAATGTCTTACTTGTGCATTATATTAAAAATGTCAGTTGTACAATAAAGGTCTGAACATGTAGATATTAAGTTTCAAGAAATGTCACGTGCCATACTACGCATAATTTGGCCACAACAATTGTTAATATTTTATACTTATTTTAAGTGTTCTTATATTACAAGAACATAATTGAAACCTGTAATAATATTATATAAATACTTAAACTTATCTTAATTATAAATAAAGTTTGTATAGTTAAATAATAAACAGTTTATAAAAACAATGTGGCATATATTTTCAGAAAATATTCTACGTAAAAAAATGTGCATGCGAATTATTTTAAATTGATAAGATCTTCGGCATATTAAAATTAAGTGGAGATTCTAATAAACCCAAGATTCCCTTCACAGTTATATTAAATTCTGTGGGTCACCTTTTTAATTACATTGAAGTTTTCATCTTAGTTTTGCAGATTATCTTCTTGATTTTATTAAAAAGACGTAATAAAAAGGGCTTCTTATTCGAACAAATCATCATTCTGATTTATAGTTCATTTTAGGTGGTGTTTTCGCTCTCTGCGGTTTCGGTTCGGCTTTGGCCAAAAAGCCGCATTTTGACAGAACATTTGTAATTTTTATTAAAATAAAAATTGGGTAAAATTTTAATTTTAATTTGTTTCTCTTCGGAAAAAACTCAAATACGGCTTTCGGATTCATATGATAGCGATGTGATTTGCAATAATAATACTGAAAGAAATTATTCATTCCGAATTGGAAATTTTTCTCAGTGAACATATGCTGGCGAGAACTGAACTTCTGAGCAAAATTGTTTTAAAATATATATCTGCTCTTCCATCGGGTGTATCTAGTGGACCATTATTCAGTGCTGGAAGTCAGCTTTACACCGATATACGGAACTGGTGACAGGTAAAAAAGTCAATAGGCTGTTATTTCTAAATTACAAAATAAAAGTATTAAATTTCGAGCATTAAAAATACAAGTTGTTTATAAAAGATTTGTATGCATTTTTAGGTGATGAACTAAAATAGATGTGATTTAAACTGATGTATGTATGTATGTACCTTGCCGTCGTAGCCGAGTGTGTAGCGTGTGCGCCCTTCATTCGGTGGGTCCCGGGGGCAAAGTTTTTTCTAATAGCGGTCGCCCCTCAGCAGGCAATGACAAACCTCCGAGAGTATTTCTGCCATGAAAAAACTTCTGACAAAATAACATTTGCGGTTCGGAGTCGGCGTAAAACTGTAGGTCGCTCAATTTGTGTTCAATTCTGTTACAACAAGACGCACACCACAAATTGTAGGAGAAGTTTCCCCAAAAGCGCTTGAGCGGTTACGACGCCAATTAAGAAAGTAATCATTCGTTGATTATTCGTTATTTTAGACCTTGAAAATGTGCGGTTCGGCGTCGGTTTGGTTAGATGCTACAATCAGTGTTCGATCGTTCTCTAAATATTATGCATAGTTAAAGTACGCCATTCGGATTTTTTTATTAGATGATTATTTTTTTAGATTTGGTATCAAGGCTAAACCTCAGTGAGAGAGAGCAAACTATGTGAATTGATGGCAACAACACTGGAGTTCCTTACAGATTTCATGTTTTGTTTTATAAACCTTATGATCATCTGAAAAAAGCCTTATACAATATATGTGCATATGTATATGTAAATATATCAGAGCTTTTCTTTGTTTAAAAAACTCAAATTAAATTTCATAAAAGTTAGAAGCACAACAATACTCATTAAATTATAGTGCAGAAAACAATGTATCCGTTAAGCAATTTATCTGTAATTTAAATCAAATGTCTTATATAATCATATAAATTTTACATCACATGAATGTACTTACAGGTTTGGTCAGTTGAACTGTTACCTATTTATATATTTTTTCTGTAACATTATGGCAAAATGTGGAAAAATAATCAGGCAATTAGGATATATTTACTTCAGCTCGATGCGACCACCTTTTGACTTTACTATAGCTTTTAGAAATCAGAAAATGATTTACATTCTGCTCGAATATAATTTTGAATGCATTTTGACATATTCGCGTTGAATATATGTACTTGTTCAGGGCGTATGTACTGACATATTTTTTTGACCTCGCCTTACTTTCTATCTGTCACCAGAACAAATTTGATGCAATTGTTATGAGTTGTTTAACCCTTATGGGTATACCAAGGTCTGGCCAGACCTATAAAAAGTTCAACTGAATTTTTCTTTTAAAAGTTATTATCCTAAAAATCTAAAATTTCGTGATATCCTCACAGGGTGCATTAGGTGCTTCCCAGTGAAATAATATTTTGAAAATAATTGTTGCTTTAAATTTTATTCAAATATTACAAAACCTATACTTTAACCGTACACCATAGGTCTGGCCAGACCTACATATATGGCTTCGACCTTCGTTCTTATTGCAATGGTTGTGTTTTATTCGCCACTGCTTTCGTAAAGAACGATAAAAATTGTCAAACTTTGTAAGGACAATAACAATAACTAAATACCGCTAGTTATACCAGAGCGATTCGCAATAATTTCAGTTCATTTCAAAGTGCGGTAGCAGAAAGGTCAAGGGTGTAGCTGTTTTGGTTTTGTGTGTGTTTTCTACAAAGTAATAAATTAGCACAATGTCGGAAAATTTTGAATACATTTCGGCATCCATGTTAGGCCGGTAAGCTTTACTATAATTACTTTTATTTTATAAATATATACGTATGTATAGTATGTGTGCACATGCTGTTATTTATTTAGTATGTCAAAGGAACAGCGAGTGATTTATTATGAGCGTCTTGTAGAACATGTAACAGCTACCGATCCGGAAATAAACAGTGATGCCGATGTATTATCGGAACGTGATGATGACGACGATCATGATTTTGTTTGCGCTGAGTATGCTTCAGATGTAGAGGATGAAAATGTTTTAGAAGTGGAAAGTGATCCTGAGGATTCCGATGACGATGAAGAGCGTGAAGATCTAGTAGCTTTACAAAACCCATCAACTTTTTTTGTGGCTTCTGATGGAACGAAGTGGAGTGACACGCCTTTGCCACCTACTCATGTGTGCAGCCGCAATATTTCGCGCGAAGTTGGTGGAACTGTCAAAAACTCTTTGTCTTCTAATCCTATTAACATCTTCAAATCGCCGAAAAAACCAAGACAATGGCAAATGGTAGATGAAGATGAGCTGTACGCATATATTGGGATTTTGCTTGCAGCTGGATTGAACCATGCAAATGTGCAACACTGCACAGAATTGTGGCGATCAGATTCCTTACCTATTTATAGAGCCACTATGTCCATACAACGGTTCAAATCTATAACTTGCTTTATTAGATTTGACGACGAAAGAATGCGTACTGCACGCCAAGAACAAGACAAGGCTGCACCTATTCGTGATAATTGGATGATGCTAAATACTCAATTGGAGTCACTATATAAGCCAACAGCATACATAACTGTGGATGAACGCACGAAATTTACGCAATATATACCTTCGAAGCCCGCTAAATACGGCATCAAAATATTCTGGGCTTGTAACGCATCTAATTTATATCCATTGAAAGGGATTTTGTACACCGGCAAGGAACAGAATCAGCCAAGAGATGTCAATCAAGGCGAGCGTATTTTATTAACTCTCACCAGTAAATATGTTTTTTCTGGAAGAACGATCATTGCTGACAATTTTTTCACAACTCTAAACGCCGTCAATAAACTGAAAGATTCAGGACTAGCTTTTGTTGGCACTTTACGTTCACGTCCGGTATTGTCTACAAAATTTTGGTTTCTCGAAAACGTGACTCTGGTATCATACGTCCCGAAAAAAAATAGATGTGTATGTTTGCTATCTTCGCTTCATCAAGACAAAACAACCAGTGGTCAACTACAAAAACCCGATGCGATTCTTTCTTACAACAAGGCAAAATGTGGAGTAGATGTTATGGACCAAATGTTAGGTAAATATACATGCAAAAGGAGAACTCAGCGGTGGCCATTAGCTTTTTTTTATAATATGTTGGATGTGGCTGCATTGGCATCTTATGTTATTAAAAATCAAATTGACAAAAGCACAGCGACAGATGCACGACGAGTTTTTCTGAATGACTTGGTGAAAGGGCTAGTTCTTCGCCAAGTGGAATGTCGAATGAAAAATCCACATGTTATGAAAAAGTTTCTATCAAGATCAGCCATAGAGGCATATTTCGGTGGTCATATTGCTTCTTATGTATGTGCTCCAAGTACAAGTGGCGCATCAAATGCAAAAAGATCGTGCAAAATATGTTACAATAATGCCAAATTGCAAAGAAAAACCAGATTTATCTGTATGAGCTGCTTAGATCCAGTTTGTTGACAACATTCGGGCCAGCTTCATAAGTGCCACAAATGCATGAATGCACAAAATAAATGAAATTTAGTATTGTAAGCATTTCTTTTTTAAAAACTATTCAATAATTATTAATAAAATATCAAAAATCTTTTGAATTTCTATTATTTCCCATACAAACTGCACATAGGTCTGGCCAGACCTATGGTGTACGGTATAAGGTGTATGAAACTGGTATACCCATAAGGGTTAACAAATACAAAGCTCCACAAAAAAAAAATTGCTTCATTCGAGCAGACCATGTCTATTATATGTTTTCGTGGTCGCTGAATCTAAATCCGAGGTCAGTTTTGCGCCATCACGTCAAGGCATAGGACATAACCTCAAAAAAACGGCGAAGAAATCAAAAATAGATTCCTTCGCGCAGAACATGTTTATTATATGTTTTTGGGGTCGCTGAATCCAAATCTGAGGTCAGATTGGCGCCATGACCTCAACTTTATACATAACCTCAAAAAATAGCCTACAAAATTAATTAATTCTCAGGAAATCTACGCTGTAGCCAAAATAACCACTTTTCGCGGAGCTGTAACCTACAAAGTGACCGAACCTAACCTAACCTAACAAAACCTGACCTAATAAGCCTAACCCAATCTCACACGAATCACAGCTTAATATGTCGAGACGTTTTTCAATCTGAAGCCACTGTCCGCAAAGCGACCGAACACGACTCAACCTAACAAAACCTAACCTAATCTAACCCGACTCAACCTAACCTAACCTAACCAAACCTTACACATTTAACAGTGTACTATGTTAAGACGTTTTGCAAGCTGAAACCACTGTCCGCGAAGCCTGGAAGCTGGGGACCCAACAGTCAATGCTGGGTATTGTGGGAAAGAGACTTTTATGCCTTCGATTAAAAATATTTGATTTCAATGAGAATTCTTTTTAGAAAGATTCCACCGAAAGTACGCTATTGAAGCCGTCATGACAAACACACGGAAAAAGTTACGATGCAGGTAAACCCAGTATCGGCGGCTGGTCAGAGTGAGCAAGCGGCCCCGCATTCGTCGTCATCATGTGACCGCAGTTCCGTAGCTGCGGATTCCTTGGCGCCTACGGAGTATAACGGTACAAGACACGTTCACGTTGATGCAAACAAACGGGACAGCTTTTGTTATGTTTGCGGGTTATTTTCTCCTCCCAAATTCCGCAGAAAAATCAACAACATTGTCCAAGATGCATACGAGTATTGTTACGCATCAAAAATTTCAAATCAAAATGAAGGCTGGGTTCCTCAGATTGTTTGTGTTAACTGTTTAAAAGCTATACTACTACACAGCACAAACGGCCTAGCTCCAATACGTATAGCTCACTCGACAGTTATGAAAGAATCGTATGAGAACGTGAGTATAGTTCTTGATAAAATAAAATACTCTGATCATAACTGGCTTCTATGTGGTGATTTGAAAATTATAGGGATCGTACTTGAAATGCCGAGCGGTAACATCAAATATCCCTGCTATTTATGTCTTTTTGATAGCAGAGACCGATCAAATCACTACAAAAAAAAGATGGCCTGAACGCAAGTCTTGGAACCGGGATCACCAAATGTTCTGAGAGCGCCTCTTGTAGATGTATCGAAAAGTTTAACCACCTTTACATCTGAAGCTTGGACTAATGACTCAGTTCGTCAAAGCCTTGTATAAGTCTGGCGGATGTTTTGAATACATCGCGAAGAAAATGCCTACTCTCAGAAAATTCGGCAATTATTTAACGATGTTAATTTTACAGATCATATGACCAAAACGGAAAAAGCTGCATGGACAAGTTTTCGCGATATTTGTCAGAATTTCCTGGGGAATGAAAAAAGTCTAAATTATAAGAAGATGGTGAGTGACATGATAAGAAAATTTGAAGTTCTAGGTTGCAATATGAGTGTCAAAATGCATTTCTTAGACTCACATATTGATTTCTTTCCAGACAAACTAAGCGACTTTAGCGAGGAACATAGAGAAAGGTGCCATCAAGACATGAAGGACATGGATAAATTATATCAAGGGGCATGGGGTGTCAATATGATGGCAGACTATTGCTGGAGTCTAAAACGGGATGTTGTGGATGATATAAAAAATAGAAAAAAACGGTCACTGCGTCGATCGTTTGAAGACAAGCAAGTCAGATATCACAAGAGAAGCAAAGACCAGTGAATCGTTCTTCGATTTTCATCTTTATCTCATTTATTTATTTATTTATCATTTAATTTTTGATTTATTTTTACACCTTATTACATACAAATTGTGAGAGGCAAGGGAAACTCACGTTAAAAAAGCACCCCACGGGAACTGAAGCCTACTACGTCCACGTCATTGTTCCTGGGTAATGCAGAGAGTAGGTTAAGTATAAAGTGCAATGATTCCACACGTCTTCGATATTTACAAATTGCTAAGTACAAACGGTGATGATATTCTGCCACTGTCTTATTTCACACTGAACCGTGTTTGGTTGGTTCAAGATGGCTTACGTTGGATCACTCTGTGAGATGAGGCTACGCGAACAGGGATTTCAGGCTACAAAGTGTTTTGACTTATTCCACCGTGAAAAGTGACAGGTGGAGCAAGCTTGGGTGAAGTTAGGTTAGGTTTTGTTAGGTTTGGTTGAGTTAGATTAAGTTAGGTTATGTTAGGTTTTGTTAGGTCAGGTTTGGTCGCTTTGTGGGTTAAGGCTTCGCGGACAGTGGTTTCAGATTGAAAACCTTCTCGACATATTAAGTTGTGATTCGTGTGAAATTGGGTTAGGTTAGATTAAGTTGGATTAGGTTTGATTAGGTTTGATTAGGTCAGGTTTTGTTAGGTTAGGTTAGGTTCGGTCGCTTTGTAGGTTAATTTGGCTACAGCGTAGATTTCCAGAGAATTCATTTATTTTGTTGGCTATTTTTCGAGGTTATGTATAAAGTTGAGGTCATGGCACCAATCTGACCTCAGATTTGGATTCAAAGACCCCAAAAACATATAATAAACATGTTCTGCTCGAATGAAGCAATTCTTTTTTTTTTTTGTGGAGCTGTGATATGATCGCTACAAGGTTGGTAACTCAGCCCATATATGTACATTGTCCGGCAATAGTAAATTATTTCATATACAATTTTTAGCATGTCAAGAATGAATAAAAAAGCGTAAGTGAGTGGCAATTTTAAATGTCAATTGCCAAAAAATGTGCGTGTTAGCCCGATCTGGACACCAAATGGTTGAAAGGGCAACGCTGGGCGTGACGCAAAAAATTGACGTGACCTTGAAAAATCACAATTGCTATCTATGAGAATGAAAAATTACATTAAAGATGGCACAATGTTGAAATCGGGTTGTCTCCGAACCAAACTTCACAAGTGGTTACGGAAAACCGTTCAAATCTACATCAACTTTTCACCCTGTCGGAAAAACAGAAAATAAGACAGAAAAAATTTATATTTTTACTAACCTGGAACCAAGTATTCCTTTTCTATATTTGTTCCTTTGATTATCTGATAAGCTGTCTTCGAGGTGAAATGACGTGTTTGAGGTCGTTCCGTGTCCTTGCCAAAACAATAGTCATCTTGACCGTTGACTAATATTTGAAGGTATGATAACGCTAGTATGGTGTTTAGCAAACGCCTCATATCTGAAATAAATGGGAATGAATTTTAACATAATGCAAATAGCTACAGAACTGCCCGAAATATTTGCTAGTGAAAATGCTTACATATGATGTAACCAAATGTATATTTTCTCATCAAAGAGTTATGGATTCTCCTAAGATATTGTTCTGCCCTGTGGCGTAGCTACCTAGGGGCTAGGCGGGGCAGTGCCCCAGGGCCCTCAAGCTCAGGGGCCCTCGAATCCTTACCAGAAAACTCGATAGAACTGAACTTTTGGAAATTTCTCCCATTTTCAAAATAAATATGACAGGTTGCAACCTCACTTTAATCATGACAACTCAGTTGAGAGAAATTCAGATAAAAAATTAATGCTGTATCGAGAGTAAGTAAGCTATTGTCAATAAATTTTTTGGTACTGGTCAATATAGTCGTTCAATTTTATTTGATTTTACCACTCATAGTGATGTCCGTTATGTTAATAAATCGTGTCAAATCTATAGATTTCGGCTACGATACTAATACTAGCGGCAAGGAACTTGAAAATGATATCTTGCTTACCCTAGCAAAGAGTTCTTTGGCATTGAGAGGACATCAAGAAGACTCAAGTCAGGAAGGATACCACGGAAATTTGCTGTCCTTTGTAGAGCTTGTCGCCCGATATGATCAGATTTTGCGGAAAGTTTTGGATATGCCCAAAGGTAATAATGATTATTTCTAAGTTTTTTTTTATCGTTTTATTTTGGTTATAATTATTAACTGTTTAATATCAGAACTTTTTTGAAATTGTGTTTTTTTATGTTTTTAGGATCTACAAGATATCTGAGTGCAACAATTCAAAATGAAATGATTGAGAGCTTGGGGACCAAACTCGAAACCCATCTACTAGAACAAATTAGAGCGTCACCGTTTTTTGCCATCATAATGGATACGGCACAGGACATATCGAAGGTAGATCAGCTAAGCATTGTTGTGAGGTATGCAGTAATAACCAGATCGGGAAACGGACAGCCAATTGATACAGAAGTAAAAGAAGTGTAGCTAGGCTTTTATCCAGCCATCAAACATGGCGCAGTAGATTTAGTCAACCAAGTGCCAAAATTATTTATCGACAAAAATATTTATTTAAAAAAATGTGTGGGACAAGGCTATGATGGAGCCAGTGTGATGAGTTGTGTGTATAATGGTGTACAAACACATATTAAGGATATCCAGCCTAACGCAGAGTAATGATAACCGATGCCGTTAGCAGTTGGGTGGAAATACAGATTTTTTTCGCAACGTTGCAAGATTTGTATAAATTTTTTGGAAACAGCATCAAACGTTGGGATCTACTGTCAAAATTCTCTAGCGAATCGGACACCACTCTGAAAAAACCAAATCTGACTAGATGGTCCAGTAGGGTCAATACGATATCTGCAATAAAACTTCGTTATTTTGATATTATCAAAGCATTATCAGAAATAGTTCTAAAGAGTCCTAATAAAGATGAGCGTAGTGAAACAGAGAGTATTAAAACAAAATGCTAAATTTTGAGTTCGTGTTGCTTTGCGAATTCATGCACAGTGTATTGAACGACATCAATTATGCATCCAAAACTTTACAAAAATGCGACATCAATTTGGGCGAGGCGAGTAAAGTTTTAGCAGAGACCAAAGCAAAGTTGCAAATTTACATATAGAAATGATTTCGAATTATTCAAGTGCAAAGCCAGTGAAACTGCAAGAGAATATGGTATTGATACCCATTTTCAAGAAAAAAGGCATAGAAAAGTTAAAAAACATTTTGATAAATTAGCTGCTGATCACCGATTTCCAAGCCGAGAAAAAATATTTAAAATTGAGATTTTCAATAATGCACTAGACACAGTAATATCTCAATTAGATTCACGTTTTATTGGTATGAGTGTAGTCTGTCATATATTCGATTTTCTAACACCAACATTTTTATTACATCTTGATGAAGCAGCTTTATTATAAAAGTGTGACGAATTCCAACGATTTTCACTTCAATTTATAATTATTTACCACTTAGTTTTACCTCAACTAACTCGAGCGTGGGCTGTTCACCAATTATGTAAGGATATAATGAGCAAATATGGAGTGCTAGAATGCGACCTAACGGAAGTATTTACAGCAATGTTATTATTCTTTACAATTCCTGTCACTTCTGCAGCAGCTGAAAGGTCATTTAGCAAATTAAAAATAATAAAAACTTATTTAAGAAACAATATGGGCCAAACTCGACTCCGACATTCATCCCTAATATCAATTGAAAACAAAACCTCATCAATCCTGGATTTAAACGAAGTCATTGATACTTTTGCGAAAACTAAAGCTAGAAAAAAATTGTAAATATAATTGTTATTTAGTCAGTTGGTAGGCCGGACCTTTATGTAATAAACCTTGAATCTTCTCTATTTCCAAACCAACACCAAATATTAATTGTAATTTATGTTGTTACTGGTTAATATTTTTATTACCTGCCCTGCAGTGCACAAAAAAGAGCTTAAGAAAGAGCTTGTATATTTCATATTTTTATTTGATAAAACTTAATCAGTTTACATAGCAGTGGGGCCCCATTTTTTAATTTGCTCCAGGGCCCTTGGCTACCTAGCTACGCCACTGTGTAGGTCCTCAATTTGTGCTCTAACAACAAGTCGCACGCCAGGAGAGAAGTTCGGCCAAAATCGCTTAAGCGGTTATAATGCCAATTAAGTAAGTAGTATTAAATAATTTCTGTTAATAGTGAAATTTGTAAAGTTACAGTTGTGTTATGTAGTCTAATGTTTTACATTGTAAACATAAACATGGTTTGTATCCCTTTCAACTACTTTGACTTGGCTATTATTCATACACATATTTACAGTGCATCTTAGCCTTAAACAAATTTTCGATACACTTGTCTTTATATTCTTATTATTAAAGTTTAAACTATCATAATCTGTGAAAATATCTCTAATCAGACGGTTATTTTGGCTTGTCATTAGGATTTCTTGATTCTGATGATGTTAGTTACAATATATTTACATTCGATTTTCTAAGAGTTTATTAACCCATTTTTCTTTTGGTAATTAATTTAAATCTGTGTTAACCTCATTAATATTTTGAAATAATTCATTGTAATGATAGTTAAGATCAGGAGCGATGATTTTAAGTAATTTCAGGGTAAATTTTCTGATTCATATTTTTCTGAATACTGATTTGTTCAATTGCGTTATGAGCGTTCTTTGTGCGAACTTCTAACTTTCCTTCTATTTCCATTGTTCCATAAATATATTTAAATCCCATTCCGACCAAGTTAAACAAGTTGTTTTTTTGAATCCTATGATAAGAATTTGTTTTATTTTTGCCACCAAAAGTGGTTTGGTTCAATACAGCTAAACAACTTGTGGTTTAAACATGGTGCTGTTAATTAAATAGGTAATTCTCGTACCTTTCAACTAATCTTACTTGGTCTAACTTCCATGGCTGAGGTCTACTCTCTCAAAGGCAGAAATATACTGAGATTTTAGCGAACAGGAAATATTAATCATTTGCAAGGGAGTTGCCTTTGAATTTATGCTTCCGAATCATTTTATTTATACAGTTGGTTTGTTTTGTTTTTAGTTTGTTCGTTCTTTTGTTCGATATAAAACTCGTGCTAATCGATTTTATGTCAAGGTGGGAGGGAAAGGGATCTTTGGACCCACAGTCGGTAAATGCAGCCTACACGATGAAACATCCGCTGAAGCTACATGGCTATCTCCTGATGAAAAAACACGAAATCAATTTGATCATGTTGTGGTAGCCGGAAGGCATGCTTCCTGTGCCTTAGACGTGCACACTATTCGAGAAGCTAGTATCGACTTAGATCATTATCTTGTCGCAGCAAAGATTCGCACGCGCCTCTGTGTGTGTGAAAAATGCGCGCTTAGTAATACGAGGACAGCTCGACGTCCAAAAGCTGCAATTACTACAGATAGCCGACCGTTTCGCCACTCGACTTGCACTCCAGCTCTCTGCGAGCATTAAGCCCCACGGCTGTGCACTCGGCCTTGAGCTGCAGAAAAGTATATTTTTCTGCCTGAATCGTCCGTCGAACCATTTTAGTTGTAGGTGTGACTTCAGCACCACTTCTGATCAAAACTCTTTGATTAATATGGTAATCATTCGATAATCTATTGACTTTCTGTTATCTCAAAAAAAAAAGTCGATCAGGCACACTCGATGCTGTTTTTCGAATGGCTTATTATTATTTTTTTTCAAAATGTAGTTTTGTATTCTTTGGATACAATTTCCACGTATACCCAAAATATATAGCTTATGAACTAATTACATTACTTATTACCTATTACACTATTACATCATCACTTAAGATCCATTACACTATTGCTTAAGTCTATTTACATAAATCTACCTCTAAGTGCCAAACAACAAACAATAAAGCGTGGCCTCTCTTATTGCTGTAAGCTCAGCCTGAAAACGCTGCAGTGATCAGGCATTCAAAAGCTGAGTTTGTGCGGGAGATCCTAAGAATGAATTCTACTTCCAAATCTACCGTCCAATTTAGAGTCGTCAATGTAAAGTACTGTGGAGTTGGTGTTGCACGATAACTCTAGTGATGTGATCACTTCACATAAAGTTTGCAGGGCATTCGTCCAGAATTTTTGAGTGACCAAATCATGTGTCACTCCATCTTGACAATGCGTTGAAATGAACAACATTACAACTTGCCTGTTGTTTTCCATATAGATCGACAGGCAAATGATTTAGTAGGGTTTCTAGGGATCTAGTGGTCGTTGAGCGTAACGCTCCTGTAACTAACATACCCGCCCCTTTTGAAACTTAGTAAACTTGCGTGACGTGTACTATACTGTAATGCCGTAGGACAGAATAGAGATACGTACGAGTAGAACAGATAGTACTATCGTTTTGTATACTCAATGTGCATTAGTGGGTTTGATACCTCACTTTTGATCTATATCTATACAGGATAATTGCAGCCTTCCTGGATATTTCTGCCGCATTGTGTTTCCAGAGTAGCTTCATGTTCAAAATAACCCCCAGATATTTAGCCTCCTTCGACATTGTTAGAGGCACACCTTTCAACGTTGGAAGCTGGATTTTGGGCATCCTGTTTTTATTTGTCAAGATAATATTTTAGCCTTTGCTCGATTGGTATTCAGCCCGCATGCTTCCGACCAGGTTCACATAATACCCAGTGTAATGTGAAGTATTCCATTTAACTTCTGAGGGTAGTTGCCCACTACCAAAAGGACAAGATCGTCCACGTAAGCTATGTCCTGCAGGCGTAGGAACACATTGCTCATTGAGCTATGCTACAAGTGCCAAAATTTTAGACGTTATTTCAGATAGGAAGCTGAATTGGAAAGTTCAACGCTACAAAAAGGCTTCCGTAGCCCTCTACACCTGTAAAAGAGTAATAGGCAAGGAATGGGGCCGTAATCCCAGACCAATTCTCCTATATGGGGTGATCGGATGGTGGCCTGCATTAGAAAAAGAGATTAACCTCAGGCTACTCACCAAGGTGCAAAGATCTAGTATGATTTGCTTAAGTAGGTAAGAGGTCGCAGCTTTCATGGAAGAGGTAGGGAGGCTTGGAACTGGAATTCTAGATAGAGATAACTTCATTCTTAGTGATAGCCAGGCTGCAATGAATGCACTGAGGTCTTTCACGTTGAGTTTGCAGGAGATAGCCAAGGAAAAAAGACTGTACCTCATTTGGGTCCCTGGTCACCGGGCATAAAGGGAAACTGCATGGCAGACGAACTTGCGGTACGACTAAGCGGATTCTACAGGATAAAGAACGCATTGGTAAGCCGTTTGTCACTTGCAAACTGCTACTCAGAGACTGTTTATAGAAACAAATCGATAATAGATGGAGACAAATACGACCTGTCGAACCTCAAGGCAGACGTCGGATAAATGGGACCGGAAACACCCGCGTAGCGTTCTCTCTCTAAAGAGAGAACACATTTCTGATGTGATAGGGGCTCTAACCGAGCACAGTCTGATAGGAAAACACGCTGAAAGGTTGGGTGTACCATTCTGAAGATGCTTCAGGAGCTGCAAGAATGACGAGGAGGAGGGAACTGTCTTGATTTTACTGTGTAAGTGTCGTGCACTGTGTAAAAACAGGATGCAGGATCTGGGATCACCGTTTCTGGATAGCCTTATTGAGATTTCAAGCACAGAGGTTAATTACTTGTTGAGATTCACCACTGAGGCAAAATGGTTTGGTGAGAGATAAGCTTTCCTCGGATGGTATTAATTTTCTTGTGGTAACACAATGGGCGTTCTATTACTTCTGAGTGGACCGCCGCTGGGTGCACTGACTCCAACATAACCTATTCTAATCTACCAAATAGCTCATGCTAATTATATGTCACTCAATCTTAATAAATGTAAATAGATGTGCTTCTCACCAAGAACTATTCAGTCAGCTTCTTACTCAACAAACAACTTTACTCTATAGCAGGTGAATTTTGTTGACTTGGGTGTTACAATGGATTCCAAACTTAATCTTATTAATAATATAGCCAATAAGGCTAGGGGTGTATTTGCCTTTATAAAGCGATGGTCTAAAGAATTCAAGGACCCACTAACTAAAGCTCTTTTGACAACATTAGAATAAGGTTTGATAATTTAGAAGCCACGTTATCAAGTTTACATATATTAGCTGGAATCAATTCAAAAACACTTCTTACTTGTTCAGAAACAGTTATTACCTTTTCCCCTGGAAGATTTTTGATGGTTTCTCGGTTTAATCTTCCCCATTGCCCTAATCGTTTGGAACTGATAAATCTTCCTACTCTTTCCAGCCGTAGAAAAATGCTAGACATTATATTTATGGCTAAACTACTCACAGGATCTATTGAAAGTTTTATTATTATTACCGAAGTTAAACTTAATATTCCTTCTCGGGTCTCAAGACACTTTAAATGAATTAAATGAACCTTTTTGATGTTTGTGTAATGATTTTAAATGTCTTTCCAGCACTTTTCATATTTCGGACTCACTTTTCACCATAAAAAAAGCTTTACTCTCCTTTCTCAATAAATGAACAACGATATATCGGGTATTGCATTAGGAATGCACAAAAGTTTTTTTAAATAAAACAAAAACGGTTTGGGATATGAATTAAATTCTTTATTCCTGTGAAAGTACATTCGATGCCATTATGTATGGAACTCGATTTCTTTTACATGGGCACCACGGGCACGCTTGCAGAAGTCCAGACTCTGAACCCAATTTTCGACGGTTTTCAAGCATAAATCGGCCGATACTGCTGCAATTTCACGTTCGATATTCGTACGATGTTCATCAATCGTCGCTGGCTTATTGGAATAGACCATAGACTTGACGTAGCCCCACAGGAAATAGTCTAACGGTGTCGAATCGCACGACCGGGACGGCCAATTGACTGGGCCATTTTGTGAGATAACACGTTCACCAAACTTGGTTTTCAATAAATCAATTGTGACATTCGCTGTGTGGCTTGTGGCGCCGTCCTGTTGGAACCACATATTGTCCAAGTCCATATCATCCAATTCGGGCCAAAATATTCGGTTATCATTGAGCGGTAGCGATTCCCATTCACAGTAACGTGCCGGTCTTGGCCATCACGTCTTGACCATCGCACCAAACCGTAATTTTTTCGGGATGCAATGTTGACTCATGGAGTACGTGTGGATTGCCCTGTCCAATAACGCATATTTTGCTTATTGACGAAGCCATTCAGCCAGAAATGACGACGACCATAAATTGGACGTAGCGCTCTTAAAGTTGAGGCCATTGACTCCGAATTTCGGTAGTAAATTTTAATAATTTCGACTCGTTGTTGGATTGTATATCTTTCTATTATGAAATGGCATACCTTACTGAAGAGAAATATCAAAAGAGCGGGAAAAAATATTGCGTCGTTTGCTGTCACTATCGGTCTACTTTTGTAGCGTCCCTATTGAAAAACCCTTTAGTATTCTTACAGTGTATTTATGTATAATATTAAGCTGATGAAGTTTATTCTGTAGCTAAGCAGTTTTAGATCTTGATGCTTAACAAACTCATCCCGTTAGACGACTCGGAACAAAAAAAATAATAAATAACAAACAAAAACAGAAAAAGATCCGTGCGTCATGCGGACAGCACCTCTCGTGTCGGTTGAGCGGGAAAGCCGGTAACCGTTGGGTTTATTATTGTTATTAAGAATATGTTAGCTGACGGCTTAAGTAGATGCCCAACACTTTCCCCAACAGAACCGATAACAATTGCTGAGTCAATATATCAAGTGCTTGATAATGACGACGACTGGGTATCAGCAATGCAAAAAAGACGAAACACTAAAAGATATCATCGAAGTCCTTAACGGCAAAGCGGCATCAAAGGAACGTCAACTGAAAGATGATTACGTAGTGCAAGGTAAACGAGTGTTCCACAAAGTCAACGGAAACAAAAGGCTAGTTTTATTGAGGTCGTGTCATGATGAAGCAGGCCACTTGGGACTGTACAAGGCATGCGAGCGTGTATCGAAAGACTTGTGGTTTGCACGTATGCGAGCATATGTAATATCTTATACTGCGTCATGTCCAGAATTTTGCATGAATAAAGTGGCAGGAGGTAAGAAGGAAACGCAGTTATGCATAAGCGAAGTTATATCGTTACTCTTCAGGTGCGTACATATAGACCATCTAGGGTCATTCGTACGAAGCAAATGAGGTAACTGTTATATACTGGCAATTGTATGTGCGTTTACCAAGTATGTAATATTACGACCCTTACGCAACACTAAAACGGCACCAGTGCTTACAAAACTACGAGAATTTATTACTGTATATGGAAGTCCAAGGCAAATAAATTTCGACAGGGGTACGACCTTCACTTCGAAGGAGTTCCAGAACTTTGTTCAATGACACTAGATACGACATTTTCAAGTGGCAGTGCGAACACCCCGCGCCAACGGCCACGACGAACGTGTCAATAAGACAGTTTTGGCATCCCTTAAATCTAGCATCAAAATGATAAAGATTGGGACGAAACATTACCGCAGCGTTAATGGTGTACAAACTCTCAAAACAATGCAACGACTAGGCACAGCCTAGTTTAGCCTTCAACTTTAAATTACAGCAAATTGTTTGGTTCAAGCTGTGCAAAATGGCGATGATAGGAACACGATTCAACACGAAGACTTTCGAATGAAGATGGCCGCCGAATGCATAAATACAGAGAGGGCTAAATGGAAATAGAGGTTCGATGCAAAGCATTAAACTCCGAGACAGTGCAATGAAGGAGATCTGGCGGTGATCGACCATGTACACCCACTGGCACCTCTCACAAGCTTGGACCATTCTACAAAGGACAATATATATATCGTCACAAAGGTTTTACCCAACGACCGCTATGTTGTAGAGGATCTACCAGATGTACCTAAGCAGCGAAAGCGTTATGCAGGTGCAAGATGAAACCATGGGTAAACCATAGTCTGGTAGATGATGGCTATGGAGACGAGCAGCCAGATAATGGTGAGCATAACACTATCGACGAAGGCGTTAACGAAAAATCGTCCAGGAGAGACGATCCATCAAGAGTTGTCGAGCTGTCACCTATAGATGGCAAGCCTACTTCCGAGCAACAGGTGGCAAGATGAAGGGATGCTAGCTGAAAGTATCGCATAGCGAGGCGACCACCAGCTCGGTCAGAATTGGGAAGGACCTCTCCGAGCCGTTTGATCCCAAATGAGGTTTCAGACAGGTCAGGTATGTTGGAAAAGATAATTGAAGCTGCAGAATTAAACCATTCAGACCTCATTTTTTATATGAGCGTACAACTACTGGCATATGCCGGAGACATTGACATCATTGGCCTCAAGAACCGTGAGAAGAAAAGAATATTGCACAAACATAATGGAAACTTTATAAAGGACTAATTATTTCTTTTCAATAACAGTTTTACAAGAACCGCATTTTAGAGTAATACGTTATAGATATGTGAATTGCTCATAACCACCGAGAAAATGTTTTTTTAAACGTAGCTTCACATAAATGGTATGATCTTAAATGATTTGTAAAGACAAGGAAAGTACAAGTTATATTCAATACAAAAATATAAATATCCATTACAATTGATACATCAATTTAATTTTCGCTAAGCCCAAATATGATAATCGTGCATTATGAAAGTAGAACGATTGTCGAGATATTTTAAAATTCAGGTTTTTTTGCTTTAAACAAGGATAAGGCTTTAAACTTTTTGTTCATGAAAAGGCCAATTAATTTACTACAATCCTTTACCTTTTTTAATGCTCAACATTTTAAAATATTTTTATTGACGCCTGGAAAATGGCTTTCCTCTCGTCTATTTTTAAGAATGTGTAAATAAACGATATTAACAATTACCGGCATATTTCCATGCTTTCCGCAACGCAAAGCTTCTTGAATACATTATTCAAGACAAATAATTTTTTGTATCATATGATTTCATATCAGGTTGACACCGTTTACACTGACTTGTCTCCTGATTTAGATATAAGCCTGCATTGGTTTCCACTCAGTCTTTTTGTGTTGGACTGCATCTTACTTGCACAATCGTTGTTGTACGGTTGTTGTCACCAATGTTACGTCTTCTTTCGTAGCTTGCTCTGGGGTTCCGCAAGGTAGTATTCTGGGCTCATTGCTTTTTGTTATGTTTATCAATGTCATTTGCTCTTGTTTCACCAAGACTTTTGAGTTGATACAAATTGATTTAGACAATGTTAGTAACTGGTACGCCATAACCGTCTATCGCTGAACGTGAACAAGCGTTTCCAAAATACCATTTACAAGAATTTCAATCTCACTGACACCTATTACAATATATGTAATGCATCTCTGTCATGATTCGAAGCTTACTTTTGTTAGGCGTTATGGTTCGGATTTCACCGACCCGTGTATGTCTTATCTATGTTTTTTATTTGCGGTTCTCTCCGAGGTAGTGTTGACCGTATCGAGAACATTGAAACGATTTCTGTTAATAACAAAGCTTCTCGTTCTTCTGGGTTTTTCTCAGTCTGTATGTTTAAAAATCCTTGTTGAAATTTTATACTTTTAGATGCAACTTTGCTTATATGTATAACAATGCGACTGTTTATACTCTCATCTCCATTTTGTATTAACTTTGATTTTACTCCCTCACTCAACGTTAAACACCACACGTTGTGTTTTAATTCATTCTCGAACCTCAACTTTCATCAGGTTATAGACCCAGGTTACGTGGGTTCAACTGCAAAGATTGATAGAATATTTGCATATGTAATTCTCAACATGAGTGCGATGTATCGAATCAAGAAGCTGGATGAGAAAAATTATGATTCTTGAAGTATCCAAATGCGGCGCGTTTTGGTGCATACTGGCATGTGGAAAGTGGTATTGGGAGATTCCAAAAATTAAGACCTGAGTTTTAACGAGGAGAAGTGGATAGCCATCACAACTGAAATATTTGCGAAAGTTTAAGTCAGCAGCAGATACATGGAAACGACTTAAGTAAGGTTATCAGGCAAGCGGTCCAGTGGGAAAAGCTTCGCTATATAAAAGGTTGTTTAGACTCAAGATGACCGAAGGAGAGAACGTAGCCGGGGTGATATAGGGAAGAGATGGGGCGTTTCTCCCAAAGTAAATTACTGGCTGTATGAAACTATAATTAGGCCTATAATGTTTTATGGAGTGGTTGTCCGGTGGAACTCACTGAAAAAGGTATCGAAAGTTAAGCAGCTAGAGCGGGTGCAACGGCCTGCGCTCATTGGAATCAGTAGGGCGTTTAGGATGAAATGGATGATGCAATGCAATGGATACAGCTTCAATTCGGTCCTTGGGCATTCTAAGCTTCTTGCCAACTTCGACTTTGTCACACCAAAAACGTATTGCGGTCTGTCGGTTCTAGCCCGTGGTGGCTCCTTCTCCACTCACATCCCACTAAGGTAGGATTGGAAGGAGGGTAGCGTATGGGGCGGGAGGACGGTGAAATTTTTCACGAAAGGTTGGAGGGCGGGGGTTGTATTCTGCGAGGAGCTCTCCCTCAGCCGAAAATTTAGGCTTCCGGACTATTGCAGTGTGTTTCAGGCGAAGTGGCCGCAATCAAGATGGGCAAACATTTATTCTGATAATCAGGGGGCTCTCAGCCCCCTCGGAGTATCTAGACATTAGACCGGGTACCGGGCCATAGTGGCATTGCAGAGAACTGCATGGCTGATTAGCTCGCTCGGCGGGGAACTCTTGAAGTTATTACTCCATGCAGGGAGAGGGTGAGGGCTTCTTAGGCTGCCTACGGACTTCTCTTGGATAGATGAGCTCTCTGTCGACTCAGCGAGCGCTGAGAAACTGCCACGATGTGCAGAATCGTAAGAAGCCTCTGGCCGAAAATGGACCGTGGGCGCTCAAAAGAACTGAGAGCACTAACAGAGCAGCAACTCTTGATCCTCGTAGGACTTCTGACTGGTCATTGTCCGATGGGTATTCCTGCGGTTAGGCTGAATATAGAATCTGACCCTATCTGCCGCAGCTGCATGGAGGATGAAGAGGTGGAGTCATCTTTTCATTTTCTGCTCAGCTACCCTGCCTTTGCGAGACTGAGGTTCAAGTACCTAGGCTTCTTCTTCTTTAATACATCAGAAAAACTTTCTGGGATGGAAATTCGTAATTTGCGTGACTTCATTCGGATCTACCGTTCATATAACATGTGGTATCACAATGGACTTCTCTATTATGTCTAAGTGAGTTCCTACTGTGGGGACTACCGCATTAACTTAACCTAAACGTGTTTACAGCCATCATAAACAAGTAAGCTGAAGTGAGTATAGAACGTAACCAGGGGTAGTATCAATTATATTGCTCTCTAGTATATCAAGGGAAATCAATAGTTGGTTTACTGCGATGCAGATTGAAGTAAATTATATCAATCTTGCTGAAATGTCAAACAAATCAATGGTAAACGGTTTAGAAAAGGTAGATTTTTCTACGAAGGCGGCATGCCGAACATACATGATGTGTAAAATTCACACAACCAAAGCGAATTTATAAAAGGTGATAGCACTAGTCATCTGCATTGATCTTTTTTATTTCGCTGTGCGAATAGTTTGGTTTTGTTTTCAGTGAGATATCTGTCATAGCCGTAAGAGCAAAATCAAAATATAGGCAACTTTGAAAATTATCCCACAAAAATGCAAAAATAAAATACGTGAGTTTATTTATGCCACTGCCTTATAAGAAAACGAAACGCAACAAAAGACACGTCGAAAAATCTATTGCAACGTATACATACGAATGTATGTTGATCTCTTCCAAAAACATCATTTCGTGGATCAAAATATTTTTTACGGCGATTTTGTGTTTATTTGCTTAGGTCAAAAAGCAAGGTTTACGAAAAATTTGTATCGCTTTGAGCAATAATAAAACGGCAAACTGGCAGGAAGGTGAAGGCAGTTAGAAGTGGTAATGGGCGTGAGTACGTCAACAAAGAATTCAATGATTTTTTCGATAAGCATGGAATTGTACGGCAGCTGACAGTCCCTACACCCAGCAGCATAATATGGTGTATGAAACGGCGAACCGGACGTTGGTCGAAATAGCCAGAAGTTTGCTGGTGCACTCTGGTATGTGCGAGGCGTTCATGAACAAGTTGGATAATAAAACCGCATTGATAAAAAGCAGTATAAAAGTTTAGAGCAGAGTGAAAACGATATCGAATGGGCATGCAGTCTATACGATGTTGGTGAACGGCAAGGGCCAGGAAGCGTGACGAGCTGTTTGGAGTCCGATAGTGAAGAAGAGGCGAAAAAAATAACCTGAGAATATTGTTAGGGGAAGACCGAATCAGCCCAAGGGTTATGTGTTGAAGCTTACTAAGAGAATTGGGGTTCATTAAAAGTGAGAGCGTGTTTATATAAACAATATATAGAAGATAATCTGTATTTGATTCTTGTTTAAGAGATGAATAATTATTGAGATCAGATGCGGGAATATTGAATTAGTGTTATACGGAGATTGTAGAAAGAGGTGATATAAAATGATATTATATGTCGACAGATAGAATGATAGGAGGTATTTTGGCAAAGAATTTGTGTAATATTGTGTACAAATGTTAAGTCATCAATAAGAACATTCGCATTGAGAAGGGGTGTTTAAATTAAATAATTTTTTTATGCTTATGTAACAACGCGACTGTGCATCCACTCATCTTCATTTTGTATTAACTATGATATTGCTCCTCATTAAACATTAAGCAATACACAACGTGTTTTAATTGATTATCGGAACCTCATTTATTTATTTATAAGTATAATATTAGTCAAATAAGTAGCATTTTTACTGACTACCGAATAAGTTGACTTGGAACTAACTACAGAACTAGTATTCTTAGTCTAATTAAAGTTATTAAATAAAATGGTAAGAGCTGTTCCATAGGGTTGTGAAAGACCAAGATCAGGAACACTATTTAGCTCTAACCAGTGTATAAGGATCGAAAAACGCCAAACAGTTACGCCGGATAAAAGCCAACAATGCGTATGATTTCGAATCGATATATTTAGTATACGTAGAGAAATAACATCACGTAGAGATTAGAGTTTGTTTTCTAGTATAGGCAGAGTGATAACATTTATTAGCGTTCAAGTTAAGATGGCTTAGAGCGCACCAAGGCACAAGTTTATCGAGTTCCAATTAAAGAATAAAGGAGTCTTGCAAAGTATTTATTGTCGAATATATTTTGAGATCGTCTGCATGCAGCAGAAATTTCGAAGTTTCGAAGCAGGTACCGATGGCGTTTATAAATAAGATATAAAACAAAGGGCCTGAGATGCTAACCTGAAGGACACTTGAAGACGCCACAAAGGATTGCGAAAACAAGTTATCGAAAGCTACCATACAGTCCCTATTACTCAAACAAGGCTTAACCCAGGCAAGAAAAGTATAATACAATCCTACAGCTGAAAGTTTGGGTTTAAAACTCTATGCGAAACTCTATCGATTGCCTTCGAAAAGTCTGAATATATGCAATTGACCTGATATCCTTCGCGAAAAGCTGCATAGCAGTATTCAGAGAAAATAAAACGGTTCGTCACTATTGATCCTCCTTTGACAAATTCATTTTGGTTAGGGCAAATAAGGCTAACAATTGAGAATTATAGTTTCTCCTTAACAACGCATTCGAACATTTTAGAGACCGTAGACAATTTCGAAATCGGTCTGAAGTTACTGACATAATTTTTACTTCCACTTTTAAAGATTGAAGTTATAGACATTGCTTTCCAGCCATCTATAAAAATGCTAGATAATAGAGATTTATTGAAAATAAGTGATAAAGATTCAATCAGTGTACTTCCACTTTTAAAAATTGTTCCAGTTATCTATACAAATGCCAGTTGATAGAGATGTATTGAAAAAAAAGTTAAAGTGTTCAGCTTTTAGTGATGGAAAGGGAGTCGAAATCTAGTGAAGACTCGGAGAAAGCACAATTATCGAAAGGTAAATCCATGTTAGTCACAAAATTTTTACAAAAAAAGTCAGCAAAAGGATTAGCCGCACCCTCCGGAGAGGTTGCAATCTTATCATTAAGAAAAACCGAGGAAGGAATGCTTGAACTTTAATTTTAGATTTTATATAACCCCTGAAGGATTTGGGGATGTTTTTTATGTTAATTTCATAATTTCTAAGGTATCTATTGTATAAAAGCTTGTCAAGGTCATTAAATATTTTGAGGTATAGTTAATAGTGATCATAATACGACTGACCAAATTTTTTGTACTTTGTGAAGAATTCATTTTTCACATTTTAAAACGCTTCAACTCGGTTTATCGGCGCACCTTCGGGAGAAAGTGGGGTTAACATCTACACATATATAAAATACGAGATTTAAAAGCGCTGAAAGCATTTTATGTATCCATATTCAAGAAGAGCTCAGTTCAACTAAACTTTAGTAACTGAGAATTTAAATAATTGAAGTTGCATAGGCTATATTTAAATTTAAGCAGGAAAGAACTAAGCGATGGTCTAATGTAAAGTATACACGCCCTATCCGATGGTTCAATGCGTTGTACAATGCGTCAATGCGTTCTTGTATGCGTCATGTTGAACACTTTGCACCACACATTCCACAACACTTGCAATTTTCGGTACACTTCTTTGAATTTGTCCAAGTTTCAATATCTGCAATGCTGCCACTAATTTTTGTTCAAGAAAATATCACTTAAATTATAAACACCAGGAAATCAAAAAACTACTGTTGGATAACTTCACTATACACGCGCCAACTCATTGTACAACCGTTGACTCCGCCCACCAAAAAATGAAACCGTCACATCGGTTGTCCAGCCATATTATACATGGTACAATTTATCCAACATTGGCATCTTGATACAAAGAAGGATACAAGTTGTTTTCCGATTCCGAAATGTTTTTCTACATGTCCAGAAATATTATCAGAACTGACAGAAGGCGTGAAAGATGATGAATGAAGCCAATTTATTGGAATGCCCACATTAAATTCAACACTGGAGTTAGATCCAACGGCAGACATTTCACTTCTTGCTTTAAAGTTCCTAATATTAAACATCAATTAGACAGTATCAGTAATGTGGGGTGGCAGGCTTAGTAAGCGGGACATTTTTGAGACTCCCTAATGTCGACTCACTATTCTCACCTTAATAGCTTTTTGACACGGCTGCACTTTATTTGCTTTGTTTACAGCGTGCTGGTTTCTAACCTTCGGCGTAGCAACAAGAGCGTAGGAGACTCTCACTTGAGTAGCAGTAGAGCTAGACGGCGCCAACGTCATTGGCGTAGCGCGTGCATGAGCAGACAACGGGCGAACGACTTGAGACGACGAGGATCGCGGTGTTCTGAATGCTGAAGGTGACGCCTTCAGAGGTACTGCTACTTTGGTTTTGCAGATTTATTTATTAAATCTCTGCCTATAAACCCACATTTTTACACTTTAGAACAATAAAAATAAGTTTTTCACTGAAATATTGGAAGCTACTCAATTTTCAAGAACTGCGGATTCTTGTTTATGCAAAGCTACATACTCTGCATGGAGAAATTCTACTCTTACTTATTAAGAGCTGCTTGTCTGCATGTAGGGAATTGATCACTTCGACCCCACGTACTTGTTTGAATTTTAGAGCCGCAATTTCTCTGAGTATATACCATAAATTTATTTTTTTGTTCTCAAAATCGTTGTCACTACGAAGCGTTGGTGAAGACTTTTGATTTTATGTAGTTGTTATATTTAAGACATAGTTGTGTAGAAATTGTCGAATAAGCTGGTGGCTCGCACGCAGCTGCTCGTTCTTCCCAATTAACAGCAAGGGGATGGGATCGGATAGATTTTCTGTGAACACCAATACACTCTTTGCAACACAATCCAAATGAAAAACTCATTGCATTTTTAACACTGCACTTTAGCTTTCAACTTTTTGACTACAAGTACATTGGATGTTGGATAAAATAATAAACACAATATTATTTTTCCTGATAAATAAGAGTAATAAAAATTTTTAATTTGAAGGAGAAAAAATTCACCAATTCAGAGCACAGCGAAACACGTCCACTTTCAACTGTAGTTGAACCATCTTACTAAATAATAATATAATCTGTAAAATTATTGAGATAAATGTTACATTCTTCTTCTATGTTACATTATTTATGTTTTTGAACTCTTTGAATATTTTTTCAATAGTTTTGTTATTCATCATGGGCGTACCTAAGTAGGGTGGTTTTGGGGTTCAAACACAACCTGCTATTAAATGAATAATAATGAAAAGATTTGATTCTATTTGCATTTATTTATTCGTCTTAGGACTCAAAAAGATAACAAATTAAATGTTTGTTTGCCCACTTCTATATGGAACAGAATCTGATAATCTAAAACTTACTTTTCCCCTTAATATGTATGAGTGGGACGCATCTATAGATCGAAGCTAATCACTGAGGTAATCCGAAGGACTACCCTCATTTATATTAAAAACAAATTTCATAGCATGATAAATAATTTGCTGTTTCCCGCGCAACTATCTATTTCATATTTTTTTAACTTTTCCAATCTGTCTATTACTGATTAGATCGTTGGGCAAATTTATTTTCATGATTTTGCGAAACAGGGGTCATCTGTAAAATGCTACAACTGTAATTTTATTTGGAGAACCGAGATCTATCTGGTCGGACAACGACCCCGTTGGAGCAAAAGTATTTTGGAGAAATTGGAGTTCCGGCTATTTAACGCTTTTACAGAAGCGCACCAACTAGCGGCAAAAAACTTCTATGTAGCGTTCGATTCCATGCTTTTTTTTATGTTGACATGAAGTGGCAAATGGGACTAGTGTTGGACGTCGAGCAAGGAAGAGATGGGACGGCATGAGCCGCGACCATTCGTACTAATGGGAATACTCTGCGGTCGATTCCCAAGCTTTGCCTTGTTGAAAGAGTTAAAAGTTTTTAAAGCTTTCAACGGTGAGAGTACGTTCAGAGTATAGCTACGCCAATCTTGAGGTGATACTTAGCATGATATATATCCACCCTAATGTAGTCAGCTTAATTATCATGAATAATTGTACAGTAGCTTGTTGGTTCAATGTTGCTCTCATTTTTATCTATTAGAATCCGCTCTTGCATACGATCGTACTAAGCTTATATAAATACCACCACTATCATTACAATAAAGTACTGGCTAACGTTTTGTCAAGTAATAGTGAGAAACACTTTGTGTTGTTGCATTTATATTTTCGTAGCTAAGAGAATAAGTAAACAAAAACGCTTGTCTTCCAAACATTACTTACTTACTTACTTAATTGGCGCTATACGTTCTTAAGAGATTTTGGCCGAGTTCAAAAAATTCCGCCAGTCACTCCTTCTTCCTGCTAACTGGCGCCAACCGGAAATATCAAGTGACGTCAAGTCCTTTTCCATTTGGTCTTTCCAACGCAGAGAAGACTGTCCTCTTCCTCTACCACCACCAGCTGGTACCGCGTTGATTACTTTGAGGCCTGGAGCGTTTTCGTCCATGGGCACGTCATATCCCAACCAACATAGCCGCTGTATTTTAATTCCCTAGACTATGTCTATTTCGCGGCAACGCTTATTCTGCTCATGGTTCCATCGTTATCATTCCTCTCGAACACCCAAGGACCGTCTCATCCGAGTGTCTATGCTTCAGCGCCATACAATAGCACGGGCATGATAAGAGACATATAGGATGTAGTTTTAGTTTGTCGAGAGAGGACTTTACTGCGCAGTTGCCTACTCAGCCCAAAGTAGCACTTGTTGGCAAGAGAGATTCTTCATTGGATTTCCAGGCGGAAATGTAGGTGTTAATGCTGGATCCCAGATAAACAAAGTCCTCCACTTTTTCGAAATTGTAATTGTGACTTAGTGATGGCAGGTGGTAATTAGTTTTACCCTCGTTCACCTCCAGACCCATACGTTTCGTTTCTTTAACCAGTTTGGAAAAAACAGAACCAACGGCGCGGTTGTTGGGGCCGATGATATCGATATCATAAGCATCGGGCTCGTTGAAACAAAAATAATAAGCAGGAAATGTGGTCTCATTACGCGTTGATATCTGATTGTTGAACATTGCTCTCAGAGAGCTGGAGTGCAAGTCGAGTGGCGAAACGGCCGGTTATCAGTCGTGACTGCAGCTTTTGGACGTCGAGCTTTTCTTGTGTCACTGATTGCGCTATTTTTGCTGCATAGCGAACCTTGGCTATGACAAGATGATAATCCGAGTCGATGTTAGCTCCTCGAATACTGTGCACATCTAACACACTGGAAGCATGCCTTCGGTCTACCACAACATGATCAACTTGACTTCGTGGTATTGCATCAGGAGATAGCCATGTAGCTTGATGTTTCTTTTTTGGTTGGACCTGCTACTACATGCTACCATATTTCTGGCCCCGGCGAAGTCAATCAGCCTCAGTCCGTTGGCGGATGTTCGTCGTGTAGGCCAAATTTACCAACTTTGGGACCAAAGATCCCTTCCCTTCCCATTTTGGTATTAAAATTGCCTAGCACGAATTTTATGTCGCGCCAGGGGCAGCGTTCGTGCGCGTGCTCAAGGCGCTAATACAAATGATCTTTGGTCACATCATTTTTAACTTCCATAGGGGTGTGGGTGCAAATCAGTGAGATGTTGAAGAACCACGCTTTGATACGAATCGTAGCGAGATGCTCGTCCTCCGGAGAGAACGACACTACTTGGCGACGAAGTCTCTCTCCCACCACAAATCCAACACCGAACTTGCGCTCCTTTACATGGCAGCTGTAGTAGACGTTGCTAGGTCGGATTCTCTTCATTCCTTGCCCCGTCCATCGCACCTCTAGGATGGCGGTGATATCAGCCTTTGCCTTTACGAATGACCGGGTTTCACCCGGCCAAAGGCTGTTATTTCGGCGATCCAACTCTGTTTAGATCGGCGCATACCATTTGTCGTGTATCATCTCTGGAGCAATCCCTCGCAGCACGGTTGCTCCACACACTTCTGCTCAGGGCTGGAGTCGAATCCAACCCAGAATCGGAAACATATTTCTGCTGTGTATGCCAGCGAAGTCTGCATCCAAACTCCACCTCGGTAAGGTGTTATACGTGCGATGGATGGAGCAATCTTAAGGTCTGCTCCGGATGTGGACCACACGGTATGTGGCCGTGTGATGTTCGCGCTCTCAAGCGCCAATGGTCTCTACGGCTCAAAAACTCGCGCCAATTGCCCCGGTGCCACCCAGCTCCCAGGGGGCCTCCACGGTCCAAGAATCAATCAGCAGCACGCACACTCCCCATCTCTCTCAACCCATCTATCCTCATCCCGCTCCCAACCAAGTGTTAGTGCTACCCAGCAGCTCTTGGTGCCCCACACTGTCTGTTCCGTGTGTCAGGCTAGAATGCTCCGAAACGTGGTATTAGTTAGGTGCAATATGTGCCAAGGCTGGTGACACTTTCGAAAGTTTTCTGGTCTGCGCACCCATGTTGCAGAACTCTGCAGCCACATACGCCTCCTCTGACGCTGCCCCCAATCTCCACCAGGCAGCAACCTACACAGCGGCTAGCGCAACTGAGGCAAGGTGGACAAGCGCTCCCGTCCCTTACACCTCCCATCGCGTCGACTCATCCTGGGTAGATTAAGCTCCGGCAGATAAACTGCTACGGACTCCAGAGTACGATCGAGGAGATAGCTGATTTTATGAGGGGGCATGGTCTGCTGATAGCTGCGATGCCAGAGGACGCAACTGCACAGCAATTCAACTCTGCTGAACTGCAACGGATATAATGTGCATCGTAAGCATCGCTACCGTGATAAAGGTGGTGGCTTAGCATTCATCACACACCACACAGTGCAATATCTTACTATCGAAGAAGACATTGGCCGCAGGGATACTACCCTTGAATGTCAGGACATAGCTATTCGGTCAGGCCATGTCGAGCTCGAAATATTTAATATATATACCCCCTGTTACCTGCTGCCCGGCAGGATATCACCCTGACATAGGTGCACTCCTCAGAGGGGAAACCCGTTTGGTAGTAGGTGACTTTAATGCGGACCACGATCTATGGCATTCAATTCTGCCAGCAGATCGTAGGGGAAATGAATTGGCTGAGCAGATAGACGATTCGACATTCTGCACAATGAATGACGACACCCCCGCCAGGATTATGGGTAGTTGCAGTAGTTCGCCTGACCTAACAATAGCTAGTGCAGGTCTGATAAATATCATAACGTGGCGACCTATGCTATCGATTGGATCAGACCACCTACTCATATTCATCACGATTGGCAGACCTGTCGACTTTGTCTCCGCGGATCGAAAGACTTTTATCAACTTTAAAAAAGCTGATTGGCCCGGATTCGCGGAGTTCACCGAGAGTGCCTTCAGTGCCTTGCCCACACCAACAGATGTTCACGCTGGCGAAAGACAGTTCCGCAGGGTTGTCAAGATCGCTACGGCCCGCTTCATTCCCGCTGGACGAATACCGGAAATTCGTTCGTATTTCCCAGCGGAAGCGGCAGCACTATCCAACGAACGTGACCACCTTCGCCAGTCCGATCCCAAAATCCCCGCATCAGGAACTTAAACGTGGAGATTCGGACTCTGGTAGACGAACATAAGCGGAATAAGTGGAAGGAGCACGCGGCAGGTGTGGCAAGCTTTAAACCACCGTGAGGTTATTGTCCAACCCGCCGAAGCGTGATAATCGAGTGGAGATTTCATTCGGTGATCGTGCCTCGTCGGACCCGAAGGGATGCGGAAAGTCTCCAGAAGGCTACGCAAACTGCCAAAACCTAGCGTTCCACTTGCCTTCACCTGTAGCGAGGTTGCGGATGCCATCGGGAAGGGAAAGCCTCCAAGTCCATAGGTCCTGATGAACTAAGCACGTTGATGCTGAAAAATTTGGGCCCCTAGGGAGTAGCATATCTTACGACACTTTTCAACCTGTCGATGGCCACCCTCATCATTCCGGAGATCTGGAAGACTGGGAGGGTGATACCGCTATTGAAACCAAGGAAACCGGCCGAAAAGAGGGAATATTATCGACCGATTTCCCTTCTTTTACCAATAGTAAATACACTCGAGGCTATGCTACTTCTCTATTTCACACACCACCTGGACCCAGCTAAGCATCAACATGGCTTCCGGAAAGTTCAAAGTACAACAACAGCACTCAACGTCATAAACACCCTGGTGATTCGTGGCCTCAACCGTAACCATCCCTATGAGAGAACGGTCTTAGTGGCGTTGGACCTATCAAAGGCTTTTGATACGGTCAATCACTCAACGCTACTTGAAGACGTGGAGACATCTACTCTCTCGCAGGGTCTGAAACGGTGGACTGCGAACTACCTGAGTGGTCGACAGGCGTCGGTGTATTTTAGAGACTCAACACCAAAACCGAGAAAAATTAAACAAAGGGTACCTCAGGGTGGCGTTCTCTCCCCGGTTCTGTTTAATCATTACATCTTGAAGCTCCCTCAACCACCCGAGGGGGTCGGAACTTGTTTCTGTCCCCTGCTAAGCCCTCGGCGACCTTATTTACCACCTGCAATTAAATATACATGTGGCAGTACACCTGTACCGACAGTAAACCATCCAAAAATCTTGGGTGTTACGTTTGACAGCCTGGCCTCTTTCTCTGTGCACACAACTGCAGTCGTCAATAAAGTACAGAGCCGCAAGCACTCAAGGGGCAAAGACAAAGAAACGCTGTTGGCAACATACAAGGCGTTTGGCCTTGCGGTTTTAAACTTTGCCGCTTCAATTTGGTCGTCTGGGACAAGCAGGACCCAGAACGCAGCACTCCAGACGGCAACGGGATGCCTTCTGATGTCTCTTGTCGAACACCTCCCAGTTAGGGAGCACAACTTTCTGCTCACCAGGCAGTTCCTCGTTGGTTGCCATCGTAGTGGCCACCCAAACGGGTACCTGCTTGTTGAGGATCTGCCTCCGAGACACGTCAGGGGGCATCTCCTTGATATGTCCGTTAAGATCCAGTCGCACACCACCAACAGACTGGACCCTGCTGTCTACCGGGTAGTCTTGAACGACATTCACCGAGAGACAATCACCACCTTCATCAACTCTCGCCCTGTGAATGCCGCCCTAGAGGTCAAGTCACCACCCATAGCAGAGGAGGAGCTCCAGCTGCCTCGCGAACCCCGTGTCACTCTGGCCCAACTACGTTCCGGATATTGTAGCAGGTTAAACTCCTAACTATCCAGAATTAACCGAGACACACTCAATGTGTCCCGCATGTGATAAGTCCCCGCACGATACCGCTCACCTTTTCGCATGCCCTATAAAACCGACTCTTCTGAACCCCCTTTCCCTTTGGTCCGACCCTGTCAAAACTGCGCGTTTCTTGGGCCTGCCCCTAGATGAGTTTGATGATAACGACCATGGTTGAACCGATCTTGCAGGGTCTGAGTAACCGCTACGGTCATTCCAGGTGCATGCCCTTAAATTAATTTAAACAGTTGCCGTGGACGACATCAGAATAGGGAAGATTAATCACCTAAGTCTTGGCGATCATCATCGGCTTTGAAATTTTCACATGTATTTTGGAGGTCCGTAGCATACCATTTAATAAGTAACATTTAATTCAGTGCAACATAAAAATTATTTGATTTCAGTATTTGTTTACATTAAGTTAGATTAAATTAGAAAATGTTATTGTTGAGCAGTTCTTACGATGTTCGGCAACATTTTTTGTACACTCTTCAACGATTTGATTTGACGGTAAAGCCCTGCCATTTAGATCACGTGGCGTCTGCTTCCAGTGAGGCATTCCAACTACGAAACACAATGGTTGTCGTTTGTAAACAAATTGATTTGATTTGTATTTATAAACGGATTGGAGTGCGCCAAGAGGAGAGAGTAGAATGCGTTGCAAATGTGGCGTACTGCATACAAAAACGCACACAACGTGCTATAAATGGCATGGCTATTATGTTTGGGGTGAACGAATTCCAACAAGGGAGTTTACATGAGGCGGTTTTACAGCCTAAGTTGAATGCATCCGTTGCCTGATGTAAACGGCCATTCAACTAATTGCCTGCAACGAAGTAGAGTTTCAGTCAACTTTACATTCAACTTTTGATTCAACTAATCGCCTGTGAAAAATTATCAATGTGAAAAAATGGAAGACATCGAGTTTTAATGTGAAGGTGATAATGATGAAAGCAAAGATGGTGATAATGCGAATTTATCTTAGCGTCTGTGCTGTGCCATGAAAAAACTTCTCACAAAAATCATCAGCCATTCGGGGTAGGCATAAAACTGTATATCTCTAAATTTGTATTACAATATCAAGACGCACACCACTAACTGTAGGAGGAGTTCGGCTTAGATCATGCGCCAAATTATTATTTTTATTGTTATGTTTATGGCGCTTTATTGTTATGTTTATGGTGTACATGAAATTAAAAGAGAGGGACGCATTCCTACAAAAATCAAAATTTAAAATTTTACTCGGATATTGTTCGGTAAGTTTATCTACATCAAATAATAAATTATTTTCGCCGTAAATCCTTTTTTTCTCGCCAGCATAGTAGGCGTACATATCGCCATTTGTCGTAAAATGCCGAGTATTCGTAAAATGCAATACCGCGTATATACCAAAAGGTCCAAAATTTAAATTTGGTAACCCTGAATCCTATTCAGATCCCTAATATGCTGATGCTAAAACTCTGGCATTTGTACCAAAAAAATACCTAAAATAGCACTAAAATGCAAAACCGCGAATAAAACATAAAACAAAGTTTGGCTGCAATACCGTTGTGCAGAGCTGAAGCATCAATCCTCAGTCGGCACAGTTTCTCAGTGAAAAATGCTAAAACTTCAGTTGGATTCTAATAAAATTGTTGGTTTCTGTTATATCCTATGATTCGCTACAAAAATTAATTTGATATTAGCTTTTTATTAGAGAAGATAAAAAATTATGAAAATATATTGTCGTTACTAAAATAATCGAAGGAATATTTTAACTTATTCTGCTACCCTGGAAATCCCCGATCTACGTGCAGAAAGTACAATGGAGAAGAATTTTTAGCTAATTACTTTTTAATAATAATTTAAATATTTTAGAAAAATATGGTGCGACTCCACCGCATTCCACTGAACTACGCTTTCGTCCATGTGGCGAGCCAACTCTTCCCCAATAGCAGTTCCTCAACAGAAATAAAATTATTTGGAATCTTCATAAAAGCAATGGTACGTATTTCCATGAAAATTTCGAATTTTAGAAAAGTATAAACGCGCCCCGTTTCCTGTAATAGATAAACATATTGTGTTTGTAATTATAAAAACTTCCTTTGCTGCCTACTCAATATGATCTAACAGCAGTAGCATTATGTCTGAAGTAAGTGAGAGATAACAGTTTATGATAAGTGTAAGTATTTTAAATCACGGACCGTAACTGTTATATCAGAAATATTATTGAATCCATGTTTTGATTTTTAGCTTTTTGATCAAATTTAAGGATTATTTGTATATGTGCGTATTTATACGTATTTGCTGAGTTTTATTTTTCTTTCAATAAATAACTCCTATTAAATGAGAAACAAACCTTAACCTGTGAGTTTTACTTTTCTGTTGTAAAATAAAAAAATATTATATTATTTTGTAAGTTTTACTTAACACTCACTGGCCTACATAACTACATATACATATATGCACATACATATATAACCACTTAACACAATTCGAAACACTCGCAGTGATGATACATTGTTATTTTTATTGGTCCTCTAAGAACACTATTCTACATATATATAAAGTAACTATTATCACATACAGGATCATATATTCCCGAATACTTTTTCACTTTGCTAAATGATTACCACCTGATTGAATAAGTTTAATGTAATTGATGAATTTATGAAAGTTAAGTATACAATAAAAAAAAAATTTAGATGTACATATATACATATGTGGTTGTGAGTATTTTCGCTAAAAGAGGAGCTCTGGCGAATGCAAGTGATGGATGTATCATATATGTATGTCAAAAATTTCCTTTACCAAAATTTAAGAACATAATGTAGAGAAAGTTAGAGTGATAAAGGTTAAATTTACAATATTTTTAAAAATTATGTTTGTCGTCACAAAATACATATTAACTACATGCATGTTCATTGGCGTATAATACACATATATTCTTATAGTTACGTTTAAGCTTTGTGAGAAATTTTGATTTATTTCTAATGCTGACGAAGGGAGGATAACCATACAGAGGGATATGAACCTGAGCGGCCGAAAGACTCCTGAGTTGAGTCAGTTGTTGTCAGGAGATGAGAATTGGCCACCCAAATAGTTATAATCCTCAGCTGGACCGTAGGCCAACAAACCCTAAAACACCATTCGTAAAAGAATTTAAGCTTTTAAAATCACCTCTTGAATTTGCACAAAAAAATGTATACCAATAAAATCAGTAAAAAAATGGCAGGGTCACGCAATAAATTTTTTTGAGCTGTGGCATCGTCATCGCTGGAATTACCATTTTTAAGTTTAAATCTGTGTTTGAGCTTTCATTTATGGGTTTTAGATACCTAAAATTCTCACTAACTACAAAAAAATTTCAAATCTGTTAAGAGTATAAAAACCTGCTTTTCCGTTGTAATAGCACTTCTTACATGATAAACACCTTACCTTACACCTCAACCCCATTGAAGATCTACGGGCTATCTTGAAGCGGAAGTCGAAACATTAATCACGAAATGGCAATGGCTTGTTAACCAGTAATTAATGGTGCGTTATTGTATTTTTACGAACGATTTTGAAATTAAAATTGTCTTTTTCAGTACCAACAATAACTTTACTTGGAAATTATTCAGAAAGCAGCAATGGCGAACAAAACCAGACGAATGCTGATTTTTTACATTATGATCAAGGTGTAAATGCCGCATGCATTTTATAAAAATTCCCTTTGATTTCTAATAATTTTATACTCCCATTCGACCACATAAAATATGTACTTTTATATGAAAAAATGTGTAAATATTCTTCTCAAAGATTAAAAAGTGTTGATTAAAATTTTTGGAGTTTTTATAAATTTTGTGTAAAGTTTGAAACATTAGTTTACATGGTTTTTTTTATATTATGAGCAATGGTTTTATATAAAATTAACATCGAAAATGTATCATGAAAAACCTTGCTAATATTGTAGAAATATCACTATTCGGCCGGTTTTGCTCGCCTGTCGAGAACCATTTCGGAGATCACCACATCATCTCCTCATCATATTTCTTCTCACTAGACTTCCATAGGCCTCGAACACAAGTCCTCTACCACGGGATACAGTGCAAGCACTTGAACCAAATAAGTTATTGGCTTTGCAAAGACAAATTCAAGTGGGGTAGTTTGCCGCTATTACATGAATGTATGATTGCTGTTGGTTATAACAAATCTATTTTGATATTATTTGTAGAATAATTGTTATGGTTGGTGCGCTTATTCATCACATACAAATATTCATATTTTCGGCTTATTTATTTGTATCAACAATAATTTTATGAACTTCAGACCACTTATTTATTTAAAATTTATTGAAAAACAGGTCGTGGGTACGAATCCACTGTAATTGTTGCTTTTTTAATAACTTCCACATAAATGACTGGACTTCAGCTCATAAAATTAATGTTGATATATATAAATAAGACGAAAAACTTAATATTTTTTCTTCGCGATCCGTTTTTGGAAAACTGTATAAAGAGTGTTTTTTGGACTGATAGAAATTTCGATAGGTATGTTAAATTTCGAACAACATTTACTCTACTTGGTAAAAACCAACAACAAGACAAAGAACTGTACGTACAGAAGAAAATATTGGTGATGTAAGTGATAGTGTTGGAGAAGATCTGAATTTGTCTATTCGCCGCCGTGCTCAACAAGTTTTTGCAGTGGTTAAAAATTTGACTGATCGCATCCGATTCACCAAAGCTGGTCGTTGTGGACATATGCCAGAAATGGTTTTAAATATTAAATTTCATGAAAATATCTTTCAAATAAAAGAAAATTTGGCATCATACTTCATTTTTTATGTGTTTTATTTCAATTTAAAGTTCTATCAGTCTAAAAAAACACCCTTCAGTAATTGGTTGGGATGTAATATGCAAAGAAAGTTGTAGGTTAACGCTCGAGTCTGGCTGTAAGTGCATGAACGACGTGATGTACTGGTTGCTGGCCAAAGCAGATTCCAAATCAGTTAAAAATGTGTTGCAGAAATACGGCAACTATTTTACGGAGGATTTGTAAGACAGGTTCTCTCAGGATCCTCTAACTTGATAGGTTTCTTGCAGAAGCAAGACGGTTCCTGGACCTCAACGGGAAAGGAAGCCCTTGAACTGCTACTAGACACCCACATCCCTGGGAACGCAACTGCTGTGGAAAGAATTCCGCCGTTTATTTCTTCCAACCCCGTCAACGTACCGGTTTCGGAAGAAAAGGTTAAATGGGCTATCCAAAGCTTTAGGCCATACAAATCTGCACGGCCGGATGGGATAATACCTGCTCAGCTAATTAAGATACTGGAGGTGTCTGCAAAATGGCTCTCTACTATTTTCAGGATCTCTTTTAATTTAAATCGCATACCGTTGGCATGGAGAAATGTCACGGCTGGCACCAAGGTGCAAATATCTAGTACGATCTGCATAAGTGGGGCGCTCAGAACCACTCCAAATGAGGCCTTGAACGCCATTTTAGACCTCCTTCCGTTAGATTTGGTTAGACAATAGATGGCAGGGATGACTGCTTTGCGACCAAGAGAAACATCCAAGTGGCACCCTGAAAGCCAAGGGCACTATTGTATTTTGAACAAGTTCTGCTCTATTCCGAGCAGCACGAACCGGTGTGCTTTGACATCGGTTTCTGAAAGTAACTTTATTACACGAATGGAGGAATGGAAACTTGAGTTTCATACTCCACCTGATAGCATTGTTATCTACAGATGGCTCGAAACTCGATAATCAGGTAAGAGGGGGCGTTTTCTCACGAAACGCTATCCTGCAAATCTCCTTCAGGTTACCAGATCACGGTAGAGAAGATTGGGACTGGGATTATAGGAAGAGACATCTTAATTTTTAGTGACAGTCAGGCTGCAATCAGAGTTCTGAGCTCTCTCACGTTTAACTCGAACATCGCGCTGGACTGGCGCTTATCTCTACATCTGTACAGGAAATGGTCAAGCAGAACAGACTGTAGGTACCTCATTTGGGTCCCTGGTCAACGGGGCATAGAGGGAAACTGCATGGCAGATGAACTTGCAAGACAAGGTACGACCAAGCAGATTCTTCAGGATAAAGAACGCATGGGTATGCCGTTTGCCACTTGCAAACTGCTACTCAGAGATTGTACATATAAACAAGCTGACAATAGATGGAGGCAAAATACGGCCTGTCGAACCTCAAAGCAGACGTGGCCCAAATGGGATCGGAAACGGTCGCGCAGCGTTCTCTCTCTAAGAAGGGAACACATTTCGAATGTGATCGGAGCTCTAACAGGGCACTGTCTGATAGGTATACATTCTGAAAGGTTGGGAGTGCCCTTCCGAAGATGCTGTAGAAGCTGCAAGAATGACGAGGAGGAGGAAACGATCTTGCATTTACTGTGTAGGTGTCCTGCACTGTGTAAAAGCAGAATGTGATATCTGGGATCACCGTTTCTGGATGACCTTAGTAAGGTTTCAAGCACCGAGGTAAATTGTCTGTTGAAGTTCAGCAATGAGGCAAACTGGTTTGATAAGGGGTAATATCTTTTTGGATGGTACAAAACTTTTCTTTGGCCTAATACTGGCCTAAGTGAGCCGCTGAAGACGGCTGGCACTCCAACCTAACCTAAGAGCAATTAGGCCCGGCTCGTAGGCAAAACAGCCTTCACTACTTTAAACATAACAGCAGAATTCTGCAATGCAAGCAATATACATCGTTCTTAACACCAGAGGGCTTATTTGAGCGTAATGTAATGTCATATAGTTTGCGCAACGCGCCAATGGTATTCCAAGAAAGATGATGAAGTTGATCAGAAATTTGAAGTATGTTGAACATATTGTGAGTTATGTAGACAAAATCATCCTCACTCCCAAGTATGCAGAGCAAAACATCGTGGTATTATCTGAGTTCCTACAAGCGGTAAAAGAACCTGGAATCACGTTGAGACCATCCAAAAGCAATTTTTCAGCTATCATAATTAATTTCTTGAGACATGTAGTCAGTTCAGAGGGTATGCAGTGGGGCGAAGAGAAAATCAGATGCATTAAAGATTTTCCTAGACCGAGTGCAATCACTAAAATCAGACAATTCCTTGTTTTCACCGGCCATTTCCGGAAATTTGTCAAAGGGTATGGACTCATCACTAAGCGGTTAACAGTTTTACTGAAAAAGAGTGCAAGCTACGAATGGTCGAAAGATAAAGAAGAATTGTTTACAAAACTCAAAGAGATTTTAGTCGCTCAACCACTTTTGGTTATATTTGCCCCTATGAAACAACATGAAATGCATACGGACGCAAGTTAGAGGACGAAAATTGTAAACCGGTCCAATATTAGAGCCGCCAATGCAACTCAGCCGAACCTGGGTACCCACGTCACCTAGGACACCTTGGAGGTTCTTGCAATTGTAGAATCACTGGAAAGATTTAGAGTATTTCTGAGTAAGGAGTGTTGTATGAACATGGTTAAGGGAAGTACAAAGGAGAGTATGTTGCATGTTGCAGATGTACTACCTCTTCCATTCAGGCATCCATTCATCGACCATGTGGGTCCATTTCCCAGAAGTAAATCGGGTAATATCGACGTCCTAGGAATGGTTTGCGATTTTAGCAAATGATGTAAATTTTTGGACATTCGTTACGAGTTACATCCGACCGTGGTATGGCATTCACGTCCAAGCATGTCAAAACAGCAGTAGGAACTTCAAGAGTGAATGAGCAAGCTGAACGTGCTAACAAAACTTCGCTCAGCGCTCGAAGATGCATTGTAGAAGAGAACAACTGATGGAGCTTAAACTCTCCTAACTAACTAGTATTTTTCTTAATTCGAGGGATATTACCTATGTACTATCGGATGATCTTGAAGTTGATGTCAGACATAGAGGAGAAGCAGAACACGTCAAACATAATGGCCGAACGGAAAAAAGAGAAGAACTGTACAAAAAACGACAGGAAGGAAGTCGCAGAAGCACAAAGTGGGCTATGTTCCGACCGCTAATGTGTCACATATATTGTAAATTATACTTGAAATTTCACATTAAATAAATTTGAATATTGATTACACTGCGTAACAAAAATTTCAAAAAAACCTGCGGTCATGATTTTTTTAATAGTTTTTATTAACATTAGTAGCAGGCTTACGAACTGTGTTTTTACTTTTTTTGGATTGGCTCTAGTTCTTGAGATAAACGAAACTTAAAAAATTAATTAATGTATGCACAACATAAGTGGTCAGTATGCGTGGACTTGAAGATGGTGAATTTTTTATTGGGCCAACAAAGTGGGTATACTAAATACCCCTGTTTTATATGTTATGGGACAGTCGTGCAAGAAATGAACATTGGATTAGAAAGGACTGGCCGGTGAGAGAAAATATGGAGGTAGGAACAGCAACTGGTAAGCCGAGAAAAGATCATTCTTCCACCACTTCACATCAAGCTTGGGCTAATGAAACAGTTCATCAAAGTCCTTGATAAGACAGGTGACTGTTTCGAATATGTGTGCGAAATTTTTCCAGTCCTTGTATTCTTTTTATACAGGCGCGCAATAAAAATATAATTTAAATCCATATCGGTATTTCTAATTAGGTTTTTTCGTGAAATATTTAAAAGTCTTTATCTGAAAAACTAGAGCCAATTCGACAAAACTGATATATTTTTATGCAGACCCTAAGATGTGCTCTCTATTTATAAAGGGTTTTTCAATAGGGACGCTAGAAAAGTAGTCCGATAGTGACAGCAAACGACGCCATATTTTTCCCCGCTCTTTTGACATTTCTCTTCAGTAAGGTTTGCCATTTCATCATGGAAAGATATACGATCCAACAACGAGTCGAAATTATTAAAATTTACTACCGAAATTCGGAGTCAATGGCCTCAACTTTAAGAGCGCTACGCCCAATTTATGGTCGTCGTCATTTCTGGCTGAATGGTTTCGTCAATAAGCAAAATATGCATTATTCGGCAGGCAGTAATCCACACGTACTCCATGAGTCAACATTGCATCCCGAAAAAATTACGGTTTGGTGCGGTTTATGGGCCGGTGGCGTCATTGGGCCGTACTTCTTCCATGATGATCAAGACCAGCACGTTACTGTGAATGGGAATCGCTACTTGGACAATATGTGGTTCCAACAGGACGGCGCCACAAGCCACACAGCGAATGTCACAATTGATTTATTGAAAACCAAGTTTGGTGAACGTGTTATCTCACGAAATGGCCCAGTCAATTGGCCGCCTCGGTCGTGCGATTTGACGCAGTTAGACTATTTCCTGTTGGGCTACGTCAAGTCTTTGGTCTATGCCAATAAGCCAGCGACGATTGATGAACATCGTACGAATATCGAACGTGAAATTGCAGCAGTATCAGCCGTTTTATCCTTGAATAATTGGGTTCAGCGTCTCGACTTCTGCAAGCGTGCCCGTGGTGCCCATGCAAAAGAAATCGAGTTCCATACATAATGGCATCGAATGTACTTTCACAGGAATAAAGAATTTAATTCATATCCCAAACCGTTTTTGTTTTATTTAAAAAAAACTTTTGTGCGTTCCTATTGCAAGGCCCCATACCTATCTGCATACATTTATATCTAGTCATACCTATACTTTATTGCTTCCAAGTTCTCCTTTTTAAAATCATGATTTACATATCAGTATTGTCTTTAATATAATTTGTAACTTAATCTTCATATGTACTTATTTTAAGCGTTCACTCTCGTATTTTTTATTGTTGTACTACAAAAGACATATTTGATCTTGCTGTACTAATGTGTTAATCAAAAAATGGAAATGACAAAAAAGAATTACCTTAAAGCCTAAACTGTTATATAATCTGAGGCTATTTTCTTTGAACAAATATTTTATTTTTATTTATAAAAAAAGTTTTTGGAAGTATATAGTTTCAAATATAAGTATTTCGGAGAGACATTAGGATCTACTTGAACTGGACCTATTTGAATACATCCAAAAATGTAATTATTATGATTCCATTGAAAATATTTCTAAATATTTTTATGCGTACTTTTTTTGATAGTCTATCATTGATAGCATATCTATTTTGAAAAATATTGAAAAAAAATATTTCTTATTTATAAAGCAAAATCCATTTTTGGAGTTATTTTCATGCTAATCTTAACAATTTTCCGAAATATTTTGATAAAGGCCTTAAAATATGAGACATTTTGTAATTCGCATTTTTCTTTGTCCGCCCTAATGTGTGTACATATGTACGTAGGAGATAACGATTCAATGTATACCAAGGCAAAGAGTTGCAAAGTAGTCAGTTACGATACTTATAAGCCTGCCCTCATAACGAGTAGATTGATTTCAAGTACCTATGTATTTACTCGAATAATATACCTTTCAACGACATTGGCAAGTATATGCTGACCAATAAATATCTAATCATGAATTGTATAATTTCTTAAAAGTAGTATGTCTAAAAAGTAGTATGTCTAATCAGTAGGGTTAATAATCATGCCGAACTATTTTGTCAATACAACTGTCTACTGAAAGTGGTATTTTAACACATGAAGTTCATAATGCTAGGATAAGCTTTTCTTAAAATCCACGTTTGTATTTACAACCATACCTATGTTCATATTTACATACATATGCATTGCTGGTATACTTGTAAATGAATATTAGTATTACAGGTAATGGGAATAATCTTGAAATAAAATTAAATATAAATTGTATGTGTTACACACTAACGATTGATTTACTGAAGGTGTGGTCAAAAGCAATTCAAATAGTTCGTAAAAATTTATTTTTCTTTAATTATTCTAGTTATTGTTATCAATTAATTAAATTTTTCCGTAGAAACAACACACGATTCCGGCACGTTTAAATATTTTATTTTTCTGATTTGATGAACGAACGCAAAACTTTTCACAGCCAAGGTTTTTGGATTCTTCTGCATGACTTGCCAATTAAGAAAAAATCTGTTTCTGGCTGTTTGATAAAAATGGTCTTTTATTTAAAATCACTTCAAAGTAGTTAGTAAAAAGTCATCTAGTTTTAGTAATTCATAATTTCTTTATTGCAGGGTATGTACACATTCATATATACATACATTATTTTTATATATATGTACATACGCAGTTTGGAATTTTTACTTTTTTTTGTTATTTAACAAATTACATTAAAAATGGGGTAAATCACTTTGAAATGTTAAATTGAAGCGAACTATATTTTGTACAACATAGATCAAAGATTTATCATATCAAAACCACTGAAAATGATTTCTCATTCACGACCATTTACATATGTACATGCATACAAATAAATCAAAATAAGTGCTGATATAATTCTTTATTTTTTTGGTTTTGGATTGCATCTATTAAAAGTGTTCAGATCAAGGAATACATATAGTACACCTCCACAATCCCCGTACGAAATATTTTCCCATTCCTTACACAAAATGTTTATTTGGTTTTATATTATATTTTTAATATATACATATGTGAATTTCTGTAAGACTAATTAGTACTATTTGCACTTATTGATTCGATACTTTTGTATTTTGATGTTTCTTTGGCATATTTTATTTATTTATTGCGTCATTATTTTATACTATTTAACACTAATGATTTTGTCTACATTTTTCTGCTGATGCACAACAATTCAACATACTTTGCTTGCTTTTCCAATTAGATACCTCGTTTGTACTTTAGAATTCGGTATTTAATTTAAAATGTATACTACCTCAATCAACGCGCGCGCGTTGTTCACTTTTGGACAATCGTTTACCTATTGCAGTAACACGTTCGTATAGATATGTACTTCAACTGACACTGAGAACAGTTGTCGAAAGGGAACATGCTTTTAAAAGCTTTCAAATAACATGTTAGCAGAAGTAGCATCAGTCGAGCAATGAACAGCACTCTGACACGACTCAATAATATCGGAAGAGTAATGTTTCTCCTATAAACATGTATAAAAGCTCACTATTTTATTTACATACATGCATATGAACAATAGGCCGGTTTCTTTGTAACATACATACAAAGGACGCTCCAACTGAGATAAAATTTCCTTTGCCATGCAAAAGCTGTTAGCATCTCTCATGAAACAATCTATTTGTTTAGTGCTATTTAAGAATGGAAAATAGTTGTGTTGGCAAATATTAGGTTGGCGTATATACATACAGATGTGGTATTGTTTATATCATAAGCAATAAAATTCAAAGTTCAAGTAAATTAATAAACATAAGTAAGTGGGCAACTGTATTATATTGAATTTTGTTGCTTAAGATATGAACAATACTGTATATTTAAAAATTCTATCCAAATAAGAACGGATTAGGACTTAAATTGAAAATGTATTTTGGAAATGTATTTTTCTTAATTTCTTATTTCATTCACAATAGCGCAGTTTTTTCACTTCCCAACATTGTATATGAGGCGGATCTTATTTCAATGCATAGTAGCTCGAATATTTTTCTGAGTTAGTGTTGTGCTACCTAGTGTTTTTTTGCCAGTCAGTTACAATGAAACAGGCCTGATATTACAAATGTTTATATATGTATTTAAGTTTGAAGAAGTGTGTGAGTGGGAAATATCGTAAATTATATCATAATTATACATACATGTACATATGTATATAAATATTTATAATTTATTCTCATATGGACTATTCTCATATGGACTATGTGTGCAGATATGCACATACATACATACATGCCTATGTACATATGTTAGTTTGTTTATAAAAGTATATACATACATTTTTTGACACCAATTAATTAAGCAAGAGCTCTTTATTACTATTATTTTAATTTTCAAAAGTTAAGTTGGGCTTACTAAGAGCTAAGTAGTAATATTTGGGCAAAAAATATTTCATACAAATACTTGTATATATGCATATAAATATATTGTATGTTTTACGTTAGCTACATTTTATTAATTTGTTCTCTTATGGACTATTTGCGCAGATATGCACATACATACATACATGCCTATGTACATATGTTCGTTTGTTTATAAAAGTATATACATTTTTCGGCACCAATTAATTAAGCAAGGGCTCTTTATTTCTATTCTTTTAATTTTCAAAAGTTAAGTTGGGGTTACTAAGTGCTAAGTAGTAATATTTGGGCAAAAAATATTTCATTCAAAAATATAGTAATACCGCAGAGAGCGCTTATGTGTTTACATGCAAACATACATACAAATATGTATATGGTAGATGTACACATGCCTGTATATGTATATATACATACATACATTAGACGAGCACATATTTTTAAGAAGCATTTTTTAATTGTTCAAACTATTTAATATATGAGGCTACTAAACAAACCTAAACGTTTCTCATTACTTTTTAAACTTCTTACGGGTTTTTGATCACGCCCAAGTTATGTAATATAATTTCCTCATTGTAAAATAAAAAATGCGTATACAATACTTTTTCTGAAACATGCGGATGATCAAAATGTCGCTGTTGTGATATTTTTTATTGATTCCTGCTTTCGACATATTCTTAGTAAAAGCACATGTTTTTCATTAGTCTATTTTGATTTAGCCTTTCGAAAGCGTTAAAAAAATTATATAATTATATTTTTTAAACTTTGTGTACTTACTGCAAAAATAGTATTAATAGTATTAATAAGTATGCAAATAAAAATGAAATTGCCGCAAAGTGACACTTTCAATGTTTCAATGACAACCTTTGTAAAGATTCGCCAACTTTTCGAATTGCGATTGCATGTGCATATGGAAATGTTAATAAAAGCAAAAAATTTTTTATTGAGGCACGGTTTTTTTGAGAATGTATTCTATCTAACAGAACGAAAAAAGTTTTTTTAATACATGCAGTGATCATAAGTGCTGCCAGGAATTATTTAACCTCTTGAAAAGAGCTAAAAATGGTTTAAAAAATCGTTGCAGGAAAATATTCAATAAGTAATGGTATAGAAAAATAATGAATTATGTAAAAAATTTCATATTTAAGCTTCAATAAACGCTCACAACTCAGCAAAACGCACCAAAAAATAAAAACTGGAGAATTAAAAGAAAAAGTTTGACTGTTTAGCGGCTTCTTAAATTAGGCGATTCTGCTGCCAGTATCTTGCACAATATGTCTTGGTAACACGTCGAAAGCGTTAATACCCTTATAGATTGTATAAAATCGTGGTAAAGAGTATTCATATATCAATGTAATCAGACCCTTCTTCTTCTTAATTTTCAGAATCAAGTAGTACTTGTTGGCTATAGCGATTCTTTCTGACATTTCGAGGCTGACATTCTTTTTGGTGTTAATGATGGTTCCAAGATTAACAACGTTCTCTACTTTGTCAAAATTATAACTGTCAACGGTGGGAGACGCAAATGCTCTGAGTGTTTATTTCTGTGGACATTTGGAAAACCCACTTAAGTCTAAAAACCAAATTTTACAGGAGAGCGAAAAAACACATTTTACTGTTAACAAAACTTTTGTTGATACATATTAAAAAGAAATAGGACCATTACATAAAAGGGTCATGATTTCTTATGATTTTCCAGTTAACTATCTTCGACTAACCGCAACAGTTTTATTTTAAACCAAGTTTAAAGGAAATAAGTGCTTCTTCCAAACTAATTTAAAAAAAAAAATATCCGCTTATGTCAGGTAAGAGCATTTACAAAAATTACCTGAGACGAAACATTTTATAAAATTTTTAACCTATTACGACTTAAGTTCCTTTTTCAAACATTTTAATGACAAAAACCAGACTTAAGTGGATAATCTAAAATTCATTTTTATTTATAAAAGACAAAATATGCAAGTTCTTTATGTAATTTACAATAGAAAACTCATAAGTAAAGGTTTAAAATAATTTGCATTTAACAAAAGAATTTTTAAACAATAAAAGAAAATTAACATCAGTAATACAATAAAATAAATAGGCACTTCAATACAGATGCGTATATGAACACAAATAAATATATATTTTTTAATTTTATTAATTAAATTTTTAGAGATTTTCTTCAATTTCATCCAAATCTGAATCTATTTCAACCTCGGATTCTCCTTCAACTTTAAGATTTTGGTAAAAACTGTGCAGCTCTGGGTTGACCAACGGCAACATATCTAGCAAATCGCGTTTTTTGTTTGCAGAAATAGGGAGAGGACCCGTATATGATTTTGCAAGCTCATAGTTTTGATCTCTTTTACGCCGTGCTTTTATGTTTAATTCCTTAAATGGATCGTCCAAGCCAAGAGAATATTTGTAGCGTATCAGTCCAGGCTCCTTTTTCACATACCGCAACAACCTTACCAACTTCCACTCAAACTTTTCACCTAAAATATTGTAAGAAATAATAATTTTTCAATAAGAAATAAGCAAAAAATATGATATAAGTAAAATACTAACCTTCGGTGTTATTGTTTCTCCAGGTATATTTGTCTTTCATCAATGCATTGAAATTGTAGAATTCTTCTTGCTTCATCTCCTGAGTAATATACTTTTGGTTTGTAGCAGCAATTAAATTTGACCAGTCATGGGGATGTTGAAGAGAAACAGAAGTGTATTTCTTTTTCTTTTCTATCTGTGCGTGAACTATATAACATTCTAGATGGGTATGCCCAACAACCAGAAACTTGTGAACAATTGTTCCAATTGTGGGATGATCTTCTAACAGCTTTGCAAACATAGCACAAATATACGAGTTACGATTTTGACCAGTGCATGAATCACTGTATAAAATGACAGGCTTTACGTCATTAGATAAGCTTGCGAGGCACTTATAAATGCAAGAGCCGATGTCATTAGCTCCGCGCTTCGCAATAGCTTCATGCCAAATGTAGCAGTTGGCCTTGTTGGTGGCACCATCATGAATAGTTAAGTTGAGGGTCCACAAGGGACGTTTATAAAAAAAAATTGAAGCTTTCAAATAAAGCGTTGGCAGACACTGCTGCAGGTCGAAAGAAAACATTTTCACGGACTTATCTTGACGGGAGAGTTCTTTGTCCCTTTCCTTACAGTCATATGCGAAATCAGCAGGTTCATGGTGGTTTTTTAATTGTCAAGTAATCTCAGCTTTTTCCTCCATATTCTCAGTGTTTTTAATTTTTTCTTTCAATGTTTCGCATTGGGTACATAAATCAAGCTGGGGTTTTTTAAATTGAATGTCTAAAGTTTTAAATATTTCTTGAAATTTTGATTCTGACACCGGATTAGAAATATTTTCTTTATACAATCTATAGAGTGATGCCTGATTAATTCCTCGTTGGAAATAGATCTTGGTAGTATTGCGCCGACTGTAATGGCTTTCATATTTTGGTATAGAGTTTATAAAGTTCAAAACTTCGTTATGCTTCTCAACCGTAAGCTTGGTGCTTGGAGCACTCCATCCCCGGCGGTCATTTGGAGGGACTCCGCCGTATTCCGGTTTTGTTTTGTACATACAAATAGTTTTGATTCTCTGTTCTGTTTCGCCATACAATTGAAGGAAACATTTCTTGCAAACTTTTGTCTTTTCGGAATTAGTTTCGAAATGGTAAATAAAAACGTACTCTCTTTTGTTCGGGTTATCTAAGGTGGTAGTTTGTTTGTGCTGAACGTCAATTAGGGTTGATAGTATTTGCCGACGTGAGTTATAGCCCCTATTCCAATAACTTTTAAAGAGGATGGTTTGTTCTTCGAAGCTAATTTTTGTTTTGCATTTTATTCTACATTCCCCCAGAGCTTGTATATTTGTGTAATCACTGCAGTTTTTTCTAGACTTTTTGTATTCCTTGTTTAAATTTCTACCTGGCTTTTTAGTTTGTTTTGGTGATTTATTAGGAGTAGAAAAAACCTCGGCCTCATTCAAACCAGGTGAGACAAAATTATTGATGTTCGCTTCTAATACATTTTCCTAAATTTTTATGCTTTCAGTGGTGGCATTAACCTCAGAATTTTCACTTTAAGGTACAAAATCTGAGTCTAAAAATCCATTTCATGAAAGACGTCTTCTTCAGACTCGCTTTGACTTGTAAATTCATCAGAAACCTTGCGTTGTCGAGACTCAGAACGAACACGTGATGTGCTAGCTTCAAAGAAAAGTGGGGTTAAATCACAGTCCGTAACTCGCATTTGCTGATCTGTCACTAAACTTTCATAGGTTGTCTCTGTTGAATTGGATTTTAATATCTCTGTGTCTTTTTTTGACAATTTTCTTGCCATATTTGCAGGAATCTGTCCCCTTTTAATTGTAAAAACAACTTATCTGGCAAACTTTTTGTTATATGTATTTACATTAAAAAAGAAACACCTAAGTTCAATTAAAATACCCGCAAACTTAGCCTTTCTGTTCGGAAAATTTCAGAAAATGCTCTTAGCAGGACATAAGACCTGTTAACACGGTGAAAGTTGATCATAAAATAATTTTTAAAATGAACTGAACTCCTTTTATATTGGTATTATTTCAAGTTCTGCGCGAGGAAAAAGCACTTACACCGAGTTAGGTTGTTTTTCCAAAAGCAAAATAAAAAAAAGCGTCACATCAAGTTGACTTAAGATGGTTTTCTAAACGATAGTTAGAGGTTTATTTAGAACGTTTTTTCTCTTTTCTATCTTATCTGACTTAAGTTGTTTTCGCAAATGCACTAGGAAAAAATATCGACTTAAGATGCTTTTTCAAAATTCATATCTCAGTAGCAAGTCACGCTATCATCACGCCGATAAGACAGAAATGATCGTTATGAAAATGTGCTTTTATGATAAAGAAATTGGAAAATTTACTTATCTCGACTTAAGTGGGTTTTCCAAATGTCCACAGATTTGATGGCAGGGGGTACTTCGTTTTGTCCCCGTTCACCTCCACACCCATTCCCTTCTCTTATTTATCCAGCTTGGAAAATACAGAACTAACGGTGCGATTGTTGAGGCTAATGATGTCGATGTAAACCAGCAGATGCACACTCTTATAAAATATAATACCTGACCGGTTGGGAGTCACCCTGTCTGAAACCTCGTTTGGTATAAAACGGCCCGGAGAAGTCCTTCCAATTCAGTTTTCACACAATACGCTCTTTAGAGCCTTATTCGTCCGGCCGTATTTTGGAAGTGAGCAGGTAAGGTGCATGTACCAGCTCACCTGGTAACCCATCAGCGCCAGGGTCTTTGTTGTTCCATAGCAGCGACTTCATCGAGGTCAGGTGACGGGATGTTAAGCCAGCATCAACGATACGGGGCTCGGAATCTTTATCTTCTCCAGCAACGCTTTCGCTGTCACCACTTAGCAAAGTGGAGAAGTGTACCCTCCACAATTTAAGTGTGCTATGGATATCAGTCCTCAGGTTGCCTTTCTTGTTTTTACAGGAATTTGCCCCGCTCGTAAAACTTTCCGTAAGTCGCCGTAAATTCTATTCGAACTCACGTGTATCGGCCTCGTTCTTCTTTCTGAGAACAAAACGTCTCTTCCTTTCTCAACTCAAGATAGCGTTCCCATACGGCTAGCGTTGCGTCCGATCTTAGCGTGTTTTTTCGTGTGCTGAAATCCAATGACTTTTTCAGCCTCGGTACTTAGTTATAGAGGAATATGTTCTCAATGGCGAACTTCCGTTAGTTAGTACATGTAATCTGCGATTGCAACTTTCCGACGTCGAGCTTTTCTTGTGTATTTAGGAGGGTACGTACGTCTAATATACCGGAAATATGCCTACCCTCTGCTACATGTTTTTGGACCCGGCAAAGCCGATCAGTCTCAGTACGTTGGCAGAGATTTCGTCGAGGAGACTGAATTTTCTGACAATGTCACGATAGATCCTAATCCATCCTAGCATAGATGTCGCCAAGCACGATTTTGGTATCGTGACGAGAGCACCGCTCGTAAGTGCGTTTTAGGCGCTCGTAGAAGTGATCTTTGATTACATAACTCTTCTTTCTCGTTGGGGCGTCGACACAAATCAGCGAGATGTTGAAGAATCGAGGCGCTCATCCAACGGGGTGGAGAACAGTATTTGGCGACATAATCTCTCTCCCTCCACAAATCCAACACCGATCTTGCGCTTCTTTACATGGCTGCGGTTGTTTACCTTGCCCCGTCGATTTCATTGCTGGGATGGCGGTGATGTCAGCCCTTACTCTTACGAATACATCAACTAGCCGGGTAGCGGCACCTTCCTCATTCATGGTTCGTACATTCCCGGAGCAAATGATCGACATCAAAAAAGGGAGATTTCATTCGAGGCTTGTTGAAATTCTACTGTAGTTTTTTTTTCAGAACACAGTTAGATAGCGAGCCGTTTGCTCCAAGACAGACGCCCGCTTGCAGCCACATCACCTCGGGAACAGATGCTGCTGACCTTTAAGCTGCGTAAGTCGGAGTGATCGCACTAAAGCTCCCTCTTACACAAATTATAAAGGATCACATGTATACAAACAATAATAGAAATAATAAGGTGGGGTTTACACCGTGGAATCGAATCCAACCCTGGTCCAAAATATTTTTGCCGCGTTTGTCAGAGAAGTCACAATTTAAACTCCTTCTCAGTAGGATGTAATACGCGATTGGTGGAGCCATCTTAAGGTCTGTTCAGGCCTTAAGAATCACACGGGGTGGTTCACTAGGAGCCAACAAAACTAGAGCTCAACTACAATGGACTCAAGATCGAGTAAATAACCGATTTCATTAGTAAACATGGGCCATCGGTAGCTGCGATCCAAGAGACGAAATTGCACAGGAAATCAGCAAGGTAATGATAAAATATACATTGCGAGCGTGATAATGGTGGTAGCCTAGCATGCCGATTTTGTCTCCGTGGATCGAAAGACATTTATTAACTTTAAAAAGACTAATTGGTCCGGATTCGCGGAGTTCCCTGAGACTGCTTTTGTTGCAGTTCCGCAAGACGCTGCCGACCAATACTGCCCACGGGACGCATCCCAGAAATTTATCCGAACTTCTAGGGGAAAGTGGCAGCATTAGCCAACGAACGTGGTCACCTGTGACACCAATCCCCATACTTCCCGCATTAGGGATTTGAATGCGAAAATTCGACTCTGATAAACCAACACATGCAAGACAAATGGAAGAAGCGCCTACAGTATCCAACCCGACGAAGCGCGATGATCGAGTCTAAATAGAAACCGAAGGGATGCGGGATATTTTAGTCGACCGCACAAGCGAGCCACTTACCTTAACGTGCGGTGAGGTTGCGGAAGTCTCCATTGGTCCTGATGGGCTATGCATTATGAAAAATTTGGGTCCCACGGGAGTAGCATATTTGATACAAATCTTCAGCTTGTCGATCGCCGTCCTCATCATTCCAGAGATCTGGATACCTGAGAAGGTGATACCGCTGCTAAAACAAGGGACGAAAAGGTAGAATACTATCGACCGGTCTTCCTTCTTCCACAACGGTAAAAACTCTTGAAGCTATGTTGCTCCAATACTTACACACCATTTGGAGCCGGGTCAGTTAACACCGCTTCCGGAAGGTGCACAGCATAAGAACAGCATTAAGTGCCATAAACACTCAGTTGAACCGGGGTGTTCACCGCAACCTCCCTGTGAGAGAATCATCTTAGGGGCGTTGGACCTGTTAAGGCCTTTGACACGGTCAACTAAGCAATGCTACCGACAGACGCCGAGACATACACCCTCCCACAAGGTCTTGAGCGATGGGCAGCTAGTTATCCGTGTGGCCGTCAATCGTCGGTATAATTTTGAGACTCCAACAAGGGATACCACAGGGTGGCATTTGCCCCCGTTACTGTTTAATCACCTCAGCCATCCGAGGGAGTTTCCATATGCCGACGACTGTTCGGCTATGGCATCCGGCAATGCAAATGGCATGTGCTCGAAGGTGAACGGTTATCTCTCCGACCTTGCTCGCTTCTTCAGTGGACGGAATATGTTAATTTCTCCTACTATGGATGGAATGGAATTGAGGTAGGTCGGAAATCCAAAATCGGGTTTCCAAGCACTCAGGCATAGTTGCCCATTGTAGTACTAAAGACCTGGGAGAAAAGTGGGGATGGGAGTTCATATATCCTCAACAAATCAAAACAAGAGAAGGGACGTTTTCCATTCTCAATACATCTGACTCAAATATACTCCATCTCTGCCTAACAAAAGCAGGACAGATACAGAGGAAATACTCTGTGATATCCTCATCATCCAGGCAAGATGTGCATATCTGGTATTCGATGATGCCCATGGGTTGTGTACCTAACCGTCCCTGATATCTGTTATACTTAGCCCCATCATTGGCTGCGGTTCGATGGGGTCTGTCGCAATTAGCCAATTCGTCAGCCAGTTCGTTACCCGGAACACCGCTGTGTCCCGGCACCAACAGGAGTTCAAGCTTGCTCCATTTTCTAACAGAGTTCAGCTTCAACTTAGTTTTTTGGACAACTTATGAAGATGTGCGAGCAGTCTTGAAGGCCTTTAGTGCAGCTTGGCAGTCACTGCAAACTCGAATGTTGTATCGACTCCAACTTTCGCGAATTATCCAGTCCGCTACCTTAAGTATAGCAAATATCTCCTATTGGTAAACCGTTGTCATTGTACCTAAGACAGAAAAGCATCTAAAATCCCCGTCCATAATCTCCCAAGAGAGTGCATGGATTTCTCCACTGTTCTCTTGTAGCAAAGCTTGCGGTACACCTTCTACCAAAAAATACTCTTGGTAGCAGTTTGTCATTTGGCCGATTCTAAATTATGCCGCCCCAGTTTTGTCGCTTGGGATAAGTGGGACCCAGTGGATGAGACTACAGACCACACAGAACGCAGTGACAGAATGCCTTCTGATGTCGCCTATAGACCACCTACACCACGAGGCTTTAATGATCTTTGATAGAAAACATAATTACATCCTCTGCATTCAGTTCCTTTTTGGATCCCATGGCCGTGGTTATCCATGTGGGCCCCTTCTTGTGGAAGACCCGCCTCCTAGGGACGTCAGCAGAGATCATCTCGAACTATCTTAAACGACCGAGTGAAAATCATCACCTTCGTCAACTATCGCCCTGTGAATACCGTGATTGAGGTCAAACCACGGATAACATAATTATCTGCTGAAGATGGAGCATGTTGCCGCATTTATATTGACGAATTTGTATTATTTGGTGGCTTCAAAAATTCACAAAACGGGGGGAAAAATTAATGAATGTTCCCTAGACATGGTCAAATAAGAACTATCAAACGTTTGCAAGCACGAAAGCGCATCTCAACGTTTTTCTCCAACGCACGCATACACTGAAACCACTGAAATCACTGGTGTAAGTGATATAGAAAAATTTACGATTGTGGTTCGGTACTGTCACGAGCACATACTTCGTGAAGACTTCCTGGATGCCATTCCTGTAGAAGATGTGACTGGCAAAGATCTTGCAAAAACGCTGCTTACGACTTTGAATTTTATGAACACATACATCGAATTTTGCGAATTGGTGCTATGCCGTCACCCACAGTTACATCGAGCAAATGATCATTATTAAGTTTAATACAATTAAAAACCTATCTATGCAAAAGGACTCTTCTCCAGCGATTGAAAGGAAATCAGCACTGGAAAGGTATTGGATAAAAAAAGTAAGAATGATTATAACTCTTTCAATACATTATCATATGTTCAACTTTTATTTTGTTTATATAAATGTACATTGAAAAATATGTAAATTAATTCATTTACATACTAGTAATTTTGTTCCATCATAAATTGTTCTCTTTGGTCGCTCGTGGAAAACTCATACAGGGTTATCGTAACTAGATTGTACTGTTTGCGCCTTCCAGAAAATGTGGGCGAAAACTAACATATACATACTTTCGAAGTCATAACAAAAGCAGATCAGAATACGTTTGTCACATTCAGCCTTTGGAGAGGACGAATATATTTTTAATTTCTTTCCTCGGCCATCATTAAAGTGCATGCAAACTCAATAGGAGAAAATCAAATAAATAAAGAGATATACAAGGTGGCGCAAAAGTAATCCTCCTATCAGAAAATGTAATAAATTTTGCGATTGGCCCCTATTGTCAGTTCTGTTTTGACATTTGTGTAGTATGTCGAGAGGATTTCCGGGCCCGGTGGGAGAGTTATCTACGCTCACCACTCGCAACAGATACTGGAATCGTGCAAAATATACGCAGAGCGATGCAAACGTTTGGAAAAAGTCTATTCAATTTCTTCGCATTAATGGCATTAAGTAAATCGAATGGAGGTAGTCGATGTCCAAAATTTGCTTCGTATATATTCTTGAGGTGTATAACTTCATTCGATAAGTTTTGAGATACATCAACAGGATATTTGATTGCAAAATCCGGGCCCGGTGGGAATCCCACCCTTACCACCCCCCTCTCGTCGGGCCTGAACACATGCGAAATACACGTTAATAAACAATGTTACGCTACACTGCTCCAGAACGCAGAATATTGCTGGCTATTTATTTGACCAATAATCGGTCGGTGACTTTGGCACAACGTGAATTTCGTCGCAGATTTCCTGGCCGTCCAACGCCTACTGGTGAAACACTGCGACGTTTAGCCGCTCGCCTCGAAGAGACTGGCACAACACGAGATACTGCCAGGTGTGGCAGACCCCGGAGTAGCCGTTCTGCAGAGAATATTGCTGCTGTAGCCGAGGATGTCATGGAAGCGCCGTCGACATCGACCAGACGACGTGCCACGCAAATGGGTATCAGTCGACGGTCTTTACAGCGAATTTTGGTACAAGATTTGAAGATGTTTCCGTACAAAGTCCAGACGGTGCATCAGCTGTTAGCTGCTGACCGCCAATCGCGTCTAACATAAGCTCAAGCCATCCTTAATCACCACCAAGAGGAAGATGATTTTTCATCAAAAATAATCATGAGTGATGAGGCCCATTTCCATCTTAGCGGGTACGTAAATAAGCAAAATTTACGCTTCTGGGGCACTGAAAATCCGCGTGTAACCCACGAAGAGCCATTACACCCGCTCAAAGTCACTGTATGCTGTGCTGTTTTCGCTGGAGTAGTCATCGGCCCTTTTTCCTTCGAAGACGTCGCGGGCCAAACGGTTACTGTGAATGGTGAGCGCTACAGAGCAATGATCAACGAGTTCTTTTTGCCGCAACTTGATGAATTGGGATTGGAAAACATGTGGTTCCAACAGGACGGTGCAACGGCACACACTGCACGTGCCACAACCGATATGCTGATTTGACCGCTCCAGACTTCTTTTTGTGGGGCTTTTTGAAGTCGCGGGTTTATGTCAACAAGCCTTAGACTCTTGCAGCTCTTAAAGAGAATATCCGTCACGAATGTGAGGACCTATCGCCGGAAGTTTTGGCCAAAGTGATGGAAAATGCCATAAAAAGGGCTCAAATGAGAATCAACTGTGGCGGCAGCCATTTACATGACATCATATTCTCGACTTGATGTAAAAAAAATTAAAAGACCAAATAAAAATAATCCACAAGAAGAATCAAAGTTTTTCATTTTTTTTTAAATTACAGCCAAAAAACATCGGAAGGTTACTTTTGCGCCAACTTGTACATATAAAATCGAATAAATAAAGAAATATACATATACATATATATTAAAGTGCATGCAAACTCAATAGGAGAAAAATCAAATAAATAAAGATTTTTCTCCTTTAATGATGACCGAGGAAGGAAATTAAAAATATGTTCGTCCTCTCCAAAGGCTGAATGTGACAAACGTATTCTGATCTGCTTTTGTTATGACTTCTAAAGTGTATGTTAGTTTTCGCCCACATTTTCTGGAAGGCGCAAACAGTACAATCTAGTTACGAGAACCCTGTATGCGTTTTCCACGAGCGACCAAAAAGAAAAATTTATGATGGAACAAAATTACTAGTATGTAAATTAATTAATTTACATATTTTCAATATATATATATATATATATATACATAATATGTTATAATATGTCGTCATGGCGCGCAATACCGCGTATATACCAAAAGACCCAAAAATTGAGATTTGGTAACCATGAATAGGGGGAATTGGCCTTAATGTGTTTATGCTAAAGCTCTGGCATTTGTACCTAAAAACCCACAATGAAATGCAATACCGCATATAAATTCTAAAGCAAAGTTTGGCTGCAATACCGCCTACATTTTGATTCAGTATATTATTTGCAGTTCGTTAGGCAGAGCTAAAGCTTCAATCCTTAGTGGGTACAGTTTCTCGTAGTTAAAATTACTCAAATTTCAATTATATCTTAATAAAATTGTTTGTTTTTGTAATATCCTACGATTCGATACCAAAAAATTAATTTGGTATTAGCATTTTATAAAGATAAAAAATGATTAAAAAAAATGTCGTTACTAAAATAACCGAAGAAGTATTTTAACCTCATTCTCCTGACCTGGAAGTCCCCGATCTACGTGCAGAAAGTAAAATGGAGAAGGATTTTGACCTAATTACTTTTTAATAATTTAAGTATTTTTAATGAACTACGCTTTCGTCCATGTTGCGAGTCAACTCCTCCGCAATAGGAGCTCTTCAACTTCAATAAAAATATTTGGAATCTTCCTAAAACGAATGGTACGTATTGCGATGAAAATTTCGAATTTTAGAAAAATATAAACACGATCCGTTTCCTATAATAGATAAACATATTAGGTTTGTAATTACAAAAACTTCTTTTGCTGCCTACTCGATAAGCTCTATCAGCAGTGGCGGTATGCCTGAAGTAAGTGAGAGAACAGTTTATGATAAGTGTCAGTATTTTAAACCACGGACCGTAACTGTTGCATCAGAAATATTATTATTTATTCCCTATGCCTTGATTTGTAGCTTTTTGATCAAATTTAAGAATTATTTCCTAAGTTCTATATTTGCTCGTAAAATAATACTTATTTCTTGAGTTTTATTTTTCTTTCAATAAACAACACTTATGAAACGAGATTTATTTTGCGCTCGAAAAATAAACGTTCCCTTGTGAGTTTTACTTTTCTGTTGTAAAATATGAAAACGTATTGTTATTTGGTAAGTTTTACTTGGCACTCATTGGTGGTGATACGTACATTGTTTGTTTTTCAGTGTTAGAACAATGTTCTATATATAAGAACACTATTATCATATACTGCACCATATATTTCCGAACACTCCTTCACGTTTATTTTTGCATACTAATTTTTACCCGAAACTGTTATTTGCAGAATCTGCTTTAAATTAATTAAAAATGTACTATATTTACGGTAACGGATTCTAAGTGAGAAACTTTTACTTATTTAAGTGTCTTCAAATAAAGAAATTTGAACCTTTACAATATCTTAAGGATATTTTACCTCCTGAGCTTCTACGATAACTTACCCCATGAGGAATATACTAAACCCAATTTTACTAATGCGGAAAACGTTGTAAATATATGTATATTCCAAGATAGGAAAGCCTGCAAATATTTGATCCCAGAAAATACATGTAAGCTCACAATTACATTTTTTTTATTTAAACTTAGACTCTTCCTTACTGTTACTTGTTCATTTCAAACAATGCAAAACAATTTTGTCAGAACAACTTTAGCACTTTTGTATTTAGACCATTCAATTCTGATCTTTTAAACAAAAATTTAATATTTGAATGCCTTTTTTACAAAGATGGTCTGCTAAACTAAAGCTATATTTAAATATGATAAATAATCCTAATCCAGAAACCATGAGTAGATCGTGGGCGTATTTGTGGTATTGGAGGGATTTCTTGGCGTATCGTCCATCAGTTTAGAAGGACAGAAAAGCCGCAGGCATGCATTATAGTTCCGCAATCAGTCAAAGGTGCTATAATTAGAGAGATTTGCTCTCAAAATGTCGATCCAGAAATTCTCGGAAAGCGGAGTGGTAAAAGTTTGAGTTGCTCCTTAAAGAAAGAATTCCAGAGTTCCCAAAACTTTAACAAAACAACAAAAGTTTAAAATCAATTGAAGAGGCGATCCACAGGCTAACGAATACTTTACCACTTTTACTGTTTTCAGGAGGTTTGCCCGCGAGAAGAATTAGGCAAGGCAAAGCTGCCCCATGGTGAAACGCTGAACTTACCAAACTTCGTAAACGGCCAAGAAAACTTCTTAATATAGTTCTAAAAACTCGAAATAAAGAAGACTGGTCCAAATATAATATCGTGTAGGAAAGAGGGAGGAAATTAAGCTCTTATAGGGACTTCTGTAGGGGTATTGAGAACATGAAAGAACCGACAAGGCTGTGCAAGGTACTTCAACAAGTCCAACCGTCAGCCTAGACTCTCTAAAAGGGTCTAATGGATCTTATACTACGTCGCTGTTAGAGACCTAGAAAACTCTCTTGGAAACCTACTTTCCGAATGGTAGGTTAATTTCTGACGCAGGGAGAGATACGGGGACAGATAACCCAACGCGAGGGTCCACCGGACCAAACTGGTAAGTTGCATCACGGCTGGTGTGTGAGGAGTCAGTCTTCTATATCCCCTTTTGACCGCTTTAAGTCACCAAGTCCTGATGCCGTGTAACCGAAAATGCTAAAGTGTGACAAGCTTATTAGGGTATTGATAAGAATATTTTCAGCTTGTCTGGCTTTTGGTCATTATTCCATGCATTGGAGAAAAGTTAGGGTGGTATTCATTCATAGACCTGGAAAAGATGGGGAATGGGGTGGAAGAAACAATTATAAGGTGGGCCCACCCCATGTTGTCTAGAAGATTGCTGATTGTGGCGGAGAAGGATGGTATTTGCACCTCTCTTGTGATATCTGGTAATGGACTCCCTTTCAAAGAAAATACAAGACTTCGGAAGATATCTACAGGAGGTCTGTACAGAGAACCCTTGATATGATTGATGCATGGTGCACTACGCAAGGTCTTTCTGTCAACCCCAGTAAGACACCCCTGGTATTATTTACGAGGAAAAGAAGAAATTGAAAGTCAGAGAGGACTTGGAGTCTTACACCAGCTATTGTACTTTTAGTATACACGGACCTAATCAGACCTATCATCACGTATTCTGCTGTAAATCCACAATTACTACGTTAAAGAGACTGCAGAGGTTCCTGTGTATAGGAGACACGGGTGCCATCACTATGTGTCGGCTACATTATTTTGTATTGTGGCACAGCAATGAGAACTCCGGACGCAAAAAGTACCTCCATTATGTATCCCTCGGCAAGCTTCTCAGATTCATAAAATAATCTGAAAGATTTGTCCAGGATAAATGAAGTCCCATTCCCACCTTTTTGGTAACCCGATTTTGGATTTCCGGCTTACTTCAATTCCATTCCACTCCACTCCAAAATATTTTATCAGAACATTGTATATTGATAGTTGAAAGCAAAAAATGTTAAACATTTTCATTGCAAATCAACCGCTCCGGCAGATCATATTTTTCTATTTTGATAACACTTAAATATATTGTTTTTTGATTGCTTTAATGAGACGTGTACTTTTTCTTTTGGCTAAAAAAAAAAATTTCTGCCATATTTCGAAATTATCGTTTTTCCTGCAAAAATCGATTATTTTGCGGCTCGCGGGAACTTTTTTTGAAACTCGCATAACTTTGAAAAATTTATGAATTTAAAAAATGTTTATAATCATTCATACTTTAAAGCCGAATTACTTCCAAGATTTCGTGTTTCTTTATTTGCATAGCAATAAACAAAAAGTATTTTTTTTTTCATTATTTTTTCTGCAAAAAGCATATTTTTTCGCTAAAAATGTTTTCCCAATCAATAGATAGTTTCATCTGTATTCTAGCAAAACCACTACTACTTTTTGAGTAATGATCAAAAAATTAAATGGTGTTTTCCTCCATTTTGACGGCGTCGTATCTTATAGTTTTATTATATCATATTTTCAAGATTCTTTAATAATAGAATAATTAAAAAAATATTTATGTAAAAAATCAAATCGTGCAAAAGAAAGAATGCGTGTCTCATTAAATCAAGCAAAAACAACATATTTAATTTGAAATGGAAAGGGTCTACTATTAAATCCAGAGGGTTTATTGAAAACTAGTGGTGAAAAAACGCGTATAGTAGGTTTATAGAAGACCCTCCAACAGCGGAACGAATCGGGGAATGCACTGGGATGAGGCTTCTCTATTATTTACGTTCTCTGTCGCATAAACCATTTCCGTCATTAGTTCCAAGATATTAGTTTGGGTGTTCGAGGCTAGTATATTGTATTCACAAAATACGAACTGTTTCCATTTACAATTAAACGTGAAAACAAAATATATCAGTATGAAGCTAAGAGGAGTAGAATCAGATGACCTATCGTAGCAGAGACCTTCACATTTTCATTTCATCCAAACTGAGTACTAAAGTTGTTTGCGCTTGTGTTAGCTCTGTTGCTGCCGTCAATAGGCTCACAGGCTCTATGATTCCCGAAAATATATAAATTTTTTCGGCCACTATTGAGGAGTTCGAACAGCTGGTAATGTGAAATTCTTTACAAAAGTTTGTATGCTTTAGGACTCGTTGAATTCAAGGTTATCGATTTGGCAATGACATCTTCTTTCTTATCTCTTGTTATTTTTGCTTAAGTTTCAGATAAAGTTGCTTAGCTTTTCTCTATAAGGTATCAAAAATTGTATATATAACTCCATAACATTGACTTCAATTATGATGCTCACATTTCGATTACTAAACATTTTATTTTTCCTTCCCATGGACGATAGCTTCCACTCTTCTTTGTGGTGCTTTTCCAGTAGCATCAGTCGGCTTATTTAAGAGGGCTGCCTCAAGCTGTTTCTTTGAACGAGATTCCACTCTTTTCTGCCGCTCAATCGCCTTCTCTGAAGTTGCTGTGAATAAATTTGAAAAAGCGCCGGATAGCATTTCATTTTTTATAGAACAATTGAAATTACTGTTTTCATTTCTATTATTCCCAATTTCCAACTGCAAATTCCTCTCGAAATTTCCTGCCGTAAAATTCACCTCACCAATGCTAAAACAGAATCACTTTTTCGCAAGAGCTTTGTCCTTAGGAAAATGAAAAAAATCTGGATTTATTTTTTTTCTTGTTATTGTTATCACAACCGAACACTAAACAACGCATTTTAACAGAATTTTCACTTGAAACTCCACTGAAGGGAGCGGGTGGATAGCAAATAGTCAACTGTTACGTAAGCAAAACAGTTGATTGAGGGCAGATATGCGCATTGCCATTGCATTCATAGCGCAGCTACTTTTGCTACTTTCAATAGTGCAAAGAGTAATTAAAAGTAATTAAGAGCAATATGCGAAGAGTATTTGCTTTGCCCTCGACAGTTACAGCGCGTAACAAGTATTTACAAGTAGCGTACTTTACTTGTGAGTAAACTAAGGGCAGGAATGCAGTGGTGCCACTACATACTTTTTTATGTATACCAGTAGTGCGATTCACTTACTTTAAAGGATGCGACAACCGCAATTTTTGTCGGCAATATTTGTCATTTGCACTAACGATTGTGCGATTCACTAACTTATTCTTAACGACACTTATCAGCTGTCTCGTTGTTTTTATTCAAAGTGGTAAAGAATGGCACCTCTGTCAAAATAAATGTCAAAATAAGCGAAAAGCACAAAGAGGAATAGAGAAAAAACAAATGAATGCGTGCAGTCAAATATAAATTTGAGCGCATTTGAAATAAGATACTAGTTTATTTCAAACAACAAACGTGGTACGAAATATTTAGACCGGATGCCTAAACAAGAACAATAACATAAATCAAAATTTCAAAGTCTGTAAAGAGTTTAGAATAACCAAGGTCCGCAAATAACGATTATTTCCCAAATTTCAACTCAAAATCAACATACTATTTATTACAAGGAGCGGCATTCATTTTAATTTTTTGAGTTTTATTTACAAAATTCAAGTTTAATCGTTAATTTCTTGAACTTTATTTTTACTTTAATTTTTGCTAGGATATTTTTCTGGAGTTACATCGTGTTACTTTGTGTTCAAAATTCGACGAGAAAACAACATGCATTCTTAACCGGATGAAGCAATCGCGTAGCAGCGGTTACACAAAGACTAAATTGAAAAAAATGCCTTAATGTGCACTCACAAGGATATTATTATATGGTGCGAAATATTTAAACGCGGACATTAGGATGGCGCGAAATTTTTAGGCCAGAAGCCTAAACATACCAACCCCCTTGCGGTACGCAACAAACATCACAAAACAGTCGCAGCGCTGCTATCATGCTCACATTCGAAGGTTTACAGGAGGGTTAAATTTTCACAGTCATGTCGTTGTTCCTGGATTCCAAATCCTCCACGTTATGTTGTTGTTGTTGTTGTTGTAGCGGTTACCCAGACCCTGCAAGATCGGTTCAGCCATAGTCGTTATCATCAAACTCATCTAGGGGAAGGCCCAAGAAACGCGCAGTTTCGGCAGGGTCGGACCAAAGGGAAAGGGGGGTTAGATGAGCCGGTTTTAAGAGCCATTTGAAAAGGTGAGCGGTATCGTGCGGGGAGTTATCACATGCCGGACACACATTGAGTATGTCTGGGTTAATTCTGGATAAGAAGGAGCTTAACCTGCTACAATATCCACGTTATCGTCTCCTTCGCTATAGTTAAACGGACGGTAAAAAAGTAACACACATCAAACATGAACATACTTGTTTTTTTTTCTTTTCTCAACTACAAAGCACTTTATTTATTTGTATAAGTTATCATGAATAAGTCCCCACCTAATATTATTGTCAACAGCACATCCGGTTGACTTAACCTTCACGCAGTTCATCCACTTCAAATATTCCACACGAGCCGCAACGTCAGCAGAATCGCGTTCCCACAGTTGACGGCGACGAATATTCCACACGAGCCGCAACGTCAGCAGAATTGCGTTCCCACAGTTGACGGCGACGAATATTCCACACGAGCCGCAACGTCAGCAGAATTGCACTCACACGGTTGGCACGCAAGCAGAACAACAGCAGCGCAGCGCGACGCCGTAGGTTAGGTGTAGGCTAAAGAACTTTGTAATAGTCAGTTAGAAAACTCGTTCCAAATCAACCGCAACAGATGCGGAATAAAACAAGCAATTTTATAAAACATAAAATAATCGTTTAATTGGCGCCCAACGTGGGGCGGCGCGAAAGTTATTACAATTATTAATTTAAAGTTTAAATGTCGCAGAGATTGTAATCGACATTAAAGGAAGACACAAATTACTTCCTACTGTGAAATCATCTGAAAGGTCCTTAACGGAAAGCGGATTTAGTCACTAGGGAACGAATTTCCCTGGGCAGCGTAGACGACATTCACCAGCAAAACAGTGCAACGGAAGCAAAGCCATCAAGGAAGATTTTCCCTGGACATCATAGCCTACATCCACCAACGAGAGCCTGAGGACGGGCCAACAATACAGCAAATAACAATAGTTAAACTTATTATTTAGACAATAATGGAAAGGTGAGTGAAGTGCTCAATTTAAAATAAAGTGATTATAAAATAGAAAATGTTTGTGAAAATAAATGAGTTAAGTGTTGGAAGATGGTAAGATAGGAAAATTTGCTCAATTTAAAATAAAGTGATTATAAAATAGAAACTGTTTGTGAAAATAAATGAGTTAAGAGTTGGAAGATAGTGAGATAGGAAAATTGTTGCAAAAAAATAAATGAGTGAAGTGCTGGAGGACCTCTTTAAAAATTTGAGATTAGGTTTATCCGACAGCAACATGAATGCAGAACAGGTGAGCGAACTGGTCAAAGCAGAAGTAAGAACTGCATTAGCAGCACAGAAATTGGAGTTCGATAGGAAACTGGTGGCAATCCAAAATCAAGTTACTATTGCCAAGCCCAAAGTAGAAAAATATAGTAAAGTAACAATAAACCCATTGGTAGGATGCGACATTACATTGGACGCAATAAAAACACTACCTGAGTTTCAGGGACACCCAGGCACATATGTGTCATGGCGGGAGGCGGCGCACAATGCCTATGAGTTGTTCAAAAGATACGATGGCAGCGAACGCCATTACCAGGCCGTAATTATTTTAAGGAATAAGATAAGAGGGGCTGCCGATGCAGTACTCTCATCATTTAACACCGTGCTTAATTTTAATGCCATTGTCGCAAGATTAGACTTTACGTATGCGGACAAGCGTCCACTTTACCTCATAGAACAAGAGTTGTCCACTCTTAGGCAGGGTTCCTTGTCGTGCTTGGAATTTTATGACGAAGTTGAAAAAAAGCTAACATTATTAGCGAACAAAAGCATAATGTCTTACGAGTGTAGCGTAGCAGACGCCATTAACGAGAAATACAGGGCAGATGCCTTGAGGGTGTTCATATCTGGCTTAAGGAAGCCCCTGTGCGACATCCTTTTCGCTTCGAGGCCTTCAGACCTCCCATCTGCTCTTGCCCTGGCGCAAGAGGTAGACGCAAATCACGAACGCTACACATTCGCAGCTAATTTTGCAACAAGGCATAGCGAAAACAATTATAATAAAAAAACTAACAGTAGCGCGAATTCGGGTACAAACGGTCAGAGGTTTAACAATTATGAGTCCCACACAGGATACAAGAATCCGCACTATTCAGGTAATAAACAGTACAGACCCGGGCAGCATTTGACTGAAAATCAAAAGCTAAATAACGGACGGGACAATGATAATCAAAAACGTGTAGAACCAATGGAGGTAGATCCATCCATCTCACAATTCAGACGTCAGCCATATAACAGGGATCACAATCCGAACCAAGAAGGGCAGTATAGAACCCAGCAGGGTAATCAGCAAAAGCGTTCAGCGAATTCCGGACGCTATACAGGACCAAAAGTTCAGCGCGTAAACCACTTAAAAGATGAAAGTGATTCACGTAGCGAGTTGACATATGAAGAAGAGGCCGAACAGACGGCAGACGACATTAAATTTGACCAACTAAATTTTTTAGGGGAAGGTCCCTCCTACCTTGAATCTCCAAATCTATAGGAGGGATAGAAATTAAACTCCTCATTGATACAGGGGCGTCGAAAAGCTATATGAAACCGTTACCGGCGCTTAAAGGAGTACAGACTGTTAGGAACATATTTTCAGTAAAATCTATTCACGGGGTTACCCTCATCAAAGAAAAATGCTACATAAAAATATTCGGAGTAATTGCGGAATTCTTCATCCTGCCAGACCTGACATCATTCGACGGCGTAATTGGGCTCGATGTACTAAATAAGGTGCATGCGAACATCGATTTGAAATCAAACGTAATAACCCATGACTACGGGAAAGAAGAAATCCTCTTCATCACCAGCCAAGATGTTAGCCATCTTAGGCTTCAGGCTGATGCGGTACCGGCTGACGTTAGCGACAGCTTCTTTAAGATGATTAGACGAATCAACGGTGTTTTCGCCGACCCCAACGAAGCTCTACCGTATAATACAAAGGTAGTAGCAACGATCCGCACAGAAGATGAGGACCCAGTGTACTCTAGGTTATACCCATATCCATTGGGTGTAGCGGATTTTGTTAACAGGGAAATCCAGGAACTGTTAGCTAATGGTATTATCCGACCATCTAGGTCGCCGTTCAATAACCCCATATGGGTAGTTAAAAAAAAGGGTGTAGATGAAGCTGGACAAGCAAAACAAAGGTTAGTTATCGATTTTCGTAAACTCAACGAAAAAACTGTAGGTGACAAATATCCGATACCTGACATTACAGGGATTCTGGCTAATTTGGGAGGAAGCAAATATTTTACAACTCTGGACTTAAAATCTGGCTTTCACCAGATTAACTTATCAGAGCGAGATAGGGAAAAAACTGCTTTCTCTATCAAAAACGGGAAATACGAATTTTGCCGGTTGCCTTTCGGGTTAAAAAATGCCCCAAGTATCCTCCAAAGGGCGATAGATGATGTGCTAAGAGAGCACATAGGAAAAAGCTGTTTTGTTTACGTAGACGACGTAATAATTTTTTCACAAGACAAACAACAACATTTGAAGGACGTAGAAGGAATACTTACAAACTTATTCAATGCCAATATGAGGGTATCAGCTGAAAAGTCAAAATTTTTTAGAACAGAAGTTGAGTATCTAGGATTCCTGGTGTCACAGGGAGGAATAAAAACCTGTCCGGACAAAGTCGACACTATTCGGCAATTTCCTGAGCCTACCACCCTGAGGGGGCTTAGATCGTTTTTAGGCTTAGCAGGGTATTACAGGTGTTTTATAAAGGACTTTGCTAAAATAGCCAAACCACTATCAATCATAATGAGGGGAGAATTCGGTCGAGTGACTGCGTCACAGTCCAAAAAAATCGAAATTGATTTGACTGATGAACAGAAAAAGACCTTCGCTACCCTAAAAGAAATACTGGCGTCCGAGGACGTAACATTAACCTATCCAAATTTCAACAAAACATTCGACTTAACGCGTCTTCACACGCTATAGGTGCTGTCCTCTCACAAGAGGGCAAGCCTATTACCATGATTTCTCGCACCCTATCTGGTAGCGAGGAGCATTATGCCACAAACGAAAGGGAGCTGCTGGCTATCGTTTGGGCATTAAAAACGCTAAGAAATTACCTTTACGGCGTAACAAAATTAAATGTATTCACGGACCACCAACCCCTAACGTTTGCGGTCTCGGACAGAAACCCGAACTCGAAGACTAAGAGGTGGAAGGCCTTCATTGACGAGTGCAATGCTAAGCTCATCTACAAACCAGGTAAAGAAAATGTGGTTGCGGACGCATTATCGAGGCAGCATATAAACGCCTTAGATAACATGAGTGTTGAAACGATTCACAGCGAAGAATCTTCAACTAATACAATTGAAAGAACCGATAAGCGGTAAACTGCTTTCGCAATCAAATACTTGTAGATGAAGGTGCAGAACCGCATAAAAGAACCTTCATTATTTTTGGAAAAAAAACAAGACACCTAATTACATACAAATCTTCTGAAGATCTGATGAAACTCCTACAGGAATCTGTGAAAATCGACGTAGTTAACGCAATATACTGCGATCTACACACATTAGCACAGGTTCAGCATAAATTAGTAGAAATATTTCCAAAGGTAAAGTTTAGGTATACGGAGAAGTTTGTAAACGATATTTCGGACCCAAACGAGCAGCAAGAAATAATTGCGGCTGAACATATCCGCGCACATCGCGCAGCACAAGAAAATGCAAAACAAATACTAGAAGATTATTTTTTTCCAAAATTAGAAAAAAAGGCCAAGCAATTTGCGCCCAATTGTCGCGTATGCTCACAGGCAAAGTACGACCGCCACCCAAGAAAGCAACTTATTGCTCAAACACCCATACCAACATATTGCGGAGAAGTTCTACACATTGACATATTCTCTACTGGATCAAAATACTTTTTGACTTGCATCGACAAATTTTCAAAGTTTGCGATAGTACAGTCGATAAGGTCTAGGACGATAGTGGATGTAAAACCACAGCTACTGCAACTGCTCAACATGTTTTCCGGTACAAAAACCATCTATTGCGACAACGAAAAGTCTCTAAACTCATTTAGTGTCAAAGCGACGCTAAAAAATCATTTTAACATCGAAATCGCGAACGCCCCACCCCTTCATAGTACGTCAAACGGCCAGGTAGAGCGATTCCACAGCACGCTGATGGAAATATCGCGATGCCTTAAACTTGACAAAAAACTAGAAGATATCGAAGAAATAATCCTTTTGGCCACAATCAAATATAACCACTCTATCCATACAGTGTCTGGAATGAAGCCCATTACGGTCTTTCGCTCAATAAAAAACGACGAACAGATAGCGGCTCGCATAAAAAACGCTCAAGATAAAGAGTTAACAATGCACAATAAGAGTAGAAGGGATAGAGAATTCGCAGTAGGGGACAAGGTACTAGTGAATAATAATAGGAGACTAGGTAATAAATTGACTCCTCTATATACCGAAGAAAGTGTTGAAAAAGATCTGGGCACAACAGTGCTTATAAGAGGGAGGAGGGTCCATAAGGACAACCTTCGCTGAAATCAAAACTAAGAGTTATTAAAATTAGCCATCTGTAGTTAGTAATTAGTTTTAACTTTTTATGCTTTTAGGGTTATCTTAGAATTGGTCATTGCAATGCTAGTATCGGGGACGTCGGGAAGAATAATAGACTACTCTAATGCAAAGTACATTCCGGTAGCTGACGGCGACCTCGTCATTTGGAAAAACTTCGGACATATCAAGCACGTTACTAACTTGACTTTATACGAATTATTAAGAGACGAGACAATTAACGCCACAGACAACTTCCCTCAAACGCATATGAGGAAGTTGTTGTACGCGGACATACAACAGATAAACAGACTAATACAGACGCTAAGTACTCACCACAGGCAGACCAGAAGCCTAACCGCACTAGGGACAGTACTGAAATACATTACTGGAACTCCGGATCACGACGACTTTGACAGGCTGACGAACACAGCAGAACAACTGATCGATTCGCAGGATAGACAATTTACCATTAACACCGAGGTCCAAAAAGAAATCAATAGCCTTACGATTACAGTAAATAAGATGTTGAAGGCAGCTAAGCAAAGGGAATTAGATACAGGCCACCTTTACGATATACTCACGGCTAGAAACAGAGCAATAATAACAGAATTGGATAACATAATTACCTCCATCACTTTCGCGAAAATTGGAACCTTGAACCCTATCCTTTTAGACAGTAATGAAATAAATTCCATTATAAAAAATGAGCACTTCACAAACCTAACGGTAACCGATATTATGACTTTAGCTAAGATTAAGATCCTACAATATAATAACGTAATATATTTCTTAATAAGATATCCTATTCCTAAGTCTAGATGTAAGAAAGTTATTATTTTGCCTGTAGCCCACGGCCACGAAATCCTACACCTACAAGATTCCACCTTAGCCACGTGCCAAAACCACACACTTGCGGTGAGGAACTGCAGCGACACGATGCCAATGTTTTGTCTAGCATCATCGGACACGTCATGCGCTTTACAACTTATGACACGCAACACTGCCAACTGTGGTACAACATTTAACAACCTCGCACCCATTAGACAGGTCAGTGATGGTTTGGTAATCATTAACGACCAACTGGTTGACATAGAGGAGAAGGACGAGGCGCCGATCACGGTCAACGGCACTTATCTGGTCGTCTTCACAGACCGTGTTAGAGTAAATGGTACAATATTTTACAACGAAAATGCAACAACGCCTCTGAAACCTGAAGCACCATGGGCCTCCGCAATCAACCTAACGCAACACACGGAGATACTGAGTGCCCCTTACCTACACCATGTAAACCAACAGAACTTCAAACACATCGAACATCTGCAACGACGTGTTAGGCAAGGTCACGTCGCAAGTCTGACTGCTATTGTTGCATTATTCATTGTGGGACTAGTCGTCTACGCAATCCGATGCATAGCTGTCACCAGGAAAAGAATTTCTATAGCCAGATCAGTAGAAGCGGCAATAAAAACTGCAGCTACGAGGTCCGGGGGCGTACCTGTCTTAGAGGGGGAGGAGTTATCATGAATAAGTCCCCACCTAATATTATTGTCAACAGCACATCCGGTTGACTTAACCTTCACGCAGTTCATCCACTTCAAATATTCCACACGAGCCGCAACGTCAGCAGAATCGCGTTCCCACAGTTGACGGCGACGAATATTCCACACGAGCCGCAACGTCAGCAGAATTGCGTTCCCACAGTTGACGGCGACGAATATTCCACACGAGCCGCAACGACAGCAGAATTGCACTCACACGGTTGGCACGCAAGCAGAACAACAGCAGCGCAGCGCGACGCCGTGGGTTAGGTGTAGGCTAAAGAACTTTGTAATAGTCAGTTAGAAAACTCGTTCCAAATCAACCGCAACAGATGCGGAATAAAACAAGCAATTTTATAAAACATAAAATAATCGTTTAATTTATATAACTCAATGTACATAAGATGTTTGAAGAACTAAATTAATGAAAACAATTTTTTTTGGGTTCCAGAGACCATACACCCAAATATGGTCGCCCGGGCCAACAAACCACCGTGATGCGCGAATGATTGCTGAAATCTGGCAGTGCGTGCCACCGAGAGTATAATTCACATCCTGAAGACACCGCCAATAACGATCTGCTAAAATACCGATCGTGTGCTAATTGGAGACGAAGAGACACCTGAGGGACACAAAGCAATCGAGAAATTATCTTGAATTTACGAATAGTGGATACTTACAACGAATACATGGAGCTCAGGATTGTCAAAGTTGAAAGCGAATGCATTCCTAGCACAACGCGAACGAACCTCGACCCCAAAGGTCGCAGTTTCGTTCCGACTTATGGAGTTGGCCGACCCAGAGTTCTACGTGGCGGCTCCGGTGCGTCTAGCGTTGGGTGTCGACATCCATGCGCGAATAATGTTGAGCGGCACCCCCCGGTGGCTTGTTGGCCCGGGCGACCATATTTGGGTTTATGGTCTCTGGAACCCAAAAAAAATTGTTTTCATTAATTTAGTTCTTCAAACATCTTATGTACATTGAGTTATATACAAATAAATAAAGTGCTTTGTAGTTGAGAAAAGAAAAAAAACAAGTATGTTCATGTTTGATGTGTGTTACTTTTTTACCGTCCGTTTAACTATAGCGAAGGAGACGATAACGTGGATATTGTAGCAGGTTAAGCTCCTTCTTATCCAGAATTAACCCAGACATACTCAATGTGTGTCCGGCATGTGATAACTCCCCGCACGATACCGCTCACCTTTTCAAATGGCTCTTAAAACCGGCTCATCTAACCCCCCTTTCCCTTTGGTCCGACCCTGCCGAAACTGCGCGTTTCTTGGGCCTTCCCCTAGATGAGTTTGATGATAACGACTATGGCTGAACCGATCTTGCAGGGTCTGGGTAACCGCTACAACAACAACAACAACAACATAACGTGGAGGATTTGGAATCCAGGAACAACGACATGACTGTGAAAATTTAACCCTCCTGTAAACCTTCGAATGTGAGCATGATAGCAGCGCTGCGACTGTTTTGTGATGTTTGTTGCGTACCGCAAGGGGGTTGGTATGTTTAGGCTTCTGGCCTAAAAATTTCGCGCCATCCTAATGTCCGCGTTTAAATATTTCGCACCATATAATAATATCCTTGTGAGTGCACATTAAGGCATTTTTTTCAATTTAGTCTTTGTGTAACCGCTGCTACGCGATTGCTTCATCCGGTTAAGAATGCATGTTGTTTTCTCGTCGACTTTTGAACACAAAGTAACACGATGTAACTCCAGAAAAATATCCTAGCAAAAATTAAAGTAAAAATAAAGTTCAAGAAATTAACGATTAAACTTGAATTTTGTAAATAAAACTCAAAAAATTAAAATGAATGCCGCTCCTTGTAATAAATAGTATGTTGATTTTGAGTTGAAATTTGGGAAATAATCGTTATTTGCGGACCTTGGTTATTCTAAACTCTTTACAGACTTTGAAATTTTGATTTATGTTATTGTTCTTGTTTAGGCATCCGGTCTAAATATTTCGTACCACGTTTGTTGTTTGAAATAAACTAGTATCTTATTTCAAATGCGCTCAAATTTATATTTGACTGCACGCATTCATTTGTTTTTTCTCTATTCCTCTTTGTGCTTTTCGCTTATTTTGACATTTATTTTGACAGAGGTGCCATTCTTTACCACTTTGAATAAAAACAACGAGACAGCTGATAAGTGTCGTTAAGAATAAGTTAGTGAATCGCACAATCGTTAGTGCAAATGACAAATATTGCCGACAAAAATTGCGGTTGTCGCATCCTTTAAAGTAAGTGAATCGCACTACTGGTATACATAAAAAAGTATGTAGTGGCACCACTGCATTCCTGCCCTTAGTTTACTCACAAGTAAAGTACGCTACTTGTAAATACTTGTTACGCGCTGTAACTGTCGAGGGCAAAGCAAATACTCTTCGCATATTGCTCTTAATTACTTTTAATTACTCTTTGCACTATTGAAAGTAGCAAAAGTAGCTGCGCTATGAATGCAATGGCAATGCGCATATCTGCCCTCAATCAACTGTTTTGCTTACGTAACACTTGACTATTTGCTATCCACCCGCTCCCTTCAGTGGAGTTTCAAGTGAAAATTCTGTTAAAATGCGTTGTTTAGTGTTCGGTTGTGATAACAATAACAAGAAAAAAAATAAATCCAGATTTTTTTCATTTTCCTAAGGACAAAGCTCTTGCGAAAAAGTGATTCTGTTTTAGCATTGGTGAGGTGAATTTTACGGCAGGAAATTTCGAGAGGAATTTGCAGTTGGAAATTGGGAATAATAGAAATGAAAACAGTAATTTCAATTGTTCTATAAAAAATGAAATGCTATCCGGCGCTTTTTCAAATTTATTCACAGCAACTTCAGAGAAGGCGATTGAGCGGCAGAAAAGAGTGGAATCTCGTTCAAAGAAACAGCTTGAGGTAGCCCTCTTAAATAAGCCGACTGATGCTACTGGAAAAGCACCACAAAGAAGAGTGGAAGCTATCGTCCACGGGAAGGAAAAATAAAATGTTTAGTAATCGAAATGTGAGCATCATAATTGAAGTCAATGTTATGGAGTTATATATACAATTTTTGATACCTTATAGAGAAAAGCTAAGCAACTTTATCTGAAACTTAAGCAAAAATAACAAGAGATAAGAAAGAAGATGTCATTGCCAAATCGATAACCTTGAATTCAACGAGTCCTAAAGCATACAAACTTTTGTAAAGAATTTCACATTACCAGCTGTTCGAACTCCTCAATAGTGGCCGAAAAAATTTATATATTTTCGGGAATCATAGAGCCTGTGAGTCTATTGACGGCAGCAACAGAGCTAACACAAGCGCAAACAACTTTAGTACTCAGTTTGGATGAAATGAAAATATGAAGGTCTCTGCTACGATAGGTCATCTGACTCCTGTAGCTTCATACTGATATATTTTGTTTTCAGGTTTATTTGTAAATGGAAACAGTTCGTATTTTGTGAATACAATATACTAGCCTCGAACACCCAAACTAATATCTTGGAACTGAAGACGGAAATGGTTTAGGCGACAGAGAACGTAAATAATAGAGAAGCCTCATCCCAGTGCATTCCCCGATTCGTTCCGCTGTTGGAGGGTCTTCTATAAACATACTATACGCGTTTTTTCACCACTAGTTTTCAATAAACCCTCTGGATTTAATAGTAGACCCTTTCCATTTCAAATTAAATATGTTGTTTTTGCTTGATTTAATGAGACACGCATTCTTTCTTTTGCACGAATTTCCTGTAAGAATCAAAACGGCGACCTTGTAACCGATATCCAGAGTACACTCAAACTGTGGAGGGAACACTTCTTCACGCTGCTTAATGGTAGTGGCGCGGAAAACATTGAAGATGATGAATCCGAACCCTCAATCAATGAAGACGGAGTCGAAGTACCGTCACCCGACTTGGACGAAACGCGAACGGCCATTGCGCGCTAAAAAAATAATAAGGCCGCTGATGCTGACGGACTGCCAGCAGCGCTATTTAATTGCGGCGACGGCTGAAGCCCACTGTGAATGAACTGATTGGACCTTACCAGTGTAGCTTTAGCCCTGGCAAATCTACCATCGACCAAATATTCGCGACACGCCAACCCTAGAAAGAAGAATAGACACACACCATATTTTTGTCGACTTCAAATCCGCTTTCGATAGCACAAGAAGAAGCTGCCTATTTGCCGCAATGTCTGAATTTGGTATCCCAACAAAACTAATACGGCTATGTAAAATGACGTTGAACAACACCACCATCTCTGTTAGAATCGGGAAGGACCACTCCGAGCCGTTTGTAACCAAACGAGGCTTCAGACAATGTGACTCTCTTTCGTGCGACTTCTTTAACCTTATGTTAGAAAAGATAATTCAAGCTGCAGAGTTGAACCGTTCAGGCACCATATTTTATAAGAGCCTGCAACTTCTGGCGTGTGCCGATGATATCGATATCATCGGCCTCAACAACCACGCCGTTACTTCTGCCTTTTCCAAACTAGATAAAGAAGCGAAACGTATGGGTCTGGAAGTGAATGAGGGCAAAACTAGGTATCTCTTGTCACCAAATAAACCGTCAGCGCACTCGAGTCTTGGCTCCCGCATCACTGTGGTTATCTGTTGTGATTGCAGCTGTTGGGCGTCAAGCTTTCCTCGTGTCACTCAGCGCCCGCTTTTTGCTGCACCTAGGTGAGTGCGAATCTCGGCTGCGACGAGATGATGATCCGATTCGATGTTAGCTCCTCGAATAGTGCGCACGTCTAAGACACTGAAAGCATGCCTTCCGTCCACCGCAACATGATCAATTTCATTTCGTGTTTTTCCACCAGGAGATAGCCATGTAGCTTGATGTATCCTTTTATGCTTGAACATAGTGTTACATACTACCATGTTTCGGGCCCCAGTGAAGTCGGTCAGCCTCAGCCGTTAGCGGATGTTTCATCGTGTAGGCTGAAACTGCCGACTATGGGAAAATTCCTTCCCTTTCCACCTTGGTATTAAAATCGCCTAGCACGAGTTTTATAAAGTTAAAGGGGCACTCTTCGTACGCGCGCTCAAGGCACTCATATAAGTTATCTTTGGTCTCATCGTCCTTATCTTCCGTAGGAGCGTGGGCGCTAATCAGCGAGATGTTAAAGAATCTAGCATTGATGCGAATCGTGGCGAGAGGTTCGTCTACCGGGGTGAGCGACAGTACTTGGCGACGAAGTCTCTCTTCCACCACAGATCCAACACCGAACTTGCGCTCCTTTACATGGCAGCTGTAGTAGACGTCGCAAGGTCCGATTCTCTTCATTCCTTGCCCCGTCCATCGCATATCTAGGATGGCGGTGATGTCAGCCTTTGCCTTTACGAGGAGATCCACCAGCCGGGCAGAGGCAAATTCCCAATTAAGGGTTCGGACATTCCAGGTGCATGCCCTTAAATTATAGTCATTTAAACGTTTGCCGTGGTCATCATCAGAACAACGGGGTGTCATCCGAGGCTTTTTGCTACAATTTTTCATTGGAAGTTTTTACGTGGCGGGTACCCAGCCTAGCGCACAACCAGATTCTGTAAATGTGAATACAAATATCTGTGTATATATGAAAATACATAAATATATACATGCTTACATACATACATATGTACATAAATAGAAGTGCAAGAATTTGCAAAAAAGTAAGAATCTAAAATCAACCCCCAAATTTTAAGACAGAAGCGCCTGGCCCGAACTCGCGCAAACCGAAATCATACATAATTTATGGCGTATTCTCAACCAACTGCGCCACACAACACAATTGGTTTCTTAAATATCAATCGCTACTTGATTCAGTTTCCCTGAATATTTTTTTTGACAAGACAATGCAAATACACAAATATGTAATTGTTAACGGTTCCCATTAAAGTTAAATAAATGCCGCAATCCCGAAAGCTGTCTACAGTTCACTTTATTCACGTGGTTAATGAATTGACAGAAAGGTAGTGTAATATGAAAAACTAAAACTAAAAGGTGTTGCCACACTATAATAATTCATACATTTCTATAGTAATACACATATTCCTCTCGTTTACGCGAAAAAACGCCTAAAAATAAATAAGTTTTCATAAAAACCAGCCAATCGGTGCAATTTCTACAAAACACAGCGTAAAAAAAAAAATTATTTGCATAGGAAACTTCAAACTCTTACGAACCGAATATGTGTTCCCATCTCTAAAAAAGTGTATACATATTTTAAATAAATTAAGATAAACCAAAACATACATAGGCGTTTATTAAATGACCGACCAAAAAAACAGTTTTGTTTCAGTAAAGCAACAATTCATGGGTACATATGAACAATAATTTTTAAAAATTAGATCAAAATACTGATTTTTGAAATTTATATTAATTATGAAAATAATTGGTTATTAAGCTTTGAGAAATTTTATTTTTGGCGTTTTCATAAAGTTTTCGATAGCATTCCATTGTTCTTTTTAATTCACGTTGAAATAACGCCAAGCGCTCAATATTCGGATCGTGCTTTGCAAAAAAATTGTCTAGATATATTTCTTTTTCTAACCCTTGTGTAATCAAATTTGGTGTAAATGATATGTTTGCATTACATTCTTCATTTTCTTCGTGTTCGTTGTTATTATCATCAATAGCATTAATAATCGCATCGTCTTCTGACACAATCTTCAAAAACCTCGTTAAGATTTGCAAAGTCCAAATCTTCGAATCCGTTACCACCAATCCTATGGGCTACTTCAAAAATTTCAGCAAATGTGCTTAAACTTTGTTTCTCTATCTCGTCTGCTTGACAGTGTGACATCTTTCTACAAATTTTTCCAACATTTATTAATGGAACTTTTTTAATTTCTTTTATGGCGTTTTTGACACAATCTATGCAGTTTTTAATTGCAAAAACCTTCCATCCTGAAACTACATTCAGTTCTGAATCATTTTCTTATATCTTTAAAATAAACTGAAATTAATATTTTATGTAAAAAGTCTTAAATGTTGCTATAATCTCCTGGTCCAGCGGTTGAATAAGTGATGTTGTGTTTGGTGGTAGAAACATTATTTTAATGTTTGGATGCTCAATTACTGGATGCCCAGGAACGTTATCAATTAAGAGCAAGGCTTGGAAATCCAGGTTCGTAGAGCGAAAATATGTCTGCACTTCGGGTACAAAACATTTCGAAAACCAGTCCCGAAAAAGCGGAGCAGTTACCCAGGCTTTCTGATTAGCCATTTAATGAACTGGTAAGTTGTTTAAGTCTGCGCATGGGAAACCGAAAATAATATTAATTTTTCCGTACAATAACTTGTAATAAAATCTACATTTCAATGCTCTTGGTCTCATGCATTTGATTATTAGTAACGGCTTTAACATTTTATCGCCAGACGCATTGCAGCATAGCAAGAATGTCACGCGATCCTTTGCAGCTTTGAAATCTTTAGCCGATTTTTCATACCTCGAAATATAACTCCTACTGGGCATTTTCTTCCAAAGCAGCCCTTTCTCGTCAGCATTAAACACTTGATCTGGGGTATATCCTTTAATACCTCATTTAATATTTTTGTTAAATCATTGGTAGCTTGTTCATCAGTTGATGCGCCTTCGCCACGTATGTACATATCTTCACCTTATGAAATGCATTTCGTTTAAGAAATCTTGCTAGCCAACCATTGCTGGCGGAAAATGCCGCCTGCAAAGGGAATGGTTCCACATCTTTTATACGTTGGTAGAATTGCATTGCCTTTGGCCTGATACATCTAATATCGACGGGTATTTTCTTCTGGACCTGCTCTTCTACCCAAAATGTCAATGCGCGCTCCATTTTCACTAGCAACAAGTCTCTTGCGTTAAAGGAATTTGAGCTATCAACTGTGTACATCGCGTACATCGCGTACAGAAAGATCGCTTAAAAAGAGGATCAGGGGTATAAATAGATCGTAGATACCATATCATTTCGCAACTACAGAAAAACAATATCAACCCCAAACCCCAAGTAAAATATTTAATCGGAAGCAAACTCTTAAGCTATAGTTATAATAATATACATAATTTTTTTCAAAGGATTTTTTTGAAATGAAATAACAATAAATTCATACCTAGGTATGCATACAAATTTTTTACCTAATTTTATATATATATCAAGAATAGTTTTGATGATATTTAGAAATATCTGTAAATTTGTTAAAATCAAAAATTCCGCAAGGTGGTCACGACTGCTGCAGTTTGTTTCATCCCAGCAGGGCGGATCTCTGAGATCCGTCCAAATTTCACGGCTGAAGCAGATGCTCTAGGGACCGAGCGTGGCCGCCTTCGTCACTTACTGCATCTCCTTCGGTAGATAGATAGACACTGCCGCAACTGCCAACAAAGTGCAGAGCAGCAACAAAGTCCTCAAGTAGGTCGCCGGCAGCATTTGGGCAAAGACAAAGAAACGTTGTTGGCAACATATATGGCGATTGGCCGGGCGGCCGGTAATAAACTATGCTGCACCAGTGTGGTCGCCGGGAACCAGAAGAACACAAAGGGTGAAGCTGCAGACCTGCCAGAATGCTGTACACCCAATACACACAGACTTTGTGTTCAGCAGCTTTGCTCGCATATCCAAAAACAAATGGGCTTTACTCTGAACGCTTAACAAACGCACAAACAAAGTATAGCACTTACGTCAGAGAGCTGCTCGCTGCTTAAAAAGCTTAACGACCACAAGCCGCTACAGTATGTTTTCCAACAGTAGTTAGAGAAATATTTACCGCGACAGATCCGCCACTCTGACTTCATTTCGCAATTCACCTCAGTCATAATAAAAAATATAAAAAAACAAAAAAAAATTCACTTCAGTCATTCGTTTTACACCAAGAAAAAATAATGTTATTATGACGGATCAATGCTATTCACACACCAGTCAAGACTGATTTCGCAAAACTGTCAAGAGAGTCGGCAGAGTCGAGAGAACTAAAATATTTATCAACATCAAATACAAGCCTAATATTGAAACAGTCAGCCTTTCCAGGTACGATTGTGGAAGTTTACGTGACATAAGTTTAAATATTATCGCTTATATTTAAATATTTTTGTGAGAAATCCATACCAATGCTTTGTTGATCTATCTAAGAGAGGTTTAGACATATTTACTATTTTATTATCGTTTTGAATAAATTTTTCATTGTATTTGTTGTTAATTCGCTTGTATTTGTTCTTGCAGTTGTGGTTGTGTGTGCATATTTGGTTTGCTTTGTACTATTCTCATCTCTTGCTTTCTCTTTTTTGTCACAGCTGTTTGGGTATTTATAAAGTGTCTAATACAGTGTATCTAAAACTGTTCGTTACACAGTGCAGGACATTTACACAGTAATGCAAGATCATTTCCTCTTCCTCGTCGTTCTTGCAGCTCCTGCAGCATCTTCAGAAGGTTACTCCTAACTTCTCAGCATGTATACCTATCAGACAGTGCCCTGTTAGAGCCCCGATCACGTTAGAAACGTTTTCCCTCCTTAGATAGAGAACGCTGCGCGACCGTTTCCAATCACATTTAGGCCACATCTGCCTTGAGGTTCGACAGGTCGTATTTTGCCTCCATCTATTGTCAGCTTGTTTATATGTACATTCTTTGAGTAGCAGTTTGCAAGTGGACCAATGCGTTCTTTATCCTGAAGAATCTGCTTGGTCGTATCTTGTCTAGCAAGTTCGTCTGCCATGCAATTTCTCTCTATGTCCCGGTGACCAGGGACCCAAATGAGGTACAGTCTATTCTGTTTGGCCATCTCCTGTAGAGATAGGCGGCAGTCCAGCGCAATGTTCCAGTTAAACGTGAAAGAGCTCAGAGCTCTGATTGCAGACTGGCTGTCACCAAAAATGAAGATATCTTTTCCTATAATCCCGGTCCCAATCTTCTCTACCGCCTCCATGATTGCTAAGACCCTAGCCTGGAAGACGCTGCAGTGATATGGTAACCTAACGGAAATTTGCAGGAGAGAGTTTCGTGAGAAAACGCCTACTCCAACATTATTATTGAGTTTCGAGCCATCTGTGTAGATGGAAATGCCATCAGGTGGAATATGAAACTCAAGTTTCTACTCCTCCCTGCTTGGAATTCGTGTAATAAAGTTACTTTCAGAAACCGATGTCAAAGCACGCCGATCCCTGCGCCTTGGAATAGAGCAGAATTTGTTCAAAATACAAGAGTGCCTTTGGCTTTCAGGATGCCACTAAGATGTCTCTCTTAGTCGCAGAGCAGTCATCTCTACCATCTGTTGTCCAACCAAATCTAAAGGAAGGAGGTCCAAAATGGCGGACAAGGCCTCGTTTGGCGTGGTTCTGAGCGCCCCACTTATACAGATCATACTTGATCTTTGCACCTTGGTGAGTAGTCTGAGGTTAACCTCTTTTTCTAATGCAGACCACCATACGCTCAGGAGTATTAGACTGACGACCGCGGTAAAAATCCACCGACAGATCCGGGGTTAAGCCCCTATTTCCTGCCTATGGCTCTCATATATGTGTAGAAGGCTATGGAAGCGACGTCATCAGCGTACGTGACAACTTTTACGCCCCCTCAAACCGTATATCGCAGTAGCGTATTTACGGTGAGGTTTCACAGAAGCGGGGATAGGACACCTCCTTGTGGCGTCCCCCTCGACACGTGCTGCTACAGTTCGCTCGCACCCAGCTGGGCCCTTACTACTCTGCAACAGAGTAGCTGGCTGATAAACTCAACCAGTGAAAGTTCAACCCCTAGATCCCTAACGGCACCAGTTATAGCTTCTCCGACATTTCTCTATGCCAACGATATATGTATGATTCAGTTTGAAACAGGCCCTGAAAATAGTAAAGAGCCGTTTTGCAGACCCCCCACTGTATTTATTAGCTGAGCAGGTATCATCCCATCCGGCCCTGCAGATTTGTATGGTTTAAAGCTTTGGATGGCCCATTTAACCTTTTCTTCCGAAACCGGTATGTTGGGTTGGAAGAAATAAACGGAGGAATTCTTTCCTCAGCAGTTGCGTTCCCAGGGAAATGGGTGTCTAGTAGCAGTTCAAGGGTTTCCTTTCCCGTTTAGGTCCAGGAACCGTTTTGCTTTTGTAAGAAACCTATCGGATTAGAGGATACAGAGAGAACCTTCCTTAGCCTGGCTGTATCGGAAGTATCCTCGATGCCGCCGCAGAAGTCTCTCCACGAAGATATCTTTGCCGACCTTAAAGCATTTTTATAGGTCTGGAGAGACTTTTTGTACTGCTGCCATACCAGCTCGAGACTAAATCTCTTGACTTTGTTGAAATTTTTCCTACAAGATTTACATAGTGAGTCCAACTCACGTGACCACCAGTGGGGTTTACGTTTGCCCATTGTTTAGGTTCAGGGCAAGCCTGATCTAGGGCATTTGAGCAGGTCAGCGTGAAAACGTTCACCATGTTCTCTAGATCCCCGATACAATTGGGTTCATTAAGAAGTTCGATGGTTAGCCTATCCTCAAATAACCTTTTATAAGAGCGCCAATCCGTGTTTTTTAGGTTTAGGTGTTCTGCATTTACTGTTCTTCCATCTATGCCGAGATTTTGAAAATACAGTCCACAAAAAATCTATATACAAGCCGCATAGCCGCAGGAAAATTTCACATAAGTCCCCAAAAAATCTTTATACAAAGCCGCATAGCCGCAGAAAATTGCATAGCCGCAGGAAAAGTTAATACAAAGCCGCACAATCACCTACCCGAACAAGGCAACTGCACACATATACCAACTGCAAACACAATCAAATGCAGACATACACCAACTGCCATCACCACAAGTCACTGAGACATTAACACACATGTACAAATGTGTGTCGTGTCCCCAAGAGGGCAGTCCATACGCACAGTTGGAATTTTTGTAAAGAAATTAAAAAGATTTGTTTTAGTATAATTCAATTAGAATTTATTCAAATGTATATATGTAGATATACAAGAATGGTTTTACCTGTGGTGTGAAGTGGTAGTTGACCTGCGTCGCTTCTGAGATCCTGAGACAGAGAGAAATTAGGAAAAAATGTGCGGTTGCCGTCAACCGCAATTTTATTGGAAAGCAAGTAAATGGAAAAATTAACAAAAGGAATTATCCGGCGGGAAATACGGAATAATTTGCAGTTGCATATGTATGCGTATGTGTATGTGCACGTGTATTAGGGCGGTAAGCAAAAATCCTGACCAACGACCACTTCACAATACATCACATATTTGATTAAAAAATATTTTTTTTCTTCGGTTTGTTTCCAATGAGCCGCTCTGTGTTCCTCCGTCATCGTCTACTGTGCTGTACTTGGAAGGGCGGTAATAGAAAGAAATATTGAAATCAGAGAAGGAACATTAAGTTTAACTTCCGCAATAAGAAATGTGCTTGCGATATACCCTGTGAGTAGTTTAGTAATGAATATTATGCCTAGCATTTCTCTACGGCTGGAAAGAGTAGGAAGATTTATTAGCTTCAAACGATCTGTATAATGAGGACGATTAAGCCGAGAATCCCATCTAAAGTCTCTTAGGGCAAAAAGTAAGAACTGTTTTTGAATTAATTCCAGCCGATCAATGTGAACTTGATAACGTGGGTTCCAAACTATCGAACCGTATTCTAGCATAGGTCTTACTAAAGTTGTAAAAAGAGCCTTTGTTACATATGGGTCCTTGAATTCTTTTGACCATCGTTTTATAAAGGCAAATATCCCTCTAGCCTTATTAGCTATAGCGTTAACATGACTATTAAAATTAAGTTTGGAATCCATTGTAACTCCCAAGTCAACAAAGTCAAACACTTGATCCAGAGTATAGTTATTTATTGCGTAAGAAGCTGGCTGAATAGTTCTTCGTGAAAAACTCATAAATTTACATATGTATGCATCTATTTATTATATATTTGGTGTATTTATGCGCCAAGTGTCCATAAACTTTCATCACCTACGGTAAAAATGATATTTGGGTGTAATCGTATCGGTACACTTGCGCCCCCCATCGCGGAAAGTGCCCCCACCATGAAATGGCTCAACATTCTGTTTTTTGTTTGTTTTTTGTACATTAGTTATTTGATGGTGGTGAGATAGGTCAGTTTGACATCCAGCAATCTGGCATCCAGCAATCTGGCCTACCACCCACAAACAGTTTGCATGCCACTGTGCATAACTTGCTGACCACAGGGCCAGCCGGTAACTTAATGTGTAAAAAACTTTATTTATACGTGAATTTCAGCAGCGGGTAGGTGTGAAATTTTTCCATATTTTGAAATTAGGGAAGTAGTGGTAAAAAAATTGTAAACTAATTAAAAAAAGTGTGAAAAAAGTGTTTAGTGCGCGCATACTTGTACTTACTCATCACGTATAGCTTGAAAAATTTTATTTTCATGGCAATTTTGCCTTTGCCGTGTGCCTAGCTGGTTTTACATTGCGTTTCGTATTAAGTGGATAAAATAATAGATCTTTGGCTGTTAATCGAAGCCAAGAAGCGTGTGCGTGGAATCTTGTACAATCATGCTTGTAATGGCAAAATACATACATACGTGTTTGGAGCACGTAATTTGGAGGTTGGAGCAAATGTCGCCATGTGCAGCTGGCTAGCAGTGCATGTCGTACCATATGAATACATCGCATTCATTGCAATGGTGGACGCATGCAAGTGTACGGCGACGATGATCAGGTAAGTGGTTTTGATATAGATATAATAATAATAATAAAATAATTTTTTGTACATAAATTTTGGAGCTTTTACGTACACAAGTAGGTACATATGTATATCGATATACATCTCCATGCACATGGTGGTGTGCTACATTCGATTGCGAGGGCACAGTCGGAGGAAGGAGGGGTATACGATCCGAAGATAGCGGATGAAGACCGGAAGCAAAAAGGAGGTTGTGAAAGTAACAATATGGATTGATTTTTTTTGTGTTGCCTAATCACTTTTGTACACTGAAACTAATTTGTTTTCTTCCTCAACAGGTGAAATTATCCAAATTTCCACGACGTGAGGAGCGGGACACCAGTGGATTATTGGGAGCTGTTCATAAACAAGTAATTGTTTAATTTTTTCGTTCTTATACTTATATATTTAAAAGTTTTATGTATGTAGGGTAAATATTAGTACTTATATCTTTCCAATAATTTTTTTTTTTTACCGGATAGATTGGAAAGATCTAAGTACTAGCAAGAATTTGCAAGTTAGATAAAAAAAACTGATTGAAAGTATTGAGTTGATCAACAGTAGAACACAGTTATTAAAATTGGAAAATTGATAAAATATTTGTTTACGCCGCAGCGTAAATATTTTCTAACCGCCCTAATACGCGGGTATGTACGCATACACATGCAACTGCGAATTACTCCGTATTTCCCGCCGGATAATTCCTTTTGCTAACATTTCCATTAATTGCTTTCCAATAAAACTGCGGTTGACGGCAACCGTACGTTTTTTCATAATTTCACTCGATCACAGGATTTCAAGAGCGACACAGGTCTACCACGGATTCACACCACAGGTAAAGCAACTTTCATGTATATCTACATATATGCAATTGAATAAATCGTCATTACGTTGTAAAACTAAACACACTCTTTTTAATTTCTCTTTCCAAATATCCAACCGTGCGTCTGGACATTTGTACATGGTCCATCTGCGCCGAGATAAAGATACAGTCCACTTAATTATCATATAAGCAAAGCAAAGCCCGAGAAAAATCAAAAATTTAAAACAAAGCCGCACAAGACACAGCCGCACAATCAACCACCCAAACAAGGCAATCACACATTTACCAGCTGCGCACAAATACACAAGCTGCACACATATACCAGCTGCATACACACCAACAGCAAACACAATCAATTGCCATCACCACAAATCACAGACATTAAGGTACGTGTTATATTTTCCAATAGCATTTTATAACACGTTAATCAATTTTTTGGTGAAACAACGCCTTACAAGGCAAGTTTTTTTGTGTGAAAACGAAATAGTGTTACAATTCAAGTAAAATTAATACAGTGCTAATTCCGTTTGTCCGCGAGCGACAACAACAAACACTAAAGGTCGTACACACACACGCACAACAGTGAACAGTGGTACGGTATTGCAACAGTTCAATCCATCGAATTTTAATTTAAAGTTTTATTTTGGATTTTTCACTTTTATTTACTTTAAAGTAAAAGTTGTTCAATACTGTTCCTTGGCTTAGCACAATTGGTTATTTGCAAGTCACTATTTCACTGATTCGAGAAACACTATTTCTATTGCACTATTGCGTTTTCACATAATCACTTTTGAGCCTTTGTTGTAATTTTGTATATATACATAACTAACAAGTAAATCAACAATAACACTGGTACATAATTAAGTACCCACTTTACTTGTTAAAACACAGTTATATATGTATATACGTCGACACATTTTGGGTGGCAAGTGTTTTTTTCTTTTGCATCAAGTGCCATTTTCACACATTAGGGTGGCACACACATTTAATATAAAAAAAATTAACCACTTGACTGAAATTAAAAGAAAATCATTAAATAAAGATACAGACATATAAAAATTTACTGGTGATTGTCATTTTGTGGGACTTTTTTAAAAATATCAGATTTAGGTTACTTCAGTAAATCCTTCTTAGGATTCATACATCCGTTTAGCAGAATCTGTCGCAGAGTTCGATGCTGACTTCAACAGCACTGCCGCCTCCGAACAAAATAAGCACGGTCTTGCTATCCAGCAAGACGAATTAAAAGTGTTATGGGAGCAGACGAAGGTAGCGTACGATACGCTAACGAACTCAGAAGGTTTAAGTAAGGAAGATCTTAGGGCGATAAAAAAGAAATATAGAATATGTTTTTCGACATATGTGAAATGCATGTCTGCTATGGCTACTCAAGCAGAAGCATTAAATAACTTACAAAAGGATGTAGCGGAGCAGTCCGTCCGCGAACACAATATCCACCTTCCACCGTGCGATACAGACGTGTTCAAGGGCGACTATCTTTCATGGCCAACATTCCGTGATATGTTCACGGCCATCTACATCCTCAATAAGCGTCTCACCCCGGTTGAGAAACTTTTTCATCTCAACCATAAGACACAAGGGGAGGCCAAAGAAATAGTAAGAAAGTGCCCCCTAACGAATGAAGGCTTTACTACAGCGTGGAAAACCCTGTGCGAACGCTATGAAAACAAGCGTATTCTAGTTAACACGCAACTAAAACTATTGTTCAGCTTAAAGGCAATAGAATTTGAGTGTGGAAGCTCAATAAAAAGTTTGCAGCGGAGATAAGCAATTGCTTATCAGCCCTGAAGAGTCATCAAATTGACATATCAAACTGGGACGCAATTGTCGTTTATCTCTGCTCGACGAAGCTGCCTGACAGTACATTGGCTCTATGGGAACAAACCATAGACCATAAAAACGACATACCTAAGTGGGACGATATGGACAAGTTCATGTCCAATCGTTTTCAGACCCTTGAGACATTGTCAGGGTTGAAGGATGGTAGAGCTGTGAGAGTGCCAAAGCCGCCACAAATCACACGTCATCCTTTCGAAACCCCAACAAAAAGAGTTGGCACCTTCCAAGCAAGCGTGACCACTTTTACTTGTAAAATGTGCCATACAAACGAGCACAAATTGCGCAGCTGTTCCCGATTCCTACAGCTAACACCTACACACAGATTGAACTTTTTAAAGGAAAATAATTGTTGCCTGAATTGCCTTAGTTCCGGACATACTGTGTCAAGATGCACTAGTGCTTACAATTGCAATACGTGTCACTCGCGACATCACACGCTCCTGCATCTAAATGCAATTCAGCCAAAGGCAATGACGCGTTGGACGTCTTCAAGGCCTGTCGACGATTCTCCATCGACATCTAGGCAGGCGCAAGCACAACGTGATTCCGATAAAGCATCAGAAAACGCAAACAGAAATTTTAAGTCCTGCTTTGCGAATTCAAGTACAGGTGTGATATTAGGAACAGCTCGCGTAAATATACGTCTCAATGACACAGATTTTGCTGCACGAGCACTGATTGATTCTGGTTCTGAGTGTTCCTTTATAACAGAGAGGCTCAAACGCAGAATCAATCTATCTGGAAAAAAGATGCATGCCCAAGTTTCGGGCATCACAAACTCGGTAAATGCCCATGTTAAAGAAGCATGTAACGTACAATTGCGGTCCCCCGTCGACCCGTTGCTTAGCTTGACTGCAACTGTCCTGGTTTTACCACAACTAACCGGAAATCTGCTGACAACTAGGCAAGAATTTCCGGACCTGGTATTAGCAGATAAAAGGTTTTTCGTAAATGAACAAATAGACCTCATTCTCGGCGAAGACAATTATCCACAAATCAGATTAAGTGGAATAAAGAAAAACGTCTTGAGGACACTTCTAGCCCAAGAAACCGTATTCGGTTGGATTATAACCGGTAGTACGGATACTACAAATACACAAAGAAATATAGTGTCGTGCTTCAGCGAAGTTTCGCTGGATAAGCAACTTACGGCATTCTGGGAGTTTGAAGATTTACCCAAAACCAGAAGCCTCAATGAAGATGATAACTATTGCGAAGAACTTTATAAAAAGACCACTACCAGAACTAATGAGGGAAAATACATAGTCTCGTTACCATTCCGACAGGAATTTCCAGTAACCATACAACTAGGCCTTTCTCTTTAAAAAGCCTGCACTCAATTCTTCCGGAATGAGACACGGATAGCCAAGGATCCCGTCCTACAAAAAGAGTATAATTGGGTATTAGCAGAGTGTGAGACACTAGGACACATGACGAGAATAAATAGTAACATTTCAGCGGACTCATGTGAAAATTACTTCCTGCCTCATATCGCCGTTACAAAGGCAGAGAGTACCTCAACTAAAGTTCGCGTGGTTTTCAATGCCTCAAGTGCAACCGCTAATGGGAAAAGCTTAAATGACGTCCTCCTACCAGGTCCAGTACTGCAATCAGATCTTCCGATACTGATTCTACGCTGAAGATTATACCGATATGTTTTCAACAGTGACATTGAGAAAATGTACCGACAAATCTGGATAAACGATAACCAGTCGAAATATCAACGCATCAACTTTCGGGCAAACCCGAACGAATCAACGAGCCTATATGAATTAAAGCCGGTTACGTTTGGAATAAACTGTGCTCCTTACCTGGCGATAAGAACACTGTTGCAGTTGGCCGATGACGTAGAAAGCTCGCATCCAATAGCAGCTAATATTCCGCGAAAATGCTTGTACGTATATGACGTACTTGCAGGAGGACACAGCATCGAATCTACCATAAAGGCAAGGGACGAAATTTCTACGGTACTGCGGTCAGCAGGTTTTCCCTTACGGAAATGGACGGCCAACTGCGAGGATATAATTGCAGACATTCCAAAAAAGGATCTACTAAGCGAAGATTTTTTGGAATTCGAAGACACCAGCACAGTTAAAGCTCTTGGAATAAGATGGAACGCCCATTCGGATTATTTTTACTTCCTAACAAGACCAATGGAGCATAGTGACACAATCACTAAACGGTCGATATTGTCTTCCATCGCCAAGCTGTTCGATCCGCTAGGATGGGTTGCGCACATTGTAATAGTAGCCAAGATATTGATGCAAAACATTTGGCTGGAAGGCACAGAGTGGGATGAACCTGTGTCCTCAACTACTTTAGAAAAATAGCAACATTTTACCAAACACTACTGCGAGATAGAGAGGATCATGATACCGCGCTGGGTCTATTTTTCTCCCACCCATGACGTCGAAGTACATGGCTTCTGCGATGCTTCAGAAAAAGCGTATGCGGCTACGGTATACTTACGGGTTAAGCAGGGTAGTGAAGCTTTAGAGAATCTGCTGGTAGCAAAAACAACAGTTGCTCCAGTTAAAACTATTTCCCTGCCCCGATTAGAACTCTGCGGCGCGGTATTGCTCGCCGAAAGTATTGAGTCGGTACTTGGCAACCTACCACTAGGACAGGCACAAGTACACTTATGGACAGATTCCACAATTGTGCTTGCATGGATACGGAAACCACCATGTTCGTGGTCAACGTTCGTAGCACATCGTATAACCAAAATTTTCGACAAAGTCGGAAATACTGACTGGCTTCATGTGGAGTCGACATCAAATCCAGCAGATATGGCAAGCAGAGGAGTTCTCGTCTACGAATTAGTCGATAACACTCTATGGTGGCATGGCCCTTCTTGGTTGCAAGAAGACAATTAAAATTGGCCAAGACAAGAGACAAGCTATAACACCAACATCGAAGAAAAAATGGCGCATTTATGTGCAACAATAACAATAAAAAATTTTGATGACATTCTCGATAGGTTTTCAGATTTACCGAGAGCTTTGAGAATCTTATCATATATAATGAGATTCTACCAAAGCACTCATCCGAACAAAAAAGCTTCCTTTCGAGCAGAGTCTTGTTTAATTTCATCCGATGAAATTAAGGCAACGACACAACGCTTAATAATCCTTTATCAGAAGCAATACTACAGCGATGAATATTCGAACCTAGAGTCAAAGAACCCCATCGATAGAAAAAGCGAAGTGCTACCCCTTACCCCTTTCTTAGATAAAAATGGGATTATGAGGACTGGAGGTCGTCTTGGCGCATCGCTAGATTTAGCGTACAACGAGCGTCACCCAATCATCCTTCCTTATAAGTGCCGATTGGCTCGTCTTGTTGTCCAATTTATCCATAAAATCTCCCTGCATGGCGAGAATCAATTAATGCTGCGTCTCATTAGAACTCAATACTGGATTCCCCGAGTCAAAAATATGGTAAAGTCTGTCATCCATAATTGTAAGGTCTGCACAATCCACAGAAGACAAACCCAAACGCAGCTTATGGGAGTGCTCCCTCAGGAACGCACCTCCTATTCGCGTGCATTTACAAACACGGGTGTAGATTTCGCAGGACCTTTCGATATCAAAAACTTCCGCGGCAGAGGTTGTCGCATCTCAAAAGGTTACGTCTGCCTGTTTGTGTGTTTCGCCACTAAGGCTATACACTTGGAAGCCACCAATGACCTTAGCACTGCATCTTTTTTGGCAGCTTTTGCTAGGTTCATAGCCAGGAGAGGATGTCCAAAAAATGTTTACTCCGACAATGGCACCAACTTTGTCGGAGCTTCGCGATCTCTACGATCAGAATTCAAAGCATTTATAACTGAAGCGCGAAATAATACAATGATTAAATATAGCCATCAGATAATCACATGGCATTTCTTACCCACTGCAGCGCCTCATATGAGCGGATTGTGGGAAGCAGGGGTAAAAAGTTTTAAAACCCATTTTAAAAAGATTGCTTCCGGCTTCAGTTATACATTCGAAGAGTTCACAACTCTTTTATGCCGTATCGAGTCATGCCTTAACTCCCGTCCGTTAAGCCCCTCTTCGAATGCGCCTTCCGACTTGGAGCCTCTTACCCCCGGTCACTTCCTAGTAGGTGGACACCTATTAGCTCCACCTGAACTAGAAGTCAACGAAAGCCCTGCCTCGATCGTAAGCCGATGGCAGAAACTTAAAGCCCTACATCAAACATTTTGTAAAAGATGGAAGGCTGAATATCTGCTGGAAATGCAGAAACGCACAAAGTGGAAACATCCACAAACTAACATCAAAACAGGAGATCTTGTGGTTATAAAAGAGGATAATCTACCGCCTAACATGTGGAGACTGGGACGAGTCATCAACTTACACCCAGGCTCGGATAACCGGGTACGCGTCGTCGACATCTATACTACGAAGGGACAAACCAGCAGACCAATAACGAAATTAGTTTTGCTGCCCTCCATCGAAAGTACCGCTACTTCCCCTACCCAAGGATAATATTAATTGAAATTGAAATTGAAATTGAAATAAACAGTACGTGAAGTACACAAAAAAAAAAAATAAAAAATAAATTTAAAAAAAATAAGGAAAGCTGCACTGCCATTTTTTCTAATAATATAAGTACTTATTTTGAAAATGTTCCGATGGATTACCTACGACGATGGCGTACAGAAATAAATAAATCTTCGAAATCATGTTTTTTACATACATCAAGTAGTGGTTATTCGGTACCCGATACCCGTACAAAATTAACTGACAAACTAAACAATACTTTTGAATTAATTAATACCCGAAACTATTTCAAAACTAACCGACAAACTAACCAATAGTTTTCAGTTAACTTTGAAAAGTGGTCATATCAAAATAAATATCCGAAACTATTTCGAAATTAACCGACAACTAACCAATAGCTCGAGTTGATTTTCCGGAATTTATGACCGATTGCCAAAAATCAGCCCGGTCCAACCCTAACATTAGTTGTGAAACCCCTAAACCCTAAAAACCCTATCCACTAACTAAATTTCAGAGCGTAAAGAAAATTTGCTTTCAATGAAAGAAACACGCAATAATGGAAAACGTAAAGACGCAAGAAGCGGAGAAAACGTAAAGACGCAAGAAGCGGAGAGAACGTAAAACTAATGAGAAGTTGCAAGTTTTTTTATATATTTTAAAAATTTCGATATATTTAAACATTTTGTATATTTAAATATTTTATCATTTTCCAAATTTTAATAACTTTAATTATGACTTTATATTTTTTTTGGATCAACTCAATAATTTTCAATCATTTTTATTTATCCAACTTGCAAATTCTTGCTAGTACTTAGATCTTTCCAATTTATCCGTTAAAAAAAAAAAAAAACAAAAAACACAAAAAAAAATTTGTGGAAACATCTAAGTACTAATGTTTACCCTATACACATAAAAATTTTAAATATATATATATATATACGTATAAAAACAAAACAGTTACTTGGTTACAGCTCCACTGTTGTCCTGCTCCTCACATCGTGAAAATCATTTAATTGTTCACCTGTTGGGAAAGAAAACAAATTAGTTCAGTGTACAAAATTGATTAAACACAAAAAAAAAAAAAAAAATCGATCCACATTAATACTTTACAAACTCCTTTTTTTGTTCTTCCGGTCATCGCCATCTTCGCATGGCATACCCCTCCTCCCTCCGACTGTGCCCTCGCAATCGAACGCATCACGCCACCATGTGCATGTAGATATATATCGATATACATACATACACATGTACCTACTTATGTACGTAAAAAACTCAAAAATGTATGTACAAAAATTATTATATTATTATTAGTATAAATATATACATAAATACCACTTACCTGATCATCGCCGCCGTACACATGCATGCGTCCACCATCGCCATGAATACGATGTACGCATATGTACGGCAGGCACTGTTGGCCAGCTGCACATGGCGACATGTACGCCAACCTCAAAAATGACATGTTCCAGGCACGTACTTCTGCCAAGAAGCGTGCCCATGGAATCTTCCGAGTTTTCGTCGTCGGGACCCAGAAACATGCTTGCATTTTTCCTGGTGGTTCCGTCGTATGAACAAATCAGTTCAGTTGGCAAATCTTCAAACCACTGCTGCGGCTCAGTGACACATTAATCCCCAGCTTATTACTACCGCAGTTATTTACTATACACACACATCACAATTAAACACTTCCACTTTTTCACTTGTTTTATTTAATTAATAACTTTAACTTTAATTTAATTAATTTAATTTAATTTAAATTATGCACAAAAAAATTGCCACTACCACTCGCGTCAAAAATTTACGTGTAAATAATTTTTTTTTGGAACAGCCCTGTGGTCAGCAAATTAAGCACAGTGGCATACAAACTGTTTGTGGGTGGTAGGCCAGATTGCTGGATGCCAGATTGCTGACCTACCTCACCACAATCAAATATCTAATGTACATAAACCACACGAAAAAAACAGAATGTTGAGCCATTTCATGGTGGGGGGCACTTTCCGCGATCACCGAAATACAGGAATAGGTAGTTCATATCAATTTTTTATTTCTTTCTAATATATTAAAAACATCATATGCGATCAGGTGTTTTCACGATATATGCAAATATATCGTAATGCCATATACGTTCGCAACAGTGGAACATAGCCAAGTCCACCACCTTTAAGTTTGGCACCATCTACCGATGGGGAGCGCAAGTGTACCGATACGATCACACCCAAATACCATTTTTACAGTGGGTGATGAAAGTTTTTGGACACTTGGCGCATAAATGACCAAATACATAATAAATACATAAATGCATAAATACATAAAATTTACAATAAAATACATATGTATATATATATGCATACAATTTTTGTCATGCCATAATTTTCTTTGGTTATTTTGTTCCATATCACTTGCCACCCAATATTACGACCACTTTAAATGGGTGGCGGATCCGAAACCTGTACTTTCTGACCGTCACTGCAGCATGAACGGCGAAGGCGCGGCTCGGAAACCAGTCCTTTCCGACGGCCCAGGCAGCGCGGCTTTGGATCCCGTCCTTTCAGACTGTCTGCTCAGGAAAAAGAAACGACGAGCGACTGGCGTGGGAACTCGTCCTTCCCGATATCCAAAAGAATTGGCGGCGAGTTGACTCGGGCACACGTCCTTCCCGATCACTACGACGAAACGCCCCATACAATTACCCCAACTAGCGCGACAACACACGTATGTTCAGCCTTAATATTTTTTATTACCGTCCTTCCTAGTAGAAAACAGGAGACGATGACGGAGGAACACGGAACGGCTCAAGGAAACAACAAGCAAGCGGTTCAACAAACAAACAAACAAAATAATATTTTTTAATCAAATATGTGATGTGGTGTGAACTGGTAGTAGACTGTTGTCAACGCTCAGGGTTTTTGCTTACCGCAAGGGGGCCGGCATGTTTACGCCGCAGCGTAAATATTTTCTAACCGCCCTAATACGCGGGTATGTACGCATACACATGCAACTGCGAATTACTCCGTATTTCCCGCCGGATAATTCCTTTTGCTAACATTTCCATTAATTGCTTTCCAATAAAACTGCGGTTGACGGCAACCGTACGTTTTTTCATAATTTCACTCGATCACAGGATTTCTAGAGCGACACAGGTCTACCACGGATTCACACCACGGGTAAAGCAACTTTCATGTATATCTACACATATGCAATTGAATAAATCGTCATTACATTGTAAAACTAAACACAATCTTTTTAATTTCTCTTTCCAAATATCCAACCGTGCGTCTGGACATTTGTACAATATTTAAATATACAAAATGTTTGAATGTACCGAAATATTTAAAGTATAAAAAAACTTGCAACTTCTTATTGGTTTTACGTTCTCTTAGTTTCTTGCATGTTTCTTTCATTGAAATCAAATTTTTCTTACGCTCTGAAATTTAGTTAGTGGATAGGTTTTTTAGGGTTTAGGGTTTTGACAACTAATGTTAGGGTGGAACCGGGCTGATTTTTGTCTACCGGTTATAAATTCCGGAAAATTAACTCGAGCTATTTGTTAGTTGTCGGTTAGGTTTGAAATAGTTTCGGGTATCAAATGACCACTTTTGAATATTAACTCAAAATAAGGTTTAGTTGTCGGTTAGTTTGAAATATTTCACTTTTCAAAATTAACGCAAACTATAGGTTAGTTTGGCAGCTAGTTTTGTACGGGTATCGGGTATCAAATAACCACTACTTGATGTATGTTAAAACATGATTTCGCAGATTTATTTATTTCTGTACGCCATCGTCGTAGGTAATACATCGGAACATTTCAAGTTAAGTACTTCTATTGCTAGAAAAATGGCAGAGCAGATTTCTTTATTTTCTTGTACTACACGTACTGTTTATGATTTTTTTTTTTTTTTAAGTACTTATCCTTGGGTAGGGGAAGTAGCGGTACTTTCGATGGAGGGCAGCAAAACTAATTTCGTAATTGGTCTGCTGGTTTGTCCCTTCGTAGCAAGAATGATAGAATACAAGATTGCGCCTTCCCGCGGTGAAATGACAGATCTCGCCTTTGTAAACAAGAATACGGGAGAGAGAAAATTGAACAACTTCCAATATTCATTGAAAAACCTGTTCTAATTGTTCTAAAGTGTAAAAGTATGAATTTATAGGCAGACATTTAATAAATAAATTCGCAAAATACTAAAAAAGTGTCTCTTTTTCTTAATTTGTGAAAAAAGCTTTGTCTAGTTGAAGTTGAGAATTGTCAAACCCGGCAAAACCAAAGTAGCGATACTTCTAAAGGCGTCACCTTCAGTATTCAGTACACCGTGCCTTCGTAGTATAGATGTCGACGACGCGTACCCGGTTATCCGAGCCTGGGTGTAAGTTGATGACTCGTCCCAGTCTCCACATGTTAGGCGGTAGATTATCCTCTTTTATAACCACAAGATCTCCTGTTTTGATGTTAGTTTGTGGATGTTTCCACTTTGTGCGTTTCTGCATTTCCAGCAGATATTCAGCCTTCCATCTTTTACAAAATGTTTGATGTAGGGCTTTAAGTTTCTGCCATCGGTTTACGATCGAGGCAGGGCTAAAGTCATTGGTGGCTTCCAAGTGTATAGCCTTAGTGGCGAAACACACAAACAGGCAGACGTAACCTTTTGAGATGCGACAACCTCTGCCGCGGAAGTTTTTGATATCGAAAGGTCCTGCGAAATCTACACCCGTGTTTGTAAATGCACGCGAATAGGAGGTGCGTTCCTGAGGGAGCACTCCCATAAGCTGCGTTTGGGTTTGTCTTCTGTGGATTGTGCAGACCTTACAATTATGGATGACAGACTGTACCATATTTTTGACTCGGGGAATCCAGTATTGAGTTCTAATGAGACGCAGCATTAATTGATTCTCGCCATGCAGGGAGATTTTATGGATAAATTGGACAACAAGACGAGCCAATCGGCACTTATAAGGAAGGATGATTGGGTGACGCTCGTTGTACGCTAAATCTAGCGATGCGCCAAGACGACCTCCAGTCCTCATAATCCCATTTTTATCTAAGAAAGGGTTAAGGGGTAGCACTTCGCTTTTTCCATCGATGGGTTTCTTTGACTTTAGGTTAGAATATTCATCACTATAGTATTGATTCTGGTAAATGATTATTAAGCGTTGTGTCGTTGCCTTAATTTCACCAGATGAAATTAAACAAGACTCTGCTCGAAAGGAAGCTTTTTTGTTCGGATTAGTGCTTTGGGAGAATCTCATAATATATGATAAGACTCTCAAAGCTCTCGGTAAATCTGTACTTGTACCTGTCCTAGTGGTAGGTTCCCAAGTACCGGCTCAATGCTTTCGGCGAGCAATACCGCGCCGCAGAGTTCTAATCGGGGTAGGAGATAGTTTTAAATGGAGCAACTGTTGTTTTTGCTACCAGCAGATTCTCTAAAACTTCACTACCCTGCTTAACCCGTAAGTATACCGTAGCCGCATACGCTTTTTCTGAAGCATCGCAGAAGCCATGTACTTCGACGTCATGGGCGGGAGAAAAATAGACCCAGCGCGGTATCATGATCCTCTCTATCTCGCAGTAGTGTTTGGTAAAATTTTGCTATTTTTCTAAAGTAGTTGAGGACACAGGTTCATCCCACTCTGTGCCTTCCAGCCAAATGTTTTGCATCAATATCTTGGCTACTATTACAATGGGCGCAACCCATCCTAGCGGATCGAACAGCTTGGAGATGGAGCACAATATCGACCTTTTAGTGATAGTGCCACTATGCTCCATTGGTCTTGTTAAGAAGTAGAAATAATCCGAATGGGCGTTCCATCTTATTTCAAGAGCCTTAACTGTGCTGGTGTCTTCGAATTCCAAAAAATCTTCGCTTAGTAGATCCTTTTTTGGAATGTCTGCAATTATATCCTCGCAGTTGGCCGTCCATTTCCGTAAGGGAAAACCTGCTGACCGCAGTACCGTAGAAATTTCGTCCCTTGCCTTTATGGTAGATTCGATGCTGTGTCCTCCTGCAAGTACGTCATATACGTACAAGCATTTTCGCGGAATATTAGCTGCTATTGGATGCGATCTTTCTACGTCATCGGCCAACTGCAACAGTGTCCTTATCGCCAGGTAAGGAGCACAGTTTATTCCAAGCGTAACCGTTTTTAATTCATACAGGCTCGTTGATTCATTCGGGCTTGCCTGAAAGACGATGCGCTGATATTTCGACTGGTTATCGTTTAAACAAATTTCTCTGTACATTTTCTCGATGTCACTGTTGAAAACATATCTGTATAACCTCCAGCGTAGAATCAGTATTGGAAGATCTGATTGCAGTACTGGACCTGGTAGGAGGACGTCATTTAAGCTCTTCCCATTAGCGGTTGCACTTGAGGCATTAAAAACCACGCGAACTTTAGTTGAGGTAACGGCGTGATGAGGCAGGAAGTAATTATCACATGAGTCCGATGAAATGTTACTATTTATTCTCGTCATGTGTCCTAGTGTCTCACACTCTGCTAATACCCAATTATACTCTTTTTGTAGGACGGGATCCTTGGCTATCCGTGTCTCATTCCGGAAGAATTGAGTGCAGGCTTTTTAAAGAGAAAGGCCTAGTTGTATGGTTACTGGAAATTCCTGTCGGAATGGTAACGAGACTATGTATTTTCCCTCATTAGTTCTGGTAGTGGTCTTTTTATAAAGTTCTTCGCAATAGTTATCATCTTCATTGAGGCTTCTGGTTTTGGGTAAATCTTCAGACTCCCAGAATGCCGTAAGTTGCTTATCCAGCGAAACTTCGCTGAAGCACGACACTATATTTCTTTGTGCATTTGTAGTATCCGTACTACCGGTTATAATCCAACCGAATACGGTTTCTTGGGCTAGAAGTGTCCTCAAGACGTTTTTCTTTATTCCACTTAATCTGATTTGTGGATAATTGTCTTCACCGAGAATGAGGTCTATTTGTTCATTTACGAAAAACCTTTTATCTGCTAATACCAGGTCTGGAAATTCTTGCCTAGTTGTCAGCAGATTTCCGGTTAGTTGTGGTAAAACCAGGACAGTTGCAGTCAAGCTAAGCAACGGGTCGACGGGGGACCGCAATTGTACGTTACATGCTTCTTTAACATGGGCATTTACCGAGTTTGTGATGCCCGAAACTTGGGCATGCATCTTTTTTCCAGATAGATTGATTCTGCGTTTGAGCCTCTCTGTTATAAAGAAGCACTCAGAACCAGAATCAATCAGTGCTCGTGCAGCAAAATCTGTGCCATTGAGACGTATATTTACCCGAGCTGTTCCTAATAGCACACCTGTATTTGTATTCGCAAAGCAGGACTTAAAATTTCTGTTTGCATTTTCAGTTGCTTTATCGGAATCACGTTGTGCTTGCGCCTGCCTCGATGTCGATGGAAAATCATCGGCAGGCCTCGAAGACGTCCAACGCGTCTTGGCCTTTGGCTGAATTGCATTTAGAAGCAGGAGCGTGTGATGTCGCGACTGACACGTATTGCCATTGTAAGCACTTGTGCATCTTGACACAGTATGTCCGGAACTAAGGCAATTCAGGCAGCAATTAGTTTCCTTTAAAAAATTCAATCTGTTTGTAGGTGTCCGCTGTAGGAAACGGGAACAGCTGCGCAATTTGTGCTCATTTGTATGGCACATTTTACAAGTAAAAGTGGTCACGCCTACTTGGAAGGTGCCAACTCTTTTTGTCGGGGTTTCGAAAGGCTGATGTGTGATTTGTGTGAATCCATAGTGAAGCTAAGAGGGAGTTGCTAAAGTCTACCTAACTCTGATATTGCTAAAAAAAAGTTCCGCAAAATGACAATTACCAGTAAATTTATATATATATTTGTTTCTTAATTTAACGATTTTTCTTTAATTTCAGACAAGTTTGTTATTTTTTTAAATGTGATGCAAAAAAGAACACTGCCACCCAAATGTGAAATGGCACTTGATGCAAAAAAAAAACACTTGCCACCCAAATGTGTCGACGTGTATATAAATGTTTATTAGCAAGTAAAGTAGGTACATAATTATGTACCCGTGATATATTGATTTACTTGTTGGTTATATGTATATACAAAATAACAACAAAGGCTCAAAAGTGAATATGTGAAAACGCAATAGTGTGCAATAGAAATAATGTTTCTCGAATCAGTGAACTAGTGACTTGCAAATTAACAATTATGCTATGCCAATGAGCAGTATTGAACAAAAGAAAGTTATACAGATTTACTTTAAAGTAAATAAGTGTGAAAATCCGAAAAAAAAACTTTAAATTTAAATTTGATGGATTGAACTGTTGCAATACAGTACCACTGTTCACTGTTGTGCGTGTGTGTATACGACCGTTAGTTGTTGTTGTTGTCGCTCGCGGACAAACGGAATTAGCAGTTTCAATTTTTCTTAAACACTCTTTCGTTTTCACAAAAAAGTCACTTGCCTTGTAAGCCGATGTTTCACAAAAATTGATTAACGTGTTATAAAATGTAATTGGAACATATAACACGTACCTTAATGTCTCAGTGACGTGTGGTGATGGTAGTTGGTGTATGTGTGCAGTTGATTGTGTTTGCAGTTGGTATATGTGTGCAGTTGCCTTGTTTGGGTGGGTGATTGTGCGGCTTTGTGCGGCTTTGTATTAACTTTTCCTGCGGCTATGCAATTTTACTGCGGCTATGCGGCTTTGTATAAAGACTTTTTTGTGGACTTGTGTGATATTTTCCTGCGGCTATGCGGCTTTGTATAATGATTATTTGTGGCCTGTATTTTCAAAATCTCGGCGTAGATGGACCATGTACAAATGTGAGTCGTGTCTCCCAAGAGGGCAGTCCGGACGCACAGTTGAAATTTTTGTAAATAAAATAAAAAGATTTGTGTTAGTTTAATTCAATTGAAATTTATTCAAGTGTATATATGTAGATATACAAGAATCGTTTTACCTGTGGTGTGAAGTGGTAGTTGACCTGCGTCGCTTCTGAGATCCTGAGACAGAGTGAAGTTAGGAAAAAATTTACGGTTGCCGTCAACCGCAATTTTATTGGAAAGCAGGTGTATGGAAAAGTTAACGGGGGAAATACGGAATAATTCGTAGTTGCATATGTATGTGTATGTGTATGTACACGTGTATTAGGGCGGTTAGAAAATATTTACGCTGCCGTCGTAAACAGTTATGTAGTGAGTCCAGCTCACGTGACCACCAATGGAGTTTACGTTTGCCCCATTGTTTACTACTTTAGTAACGTTGCGTTGATCTAATATGGCTTCCAAATTTGCAAATTGTCAAATGAAAAGTGAGTCTGAACGCTATATGTCGTGCTGGTTATGTGATGGGTTAGCCCATATAAAGTGTGTTAGATGTCAGCTAGAGTTTTTGACTCTGTTAATGATGGCAAGGGCTTACGCTGCTCATGCTTAAATTATAGATCAACCGAGGCTGATGTATTTTACTTGGGACGTGACATGAATTAAACCACATGTTTTTAACTCTGAAATTTGCTGTAGTGGATAACAAGTTTACATAAATTATCCCTTGTGCTGAGTTAGGGTAGTTCTTCTACTATTCGCTGTTCATTCTTTAATTCCTTTAAAAAAAATTTGTGTCGCTGCTATTAAAGCAATTGAATTTGAGTGTATCCGAGTACAGCTTGTCAAAGGATATATCTACTTAGCTCTCTGTTATATACCTCCGCAGTCTGATTCATCTGTATATACTCAACATATTTTTTTATTTAAAATCGACAGTTTTATGACCAAATCTTCCTGTCCTGAGTGACTTTATCCCCCCGCACATATCGTAGAAAATTCTTGACTATGACATTGTGCCAGTTTCTTCGCGATTGGGTAACTGCGAGGATTGGGTAACTGTAGAGGATGGATGAACTTTGCCTACATCAGATTAATGTTCTTACAAATACGTTTGGGAAGGTCTTCAATTCGGTTTAAGTTGGTGATATTTCTAAATCTTCTTTAAATATATGACCTCTGGGTTTACCAGACGACGTTTAACATCCTGTAATTGAGATAGCGGTTCTAGTACTCGCTTTGATTTTTTGCTAAAATAACATTAAGTAGTGAACTTTCCAATTTGACAAGGAGATTTTGAACAAAACCTAATGCCTTTTAATATCACTTTATATAATTTACTTCTAAAATACGTACCTAAACTTGTATACATATGGTTTAATAAGGAAATCATTTTATGGTTTCGTTAAATCAAATCGTCAGATAAATCGTTTTCGTTGAAATATCAGGTATCAGAACACTGTGGCTAGCGACGCTGATGATATTGCTAATCTATTTGTGCAATTCTTTGAGTCTAACTATTCCACTAAAGTCAATGTGTCCCCCCTAATATCACCGCTGCATATGTACATATATCCCAATAACTCGATTCATGATATGATCCCATGCAGAATTATTCAGCCAGCTTCTTACACAATAAATAACTGTACTATGCATCAAGTGTGTGATTTTGTTGACTTAGCAGTTACAATAGATTTTAAACTTAATTTTAATGAAATCGTTATTGCAGAGAACGTATATTACACAGAGAAGGATTAAGTTAGGATGACGGTGTGAATTGTCAAAATCCATCAATATTTCTCGTGTAACTCACCATGCCAATGGCCGAAAGGGGAAATTGTAAGAGCGGCGAGTAAACAGAACTGAGCAAAGACAAAATTTGTTTAACAGACTATGATTTCTGATAAATTTTAATTGTTTTGGCACGAATTTTAGATTTTGCAAATATATTAACAAATTGATATAAACTTATAAATATTTAATTTGACGGGAAATTTGGCAATTTTGGTTATATGCATACAAACATATGTCAATATAATGTATCTATATACGTATATTATAAGCGTAACAATCGTTATCATACTAAGAAAATGTACATGGATAATATGTATGGGCATATGTAAGATCCTTTTCTCTTACTACTACTACTTGGCCTCCAATTTTTGGTGTCTCTCATATTTGGTTTCAAAAGTGGCTAAAAATGGCTAAACGTTTAACTTTTGGCTGAAGAAAGTGGCTTAAACTTTTATTGCAAATAGAAATATTCCATATAAATTTGTTTAACACCAATGTAATGTAAACTAAGTTTTCATTATCATTTTCGCACCTACTTTTCACTTTATCATATTATGCGATTCTTATATGTTTCATGATAACTACTTTTCACTGTGAAAAAGTTGTGAAAAAATTTGTTCCATTCTAATTTGTACCAAGCAAATTTATCAACTTTGTTATTTTGAAGTATTTGTGGAAAAGCTGAATGCACACAAAACGGTAATCATGTCAATTTATATTTTTGCAATTTTGGGAGCACAAGATGACGAAGAAAGGCAAGTTCGAATTAGTTTTAAAAACTTTTTGATTTTTTTTGTTTGTATTTTGTTTTAAAAATCATTTAAGATGTCTAAGGTTCATATTGCGCGATACTCAAAATCCTTGCGATATAACAACCGAAAACCATTGCATTGATTTATACAGATTTCCAAAATCTTTATGCATAGAATTAATAAATGAGTTGCTGTCTAAAACGGAAACCACTAAAAGAGGACATGCTGTTCCTAAATTTATTATGATTTTGAGCTCTCTACGTTTTTTTGCGACTGGCAGATTTCAGCGGTGCGTTGGACAAGACAATTTGGCTTCACTATCCCAAACATCCGTCGGCCGAAGTCTGAATGAAGAAGTAAAAGCCGTAAATAAAATTGCTCATAAATAAATAAAATTTCCGTCGAAAGAAGAGTTTCCTGAATTAAAAATTAAATTTATGCAAAAGCATCAATTTCCTGGCATAATTGGATTAATAGATGGAACACATATAAAGATTAGTGCACCAAAAAAGGAGGTAGAGCATGTCTATTACTGCCGGAAAGGAGAAATTCGAAAAATGTGATGATAATTTGTGATGCGGACTACAAAATTCTTAGTGCTAATGCTCAGTTCAGAGGCACTTCGCATGATTCATATGTGTGGCGCTGATCCCACGTTTGCCGAAACTTGGAAGATTTGTATAATTCAGATGAACGTGATTTCTGGCTTCTGGGCGATAGTGGCTGTCCCCTACAGGAAATATTATGCGGCTGTTTTATTTTAAAGAAATTAAATTAATCAATTTACATGTAGCCTTGGCTTATGACACCAATTAGTGCAGCGTCAAATCTGGCGGAAGAGAGATACAATAAGGCCACAAATCAACACGAAATATTGTGGGAAGGTGTATTGGCTTGTTAAAAGCAGATTTCGGTGCTTATCCAAGGAGAGAGTTATTTTTAACAGCCCTTTAAAGGCGGGCCTTATAATAAATGCTGGCTTAGTGCTACATAATTATTTAATGCGTGCTAGAGTGGCATTTGAAGTGGGGATTTAGTCAGAAGAACCCGACAACCCATCATTGTCCGTTTCATCTCGCGAGACCCTTGCTATTGCGAAAAGGACACGATTAGAAATTGCCCAAAATGCTTTTGGTTGAACCATTCAGTATACATTCATCATTTATTCATACATCGTAATTATTATACATTTCTTTTAAAATTTTGTAAGGAAAAAAAATCATTCAATATAAAAAAATTCATTAATTATAAATAAAATTGAAATATATCATAAAATTTAGAAAACAACTGAATTTTTTAATATTTTTTGTCCTGCATTAAATGTAAAATATTGTGCAGCACCTGCAGGATGCCTTCGTTCACCTCTGCACTTTTTCTTATGGCTTCGGTCTGCCAATTTGTGGCTGCCAATTCTTCCTTTTTCAGATCGTTCGCCAATTTTTGCTCCTTGAAATTCTTTTCTTCGATTTGGAGAAAGTCGTCGGGTTGGGAGCTCACCTTCCGTTTTTTCGCCCTGAAAATTCTGCTAGTGGTTATTCATACATATATACACATAAATATACGTATATTCATACAATAAAAATATTTACTTGTCGTTAGCTATGTCCAAGTTCTCTTCAATCCAATTTATCAGATACACCTTTTCGTTTTCGCTGGCGCGCTTTCCTCGGTTCTCCTTCTCCATGATTGTGGTCAAGAATGATAGAATACAAGATAGCGTGGTGTTGCAGAGCGCCCACTTACCCTATGATCTACTGTGACTGACAAATTTCTGTCTGTTATTCCTACTGATTCTATTTGCTTTGTTTGCTTATTCGTTTATGTATAAATTGAAGTTATACATACATACATACACATTTACAGTTTTAAGTTTATATTTGAATTCACAGTTATGACGCTGGTTCTTCGCTCTTCGCTAACCCAATTTTATTCGTTGGCCAGCAACCGGAGCGAGAACACAGCAAAATAAACCATACGTTTGATAATTTCAAGTAAATTATAGCGTTTTTCATTTTCATTGTGCATAATAAGTATGCGTTAAATTTGCTAGTTTCGGTCATCGAGAACACGTGGTTTGCGGCGTAAATAGTAAGTGAAAACAAAATTTTCATATGAAAACATTTTGACAGTTGTTTACATTATTACACTGAACGAGAAACAGTGTTGTGAAAACTATATTCCGTTTCGTTCCGCTTTTTCACATGTCACCATAACTTTTAATTTTTTCATCGAACGAGAATCGGAACGGTTGTGAAAACGATAAAAAGGTTTGCATTTCACAGTTTCACAGAACGAGGATTGATCCCCAGGTAACTACATAAATTAAGTACATATTTACTTACTTACTTAATTGGCGCTATAACCGCTTAACCGATTTTGGCCGAACTTCTCCTACAATGTGTGGTTTGCGTTTTGGTCTTGTAACACAAATTGATGGACCTACAGTTTAACTCCGACTACACTCGGAGGTTTGCCATTGCCTGCCGAACGGCGACCGCTATCAGAAAAAGATTTTACTACAATTTTTATGTTACTCGCCCCGGCCAGGATTTGAACCCGGGACCCATCGAACGCACACTTTACACACTCGGCTACGGCGGCGGTATTTACTTACAATGTAAAAAAAAAGTGCATCAGTATATACAAAAGTAGTCACATAAAATATCTATGTCAATTATGAGTACATTTGTCATATTTGAAAATTTGCCTAACTGACCATAGCAAAGCTTATTGGTTTTAACATTTATGAAGTTGCTTAATAAAAAATATGGGAAAGAAAAGAAGGCTGTGGCTGAAACGTGCAAGAACACAAATTTACACTAACAAATTATACAACAGCAGTATGATTTACAACAAATACATGATGTTCACATTGCGTATGTAGGCGCAATTATTTTCAAGTATGTCAAGAAAGCAACGATTTTTGTTGCTGCCTAAATATTTCCAGCCTATCTGCTACAGCAAGCAACAGCAAATAATGTCAATATTTGTTTTGCAGTTTATTCTTCAAGTCAAGTCAGTCTGCCAGCTACATACTTCAAGGAAAATAGCTTAATATTATTGTAATATTTGTATTTATCGTTTTACTGGAAGGGGAGATGATATAGGGTTTATATACCCTATGGATAAACGACTTGCTACTGTTTTATGAATATATTTATTCTGTATTGTTCATTGAAATTATTATATTTTGTAAACAATAATTTTTAATTATTCAAACATGGATTTTCATAAAATATAGTTCTAATTGTAATTTTTAAAACAATTACATATCTTAACGCGATAAGGTTCACCATGCGAATTCAATCAGCTGTTTGATAACTACACTTTACATGCATTTACCTTGGTATTACTGCTCACAATAACTAAAAATTATCGATAGTGTGACCGATCGTTTTAGATCCTTAAAATCGATTCAAATCCAACTTTCGCTTTGACAAAACATACGTTCGAAGTATGCTGCTGTAGGAGCGCTTCGAGAAATATTGCTTTTAGTGTAGGGAAAAATAATTTAAACCATTATTTTCTAAATGTGTTATAAACAAATGTATACATATCTACAGGCAAGATTACGATTCCTGGGGCGCCGCGTTTTGACGACTATTTCTTGTAGAACTCGACAAAATAAACACTTTTTCACAAGTAAAAAAAATTGATATTTCGCTTAGTTTTCGAGATACAGCGAGTTGAAATTTGTCGATTTTGGTATACATGGTGCATAATATACGTCGCGTGTAATGCACTTTACGCATGAAATTCTTTGAATTCGTTATTTGTTTTATTTCACTTTTTCCAATTGCCCCTCTTTACGCAGTTCCTATTATTTTTGCGTGCAACACCTTTCTGCGTAGGCGGCCTCCGGCCGCGCTTTAAAAAAATAACCCTGGCCGGTCCAACACCGGCTACGCTGACCACAGTATTTTTGCGTGCAACGCCTTTCTGCGTAGGCGGCCTTCGGCCGCGCTTTAAAAAAATAACCCTGGCCGGTCGAACACCGGCTACGCTGACCACAGTATTTTTGCGTGCAACACCTTCCTGCATAGGCGGCCTTCGGCCGCGCTTTAAAAAAATAACCCTGGCCGGTCCAACACCGGCTACGCTGACCACAGTATTTTTGCGTGCAACACCTTTCAGCGCGCGTAATTTAATGCATACCAACCCCACGGTTCGTCACTTCCGTAGTATTTTATGACTCCAAACTCACTTTTAAATTCTGTATTAATTAAAATATGATGTCAAAATAGTTGTAATTTTGAGAAAAGTGAATAGTTAGTACAAACAAATAACGAATTCAAAGAATTTCATGCGTAAAGTGCATTACACGCGACGTATATTATGCACCATGTATACCAAAATCGATAAATTTCAACTCGCTGTATCTCGAAAACCAAGCGAGATATCAATTTTTTTTACTTGTGAAAAAGTGTTTATTTTGTCGAGTTCTACAAGAAATAGTCGTCAAAACGCCCCAGGAATCGTAATCTCCCCTATCTACATACTAGAAACAGACTTTCAGCATAGTATTCAACTTTTGTTGTCCAAGGGAAGCTGTCACGTAAAGAGGCACAGGCTTTCTATGTAGCATATCAGCAGTAGTAATAGTTGTGTTTTCGTATTTTCAAATAAAAAATTACCTAGTGTCCAAATTTCTGAGCGTAGGCAAAATTTGCTCTCAGTAAGAGAAACATCTAAGAGAGTATGAAAACGCAAAACCAGCTAGAAGTTGCAAAGTTTGTTACAGCTAATTTTAGTTTGGCACAAAAATCAAAAAATTTAGATTGAAAATAAACAAATAACTTCAAAATTTACAATTTACATTTAACAAGTGTTAATTACAGCCTCTAAGGCTCAAGATGCAGGACCATCATTGCTCACACACAGATCAGATCATTTTCGCTCCCGCACTTGCCTCCCTTTTGCTGATTTCTTACCAGTTTCGGCGTACAAAAACGTATCAAGTTAAATTATTACTGGATCTTACAGTTGCCCCTAAATTGCTCTGACATTCATTGTTGGTGTTTTACTTTATCTGCCTCTTCATCTCTCTTATTTGTGTTCTCTTCTTTGTTACTGATTACCTCACAAATATGGAATGTTCGTTACAGTAATAATTAGCCAGTAAAATAATTCAGAGAATAAGGCGTCTTATTCTGTAAAAGACAGAAACTTATTGAGTCTTTTGGTGAACAGGATCTATTAAACATTTGCACGGAAAGCCGCAGTGTTGCATTTGAATTTGTGCTTTTGAATCATTTTTCTTAAACAGTTGGTTTTTTGTTTGTTTTCCGCTTGCTCGGCAATAAATCGTTCTTATTTGTTTTCTAACAAATTTCTCATATTTGTGCTTTAGCTATAAAATTAAGAAATTGTTTTGCTGACTGAGATGCAACCATATGCCACTATCAGCTGTTTTTCATGCTTGCCAACTAGTACTGGGACAAACTTCCCCAAAACGAATTAGCAACTTGCCCTCCAAATGGAATGGCAAAATTGCGCACTCTCATGCACGTTTTTCCAAATTTTTGGCTAAACAAACGGGAGTACAAGTTGGTACAATCTTGTACAAGTTTTCTGCCAAACGAACTCTCTTATTGTATGGGCATGAGAAATTCTAACAGTTTGTTGAGGCTTGACGGTAAGATTTAGAACAGCACTTACTGTTCCAATGGATCGTTGTACTCGATGTATCGTCAAAAATACTCTATACTACTCAAAGTATCCATAGAAAGTTTTTGATTATACTTGTACTGAAAAGTAAAAAAATTATATTAGTTAAATCATCTTTTGATCCTAAATTTATAAGATCAATTTATTTTTTGGCATAATTATTAACTTTCAGCACCACAATTTGATTCGCAACAGTAGTTTAAATGGTAAATAAAATGATCTTGAGCATTAGATATGGCATAAGTAAGAATAGGGTACTTTGAGCTAGAAACCAAAATGGTCATGAATTTCAAAAACTATTAAACCGGTTTCGAATATATTGATATGGCTGATAGATAATTAACGCCCTTTAATTTTCATAAAAAGTACTTTTTATTTATCAAATTAAAGGTATTTTTTGGGAAATGTTGCTGAAGTGAAAGTCCCTGGCCGGATATAAATCCACATCAACAACAATACCGACCACGCACATGGCGATGACGTTACACTTAATAGCGGTATGGTTGAACATAGGGATAGTGAGAAAAACAAACAATTTTCACACGGTTAACGTGGCTGAGTGGTTGCGTGCTCGCCTAGCAATCCCGTGTACCATGGTTCAAAACCAGGCAAAGTCTAGAAAGAAATAAGTCTGAAGAGAAGATGTGGTGATCTCCGAAATAGCAGCTATCTCTTCGACCACTTAGAAAAATTGCTATTTTCTCATATTATTCCCTAATACAGACCTGGCCTCAAGCTTTATAAATAACCATCGATTCATAAATATAAGGCGAAAAAAATAGTGATTATAATAAGGACGACCACGCTTAAAAGCAAACTATAAGTAGAACAAAAAGCTTATAGATTTGTAAAACAACAATATCGTCCACGCTGTTAAGCACATAGTGCCGACGTCACACTTAATAGCGATATGGCAGGAGATAGGAATCATGAGAAAACAAACAATTTTCCCAGGGTTAGCGTGGCTGAGTGGTTGCGTGCTCACCTAGCAACGCCGTGTACCATGGTTCAAAGCCAGGCAAAGTCTAGAAAGAAATAAGTCTGAAGAGAAGATGTGGTGATCTCCGAAATAGCAGCTATCACTTCCACCACTTTGAAAAATTGTTGTTTTCTCATATTATTCCCTAATGCAAACCTGGCCGCAAGCTCTATAAATAACAATATATCCGGATCGTTAAGGTATCGTAGAACCGACTGTCGTGAGAACTATTTACCTTTTGTCTTATTCTCTGGCGCTCGCAAGTATTCTCTACCGTCAATAAACATTTAAACGGTTGTTGAGAAAATTAAATCTTATTTATCATGTCGACAAATTTAAATTACAGTTTCATTTTCTTACATTAACAGCCAGTTGAAATAACGGCATTATACATATGACGCACACACTACTACGTAAATTACGTGCAAATAACTTCGCGTAAACCATGCGCGTCCTCACTTGACATTTCTACTTTATATTGGCAGCTCTGTAGCCAAAGGGTTGCCTAGTCCTATGATCAAACAAAAAAATATGAGAGATTGTGTACACTTTTAATATGTGTAAATTTTAAAATGATAATATCCATTTTAATTTAACAATCATGAAAGACTACTTCTAGAGACAGTAAAAGTAAAGTAACAGTTTGTGAAAAGCTGATATTTCAAAATGTGTTGTTGTTGTTGTAACGGCTAGTCACGTCCTGTAAGAGAGGATTCACCCGTGGTAGTTGTGGTCAAACTCATTTAGGGGAGGCCCAGGGCAGTCGGGGGCGTCCCACTGCAGTCGGTTCTACGTACCAGAATGACCCGTGTTTCACCCGGCCAAGGACTGTTGTTTCGGCGATCTAACCCTATTCCTAAATAGCACTAAATAAATCGCAACTTACATGAAAAAGGCTGAGGCACTCTGCACACGAGCCATATTGCTTAAGACGGGTATTAGATTCGTCATGCAGTAACGCTTTCTCTACGCCTCAGGTTCTGAAAACGAAGCGACTGCCAAGCGTATGTACACAAAGAAAAAACATGTCAAGCGATGAAGAAATAATATTGCTAAATTTCCTCCGACGGAATAAAAAGAAAATTAAAAGAAAATATTGGGTACATCCCTATATTTTTAATATTTTAATAAGAGACTATTTGTAGCTGCTGAAGAACTGAGAGAAGACGACTCGAAATTTCAAAAATTTTTTTAGAATGTCGAAAGATACTTTTAAAGATCTGGTTTCCCTTGTTAAACCTGCTATTCAAAAGCAAAACACCAATATGCGCGAATGTGTTGGCCCGGAAGAAAGAATCATGATTACATTAAGGTAAATCAATATATTTTACTTTTAATTAATTTCACATATGCGCGTATTTAATATTTAACATTTCTTATATTATATTCATTCCTTTGAAAGAAAAATTGTTGTCCGCAACTAAAACCTTCACTGTCATTCTCGAAGTTGCTGTCGGTTGTGTATATTACCGTTGTTGGAGTTTGTGGATCAAGGGGCGAAGAAGCTGGCGTACTAACTGTAATTGTACTACATGATGGTAGAACAAACCGATTCGCAGCTTCCTGTTCCTGCTCAGAAATCAATTCCTCTGGAAAGGGCAATGTGCGTACTTTAAATGTTCTGAGGCGCGCATTTGAAAGACTCATTACGTCCGGCAGCAAACTCTGGAGAAATATTTTGCGGGAATCATCGACTGTCTTCCTTTCGTTTTTTTCTTTTAAATAGTTCAGTACCGCAACGTCAACTTCGTCCTTTTCTTCTGGGCATTTCTTCTTCTTTTTCTTTTTTCCACACTGGACGGGGTATCTTGCATACGTTTGGATGAATGCGGCATTACATCACAATTAGGATCAAGATATTCACTAGACTCCACTTCTTCGTCATGATGTATATCAGAATCTGGTAATATAAAGTTACCAGTGTTATCTACATGCTGTACAGGTTTCACATATGGTAGTACAAAGCCCATTATATCGTGCAAGTAGTATGGTTTCTTCACTTTCGCAGAAGAGCCACTTGGCGAGGGTTTCAAACTTCTAACAAATCCATTTCGCATATTTTTCCACTTCTCCTTACAATCAGCCGCTGCAAAGAAATTCAAAAACATAAATTGGTTGCGGTCTATAACATTTAACTTTGCTTTCAGGTACATGGTTACTGGATGTACCTTTACCGCTCTGGCTTTGTATTTTCAAAGAGGTGAACGTACCATCGGATTAATTGTGGAAGAAACTAAAAAGGCTATATGGCATTCGTTGAAGGAGTCATACATGCCGCTACCGAATGAGGATGGACGGAAAAATATCGCTAACCGATTTTCCGATTTGTGGCAGTTGCCCAACTGCTTGGTAGCTATAGACGGAAACCATGTTCGAATAGAAACATTTCCAAACTCTGGCTCAGCCAATTTTAGTTATAAAAATTATCATTCCGTAATTTTACTGGGTTGCTGCGATGCTTTCCTACAGGAATTCACAAAGATATTTTATTTATACATACCTGGCCATTTCATTTGCTGGGTTATAGCCGCCCAGGTTTTGTCTGTTAAATCCTTCCTTGAGTACTGTTATACGGCCCGTGTGCAGAGTGCCTAACTGGGTTGCTTTTGCAACTAAAGGAAATTTTATCCGAGTTGGAGCGTTCTTCTGCAACTCGGTTACATTAAAACGGGGCCAATATTATTTCCCTGCAAGAAGTTTGACCTATAACTATTGGTTATATTAGCGGGAAAATGAAACCCTTTTTCCGGTCAGGTGGACGGATGGCTTGTTTGAACATCGCGTATCAAATGACCACTTCCCTTCTTCGCATTTTTTGTATTTATTGCAATGAACGCCCAACATCCTTTATTTTCCTGTAATACGGAGACTCTTTGTTCGTTGAACTTCACTGCTAACATTTGCATTGCAATGATTGTCTCATTGTTTGCAGCAATGTGTGTATGTTCTATCGATCACGTATTCTCGATATGGTCAGGCATTTTTTGCAGGGTTGCAGATTGCTTCGATACAGACCAAGTACTTCGGCAAACAAGAAAGAGCCGTCACATAAGACTTTTGCTTTGCTTTGCTTCAGAGTTTCGCTTTGACAGATAAGTTCAATACATGATGTTATACTTTCATCATATCAGTAAAATTCATTTTTTTATTCTATCTTTAAACAAAACGCTCTGAGCACACACAAATCGCAACTCATAACAAACTTCTAACGCAGAAACTGTCAAAGCGTTCAATGTAGCTGACCTTCTGCGCCTCACGCTTTGTTGTTACCGTTCGAACAGTCAAGCAATGCGAGAAAAGTTCGATGTAAAAGGCCCTTAAAGAATACTCGATACTTGGTGAAAAAACGTGTGTATTTTCTTCTAAGATCTGTTATCGGAACATCACAAGCCAACACTAGTAACTGGTTTGTCATGATGGATAACGGAGCGAAACGTTGGTCTCGCGTTAAAAATAATGTAAAAGTAAGTGGAAATATGGGACTTCTATTATTTACTCCAAGATAAGTGTATCTGGATCAGATAATGTTTCTCGAGTTTTTATCTTAATATGTGCATGTAACGTCTTTGGTAGTAGAGTTGTGTTGTGATTGTTTTGTTTACACTTGCGACTTGTTCACCAACTTACAATGGAGCCAGCATTTTACAGATTGTTTCGAATGAATTCGGCATTTTTATCATACAAATGGGAACAATTGCAGAATACGTACAATTCTCACAATAAAAAAATGTATATGCATCGATAGAAATTAATGAGCGGAGCATAACCAAAGTTTTTTTTCGGGGAAACACCACCTAAGAAAGTTGTAAAAGGTCAAAGTTAAAATAAACCACATTTTTAAATTTAAATTTCCCTTAAGCCCATGAACACATTTGTAGAATATTTATACTAGTGGATAGGAAATTACATTACAGTTTTTGCTAAAACCGAATTTATTTTTTTTAATTCACGTAATAAAGTATATTTGTCATAAATAAAGAATACGGTCCACTGAGTTAGAAAACAATAAAAAAGTGGGCGTGGTGCGCCTTCTACTGATTCTTATGATGTACAACTTTTTTTGGGCAAACGAATGAGGGGGTTGTTATGGAGGGGTCAAAGGGGTATTTGAATATTTTTAATAGCTTATATTTCAAAAAGTTTCCGATTTCAAAAATATTGATTTTCACCTAATGTGTATAATTTTATATATTTATATATATATAGCCGGGTCGTTCCGGTATCGTAAAACAGACTGTTGTTGGAACGGTGATTGCTATGGACCGATTTCCCAACGATTCTTTGTCTTTGGCCCATGTGCTGCCGGCTAGTGACTTGAGGACTTTGTTGCGGCTCTGTTCTTTATTGCTGATTGCGGTTGTGTACGCAGAGAAAGAGGTCAGGCTGTCAAACGTAACACCCAAGAGTTTTGTGCGGTTTACAGTTGGTGCATGTGCACCATCCACAAATATGTTTAATTGCAGCTCCGTCGTACAGGTGGTAAATATGGTCGCCGAGGATTTATCAGGGGAAAGAAACAAGTTCGTTACTATCACTTTGTGGATGTTGCTTTGGACCTGCCGGTGCGCCGGATCCAGCGGTTGTATTACGTGTGGCAGGATCTCGCGCCTAAGTTGGAGGAGGTGCCTTCTGATGTGCCTGGGGGTTTTGGTCATCTGGAAGCAGATGCCTATTTGGGTGCCACAAACAGTGAACTGCTTCCTGAGTATGAGGTTGTGCTCCTTAACGTGGAGCACATTTACCTAGGTATAGGTGTTGCTCGACATCAACAGGCACCCCGTCACCGTGCGGAGTGCGCCGTTCTGGCAGGTCTGCAGCTTCATCCCCTATGTCCTACTGATTCCCGGCGACCACACTGCTGCAGTATAGTTTATTTTTGGCTAACCGCATTCCCACTATAGTCGGTTCTACGTACCGGAATAACCTGGGTTTCGCCGGCCTAGAAATGTTGTTTTGTGCATCTAACCCTGTTTAGATCTGCCTATCCAATAAGTCGTCTGTCTCCTCTGAAGCAACTCATAGCAGCTAGGTGACCAGAAGGCTGCGCAAACAATCCAACACCAGCGCGACCCTTACTTTCACCTGTAGCGAGGTTGCGAAAGCCATCGGGAAAGTCTCCGAGGCCATTGGTCCTGGTGAAAATTCTTCAACATAGGCACGTAATTTTTTCATTTTCTCGTTCAGGTTCTTGTCGGATTAAGCGAATGTGAGAGGTTGATGGTCGGTGTAAATATTAAAAGTTTTAACACCCTACAAATAGTTTCGAACCTTTTTTATTATATTTTTTTGTATCTTATTAAACGCAATAAGCGCTACTTCGTCAGTAGTTATTTGTGTTTTCTTCGACTGGTTAGCGTATATATTTCCGTTGTTCCCCTTTAACTACTTCGGTAGTGGCTTTCTAATTGAATCATAGTCCTTTATAAACCGGTACATCCACAGAGAGACAGTCATCACCACCATCGACTCTCGCCAGGCAAATGCGTAATAGGAGCCCAATAGCAGATGAGGAGTCCGTCCTGGCTCGCGAGTCCCGTGTCACTCTGGCCCAATTGAGATCTGGATACTGTAGTAGGCTCAACTCCTACCTATCCAGAATCAACCCTGACATACCTAATACATGTCCGGCATGTGGAGATTCTCCGCGCGATACCAATCACCTATTCACATGCCCTCTCAAACCCAGTCATCTAAGTCCCCTCTCCCTCTGGTCCAACCCTGTCGAAACTGCACGTTTCCTGGGCCTCCCACTAGATGAGTTTGACGACAACGACCATGGGTGAATCCGCTCTTCACAGGGCGTGACTAGCAGCTACAACCACAACAACAACCGGTACAGAAAGTTCTGCAAATTTTAAACTCCCTCAAAATTTTTTAAGATCAATCTTTGAAAAGATTTCTTTTAAATTGGTGTTAATTATACTTTTGAGACTTATTTAGTTTCTGCAGTCAAGGCATTAACAACCAAAAGCATTCATATAAGCGAAAAGCTCCGCAAAAAAATTCAAATTTTGTGTGGTTATGGACGACACAACTTCTTTGAAAATGGACCTGAAGACATTGCTGGGTAACCAATTTTATTGATTGCAGTGTGGAGAATACATTTCTGAATCAGAAGAACACATTCAGATAGAAAAGTTTGGCAGAAAAGTTCTAATTTGTGTTTCCAAAATAACAATGTGTATTACGTAAGGAACTACTCAAATCTTCCTAATATGCCAGAGTTGCGACCGATTGAGCGATGTTGGGCTGTGATGACAGCCAGACTTTTAAAAGTTGGGAAACTAACCAATTACAGAAAGAAAAAGAATGTGGCCGACAGCATCCCTAAAAGACAAACCCGTTGTACAAAACTTGATGACGGGCTTCTCAAGAAAAGTTCGCTCGTACGGACAGCAAAGAATAAATGGAATTAATTTATTTTCCTATCATCACTACAAATATGCATTTTTATATTAATAAAAACAAAAATTAAAACAAACCAATTGTATGCACTTAATCGAAAATTCTAAAATGTCTTTTACTTTGTCAGGGTATATCTTGATTCCCTCCTTGAATACCGTGAAACCCAGAAATTCAACGCATTCCTGCATATTAGCGGCGATGCTAGAGAAAATGATGACATCGTCTATGTAAACATGACATGATTTCCCTGTTTCATCTCTAAGGACTCTAATGACTCTGGAAACTGCTATGAGCAAAGGGAGTGAAGGAAGCTTACAAAACTCGTATTTTCCGTTTTTGGCGAGAAAGCCGTTATCTCGCTATCTTTTTCTGAAAGTTTGATTTGGTGAGATTCTGATTTGAGGTCCATTGTCGAGAAAAATCTTGAATGTTTGCCAAAATTACGGAAGTGTCCGGAATGGGATATGTATCCCTTATTGGCTATTTTCTTATCCACAACACAAATTGGATTGTTATAACTTGAGCGGGATGGTCTAGTGATTCCATCACGCTAAAGATCGTATATGTCTTTATTGACAAATTCCGCTGAAGCAATGGGGTACGGGTAGCGTTCAGGTAAATTATCCAAGGACCCTGGATATCTGCAATGCTGGTATGTAGATCAGCAGAAACATTGTCATCCTTTGTTTTCAATTTTGTTTCTATTAATGTGTTGTAGTGCAAGAGTTTTTCCTTTCCAAAGTCGTAACTCAAGGTACCACTCCAAGTCAATATTGCCATTTGCCTTGTTCAATAAGTCGAATCCTATGATGCCGTGAAATCTGTTCAAACTTGGTAGAACAAAGAATTCAGTGTTCTTATTAAATATATTTATTGTGAATTTTTCGTTAATTATGTCGGTACCGTGGATTGATTTGACAAGTGAGGGGATTATTCACAGATTTGATTCGTCAATTAAAAACCTTATTCCTCCTGCCCCGAGTGTCCGTTCGACATAGGGCAAGAAGGACTTAGTCCTAAAAAATCAATGCTGGAGCGAGATTGAAATCGTCTTCGCAAGGCTTAAGTAAAATTGATTTAAACTAAGACGGCAAACGAATGCAATTACCGGTGTAGTTATATTCTGAAGTGACACTAAGATTGCACATACATGTACTATTGCGATGAAATTGACTGGATTACATACAGCAAAAACAGAATTTGGGTAGGTGACGTTTGGTCCAAGTAAAAGCATGCCATCGTTTGCTACGTGCATTTGTATATTATGAAATGGAACAAACATTCCATAGCATATTCGCTGATTATTATTGAAAGATACAAAAGCGATATTGCAATCGACCACATGTCGGCGCACTGTGAGTGTGACTATGTTGGTTCTATGACGTCACCTCTTGCCGTAATCTTGTATCCTATAAACCTTGTAAGCAACCCTTTAGCTACAGATCTGTCAAGACAAAATACGAATAATATGAATGAACACACTTGATGAGAGGCAAAGTAAAAATATCATAAAATGAAAAGTAAGATATTTACGAAATATTTAAATACCGTTCTTACTTATGTGTGATATGTAACAAACTCGTGTTGAAAAAGTCAATTATATTCATTTAATAATCCACTATTAATATATTTGCAGCAGACACTAGTTTTCATCAGAAAAAAAACGTGCCGTATTTACTTAAAATTTAATTCAAACCAAATTTAGTTACCCCACTTTCATTTTATTATTGATGTTGTAAATTAATAGATGGTGGGTTTAACTAACATGGAATAGACCTAAGTGGAGTTATACATTACCGGGTTTTCTGTATTCCGAATCTGCTCATAGTTAGTTTTTCTCCATGAATGATGTATCTCTGTAATTCTAACATTACTTTTTATCTTTTACTATTTCAGCCATCAAGTAGTAGTCGAAGTGCGGAGTTACTGGGTAGTGACAAATTAGTTTGCTTTCCCACACAAGTTCAAAAATCACTTGGGGTTTCCGGAGATAACTATTTAAAAGAGAGCGCAGCTAAAACAACTCTCCATATTGCTATTCGAAAACTTAATAAAAGAGACCCGATTACTAAAAAAAAAGCTTTGGGAGAGTTGATCAACGATATAAATTACGCGAGCATAGAAGAAGTGTTACAAATTTTACCATTATGGCCTAAAATCTATTTGGAACTTGCCTATGATCCCACACATAACGTTCGCGAATTAGCACAAGAGGTACAAAAAGTGCTAGCATCGAAATGTAAACGCAATATAGCTCCTTATTTGAAACAGTTGGTGCCAGTTTGGCTGTTTTCTCATTTTGATAATTATACTCCTGCTGCTAATATTGCTCGATCAAGCTTTTACGATATTTTTAATGTTAAATCAAATCGTACTCAAGAAGTGTGCGTGCATTGTCAGCATGAGATTCTTGAACACATATATGATAACTTGTCGAAATCATCAATTATATCAAATAATAAAAACACTGAATATAGGACTTATGGAAGCCTTGAGATGCTATCCTTTTTTACGGAACATACCAAGACCGTAAAGTTATCTTTAAAATCATACATTGCATTGCGTTCCATTCTTGGGCATGCTAATTTCTGGAACTACGGAACACATGGATCTAAAATAACAAGGTTGGTAAAATTAAAATATAAATCCCTTGATATTTTTATTGGTGATTTGTATTTAAAGAGTACATTTTAAGCTGGCCCATATATTAACATTATTTGCTGCACATACTTGAAAAAACTTTATCGCTTTGAAATGGATGCTACCTTCTAAAAACTAATATTCATAATATTAGGAAATATACTCGTATTTTCAAAAATAATGGCATAATTCTGCGTTGAATGTAAATTAATTTGATAAAAAAAGTACATATAACAAAAAGCTAAATTTTTAACGTACAGCGCTGACACGCTAATTAGCACACCCTCACTTAAGTTAACTATTCTGCAATTATTTGTATTTTATTTTGTAATTTGTTATAAAAGCTAACTACTTCGTGAGTCTTAACCATTCAAAACTTCTGCATATAAGTTTTAAATATTTTTGTTCTTTTTTAAGATAGTGCTGTCCTTTGCTCTGGCATTTTAATTAGCACACCCTATTGTAGGCATTTAATTTGCTTCGTGTGAAATCTAAAAAAATCATTTTGTTGTTATTAATAGTTTAAAATGAGTTGATTTAAGTAAAAAATTGAACAAATAAAGCGCAATGTGTTGCAGGAAAAGCACTACAGAGGGAGAGAGGCGCATAATATGAAGTATGCTTCCAACAGAGAAGAATATTAGCAAAATTGCCGGATCCGTAAGATGTTCACGGAAAAGAATTTAGAATGCTATCCAACATTTCCAAAAATATATACAGTTTGCGAATATAAAATGTTCTAGGGCCAAAACGGGCAAAAAACGATACGAATTCGCCATATTGACTCTTCACCATCCGTTTGGAATTCTGTGATTTGAAAGACGGTGAAGTTCGATGGCGGCAGTGTTATGGTATGAGGTTGTTTTAGCATACACGGGGTCGGGTCCGATGTCCAAATAAATGGCAAGTTAAATGGTTTAGCTTATCAGAATTGATTGTCGGGATACCTCGTACCATATCTGGATAACTTGTTATCTGCTTGTGCAAAAGCAGTTTTCCAACAAGACACCGCGCCATGACTTAAGTCGATAATAATAAATAAAAACTTAATGGCAATTATTACAAAAAAGAGTTATGACACCGAAATCGAAGACTGTACAACATTCCCACTACAGTCGGTTCTACGTACCGGAATGACCCGGGTTTCATCCCGCCAAGGACTGTTTTTTCTGCGATCTAACCCTGTTTAGATCGGCCTACCCCATAAGTTGTCTGTCTCCTCTAGAACAACTTTTAGCAGCAGGGTTGCTCCACATCCTTCTGCTCAGGACTGGCACTGAGCCAAACTCTGGACCAGAAACCTATTTTTGCTGCATCTGCTAGAAAAGGCTCCATCTGAACTCCACTTCGGTAAAGTGTAATTCGCTACGGCACCGGCAGAACCTCCACGGTTCAAAGGAGCACACAACAACAACATGGTCGGTCCTCTCCCCCTCTCAGCTCTGCCACCATGTGGGGACTAGCCAGCAGCTCTCCCGAGGCAAACGAGACTCCTTCAGATGAACTGCAACGGGCTGCAAGGCAAAATTGAGCATATAACCGACTTCATGAGTAGGCATAACCTGTCAATAGCTGCAATCCAAGAAACGAAATTGCTCAGCAACTTAACCTTGTTGAGTTGCAACGGCTACAATGTGCATCGTAAGGATCGCGAGCAAGGTAATGGTGGTGGATTAGCGTTCGTCACCCATCACACTGTGCAGTATCGTCTCATTGAAGAAAACATCGACCGCAGGGACACTACCTTAGAATGTCAAGGAATAGCTGTCCGGTCAGGCGATTTCGAGCTCGAAATAATCGAATAATGTTTATATACCCCCTGTCACCTGCTGCCCGGCAGGATATCACCCTGACATAGGTGCGCCCCTCAGAGATGAAAACCGATTGGTGATGATGCTCCGACCAGGATTATGGGTAGTTGCAGCAGCTCGCCTGACCTAACAATGGCTAGCGCAGGTCTGATTGACAGATCTGCTGACTTTGTCTCCGCGGACCACCGAACCTACATCAACTTGAAAAAGGCTGACTTCGGGTTTGCGGAGTGGAGTGGAGAGAGAGTGGCAGAACATTCCGAAGGATACGTGCGAGGATCTCGTATCCTCTATGCAAAGGCGATGTTCTGCAGTAATTTCGCAAAAAGGATATCAGACTAAATATTGAGTAAATATACTACTTTTATTCCACAATTTTTCAAATTAATTAAATATTTATCTGTTCTTCTTTAGGTACGTTGACAGATTGATGAAGCTTTTCTTTTACTTTTTTACTTAAACGAAATATTGTATAAAATAGCGGGATGCGTTGTTGTTCTTGCGGCTAGCTACACTCTGCTAGAACAGCTTACACATGGTCATTATCTTCCAATCAATTTAAAGGGAGACCCAGAAAATGAGCTGTTTTGACGGAATCGGATCATAGGTAAAGGGGTTTAGATGAGCAGGTTTTCAGGGCATGGGGATACATGCCGGACATCTATTGGGGATGTCAGGGGGTTGAGTCTGGATGAGTAGGAGTTGACGGCGTTTTCTTAATAATGTTGCCCCGTTTGTTTTTCAGAACCCTTTCATACATTTGCGTGTTCATTTATGAAAAATTGCCCTGTGACAAATAAAATGCATAAACTGCACGTATAAGTGGGAATATGCAAATTTGCAACTTTTTGCATTCTTATTCGATAATATATTTAGAGTGTTACCATTTGCGCTAGAATTGCGGTTTCTGAAGGTGATTAAAATTTTCGCTATCAAAATGTGGTGTAACATACAGTATAGACTCATCAAAGCGGAGTCAAAATTCGCACTGGTGACAGATCTAGTAACTAATGCACTTTTAGGGAGAGGGAGAAGTTTCTACAAACAAAAGCACAAAACGATTCCGGGTAAAGAAGTGGATTAGAAAAATACCGGTTCGAAAAATACGTTCCAAAATGACTCAGTTATCCTGACTAAAAAAATGTGTTTGCCTTCATCATGCAACCCTTCATACAATAAGCAGCTTCAGCAAAAAAATCTATCATGCGCTTTCGTACACGATCATACTTGCCGTCTATTTAAAAAAATAAATTGGGTGATGGTTTTTACTCTTTTAAAATAAACATACGAGTAGTCTGCATAGTCTGGATGACGATAACCAATGTGAAAGAATATTTATAAATACATTTGAATAAAGACACGAATTAAAAGTGTTAACGATCATAATAGAATAAATTCGTTTATCTCAAGAGAAGCCTTTGATTTTGCATTTGAGGTGATGTTGTCTTGTGTTTGCCATAGGCGTCCTTTCCTTTGTAGCGTTGTTCTAGTAATGCAATTAGGTAATGCAAAAGGTGCCATGCTGTGTCATAATTCATATAGTTAGTCATAAAATTTTACATTTCAAATGATATGTTGTTGGGCTGTGTAGGAAAATAAATTAAAATAAAGTAATTTACTTGCAATCATGTAAATTTTCCAGAAAGATTTCTAAGTGAGTTGTCTAAGTAAGATATCCTCTTTCATATCGTGAAAGGCTTATATCATTTCTATGACCAAACTCTGGTAGCCCTACGATTCGTAGTTACACGATAAATTTTTGATTAAATAAATTGCGCATCCCTGTAACATGCAATAAAATCAAGATAAAACTAACAACTTAAATAAACTTGCCGATTCTAAAATATGAATTTAGGAATAATAAAAACGGTATAATCCGATGATGCCTTATCGTGGTGCCCAAAGGACGTAGAATTAAAAAACAAAAAATTATTTTTACGTATTTTTCTACATACTTATATCCTTGAACAGCCGCCGTAGCTGAGTGTGTAACGTGTGCTTCGGTGGGTCGCGGGTTCGAATCCGGGCCGGGCTAAGTAACCTCACCGGTCTAATAACGGTCGCCCTCGGCAGCCAATGGGAAACCGTCGAATGTATTTCTGCCATGGAAAAAACTTCATTTGCCGTTCGGAGTCGGCAGTGCACTGTAGGCCCCTCAATTTGTGATCCAACATCAAGACGCACACCACAAATTGTAGGCGAAGTTCGGCCAAAATCGCTTAAGCGATTATGGCGCCAATTAAGTAAATAAGTATCAGTGAACAAAATTAAAATGCTTTGGTAAAAAAAAAAACGAGTGCAATGAATCGGCGAGAACACCTTTCATATAATCTCACTGAAGAGCATTATCGCCTGGTATCGAAATATTTTAACGATACTAAAATAAACTTCTATACTTACCAACTTAAAAGTGCAAAGGTCCTACAAGTCGTAAATAAATAAAATTATCTAAAGGCATCGAGTGTATTGTAAAACCTGCAGAAATCCTTAATGCCGTGAAACTCCAAAAGCTCAATGCAAAGGCGTAAATATAACAAATCGAAGTAAGGTACTACAGCCTATGTTCAAAGTAAAGTTAGAGCCAGAAAATAGGCCTTGTGGAAAAATTACTGTTCACCCCATTTACAACCTACAGTACCAATTGCACAGCAGAGTTATCGTCGAAGAGCCTCAAAAACGAAACGGCGCAGTTCAATGCACCAATTGCCAAGAATTAGGACACGCAAAAACATATTGCATCCTATGCGCCGTTTGTGTGGCTTGCGGAGGCCTTCATGTCGCAAAGTTATGCCACGTGAATAAGAACGATCCCACCATGAAAAAATGCGACAATTGGCAATTACAAAGCTAACTATAGGGGATGCCCTATATAAAATGAATTAAAACAGCGACTAGTTCATTCATTCAACCGGCATGTTTATCATCTCTAACCCTATCTGAAGTGTGATTCTTGCTTCCAGATATCAGAAAACGAAGTTTATACAACAAATCATCCGGTTGGCAAAGCGCATGCCGGGACAGCAGTTCTAATTAGAAGGCGAAACAAACACAATGTTCTTCCACCGTTTGCTAAGAACTACCTGTAATCCACTTCAATAAGCATGATTACGAGTTCTGGCAATATAACTTTGTCCACAGTATACTGTCTGCCACGGTTCTTCGTATCGGTGAATCAATTTATGGACTTCTACAATACTATTGGAGATCGCTTTATTGCAGCGGCCGACTATAATGCTAAGCACCCCTACTGGGGTTCCCGCTTGATTAATCCAAAGGGGAGCCAACTCTACAAAGCACTTACTAATGCATCAAACAACCTTAGCTAAGCATCACCAGGAACACCCATTTACTGGCGAACAGACCTTAAAAAGATTACTGATCTTGTAGACTTTGTCTTAACAAGAAGAATCCGGAATAACATGATACAGGCCATTCTCCTTTTGATGTTTCCTTGCTGGGGTGTCCGAGACCTAAAGAATACCCTAGGAGCCTTACGTCTCTCAAAGCAAACTGGCTCAAATATAAGATGTACATCAGTAGCCACATTGAGCTTAACCCAACTATAAATAGTGAAAAAGATATTGAAGAATCCGAGCGGGTTCTAAATTCAGTTATAACATCTGCTGTTTATCAGACCACTCCACAATTAAAAACAAGAAGTCCAAAGCAAAACTATCAAATTACAAATAGTCAAATAGAATGTTTTGTTGTTCAGAAGCGGCGCCTACGTAGAGAATGGCTGAACCACAGATCACCTGCTGCAAAACCACGGCTAAAAGTTGCAACACGCGAACTAAGTAGAACCCTCAAGGCTGAAGAACAGCTCGCTCATGGTATATATGTATAGTGAAAGCTTGTCACCAACCAGCACAAAGTGTTCTCTATGGAAAGCAAAAACTCTATGGAAAGCGAACGAAAGCAACGAAAGTCGATCCGCCCTTAAGAGATCAAAATGGGAAATGGGCCCGTTGTGATGAAGAAAAACCTAACGTTTTGGCGCATCATCTGAAAAACGTATTTCAGCCAAACCTGTCATCAGATGGATATGTTGTGCCTTTTCTCCCTGCTGTCTCTTAAACTGAATCAATAAACGTGCATATTTGAGATTATAAAAGTCATCAAAGAGCAAGTGAACTTAAGGAGAGCACCAGTACATGATCTTATAACCCGCTTTCGCGTCCTGCCATAACATACATCTGAAATCTCTTTAACACTATGCTGAAATATGGCCATTTTCCGACACATTGGAAGAAGTCGATCATAATAGTGATACCCAAAACAGGAAAGGACAAAATCATCTTTGGAACGGGTCTATAAAATCATTAATCGGTCAAAAAATACCAACAAAGTGTCAAAAGTAGCCAAAATATTAATCCAGTTTGTATTAATATAAAGTAATTTAATTTTCAATAGACAACAAATTAGATTATTTATTCAATGAGCGATGATTTGGTGCAAGATTGATACATTGTCAGCTGCGTCCTTAACGACAGTCAAATTATGAAAGTCTCGTTTTTCTTCCTTGTTTTATATTTGATATTATCTTTCTTACTATGTGAAAGGATCCTATCGCAAAAAACTTGCTACCACTCCTTAAAGGGGGTAAAGCATGCTATAGTTTTTGATGAAACAAAATTATATATATATATTCTTGCTGCTATAGAGAAGTATATCCTGTATTATTGCGATAACTCTTTTGGAACTGTTGGTTCCACCATTTTTTCCTAACATATCAGAGAATTTTATTATTAAATAATTAAAAGCCAACCGCCTCTTCGAATAAGTACTATAAATGATCTTTTATTTTTTGTAACAATGCATTATATACTTTTTTGTTATCGGAATAAGAAATTATATCTTGAACAAATTTAAAGCCGTTTTGTGGGGCAACTACTGCTCGCGAAACAGAACACTTTCGTAAAAGCATAGACACGTCGGCATACCCCTTGTGTCCGATGTTGCGCTAGGTAATAATTAATTATAATCGGCTCGAACTTGGTGGCCATTTAATGCAGCTAAGCAATACTGCCTATTTCAGCTATTTTTAGACCTTTCCAAACTTCTTTGATATTACACTCATGTGGGATTTAGGGTTACTGTTTTTCCAAGTGCGATATCCTTCATTCGTTGCTCTTTGTGTTTCGTTTTTATCACCAGTATAATGCAATACCATACATACTACTTGGATGCCCTCTATTTCTTTGGAGTAAAAGAAAATCTATCCTCCTATATTTTCATTATGTCTACGGCAGCCGAGGCAAATATGAAGTTTTCAATGCTTTCTTGAAGTTTGGTTCATTTTTACGTATTTTTTCTTACGAACCTTTATAATTTTTTGTAAATTTCTCCATTTCTTGTAAGGATGAGAGAAGTTTTTTAATACAATTTTTTCTAGCATCGTAGGAATATTAGCATTTTTTCCAAAACTGAATAGTGGCACTAATTGTGTTTTCATATTTTCGTTGCACATTTTGTAAAATTGAGGCACCTGTTGCATTGATGGCAACGTGGCACCTAAAATAGCACTATCATATTTGCTCACTAAAAATATTATCGCAAATTGTAGAAGTTCGGTCAAACGTCAAGTTATGGCGTAAGCGCCAATTATATTATAATTAATAAATTTTGAACTATTAAACAATGAAATGCCACCGATTACTATTACAAATATCGAGGAAGAGTGCAAAAGATTGTCACGTGAACAAACAAAACGCTTAAATCTAAAAAATTGAATTATAAAAAATACATAAATATATATCGGTTTATATTACTTCTAACCCGACAATGTATGGGATTTCAATATTTATTTTTCTCCATATAAGCTGCGGCCAGCTGAGTGTCTTTCGTTAACCCTGCCAGCCTCGGCTATCCAGTTTTCCCTGAAAATCAAAAGTTTTCAAACACACTTACAACTTTTTATACATCTCACCGCTACACTTACAAATTTATTTTTCGTTCTGCCAAAAATGTCCCTAAGTTAGAGCAGTGATACCGTACTCTAAAAAAAAAACCATATGTGTTTGAGCGAGACAGTTAGATGTAAAGCAATGTTTAAAAAAATTGTCAATTCATCGAACATTGTGGACATGATTCAATTATTAAAGGTTTGCTCAGTAAACAGTTTTCTCGCTCATTCTTGGCAAATTGGAGTAAAAGCTACATACACATACCCAATAATGTCTGCGTCAACCCCGCACATTTTTTAAGAGAAGTAAAAACAATAATAGATAGTTCTGTTCAAATTTTTTACATGCATTTCTTCTTTATATGTATGTTCAAAATACAAAAACAAAAATGTATATTCCTATTTTCATTTGTGTGACAACGGGATTTTAGTGTAACAAGTAAACATAGGCACCACAAAATCAGCGTTCAGTTTGCTTAAACTGGAAAAACCGTTACTTTTCATGAATTTTTTTCTTCGTTTTGCGTAGGTTCTATTGTGTTTTAATATAATAAATCGTTTAAAGAGCTCGTGACGTGTATTTTATAATATTTAAAAATATTAAGTTGTGGAAAGATGGCGAAAATTTCAGAAAAATTGGGTAACCTATTGAAAAAACGTGTTCCTTGGTCCAGCGCGTAGTAAACAATTAAAAAAAAACGGAATTTTAACGTCAAAACCGCGATCTGGCCGTCCAAAAATATTACACAGTGCTACAAAAAAGAATGAAGTCGAAACATCTGGGAAGTGATGTTATTTTCCTTGTAGGTCTTATCGAGTAGAACGAGAATCCAATTTTGGAATTTGTCAAACACCCCAAAATCTCGACTTAACCTTAAAAAACCGATTTTTCGTGCTTTTGCGCACTTCTTAGCCTATATCTTGCAAATTTTTGCAAAAATTTAGTTCTTATAAAAAGTAAAATAACTCAGTCACTTTTTGGCCGATTTTTTAAAAGAAACATTCGTTGAACTCGTTATTAAACGTACTCTTTGAATCTAATCAAAACTCATTTTGTGTTTTTATAAAATAGTGTGTGAAAATATCGCCAAAGTCAATAAAAGAAGAAAAAGGGTAGCAAAATTCAAGTTTGTTGTGCAAAAATAAGTAAATTTCTTCAGCTTTATTAAGACGTCTATATATCTTTCAAAAGGTCTGAGTTTATTCTTTCTTAAACCGTTCTTAGAATGAAAACCGGTTGTTAATTAGCTAAGATATGGGCTAAGAAGTGCGCAGAAGCCAAAAATTGGGGTTTTAAGGTTAAGTCGAGATTTTGAAGGTGTTGGACAGATTCCAAAATTGGATTCTCGTTCTACTCGATAAGACCTACAAGAAAAATAACATCACTTCCCAGGTATTTCTGAGTGTCACACTGCGTTATCAGTACGGGAAGAACGCAATATAATAAATATGGTGAAAGTTAACCCTCGAATTACGTCCACAAAGATTATTGAAAACGTAAAAATAAGCTTTAAAAAACAATTTGTGCCGAAACTGCTAGAAAAGTTTTACGAAAAGCTGGATATCATGGCAGAGTCGCTCGAAAAAAAAAAACATATATTTCACTTGTAAACAGACGAAAGCGTATTGAATTTGCGCATAATCATATAAATAAGTCTCCGGAATTCTGGAAACAAGTGATATTTTCGGATGAAAGTAAATTTTGCATTTTTGGCTTAAAAGGTCGACAAATTGTGTGTCGCAAATCAGGAACTGCCCTTCAAAAACAATATCTTGTTGGTACAGTGAAACACGGTGGTGGTGGAATTATAGCGTGGGGTTGCATGGCGGCTGGTGGTGTGGGTCAGCTTGAATTTATTGAATGCACAATGGATAAATGGGGTTATTTGAACATTTTAAAAAATAATTAATTTGAAACAAAGTGCAGAGAATCTTAGATTATCTTCGACGTTTTGGTTCCAACAAGATAATGATCCGAAACATACTGCTGAAATTGTTAGACTTTGGCTCTTGTACCTGACCTCAATCCTATTGAGCATCTATGCGATCTGTTAGAAAAAAGAATTCGTCAGCATACAATAACAAGTAAAGAGGCTTTGCGAAGTGTTATGCAGGCAGAATGGTCCCGGATTACAGCTGAGGAAACAGATAAAATGGTAAGATCATGCCAAATCGATTGAGTGAGGTTTTAAAACAACGTGGCTATCCAACAAAATATTTAATTCAATTTTCCTTTATGCTTTTGTAACTAATTTTAAAGCTGAACGCAGACTTTGTGGTCCCTATGTTTACTTGTTACACTAAAATCTCGTTATCACATATATGAAAATAGTAATATACATTTTTGCTTTTGTATTTTGAACATAAGAATATAAGAAGAAATACATGTAAAAAATTTGAACAGAATTATCTATTAATATTGTACTTTTACTTCTCTTAAAAAAATGTGTCGGGTGAACGCAGACCTTTATTGGGCATGTGTATGTACATTTTTAGAACAAATATATGTATGTTTGTAAATTTAAATTTAAAATTGCACATTGGATGGAATTCATGAGAGTTTTTGCTAAAGTAACATTAAGACAACCTTCGGTAAGGGAGTGTCAAAACTGTAATGCCGCTATAGAGCAAACCTTTAATAATTGAATCATGATTGTGTGAGGTAAGCATATGTTTTTATAATTTTATTTGTTTCAAAATATTAATTCTTTTTTATGATTCCAGAATAGTTGCAACTTATCCTAATTTAAAGGTATGTATTGAAATGTGTGAAATATTGATATATTTTTCTCATTGAAGATTTGCGCCCAACAGAACACAATAAACCAAACCAAACATATTCCAGAAACCAACTTACAGATAGTTTTCAGTAAGTATATCTACATATGTATGCATGTATAAATAAAAGTGTAATAAAGTAATGGTTAGGTTTTCAGTGCAAGATTGTGTGTTTAAACTTTGTAGAACTCGCACTGATATTTGGCCCGAAATACCTGCTTCTCAGCCAGCATTTCACTCGGAATAGAAGGGTGAAGTTTCAGTTTCTGTACGGCGGTATGCCCTATATTAATTTTCCAATTGCTGGCTGGCTATCTATGTACATCCATGTGTACATACATATATAATATAAAGAAAGTGCAGTGCGTATATGTGGAAGTTACAGCGGAATATTCCACTGAATAACACTACGGCTGCAGCAGCCTTTTCTAATTTTTCTGAGTTTTGGGTGATTTTTACAGAAAGTTAAACACATAATAATAAATGTGAAGTGCCGAGCTTTGTATTGTAGCAGTTGCAGCGAAAATAAACGCTCAAGTGCACTTATCACCCTCCTTTTCTTCTCGCTATTCCTGTGGTATGAACGTTTGTGACGTGTATGTTGCCGGCGTTGTCGTAATCTGGTTTTCTATCATTCTTGCAGCTGCACTATATAAACATTGAAATAAAGTGCAGTACAAGTGCATTGTGATGCTGCAACGAGCTACATACATATGTACACAACTATGAATATATATAATAAGAAAACAAAGTGGAGTGTGAATGTTTAAAGAGTTCAACAATAGAATTCTCGGATACGGTTTAGTTAATTGCAGAATGTTTTCGGGTTATAGTGACTAAATGCGTGTACGCACGATGATTGTGTTTTCGAATTGCGCCCACACAGAAAAGACTTGTGCGCAAAAATACAGTGTAAAATTAACTAAACATTCCCCCGAATGCTCCAACTCCAATGTAAAGTACAATACAACATACATACGTACATACAGTGGCTCACATAAGTATTTTGCATATGAAGAAAATAAACCAAACGATAATATTTTTGCATTTTTTCATGTTTTATTTATAAACTATGTATTCAATTCAATAACATATCTACTCTTTACTTTGCGACTTTATTAACACATAAACAAGCTTTGTATTGTACAATACATAGGAACAAACTGTAAACAATTCAAAATTTGTAACACGCAAAAGTATTTTGCATTATTAGGTAACTCACAAAAATAGTTTGCTTATTTCAGTTGAATTTATGCCAAAATGTAAAGAAATGACAATATCGGGGGAAAAATAGTTTTGCAGCTTCACAATGAAGGAAAATCTACAAAATACATTTACGATATGTTTAGCCGATGTCGTCAAACGATAGAAAATTTAGTAAAACGGTGTTAGGTGTGCGGCGGTATAGAAAATTTAACCCGTTGTGGTCGACCAAAGATGCTAGCTATGAGAAAGGAACGCAACCAAAGCTTAACGAGCAGATATATGTACACAACCAAGTTTCTGATGAGACAGTGCGCATTAATATTTCAAATATTAATAATGGAAGCGACCTTTTTTCGCCAACACCTACAAAAAGTTTCGAGTTTTGAAAAACCGTAATATTTAGCGACGAAAGCAAATATAATTTCTTGAATCGGATGACCGTCATGGTTTGGCGGAAACCAAATAAAGAGCTGCATATAAAAAACCTCAAAGTAACTGTTAAACACGGCGGAAGTTTGGTGGTGGTGTGGGGGTTTGGGGGTGTACGTCGGCTTAGGGAGTTGGGAATCTTGTTTTTATAGGCAGCATAATGGGTAAATCTGTATATTTCCACCCTTAAAGACAGTTTATACTCCAGTGCAGAAAAAAAGTGTTTGGTACGAAACGTGTTTTTGTTACAGCATGACAACGACCTGAAACATACGGCTCACGACGTTAAAATATGGTAACTTTTCAACGCAAAACATTTTCCAACACCCCCTCAAAGCCCCGACATAAACCCCATAGAAAACCTTTGGCCATACCGTGAAGATAGAGGGCGTGAACACAAAATTTCATTAAAAAATTATTTATATATCACTTTTAGTCAAATACAAAATACTGTTGTAAGTTACACAACGATGCAAAATGCTTTTGCGAGTTACAAATTCTGAATAATCTTTATTATTTTCCTCTGCACCTTTATTTTTTTGTGTTAATGAAGTCCCAGCGAAGTTATGAGTTGATATGTTGTTGAATTTAATACATAGTTTATCAATTAACTTGAAAAAAGGCAAAAATAAAATCGTTTGTTTTATTTTCTTCATATACGAAATACTTTTGTGCGCCACTGTACCTATGTGAAGAGTGCAATATAAGTTTTTAGTTTTTGTTGTGCCCCCAAAACTCATCAATATCGAGCATCAGTTTCATGAAAGTTATCCAATTTGAGATTTAAATGGTGTTAGATGGTGGTGCTCTTAGGAGTTGATGCGTTTTGGGAAACCGGCTTTCTATTATTAGCCATTTTTCCTCTAAATATAATTTTGCATGCGTAATAAGTGTTGTAACTAATTTTGCATATATTTTAAATTTCTCGAAATGAACTCATGTTTTATTAAATAAAATTTGATTGGTTTAAACATTACCATTAAAATACATACATATGTATATATTTCGTTGGGGAATTAATATGTTATTACTTTCTTTTTCTGATTGAATCCAACTGATTGCATCTACAACATAAAATTTTTTTATAAACTATTTAAGTAGAAGAACTAACATATATTTTCTTTTTTAGATCTCAATCGATGGCAGAAAAACAGAAGAGATGCAATTGCACCAAGTACCTAAGGCAACTGCAGCTGCACCACATTATGCAACTTACCTAACTGTAAGCAGTGATTTTTTGTAAACGACTTTGAAATGTTTGTAATTGTTAACATGTGTCCAAATAAAGGTATATCGATTATTTTTCTTTTGATAGTAAATCGTTAAGTTTGATGAACTTTTTCTTATAAATTAGTTTAGTTCAGTGCTATTTAAGAAGGGAAAATAGCTGTGCAAACAAATTTTAGGTTGACGTAGTTATATATTTAAAAATAATATGCAAGTAAGAACATAGTAGGCCTTAAACTGCAATTTCTTATGTATTTTATTAGGGCACATTCACAATCGCGTAGTTTTTTCACTTCCCATCACTACATCTCAATTCGGATATGATTTTACCGATTTAGTGTTGCAGCAACTCGGTTACAAACAAACGAGCCCATAGTACGCACTGTAATCAAGTAGGCAGGACTAACTATAACATATGTACGTTACTTTTCGTATATAAGTTTTTCTGGAACTCTGCCTCGCTTTGGTTCAATCGTATCCATATGCATGTATGTACGTACATGCATAACATAGTTTGCAAGCTGTTCGTTGTAAGTAAAGGGGTTTTTTTTAGACTGATAGAACTTTCGATAGGGATGTCTGTCACTTGACATCTGGTAAATGACTTTTCGTTTTGACATTTCTATTCAGTAAGCATTGACAAATCATCATGGAAAGAATGACGCCGCAACAACGTTTACAAATTGTGGAAATTTACTTTAAAAATCAGTGTTGTGTTCGCCAAACTTACAGAGCACTTCGTGAAATTTATTGTCCACATAATCATCATCATAAGCATCAAAGCAGCTTAAATTTCGAACATTTACTCTACTCGATGAAAAACCAACAACAAGACAAATAACTGTACGTACAGAAGAAAATATTGGTGCTGTAAGTGATAGTGTTGGAGAAGATCCGAAGAAGATTAAATGTCATGACAATATCTTTCAAATAAAAAATTAGGCATTATACTTCATTTTTTATGTATTTTATTTCAGTTTAAAGTTCTATCAGTCTAAAAAACACCACTTATAAAAATTTCTCTGGGGGCCTGTCACGCTTTTGTTCAATTGCTTATTTAGATGTACATACGAAAATGAATAGCTTGTACGCATCTTGGTACAGTAAACGAGAGTTAGAATAAATGTGACATTGAAACGATTCGGGCGCCTACAATTCAGAAGTAGGATTAAAAATCCATGATCTGAACGCGCGTGCCATAGAAAGTATAAATAAAGTTAAAAATAAAAACAACATCTGAAAGATTATTAAGAGAAAATAAACAAATGAAAAAAACCCGCAACAAAGAAAGAGTGAAAGTAGTATGTAAGTTAAAAAGTGAAGTCAGAAAAACAGAAAATGTTTAACTAAAGTAAAAACCACTAGCAGCTGAGCGCGTGGTTGCGTCAGTTGGCGTTGTCTACAAACGGTACATTTGCTCTACGCATCAGCGAAGTGCCAGCCAACATGAACATTTTGCCGGAGTTCGATGGAAAAGCAATCGACGATGAGTTCATAGCCCAGCTGGAAAATGTTATCAGTGCATATTGCAACGACTAAAATGCACTTTTGATAATGAATTAAAAGGCAAAGCACAGTAGTGGGTGTATTTAAGCCCCAATATTGCTCTCGATAGTGTGGAGTTGCTTCTTGGCGAAATGGGCGACGTTTTTGGAATTAAGAAAAGTAAACCGTTTGAACCAACTGGGAAGTGGGGTAAAGATTTGGCGAATATTTTAACGACAAAACGATGTTAGCTACACCGATACAGTCGATGAGTCGTTTCCACGTTCCCACGACAGTCGGTTCTACGATACCAGAACGACCGCGATTTACATATATCCGGCCAAAGACTGTCACTTCGGCAGCATTCCCCAAAATTTTATGGGGAATATTTTATGCTGTTACAACAACAACAATATGAGTCGTTTCCACGACAGTCGGTTCTACGACACCGGAACGACAAGGATTTATATCCGGCTAAGGACTGTCACTCCAGCAGCATTCTTAAAAATTTTGTGGGGAATGTTTTATGCTGATACAACAACAATAAGAACAACAACAACAACGAGAACAACGACAACGAAGATGAGTTCATAGAGTATGTCATCGAAGGAATTCCTGATGGGCAGTTGCGTAGAAAGGCGTATATGCAGTGTTATTTCATAAAGCCCCTGCCACAGGAATAGCGAGAAGAAAAGGAAGGTGATAACTGCACTTGGGCATATTATTTGCACTGCAACTGCTAAAATACAAAGCTTGGCACTTCACATTTATTATTCTGTATTTAACTTTTTGTAAAAAGCACTCAAAATCACTCAAACGAGGCAGGTACGAAGTAACGGAAGTACTTTTGCCGGCACCTTTTCTTTGCATTGTGTTTCAACTGTAACTCTCGTGGTCATTATTCAGCTGATTGGCGAAGAGGGAGAAAGGAGAATGTTATGCGTGCGGAAGAGCAGCATATGGCGAGGACTATGTAAGATTTTTTATACTTTATTTTGAAAAGTAGAGAAGATTTGTATTTTTACATAGAATGTCTCATAGATTCCATAGAAAGTCATCGGCTGAACATTTTAATTTAAATTACTATTGTAATATAATGTGAGTTCTACTTATTTGGATTTGAATAAATCTGAAATACAAACTTTTGGAAAAATTTGATGTTTGGCTTTCATAAATACCAAAGAATTTTATATGTTTTGTTACTGTTGCGGATGGAACGATGGGCCATGAATCAGATTTGAGAAGGGATTTTCTGAAACTTGGAAGTATAAGTTGATGAGGGATGAAGAAACGAGAAAAGTTCAACAAAAAGAAATTAAAAGTAAAGAAATTGCGATTGGTAATAGAAAATGTTTATCAAAGAATATGGCGGAAAACATTTCACCAAGTAAATGAAAATGATAATTGTTAGGTTAAAGGAATATTAAAGAATGCGATGAAATAAGTTAGTAAATAATAATGAGGTTAATGATTGTAACATAAAATAAGTTCCGAATATTATTTTTTAAATGAAAGTAAACACGAAAAGCGATCATCTAATCTGTTAGATAGTTCTTTGCTACAAATAACACAGGCGAAATAATAACAGGCGAAGGATTTAATATTAAGACTGGTGATAACTTAAGTAAGGTTCACAAACAAAAATTAAGCGATTTGTCAGCCATTAGGGCAGCCTTGCATGTCTTTTGGCTTTAAAAATTCAGCATCTACATTCCAACGCTTTGTACATAATGATAGCGGCTGAAGGTATAAGTGAACACTTTGACATTTGGAAGTATTAAGACGTTTGGTGCACAAAGAGTTAAGAGTGCATTAGTTCAAAGCTTTCTTGGACTTTGTCCCTATTTTGCAGGTTTGTGAAAGAGTTCTCAATTATTGCTAAGCCATTGTATGATTTGACAAGAAAGTGTAAAAAGTTTAAGTTTGTAAAAGAGGCATTAAAATGGTTTGAAATATTCAAAGAAAAGTAATTAGAAGATCCAATATCGGAGCGATACTTATGCAGAAGAAAGCAGATTAGAAAATCCACGCAGTCTTATTTTTCAAGACGTACAAGCAAAACAGAGTCAAAATATCATAGCTTCGAACTGGAAACACTGTCCATAATTCACGCCCTCAAATGGTTTTGGGTGCATTTACAAGGCTTAGAGTTTGAAATAGTCACATATTGGAATTCGCTAGCACTGACTCTTACAAAAAAGAGTTAAATCCGTGAATACCGAAGTTAGAACTTCAAAACTACAACTATGTTTTAGAACATGTACCGGACTCTGGAATGCAGCACGTTGATGCACGTAGATGTAATATTGTCACGCTTGAAACGAATACGTTTGAAGAAGGTTTGATTATCTGCCAAGACAAATACAAAAATATACAGGAGTTACGTGAAAAGTTAATAGCTAAAAAGAAACGGTGGGGTCTTTTATGTTCCGAGTGAGATGGATAGCCTCGCCATGTTTAAATATAATGACGAAATGGGACATACAGGCATTGATAAAAAATTGCATCTGCTTTTAAACAGTTATTGGTTTCCAAATGAAATCTAAAATAGCAGCTCACATACAAGCCTGTTTAAGGTGTATACTATTTTTGGGGTTTCGCCTAATATTGTAGTAAATTTTATTAAAAAGCGATTGCCGTGTAGAGCCTCAGAGATTGCAATCTGCATCATCGTATAATTTCAAAAACCATTACGCTTGCTGGTTTTGATTGCTAGTTGCAATGTGTTACGCGCGTTTTTGTATGCTTCTTGCATTTTACCGTTGCTATCTCGCGATCGCTAGTTACATCTTGACCTCAAGCAACACGGGATGGCAACGCTTCAACAAACAGGTCCATATAGAAAGTGTTAATTTTCCAACCCGCCACAACACGTTTGGTTGCCTTGCACTTGCGTCGAAGGACAATTATGTGGAAGCAATAAATGTAAAAGTCGTTCATTTTAGCGCCCACGAAACCTACCTCGGCATCCTGCATCCAACAAGCCGAGTTACTGTACGACCTTATTGCCACTTTGCGGCTCACATCCTGAAACCAACTCTGCGACGGTTTAGATTTGTATAGTTTACTTACATATAGATCGTATGTCAGAAGCTGGAGGCTGAATATAATCAAATCAGCATTCATAGCTGAACACTCGTCCTCACTCAGTCAAGGTCCTAACTTCAGCTTTTCCAGAAAGCATCTCTCCGACAGCGGACCTTAGTTTGGCGGTGTTAGGGTCGCCGGTTTTACTCAACAGGAGCAGAAGGTAACCATTACTTGTTTTTCCGAATTTTACGGACGGTCGTTCTCATCGGTTTTAGACCGTCATCGCCCTTTACGAGTACACTCTTGATGATGTCAGCATAGAAACATTCGCCGGAGACTTTGATTGGAATGTTTTTTTAATTTTCCGTACCAATGGGATTCCGCCATCTTTGATCGGGGCCACTTTACCATTGATTGGCGCTCGGTCTCTAATTCGATGTTGCTGATCGAATCGCAAGTTGTCATTCACACCCCACTGTTTGGTTACATTCCCTCTCTCTTCTGTACCATTTCCGACAATTGTAAAGAGCTTAGTGATGTTGCGGAGCACGTTTTTCATTTGCTGATTAACGTATCGCTGGCTCCCATCATATTCAGCTATTTTTCCCCTCATGTTGGGCGAGCTTTTATACGGGCTAACAGGTGCCACCGTAGTATTAGTCGCGAGAGACCTTGTTACATTATCATCGTCGCAGGCTGACAATGGGGAGTCTGTAAGTTCCACCACTTCACGGCCATTCTCACCTCTTAGGTTTTCACTGGCTGATCCCGTACCATGGCTCAAACCTTGGTAAAGTTCATATGTCTTTTAAGACATCATCAGAATATTTTAAGTTATTAGGTCCGTACACGTACTCCAGTACTTGTTAGTAAATAAATTTCAGAGCGTAAGCAAAATTTGTAACTAGTACGTAAAAAAACAAAGTAATTGTTATGGAGGATTTTACAAATCAAAATTGAAATTTTTTGTTTTCGATTGAAAGTTTAATTTCTATTGTAAATTATAATTTTTGAATGCCGATTTGTGTAAATACTCATTTTAATAAAAAAAATTGTTTGATGTGTGGAATATAATTTTTGGTGGATATTCAACTTTTATTTTAGAATAAATCATTATAATCATTTTTAATAAGCATTTATTTCATTCGAATATTTACTTCTTTTATTTTTTTTGATTTTATGTTTGTTTTAGTTTTTTTTATTTTGTTTTATTGAAAAAGGTTGCTGTAATGTCGTTTTTATGTTGTTGAACAAAGAATCGAAATCTGTTGCCCGTTGTTTCTGTTGTTTTTAAGTACAACAAACTTGCCAGGTAATAATATCAAGAGACAATACTTACAAAGACAGTAAGTTGGAGTTGCCAGTCGAGGTTAATGTTTATAGGTTAAATCTTTCACTAGAAACCACTTGATACCAATGCCAACACAAAATAAATCGCGTATCTGTTGTACATTCGTCCAGAACCGTGAGAGTTTGATTGAAAACACGGATTTACATACATAGGCTCTTATACAGTAAGTGTATAAGTGAATAATACTTCGTAGGCCTCGACTTACCACGCAGAAACTATTTCGAATTTTTTATTTCTGCTTCCGCGGGGATACTGTCATTTATTAGTAGTACCCCAAAAAACAAATAAAACACATATGTATGTATATATATATATAAAGAATGAACTATATATAGAGTAAATTGTTGTTTGTATGTTACTTGTACATATACATATGTACAACTATGTATGTAAAGGGTGTTTGTTTTTAGACTGATAGAACTTTAAATTGAAATAAAACACATACAAAATTAAGTATGATGCCAAATTATTTGTATTTGAAAGATATTTTCATGACATTTAATATTTAAAAACGATTTCTGGCATATATCCGCCACGACTAGTTTTGGTGAAACGGATGCGATCAATCCAATTTTGAGCCATGAACCATTTTCCATGTTGGGGTTGAACGAAGTGCAACTTGTTGAGCACGGCGGCGAATAGACAAATTCGGGTCTTCTCCAACACTATCACTTGCAGCACCAATATTTTCTTCTGTACGTACAGTTCTTTGTCTTGTTGGTTTTTCATCGAGTAGAGCAAATGTTCGAAATTTATCAACAGTTCGACGAATAAGTTGCTCTGATGCTTATGATGATGATTATGTGGACAATAAATTTCACGAAGTGCTCTGTAAGTTTGGCGAACAGAACACTGATTTTTAAAGTAAATTTCCACAATTTGTAAACGTTGTTGCGGCGTCATTCTTTCCATGATGATTTGTCAATGCTTACTGAATAGAAATGTCAAAACGAAATGTCATTTACCAGATGTCAAGTGACAGCTATCCCTATCCAAAGTTCTATCAGTCTAAAAAAACACCCTTAACATGTCTATTAAAACATGCGTTGTTATCCGTTAAAGTACATAAATATATATAAAAATGTGTCGATTCCAATGCGGTATATGGAACTCAGTTAATTTATAGTTCTGGATTTGATATCAAGCACACTTCTCCAGTCGATTCTTACATTCAATAGTAAGTTGAGATGAAGTTGAAAATAAAAATTTTCGCCAAGATTGAGTCACCAATGCGAACTCTGTTTATTGTGCAGAAATAAACAAGCGGTAGGCATTAGTAAAGCCAAGCGGAGAGTAAATTTGTAGGGTAAAGTTGTATCTTAGTAAAATTGGAAGTACTCATTGATGTTCATGACGTTAAAGATAATTTATCAGTTACTATCAGTTACTATTTTATTTTATTTTCCTTATTGAAATCATGCATTTGAGACCCATTAGTGAATCAAATTTTAGTTCAAGTTGAGAACTAAATTTTTCTCTGCTTGAGAAACATAATTAATTCCATACAAAATGCCCTTTCAAAACGCTATGATTCTCAAGTTGAGGCATAGTTGATTAACAACTATGGAGATTTAAGAAGTACGTTAGTTTTTAATTTGAGCTCTGATGTGACTCTAGCCTAAAGGTTTATTTGAAATATTTAAAAATTACTGGAATTGTACCACCTGTTTTTTCCTGGACTGTACTTGTAACCTCTGTTTGGGTTTGGGGTGGCTGCTAGTGCCGTAGATGCCGTAGATGCCGCGCAGTTTCTAATACCGCTATAGCTGCCATTTTTGACGCACTTTAATAATATCTTTTGCACCACTATCTTTGAATTAGAATAAATTTTTTCGTAGTACATTATTTGATTTACGTATCTTATGTTTTACGTCGCAAACAACAGATATATTTTTTTTATGTTATGCGTTTCGATTGGATACACATATATTCTAATTTTAATACGTTTTGTTTTGTAGGATATCTTTATGTTATTTTTTCGGAGCAAAAACGTGTTTAATTAAATTTTAAATATCACTGCATTATATTTTACCTAGCGAAAATATTTTGTTGTTCTTATTCTTATCTTCTAAAAGTCCTGCAAAGTTCAAAGTGGCTTTAGAGGGTATCGGGAATCGCTGATAGCTCCAATAACCTAACCTAATCTTTATATGATGTCCATATGTCTGCCATACCCTTTGAATAACATTGAATACTAAACCAAAATCTCAAGACACCAATAATCAATATAGTAAGAAATTGAATGAAAATTATAATATCTTCGTTCAAAATATCTTCGTTGACAGAAACACTCAGTTTAGTAAACTACGTACATATTGAAGTATAAAATAAGGCGGAAGCTTTCGTTTGGTTATACTGAGCTTGAGCTTTTTTCTTTATGCTAAAGTTTAATTAGCGTTGTATATGTATAAATTTTTTTATTATTGATATGTATTTTAAATATTAGAACGTTTAAAACAAAGAAAATTAATAATAGAGAGACTTATGAAGCATACTCTTATTATTATTATTATAATTATATCATCCTATAATTAATTACTCAAAATTAATTGAACAAGTGTAGGACCACTGATTTAAACGTATTTAATGCAAACATATGATGGTACCGCAAAAAATGCTCGGAAATAAATTCTTGGTGAATTCAGCGATTTGCCAATATTTCGACGAACCTTCGCCAGAAATAGGCTAACAAGGTTTCATTGTGTCTAATGGCTTAAAGAGTGGTCAACAGATGAGAAATTGCAAATCTGGTTCTTGTCAAACTTGTCAACAAAAACACCATACGCTTTTACATTTTGGGCGCATACCCAGTGTTTCAAGCTCCATCCAGACCACAGCATTGCGCTCAAGTACATCACAATCGATCATGACGTCGTATCTGCTTTTTCATGCCCTTTCTTCGAGATCTACTAACTTTAACCTGTCAAATGACTGGGCTCAGGGTGCGGGATGCTGAAAGGGACAAGGACAACAAATAGCGAGAAATAGCGACAACACGAAAACACGTCTAACAATAGGACAACACAAGGTGATACTTATCGGCTTGGATCGAGCCTTGCTCCGACCACAGGGAGCCCCACGGGTATGACCTCCAATTGCAGGACCCCAACTTCCACCACTTTTAAATAAAATTCCACGGGTCCCCGGCTTAAAATGGGTGTTCTCTCTTTGACAGCTAGAACGAATCTGCCCGGCACGCCTAGTTCAGCGCTGGTAATGTGTGGGCTCATAATTATGGCGCCGTCCATTAAAACCTCAACTGAATTGAGGCACCTTCACGAACGCTACCAATGGCCCACAAACAACAACAGTGGAATTTTTCACTGCACCCGTCATAGGGCGGATAACAGAAATGCCGCGAGAGCGGGAAGTGGTGATATCCTTTTTAGTTCTCATCGCGTATTTTTATGTTCTCCCTATCCTATCCCTACCCTATCCTGGACTCTCCTTATCCACTGGTTGGCAACACACACCGATCACAAGCCTTGCCAGGTTTTTTTTTGTTTGGAGATTTTACGGGCATTACTAAAATGCTGCATTTTGTCGCTGAATCTTGCTATCGTTGTTGGAGAGAAAGGAAAAACAGGGTAAACAGATGAAGAAAATAAATTAAATATTTTGTTGCGGCCAGTCCGCGACAACTCTACCCCTCCCTCCACAAAAGTAAAGCGTTCTTTATTTTACCCGAAACTATTATCTTGGATCTCTATATGGTCTCAACTTTTCTTTTACGTTCCAGGTTCTCTTGCATCCCTGATTCATCAACTAACTCATATGTCCATGGTGATACTCTTTTCTTGACTGTAAAGGGACCTACATACTTCGGGGCTAACTTCGCCGTAAAATAATTCGCTGCATCTGATAAACCAAAATTCTTCCTCCAAACTAATTCCCCTGCTAAATACTGCACATCTCAACGTCTGAGATTATAATTCGAACTCGCTTACTCTAACTTAGTTATCACGTTCGCCCGAATCTCCTCGAGCTTCTTTGCTCGGTCCCGACAACATATCTGATCTCACTCACTCAACGACTCTTGTAACCCGTTTGCCTTCTAACGACATTTCTCTACCAAAATTCACTGAATAAAACCCCAGCGGCGCGGTTCGGATGCAGCCCATCCGCCAGTTGGCGATGACCTCTGGTCATCTGCAAGATACGCCCTACGGTTGGGAGTGTGGGGTGTTGCGGAGTTGGACGCCATAAGCACCACAGAGACCCCGCAGTTCGCGATTCCTAAACTGGGACAATCATAACAGACCACCGAGCGAGGGGCACCGAAAAAAAACGTGATCCTCTAGGCGCCTACAAGTATTCTTTGGCGTAGCAGACCGTAGCAGAAACAAAAGAGAAAACTTAGAAAAGTAATCAGCGACTGTAAGAATGTATTGGTAGCCCTGAGACGACTTCGCCAAAGAGCCTACCAAATCGACGCAAAGCATTTCCCAAGGCTCGACTGCCTTGGATATTTCTACCATACCTCCAGCTGGCAGGACATTATCAGGCTTTTCCTTCTGACATATCTTACAAAACCTAATATATTTTGCAAAATCTGAATTCTTCCGTGGCCAATTAAAATTCAATGAAACCCTGGCAAATGTCTTCCTGACGCCCATATGGCCCGAGAACGGGTGGCACCGCTCCAACACGCCGTTTCTTTCATAACGATCTACTACCTGTTTCCACTAAATCGATTAACCGTAGACAAAAGAAAATTCCGACCTACCTTCAACTCTCCATGCGGGGCACAACAAAGGGTTATTCTCGACTAAACTAATAATCCGAGTTAACCAAGGATAGATAATAGAGACTTCAGCGAAAACCTGCACACTAGGGACAACATATCGGTGAGTACATATTCGTCTCCCTTCCGATAATAATCTCAAATGGTACTGCTGCAAATTTAAAGCCGATCGCTCCAACCTACAATAGGGATCATTCAACTTGTTTAACCAGACTAGCAAATAGTGGGCGGTCCCTAACGAAATCCGAGCGCTCTCAACATATCGTCGTAAATTCTCAACCGACCACAGGACCGCTCAAATCAGTGGTTGTAACGAGGCGCTCCTTCGCCTCTCTAAAACTCCTTTCCTAATCTTCGCTCCATACGAATTTCCGATTTTTCTTAGTCAATCCGTTGAGAGGTCTAACTAATTCTACAAAATCATTGATAAATCTACGGTAGCAGGAGACTGTACTTTGAGCGACGGAACGACCTTGAAATTCTTCGGAGTTTCAATGTTTAACATCGCTTCTTTTTTTCACGGTTTACAACATAGCCCAAATACTTTAATTCCGACCTACAGAAATTACACTTATCGCGATTTAATCTAAGACCTACTTTAGCTAATTTATAATAATGATGCCATCCAAATAGACGAAGGCATGGACTCTTATTCTGAGTCCATAAATCACTGCCACGTCGCGGGTGCATTATGCAACTCATACGCTTGAAATGAACTGAACCTCTACGTGGTACCGTGAAAGCTGTGAAGGGCCTCGACGCTCCTCCACAGGAATTTGGCAATAAGCAGACCTAATGTCCAGATTAGACAAGCTCCTGACATCCTATCTAAGATCGCGGAAGCATAGGGGAGGGGATAATTATCCTTCTCCGTGCACTTATTTAAAACTATATAGTATATAGAAAATCTATAGGAACCATCCTTTTTTCTGATCATCATTACCGGGTGTAGTGAGTCACAACAAAACGCAACATAAGCATTACCGACTGACACATTCCACCTTTGCTGACTAAACAAAAGCAGCATAGTGCATTGCTCGCTGCATTACTGAGACGCCGGTCCTGCGTAAGCAGAATATTTCGGCAACTCAGCATGCACTCTTTAATTGGTTACGCTATTATTGGAAAGCGGAAAACCAAAAATCATTGGAAAAAGAGGTGGAGCTATGGAAATGACTTTCGGTGATATTTTAGTATAAATATACTTAAGTTTTGTGAAATAGATCAGAATCAAATCAAGCAGAACTCACACTGTTTTATTTCTTTCTCTACTTTTCGGCAACTCTCTAGCTGCTTACTTTTGGCAACTAGTCAGATGCCTAGTGATTGGCAGATTCCTCGCTGCCTTTACAAAGACGAGGACCATATATAACTATTAGGGCCAACACATGGCGATCCTGCCTAACCACTAGGACCATTTCATACCAAACCCATAACGGGCCAACAATTATTTAAAGCAAAAGACAAATATGTCAACAAATTCCAATTACAAACCGAAGATCTTTAGCAACTTCAAATGTCCGACTCAGATCAAACAGCCAGCAAAGCTGAGTTTGATAGGATACTCGACAAATATTTACGACTCATAGAAGAACCCTATTTACCAGAGGGACAAACAATTAGGAACCCACCAACCTACAAACCTACACCCGTCACAGCAGGCCCACGCAAAATAACGATTGAAGAGTACAAACAGAGACAGCAGAAAAGCCAGAACACCAAAAAGGTAGCCAAGCCCCCAAAAAGGAAAAGAGGCGGCAAGCAATTTAACCAACGGAAACAGAAGGCGATACTCTTCAAGGAATTCAATTTAGAAAGTAATAGAAATAAGAAAGCTAATATTTTACAGAAAATAAAAAAATTTAAAATAAATGCAATGCATATATGTATTTAAATAGGAAAAATAGGATTAAAAAAAAAAAAAAAATTTATTTTCCAATCGTAAATAAGATAATTAACAATATGGGAGGCCAAGAATCAAAAATAAAAGATCCAAAGGCCAATGTAGTTAACGAAATAACAGTAGAAGAAAATAATAAACAAGAAAATCAATTAATAGAAGTACTATTATTCATCATAACAGCAATACTAGTAGCAGACTTCATTATAAAATTACATGCAATGTATAGAAACAAGCTAAGAAAAGTCATTACCTACAATATTAAACAAGACCAAGTTTAGTAATTATGGAGCATTGGTCAAAAATTATTAAAAAAATTAATGAAGAAAAAGAAAATTTTAATAAAGCGTACAAATGTTTAAATAAAACAATAAAGGTCAAACAAGACACATTAATCAAGCATTTAAACACACTATTTACATCATTAGAAAATATTAGAAGCATACTAAACGTTTACATAAATAGGTTAACCAAAGAACATAAAGAAATCGGACTAGAACTATTCTGGTCACATAGGGACAAATTAATAAAAATCCTAGCAAACTACAATTTAGATATAAACATACCACATACAATCAATACACAAATAAGAATCCCAACTGAAATTTTTAGCATTGAGTCCAGCCAACAAATAATTACAATGTCTGAGTTTTGTTTACAAACAGCTATGAAAGCTATTCCGAGCTTTTCCGGAAATCACAAAGAATTGGAATCGTTTCTAAAAATTATCGAAATAATTTATAACAGCCTATCGGAAACAGGCAAAATAGCACTAATAGATTTTGTGGTTTACGTGAAACTGAGTCAAACGGTGAAGACAAACGTGACTGCAATACAAATACCCAAGATACCCACATACAAAACCAACTTGCCAACCTCACCCAAAGAAACTTAAGCATATCGAATTTCAAAAATAAAATTTTACAATTGATATCAGAACTAAATATACTGCAAATAGGACAGTTAGGAATAGACGTAACAACTGAACAAAAATCGTTGATCACTCAGCTCAATGAACAATACAGTCTGACAATATTTAAAAACGGACTAAATGACCAACTAAAGCAAACGGTATTTGCTGCACTACCTAAATCTTTTGATACCGCTGTTCAACTTGCTCTAGAAATAGAACAAGGAAATGAACACATTGGTAGAAATGTTATGTTTATCAGAAACAATAATAGGAACAACTACAATGCGAACTATCGCAACAACCCACACAGACAAAATACGAATAACAATGGCAACAGGTATAATAATTATAATAAGAATAATTATAACAATACCAGACCATCTAACAACAATACAAGAAACAGTCCTGACCAAAGACAAAACAATAACCACCAAAATTATAACACAAATAGAAACTCAAACAATTCAAGAACCAACAACTATAGCAATAATCAGAGAAACTATTCGAATGAAAGACACACAAACCACCAAAATAATAACAATCAAAGATCCCTGCCAAGAAATCAGCAAAATAATTATCAAGACAGAAATGGTCGCCAAATGAACGTTATCCATTCTCAGGGAAACGTAGGCGACCCGGAGGACTACAATTCCACTCCTCCGGGGGACAGGGACTCGTAAATCACAATAATTTTAAAAATATTTACGTAATTACGAAAAATTTAACAAATTACATAACAATACACAATTTAGAATTTAATAAACAAATGACATTCTTAATAGACACAGGAGCAGACATTTCAATTTGCAAAAACCCATTTAATAACGAATTCGATTTTGACACCAACACAAAATGTAAGTTAACAGGAATAACAAAAGAAGAAATTTATTCTCTAGGCACATCAAAGCTTAATTTTCTTATAGAAAAAGACAAAGCAAGTATCGATTTTCAGCTTGTAAATAGCGATTTCCCAATAGCAACAGATGGAATCCTAGGTAGAGACTTTTTAATAAATTACCTTTGTAAAATTGATTATGAAACATTTACAATAATAATAAATCATAAAAATAAAGATTATATTTTACCAATAAACACAAAGTTACCCATAAACAAATACATAGAAATACCACCGAGAACAGAAATTATCCTACCAATTAAATTAAATATACAAGAAGATAGCGTAATTTTTAACCAAGAGATAAAAGAGGGAGTATTTTTAGCAAATTCCATCGCACCAGCCAAAGGAATTTGTCACGTGAAACTAATCAACGTCAATAATCACATAGTCAATATTGAAGAAATAAAACCCCTAACGGATAAATTAACTAATTACAATATACTAAATACACACAAACAAACAAACACATACAGCAATGAAAGAATTAAATTTGAAAAATCTAGATAGAAATACAGAAACAGAATTAACAGAAATCTTTCACAAATATCAATCAATTTTTCATTCGGAAGGAGAAACCCTTTCAGTAAATAATTTCTATAAACAAAAATTCAATTTAACTGACAACTCACCAGTATACATAAAAAACTACAGACTACCACAAACACAACAAGAAGAAATACAAAGACAGGTACAGGGAATGATTGACAACGACATCATTGAACCTTCTGTTAGTCCATACAATTCTCCACTACTGCTAGTACCTAAGAAAAGTGAAAACGATAACAAGAAATGGCGTTTAGTAGTTGACTACAGAAAATTAAACGACAAAATAGTAAATGACAAATTTCCGTTAACAAGATTAGAGGATGTATTAGACGTTTTAGGAAGAGCTAAATACTTCACAACTTTAGATATGACAAGTTCTTTTCACCAAATACCCTTGCTAAACGATTCAAGACCACCAACAGCTTTTTCCACACAAGACGGACACTATCAATTTAAACGACTACCATTTGGATTAAAAATTTCCTCAAACAGTTTTCAAAGAATGTTAACAATTGCACTTAGCGGTCTAAAATCAGAAGCATTCCTTTACGTAGACGATATTATCGTGTTTGGATGTTCTTTAAAACACCACAATAAGAGCCTTTTAAAAGTCTTTGAAAGACTAAAATACTACAACCTTATATTAAATGCAAGCAAATGTCAATTCCTCAAATCAGAAGTAATTTATTTAGGACATTTAATAACAGACAAAGGTATCAAAACCGACCCAGCTAATTGCGAAGTAATGCGCAATTACCCAAAACCAACAAATCCAGACGAAACAAGACGATTTGTAGCATTTTGTAATTACTATAGACGTTTCATACCAGAATTCGCACAAACCGTCAAATGTTTAAATTCATTAGTGAAAAAAGGAAAACCTTTCATTTGGTCAGAACAATGCGAAAAAGCATTCAATAATCTCAAACAGAAGTTAATTAGACCACCGATATTACAATATCCAGATTTTGACAAACCATTTATTCTTACAACGGACGCATCTGACTTTGCCTTAGGAGCTATTTTATCACAAGGAGAAATAGGTCATGATTTGCCAATATCCTACGCAAGCAAATCGTTACAAAAACACGATATCAATAAACCGATTATAGAGAAAGAATTATTAGCAATCCATTGGGGAATTAATTACTTTAGAACATACCTATACGGCAGAAAATTCATCGTGGCCACTGACCACAGACCACTAGTATCACTATTTTCACACAGAAACCCATCATCAAAAATGACAAGAATTAGAATAGATTTATCAGAATATGACTTTGAAATCATCTGCAAACAAGGCAAGATAAACACCAATGCAGATGCATTATCACGCATCAAGATTGACAGTGACATACTTAAATCAATGATACCAACAAGTAAAAATGAAAAAGAAGATAATAAAAACATTAACATTATAACAAGGAGCAAGGCCGCAAAATTAAAGAATACTAGAGAAAATGAATTAGCGCAAGAAAATATTAATACCGGTACACGCATTAACAAAGAAAACACATCTCTCAAGAAGTCTGATCAACTTCACATTTGGGAATGTACATCTTTTAATGACGTAAAGAAAATGAAGAAATTGAAATTTTATATTGAAAAAGATAGTAGTACTACAATGAAAGCAATTGATAATGAAGTGCACGTAACTTGTAGCGATGACCCTTTGAATCAAGATTCAATGTTGGAGAAACTACATAGTTTACTTAAAAATTCACATATAAAGGAGCTAGCCCTTTGTGAAAAAGATTTTATATTCAAAAATATTGATATGAATGCATTCAAAAAGAAATATAATGAGTTAGAAATGAATAAACGCGCGCCAATAAAAATACTAATATATAAAGCTCCAAAAGAAATAAAAAGTATGATACTCAAATACAAATTGATAGACGAATTTCACTGCTCTAACATTGCAGGCCACTTAGGAATTCGAAAAACTATTTTAAAACTCAAACAGAGATATATTTGGAAAAATATGAGACAGATGGTAAAAGAATTTATAAACAACTGCAAAAAATGCACACAAAATAAAATAGTAAGACATACAAAAGAACCACTTGTAGTGACAGACACACCAATGACAACTTTCGACACCATTCGACACTGTAGGCCCACTACGCATATCAAACGGCTACAGATACATATATATTAACAATGCAATGTGATTTATCAAAATTTGTAATAGCACACCCAATCGAAAATAAAGACGCAAAGACAATAGCAACTACTTTAGTTGAACAGCTCATTTTAAAATATGGTTTCATTAAAACACTAAAATCTGACAGAGGAACAGAATTTGTAAATGAACTCATGAGAAACGTATGCAATTTACTTAACACTAAACAAATATTTTCCACACCATATCACCATCAGACAATAGGCGCACTTGAGAAAAACCACAGAACACTTAACGAATATTTACTTTCATTTGCCGACGATTACGAATGGGACAAGTGGATATCATATTACACTTTTGCATACAACACTACCCCATACGTAGACACTTTGTATTCACCATATGAATTAGTATTTGGTAAATTACCAACTCTACCAAGCGACAATATAAACAAAGAAAACAAAATTTTTGACCATGACAATTATGCTAATGAGTTAAAAATGAGACTCCAAACCTCAATAAAAAATGCCAGAAATATAATAAACATCGTAAAAAGTAAACGAAAAACAAAATACGACAATAATGTAAACATAAGTAATTTTGAAATAGGAGATTTAGTTTATGTAAGAGTAGAAAATAGAAAGAAAAAACAAAGCCCATACCATGGCCCTTATGAAATTGTAAACACAAGCGGAGTAAACTCCACTATAGAAATTAATGGTAAACATAAAGAATTACACAACAACTTATTAAAAAAGTACTCAGAAATAAGTTAAGAAAAAAACAAATAATTATAGCTATATACAATCAGAATGTACTAATAAGCAAAATATTATCATACACATACACACGTAAAGCATTTGCATATTTCCACTATCTTCAAAATTATTTCACTGTTCCACAGAAATAATTTTTCACTTGAAGGTAAGGGTGTAGTGAGTCACAACAAAACGCAACATAAGCATTACCGACTGACACACATTCCACCTTTGCTGACTAAACAAAAGCAGCATAGTGCATTGCTCGCTGCATTACTGAGACGCCGGCCCTGCGTAAGCAGAATATTGGAAAAAGAGGTGGAGCTATGGAAATGACTTTCGGTGATATTTTAGTATAAATATACTTAAGTTTTGTGAAATAGATCAGAATCAAATCAAGCAGAACTCACACTGTTTTATTTCTTTCTCTACTTTTCGGCAACTCTCTAGCTGCTTACTTTAGGCAACTAGTCAGATGCCTAGTGATTGGCAGATTCCTCGCTGCCTTTACAAAGACGAGGACCATATATAACTATTAGGGCCAACACACGGGGATGCCCAAGCACACTTACACCCTTGTCGAGTATGTCTGTTAGCTCCTCGTCCATACGCGACTGTATGACGGGAGAAACCGTGTAGTATCGCTTCTTGACAGGCTTGACTCCTGTCTCAACCCGAATTCTATGCTCGACAAGTTGGGTTCGACCTAACCCTTCAGGCATGGCTTTAAACGCACGGGCAACCCTCTAGCCTCTCTAACACCTACTTCGGAGTGGTCTACAGCCACTGCCAACGGCTCTTGTTCCGGTTGAGAAAGCGACCATCTTATTCTCATTAATTTCGGGACAATTCTAAGAGAACCGACTTGTCCTTCACTTCGATTGGTAACGAAACCGAACCTAACACCGATAGGTGACATACATCAGCCAGAGTTACTTTCAGAAAATTCTCCAAAGAATACCCTAACGCCCCATGAATTCGAAATGTTCCACCGTAACTGACCTATCACCGTTCTTGAAGCACCAGAATCCAGTAACGCCCTAAAAGTTGAACGAAAAATCGTTATACCCAAATACTTGAATGGATTTTGGTTACCCCTACCGCCATCAACCGGGCTACTCTGGGCCCCCTGGGGTACCACTCGGCTTCGCTGCACACATAAGGCGCGAAATAAAATTTAGTAAAAGCGAGATACAAAATGTACTATGAAAAATATTCCAAACGAAGTAGAAAATAATAAATTAAGAAACCAATCAAGTTCCAAATGAAACTAAAAATTCAAATCCAAAACTCAATATAAATAGCGAAACCAAAACTAAATTAAACCCTAAAACAAAATGCCGAAAAATGAAAGTGAACGAAGACGAAAGCTGTAATAAAGCATTTGAAAAAAATTAAAGTAAAAAAAAATCACTTCCAAAAAAGTTCCTACTACCTTAATGTTTCACTGAGCTATCCTTGTCCTATCCTGGCACAACAAAAATACCCTAGCACATCGACAACAACACAACCTAACCACACGTAAACAAAAGCAAACAAAAACAAAAAAACACACTAATTTAAACAACTTTTTAATACCTTATTCCTTACCTCGGGTGGGGGTAATAAGGATTCACAACTGCTGAAATTCCTGAAAAAATTGTTTATTAAATTCTTTACTCCTTACCGCGGGTGGGGGGAAGTAGAAGAATAAAAATAACAAGAGAAAGGTATTAGCGGATGAGATTATATTTCAAATCTGATTTTATTTTCCTAAACTCGTGTTTTATATACAAAATCTTAAAATTATGCTACTCCACTAATTACATATGTTTGTGTTCGTATAGATATGTACAAATATTTACAATTGATAAAAGACCAACGTAGTGATCTTTATTTATGTTTTGTTTATGTGAGTATATAATAAGGATTCAGTACTGCTGAAATTCCTGAAAAAATTGTTTATTAAATTCTTTACCCCTTACCGCTGGTGGGGGGAAGTAGAAGAATAAAAATAACAAGAGAAAGGTATTAGCGGATGAGATTATGTTTCAAATCTGATTTTATTTTCCTAAACTCGTGCTTTATATACAAAATCTTAAAATTATGCTACTCCACTAATTGCATATGTTTGTGTGCGTATAGATATGTACAAATATTTACAATTGATAAAAGACCATCGTAGTGATCTTTATTTATGTTTTGTTTATGTGCGTATATGAATTGTCTACCAACCAATGTCGTTGACAATTTATTTGCAAATGCAATGGTTTTGCGAACGTCGTTGACAATTTGCTTGCAAATGCAATTGTTTCATAAATTTAAGCAAAACGTGTCATTCTCGCCGCTAAAAATTGTGCTAATAAGTTGTGTTAATAAATTGTGTCAAATTGTTCTTAAAGTTGTTAAATTAAGTGCGTTTGATACTTTTCATTATCATATGCTATTGAAAAAGGTAATTATCTACTTATTTAATGTCTGCACCAAAAAAGAAAAGTGTTGTGCGCAGCAGCACCGAAATTTTTGAGCATCTATGGAACGGTGCGGCTGCAAATTCTGTAAGTACCCAGAGTGAATTTGTGGAACAGGAGGTTGTGCCTGAAGCACAAAATCATTTAGATTCCTTGTTGCCAAACGAAGATTATATTTCTAAACACGAGAACTATATTTCTGATGAAAGTGAGAACTCGTCGGATGGCGCCGTTATTGATTTCAATAAACGTTTAGTTGCATGGTTTGTAGAGAGCAATGTTTTCAATGTGCATGCTAATAAGTTATTGGACTTATTAAGCGACAAAATTGAAGGCCTACCAAAAGATATCAGAACGCTAAAACGTACGCCGACTGATGCTCCAACTGTTTCGTTAGCAGGTGGAGAATATGCCCATTATGGCTTGAGAGACTGTTTGACAGATTTTTTGCGGGAATATAAAGTGCATACAAATATTTTAGAATTGAACTTTAACATCCATGGGTTACCAATTTCGAAAAGTTCGCTGAAGAGCCTGTAGCCTATTTTAGTGAATGTAAAGTATCTTTCCCCTGTTAATTCCCATGTTGAACGGGTTTTTATATGGAATTGCTTTGTATTCTTCAAAAAAACCGTTGGAGGTAATTGGTTTAGTCGCCAGGTTGACCTAGCTGTGCCTCGATTCACAGCCGATGTATGTTCTTTCGAATCGCAATTACTGGATATTGCGTATAGTCTCGAGCTATTACGGCTTACGCATCCTTTTTCTCCAAATAATTATTGAATGTCGCTTGAGCTTCAAGGCTCGTATGGACCCAAATGTTTGATGTAGCAGTGCTAGTGCCTTATTCCTTACCTCGGGTGGGGGGTAGTAGAAGAATAAAAATAACAAGAGAAAGGTATTAGCGGATGAGATTATATTTCAAATCTGATTTTATTTTCATAAACTCGTCCTCTATATACAAAATCTTAAAATTATGCTACTCCACTAATTATATATGATTGTGTGCGTATAGATATGTACAAATATTTACAATTGATAAAAGACCAACGTAGTGATCTTTATTTATGTTTTGCTTATGTGCGTACATGCATTGTCTGTTATTCTTATCATGTATGCATGTATTAATCTGATGCATGTGTATGTTCAAGTGTACAAAGAAAATATGATATTTTATATTTCCTTTGTAACTATAAACATTACAAAATTATGTTCAAAGATATTTGAACCGTTGTTTTCCCATTTTTAATTCAATTCCTTAAAACTTTGCGAAATAAATTGAAAGCAAAAGACTCGCTACCACAAGAAACTAAACTAGAAGCGTTTAAAATTTTCTTTGTATTTAAAACTCTTAGTATCTTGTGTACTTAACACATTTCGTCCGTTTAGTTGAATGCTCGAATAACAACACGAAGGGCTCGCTCACTAATGACTCGGCAAGTTCCGTATAAAAAAAATTGTTCTAGTCAGGAAAACCCCGCAAAAACAACAACAATACGCGCGAGAAACTACTTAACAAAAATTTCCAATTTGGAACAAACTCTTGCTCCGGATCCGTCCATTCATTATAATTTTCAACGCACCCTCCTTTACGCACAAAGATCCAGCTACTCAAAACTAAACAAAAATAAAAATAACCAAAGTTGAATATTGACGACACAAATTTCGACGACGATTAATGTATGCGTCAGTGCACAGAACAACACACGATACACGAACACTGTACGTTCGTATGTATATGAATACAAAACACCAGTGCACTGTAGACTTACGGGTCTATTCTGCACCGGTAACAACATTTTTATTACCGGTAATAAAAACGTCCGGCAACTTTTAAACCCTTTTGGTATTCTGCACGTTCGTATTACCGGAAAATTTTATTACCACCGGACTAGGTGGTAACTACTAGAAAACATCTGACGGTTATTTACATTTTTGTAATAAATTAAAGAGTAGTGAAGTATTAAACGTTGATTTTTTTATTAAACTAATTGCAATACGAGTTTTCAATATTAAAAACATAATGGCGACTTCTTTGGTAATGTTACTGCTGATTGATGAGGAGGATGATGAAATATCCCTACGTAGACAGCAACTGAAAAGTCTTGGGAACAACAGCGATCCATTTAGTTTACCAAACGAAATTTTTAAACAGAATTTTCGAATGCCGAAAGAAGCATGCAATTTCGGTGCCTTCGGGGTGTTCTTGCCTTGGAGCTGCTCCGGACGATCCTTTACGAAGGCTACATACCAGCGTAATTACTGCTGGGTTGTCCTTGCGTATTTTCTGCAATTAAAAATTAATGATATTATAATAATTTATTAAATTTACTTTAGTAAATCACTCACTTATTCATCTCCATTGTGATTCGCTTGTAAAATTTGTGTTCAAATTCACACCACACCAAAGCAAACACCGTATGGTGAGTTTTACACTGTTGACAGCGTTACCAGTGTGCAAGAATGCCGGTTACAAGAAGTGTTAACATTTTTCGGTAATAAAATTTGCCGGTTACAAAATTTCCGGTAACGTGCAGAATAGACGTGTTATTGCAAAATTTATTGAACACAATTTTATCTGACTGTCCACATAAACTAATCCACTACCTGCTAGCTACACAGCGCACTAGAAGACCGCAACAACAAAAATACTAGGTGAACTAGTAAACAAATATAAAACCTAACGTAGATTTTTTCTGATATGGGGAAAGTAAGGGGTTGATAGTCAGGGAATATATACATACTTTTTATTCAATACACGTAATACCGCAGTAATTTTAAAGCCTATGCGATAGCGAGAAGCTCACGCTCGTTCGTGGAATAATTTTGTTATAAAACAGAATCATCGTAATAAAGCGGACATTTTTGAAGAGGCATCCGTTGTAAGACCGGAGGGAAAACTTTGATTGGGATATTATAGAAGGACATGTTGTGAAGCTAATAGTCGTTTTCAAGTATGATTTCCAAATTTTTAGATTTTTTGCTATTAGATACGTGTCCGTTATCGCCGCGAAGGTTTAGTCAATGGAAACGCGCGTAGCGTTGTTGGAAGTTCATAATATAAGCTGGCGTGAAACTTATCTTGACTAGTTTTAATAGCATCTGCTGAAACTAGTTTGCTTAAGATTTTATCAACACAATTTAAATGTGAGTATTCAAGGGGGGAATAAATAAATATATCATTGATGTAAATTTTACATTTTCCATTCTCATAAAACGTCATCGATTGTTCTTTGAAAGATGCGCATTCTTTAATCCAAATGGTAGCTGACCAAATTCGTATTTTCCGTTGTTAATGCTAAACAGGTTTTTTTATCTTCCGCCCACATAACGATTTTATGGGAACCAGATTTTAAATCTAGTGGTGGTATAGTACTTCGAGTTTCCTAGATTGGCTAAAATTACTGTTGTGTTGGGTAACGATAGGAAAAGGGGGATTCGATAATTTTTCAGTAATCAATAACCAAGCGAACCCGGGGAGTTAGATGGAAAATTGTTTACCATCACGCTTAAATACATAACCTCTTTCGGCATCAATGTTTGCCTTGATTTCTTTGAGCAAATCGTATTGAATGATACCATCAAATGTACAGTCTGTTCAAATTAAGCATTAGATTGGTAATAATTGTAGGTATCCTGATTGATTCGGTAGTTTTCAACATAGTTATGTACCAGAGTTGTAGTCCTGAGGTTAGTCATTGTCATAAATTTCACATTCTACTATTTTATTGGAATACACTTTTTGAAGCATTTAATAAAGGAAACATCCTTAGAGAAGCGAATTGTTCGCGCAACCGCTTAAATACTATAGGTTGATTAGGAGGAGTGCGGTGTAGCTGAACTTTTCTTGTTAAGTTATGCATTTGAACAACGTTTTTGATAATATGAGGCTGCATTGGTGTTGGTCTGTAATATTGAAAATTGCGCAAACCTGATTGACACTGTCGCTGACTCGAATGGAACTGAGGAATTACTCTCTCCAAGCTGCCTGAACCGAATGCTCGAGCAAAATCCTGTCGTATGTGAATGATTTGTAACTCTTGAGCTATTCCAAATCAATCCATTTTCCTTTGAAATTACAATTTCGAAAATGTAGAAGACGTTGTTTACCTGGGAACTAGCATTAACATCTACAATAATGTCAATCCAACGTAGAATCTACTTTGGTGCTATTTTGGGCTGTTATTTGGGCGCGGTAAGGTCGTCCTGTATGAGTTTTACCGCGACATAGACATAGTCTAGCGAATTAAAAAGAATACATATACAGTAGCTTACAAGCCGACTGTGGTCTATTGGGTGTGGGTTCAAATGCCGGTGGAGCCATGAAAGAATGCTGATAGGAGATGTGGTGTTTTCCTAAATAGCTATAATTTCTACCACTCCTGGGTGTTGTTGTCTTTTTTCCAAAATACTTTCCTTATACTGGCCTTCAGCTCAAAAATGAATATTGTCGTTTAATAAAATCAGGCCAAAATATAATATATGAATATTTATAATGAATGAGCATACCAAACAAAACAAGTTCTAATAATAATAATAAATAAATAGATTTTGTGTTACCCAACAACAATAACCACACATTTACTTTAATAGCGGCAGACTGTAGTACTTGAAATGTGTCGGTAGGATATAAGGAAAGTAGTAAACAGCAACAGCAGCTCACAAGCCGACTGTGGTTCATTGGCAACGCCCTTGCCCTGCAAGTCGTAGGTTGTGGGTTCAAATGCCGGTGGAGTCATGAAACAAATCTGATGAGGAGATGTGGTGATCTCTGGAATAACTAGCATTTCTACCACGCCTGACTGTTGTCTTTTTCCAAAAATACTTTCCTTATAGATACTAGCCTTGAGCTCAAAAGATTAATATTGTCTTTTAATAAAATCAGGCCGAAAAATAATATATGAATATTTGAAATAGATGAGCACACCAAACATAACAAATTCTAACAATAATAAAGTAAATAGATTTTGTGTTTCCCAACATTAATTAACCACTCATTCACTTTAATAGCGGCAGACTGTCGTCCTCGAATTGTGTTGGTAGGATATAAGGAAAGTGGTAAACAGCAACAGCAGCTCACAAGCCGACCGTGGTCTATTGGCTACTCACTTGCCTAGCAAGTCGTAGGTTGTGGGTTCAAATTCCGGTGGAGTCATGAAAGAAATCTGATGAGGAGTTGTGGTGATCCCCGAAATAGCCATAATTACTACCCCTCCTGACTGTTGTCTTTTTTCAAAATTACTTTCCTTATACTGGTCTTGAGCTCAAATATTAATATTGTCGATTAATATTTATTTGTAGATTTTTATTAATCGCTCAGAAAAAATAATCATATCGAGTTATATTTTTTTGATCAAAACCAAAGGTTGATTTTTTATTTTGCGCTCTGAAATAATTATTTTTTTGTGAATTGCAATTTTTCATTGAAAATTTTTAGGTTTTTAGAGTTTTATATTTTTTCATCGAAAGTAATCCTTATTTTCTGAGTTATAATTTTTTGATAGAAAGTAAGATTCAGTTCTTGAGCGTTATTTTATCTCAGTATTTTGTTGTTTTGGCATAAATGTCCTCGTCAACGTATTAAAAATAATATAATATGTATTTTTTTTCGTATTAATCATGTTATATTGATGCGTGCATATGTATACAATTCACGCTCTGTAATGTGAACTAATTGTAACCAAGGATATTTGAGGTGTTGGAAAAAACAATAACAATTAAATCACGCTACCAATGCTGTTAATTTTCACCTTCCTGTTTTCAAACACGGATATGACAGTCTTCTGCTATTATTGATTTCCGATTATGATTGACTTGCATTTAACTTCCGCTAGACTTGTACGTGAGGCGCTCTTGATTCGCCCTTCGCTTACGCTCCATGTTTTTATGCAGCCGCTATGATGGCACATGACCTCTGTTAAACAATAAAATATCTAAAAACCTTTTGAAAAATTTACACTTTTCCGTTATATTTTTTTAATTTTGTCATGCAAATGTCACGTACGTCAGATTAGAATTGCCCATATAACTTATCAGTAAAATAAAAATATTTCTCATCTAGTAACAGCTATGAATAACCTAATCTATTCTTAACAATTTTTTTTAAACTTACAACTTTCAACATAAAAAATTAGCGAATATCACAAAATTGTCGGGATTATAAATATTTGAGTATGTATTTGCTTTCGATTGGTATCAGAATTCTCTGAATGTACCAAATTCACTTTTAACTATTTTTGGTCACTGGCGCAATACTGTGTGTCTTGGCTGTGAACATATTGCATATTTAATTTCAATACTCAAGTCAAATCAACAGCAGTGTTTTGCAGCAATAAATTGTTGAATGCAATAAAATCGAATTTTAATTTCTATACTCATCTAACCTTTTGTTTTAATTTTATAAAATTTAATTTAAATAGATCAGCATGGTTTAAGGTCGTTCACAACCTTGTTCAAAATTTATTAGTTGGAGAAATGATTTTGGAATGGAAATGGAAATTTATTGAAGTATCGTTCGGCGGAATAGCAGAGTCTGATCTTGCATTGTCTTCCCATATATGGAAGTGTATTTTACTTCTACAATCCAAATATGATGACTGGTAAGTTAAAAACGATTAATAATATATAACCAATTACAAAACAATTTCAATATTAATATGTTGCTATTGACGGATTACTGAAAAACATATGCAATATATTAAAAATTTGCCTATATTTAAGAATTAGCAGTAATTTCAACTAATGCCAGCGTCTTATTTTGACACAACGATACTAAATTAAAAAGAACTATTGATCGATTGTAAAACGATAGCAAACCATTATGTGAACACAGTTTTGTTTAAATTTAAAATGAAAACTTTGTCGCACACCCATCAAATACTTATGTATGTGTGTAGCTGCATTCACACACTTTGACAAAAGTACTTCTATAATAAATAAGCAAGTGTAATGTAATGTAATGTAATATCTTAATTTTTTCGACTTTTGTTTTTTTGTGAGAAAACACGTTCACCAAACTTGGGTTTCAATAAATCGATTGTGACATCCGCTGTGTGGCTTGTGGCGCCGTCCTGTTGGAACTACATATTGTCCAAATCCATATCATCCAATTCGGGCCAAAAATATTCGGTTATCATTGAGCGGTAGCGATTCCCATTCACAGTAACGTGCCGGTATTGATCATCATGGAAGAAGTACGACCCAATGACGCCGCCGGCCCATACACCGCACCAAACCGTAATTTTTTCGGGATGCAATGTTGACTCATTGAGTACGTGTGGATTGCTGTCTGTCCAATAACGTATATTTTGCTTATTGACGAAGCCATTCAGCCAGAAATGATGACGACCATAAATTGGACGTAACGCTCTTAAAGTTGAGGCCATTGACTCATGATGAAATGGCAAACCTTACTTAAGAGAACTTTCAAAAGAGCGGAAAAAAATATGGCGTCGTTTGCTGTCACTATCGGTCTACGTTTGTAGCGTCCCTATTGCAAGACCCTATACGATTTACTCTGTCTATGTCTATGTATATACTATACTATACACTATGTCTATGTATATACTAAGTATTCGAAAAATGTTTGAACGCTTACGTCTCTGCGTCGGCGAATACCGCAAACAATGGAACGGTGAGTTATATGAGCTTTACCGCCGGGCACGCTTGTACAACATCATTTTGAAACCTTAAACGACGTTTATTGATTTAAATAAAACGAAAAGAAATTAATATGATTTTTCCCAAAACTTGAATTCTTGTTCCCAAATTTTAAAGAATTAGCAACTTGATTTTGTAAAAAATTAAATGTTTTGATTGGTTGTAAATTACCATAATGGCGAGCGTGGTTTTAGTCTGAATTTTTTAATTTTCGAAATTGTGCTTTTTAACTAGAAATGTGGGAGAAGTGTGTTGATAACGTAGTTTCGAAGATATATGTATATACCTACCTACATATTTGCTCTATAGTGTGCGGTGCCAAGCAAATTGATTTGATTTTATATACATATATAAATATATAAATGGATTATGGTTTGTTTGGATGCTTAAAACTTGGAAACGACTGTACCTAATTGGATGCATATTTCTACAGGTTTGTTCGTAATTTGTACGCTTAGGTTTAGGGGGACAGAAATATTTAGTTTTTCAGGTGAATTCAATTACTGTTCAACACGGGGCGTTAAATCACATATTGCTAAATGACGACTGGACACATTTGGATAAGATTGGGCACACACATACTAAGTCTGCTGTATGGGTTCCCATATAAGCAGTTTTAAAAGCTTTAATTGAATTCAATTTAAAGTAGTCAATGAAATCAAATATTGCAATTTGGATATCAAACGAAAGCTTCATTTTTAAGATATTTTGAAACACGTTGCCACCTGTTTAAAGGTAAGTTAAGTGTTAAACTAAAAGGTTTATGAAAGTTTAATTTCAAAAATATCGTTGTATGGTGTTGCCTCCTATGTAAACCCCGAAACTTTACATAATTATTAGTTTCTGCTTCGAGAAAGTTTTATGCAAGGTGTTGTTTGCTTGGGAGAGCGTTGCCAACTGTTTGAAAAGGCAAATTTAATAAAAATATGCACAATTTATGAGAAAGAATAAAATGTGGGTGTCGAACCATAGGTATATTTTGAAAATTCAAATTTAATTAAATTATAAAAAAATTATATGTGAGAGAAACCGAAATTCTATTGTTGGTCCCAAACGCAATATAAAAACTTTGTGACGAAATTCAACAAATTTCACACAATCGTCATCAAGCATTTTAGTCAAATTTTAATCATTAAGAGACATAAGTGGCAAACTGTATTATATGGAATTTTGGTGCAGAACGAAAAATGACACTGAAGATAGTACAACGACGTCAAGACAAGAAGAAATATAAACGCATTTTACACAACCAAGTTCTCATATAGGAAATGCAGATATCGAAAGATTCCACAACTCCTTGAATGAAATATTTAGAATTATAAGTATATAAATGCATAGATATAGCGAATGTAAATATAGGAAAAGATAGAATTTATAACCTTTTCAAGACCACCAAGAAAAAGTAAACATCAAAATTATATACAAAAAGAGAATATTATCAAACGCGAAAGCTACGTGAAAAATTATAAAGCTGTTAGACATGAGCCTGGAAACAAGAAAATGAAATTAAATAACGTTCACCCGCAAACTAACTAACTACTACAATAATTTTACGGTTGCCGTCAACCGCAATTTTATTGGAAAGCAAGTAAATGGAAAAATTAACAAAAGGAATTATCCGGCGGAAAATACGGAATAACTCGCAGTTGCATATGTATGTGTATGTGTATGTACACGTGTATTAGGGCGGTTAGAAAATATTTACGCTGCCGTCGTAAACATGCCAGCCCCCTTGCGGTATGCAAAAATCCTGAGCGTCAACATCATCCAACGACCACTTCACACCACATCACATATTTGATTAAAAAATATTTTTTTTTCTTCGGTTTGTTTCCAATGAGCAGCTTGCTTGTTGTTTCCTTGCTCCGCTCCGTGTTCCTCCGTCATCGTCTCGTGTGCTCTACTTGGAAGGACGGTAATAGAAAGAAATATTACGGCTGAACATACGTATGTTGTCGCGCTAGTTGGGGTAATTGTATGGGGCGTTTCGTCGTAGTGATCGGGAAAGACGTGTTCCCGAGTCAACTCGCCGCCAATTCTTTTGGATATCAGATGGTCGGAAAGAACGTGTTCCCGAGCCATCCGTTCGCTGATGCTGAGCTGGTCGGGAAGGACGAGTTCAAACGCCAGTCATTCGTCGTTTCTTTTTTCTGGTTTTCTGGGCAGACGGTCTGAAAGGACGGGATCCAAAGCCGCGCTGCCTGGGCCGTTGGAAAGGACTCCTTTCCAGACATTGGCAATGAGTAGCGCAACATCTTATATCCACACAGAGTTACTACAACGCTGTCGGGCTTTGTATCCGAAAAGCTTGCGAGTATTTTTCATACTCATACGCATCAGCTTCGAACACGTATGATATCACGACCAACGATGCTAATACCCGAAGCTACACACAGCATGTTGCGTCGTACTCGAAAAAAGCAGTTGCATCGGAGTTTTACTCAACATGTTGCGTCGTACTCGAAAATAGCAATTACATTGTGGTTTTTACCCAGCAAATGTGCGCTCATATGTACATACATATATATGTAAATATGTACTTCTTTTGCTTTGTCACATATTACATACATACTTTCTTTATTTTGATTTAAAAGTGTTATACGCCCGGTCAAAATAGACATAAAATAGTGGTTAAACAACAATAATTCCCACAGAGCCAAATTTTCGAAGGAAGCTTAGGTTCGCCGTCAGAAAGAAAACTTCAAAAATCCTCATCGATCCCATGTGTGCAATTTCTTATTAAGTATTTCTTTCTTTTATAACATGAAAAAAAATACTTATATCTTCCATTCCTGAAATTGTAGAGAAAAACCAAGATTGATAATTTCATGTTTATTTTAATTAAATTTCATTTGTTAAATACATAAATAAAAATTATTAAATTGTATTCAAATTGACATTTCATTTTTACACAACAAAGAAAATAAAGCCATACATTTTAAATTTGGTTATTTTTTAGTTAATAGCTGCAATATTTTTATAGTACGAATTTAAAAATAAAATACTGTCGACTGTATTCGGGGTCAATCTAGTTCTTTTTTCGGTGATAATATTACCTGCCATAGAAAACACCCTCTCTGATGCAGCACTACTTCCTGGAATCGATAGAATGCGCAATGCTAATTTCGACAGTCTTGGATATTTTGCAGAGTTTACTTCCCACCAATGCATCACGTCAAAGGATTCGCTTATCATTACGGTTTCCATACTATACCGTACCACTTCTTGCCTTGAATTTTCCGAAGGTAATACCATAGAGCGCCTAAGTAAGTTTGGGGAAAAGAAGCTCACATCCTTGCTTACAGGAGGTATTGGGCTATTACTATTGGAAACTTGCTGAGCCACCGATGGTAATATTGGTGAAGCTGAAATCTCCGGGGGTATATTTGGTGACGAAGGAAGAGATGTGGGTGTTAATGGGCTCGGTAAATCTGACGATACTGTTGACAACGGTGGAGACTCGATTTGTTCCATTTCTTTAATACAGAACTCTTGTATTTCCCCCAAATCAGTTACTTGCTCACAATTAGCAGGTGGATACAAAAAAAATGCAGCTTTATGCCACATACTTAAATTTGCAACCCATACATCTTCTACCTTTCTCAAAATGTTTGCTTTTAGTACAGAAATCGCTTGAACATCATTATCCTGAGCTGCACATATTTCCTTCAGGCGATTGATCGAGGGAATAATAAAGCACATAGTCGGAGAGCCACACCCTTGCAGTTTTTTGAAGATGACCTCAAAATTAGAGCAGAGCTCGACCAAGCATTGCAAAATTAAAATATTTATACTTGATAATCTCTCCATTTCAGCACTTGTGGTGAGAATTTCATTTATATTTATCCAGTTATCATAAATTGATTTGAACATTCTGTAGTGTGAATTCCAACGAGTAGGACAATGGGTTTTCAATGAAGTTTGTAGCATATGCTGAAGATTCGCCTTTTTAAAATATTTGACAACTTTTTTACACGAGGTAATAACTTCTCTTAGCTCTTCCGTGCAGTCAATGGCGGAGTCCAGAACATTTGAAAATAAATGACTTGCACAATTAAGCCTTGTATAGTTTTCCAGAGCTTTTTTTACATTGCTTCCTCTGTCTGTCACAAATACAGCTTTTTTCAAATCATCGACACCAAATTCACTAAGTAAACCCTGCAATTTGCGTAAAATATTTTGACCACTCGAACGCATAAAATCCATAGATTTCATTCCCAGTACAATATCAATCATTTTGAACTTCATTTGAAAATGCAAAGTTGCACACAAAAAATTTCGCTTCACATAGTTATCTTGCCAAAGATCAATGGTAACAGAAATTTCACCATTGCTTACAATTTTAGCAATTTTTGATTTCACTTCGTTTTTCTTTTCTTGTGCCGTTTTTGCTAATCGACGAGAAAGTGTCGATGGGTCAGGAAGTAAAGTATCAATGTCTATGTTTTCACCATAGCGTGCCCCTATTTTAATAAAAAAATTTACCATTTTTCGGAATCCCGAACCACTAATTGCACTAAAAGGACGACAGTCCTCTACTACCCATGTTGTACACGAATTAATAGCTTCTTCTTTATCCTCCTCGCTCACCGTTTTTAAAGATGCACCTTGCGTATATTTGTAGCACTTATGGCGATTGAGATTAGATGAAGACCGCCCATTGTATTTACATACTTTTTTGCAGTTGCGGCAGCATACATAGCCATCCAAAATTGTGTCTTCGTTCGTGGAAATTTGTGCGAAAAGAGACCATACTTCACTTTTACCTTTTCTCTTTGGCACTAGTTGGAAAATTCCCTTTTTTTTGTACTTTCTGCTCGATCTCTGTTTTGTCGTCCATTGCCTCAAGCTTAGGGAAGAACTGATAAAAGAGAATATCTTTGTTTATTTAAATAGAGACTTACAATTAATACAGCTTTTCGTCACAAATAATCACCTTTCGCTGCAAAATTATAATTCTCACTAAAACACAGTCAAACGTAACACATACGTACATAGAAGTATGAGTTGAATCAAGCGATTAACGCAAGCCTTTTTCGGGTATATCAAATCAAATGTTGTTGCAAAGCAAATCAAACTTTAGAGCGCTGTGTATGAGTTCGATGGCACGTTCGATCCCTACGCATGGCAATTTTTACTACCACATCAATCTTGGCATGAGTATGAATAGAGCAGACTAGTTGTGTTTGACTAATTTATACGCACGCATACTCAAAATGCTGCGGATATATTCGAGTACCGAAAAAGCTACCCGATGCTGATGTCTGCTCCTTTCCGACCCGCGCCTTCGCCGTTCATGCTGCAGTGACGGTCGGAAAGTACAGGTTTCCGAGCCGCCACGCACTGAAAGTGGTCGTAATTTTGGGTGGCAAGTGATGTAGAAAACTAACCAAAGAAAAGAAATTTAACCACAAAATAAAATTTCTTTTATGAAATAATGAAATTACAAAAAAATGTTTATCCATATACATATGTATGTATTTCATTATAAAGTTTGTGTATTTATGTATTTATATGTATGTATCTATTTATTACCTTTTTGGTGTATTTCTGCGCCCAGTGTCCAAAAACTTTCATCACCTACTGTAAAAATGATATTTGGGTGTGATCGTATCGGTACACTTGCGGCCCCCATCGATAAATGGTGCCTAACTTAAGGGTAGTGGACTTGGCTATGTTCCACAGTTGGGAACGTATATGGCATTACGATATATTTTCATATATCGTAAAAACACCTGATGGACTGGTCAGTGTAGTGACCTAACACCTGACTGCATAGGATGTTTAAAAGAAATTGAAACAAATAAAAACTGATATCAACTACATATTCTTGTATTTTTGTAATCGCGGAAAGTGCCCCCCACCATGAAATGGCTCAACATTCTGTTTTTTGTTTGTTTTTTGTACATTAGTTATTTGATGGTGGTGAGATAGGTCAGTTTGACAGCCAGCAATCTGGTCTACCACCCACAAACAGTTTGCATACCACTGTGGACAACTTGATGACTACAGCCGGTAACTTAATGTGTTACAAAAATTATTTATACGTGAATTTCAGCAGCGAGTAAGTGTGAAATTTTTTGCATATTTTCGAATTAGGGAAGTAGTGGTAAAAAAATTGTTGGATTAATTTAAAAAACTGTGAAAAAAGTGTTAAGTGCGCGCTTATTGTGGTAGTGTTTGGAGCACTAGTTTTTCTATGTTCCATTTTGTGTGGCGAGGCGAGACTTTGAAAAATTTTATTTTCATAGCAATTTTGCTTTTCCGTGTGCCTAGCTGGTTCTACATTGCGTTTCGTATTAAGTGGATAAAATAAAAAATCTTTGGCTGTTAATCGAAGCCATGAAGCGTGTGCGTGGAATCTTGCACAATCATGCTTGTAAAAATACGTGTTTGGAACACGTAATTTGGAGGTTGGAGCAAATGTCGCCACACATTTGTACATGCGTTTTAATGTCTCAGTGACTTGTGGTGATGGCAGTTGTTGTATGTGTGAAGTTGATTGTGTTTGCAGTTGGTATATGTGTGCAGTTGCCTTGTTCGGGTGGGTGATTGTGCGGCTTTGTGCGGCTTTGTATTAACTTTTCCTGCGGCTGTGTATAAAGACTTTTGTGGACTTGTGTGAAATTTTCCTGCGGCTATGCGGATTTGTATAAAGTTTTTTTGTGGATTGTATTTTCAAAATCTCGGCGTAGATGGAACATGTACAAATGTGAGTCGTGTCTCCCAAGAGGGCAATCCAGACGCACAGTTGGAATTTTTGTAAAGAAATGAAAAAGATTTGTTTTAGTTTAATTCAATGAGAATTTATTCAGGTGTATATATGTAGATATACAAGAATGGTTTTACCTGTGGTGTGAAGTGGTAGTTGACCTGCGTCGCTTCTGAGATCCTGAGACAGAGTGATGTTAGGAAAAAATGTACGGTTGACGACAAAGATTTGTTTTAGTTTAATTCAATGAGAATTTATTCAGATGTATATATGTAGATATACAAGAATGGTTTTACCTGTGGTGTGAAGTGGTAGTTGACCTGCGTCGCTTCTGAGATTCTGAGACAGAGTGATGCTAGGAAAAATGTACGGTTGCCGTCAACCGCAATTTTATTGGAAAGCAAGTAAATGGAAAAATTGACAAAAGGAATTATCCGGCGGGAAATACGGAATAATTCGCAGTTGCATATGTATGTATGTGTATGTACACGTGTATTAGGGCGCTTAGAAAATATTTACGCTGCCGTCGTAAACATATACTCAGTTTGGTTTGCTATTTTATATTGGACAGACTTACACTGGAACAGCGTTTGCAAATCGTGCAAATTTATTACCAAAATAATGGTTCGAATCGCGCGCCGCATCGCTCTGCGCCCAATATTCAGTCGACATACTCGCTCAGTAGAGTCGGTAATTCGAGCTGACATGGATCGGTTTCGCCATCTTCTTCCCCATCCACTTAATAGAAGATTTTGCGGAAGGATCTTGGATTGCGGGCTTACAAAATCCAAGTCGTGCAAGAATTGAAGCCGAACGACTATCAAGCGCGTCACACGTTTGGCGAATGGGTCTAAAACGAGACGGCCACCGATTCAGATTTTCACAAGAAAATTTTGCTCAGCGATGAAGCTCACTTTTGTTGAATGAATACGGTAATAAACGAAATTGTCGCATTTGATGTGTCAAAAATCAAGCCGGCCATAATGTTACAGTAAATGAAGAACGCTATAGAGCCATGAATGACTTTTTCGTGCCTGAATTGGAGAATGTTGATGTGGACGACCTTTGGTTCCAACAAGACGGCGATTACGCAAAAGCAGGAAATATTTCAACAAAGTCCAGAGATTTAGTCTCGAGCTGGTATGGCAGGAGTACAAAAAGTCTCTCCAGACCTATAAAAAAGCTTTATGAGCGGCAAAAAGATCTTCTCTCTGTATCCTCTAACCCGATAGGTTTCTTACAAAAGCAAGACGGTTCCTGGACCTCAACGGGAGGAAAGAATTCCTCCGTTTATTTCTTCCAACTCCGTCAACGTACCGGTTTCGGAAGAAAAGGTTAAATGGGCCATCGAAAGCTTTAAACCATACAAATCTGCAGGGCCGGATGGGATAATACCTGCTCAGCTAATAAAGACACTGGGGGGTCTGCAAAACGGCTCTCTACTATTTTCAGGGCCTGTTTCAAACTGAATCATATACCGTTGGCATGGAGAAATGTCGGAAAGGCCTCACACACTAATCCAAAGGATCTTAGGCCTATCAGTCTATCATCCTTTGCTCTTAAGACACTTGAAAGGATTGTTAGTAGTTACCTGTCTGATACCATCGACAGTCGACTACTGTCTAATGACCAATATGCCTACGGCAAAGGCAAATCGAATAAAACTGCACTCCATAGCTTGGTCGGCTATGAAGTCTCTCAGCGTCAAGGAGTTCTGTCTCGTAGATCTAGTATGATCTGTATAAGTGGGGCGCTCAGAACCACGCCAAATGAGGCCTTGCCCGCCATTTTGGACCTCCTTCCTTTAGATTTGGTTGGACAACAGATGGTAGCGATGACTGCTCTGCGACTAAGAGATACATCCCAGTGGCATCCTGAAAGCCAAGAGCACTCTTGTATTTTGACAATTTCTGCTCTATTCCAAGCAGCAGGGATCGGCGTGCTTTGACATCGGTTTCTGAAAGTAACTTTATTACACGAATTCCAAGCAGGGAGTAGAAACTTGAGTTTCATTCTGCACCTGATGGCATTGTCATCTATACAGATGGCTCGAAACTCGATAATAATGTTGGAGAAGGCGTTTTCTCACGAAACCCTCTCCTGCAAATTTCCGTTAGGTTACCAGATCACTGCAGCGTCTTCCAGGCTGAGGTCTCAGCTATCATGGAGGCGGTAGAGAAGATTGGGACCGGGATTATAGGAAGATATATCACTTGCAAACTGCTACTCAGAGAATGTACATATAAACAAGTTAGATGGAGGCAAAATACGACCTGTCGAACCTCAAGGCAGACGTCGGCTAAATGGGACCGGAAACACCCGCGTAGCGTTCTCTCTCTAAGGAGGGAAAACGTTTCTAACATGATCGGGGCTCTAACAGTGCACTGTCTGATAGGGAAGCACGCTGAAAGGTTAGGAGTAACCTTCTGAAGATGCTGCAGGAGCTACAAGAATGACGAGGAGGAGGAAATGATCTAGATTTGTTAACCAAGTCGCCAACCACGCTGGTAAGCACATAGTTGCGACTGGTGCACTTAACAGCGGTATGGTTGGAGATAGGGATAATGAGAAGGCAAGTTATTTTCATACGGTTAGCGTGGCTCAGTGGTTGAATGCTGGATTAGCAACTCTGTGTACCATTGTTCGATTCTTGGTTAAGTCTAGTAGAATAGATGAGGAATAATTAAAACTAGACTTGAGCTCAATAAAATTACTAAAATAGTTTTTGTAATTAAAATGACAAAATAGTAATGATTTTTTAGCTACCTTTCCAATTTCAATTTGTGTTTTGCCGGCTCGAGCTCAACGACGTGTTTAATGTTAGTAAAAACTAAAGATTTACTTGTTCTCTAATATATTTCGGTTACACTGCGGTAACCGTCTTCATGGCAACTGATAACAATATAAAACATAAAAGCGACATCAATTTCACATACATAAAATTTTACAATAAATACATACATGATTTACACGTCGGAGAGTCGGACAGCACGAGGTATTGTAACAGCATCGAGGAGATTCAGACAAAGGGTCGGAACTTGTCGACCGAAGACGAGACGCCAGCCAGCAAGCGACAGAGATGCAATGGTAACAAACGCGAAATGCCAAGAGGGACGGAGCGCTGTGGCGATGACAACCGTCAACCTCCAAAACACTTCTGGTTAAACGAGGCCTGAAGCAGGGACCCCGAAGGGGGCTCCTGCCGATGGACCCTTGTTGTTGCTGTTGTAGGGCTAGCTAAACCCTTTTGGATCTGCTTACTCATGGTCGTTATCTTCGAACACATCGAGGGGAGGCCCAGGAAACGTGCTGGTTCGCTAGGGTTGTATCATAGCGAGTGGGCGGTTTGATGAGTGGGCTTCTTGGGTCATGTGAATAGTTGGTTGGTATCGTGCGAGGATTCTCCCCATGCCGGACATTAATTTGCGATGTCGGGGTCGATTGTGGATAGGTAAGAGTTTAGCCTGCTATAATTTCCGGAAGTGATGTGGGACTTTCGAGGCAGCTGAAGCTCTTCGTCTGCCATGGCCACCACCCACTCCTAAGACAGTATTTACAGGGCGAGAGTTCATGACTGTGGTAAATGACTCTCGGTGAATGCTGTTCAATGTATGTATACGTCGTAGGATCCAGTGGTTCACTGGTCAACGACTGGATCTCGTCCTTGAGTTCCGGAGATGTCCCCTGACATGCCTGGGAGGCGCCTCGGCCATTTGTAAGTTCCACTTTGGGTGTCCCATTTACTTTCACTCTCATTCGTTCTCGTTCTCACATCTTTCAAAACGATATCGTGGGTTTTTTCTATCGTTTCTTGAGTGAGAGCGTGAAGAGTCTGGAAAATGCATAACAAGCTTCGTTTTTATTTTTGCGTAAAAAAAATTAGTTATGGTGGTAACACGAAATTCACTTTTTTTTATTTTTTACAAAACTCAAAAGTTGTTTGCTTCGAAAAAATAACCTTGATTGACAGATCTTCTTGAAATTTCGTATTTAATGGTTTGAAAGTTGGTATTCTAATACGGTAACATCAATTTTTTTAGTGGAGACGCATGATAAATTTTGCAAGGATTTTATCGAATGGTCATCAATTTTACGTTAACCTAAATAATAACAAAACTTTCAAACTTAAATTGTCCACTCATCATTTCTTATATTTCACTTATTGCAAAATGCTTTACATCAAATCAGCATTTTGTGTAAAATTAGCATTCACGTTTCACTAAACGCCAGCTTATTCAACAAAAGTTATAAATACTGTAAAATAGAATTAAGCAAATTCAATTAAAATTATGAATTTAATAAAGAAGCTTACAATTTAGCTTGTGATTTTTTCTTGTGGGATTTATTACTCAATCCTATAAGTTAGACTAGCGCAGTCGACGGAGATCAATTCAGAAGAATCGATCATCAAACATAAAACGGAAAACAATTTACCGTCGCGACTTAAAATCCGAAGAATTTGTTAGGGATAGCCAGAAAATCATGAACTAAATTCCGAAAAATTTATAAGCTAAAACAAACTAATTTTGAAGGGCAGTGACAAAATCGTGAATTGAATTTGAAAGAACTATTGATTTAAGTGCAAATGCGCCGGGAATCCCTGTTTTATCTTAGTGAGCCATCATGTCTACTGAAAGCTAGCCTGCAGTATTACCACGCACTACTCTTTTGAAGGAAGCACCCCGAATAAGAGTTTCGATAGGTCGATGAGTACGACCCATAATCATTCATACACGAAGTTGAACTCATTATACAGCTCCTTTGGGGGAAACCCCTGCTGCAGCGATTTGATAGCGAGCGTTGCGTCTGCAATAAAAGAACGAGCGTTGCAAATTATAAGGGCATTGGGACAAACTGCAAATTGGACGCAAATCAAAGAAGGACCATAGCCTGTATCCAACTACTATCAACATAGAAAACACTTATAACAGGAATATATCCACTCTTAGAGAAGCTTGCTATATGTTAGAAGAGACAGGAGTTCCAAGACAATATGACAGTTATCACAAAAATGGCATACAAAACGATTCTCCAAACAGCGATAGACCTTCCGAGACCAACCTTCTCAGCATTCATCACATTAAAATTCTGGTACTGGCCATCAAAGCAACCCACCTATTGGAAATCCTTTTGTTCCTTACTATTTGACTTGCCCCGGAACCAAGTAAAATCACGTGTTATAATAAATCAAAGTAATTCAGTTTTAATTTATTGATGTTAATTGAAACGCAGTTAAAAAGCAAGTGAAGTTAACGAACAACTTATACAATAGAATATGTAAGTGGCAAAATAAACAGAGCTGCATGAATATGTACTTTGCATTTCAACACCACCAAATAATTGTTTACAATTCCGGCAAAACCCTGCAAACACAAATTAATCCCAACAGACGAGATCCAGCCAAATTTTTAATGATATAACAAAAAATAAATAAATATCACTGCAGAGTATAAAGCACAGCAGCGCGTTCCTGTTTTTATCGAGCATATTTTTTATCATCTTGTTGTTTTCTTTTATGAATTCTTCGTCACTAAATATGTGTATTTTTCTAATCAAACTACAGGGGTTTTCAATAGGAACGCTACAAAAGTTTTTTTTAAATAAAACCAAAACGGGTTGGGATATGAATTAAATTCTTTATTCCTATGTTATAATTATCGCTATGTTATAATTGAATATGGAAAAATTAACAGGAAAATAAAAATTACCTAATCTTCAAGGGAGCGTGGTTCAATATTCTATATTGAGCACCATCTACAAATTGTGTATTAAACTTTATGTTTTTTATTACCTTCAAACTCCGTTCCTAAGAATGTTTTATTTTAATCATGACAAGAACTTTAATCAATACATAGTACAGGAGTTTTCAATAGAAACGTAACAAAAGTTTTTTTTAAATAAAACTAAAACGGGTTGGGATATGAATTAAATTCTTTATTCCTGTGAAAGTACATTCGATGCCATTATGTAGGGAACTCGATTTCTTTTGCATGGGCACCACGGGCACGCTTGCAGAAGTCCAGACGCTGAACCCAATTTTCGACGGTTTTAAAGCCTAAATCGGCCGATACTGCTGCAATTTCACGTTCGATATTCGTACGAAGTTCATCAATCGTCGCTGGCTTGTTGGCATAGACCATAGACTTGACGTAGCCCCACAGGAAATAGTCTTAACGGCGTCAAATCGCACGACCGAGGCGGCCAATTGACTGGGCCATTTCGTGAGATAACACGTTCATCAAACTTGGTTTTCAATAAATCGATTGTGACATTCCTTGTGTGGCTTGTGGCGCCGTCCTGTTGGAACCACATATTGTCCAAGTCCATATCATCCAATTCGGGCCAAAAATATTCGGTTATCATTGAGTGGTAGCGATTCCCATTCACAGTAACGTGCCGGTCTTGATCATCACGGAAGAAGTACGGCCCAATGACGCCGCCGGCCCATAAATTGCACCAAACCGTAATTTTTTCGGGATGCAATGTTGACTCATGGAGTACGTGTGGATTGCTGCCTGTCCAATAACGCATATTTTGCTTATTGACGAAGCCATTCAGCTAGAAATGGCGACGACCATAAATTGGACGTAACGCTCTTAAAGTTGCGGTCATTGACTCCGAATTTCGGTAGTAAATTTTAATAATTTCGACTCGTTGTTGGATCGTATATCTTTCCATAAAGAAATGGCAAACCTTACTGAAGACAAATGTCAAAAGAGCGGGAAAAAATATGGCGTCGTTTGCTGTCACTATCGGTCTACTTTTGTGCGTACCTATTGCAAGACTCTTTAGTAGCTGTATTAATATTTTGCTTCCATGGATGATTGGAGTGAAAGTTTATTATCCTACCCGATGATATCGATTTAGTGTACCAATTAAACTTAATGTTATTTTGTCGTTTGTGTATTTGAACATCCAGGAATTATATCTTGTTGTTTTCTTCTTTTTCTGCTGTAAATTTTATTTTAGTGTGTTGGCTGTTCAATGTTTTTAAAATATCCCACTCGTCTTCTGGCATGTGAATAAGTTAAGTCTACTATAATATCCATATCTTAATTGAGTCAGAGTGACGCGGGACTCGGGACGCAGAAGGGACTCCTCATCTGCAATTGGTGGTGGTTGGGCTCCTATTGCGGCATTGACAAGGCGAGAGTTGGTGGTGGTAGTGACTATCTCTTTGCGGATGTTGCTTAGGACCCACCGGTACGCCTCCGGATCCAGCGGTTGTGTTATATGTGGCTGGATCTCGTCCTTCAGTTCAAGTAGATGCCTTCTGATGTGCCTGGCAGATGACACCCAGCAACGAACTGCTTGCTGCGCATGAGGACGTGCTCCTTAAATCGGAGCACATTCACCTCTTCATGTAGATGTTCCCCAGGCGACATCAGCGTGCTGTCAGGTCTCCAGCTGCATCCACTGTGCCCTCCTGGTTCCCGACGACCAGACTGGCTCAGCATAGTTTATTACCAGACGGCCAATCGCCTTGTATGATACCAACAACGTTTCTTTGCCTTTGCCCCAAGTGCTGCCGGCGAGCGACTTGAGGACATTGTTGCGGTTCTGTTCTTTATTGGCGATTGCGGTAGTGTGTGCAGAGGAGAGCAGGCTGTCAAATCCAGAATCCTCGGAATGGGTGTGTCATCGATATGGATGTTAAGAAACAGCCTGACCTCTTTCGTCCTCTGCCTGTGAAGAAACGGAGATACCCGTTCACTCTCGAACACAAGCCATCAATTACATTGAGTGAGCTGGGCGATATAGTGGTTAAACAAGATTGGAGCCAGAACGCCACCCTGCGGTAGCCATTGTTTAATACTCCTTAGTTTCGATGTTGAATCTCTAAATAATGCCGATGATTGACGACCAGACAGGTAAATCGCGATCCACCGTTTCAGTCCCTGTGGGCGAGTTGATGCTTTCACGTCGGATAGGAGTCTCCCTTGTACAGATTGAGTACTCCTGTAAGAAACTCAACTCTCGCGGTGCCCAAATTTTGTAGCATCAACCCGCTTAGCCCGTCAGGGCCTTCCCGATGGCCTCCTTCACCTCGCTACAGGTGAAAGAAAGAAACGCGCTAGTGTTTGGTAGTTTGCGCAACCTTCTGGTCCTCTCTTCGGGTCCCCGGATGAAATTTCCACTAGGTCGTCGTGCTTCGTCGTGTTGGCCAAAGACCTGACGATGGATCAGAGCTTACTGACACCCGTGACCAGATTGCAGGACTTCATGTGCTCCTCCCACTTGTTCCGCTTGCTCTGGTCTACAAACCTGCGATTCGCCATGTTAGGTATCTAATGTAGGGATTACGGGGATCGGAGTGATGAATGCGGTCACGCTCATTTCCTAGAGCAGCCGCTTCAGCCGAGAAATTGGGACGGATCTCGGTGATCTTCCCTGCTGGGATAAAGCGAGCCGCAGCAGACGCAACCACCTTGCGGAACTTGTGCTCGCCCTTGGAAACGGCGGTGAGCGTAGGAAGAGCTCTGAAGCATTCTCAGTTATTTCCGCGAATCCGACCCAATCAGCTATTTTAAAGTTGACATAGGTCCCGTGGTCCGCGCAGGCAAAGTCAGCAGGAAAGTGATGATTACGGGCAGGTGGTCCGATGCAAACGATAGCATAGTTCGCCACGTTAGGTTTTTTATCAGACCTGAGCTAGCTATTGTTAGGTCAGGCGAGCAGATGCAACTATCCATAATCCTGGTGAGAGCATAATCGTTCATCGTAGAGATTGTGGAATCGTCTATCCGCTCTGCCAAATCATTTCTCCTACGATCAGCTGGTAGGCGTGAGTGCTAGAGATCGTGGTGCGCTTTAAATCGCCTACTGCCAATCGGCTTTTTCCTCCGAGGAGCGCATCTATGTCAGGGAGATATCCTGCCGGGCAGCAGGTGACAGGGGGTATATACATAAGTGTTAAGTATTTCGAGCTCAACATCGCCTGACCGGACAGCGATTCCTTGTCATTCTAAGGTAGTGTCCCTGCGGTCGATATCTTCATCAATGAGACGATACTGCACTGTGTGATGGGTAGTGAATGCTAAGCCACCACCATTGCCTCGCTCGCGATCCTTACGATGCACTTTGCAGCCGTTGCAACTCAACAAGGTTGCGTTGCTGTGATGTTTCGATTCCTGGATCGCAGCTCTTGACAGGCTATGCCGACTCATGAATTCGGTTATCTCATCGATCTTGCCCTGCAGCCCGTTGCAGCTCAGCTGAAGAAGTCTCGTTTGCCTTGGGAGAGTTGTAGAAGAGAGAGGTGTGAGGGAAGGATGATGTTGTTCACCTGGTCCCTGCTGCACATGCAGTGGCACATTAGGCTGCCGCCACTACGGGCGTGTGCGGCTGCGGAGCTCTACAACAGGGAGCCAGGTAGTCATCTGACCAGTCACAAGTGGTCCGCAGACCAAAACACACTCGAAAGAGGCACCAGCCTTGGCAGGAGTTGCACCTGACGGATGACGCATTCCGATATATCCTGGCCTGCCACACGGAGCTGACTGTGTGGGGTTCCAGGAGCTGCTGGCTACTCCCCACACGAGGGGTGGACCTGGGGATAGAAAGGAGCGATCATGTTGTTGTGTGCTCCTTTAAAATGTCGAGATTCTACCGGTGCACTGGGTCAGAATTTGTGAAACCGATCACTAAAAATTGGTCGGTTTTGTTTTTCAATTAAAATGTGGTTAATGTGTAGCTCGTGAGAATTGAAAGTGATTTCCAAAATATAATTTCGAAGAAAAGTTTATTGTGCAAATTATTGGCATAAACCATTTTTTGTCACTTTTTTTTGCTCAAATGTGATGAAATTTTCACAGCTTTTGACTATTTTGTCGTAGTTTATAATGGAGTTTTTTCTAATGCGAATTCTTAAAAAAAAATTTATTTACAAATATTCATTTAATGATAATATTAATTTGTGAGCTCAAGGCCAGTGTATAAGGAAAAGTATATTGGAAAAAAGACAACAACGGTCCCTTATTGTTCTACCAACACAATTCAAGTACGACGGTCTGTCGCTATTAAGTGAATGTGTGGTTTTTAATTGTTGTGCAACACAAATTCTATTTTTAGATTATTGTTAGAATTGTTGTTACGTTTGGGCGTGGTCGTCCGTTTCAAATATTCATATGTATATTATTTTTCGGCGTGTTTTTTATTAAACGATAATATTTATTTGTGAGCTCAAGGCCAGTGTATAAGGAAAAGCATATTCGAAAAAAGACAACAGCTGTCAGGAGTGGTAGAAATTATAGCTATTTCGGAGATCACCACATCTCCTGCTGTTGCTTTTTACCACTTTCCCTTATTGTTCTACCAACACAATTCAAGTACAACAGTCTGTCGCTATTAAGTGAATGTGTGGTTTTTAATTGTTGTTGTGTAACACAAATTCTATTTTTAGATTATTGTTAGAATTGTTGTTACGTTTGGGCGTACTCTTCCGTTTGAAATATTCATATGTATATTATTTTTCAGCCTGTTTTTTATTTTCAAGGACGCTATGCGTGCAGCGCCAAGTTCAAATTATCGTATCTTCTGAAAAAAATCCGCACACTTTGAAATTTTTATATGTTATTACATAAAACTTAAAGAATATTTCGAACTTTTTTCAGAATTTTTGTTGCTCCAGAACGATATTTTGCAAAAAATTTGCTTAAATAAATATTCATATGTATATTATTTTTCGGCCTGTTTTTTATTAAACGATAATATTAATTTGTGACCTCAAGGCCAGTGTATAAGGAGCTCACAAAATAATATTATCGTTTAATATAAAACAGGCCGAAAAATAATATGAATATTTATTTAAGCAAATTTTTTGCAAAATATCGTTCTGGAGCAACAAAAATTCTGGAAAAAAGTTCGAAATATTCTTTAAGTTTTATGTAATAACATATACAAATTTCAAAGTGTGCGGATTTTTTTCAGAAGATACGATAATTTGAACATGGCGCTGCACGCATAGCGTCCTTGAGGGGGAGCGCTACCACACAAAACTTCCATGGCGCTCACAAAATGTAAAGTTTTTGTTTGATATCATAATAAAAGACCGCGAAGAAAGGCACAAACATCAAATTATATTATACTAGCTGGCAACGGTTGCGCGAGGCTTCGCCACGGACTTTCTATTTATGTATATGTATAAGAAATTACTTACTATTAGTTACTTTGGTTCTGAAATAGTTTGATTTTGCATTTACCTTAATTCCTAAATATACAAACTCATTAAAATAACAATTTTATGTTGCATACAATTGCAATTAAAACTTTTTAATGGACAAACATCAAAAAATTTCTTCGTATACAATATTATCCGTACCTCCCTCTGCAAGGACAAAAAGGTTTCATTTTGATGTAACACGTGATAGGGCTACGTACAGTACGTATCCACCGAGCAATATTCTCTCGTTTGTGCGTGGAATTTCACCAATACCAATTCGTTAATTTTTTCGACTTTTTCATTAGTAGGTGTTAATATTGCTTGTTCCTTTAACCAGGATACAGGTTTATAAGCAAGTTGGTCTATTGTGGGATATATTTTGTCAATCAGTTGTTGATGGTCGGTGAATGAAACGCATATATCATTACTGAAGGAGATTTTCCCACAAACTGTTGGAAGCTCACCGTTACCAACTTTCAGTAACTTGTCAGCAAACATCCTGTAATCTTCTGAGGCTTTAAGCACTCTCATGTTAATTTTGAGTGCTAATTTTATTACATGGGACCAAAGGTATGATCGTTTTAATGACGCATTCACCTCATCAGCCCTGGTTCCTCTAGATATAACTGGCAATATTTGACGGAAATCTGAAAATAATACCGTACTACCACCCATAGGTGTGTTCGTACTTCTTAAATCGCGCATGGTCCTATCTAGGGTTTCAACTGACGCTTTATGTGACATTGTGGCTTCATCCCAAACTATCAGTGAGCACATCTGGATAAGCTTAGAAGTATTACTTTGCTTAGAAATGTTGCATACGCTGGCACAATCGTCAGAAATATTTAGAGGAAGTTTAAACATAGTATGCCCCGTTCTTCCACCTTCTAAAAGGGTAGCTGCGATCCCAGAAGACGCTACCGCAAGGGCAACGTTACCGCCAGATCTTACTTGAGTGAGAACTAAATTTATTAAAAATGTTTTTCCCGTGCCGCCAGAAGCATCAAGGAAAAATATCTTTCCGTCCTTGTATTATATGCAAAGAAATTTTTTGATGTGTGTCCAATAAAAAGTTTTAATTGCAATTGTATGCAACATAAAATTGTTATTTTTATGAGTTTGTATATTTAGGAATTAAGGTAAATGCAAAATCAAACTATTTCAGAACCAAAGTAACTAATAGTTAGTAATTTCTTATACATACATATGTATGTATAACTAAACAGAAAGCGAAGAAAATGCCCAACACCGTAAGCAAAACACTAAAAAACTTTTAAAAATTCAGCTGTAGTTTCTAGTTTCTTGTATGATGACAAAGCATCTGAAAAGCAAACATATCTAACAGTGTGGATCAAAGTTATCATTTCGCCTTGCATCGGTTTATCAACGTAGTCAACAGCACAGCTCTCTGCGCATAGCCGAACGAAGTAGTAACGAAGAGCAGTTGATTTACTACTCACACAACTACACATCTTCCCGCTACGACACTGATTTTACATTCGGTGCTAACTGCAAGCATTAATTTAAAAAAAGTTGCATCCCAATCCATTCAGTAGTGCCCGAGATTAGCGCTTTTCAAAATTTTAGACTTTGTTTTATAATATGTATAGATGTTTTATAATATGTATAGATAAGTACATTTTGAATGAAACAAACGTATCGCAACCAAAAAGTTTCACTTAAATTTGAAATTATACACATTGGCGAAACACAATAGGATCACATTGATGAAAGTATTGAGGACTTATTAGAAGATCTTCACGGACAATATTGTTCAATTTAAATGACATACGAATCGAAATTGATCAATTATTTCTATAATTTAAGAACAAAAATAACTTAAAATCTTTGATGTAACTCCAAAAACCCTACAGTTCACATGCTTTTCATGCTATTTTGTGTTCTTTATTGACGTTGAAAACTGTTTTATCATAAAACTTGACTGGTTGCGATATCTATCAAATTTATGCAAAAAACACTAACTCATGATTTAACGTATGTACATCAGTATATTGGTCAAGTTGAACGTTGAGAGTTTGGCTATGCGCGACGAATAACGACTATCTGTATACGTTTATAAATTAAACATACATATCAACGAGATCTTGCTTATGCTTATGCTTATGCCAATAATTTGCACAATATACTTGTTTTCGAAATTATATTTTGGGAATCACTTTCAATTCTCACATTTTAATTGAAAAACAAAACCGACCCATTTTTAGTGATCGGTTTCACGAATTCTGACACTCTTGCAAGCTGTAAACACGCTACAACCCTTACATTCTGCCAGCCATTTACTTCAGTCGCATTCGTGAAAAAGCTACTAAACCATGTCCAGCACATTGCAAGACAATTTCGGCGGACCAAATCACCCCTATCGAAGAAATTGGCGATGGGCTAATAGTACTGAAAGACCAACTCGTGGAGATCACCGAAGGAACGCGTTCAGGGTAACCATCCAGCGCACCTTCCTTGTTATGTTTGAAGATAATGTCACCATAGATGTCGACCATACAAAAAAATTATCTTTGCTGTATCTGAAGGACAAACATGCGAAGCATTTAAGGCACATAATATCACTACAACAAGAAAATGTGACAACACACCTGGTATCAATCAGCACGCTGGGAGTAGTAGTCATCGTGGTGTTGCTCATAGTATACCTTTGGTCCAAAAGACAGCAAAAACCAGCCATCATTGAAATGGTAAGAAACGCCGATACTTCAATCCCTCCAACGTCTCAAAGGCACACGGGGATGGTCGCTTTTAAAAGGGGGAGTAGTTAATATTAGTAAATACTACGTAAGCAGATATGTCAATTCTATCCACACATTAGAGCATTATATGGAAAGTAGCACTGCTTATGACGGCACATGATCTAAGTATTAACAAAGCCAGACGTACTGGTAATAAGAATTAGACCAGCTGCACGAGCAAGGCAATTATGTGTCAACCAAAAATAAACAAAACAAACATCCAAAAATAAATACAATTGGACAACGTTTTGATATTAGCGGTAGCTGAGGCGGTAGCAGCGAAAAATAAGGATAGTAACAAAAGAATGCAGTGACGTTGAAACATGTGGCTAGCCTAAGTAATTGAAAATAATTATAAGATTACTCTTTGGCAGACTTGCGATTTTAACTGTTCACTTAACCGTATTGGAGACGCTATTAGCAAGTTCCAGCTCTTCTATAGATTCGAAGAGTGAAGACTGGCACATGAGAAGTGCTCTAATTTTGAAGGTTCGCTCGATGTATTGAGTGAGACGAATTTCAAAATGCACATGAGACTAAGACGTTAACAGATGGAGTATCTAATAAGTAATAACAGAATGCATGTAAAAGAAATGAATATGCATAATGCTATTTGATTTTCGGTGTAGTATTTGGAATCTAACTGCGTTGCTGATCAATCTAACACTGGCAAATCGCGCATTGTACCAAACAAATCTGTGTATAGTTGCATTTGGTATGTTGGCAACATAGTGACTTTTAAAAAATGGCAATATTTTTTGCGGTAGCGTCAGCGGCGTGGTCATATTAAACATAGGAACATATTAAATGGCCAGAAGGCGGGTATTTGTACGAAAATGTCGGAAAGTTTCATCAAAATAAACATATTCCTGGCGCGATTGGGCAAATTAATTGATTGAACGCACTTTGTAATTAAAACCCCAAAATATCGTAAAGAAATGTACTTTTATTGAAAAAGAACTTGCAGTATTGTGCTGCAAGCTGTGGTGAACAAAAAGTTTATTCACATAACTTGTGAATCAGGATCGGTAATCTTTACCGTATTCTAAAACGGTCTAAACTTTTTCAAGATGTAGAAAACCATTATGAGATTATGTTTCCGAATTAATTTTTTATCATCAGAGATTTGGCTTATCTGTTTAAAAGCAATTGCAACGAAATACAAATGGTACGAATGGTAGTTGATTTTACTTCTAAAAGGGCGCTTTCGAAAAGTGCTTAAGTTTATTGAGCAAATGGACTTGAAGACCATAACCAACATCGCGGTCAGTGTTTTTCTTTTACATAACTTGTGTATTTCTTTTGACGATTTGTGCGATGTCAACGATGTGTACGCCTGTACTTGAAGAAGATATTAAAGAGTCAAACCTAGATTCCTCAGCTCTTAACAGAAGACAACACCTTTCTAAGCATTTAAGACAACACAATATTATTTGAAAATTTCAGTGCATATATTTCTCTTGGAGTATCACATTGAAAATATTTCACATACAAAATTCAAATTCAATTCAATTCATTTCTTATTCTAATTAAAAGTACATAGTAATTTAAAAATCAAAAGCGAGTTCAAAATGTGTATTCTATTAAACGGAGAAAAATGTGCAAGAACGTCATTTTAAAAAATTAATAAAATCATGGGGAACTTTTTGCCACTTCTAACTTTAACTTTAAATACTTTTTGTTATAGAGCAAACTATGTTTTTATAAAAATGATCATAAAGAATTTACACGAACAACTTTGCAACAAATTCACTCAAAGGTTTTCACTGAAACTCACTGTAAAGTTTTAAAAAACTGTTGCTGCATATAGTAATTTCTGTTCGCTATTTTTTCTAGCAAAGAAACTTTTCTCCATTCAATATGGCAGCTCTTCTCCCACTTTTTTTGGATTTGTTGAATGGTTTCGTTCCTTACTTCCTTTTTTCGCCGCCAATTTCTTAAATTCAATTTTTTTCATAATAACCCACTTGAGCCGTGTGGTCGTTCGAAATAATAAGACTCCTTTCAAAAATTTCGCCCGTTTGATCTCAAATCATATTGGTAGAGGAGTTAGCTCGTTGATTTTTATTTCTTTATTTATTTATTTATATGAAATTTAGCTAATTAATTACACTACCAGATTAAGACAACTAGCAACAGAGGCTATCGGCCTGCATTCGTGGATTTTAAATTTGTTGTCCCAAAATAATTGATATCAAATCAACACTCTTTGTAATTAAATTTTCGAGTGTCGAAAGCCGAACTTGAAATACAAAATTTAAGATATCAGATGACGAAAAATATACGGATTTTATTTAATTGCATTGGAATCCGGCGGAAAATATTTTGATTCATAGAAATCGTTGTAAAGCTCCGCCTACTAATAGAAACACAAAATTAAAAATACAGAACTTTAGCAACGATTCGAGTGCATAAAAATATTTTTCTTCAATTTCCACTGCGAAAATTTTACTTCAAAGAAGTGTTTCAGCTGGTTAAAATATATTTGATAAACTATATACATACATGTATACATATAAACAAGTATAATATTGAATATTTGTAGGCATACACATCTGGATTTTAAAACGGAAATTCAACCTAAGCTCTCTCACCTGCTGGAAAACAATTTTTTTAATAACTTCGAAACAATCTGCCCGAATATGCTTCCATTTTATACAGCTGTGCTGCATGCTTATTCTTTTGACCTTGAGTGGCAGCCATTTTTGGAACATTATCTAATGGATTTAAAAAACGTGATTTGCTCCGAGAACCTCAATGCCAATGATTTGGATTATAAAGCTATTTTCAGTGCATATTTTGACTGTTGGAAGTTTATCTTAAATAAGCTGAGCGCAATAGAGACAAAATTAGAGCAAAAACAAATATATTCATTTCAAATTTTGCGCACAAACATAATACATTCCATTGAGTGGTTACTAATGGCTAACAAAAATACAGCATTAAAAAGTTTTTGTTCGATGACTATCAAAATGTTGATAGACTGGGAAAGGCAAACCAGAAGTGGAGATGATACCTTATTTTATACAAATTTATTAACAGAGTTTTGGAATTCCATATTCCACTCAATTACAACATTAATTCATGAAAGTGAACACTATCCAGAAGGAATTATTGAACTGATGCAGAATTTGGTGCGCATGAAGGAGGGAAATGAAAGTACCATGTCGTATACTTGCTCTGTTTATGCACAATCTGACTATGATATGGAAAAAACTAATAAAGACCTGATTGAAAAAATCGCTTTACAATTGATTCAACACTGCTTAACAAAAATTAAGTATGAAGAATGTACAAATTGCATCAAGCATGTGAGAAGAATAATTGACATGTTTCCGGATATCGAATTTTATAAAAATGTTACAAACAGTAGCGATATAAGGGAGTCAATAGAAATTTTTGTTGATTTATTAACTGTTGTGGACAGAGCTTTTCAGACGGATATGACGGAAATTATTTTTAAGATGCTAACGTTCCTAGACGCTGATAAACATCTTCCATTCATCAAGACTCATATGCTTTCCGTAAGTTTAGTATAAAGTTTGATTTACTGATGTAAATAAATGTAATCCAATTTTAGATACATTCGAGTGAAGTCCAAACCTTGATCATAAAGCATTTATTATTGAATCCTTCAAAAATCGAAAGTTTCAGCGATATATTACTATCTGAACCAAGTGTTAGAGCCTTTATAATAGACTTAACCAAGAATGCCTTAGTTGAAAAATCAATAGATACAACTACTTTGTCGCAAATATTAGTTTTAGAAAATAATGTGGGAGATTTCTTGGTTGGTGCAGCCACAGTAGAGGCACTGTTAAATGTAATATTTGAACCATTAGAGAAAGAAGAAAACTATAATGAGCTAGTCGAATTATGTGGCAATATTGTTTCTCAAGTTATACCCATAGTTTTTTCTAAAGGAAATGGGTTCCATGAAACGAAATCGAAAATGTTCTTAAAATTGTTTAAGCTTTTAATGAAACACTCAATTGGCAATTTCTTATCGCAAGACATCCTTATTAAATTAACATCTTGTTGGGAAAATTTATTAGTCGACGATGCTGTGGTTACGCAAGAGGTAATATTACTCTGCATACATTTTGTTAAAACTGTGCGGTTTACGAAAGGATGTATATTACAAAGCACGTTCAATGGCGCAGATTTAATAATACGATTTATAATGGGCACTGTCAGAAACAGTTTGACGAATGCGCAAAGTGCTACAAAACTAAATATGTTAATTGTCGGCTTTTTAGCCTCAAATGACATTTCGGGCTTACAGAAACGTGTGGAAGATTACTGTCTATGTTTAGAAAATCTAAATGGACTTGTATCCACAAAAGAGAAACTATCCTACCAAAAAATAGATTATCAAGACATGTACATCACCTTGGAAAGATTACTCCTAAATATGTATATAATAACACAAATGTGTAAAAAAATGGATGAGATAAAAGGCTACTTTTCGAGCGACGATATAACGACGTTGGATAGTATTTTATGCGATGAATTAGTAAATTGCATAATCTTAACAAATGCTGGAGAAAGTATACAAAAATTTGAATCAAAGGTAAGTAAAGTATTATAACTTATCATCTGAAGATGTATGTATGTATATGCCTGCATACATATGTATGTAAGGACATATAAAGTTTTATCTCGAATAATATCCTAGCCAACTGTTAACATAATAGAGTGAAAACCCCTTAATACTTTGGGTAAGTTGAGTGTTGCAGGAGTGATACTAAGTGAGGTTAAAGCAAAAGTTTGCATCTCGCATAAATAGTTTTGTTTAATTAGTTGAAAGATCAATGAAATGCGGAAACCTCGTAAACAAACCGGTTTCTCTTACACAATCAAAAAAGTTTACACATTTGCAATTTGGTACAGAAGTGAATTAATTTATCTTAATATTAAATTTGAGCTCGAACATTCAGTTTTAATGGAGGTGTCCCGCTCTTTTTGCCAATAGGCAAATTTTTTATCTTTGGTATAAAATGTATTTCATTTATATCAATACCAAATTCACAGCTTAAAAGCCTCTTACATTTAATTTTATTGAGTTTTCCTTAGATGATAATGGGCTTCAGCATACTTTTTATCAAATTTTCCAAAAACTTGGGCCACTTTTTCCGAAATATTAATTCCAGAATTAAAAGATTTAAATGTACTGATTTTTTTGAAGATATTGCGGTTCAAAACGGCTAAGGTATATATAAATAATATATAATACATAAGTACTTTCAAATCTGTCTTTAGTAAATAAAAGTAGTTGGGCAAATTAATTAGCAAGGTCGTGTCGTAAGTGGTAACAGAGAGTTTGGCCAAAATAGAAAGAAATATATCAAATTCCAATGACATGGTGTCTTTTTAACACGCTTATTTTCTGCGGCCGTCGTAGTTAAGTGTGTAGCGTGTGCCCTTCATTCGGTATGTCTCGGATTCGAGTCCTGCCTGGTGCAAGGAACATCAAAAATTCTAGAAGATAATTATTTAATAGCGCGCGCCCCTTAGCAGGCAATGGCAAACTTCCTGGGACGAAAAAACTTCTCCCAAAAATTATTTGCCGTTCAGAGTCGGCGAAGTTCGGCGAAACATCAAGCTATGATGTAAGCTTGAGATTATTATTGTTATTGTATTAGTTGTACCTGTATGTATATATGTATGTATTTTTCTTAGCTTGATTAAACTTCAATCGCTACAGAATTGAAATATATATCAAATGAAAGAGCTTGATGAGTACATAAGCTCAAATTCACATCAAATTATAAGTAAGTCTAATAACAGAAATAACTAAAACGCCGAAAATAATGTTTAATATGTATACGTATGTAAGTGCAAAATAAACGTTACACGAAAAAAACACTTTAAAATTTTTTTTAATAATAATTTTGGTTCGCTAAATACGAAACTGGACTCCATTTATTATTCAAAAAAGCATTTTCGAGAAAAATGCGAAAACCCTGGTTTCTAGGCCTTTTTTCAGTGACAAAACTCTGAGTTAGAGCTATAAACGTGTTTGTGTTGAATAGCCAGTGTAATTCAGTAATGTTAAGTATATCTAATTTTTAAGAATAGCCTTGTTTCGTTTTAGAACGAAATCCATATCCGTATACACTAGATAGAAGAAGTCTACGCTCAAAAACTTTTTCCGCATTGTCTTCCGTAAAATAATAAATTTTGCTTAAGTGATACATATGTATATGATACACCATAAACAGGAAAAGGTTATAGAAAAATTTAGGCAAATTATTAGCCGTTTAAAACTTGCACTTTCTTATTCTGAAATTAAATGGGTGCAAACTGCATACCCGGACAGTTTCTAACCATTCTGATTTCAAAGTTTCATATGTTATTAAAATCTCTTGAATTTCGTGCAAAGTTTTACGCTTTGAAACATATGGTTTATGCTATAAAGCTAAGTATATTTTTAAAAACAAATTATGAAAAATATTTAACAAGCAAAACGTTTTGCATATTGCACAAAAAATTTATATTGAGCGCAGATTTCTGCTAACAAAGGTAAATATGCTTAAAATTATTTATGAAATTTTGCTGTTGTATTTGCAGAAAGACGCTTCGGTTAAAATATGTGTTGCAGAGCTTCAAGAACAAATTAGATCTCTGATTTACAATAACTCTAATCTGGCAGACATCCTATATGAAAGGCTCCTTCAAAACGCGAAAAATTCGTATGATATTTCGTGTTGTCGCTCGTTATATTTATTCGCCTTCAGTCGCCGATATATGCAGTTTGAAGAAAACGCTACAGTAATTCTTTCAGAAGAAATTTTGGACTATTTCTTGAGTCAAGATGCTTTAATACCCTACATTAATTTCCTGCAGGTATTTATTACATTATTTGCCTGTTGTATTTGCTTTATATTTAGAACATTAAAAATATGTTGATAAATCAGAAAATGACGGCTGTTTAGGCATGGTGCTATGATATTTTACGATGAACGCGAAAGTTGCTAAGATCTATCGACTCTTTCATAGGCCCACCGGTAACATAATAAATTAAATCAGTCTAAGCTAGACTTATAAGTATCCTACAAAAGCTCTTAGAACACAGATTGCGCCGCCATTCGGTGAGTGATATATATCAATACCAAGCAAACAAAGAATATGGAGAAAAGAAGAATGAGCAACATTCAATATTCAACTTTTCAGTGAGAAACGTGTCTTAATTTTGCTTAAGCTTTTGATTTATGAAAATATCTTTTATAAGAAAAACCTACAAAAAAGCCTGGCATATTTGTGGTTGAAAACTGTCTGTTCGGGACGGGGTGAAAAATATGAGAGCCGCGAATCTCTCTTGAATTCCGCGGCAAAACGGTTAGCGTAAAGGTGCCGATCGTTGAGATTTATCCAACTAGAAAAGATACCACCAAATCGCTTCTTTACTTAAATTTTTCTTGCACGTAAGCAAGCTATTTATTTATTAGCTGAAAGTAATAAATATATATATATGAAATGAGTTGCAGGGATCTTACTTGTGTATAGCTCGGAGTTCTCTTCCAAAGTGGCCGAGAGCTGGGTGATCGCAAAAGGCTAAACACTCATCCGAGGCGGGTAACAGGACTAGAGAGAGACAAAATAACGATTAACTGTTACCATTTGTACGTTAGCGACATCTGCAAGTGGCATTTTTTTTTTTGATAATTCAGCACATAATTCACACGGTTGCTGACTTAAACATGCTGCCCGCCTTGCAGTATCGCTGCAACAGACTTAATTCATTTTTAAATTCAAACTATGTACATATATTAATAATTCTTTTAGTTTTTAGTATAAATATTTAACAGTTTATGTTTTGGTTTTTTTGTTTTTTAAAATTCATGTGAATTAAATGGTTAATAGTTGATGGCGCCGGAGATCATTTAACCGAACAGCGTGTTCTGGGCGGCTGGTCGAGTAGGGGTGGCTGCCATAAGTCCCGGACGCAGAATCATCGCATACACCTCTGCTCCAAGGATCAAAGATACCGCGCTTGACCTATGAAAGGTCGGATCTGCAGACGGAAATTGTCGAATTCGGTTAAAATTCGGGCATATAACGTGCGCTCGGGGGTGATGCAAGAGAGGCCTGATATACCATTGGCGCAGATCTCCAGCCGCTCATTCCATCCCTTCAGGTTGAACCCGCACACCTCTGCACGATCTCGGTGTAATATTTGTAGGCGACGCACAAACTGCTGAGATATCGTATACGTAGGCTGCCCTGGGTCGACGATTGCGCGTACCACGTGAAACCTTCCAAGAGACATCACTTTAACCACCACCATTAGCGTGAGGACAGATAGCCCTGAAGTGCTGCGGGAAGTTCCCGTAATCCATTCTCGGGGGTCTCTGACTCCTCGACGATGCGCTTCTGGATGGAAGTATCGCGGTCTCTTCCTTATGTTCGGGCGCTGCAACGTTGAGGTAGGTGCTCTTTGTACCGCCGACCGGACACTCGACAGAGGATGTCCGAGAACCAGGGGCTCGTTGGAGTTGGCGTCGTTCGTTATGGGGTGCAGGTCATCCTCGTCTGCAACTCCAGTTCGTCGCTCGACTTTGCGGATGGGTTGGCACGTCTTCCTCGATCATGGGTTCCTCGCCTAAGTGAAGGAGACTGTGGTGCCGCCTATCGCAATGGCCGCATTTCTTTTGCGAGACGCAATCTTTTCCCATGTGATGCAGCGATAAATAGTTGGCGCAGTGGCGGTGCAGAAGGACAGCACGCAGTCTCTCGGCCACCTCCATCCTGCGCATTTCCCGACAGAATAGCAGTAGATGGTTGCTAGTACAGACCGGGCAGCGATCTGATCTTGAAGGGGCCTGTAGGGTTTGCTTTCCTGTGCATTCCATATTGATTTGCTAAAAAGAGAGAGAAATTGATTATTTTGCTTTAACAAGACGGTAAGAGCACCAATTTCGCAATTGGACGGGTTATGTTTCCGCGCGCCGTTCGTATTTCTACAACTCGAACCCGGCTATCCTGACCTGAAAACACCCTAATGACTCTGACAAGTCTGGCAATAGAAAGTAATGGGGTGCCAATTAAAAAAATGGCCGGGAGTTAGAAGTTCTGTTGATTCGGAATCTTCAGACATGAGGCTGATAGGACGTGAGTTGAGACAGGATTCGATTCTTTCTAGCAACGTAGAGAGCTTCTCAATAGTAAAACGCATGGAGTTCGCCACCTTCCTGATGTCCATTTTAAACTTTTTACACCAGCTTCCCAAAGCCCTCCCATATGCGGTTCCCCTGGCGGTATAAAATGCCATGTGATGTTCTGGTGAGCGTATGTGCGACATGTTTGGTTGCCGGCTGCGGATAGGAACAGTTTGAACTCCTGTTTCAGTGTCTTGATCGCTCCTACAAAGTTGGTGCCTTTGTTCGAGTACACATTCTGAGGACAGCCGCGTCTGGACACAAATCGCGAGAAAGTTGATAAGAATGTAGCGGTGGACAAATCGCTGGTAGCCTCCAGGTGTATTGCCTTTGTCGCGAAGCACACAAAAACACAGACATATCCCTTGGTTATCTCAAAAGGCTCAGCGACGTCAACTCCGGTGTTCATAGAGGGTATAGAAACCTCTGTGCGTTCCGGTGGCAGAGCCGCCATTAGTTGCTCCCGCGCCTTCTTCCTGTAAATAGTGCAAACTTTACAATTGTGAATAATAGTATTTTTTTCGATTTTTCGCACTTTTGCAGATACCGTGGCAATGATGCCAGATACCTGTGTGTCAACCCTTCGCGTTGGCAACCTGATGAGTTTCTGTAGTCGCTCCGTGATGAAAGTTCCCTCTAATCCAGAATCCAGTAGGGCTCTAGCCTCATAGCTAACTCCTAAGTCACAGATGTTCACCATAGCCGTACCTAAAAGAATGTTCTGATTGCCCCCGGCAAATAGCGCTTTCACGTTGCGTGTGCTAGTCGATGGTTGCACACTTTGTGATTCCATCAACTAAACGAACTGTTGCAGTCCTTCGCGATATGTGTAAGCGCTGGGCAGTTCATGAACAAGTTGTGTTCTCTGACAACGTTGATACGCTCATCATGCTTCATTGCCAAGAATTTGGGGCAACCCTTTAACAGAAGGGTTTGTTCCGGGCATAACCTGCAAGTAGGCTGAGAAAACTGGCCATGGTGTGTCGAAACTTTCCTGTCATATGTCAAAACGGATGGTTGACTAGGAATGGAAATTGGTTTCGCGGCTGGAGCATCTCGGATATCGGACACCGCTTCTAACGTCTGGAACCGACTAGTGAGAAAGTTGTCTAATTCCTCCCTCTTCGGAATTTCTGCCTTCCTCACAATTCCCTGTTCCCATAACGATAAAATGGCATCTGGCAAACGACTTGATACCAGAAATACAAATATGGCCTCCCAATTTCCTATTTCGATATCATACATTTGCCAAACTGATATGCAGTTGTTTACCGCCCGCTGTAAATTCTTGATTTCCGTTCCTCGTTCCACAGTTACTGATGGCAGATTATATAATATAGCGTCTTCAATTGGCTATTAACCATAATTCGCTTATTTTCAGATAAATTTTTCCACGCTGTGGCCAAGCCTTCGTGAGTCAAAGGAGATTTTTTCACGATATCCTTTGCTTCACCACGAGTCTTTTAGTTCAAATGGTATAATTTTTCAACCTGACTTGAACGCGAGTTATTAATATAAATGACCGTAAATAAACCCCAAATGACGGCCACGAGTGGAAACATCTGCATAAATCGAGGACAATGAGGCGTTCTGAATAATCAAGAACTGAGCCAACTCTTTGACATCTCTCATAGTGATAATTTCTTTCTGAAACGAAGACGATACCCCATCCGAAGTTTTTTTTTTAATTCGTCAGCTTTTTTCTCTAAATCTGTAATCGAAACATGTGCTAGGAACTGTGGTTGTAACACTCGATAGTCATCCAAAGCATCTTTCATTCCAGCAAATTTATTTTGAGGTTGCGAAGATATGACATCAATCATCGGATAGAAAATTGTCACTCGGAAGCGCTGTTCAGGATCTTTAAGTCTTTCATCGTGCGACAGTTCATCGAAGGGATACTTGACTTTACGTGATCTTTATTCCACTAACTTTTTAGGCATTTTCCACACATCGCATATTGTTGAAACATCTCGAAATAATAATTCAATCTTAATTCTCTTGATATTAAATGTACTACATTGTTTCCTCGCCAACCCTTTTAAAAATGCCAAAATTTCGTGAAAATCGTTTTTATTCACACATCATTTATGGTGTATTTTAGCAAAATTCAAACAAATATAAAAATCTGTATGATTTCTAATGATACTTTGGATAGTAAATCTGGCCAGCAATCTTAATTCTCTTGATATTAAATGTACTACATTGTTTCCTCGCCAACCCTTTTAAAAATGCCAAAATTTCGTGAAAATCGTTTTTATTCACACATCATTTATGGTGTATTTTAGCAAAGTTCAAACAAAGATAAAAATCTGTATGATTTCTAATGATACTTTGGATAGTAAATCTGGCCAGCAAAAAAGGTGCGGTATATATTAAAATTTTCCTAGTGTTCCGCAGTTTCAACTTTGCAAAGGCAAATTATCAAATATACTTGTAGCAGGGTTTGTTAAAGTTCGAGATCTACAAGATTGTGAATTTAATTTTCGTCTTATTCCACGTTTGGATATTTTAAAAACATTAGAAATTAATGTAAGAGATGTAATATATTTTTAACTAGTACAAATTTTAGGAGATAATATTGGTTTAAACACTGCGTTAGGATATGCCAGTTTGTTTTCAGGGTATTCCTAGTGCAGAATATGCAAAAGGTAAAATAAGCCTGCTTTAGTGAACAATCCAGTTTTTAATGGTATTAAAAATGTTTTCATATTCAATTCCTTTCCAAGCCTTCATGTAACTGAATACATTGCATGTGATATAATACGCGATTTATTTCTGAGTGTTAACTTTTCCAAAATTGTACATTATTTTGTGTATGAAAAGCAGTTTTTTTTTTAAGTTTTAATTACAGAAAACAAATGTTTGATTATGAGGCACAGAATTTGCCAAAATACCAAACGTTTCATTCAAAATGAACGCGAGACAGATGAAAAAATTTTTTCACATGCTAGGTGATCTAAATGACCGAGAGGATTTTAGAAACAAATTCCTTATTTTGTTCGAAAGGCTAGTTGATCTATTCTTGTTATCTAATTACAACGCTACAACTTTAAGTGATCTTCAACTATTAATAAAAGAGCATAATTTGACCTACCAAAAATTATTTAAAGATCAATTAAAACCAAAATTTCACCCTGTGCATTATCCTGCAACTATAAATGATAATATACCGGTACAGAAAGTTGTGCAAATTTTTAGCTGTCTGCAAAATTTTTTAACATGAACATAGTAGGCTTTGAAAAGTTAATTAGTTTCTGCAGTCAGGCATCAAAAACGATAAAAATTTTTACCAGAAAGCTCGGCAAAAAAATGTACATTTGGACGAATAACCCCAATATTAGATGGCGCCACTCAGGTCATCTTATGACACTGCACGAAAGACGGTTTCGCGTGAAGGATAAGCCAAGAAGTGGTAAGTTGTATTATTTACTACCGTTTCCACAGATTTTAGTCGTGAAGCCCATCTTGTTGTAGTGAGAAATTTAATGTACAGTATTCTATATCTTGGTTCACCTGTTCATTAAGTTCATCGTTTTCAATTTGAGCGTTTGATCTAACTATTTCTTTCTCAACTGGCGAAGAAGCTGGATGCCAAAATCGCACGAGCTTCGTGGTGCACTTTGACTTTTTTTTCTAAAATTGCGTCGCGCCGTTAATGTAATTACAAGAAATGTTTGTATACGCTCTTAATGGTTGCATAAAATATCTTGATGGATGAACTCGCATAATTCTCTGCTGCATAAATTAAAACTAAGTTCATCTAATTACAAAAGCAACCGACGTACAGTACAAATGATTGGATGCCGACGAATTCTCTCAATTTAGCTTGTACTCCTCCGCTCATGACAGGAGCACCATCATAGCTTTAACTAAGCAGATATTTTGGTTTCAATTTGAACAGAACTGCAGTAACATCGTAGTAAATCGACATTGCATCTCCCTTCTCAATTTAACGAAGCACCGAAAACTCTCCTCAATGCTCACTCACCATAAGTGTGTTGGGATTTCCGTCCTGGATTGAAAAATATCGTATCAGAATGCAAATTTGATCCCGGTGAGCAACATTTGTTGTGGAGTCTGCTATGGTTAGGTTGGGTTGAGGTGGCAGCTGGCAGAGAGATAGAACAAATAGGCCGGTAATAAGGCCCATAGTGATACCACTAAGATCCAACTTTTTACCCCCAGGCCTCTCTTAACGAATTTGTCGAATCCAGGAAGTTGGGGAGCTGCCGTGTTTTTAGGAATTCCTGTCGACTCCTGCAAAGTGCGGGGCAATCAGATATTATATCCCTTATAGTTTCTGTCTCTTCCTTGTCATAGCAGCTTCTACAGAAATATGCCCTGTGAGTACCCACATAGCTAGGGATAATTTGCTCCTACTTAGTGAGCGGGGTTCTTGAGATTATCTTATGACCCATTTCGGCCACATAAGTTTGGATGTATTGCAAATCCCGTTGCGTTTTCCATAATGTACCCGTTTCTTTGAGGAAAAAACCCCTAATCCTTGGCTTGCAGGCAGCGAGCGGCGTGCCCAACCTCTTACAGGCCTGTGAAAGACGTAGGAAAGTACCCCTGCTTGCGAGCTCGTCTGCCTTCCCGTTACCTGGTATGTTACAGTGTTCCAGTATCCATTTCAGATGAAAATCTAACTGCTCTGCCATCGCGTTAAGGCATCTGCGGCAGTCGGTACTGTCTCCGAATTTGTTGTGACCGAGTTAAGTTCTTTTATGCCAGCTTGACTGTGTGAGTAAATATAAACTTTGTTCTGTGATCTGTGCTGCTTCTTGTATTGCCGCTACTTCGGCTGGAAGGCACTACAGTGGTCCGAAAGGCAGACTGGCGTTTCCCGTCAGATCCGTCACTATAGAAACTTTAGGAGTCTTTCGATTCTGGAATCCTTCTTCCCATGACTCCCTGCGTCGTATTGATACTCGATATTCTTTGGATGAAGTTAGCCTTGGCACACAGTAGTCCATTATACTCTTCTACTCAGCACTTGGTGGATTTTAAGAATAGTCATATGACTACTACTATTTGCTTTCCAGCTTTTATGATGTTGGTGAGCGGCGTTAGCATAGGCCTGCCATCATGTCTATGGACAGTATGTTTAGCATCACATTAATTGTTTCAGTGGGCATTGCTCGCAGGACCCCGCTAATATACATAAGAGCCGTTCTCTGTACTTTTTGTAGTATAGTGACTGCTGATTTATTTTCCAGGATGGGCCACCATACCACCACTTCGTAGAGGAGTATAGGTTTGATCACAGTCGTGTACAGGCAGTGTACCAAATTTTGGGAATCAGTAAGTGTGATTATCGCATTTGCTATTGTTGGTGTTTTAAGCGGTGGGATGGGTGAAGAGTACAAGGTCCGTTTTAGTAGGATTAATGCCTCAACCATTTTCTTGGGCCATCTCGCTACCTTTGTTAGTTTCTCTTGCTTAATGTCACATAACAATAACTTTCAGTTATTATGCAAGCATATTCATAAGGGCTCAAAAAAGATTTATGCGTTTTGCGGTACTTGAATTGTATTGGCAGGATATAAGGAAAGTGGTAAAAAGCAACAGCGGCACATAAGCCGACTGTGGTCCATTGGCTTCGCAATTGCCCAGCAAGACGTAGGTTGAGTCATGAAATAAATCTGATTAGGAGATGTGGTGATCTCCGAAATAGCTATCATTTCTACCACTCCTGACTGTTGTTGTCTTTTTTCCGAAAATACTTTCCTCATACTGGCCTTGAGCTCAAAAAATTAATATTGTCATTTAATAAAATAGGCCAAAAAATAATATATGAATATTGGAAATAAATGAGCACACCAAACATAACAAATTCTAACAATAATAAAATAAATAGATTTTGTGTTACCCACCAACAATTAACCACGCATTCACTTTAATAGCGGCAGACTGTCGTACTTGAATTGTGTTGGTAGGATATAAGGAAAGTAGTAAACAGCAACAGCAGCTCACAAGCCGACTGTGGTTCATTGGCAACGCCCTTGCCCAGCAAGTCGTAGGTTGTGGGTTCAAATGCCGGTGGAGTCATGAAACAAATCTGATGAGGAAATGTGGTGATCTCTGGAATAACTAGCATTTCTACCACGCCTGACTGTTGTCTTTTTCCAAAAATACTTTCCTTGTACTGGCCTTGAGCTCAAAAGATTAATATTGTCGTTTAATAAAATCAGGCCGAAAAATAATATATGAATATTTGAAATAGATGAACACACCAAACATAACAAATTCTAACAATAATAAAGTAAATAGATTTTGTGTTTCCCAACATTAATTAACCACACATTCACTTTAAGAGCGGCAGACTGTCGTCCTCGAATTGTGTTGGTAGGATATAAGGAAAGTGGTAAACAGCAACAGCAGCTCACAAGCCGACCGTGGTCTATTGGCTACGCACTTGCCTAGCAAGTCGTAGGTTGTGGGTTCAAATTCCGGTGGAGTCATGAAAGAAATCTGATGAGGAGATGTGGTGATCTCCGAAATAGCTATAATTTCTACCACTCCTGACTGTTGTTGCCTTTTTTCCAAAAATACTTTCCTTGTCCTGCCCTTGAGCTCAAGAAATTAATATTGTTGTTTAATTAAATAGCCAAAAAATAATATATGCATATTACTAGATAAAGTATTTATATGTTTAGCTTTTTTCTATCGTAAGCATCTTTATGATTAAGTTGTTAAAATATTATCATTATCGCCAGATTATTTTTGGTTTTGCTAGTGTTAAGGATGCTATGCGATTCTAGTCTGCAAGATCTTAAGTATGATAGACTGAATAATTAAATGAAATTGATATTGAAATTTCAATATTCATTCAATATTCAATATCATTTACATAAGCAATAACCTTACACCTTCCCCCCCAATGCTGTTCAGCAGTGATCAATAGATGAGGGTATAGGACGCCTTCTTGTGGAGAGACCCTTTCAACACATCTGCTCATGATACACCTGCAATTTCTACTCGCTTATGCCAGCAATTGGTCTAAGAGTGTCACGAGACGCGAGTCGACGCTCAGATCCGTCAGTGCCACCGTTATTGTATCAGGCTGGGTATTGTTAAAATCACTCTCTATGCCTACGAAATCTATCAGCGTGTATTCCTTGAGTGTTAGTGATTTGTCTATAAGCAATACGATTTCGTGTAGCGCTGTTTCTGTGGATTTTCCTTTCATGTGTGCGTGTTGTGCAGTTGATAGCTTTCTAGTGATAGATTCCCTGATGTAGTGTTCTATCAATCCTTCAATTAGTTTCAACTGAAATGATGACAGGGTAATCGGCCTGAAGTATTTTGGGTTAACGGAAGAGGTCTTTCCCACTTTGGATATGACCACCACTTTTGATTCCCACCAACCCTTTGGGATATAATTGAGTGTACGAACCCCCTTAATAATTACATGCAGCCAGATTTAGTTCAGTTCTAACGTTTTCAGCATCTGTATGGGTACAATACTATCGGGTCCTGGGGACTTGTATGGTTTAAAGGTCCCAAAGCTCATTTTACCTTCTCCAAAGAGATAAGGTGTCTACTAGGGATATGGTTGGCTGTGCCATATAATTTGTCAGTTATATTACCATTGAATCTTGGAAAGTGGGCCTCCAGGAATAGATCTGGATTCTCCTCCTTAGTTTCAGTCCAGGAGCCATCGGACCTCATCAAGCATCTTGAGGCAACGCGATCTACTCCTGAGAGAATTCTTCTGAGTCTGACCCCGCTCCGAGACTGATTCCACTTCTTTACAGAACTCTCCAATTTGTTCATTTCGAATAACTTTCGTATACTCTCTTAGGTATTGCTTATAGGCCTCCCAGTCTTCTTCGTTGCCTGATGCCCGGTTAAAGGCTTTTCTCCATATCCTACGTGCATTCTAAATGTCAGCGCTCAACCACGGTGGGTTTCGCTCTATTCTGTCTATCTTTTTGGCGAGTTCTTGGCCGCAGGCTCTCTGTGAAATGCTCTAACAGACAATCTAGTTGAGCATGAAGGCTGAGCTGGCCGCGTCGCCTGATGTCTCGAATAGCTCCGCCTCAGTATATTGCCAAAACATCGTGTCCATGCACATTGAGGAAGTCGACGATTCATCCCCATCTACTGGGTCGTCCATCGGTTCGACCTGGCCAGCCTCCTCTGCCTCATTATCCGGCTCCAGTTAAGCCGCAAGATTGCGTACCGCATTCGCAGCATTATGGTATACATTGATTTTGGCCGAGTCAAAACCGTACTTAATCATACTCTATGTCCTTTCGAGAGCCACTATGGATTCTTTATTCAGGAGCAGTACCCCTGCATTATTGCTCTGTTACTGGTATCTTTTTAACAACCCTCCAGTTATCGGCCGGCAGAGGCTTGGCTACCAGTAAACTCGGGCTCTTGATCTCAACGGGATATTTTTGAAGCCGAGCACCTTCCGTTTTGCTTCTGGGTAGACTTCGAATAGGTTCGCGACCATCTTTTTCTAGAGGTGCGCTGAGCTCGCGTCCTCGCATGATATGACGCGAAAGTTGCTTTGGACCGCTTCATTACAAGTTGGCGGGGGCCCGGGTTTTCTCGCAGAACTTTTACCGCGATGCTCGCCATCTCAGCTTTGACTCATTTCTATTGTAGCCTTAGCGTGGGAGTGTCATCCTTTTTTTGGTCCATTACGCCGATGAGGAGTTTCTCCTTGGCTACCTCTGCGAAGGAAGGCCCCTTTGGGTTGATTTTCGCAACTTCCGTCGAACTATTGCGGTTACTTGGGGTTGCTTGCTGCTCTTCAGTCACAAGGCCACAGTCGGACAACCATTGGTTTGACAGAAGGGTGCCCATGGCAAATGAGAGCTTTGGGTCGTTTTATGTCAATCTTTAGACAAACGTGTGTGATAAGCTGAGAGGTCTGTGCCATGGCCCATCTGGTATTCACGTTCCCAGCATCTACTCATTGATGGCCAATCCTTTTCCAATCGTTGAAACGACTTCTTGAAGCGCGATCTCAACTGACTTGCCTTTAGACTATGCATGCTGGTTCGGAGAGAATATATTCATCCAAGAGCCTCTCTAGAGTTCTTAGAAGAAACGAAATAAGACTTATGGTTTGACAGCAGCAAGTTTTCGTTTTTTTGTTTGAAACCCCATGCTGGCCATTGCCCAGTCGTATTGGACATGAATTAGGGTAGTGTAAGATATACATACATTGTTTTATCATTTTATTAAAAAGTAACACCTTATTTTTAAGACTTGGTTTAGACTTGCATCCAATGACCCACTCGATTTATTGCTTTTAGTTTTGCTTGCAAAACTTTATTTTTCAGCTTTGTAAATATTCTTGCAAAAACCTCCTAGCCTGTGCAGGATCTAAGTTATAACAATGGATTGCAATATCACGAGAAAATATTTCTCAAAGACTTTGGAATGAGTCTAAACGACTTTGGTACCATAATTATTTTTTAGAGCCATTGAAAATACATACATATGTAACAACCGATGTCATGACCAGGGGCTTTATTTTTCTGTATATATTTACTAATAATATTTGCTAGCTGCATAACTCAACAGCTGATGAGTTTTTGCTTTGTCTTCAATATTTTTCGCCCAGATAAATAGATTGATATAAATATAGAGGTTTGCTTTTCGTCCTTTGAGATCCATTGTGCCCTATGCTCATTTCAGTACCACGTCTAGTCTTAGCTCCCTTATGAAGTCTAAGAGAGTTATTGGTGGCAGCGAGCGTACAAGTTTCTTCCCTTTTCTATGTGAAGTGAATAAATGGGAAGATGCCATAGACCTAGATTCAGAGTCGACGGCTGCCTTTACAGACGGTTCCAAACTCATCGAAAGAGTGGGCAGCGGGATTCACTCCAACGACTTAGCGCTGGACGTCATCTTTGGCTTACCAGACCACTGTAGCGTTTTTCAGGCTGAGATAAATGCCATAATGGAGGCTGCAGACGCGGCAAACAAGTTGCCAAAGAAAGGGACGGGATTACCTATGATAAATGCAGCTCTAGAATCGGGCATGCCTCTAACCTTCTGCAACTACCCATAATCCTGGTCGGGGCATCGTCGTTCATTGTTCAAATGTCGAATCGTCTATCTGCTCAGCCAATTCGTTTCCGCTACGATCAGCTGGTAGGCCTGACTGTCACAGTTCGTGGTGCACGTTAAAGTTACTGACTGAGGAGCGCACCTATGTTCAGGTGACAGGGGGAATATAAACATTAAATGTTTCGAGCTCGATATCGCCTGACCGGATAGCTATGCCCTGACATTCAATCCCTGTGGTCGATGTCTTCTTCGATGAGACGATACTGCACTGTGTGATGGATGATGATGGCTAGTCCTCCACCATTATCTGGTATCTGAGTTGGTGTGCAGTTTCGCTTCTTGGATCGCAGCTATTAACAGACCGTGGCGACTCATGAAGTCCATTATCTCTGCGATCTTAATTTGGAGTACGTTGCAGTTAAATTGGAGAAGTTTCGTCTGTCGGGGTTGAATCGTCGCGGGGGAGGTTGTGAGAGACGGGTGTGGTTGTCCACCCTGCCTTTGCTGCGCTTGCCGCTGTAGGAGTTGCTGTCTAAAGTGGTTGTCGCCGGCGCCATTGCAGTTGCAGAGCTATGCAGCATGGGGCATGGTGCACAAACCAAAACAAGCTCGAAAATGACACCAGCCATGGCACAAGTTGCACCTGATGTCGTATTCCGGCGTATCCTGGTTTGACACACGGAACAGACTGTGCGGGGATCCAAGAGCTGCTGCTTTGCCCTCATACGAGAATTTGAGCACGATGGGAGTGTTTGGAGGGGTTGGGAGGGTATTTGGCACTGGCGTATTCTGCGTGACAATTTGGGCCGAGGGGCCATAAGCGCTGGAGAGCGCGAGCAACATGGGTTCACATACCCTGTGGTGCACTCCCGGTGAGTCTTAAGGTCTGAGCAGACCTTAAGATGGCTCCATCCCTCGCACGAATTACATCTTACCTAGGTGGAGTTCAGGTGGTGGAGCTTTCTCGTGCCTACGCAGCAGCAAAAGGTTTCTGGTCCAGGATAGGGTCCGGCTCCAGCCCTGAGCAGAAGGATATGGAGCAGCCCTGCTGCAAGTTGCTGTTCCAGGGGTGTGAAAAAGGGGCGGTTTAAACGATCTGATCTCAATATCAAAGATGCCCACTTGACATTGCATATGCTCAGATCGTTGCTTAGTATATATTCTAATAAGGACTCACCTCTTTTGTTTATGTCAGTAAATCCCAATTCTTCACTGAGCGCATTTGCATCACATCTGTATAAAGGGAAGCTTTGCAGTCTCACAGTGTCGCATTATCTGTAAAGCGTCTGGAGAGAAAACGGTGCCATTGCTCCCTGGAAAATATGGAGCATCAAGAACAATATTTTTGGAGACTTCATCCACTTTCAGGTTCACCTGAACTGCTACCAAGACCCGAGTTAGGTGCTCTGTTATGCAAAAAGAATCCGTATTTGCTCTTAATCACTACACATGCTCCGGGACTCTCAGGTGAGAGATCCAACATTACCTTATTGTTTGACTCCTCTGAGTATCTTACCTGGCCTTAGCAGACCCATGGGTCTAAAACCAATATTACACCCAGATCTTCAGAGGCGAACATCCTTGCGATGGCAGCCGACGCTGGGTTCCTGGGGTGAGGGAACCTTCACTGCTTTATTATGTTCGCAGTCGGGATCCACCCTGTGAATACCTCATTCATAATTTCCTCTTGCTGATCAGTCAAGTCTTCTGATCCGAGCATCACCGCCGGATAGTTATCGGGCAAAGCCGCCAACGGGATACTCTTAAGGGCATCTGACTTCCTGATAGACTGGCGTGTCCTACCCGCCGACGATACCGGATATTTCCTCCCGTATCGATCTGCCTAGCTCTATATGATTGAGAAGGTGATGCGGTCGCTACCTTATGGATCTCGGTGCTTGGGTAGTTATCTTCCCGCTACTCTGCTTAACCGCGGCTCGACGGAGAAGAAATTTAATCAGATTTAACCATTGATTAGGTTAATTTTTCAACTGCATTATCACTATGATCTTTGGCGTGTCGATAATTATTAGGTTCAGTATGGGTGCTAATATATGTACTTTTTTAACTTAAGCCAATTGTGTTTGTTTGTTAAAGTTGTAGGGGTGTATTCATGTTTGATAGCCGCTGATCGCGGACAAGTGTAGGGAAGAGATTTGAGGATAATTCAAATAAAGCTTCGGTCACACCGAAATCAACATTTGGGCGGGAAGGCCTATATTTAGGCTGACCAGTAAATACGATATCAAGTCCTTTATTGTGGATAGCTTTATATAAAGTTCTACCTTTCTGTGTGATAAATCTATATCCTCAGAAAGTATGCTTTGCATTCTAGCCACCAGGCCAGGCTTTAAGAAAAACTCTTCAAACTTCTTTTATGTTAGTTAGAAACCAGGAGCAATAAATTGAAGGTATAGTAATGCTGCTACTGTAGTCATCGATGTGTACAGAAGTATTGTGAATAGCCTTAACTTTTTGTTCTTTTAATTCATAGTGTTTTGTACTATTTGTAATAAGAATGGCTGTTTCACCTCTAGCTTTAATTTGAAGGTGCTTGGTATTATAAGACTTGTAGCCATTAATTTTAAATGCGTCATATTGAGTTGAATGAGTTTCAGATATAAGGATTACTTCAATATTGAATGGCTCTAAAAAAAAATTCAAACTCAGTTTTATGCTGTGTTAACCCATTAGCATGACGAAAACACATGTGAAGATTGTTTATGGCTAATAAAGAATAGCTTGAAATAAGATGTTTTGATTTTGAATCAAATCTTGCACCATATTCTACATTGCAATTTGTTCTTTCATAATTTTCATAAAGTTATTTAAAGTAGCTTCTGAGTCGGAAGATTGAAATGGAACGGTGTTTCTTTGTAAATGTTGACATATGGCGCAGAAATTGACATTGTTTGCCTACTGGAAGTTGCTTAGCAATTACGTGAATTGGCTTATATCTGGTAGGGTTGGTTCTTGGTATGGATTTCTACTTCATGGAGATAAAAACGGCCGTCCTTTATAATTTGTGGTATGATTTCCATGTCAATTACCAAATTTTTTGGATTCAGAATCTATTTTTAGTCTTTCTTTCGTAGTGTACAACACGCGACAGATCACACAAACGAAAGTTAAAGTGCAGTAACGTCTTGTGTGCCCAAATTGTTGACAATTGTAATATTGCCTTTAAGCTTATCTGGTTATTCTCCAGATATAAATAGGATGTACTTCACTCTTCACCTAGTTTTGCTCCCATTAGTAAAAGAGTGGAGACTTGTATTTTTGTATTGTCTGTTATATGCGAAGGTTTTTCGTTTCAGAAAACATATCACGGCATCAAACGGCTTCGATGGATACTGGCGTGCCTATCTTTGGTAATTTTTTTATTGGACTTTACTATCTTTGGTAATTTTTTTATTGGACTTTAGTTTCCATTTTTTGCTGGATATATCGCTCCAACCCTGTTTGAAAATTTGCTACTTTTACTGTGTTTTCTGCTCCTTTATTGTTTGTTGTTGTACTAGTATTTCTTAGAGTACCATTGGCATTTACCGCATTGCTGGTGAGCAAGAACGTTCTCTCTTTATGTCGTTGCTTTTTGTTTTTTTACTGGACTTAATGCAGATAGTTAAGGTGCTGGCCCAATACGAAATTTACTAAACGTATGAAAGTTGGCCAAATGACACCATTCCTTCAACCGCTTGAGGCGCTTCATATTTTCGTATAGCGCTAAACTCTATTTGCCAGTGCTTTATTGGCTTTGACAATATGGGGTGTGTTCGTTGTTTCACATGAATTCGACAAGAAAATCAAATTTTGTAAAACTATTTGTGCCAATCCAAAAACTGTTGCAAATGCATTAAAAATATATATGATATTTGATTTCAGCACATTCATGTGATCTCATAATTATGTCTTTTTTTTATTCCGAGGAAATAACAAATTTTCCTAATTTCGTTTCTTAATTCTTATGAGCTGATAGAAATAGACATTGAGACTCACACCTGATTTCATTGACTGAATTTAAAGCTACCATTTGCTCATCGAAGCTTTCAAAGTAAAGAAAAGGAGCGCTATTGCCCCTCTACGCTTACTGTCAGCTCAATAGCAATAATAAGTAATTTGATTTTATTTAGTTTTTCTTCTTGATGATTATACCATATAGTGTATGAATACACATTTTTATATTCAGTATTAGAAATGGCTGTTTATTTTTCTTACTGTGATTATGATTTTGCGGGGAGTGAAAACAGACATACCGCCAATCTGAAATTTTTTTCTGGCAGACCTGGGTCTGACTTGAGCTGATCCATTTACTGTCTGGTAATTGTAAGTATGTGAAACACACACACACACTCAGAAAGCGCTGAGTTATGGCTGACCACTGACCTACATTATTCTAATAGAATTTAAGAATTCAAACGAATAGTTGATAATCTCATCTGTATAACATTGCCCACTGATTTGTAGGTTGCAAATTGACCTAAAACCTACCCTTGAAATCACATTGATGATTGCATTATTGTGGTATTATATATGTTATTGAGAATTTTTCGAATTGAGTTCAATTCGTGAGATGATTTTTTTAATTAATTACTCAATTGATGTGACGTTTCTACAAAAATTGGTTGGAAAGGAAATGCGCTCAGTTCTGAATCAATTTGACCTTTTCGTTTTAAAAAGGTCGCAACTGAAGCATCTTGTTGCAGACTTACACGCGGATTAGAGATCAAAGTTAATTTTTGGATTGACATCCTTGATACTTCAAGGAGTCATTCAATTGATTAACTGGTATTGATTTAGGTATGACTGGAAAAGTCTGCCGAAAACAGCCAGCCAACAAATAAGAGCTCCAGCCAACAAATAAGAGCTCCACCGAGAAGCTACCTATTTCCTATCAAATCGGGGATAGTTATATTAAGTGCTTCAAGTGACACGTTGTTATACACTTTTGCCATGCCTGAGCCGTTACCAATGTTACATCTAGGAATATCGATGAATTGTATATTTAATGTCAACTTTAAAATTCAATGAGCTGTTCGTTCTCCATCCAATAAGCTAGCAGCAATATCAGATTAAGTAGTAGCCGAATATCAGACATCTTCACCAAATATTTGTGGCACCGAATATTTGTGGATATATGAAGAATTCAAATTTTTTCTTTCATGATGCGTGGCACCGCCTACTTTTCTTAAATTATATATAGCCAGTGTTTTTTCCGCTACCTCAGGAATTGTTGTTTCAAATTCTCCAATATCTTTTACTGATCACCTGTCTTATTCGATATTACTCTCACGACTGCCCCATATTCCTCAATAGGACTCAGCTCTGTGCTATTTGGTGGATTGCAGTCGCGAGGTACAAAATCGATGTTATTTGCATTGCACTACTGCAGTATGTCCTTGGCATATTTCGTTCTCTTTGTCCTCCCATTTTATTTCGTAAACAACGTTGTTTTGTTGCTGTATGTCTAGTGGCCTTTTGGTTTTTGATTTGTGTGCAAGTGTTATATTGTTTTCTTTTAGTATATTATGGTCAAAGTTTTCCCTTAGCTTAGGAACGTAAGTGACGATGCACTACTTGTTGGTTGTATTAGTAGATAATTGGTGTGTTGTTTTGGTGATTGCGTATTTTAATCTTTCCTGCCTGATTACTTCCCGTACCAAGTGATCGTAGTAATTATTGGTTTTCAAAATACCATGAATTTTTTCTATGTTAGTGTCATGAAATCGTTGGTGGCTTAACGTCAGTATTTTATGTATTACAGTCTTCGCTCTGTTAATTTCATATTTTTTTGGTTGAGAAGAGAGATAATTTATCAGACGTCCGGAAGTTGCTGGTTTAGCGTACCACAAAATTGCTGTCGTTATATTTATGTATGTATACTTATGTAAAGAAAAGGGATGCTCGAGATTTTCATTTCCATAGCAAACGAAAGTTTGGAATGATATTTGTTTCGCGTCTCTGGATTGGTATTCACGTCGTTGCGTTTGTTATTGCAAAAATGTCATCTACATATGTATATCTTAATAAATTTAATGTCAATATTTAAGTGTTGTTGCAGTTCTGAGATAGTGTTGTCAAGAAGGTCGTCTGTTGCATTTCGTCCCACTTTTTCATAATAATTTTTGCTAGCTTTGTTGTATTCGTAAACAAGGACCTCGAACGAAACTAATGCATCTTCGTCACACACACAATAGAACGTAAACGAACTACAAGTTTACCAAAAACATAATTTACGAACTGATCGCAACAAATCACAGATTACTATTATAATATTAATATAAAATAATGCAGTAAGAGAGCCGAAGGCCGCAGATCCATAGACGAACAACGCCACCATGAGTATTCATTTGTACAATAAATTTAAAACAGAAAGGAGAATTCTGCCTTCGGCCTCAGCCCTCCGGAGAACAACGACACCGTTAATATTCATTTGCACAAGAAATGCTATATACCCATGAAAACATGAAGAAAAGGCTTGTGAAAGCAGAAGAGACTAAATTGGTAGCGTGCCTATGAAGTGGCTACCGTTACCGTAAATCGGCAAATTAACTCAAAATTAAAATTTTTAATACTATTTAATCATTTGTTTTTTTTTCATAAGATAAGATGTAGATAAGATGATTTGCTTTTAAATGGATTTGCAATTTGACGGTTTTTTTATATTTCTTTCAGTATCAATTACCACGATTACGCCATGGAAGTATATCCATACAAAATCTTTCTGTATGTTTGAAGTATACAGACGTTTGGATAAAATGTGCAATATTGCATAGTTTCATAGTTAATTTTTTTAACTCCAACCTTATGGAAAAAGGTGATCAAACTATAATTGCTCAAGTATTAGGATTTGTTCGAGAAATGTGGGAAAAGTTGTATACGGAAAAAAGAACGTTATTTGATGCGTAAGATTTAGTAAACCTTAGAAGTACTTAACATAAAATTATTTTTCTGAAAATGCAGAGATATAGATGACCACGATATTGCTGCTGTAGTCGACCTTGTGGAATATATTCGACTGCTAACTGAACTTTTAAAATGTGTGCCTTGGAGTCTAAACTCAAAAGACTGGGATAGTATTCTGATTGGGTTAAGTTCGTGGATTCCTGGCTTGCTAAAATCAATCAGGAAGATCAAAGATTTAAAAGTTGGTTGCAATCATATAAAATGAATGAGATCTTAATACTTTTATTTTTAGATAGCATTATACACTATAAATGTGTGCAGACTCTTTACTGCTTTCGAAGAGTTTGTTAAAGCCGAGAAGAAAAGGAGCTCAACCGCACTAATAAGAAAAACCATTGATGAATGGGAGTCTTTATTTGCGAAAGATGTGCATTGCGAAATATTTAAATCATTTTATGGACTACTACAACTCCAAGGTAAAACATGGTATTATGGTAAGTATGTTAACAAACGGTACCGAACAATTTGATCTATACGTTTAAAGGCCGTAGCCAGTATCTTTTTTCGAATAGATGAAGAGGAGTATGGTGGGTAGCACAAAACTTTAAATGAAATTAAAACGTTGCTTAATTTTTTACACATTTATTACATATTCCCAGATACACAACCGCGCCGTTAGTTCTGCCTATTCCATGCTAAATAAAAAAGCCAAGTGCCACTGTTGACGGTTACAATTTTGAGAAAGTAAGAGGACTTTATTTTTCTGGTAACCAACATAAACACCGATAATAATGTCAGCCTCGAAATCAAACCGAGAATTATTTGCCCACAAGTGCTGGTTTGGGCTAAGTAGGCAATTGAATATTAAATTTCTCTCCCAGCGAACAAAAACTATACTCTACTAGCTGATCCAGCAGACATTGCCCTGCACAAAGTTCTATACATTTTTTTTTTTGTATTTATATTGCAAGCTAGAGAAAACTCTTGTTAACTTGTGGAAAATGTAAATAGGAGATATCACAGAATTCAAAATGATCCCCAACTACAACAGGTGTTTTATCAGCTCTGAATATAATTTTGTGATTATCGGAAGGCATCTGGTCTATTGCAGTTTAAATCAATTTGTTATGTTGATAAAAAGTTGCGGTTTCCATCAATGCATAAATGGCAGTAAGATTTTAACTAAAGATATTTCTAAAATCGCCGTAGCTCGAAGGTAAAATCATTGTAGTTGTTGCTGCTGTAGTCGCTAGTCACGCCCCGTAAAAAGCGGATTCATCCATGGTCGTTGTCTTCAAACTCATCTAGGGGAGCCCTAGGAAACGTGCAGTTTCGGCTGTGTCGGACCGGAGGGAGAGGGGTTAGATGAGTTGGTTTGAGAGCGCAGTGAATAATTGTTTGGTACCGTGCGGAGAATCTCCGCATGTCGGACATGCATTTGGCATGTCAGGGTTGATTCTGGATAGGTAGGAGTTATGTCTACTACAATATCGAGATGTTATTTGGAAAAAATAAGCCAAAAAGGTTAAGCTGTTCTCACGTTATGCGATGAAAAACGAACACTGTTTCATTTTTATATACAAGATAAGTATTTCACCACTCTCGTGTTAATGTATTGTGCAGAAGCAAAAATAAACAATTTTTATTTAAAAATATCCCGCCCAAATATCTCCACTGTTGACTTTTGCACATTTCCTATCAAATTTGTTTAATAAAATATCTCGAGGTCGACCGGATATAAACTTCTACGGCCGCGCCAAGCCGAGCCGAACTTCGACCAATTTTCAAACCCAACGTCTTTCTGTTTCATTCGCATGATACTTTTTGCTATATTTTTTCTCTTTTCGTTATTAAACAGAGGCATTAGTTATGAAAAATAATCTCGTACGAATATCATATAATGGTAAGACATAAACAATTTATTATATAGCTTTTATACTTAAACGTTATTCTTACTGCATACACAGGGCAGTCCGCCGCAAATAGCTTTGGCTTCCAGTCGCGTACTTCCGAATAGTCTTAATGTTTCCTCTGTAGTTTCGGCTTACTCCAGATGTTTCGATATTTGCTTCCAAATAGTCCTGTTTTGAAGTTTGAAAATGATTGTTTGCTGGATATTCTGGGTCTTCGTCTTAGTTTGGTTTTGTTTTTCACTTTTTAACACTTTATATTTCTTTTATTCTTCGTCTTGATTGGAAAAAATATGTTTACACGGTTGTAATTTGATTGTATTTAGTTTAATAAATAATTTTGTTGTCGACTTTAATTCACTTGTTTTCCAAAAGTACCTCATTCAAAAAAAAACTCAGTTGTTTTATTTATTCGGTTCACAGCTATGTTGTTACTTGTTAACAGTGTCAAATGACTGAAATCGTAATGCTCATTCAAGAATCTCGAAAAGGTTTAATTTTAGGATCGACCTGTTTTACATACACGCAAAGCTTACGTGTGTTGGTGGACATAGAACCTGACACCTGACATTTTTAGCACAGCAGTCCCGTCCTGAACCTCAGCAGAATGGATCTTTCATTTTACCGCAAGTATACCCTTCCTGATGATAATACCCAAAGCTGATAAGTGCGAGAGTCTTTTGCTTGTTTGGAAATGGTTGCCATAGCTAGCCGTCTTGATAATCATAATTTTCAGACATTGCACATATTGCTAGAGCATTAATATTATTTGCGGCTGCTCATTGAATTACTACTGAGGTTTAACATATAACCGTAGTAGGTATAATGTCATACTGCCGTTGTTCTAATAAGGGCTGCAGTATACACATATGTATATAAGTATGGGCCCGTTTTAATGTAACCTAGTTGCAAAAGACCACTAGGTAGGATACGAAATAGCATGTAAAACAACAACACTAACTCGGAAAAATATGCGAGTTGAGCCAACTCGGTTATATGATATCCGACCTGAGATGTAGTGTTGTGAAGTAAAAAACCCGCTCTATTGTGAATGGACTCTGGAAAAATACTTGGGAAATTTCAATCAACTGTCAAATCTTGTTTGTTTTATGGATACATAAACGAAACAAATAAAAATGGAACAAGGGAAGTAAAATTTACTTTTGGTATATTTCACATAAAATTACGAATTAAAACATGAAGTTGGCCTACGCGATTGTGTTGGAAGACATGGAGTCCATGGGCTTAACGGTTGGTTCGTTAATTAAATTCAAAATAAGTTATATTTATTAATCCACTTCCAGGACTTTGAAAGGACGCCTCTGTGTTTGGAGTCGAAGATGTGCAGTCTTCTCCAGGCCTATAAGGCGGCACGGGACAACAACAGCAGAACTGGCGCCAGCTCGTGCTCTGTCCCCTATATGCAGGAAATGGATGAAATATTTGGAAGAAATCCGATTATTTTAAACGACCACATGGTTCGTGTGGGTTACAGGCCGTTTGAGACAGTTTCGGTAAATGCGCTGTCTGCTAAGGCGTCCACATAGATCCCCTCGCCACTGCCATCACCAACACCTTTGACGTTGCCGGTAACAGACATTCCGTCATCACGTCACCATCGTCGTGAATGTCACCACGTATATCAACATTGGCTTCTTCTCCAGCTCCAGCAGTACGCCGAAACGAAATTACTCTGTCAAGCAACAGCTTTTTGAAACGTTACAGTGAGTTTCAGTGAAACCCTTTTTGTGAATTTTTGCAATGTTTTTGATGTACATTTTTTGTGCTCGTTTTTATAAAACCCTTGTACATTCTACAGCAAAATGTTACCGATGTATTTTGAAAAATTGTTAAGTTGATGCTCTGCCGCATGGTCTTATTTCCTTACATCAAGCTTCGTCAACTTTACCGATGACCTCGTTAGTCGGCGCTCAGACACGGCAACTTTTGTTGTAGCTACTCATTACATGGTGTTGCTAGGGTTGGGCATTTCTGAGCAACCACTAAATTGCACCACCACTGAATAAACAGTGGTAATTAAAATACGATTTTCATTACGACTGAAAATTTAGTGAGTGAAAAAAATTCACTATTACTACAAATTTTGTGATAGGCATACATACATACGTATGTACGTGTGTATATATGTAAATTAGTTATGCGTGAGCATCAAAGTGGGCAATTATGTATTATTGAAAACAAAATTATTTGTTCCATTTGATTTTATTCGTATTGTTTATTTCGGTTCAGTGTCACACGTGTTTTTTAGTAAAAAAGTGCAAAGTGTTCAAACTTATTCAAATTTGTAATGGACAAAGTCAAAAAATATGATGGGAACTGAAATAGATTTTGGAAGTGATGATTTATTGACTGATCCCACTTTCAAACCCGGACCTAATGCTATTTACTCAATGAAATTCTTTTTGGCAGAGAATTGTATAAGATAGTAGAGAAGGTATTTACTATGTTCAAAAACGTGCAATTCAAAATTTATATTTTCGTCACGATATTTATTTATCACCGGGCTTCGACGCCATTCCAAACAAAAATTATGGGCAAAAATGCTGCCTTAAGAAAATTAAAGATTCCCTCCGCGTCAGCTTTAATTAGAACACCCAAGAACTTTTTAAGAACTAAAAAAAAATAAAAAATTAGAAATCAGAAAGTTTGCGTGCCAGACCTGCCAGCTGCAGACATCTTTTTTCTTTTGTTTGCGAAACGTTCTCTTCGTTGTCTATAATGGAACATCCGGGATTTTTAAAATTGTTTCCCGGAAAAAACATTCCCAACAGCCGTACAATAACCAGAATGTTTTCGGAGAGTCACATGGAATTTAAACGAAAGTTGCCAATAGATCTGACCAAAATTGAATATATAGTATGTGCTACAGCTGATATTTGGTCTAGTGGAAAAAGAGCGTTTTTTGGATATACCTGTCACTAGCTAGAAGCTGATACCAGTACAATATATCAGCCGACAAAATAGTATATACCATATCTCACAATGGGTCAAATTTCGTTAATATGTTCAAACATCCTGTAAAATCTAAGTTAATGGTTAATCCATACTTTTAGATGAAAACCGTGAAAACGAGAACGGCAATTATGATAGTTCCGATGTTTATAACGAATCAGAACATTCCAGTCCTGAGTTCCACAATTATACGCAAATCTTGTCAAATCATACGCCATGCGCTTAACCTTTTGGCTGCTACCGATTATATAAAAGTATTAGATGGTTCAGCAAATCAGGCAGTTCGAAGCATTTATAAAACTACCAAGGCGAATTTATAGAAGGTGATGGCATAAGACCAGCTCATTTGATTTTTTTTTATTCAGCTACATGTATTTTGTTTTTGCTTTTGTGTTTGAGCTTTCACAAGCCGTAAAAGCAAAAACAAAATGTATTTAAATTTTAACAACTCTTACGCAGAAACAAAAGCAAAATACATAGGAATTTTGTAGTTGTATTTATAACACCATCTTGTATGGATTCGCCTTGTAAAACTACATTCAATAGGTTAGAAGTGACATATTAACTTCTTACTTTTTACTAAAACAGGTGTACAAAATTATGGAATAAATCCAAAAGGCCGAAATCCGCAGAAATAATTAAAAAGGTGTTATATTGCCAACTAGTTACACCTTGTACTATAAGGTGGAACTCTCTGTACGACTCGGTCCAGAAGCTTATATAACATAAAAACAGATTAAGTGAACCTTTCTCGACAACATATCTCACGAAGTGATATGTCTATATGCTTCTTCCTTGCATGATGAAGAGATGTTGAACACCAGGATTGTCGCCGTATACTCGTAACATGGTTGATGTGCGCACCCAATTTCAATTATAATCCGTGTCAGATGCAATGCTTCTTTTACTACAGATGACATATACGGATATTTTGCCTCGGTACTACTCAACGCCCAACCAGTTTTGCTTATCCGACTTCCATGAGGTTGCTCCTCGAGCCAAAAAGAACACGTAGCCGGTATATGTCCGGCACATTCTATCACCGCCCCATCATCTGCATCTGCGCACCAATCAATGGTTGGTTGTATGCACGATAATGTCTGCCGTAGTTGCTAAGTATCGCAACATATGAGTGATACTGAGTGAAATATGTCGGGCTTCATTGAAAGTGCTAACCACATCAATGCCCCAATTGTAGACTGATATGATGCTTGGTGCACCCACACGACACTTGGAACCTAGTATCCAGTGGTGTAGATGCTGGTCTGGATTCGCTAAAACGATGCTGGCGCAATAAATCGCTATCATACTGTGACTATCCAACTGATATTTCACCCAGTTCGCTATCTCGCTGTATTTGCATGCCTAAAAACATCTGCACTACACCTTTGTCAACTCATTCGAATATCTCACAAATATCTGTTGTGTCCTTAATTCTCTAATCCTTTGACGGACACGCTAGAACAAGGATTAGGAAAAGTGTACCTTCTATATCTTTCTTATATAGACAACGCTCGCTTTCCACTGAATGAAGCATAACTCATGCAGCGCTGCATCTAGCTTAGAGTTCCATTATCTACTTCTTTGTTTCAGTCCTTTAACGGTCTTGTTTAATTTCAACACTTTCAGAGCATTACTACCGCTGCAATACCCTTTTGGCAGCTTCATATAAACGATGGTGGAGATGAATTTTTAGCTTCACCGCCAACACCAATACTAATCGAATGGTTTCGAAACGACACAGCAGAGAGAAAGTCTCTACATAGTTCATACCAAATTGCTGCAAACATCCTTTCGCCACCAGACGCGCCTTATATCGCTCAATATTGCCGTATCTGTATCTCTTCAGACTATATATCCAGTCGCAACTGATCACTGATTGCCCATTTGGCTGACCACGTCTTATTTGCAGTAAGAGTCTCGATGCTCCATTTCCATCACATGTTTCCGGAGAGTTGATTGTTCACTAGCAACTGCCGCTTCATGGCATTCAAAATGTTAAATTGTTTTTTTTTAGGACGACCTGGCTTACCAGTCCGAATTAGTTTCCCTACCTGGGCCATGCTTTACCTGCTTAGAAACTCATAACTTTCACTGATACTTTCACTGCTGCCATCTTTTGCATTATCGCCTTCATTGACATCATCACAATTGTCGTCGTTGGCGAGTATCCTACCATTCGATATTGTTTTCCCTTTTGTAGAAATTTCTTATGGTGCGTTTTGTCCAGAACCACCGCTACACATTCAAATACCCGTAAATGTTGAACTGATGACTTCCTTCCAAATCAAGCTTCGTAAGGAGTTATATTGTTCATCGCCTTGGTTGGCGCACGGATGCGTAAATATGCCGCTGTTGCTACTGCTTCGCTCACAACGCCTCACACTTACCTGAATTTACCATTAAACTTCTGGTCATCTCAACTGATGTTGGGTTGGCCCTTTCCGCTACACCGTTCTGCTGGGGATTGTAGAGAACTCATTGAATGCGCCATTGGCATATTCACGGCCGTTATCGCTTCTTACCACCTTAATTCTTTTACCTGTTTGTCGCTCCAGCATTATAACAAAGCGACAAATTTATCGAAATGCTCAGCTGTTGATTTTAGTAAATAAACGAAGATTTTTCGTTCATAGCTATTTAAAAAATAGTCATTTATATGGACTTCCCAGTTATATTTGAGGGACTGGGTCATACCCTGTTGGAGGTTGGTTATATAAAATGCGCAGTGAATGTTTACAGTTGAACAGTTTCTTAAAAAGTAAATGAAATAGAAAATTTTGTGTTTCGAACATAAGCGTATGCAGACAGGTGTAGTGACCCCACACACCGAATGTAGCGTACAACCAACACAAGCGGCCTACATATGCTTGCGGAACTGCAACGCCGCATAGACATATTTTGGCAACTAAGAGACAAATTGCTAAAAATTTTAACAAAATATGATTTTGGCATTTTGATTCTGCATTCCATAGACAAGGAAATACCAATACCACAAGAAATTTCAGGTTACGAGTCAAGTCAAAACGTATTAACAATGTCTGATTTTAACTTATTACTAGCTTCAAAAGGTATTCCGAGCTTTTCCGGAAATTACAAAGAACTTGAATCGTTCCTAAAAATCACAGATATTGTATACAATGATTTAACAGAAGAAGGAAAAATTACACTTATCGACTTCGTGATTTACGCAAAGCTAAGTCAGATGGTGAGAACAAATGTGACTGCATTACAAATACCTCGAACATTAGAAGACTTAAAAAATTTATTACTAAATAAATATAAAAGCACGACAACAACCCCACACATTCAGAACCAATAAGCTAACCTTACATAAAGAAACACAAGTGTTACAACTTTCAAAAACAAAATCCTGCAGTTAATATCCGAATTGAACACTTTACAAAAAAGCCAGTTAGGCTTAGCTGCAAATTCCGATCAAAAATCTCTAATTTCAAACCTTAACGAACAATACAGCTTAACTGTCTTCAAAAATGGCATAAATGACAATTTGAAGCAAACAATATTCGCCTAAGACTTTTGATAACGCTGTTGAGTTAGCACTCGAAATAGAGCAAGGAACCCAGCACAACAACAGTAGTGTTATGTTTGTAAGAAACAACAACAATCACACCCAATACATGCAAAATAAACACCAATGCAGACGCATTATCACGCATCAAGATAGATAGTGACGTACTTAAATCAATGATCCCTATTAGTAAAAATGAGAAAGGAGATAAGAAATGTATCAATGTTGTAACAAAGAGCAAGGCCGCAAATTTTAAAGAAAATAAAGAAAAAGAAAAAGCGCAAGAACATAAGGAAACCGGTACACGCATTAACAAAGAAAGCACATCTCCTAAGAAGTCTGATCAACTTCACATTTGGGAATGTACATCTTTTGATGACGTAAAGAAAATGAAGAAATTGAAATTTAATATTGAAAAAGAAGGTAGGCCTGCTATTGAAATAATTAATAATGAAGTGCACATAACTTGTAGCGATGACCCTTTGAATCTAGATTCAATGTTGGAGAAACTACATAGTTCACTAAGAAATTCACATTGTATATGTAAAGGAGCTAGCCCTTTGTGAAAAAGATTATATATTCAAAGAAATTAATATGAATGTATACAAGAAGAAGTATAATGAATTAGTAATGAATAAACACGCGCCAATAAAGATACTAATATATACAGCTCCAAGGGAAATAGATAGCATGATACTTAAATACAAACTGATAGACGAATTTCACTGCTCAAACATTTCAGGCCATTCCGGAATTAGAAAAACTATATTAAAACTCAAACAAAGATACATTTGGAAAAATATGAGACAGATGGTCAAAGAATTTGTAAACAACTGCAGAAAATTCACACAAAACAAAATAGTAAGACATACAAAAGAACCACTTGTAACGACAGACACCCCGATGTCGACATTCGAAACCATAACAATTGACACAGTTGGCCCGCTTCGCATATCAAACGGCTACAGATCCATATTAACAATGCAATGTGAATAATCAAAATTTGTGATAGCGCACCCCATTGAAAGCAAAGACGCAAAAACAATAGCAACCATTTTAGTTGAACAACTAATTCTCAAGTACGGTTTCAAAAAAACATTAAAATCGGACAGAGGGACTGAATTTGTAAATGAACTAATGACAAACTTGTGTAACCTACTTAACACTAAACAAGTATTTTCCACACCATACCATCACGAAACAATAGGTGCACTTGAAAAAAACCACAGAACACTTAACGAATACTTACTTTCATTTGCTGACGATTATGAATGGGACAAATGGATCTCTTATTACACATTCGCATACAACACTGTCCCACAAGTAGATACATTGTTCTCACCATATGAATTAGTGTTCGGTAAATTACCTACGCTGCCAAGCGATAATATAAATAAACAAACTCGAATTTATGACATTGAAAATTATGCCAATGAATTGAAACTGAGACTCTATACCTCAACAAGGAATGCGAGAAATATAATAAACATTATAAAAAGCAAACGAAAATCAAAATATGACAATAATATAAACGAAGCCAAATTTGAAATAGGAGATTTAGTTTATGTAAGAGTAGAAAATAGAAAGAAAAGCGAAAGCCCGTATCATGGCCCATATAAAATTGTAAATAAAAGTGGTGTAAACTCCACAATAAAAATTAATGGTAAACATAAGGAATTACATAATAACTTATTAAAAAGACATTTAGAGATAAGCTAAAGAAAATAAAAATAATGACACTTAATGCAATAAGAAATTACCGATAAGCAAAACATAACTATATATATTCACAAGAAAAGTATTTGCATAACTCCACACAAAAATTTATTTATTTTTTTTTACTCAAACGAAATAAATTTTTCCTTTTGCGGTAAGGGTGTGGTGACCCCACACACCGAATGTAGCGTACAACCAACACAAGCGACCTACATATGCTTGCGGAACTGCAACGCCGGTTTCAACATTAGAAGTAAGTCGATATGAGGAACCAAATCCAATTGCATTGCTAAACTGAATGTATGTCAATACGATGGCTGAGCTAGCAGAATATTTGTCAATACGCTCTGCACAGCCAAACGCCAAAGCATTCCTATTGGCCGTTGCTACAATTCTAAGTCAAAGAAGTAAAAAGGGAGGAGTTATGGAAATCACTTTCTGTGATGCAATTTTGTAGAAAATAGTCGTAAGTTTTCATGAATAAAATTAGAAATAATCTAGCAAGTAACACTACTGCATTTTATTTCTCAAAAATCTCGGCAACCTTACGGCTGCCTATTGATAAGCAGAAACCCCTCTGCTGTAAAAATATGAAGTGGCCCTATTATTAAAACAAGCACCTAATGAATAATAATACATTACACAGGGTTGCTTCTAAAGTACCATTTCAACAATATCTATCAACAGAGTTTTATTTATTACCAATTTGCTAGCCGAGTTTTTAAAGAACCTTAGCGGATCTGGTATTCTTTTACGAAAGTTGAACCCACCAAAAATGGTAGTAAAAACAATGTTAAGAATTACAGACCAATTTCGAAACTATCAACCTTTTCTAAACTGTTTGAAAGTGTGGTCAAAGACAAAATTTATTTCGCGATAAAGTCATTAATCAACCCAAACCAGCATGGATTTGTATCCGGGCGATCGACAGTCTCAAACTTAATGGTATTCAGTGATTTTTGCATTTCATCGTTTTCGGCTGGTTCGCAAATTGACTGCATTTATACGGACTTCTCTAAGGCGTTCGATAGAGTATCCCACAGGATTCTGATAAATAAGTTAGCTTGCCTGGGCTTCCATTCATCCCTTCTAAAATGGATTACTTCATACTTGGCTAATCGGCGCTGTGTTGTTACAATTGATGGCATAGCTTCGGACTTTTTCGTGGCCTCTTCAGGTGTACCTCAGGGGAGCATTTTAGGCCCTCTTTTGTTCATTATTTTTATAAATGACATAGGCAGTTGTTTTTCGTTTTCGAATTATTTGCTCTATGCTGATGATTTGAAGGTCTTTGCAATTGTTAATGATGATGACGATGCAATAAAACTTCAATGTGATTTAAATAATCTTAATACATGGTGTCTAAAGTCACGGCTATCTATAAATTTTAATAAATGTTTTCACATAACCTTCACTAGGCGGCAGAACGCCACACCTACTATTTTTCATATTGCTAATATTGTCCTAAACAAGGTTACAGAGGCCAAGGATCTGGGAGTGATAATCGAGGCAAAGTTTTCATTTAATAATCACCTTAATTTTATTCTCTCGAAAGCATATTCGGTTCTGGGTTTTATACGACGAAATAGTTCAGAGTTTTCCGATCCATACACCTTTAAGCTTCTTTTTTCGTCTCTTGTTCGCTCTCATTTGGAATATGCGGTAATAATATGGAGGCCATACGACCAACATTCCGTAAATAGGATTGAAAGGGTTCAACAAATTTTTCTGAAGCAGGCACTGCGTTCATTGCGGTTCGAGGAACCCGTTCCTTCGTACCACTCACGCCTGTTGCTAATTAGTCTTAGTTCTCTTGAAAAAAGAAGGTCTGTCCTCTCTCTTTCATATATATTCAATATAATTAATGGCACAATCGATTGCCCAATTCTACTGGAGCGGATTAGCTTTAATGTTCCGCAAAGAAATCTGCGTAATTTCTATCCTTTTTATGTTGATAGTTGTAGAACAAAATTTGCAAGTAATGCGCCTATTTCGCGTGCCCTAACGGAATTTAATGATTTATTTTCCTCTAAGGTAATTGACTTTTCGTTTTCTAAGTCTGCTATTGTGAGAATTTTAAATTTGATTATCCAATAAGCATTTATTATTAATTCGTTTGTTAGTCTGTAAGGTACTATGTACTGCAGATTTAAATTTGAAAAATAAAATAAAATAAAATAAAAATTGTGGAACGGGACGAGCCTTAAAGTTACTGCCCTGCAACGGAATGCCATATTTCGATTTAACCGTTTACTATGTTATGTCGCTACATAATAGACTACATTTCTATAAAACATTAATGTAAAAAAGTTTACACCAAGATCATTCTGAATACTAACAAAAAAATTCCGTACGCGTTTCGCTTGGAGTACATATAACTTATATTTTATTATATTTCGATCGCTTGTTGAATATAAAAATACATTTTCCAGGTACTTCTTCCATTTCCGAGTGTTACGTTTTACAAAAAGCTGTAAAAATAAAAATAACAAAATATAGAACATCATAGGAAAAGGCCCAGGAAACGTGCTGTTTCGACAGGGTTGGACCAGAGGGAGAGGTGGTTAGATGAGTGGGTTTGAGAGGGCATGTGAATAGGTGATTGGTATCGTGCGGAGAATCTCCACATGCCGGACATGTATTGGGTATGTCAGGGTTGATTCTGGATGAGTAGGAGCTGAGAATACTAGAGTGAGTATCCAGATCTCAATTGGGCCAGAGTGACGCGGGACTCGCGAGGCAGCAGGGACTCCTCATCCGCTATTGGTGGTGGTTGGGCTCCTATTATGGCATTTGCCTGGCGAGAGTCGATGGTGGTGGTGACTGCCTCTCTGTGGATGTTGCTTAGGATCTCGTCCTTCAGTGCTAAGAGATGCCTTCTGATGTGCCTGGCGGGTGGCTCCACTGCTAGCAGGTGCCTGTATGGGTGCCCTGGGCGGTGACAACCAGCAAGGAACTGCTTGCTGAGCATGAGGTTGTGCTCCCTAACGCGGAGCGGCATGAGCAGGCCCCCCGTCACCGTGCGGAGTGCGGCGTTCTGGCAGCTCTGCAGCTTCATCCACTGTGTCCTATGGGGGTCCCATCAATATGGATGTTGAGATCCAGCCTGACCTCCTTCGTCCAGGTAAAGAGGGTCACCGAGGACTTAGCAGGGGACAGCGCCAGGCTTCTGTTAGTAAAGAAATGGGCAAGGTCGGAGAGATATCCGTTCACCTTCGAACACAGGTCATGAATTACATTACCGGTTGCCATTATCGTGCAATCATCGGCATAAGAGACTATTGTGACTCCCTCTGGCGGTTGAGGGAGCTTGGAGATGCAGTGGTTGAACAAGAGTGGAGACAGGACGACACCCTGTGGTACCCCTTGTTTAATCCTCCTTAGTGTAGATATTGAGTCTGAATAATACCGATGATTGACGACCAAACAGGTAATTCGCGGTCCACCGCTTCAATTCCCGCAGGAGAGTCAATGCTTCCACGCCAGCTAGTAGCGTGGAATGACTAACTGTGTCAAAAGCTTTTGACAAGTCCAACGCTACTAGGTCGGTTCTCTCGCAGGGGCGGTTCTGGTTAAGACCACGATTCACGTGTGCGTTTATGGCACTGAGTGCTGTTGTGCACTTTCCGGAAGCCATATGGATGAATATATCTTTATCACTGGCGGAAGCAGGGTTCAGCCGGCCCCAGATGGTAAGTGTAGTGCGGGAGGAGTAGGGCCTCAAATGTCTTTATCACTGGCGGAAGCAGGGTTCAGTCGGTTTTCCTGGTTTCAGCATCAACACGCTTAGCCCGTCAGGGCCAATGGCCTTGGAGGATTTCGTCTTCCCGATGGCCTCCTTCACCTCCCCACAGGTGAACGCAAGAGGCGCGCTGGTATTTGACAGTTTGCGCAGCCTTCTGGTCACCTTCTCCTTGGCCCTATCCTCCGAAGGATGCAAAATGAATTGCCGGCTAAAGTAGCTCGCATATCTCTTCGTCAGGTTGCAGGACTTCAGGTGCTCCTCCCACTTGTTCCACTTGGTCTGATCTACCAACCTCAGAATCGCCACGTTCAAATCCCTCATACTGGGATTGCGGGGATCGGAGTGGCGAAGGCGGTCACACTCATTTGCTAGAGCAGCCGCTTTAGCCGGGGAATTTAAATGGATCTCGGGGATCCTCCCTGCCGGGATGAAGCGAGCCGCAGCAGACGCGACCACTCTGCGGAACTTCTTTTCGCCTTTGCGAACATCAGTGAGTGTGGGAAGAGATCTGAAGGCATTTTCAGTGAACTCCGCGAACCAGACCCAGTAAGTCTTTCTAAAGTTGATGTAGGTCCGGTGGTCCGCGGAGACAAAGTCGACAGGTCTGTCAATCGAGATGATTATGGGTAGGTGCTCCGATCCAAGCGATAGCATAGGTCGCCACGTTATGTTATTTATAAGACCTGCGCTAACTATTGTTAGGTCAGGCGACCTGTTGCAACTACCCATAATCCTAGTGGGGGCATCATCGTTCATCGTGCAGAATGTCGAATCGTCTATCTGCTCTGCCAAATCATTTCCCCTATGATCAGCTAGTAGGCTTGAATGCCAGAGATCGTGGTGCGCTTTGATGTCACAAAGTACCAATCGGTTTTCACCTCTGAGGAGCGCACCTATGTCAGGGTGTATCCTGCCGGGCATCAGGTGACAGGGAACATTAAATATTTCGAGCTCGACATCGTCTGACCGGACAGCTATTCCTCAACATTCTGTGGTAGTGTCCCTGCGGTCGATGTCTTCTTCGATAAAACGATACTGCACAGTGTGATGGGTGATGAACGTTAAGCCACCACCGTTACATAGCTCGCGATCCTTACGATGTACATTGTAGCCGTTGCAAGGTTGAGTTGCTGTGCAATTTCGTTTCCTGGATCGCAGCTATTGACAGGTTGTGCCGACTGATGAATTCGGTTATATCCTCAATTTTGCCCTGGCGTCATCCGCCTAGGCGATTTTGACCGATTTCAACATAGCGTACAACATGATTTAATCAAGGTAATCTTAATTCGCTGTACTATGTCATTGTCGTTATAAGCGTACAGAAATTTGCGGCAATGATATAAAATTTAATCTCGGAAAACTTCAATCAAAAGTATCGTGCCTGAACGCTGACTTATCAGTCCGTCGGTTGTTCGGGCAACTGTGCTGCGCACTACTCCATCTTTTACGCAATTATCATCAACGAAGTTCCTTTCCCCTTGGTAGTTCGCTTTATGATAAGTACAACATCATTTATATCAATTGGGTGGGGAGAATTCAAATCATTTGTATTGTCAAATATGAATCTGGGAATATGATCGAATATGGATCCAGGATCATATTCCCGGATTCATATTCGAAAGTTTTTCTTTAGCGTACCACCTTCTAGCTTATGCTCGCGGCATTAGAGGAGGTAAATTCAGGATATGATCCACATTGCTCATAGCTGCCCTTAGCACTTCTTTGTGTAGCTAATAGTTTGCATGATGCCCATTAGCACAAGCAAAGGGAAGCCTTTTCTAAATGCACGGCGTAAACTGTAAGGCAAGATGTGAATAGCACTCCCCACTGCTCTCTCTCGACGCCCACCAAAAATTATTTCAAAGAGGCCGAATTTGTCCGCCATCAGTATTTGTAAATGCCTGTGAAATAGCTGTAAATTATTTCAGTTGGGAAGACTGCTAGTTTTGGGGGTTCTCGAACTAGTCCTCTCAAGCCAAGAACACTATCGCCCTGTCGCATTTCGTTTAGAAGAATTTCATTGTGGTGATGATACAATTTACGGTGATACAAATCTGCATAAGATAGGTTGGTTACCTGATGTAGGGGCAGAATTATCGGGTATGTTGCATAAGCAACTCCCGTTGCGTCAATTCCTCATGTCACTCTAAGCATGGCAAAGTTGTCTAAATAAGGAGAATATATGTAGATTGCACTCATATTGCTTTATCTCTTCTCAAAGACCTTTTTGGCAATTGCATATGATGAAATGTTCGATGCTCTTCAGGAGCGATAATTATTGCGCTACATATTTTTGTAATAAGCATAACCGATTTCACATGATTCTTTCCAAATTTTTCGGCTCACTTTATTCTTGAACAAAATTTAAATATTTTTAAACATTCTTTGAAATTATTCGTGTAATGGTCATTTTCATCATGAGAATCCTGGTAAATTACATAAATATACATAAATATTTTATTAAGCCAACAATTGACAACTTAACGTCCTGGTTAATTAAATAAACTAGCAATTCAAATAACTATTAAGGATACACATCGTCTTTCTCTCACTTAGGAGAGTTCGAAAATTTATTTTTTAGTTCCTTAGAACACCTTTAGAACATTGCTAAAATTTGACTATAGAATTCGATTCAGCTAGGAAATAGTTTTTGAAAAGTTAAGATAGAGTTTAATTTTCTCGAAAGTTTCTTTAACGAACATCCGATAGCGAAAGCTTGGAAATTATGCAAAATGGGGTTGTTAACGGAGCGTTAGTTGTTTTTTCAATGTTATATTCGAGTTTCCACCCAATATGATGGACCGTAAGTTTTGGCACAATGTGGCGCAGCATTGATTTATTTGATTCGTAAATATAAAGAAGCATTGTGGCTTTATGATAATATGATACATATATTATAAAAATCTTTTAAATTCATATAATTATATTTTTCTTTTTATTTATTTTGCAGATTTGGTCACAGTTGAATACTTTTCGTTAGTGTTCAATGAATTACGAAAAGCGTTAATATTTGTAGATTATTATAACGTATATATTGTAAGTTTCTTATAATTTGTTACGGTGTGTATACTAAGTACCAATTTTTAATTCCAGGTTTGCAAAAATTCTTCCGAAGACGTTTTTAACCTTCTCATGAGGAACTTATCTGACTACAACGTCATTGTTCAGCGAACGTGCTATTACATAATACGAGAATTAACCAAATTTTTTGTTGTTGAGGATATCAAATATTATGAAACACTTGGTAGCAATTTACACGTTGATGAAAAAAAACATCATTATTTAAAACAATTTGAAGGATTTATTACATCTCTGGATCCTTTTATTGAACGTTATACAAAGCAGTTCAGGTAAAAATATACAATACACACGTTTGCACATACATAAATTTATGTATGATGAAAAGGAGGACTTCAGTCTCATTTGATCGTCACGCAAATATTATTGTTAAATTTAAATTTATATTTACTATGCGTAGTATGTACGTATGTTGCATAAATTCATGCTCATTGCGGAGTTAAACCATGTTCAAAATTAATATTTTATTTGTCTGAATAGATTTTGATAGTCAAAAAAAAAATGCTTGGCCGCCCGACCAAATGTAATACATATCGAATATTGAGAGATAATCGTAACAGTACATGAATTAATTAAATTTTCTTCCCGAATGAGAGATGAATGATTCACGATTTATGATTCACTAATTTATTACGAATGTCGCTTTTTTGTGAAAACGACTTAAAGAAAATTAAATTGAGGCTGTTTTCCCAACTAAAAACTGATGCAAACAATTTAATAATGAAGAAGTTATAGTGATGATAAGAAGTATCGCTTAAGTCGCTCTAAGCTTGATCCTTTTTATGTGATGTCAGATATAAAAACGATAGCTAACTAAATTTTTTACTGTTTGATTTGGCTGCAACTACTGCGATTTCAATTGAACCAGCATTATTTTTCTACCTCTTAAATATGTGCTCTACAGCTTAAATATCATTTAGGTTATTCAGAATTTCGTGTTATCTGGGGTGTTAACTTTGCCGCCTATTAGCTCTAAAATACTTAACCATGTGGCAACTTTGTTTGATGTTGTTTAACGTGGAATCAAGAGATAACACAGGTCGTCATACTTAACTCGCTTTATGTCATGTATTTCTTTTGTGTTAAGTTGCCATCTCGGGTCAGCCGATTTGATTTTGGGCTCAAACTTTAAGGAGTTGTAGAACAAGTAAATAACGTCTAAATATAAACACGTAATTAGATCAACTGACGAATTAACTCATTCGACATAAAAGGATTCTCACAGATCGGTCGTATTATATCAATGAATATGCCAGATGTCAACTTTACCAAGAAACTCTGAATACCCTAATTGTTTTAAAAACTTAAGTAGAAAATGCATATTTTTATATCTGACGCCACAGTATATAATGAACATATGCGCTGATATATGAAATATTGCTTTAAATAAATCTTTTTATAGTTTTAAAATTTCTGAAATGGATGATTTCGATGTTATGGACAGCCAAAAAGCGTTCTGTTATCTGTTGCTGTGGGACTGCATAATAAATGCTTGCGCCAAATCGCCACTTTTTGTACGTACAATGTATACTTCGTGGCTGTTCGAAAAAAAATATGTAGAGGTAATTAAATACACTTTTATTATATTCTAAGTTATAAAATATTGAACAAAGCTTAATTTTTATTTATGGTATAACAACAAAACATAAAGTTATTAGGGTTTGCTCATTAAATTCTTAATTCTTGTCTTAAAGTCCGTAAAACACAAAACATCGTGCTTTGGTTTTTATCCTAGTTATATACGGTTTGTTTTTACTTCATTTGTAGTGAGATAACCAAAAAGAAGGGTAATGATTTATCTGTTACATCGGAAAATAAAAATGCAATACCAAAAATGAGTATCTACTTAAAGCATTTTAAGAACCGTAGCCTAAAGTTATTAATGTTGAATTTCAAGCTCAATCGTTTTATTTCTTTTCCTGAATACTATGTTAGTGAATAGGGTATTTTTGTTTTAAGGTAACAATGTACAGTTGCGTTTCATGTCGTCATTAATTTTTGTGTATATGTACAGAATTTGTATTATGCTTATATATTAATATTTCATGAATAATAGAATAAGGACCATTAAGTATTTACGTATGAAATCATCTCGTATAAAAACGAAAGAATACAGCGGAAACTCCGTGCTGCGCAGTCTGCGTTGGTTTCAGTTGCTCAAAGTATTTTGTAAGACACTGTAAAATATTGTTCGTCTGCACGTGTTTTTATCGAAGTGACTTAAAATTCACGGGAGTCGAACCATTGACAAAGGTTCATAGGGAATGTTTTATACTGTTACAAAACTTACTTAATTACTTACCTACATAGTTAGCATTATAACCGCCTGAGCGTTTGTGGCCGAGTTCAACAAATTGCGGCAGTCGCTTCTTCTGCATGCTAACTGCCACCAATTTGAAATACCAAGTGGCGTCAAGTCCTTTTCTACTTAGTCCTTACAACGCAGAGGAGGTCGCTCTCTTCCTCAACCACCGCCAGCTTGTTCCACCAACGTAGCCGCTGTATTTTAATTCGCTGAACTATGTCGGATACTACTTAGTTTTGCCCTCGTTTACCTCCAAACCCATTCTTTATCCAGTTTGGAAAAGGCAGAAGTAACAGCGCGGTTGTTGAGGCCGATGAGATCGATATCATTAGCATACGCCAGAAGTTGTACGCTTTTATAAAATATGGTGCCTGAACGGTTTGATTCCACAGCCTAAATTATCTTTTCTAATACAAAAGTGAATAAGTCGCACGAAACAGAGTCACCCTGCCTGAAGGCTTGTTTAGTTTCAAAAGTCTCGGAGAGGTCCTTCCCAATTCTGACGGAGCTAGTGGTGTTGCTCAATATCATTTTACATAACCGTATTAGTTTTGTTGGGATACCAAATTCAGATATGCGGCAAATATGCAACAGAAATATGGTGTTGGTTTATTCTCTTTTCTCGGGTATTTTCCAAGATTTGGCGCATCGTGTTCGTTCGACGCCGGCACTGTGCTGTGTGTTTTTGGTTTGCACGTCAATTTGTTGTTGTTGTAGGGCTAGCTACACCCTGGTAGGTCAGCTTACCCATGGTCGTTATCTTCAAACTCATCTTATAGGAGGCCCAGAACACATGCTGTTTCGATAGGTTCGGGCCATTGGGAGAGGGGCGTTAGACGAGTGGGTTTGTTGGGGCATGTGAATAGGTCGTTAATACCGTGCGGACATTCTCCACATGCCGGAATTTCATTTACGATGTCGGGGACGAGTCTGGATAAGTAGGAGTTGAGCCTACTACAATATCCAGAACTTAATTAAGCCAATGACAGCATTCACAGGTCGGGAGTTTATAAAGCTGGTAATTGACTCTTGGGAATGCTGTTCAGAGCCTGTCTATACGCCATGAATGACTGGGTTTCGCCCTTCAGTTCACGGAGATGTCCCTTGACGTGCCTGGGAAGCGGCTCGGCCATTTGCAATTTCCTGTGTAGGTGTTCCATACGGTGGCATCCAATCAGAAACGGTTTGCTGAACATGATTTATGCTCCTTAACTCGGAGCATACATGTCTCCTGATGGAGGCGTGGCTCAGGGGACATAAGAAGACATCCCGGGCAGTCATCAGGATACGAGACGATGGTGACTCCCTCTGGCGGTTGAGAGAGCTTGGAGAGGTTGAAATTAAACAGCATCGGGGTGAGGACGCCACCGTGCGGTACCCCCTGTTTAACTCTTCTCAGTTTGGAATCAGCAACTCTAAAGCATACTAATGACTGTCAACCACACAGGTAATTGGCAGTCCACCGCTTCAACTCCTGTGGGAGAGTTGTTGTCTCCACGTCGGCTAAAAGCGCTGCGTGGGTGATAGTGTCAAAAGCCTTGGACAAATCTAAAGCTACTAGGATGGTTCTCTCACAAGGACGGTTACGGGTTAGGCCGCAGTTCACCTGCGTGTTTTTGGCGTTAAGTAATGCTTCGTCGGGCGGAGGCGGTGTGTGAAATACGGGAGCAGAATAACCTCCAGCGTTCTTTCCACTGGTGAAGGGAGGGGAATCGGCCGATAAGAATCACCCTTATCTGCCGGCTTCGCTGGTTTCTGCAGCGGTATAACCCTGCCCACCTTCCGCATATCAGAGATGATGAGTGACGAGTTGGAGATGTTGAAGATGGTGATGAGGTACGGTACTTCCGCCGAGCCCAAATTTGTCAGCAGCAGCATGTTTAATCCTTCAGAACCAAAGGCCTTCGCCTTGCCGATGACCTCCTTAACCTCCCCACTGGTGAAGGCAAGGGCCGCGCTTATTTTTGGCGGTTGCGCAGCCTCCTGGTCATTTTATGTGTGGCCCTGCCCACCGAAGGATACAAAATAAGTTACCGGCTACATAAGGTCGCGCATATCTTTACGACCAACGAAGCATGGTCACTGAATTAAATCTCGCCGATCTTGCGGTCGACCAGAGCTTACCCTTGCCTGTGGTGAAGTTACAGGACCCTACAGAGACTCCTCTCACTTGTCCCATTTGTTTTTGTCGGGCATCCTCCGAATCTCCTTAATATAAGGATTACGATGATAGGGGTGGCGAAGGTGGTCACGCTCGATCGCAAGAGCAGTCGCTTCGGCCGCAATCAGGCTTTTTAAAGTTGATGAAGGTTCGGGGGCCCGCAGAGACAAAGTCAGCAGGTCTGTCAATCGAGATGATTATGGGTAGGGAGTCTGATGCAAGCGATAGCATGGGTGGTCAAGTTATAGTATTTATGAGACCTGTTCTAGCTATTGTTGGGTAAGGCTAGCTGCAGTAACTACTCATAATCCTGGTGCGGCGTTGTCGTTCATTGCGCAAAATGTCGAATCGTCTATCTGCTCAGCCAATGCATTTCCCCTACGATCAGCTGGTAGATTTGAATTCCAGAGATCATGGTGCGTGTTAACAGAGGGAACATAGACATTACATATTTCCTTACTAAGGTGAAGTTTGTATGGAGCTTTTTCTGGCAGACGCAGCAAAAGTAGGTTTCGGGCCCAGGGTTTTACTCGATGCTAGCCCTGAGCGGAAGATTCGAAGAAAAGACGGGAGGTCTTATAGTAGGGTAGGCCGTACTAAACAGGGTTGGATCGCTGAAACAACAGGCCTTGGCCGGGAGAAACCCGGGTTATTCCGGTACTTAGAACCGGCTGTATTGAGAATGCATTACGGACCGTCATTCATTGAGTTGCAAGGAGCTCCTCACATTGCTAACGAAGCCTGAAGTGTGTTTTAATTCACCGTCGCTTACCACATTATATGATGATCCACATAATTGCCTAGCTTTAACGCCGGCAACTACCGAATTGGCCGCCAGCTGCATTGTCGTCCTGAGACTTCCGTCGGGCAGGATGTTTGCGAATGGGGTGGTGTATCCCCCCATTCTTGCATACCAATTGCGCCTGTGGCATGGCAAAATCACATGATTTTATGTATTATGTACATAAACAGGCATACGTCATGGGTTGTTGTCTATCGTGATTATCGGATTCAGATAGTTAATTCTTCCCTCGTTTTCTCTCACCGTCGTAAATTTTGTTTATGTGTTGTTTGTTGAGGTAATTTAGGTTTTCATTTTCGTTCTTGTTGCTTACTACGCAGATAATGTCATCAACGTATTTCGCGTAGAATGTTACTGTATTGTCTGAGCAGAATTCATGCACTCAGAATGTCTGAGCGGAATTCATGCACTCAGAATTAGAAATTGCACGCATTCTCTCACTGCAGCGTATAGGTATATATAGTGATAGATGAAGCTAAAAGGGGAGTTGCGTAGCGAGCATCACTAAGCAAAGATTGTATTCTACTTATATGTATATTAAATAAAGTTGTTGTATACTAAAGTTACAGTGTTTACAAAAAAACAAAACAAGAACTTCGGTAGAGCAACGGTTATCAACATACAGAACCAATACAAAATATCCCACAAGGCCAAAATTGACTTCTACCTGCCTAAACACGACCACGAAATAATCCAAAAGTTGTATAACCCTTACTATCTGCTAATAAGAACATCATATAAATACGTAGCAGACGTTAAATGAACAGAGCGAAAACGATACTGAAGATGAAACAACACCGAAACCGTCGGAAAAACAATAAAGGTAAATCTACAAAATACATTTTCAAGATGTTTAGCCGATGTCAGCAAACGATAGATAAGTAGTAAAACGGTGTACGGGCGGAATAGAAATTTAACCCGTTGTGGTCGGCAAATGATGCTAAGTATAAAAGAGGAACGCAAAATACTTAAACCAAACCGCGAAACTCCATATTTATCCGCACCAAAGCTTAACGAAAAGCTTAAAGCAGATCTACACACCCAGGTTTCTGATGAGACAGTGCGCAGAGTGCTCAAGACGAATAATATTCATGGTCGCGTGGTTCGAAGAAAACCACTTATTTCAAATATTAATAAAGAAGAGCGACTTTTATTCGCCGGCGTTTACAAAAGTAAAAGTTTCGAGTTTTGGAAAACTGTAATATTTAGCGACGAAGGCAAATATAATATTTTTGGATCAGATGGATGGCCGTTGTTGTTGTTGTTGTAGCGGCTAGTCGCGCCCCGTAAAGAGCGGATTCACCCATGGTCGTTGTCGTCGAACTCATCTATGGGGAGGCCCAGGAAACGTGCAGTTTCGACAGGGTTGGACCAGAGTGAGAGGGGGGTTAGATGAGTGGGTTTGAGGGGGCATGTGAATAGGTGATTGGTGTCGTGCGGAGAATCTCCACATGCCGGACATGTATTGGGTATGTCTGGGTTGATTCTGGATAGGTAGGAGTTGAACCTGCTACAGTATCCAGATCGTAATTGTGCCATAGTGACGCGGGACTCGCGGGGCAGCAGGGACTCCTCATCTGCTACAGGTGGTGGTTGGGCTCCGATAACTGCATTTGCCTGTCGAGGGCCAATGGTTGTAGTGACTGTGTCTCTGTAGATGTTGCTTAGGACCCGCCGGTACACCTCCGGATCCAGCGGTTGCGTGATGAGTGGCTGGATCTCGTCCTTTAGTTCTACAAGATGCCTTCTGATGTGCCTGGGGGATAGCTCCACTGCAAGCAGATGCCTATATGGATGCCCCGAACGGTGACACCCAGCAAGGAACTGCTTGCTGAGCATGAGGTTGTGCTCCTTAACGCGGAGCACATTGACCTCTTGTTGGAGATGTTCCTCAGGCGACATCAGAAGACATCCTGTCACCGTACGGAGTACGGCGTTCTGGCAGGTCTGCAGCTTCATCCACTGTGTCCTGCTGGGTCCCGGCGACCACACTGGCATAATTTATTACGTCGTCGACTAGCAATCGTTGTGAATACACGTCGGTCACTAACCTCAAAGTCAATACCCAGTGCGCATATACATTTGTATCTTGGTTCTTCGCCAGTTCTACTAATTTCTAACATCGTGTAAAAAAAGCTAATAAATAAATAAAACTAGACTTTCAATACCTCATTATGGCCCCAGGGCCTCCTAATCTGGGCGATAATACGTTCGCGCTATTATCCCATAGCCCAAAAGGAAAAAAACGAAGAATTTATAACAAAGAAGAATATCCGACTCTAACGTCAGAAGTCGAGCAATCACCAAAATTCATAACTGTGTCTGCAAGTGAAGAAAATAAATCTTTGTCTGACTACTCTTGCTTCTTAGTTAACAGAGCATTATACGCGATAAGCAAAGATATTATAAAAATACAACCGATAAGAGACGGTAACCTTCTAGTGCTCGTAAAATCCAAATCCATAGCGGATCGTTTTGTCCGCACCAAAGACCTGCCGGGAGTGTGCCCAATCAAATGTGAATTAAACGTAAATCTGAACACTCTAAAGGGCACAATTTACGCGCCTTGTCTGAACAATATACCTGAAGCAGAAATAGTCAAAGAGCTAAGCAACCAAAACGTCACAGACGTATACAAATTCAAAAAAAAATGTTAACGGCGCCTATATACCTAGTGGTGTAGTGCTCGTATCATTCGACTCACACCAACTGCCAGATCAAATTTATGTATCGTGGTATTCTCACAAAGTAAGAGAATATATCCCAAACCCTATGAGATGCAAATCGTGTCAACTGCTCGGCCACACAACAAACGATGCAAAAACGCGCCAAGCTGCGCCAATTGCAATCTCCCCCTCTCACGACCCAGAAAACTGTAAGCGCACGCATTGCGCAAATTGTTCGGACAGCCATCCTGCCTACTCCAGAGAATGCCCGAAGTACAAACAACAAAAAGACATATTAAAAATAAAAATCCAACAAAAATGCTCAATTCGCGCATTGAGACAATTTTATAAAAACAACACACTCAACATAGTCTCAACTCACACCTACGCAAATGCACTTACTATCTCTCATGAAAATCACTCGCTCACCGAAACAAACAACAATTACAACAGATCGATTGCCCAAATAGCATGCGCTAGCAACTCAAAGACTCACCCTACCAAACAAGAAGAATACTTACCGACTAAAACACAACAGACAGATACAAACACATCTTCGTCCACAGCCTTCAACAACAAACCCTTGCCAACCACAACAAGCATAATAACCAACACAAATTCTAATAAACCAGAAAACAACAATGTAACAAATATTAAAAATACCACTGCTCAGTCAACTGAACGCAATAGTCAAACCCAGTCAACATTAGCAACATCAAACTGCATTAGTACAATAGCACCCAACGAACTCGACATGGACATTTTCACACCAATAACACCCACACCCACAAGTACCATCGCAAACATCTCACCCATTTCACAGCTATACAACAGATTTCCTGAGCTCAATGTAATAATCACACCAAAAATACTCAAAAAGTCAGCGCCAGCAAAAAAGTCAACCGAGTAAAAACTTCTTTAACTAGCCCAAAGCACAACAAAAAAGACACCTTATCCATTAAATTAACATGAACTTTTTACTAAACATAAATATACTTCAATGGAATATGCAAGGCTTTGTTAATAATAAATTCGCACTCGAAGCTATAGTCGCTAAACACAATCCCGATGTTATAGCTTTACAAGAAACAAACATAATAGATCAAAATACAAACATGCTTCACCTACCAAGATACAACGCATATAGTCACAACAAAGATTATTCATACGCCAAGTCCGGCGCAGCAATTCTAGTTAAGCAAAATATTAATATACAAGATCACAAAACTTCCAAAAACAACTTGTTGTTTCACACTTTAACTATAAATGGAAACGCACAACTTCATATAACTAATATATATAAAGAATGTGACGTTTGTCTTACTCCGGAAATGATCAATAATATTCCTAAGTACAGCTCAGGGCATCACTTGATTGTCGGAGACTTCAATTCACAAAGCCCCTTGTGGGGCTCAAATCACACATCACGTAGCGGCATAATCTGGGAAAATTTTTCAGACGACAGAGGACTTATTATATTGAATGATGGGCCACCCACTTTGCTTACTACAAAAAATACACTGACAGCCGTTGACGTCTCCATGGCCACTGCGGACCTAGCTCCCACTCTTACCTGGAAATACCTGCCCAATCCAGTAGCAAGCGACCATTTTCCTATTTTTATATACAACCGGATAGAGAAGCATTGCAAACGACTCATACCTAAATTTTTAGACAAAAAAGCCGATTGGAACAAATTTTACAGGAAAACAAATCTGTACTGTCACGACTACGATGAATCTAACAACGTTAACAAGGAAGCAGCGCAAATTAAACGAATTATGAGAAGAGCAGCGAATGAAGCAATGCCCCATAACAAGCAGCAACCACATCGCTGTAGTCCAATATGGTTCAATTCAGAAATTGCCAAACTTATACATAAAAAAACATCGCGTGGAAGCGCTTCAAGGATCAGAGGAGTCAGTCCAACAGCTCCAGCTATAGACAAATATGCGCCAAAGTTAAATGGACATGCAAAGAGTTTTAGCCTTTAGAAGTGCTGGAACAATTTTCTCAACTCATTAAACCCAGAAATGGACACTAGAATTCCATGGCAAAAAGTTAATAGCCTGAGGGCAGGGAAAACTGACATATTTCCAAACATACTGTTGCAATCCACTGTTATCACCCATCCAGCTGACATTGCCAACACACTAGCCGACACCTGGAGTCAAATAAGCGCCAACAACACCTTTAAAACCGAAATAATCACAGAAAAAATCAATTTTAAAATTTCTGACCTATTAGACCAGAAGCCCTGTCTTACGAATAGCATTAGAGAGATTTCAATACTAGAACTCAAAGCAGTACTCAAAGGCGCAAAAGGTTCCAGCCCCGCCACGGATAAGTTGACCTACTCTATGCTAAAAAATATCTCTCCCAATCTTCAAGGGCGTATATGCCGACTATTCAATAAAATTTTAACAACAGGTATAGTACCACATGACTGGAAACACGCAACACTAATACCGATTCCAAAGACAGGCAAAAGCCCAAACCACATAGAAGGATATCGACCCATATTCCTTCTACCAGTAATTTAAAAAACCTTTGAAAAAATAATTGCGAACCGACTAACGTCTTGCCTGCAGAACGTGATTTGTACAGAACAACACGCTTTCCTGCCCAAACGTGGTGTACATACTCTATGCCATCAACTCGAAAGCAAGTTAAAAGAAAACCTGGCTAACAAAAAGTACAGCGTTGTTTTGTCTGAAGATCTGGAAAAAGCCTTTGATCGAGTAATAAGTGTGTTCGTTATCAAACAGCTTCACGAATGGGGCATCCCAAAAAAACTTCTTGAAGTAATTCGGTCCTTTCTTTCGAACCGACAAATTACAACTCGGATAGACGGCTACTTCTCTCAAAAACACCGACTGGAAAATGGACTTCCGCAAGGGTCACCACTTTCTGTTGTGTTATATAATATTTGCATAAACTCACTCGTTCTAAAACTAAAAAAATCCGAAGGAATAGACTTCCTCGGAATATACGCTGACAATATTCTAGCCATATCTTCAGGCACTCCAAGCGAGGTTCGCAAACACATTGAAGCATTGGACCAAACCATCAACCATTGGGCGAAAAGCAGGGGGGCAAATGTCCCTGTGGACAAAATCGAAGCCTTACATGTATGCCGCAAGCAAAAGTGCCCAGCGACGGCAATAAAACTAAGAAACACAAATATCCAGATCCAAAATAGTATACGAATACTTGGCCTAGTTTTCTCAAAAATGCTTCTTTGGAATGAGCAGACGAAACACATCGTGAACAAACGCAACAAAGTCAACAACCTGATTAAGTGAATCTGCTCCCGTAAAAAAGGTCCACATATAGAAACAGCCATCAACATATGCCAGTCACTAACAACCGGCATACTACAACATTGTATTACGATCTATGGATGGACATCAACAACCAACCTAAGAAAAATAAACAGCGCTTTAAACAAATGCTTCAGATCAGCTACCGGCGCCCTCCTTTCAAGACGCACTAAGTTGAAGCACGCTATCGCGACTTCCAAGAAACCCGGAAAAAGAGCGCCGTTAAACTAGCAGCTACAGCAATAACCTCAACACAAGCAAGTCTGCATGACCTCTTTTGGAAGTATCTAGAATACAAGAAAAATAAAACTTCAAGCTGTAACATGTGTAGCATTAAACATACCAACGATCTATTAAATGATCTCAGGATACCTATCCCCGCAAAGCCACAAGCACTTCGAAATGCCAACAACCAATTAATAGAAATAGACACTGAACTTAACCGGCACACTAAAAACACAACCAGCGCCGCAGAATACCACCAACTACTTCGTCATAAAAGTTCTACGTTTACACCGGAAATGGCCTTGTACGTAGATGGCTCCTTTCTAGAAGGAACAACATCTTACGCAGTGGTTCAAAAAAACGAAAACGGTTTCTCCGTCGTGCAACAAAGCATCCTCCCACTACACTCCGGAATATTTCATCCCGATCTAAGAGCCATTCAGTGGGCCTCGCAATATGCAGCAAAATCAAACCGTAAAACGCTAATATGCTCAGATAGCTTAGGTGCTATCAAAGCACTTGCCAGCAAATGCTACAGCAATTTCAACTTGGTCTTGAGCCAACTACGAAAACCAACAAAAGTCCTCTGGGTACCAGGGCATACGGGTATACCAGGTAATGAAGCCGCCGACGTAGCAGCAAAAGACGCGCAAACCCGCCCACTCGTGTATGAATGCCCATCCTTCCACACATTAATAACATGTTGCTACTCAGCATTAAGCTCAGAAAATAAAGTGACGACCTGGAACAACTCAACCTCATTTCTCAAGAAGCACAATAAAGCACATACAAGACCATATTACGACACCCAACTTTCCCGGCAGGACTGCATAACATTCCTCAGGGTTAGGCTGGGAACAACCCGTTTCTCCACCAAGCACCTATACACTAATCGCCAACCACTCTCCTGTTCATTCTGCTCCACAACGCAGACTGTAGAACATATGGTATCACACTGTCCTTCTTCAAAGTCTGGACAAAAAATTCACAAGCTTATGGATTGCACAAAAAAAGACAACATCGTAGAAATAAAAAATATCCTATCCATCCACAACTTAATTCAAGATACTTAACCACAAATAACGACACTGGTGCACAATGGCTTCGTCGCCCGGCACCATGCAGTATTTTATAAATTAATTTGTAAAATATGGATTCATAATAATAATAATAATAATTTATTACCGGCCGGCCAATCGCCTTGTATGTTTCCAATAACGTTTCTTTGTCTTTGCCCCAAGAGCTGCCGGCGAGCGACTTGACGACATTGTTGCGGCTCTGTACTCTATTGGCGATAGCGGTAGTGTGCGCGGAGAAGAGAGCAGGGTGTCGAAAGTCACCCCCAGAATCTTCGGGTGATTAACCGTCGGAATGGGGGTCCCATCAATATGGATGTTGAGATCCAACCTGGCCTCCTTCGTCCAGGTGGTAAAGAGGGTCGCCGAGGACATAGCAGGGGACAGCGCCAGGCTTCTGCTAGTAAAGAAATGGGCAAGGCCGGAGAGATATCCGTTCACCTTATAACACAGGCTGTCAATTACATTGCCGGTTGCCATTATCGAGCAGTCACCAGCATAGGAGACAATTGTGACTCCCTCTGGCGGTTGAGGGAGCTTGGAGATGCAGTGGTTGAACAAGAATGGAGACAGGACGACACCCTGCGGTACCCCTTGTTTAATCCTCCTTAGTGTAGATATTGAGTCTCTGAATAATACCGATGATTGACGACCAAATAGGTAATTCGCGGTCCACCGTTTCAGTTACCGCAGGAGAGTCGATGCTTCCACGCCAGCTAGTAGCGTGGAATGACTAACTGTGTCAAAAGCTTTTGACAAGTCCAACGCTACTAGGACGGCTCCCGCAGGGGCGGTTTTGGTTAAGACCCCGGTTCACCTGTGTGTTTATGGCATTAAGTGCTGTTGTTGTGCTGTGCACTTTCCGGAAGCCATGTTCATGCTTAGCCGACCCAAGGCGTATGTGCAGTATGGGAGGAGTAGGCCCTCAAGTTTCTTTACCACAGGCCGGCTTCCCTGGCTTCAGCAGTGGGACCACCCTCCCAGCCTTCCAGGTGTCAGGAATCATGAGGGTGGCCATTGACAGGTTGAGGATTCCTGTGAGGAACTCAACTCCCGCGGGGCCTAAATTTTTCAGCATCAACACGCTTAGCCCGTCAGGGCCAATGGCCTTGGAGGCTTTCGCCTTCTCGATGACCTCCTTCTTGCCACAAGTGAAGGTAAGAGGCGCGCTGTTGTTCGGTAGTTTTCGCAGCCTTCTGGCCACCTTCCGCTTGGCCCTATCCCCCGAAGGATGCAGTATGAATTGTCGGCAAAAATAGCTCGCGCATCTCTTCGGGTCCGACGAGGCACGATCCCCGAATGAAATTTCCACTCGGTCGTCGCGCTTCGTCGGGTTGGATAAGGACTTCACGGTGGACCAGAGCTTACCAACACCCGTGATCAGGTTACAGGACTTCAGATGTTCCTCCCACTTGTTCCGCTTATTTTGGTCCACCAGCCTCCGAATCTCCACATTTAAATCCTGGATGTTCGGATTTCGGGGATCGGAGCGGCGAGGGTGGTCGCGTTCGTTCGCTAGGGCGACCGCTTGGGCCGAGAAGTTGGGATGGATCTCAGGGATCCTCCCTGCCGGGATAAAGCGAGCCGCAGTAGACGCAACCACCTTGCGGAACTTCTGTTCACCTTTGCGAACGTCAGTGGTGTGGGAAGAGATCTAAATGCATTTTCGGTGAACTCCGCGAACCTGACCCAGTCAGCCTTTTTAAAGTTGATATAGGTCCGGTGGTCCGCGGAGACAAAGTTGGCAGGTCTGTCAATCGAGATGATTATGGGTAGGTGGTCTGATGCAAGCGATAGCATAGGTCGCCACGTTATGCTATTTATCAGACCTGCGCTAGCTATTGTTAGGTCAGGCGAGCTGTTGCAACTACCCATAATCCTAGTGGGGGCATCATCGTTCATCGTGCAGAATGTCGAATCGTCTATCTGCTCTGCCAAATCATTTCCCCTATGATCAGCTAGTAGGCTTGAATGCCAGAGATCGTGGTGCGCGTTGAAGTCACCAACTACCAATCGGGTTTCACCTCTGAGGAGCGCACCTATGTCAGGGTGATATCCTGCCGGGCTGCAGGTGACCGGAGGTATATAAATATTAAATATTTCGAGCTCGACATCGCCTGACCGGAGAGCTATTTCTTGACATTCTAAGGTAGTGTCCCTGCGGTCGATGTCTTCTTCAATAAGACGATACTGCACAGTGTGATGGGTGATGAATGCTAAGCCACCACCATTACCTCGCTCGCGATCCTTACGATGCACATTGTAGCCTTTGCAATTCAACAAGGGAGCGTCCATGTTGTGTGCTCCTCTGAACCGTAGAGGTTCTGACGGTGCAAGGCACCGGTGCACTTGGTGCAACTAAGGGGGCCGTAGAGGCTGTGGGCGCCGTAGGGCGCGAACAACATGGGGCCACATAGGTTGTGGACCACTCCTTATGAGTCTTAAGGCCTGAGCAGACCTCGAGATGGCTTCATCCGTCGCACGAATTACACCTTACCGAAGTGGAGTTCGGATGGAACTTTTTCTGGCAAACGCAGCAAAAATAGGTGTCTGGACCAGGGTTTGGCTCAATGCCAGCCCTGAGCAGAAGGAGGTGAAGCAACCCTGCTGCAAGGAGTTGCTCCAGAGGAGACAGACGACTTATGGGGTAGGCCAATCTAAACAGGGTTAGATCGCCGAAACAACAGTCCTTGGCCGGGTAAAACCTGGGTCATTCCGGTACGTAGAACCGACTGTCGTGGGAATGTCTTTCTGTTGTTATGTGTTTTCGATACGTTTTCGCTTAAAGTACCGAGTGGCAATATCGCAAACTCCATAATTTGTGAAGAGTGCACAAAGAGTTTATGAAGAGTTGGTGTCATCAAATGTCAATCACAAAGCTGAAAATACAAAAGTTTCGAAACAGCTGAGAATTTACTTCATATTCAAATAATATTGCTATGTGTAAACGTCTTAAAAACTTAAATCTATTTTAGTAATGGAAGCAAACAATTCTGTTTTAAAAAATGCTCTTCTCGCCGTTTGTATTACCGCTTCCTGTTTTTTGTTGGTTTGTCGACATGTAGACCCATTTTGTCCAAGAAAAGTTTTGAACTTCCTCTTCTTTTTTTCTATTTGCTGTGTGTGTTCCTTGCTTCTAGCTTGTCATATTTTTAAATCAAATTTTTAAGAAAGATGAAGGACAAATTCGAAACAACGAATCCATGCATGCAATGGGCTTATCCCTTACTGCAAACTATCTGCTCTAGGTCTTGGTGGTTTCAAGTCCTTAATTGACATAAACATCTTTGCTACGGCACCGCAAATGGCCCAAACTTGTGTAGATTTCGTATTAGTTACAACGTTTAAAGCTTTTCCATCTATAAGTGTCATGTTAAAAGTATAACTTATTAGAAATCTTGTTTCATTTGAAAATTATATTGCAATGATTTAAGGTTAGATATTTCGAGATCTAAACTCTTTTTCCCATTTAAAAATTGCTCTTTCGGTTATTTAACGAGTTGAATTTAAAGTGGTCAAAAAATTGTCTAGATTGTGAAGTAGAATGCCACCAAATAATTTTACAAGACTGCGTTACTACGTCACAAGCAACGATTGGTCAAATGACTAGAGCTTTTTCAAAAAAATTGTTCTTTAAATAAGCTATGTATGCCCACTTGAGTCACCAAATCCATAGCTTAAAAAGAATGATATTTTATGTGCGGGAGTTTGATTATCTCCATTAAACTGAAGTATGTAGAACGTCTTCTTGGTGCAATAGAATTCTTTTGACCGTGTGCTCAATCAAATTTTGTAATGGAACAACTGCTGCAGTGTCTGTGATTTGTATTCCATTAGGTCAACATTGTAATTTACACTTCATTTATTTATTACACAGTACGACAAAATCAGATTTTTAGGCTAAAATAAAGGTTAGATATGGTTCATTGTGTGAGTGTGTGTGCGTGTTCCTAGGCTCTAGGGCGCCCTCGTGCAATGAAGAGCGGTGGCGATCTTGGCGCGGAAACATTTTAATTTGAATTAAATTAAACTTGGCCCAAACAGTATGGTTCATATAAAAATGTTATTAAAAGTACGTTAAGTAAATTTAACATTTTTCATGTGTACCAACCACTGGCGTATTGTGTTATGATAGGAATCAATTGAACTTTTTGCGAAAACCAAAAGTCGAAAATTGGCTTTTATTCCTCAATATATCAATTTTGAACCATAGTGCGATGTACCGAAAAATATTACTTCAGTTTTAACTTTATCTGTGAATCCAACACTAGTTGTGGGAATATGTTAATGAAGAGGAAGCAATGCACATCGGCATATTTCTTTAATTTTAATTTATGCCTTGCACTGATTTCTACTCGTAAGTATTTAGTTCTAGAGGTTAAACCAAACTGCTGTGTGGCCGGTATTATTGTTTACAAATCTATACTTTTGAGTTCTAGTTATAGTTTACTTTTAGGGGTGCTCGTCCTTATTGCAGTTATACGTTCGTCGTGGTTTTCTCATATTACCTAATACAACCTGGCCTCGAACTCAATAAATTACAATTATTTCTAATACTCGTATGTAAGGCCAAAAATAATAACTGCAATAAGGACGAACACGCCTAAAAGTAAACTATAACTACAACAAAAAACTTATAACAAAAATACCCAGTACGCTGTTAAGAACATAGTCGACGTCACACTTAATAGCGGTATGGTTAGATATATAGATAATGAGAAAGCAATCGATGCCACACGGTTAGCGTGACTGAGTGGTTGCGTGCTCGCCGAGCATCTCCGTGTACCATTGTAAAGTCTAGAAAGAAAGAAGTCTGATGAGGAGATGTGGTGATCACCGAAATAGCAGTTATAACTTCTACCACTCTGAAAAATGTTTGTTTTCTCATATTATTCCATAATGAAACCTGGCCTCGAGCTCAATAAATTACACTGATTTTCATCAATTTAACATATATTTCATACAATCGTAAATTTTATTAACAAACAATATTTTAAATACAATACCAAACCACTGTATTTGGGACTCAACCAATCCGGCTAACCAAATTGAGAGCTTTTCGAAATTTAGATCCAAAAGGAATCTAAACTTTGAGCTTTTCGGGTGTTATTTTGTTAACTTCAAAAACACTACCTTCTTTTAAAGATTTTTTGAGCCTATGGGAGTAAGTGCTTGTTCTCACAACAGGTACGCGTCAATATTTCAGTGTGAGGACGTTCAAACCAATTTTCTGAACCGTTTTTGTTATTACATCTAACGGGATTTGCATAAAGTTATATAAAGCCTACTTGTTTAGTGAACTTCAGTAGTTAAGAGTCAGTCAGATATATGCATGTACATAATTATGTACTGATATATGAATTAAAACATTAAGATTCCGTTTAGAGAACATCATATGAATTGAATTAAAAATGGGAGCCTTTAACCCACCACAAAGTTATCATATATGAGGGCAAAATAATTAAAATCACCCATCAAAAAAGGGGAAAAATTCTCAAATATGAGTCCAACAAACCTCGTTGGGCTGCCTTGTGGTGTTAGATGGCTGTCCCACTATGGGCGTAAGCGGCTGCGAACCTCGACTGCAAGGAGGAAATTAATCACCCAACCAATCACGAGTGGTGCGCAGGTGCGATTACACCTGACTGATGATGGATTCCGGTATATCCTGACCTGACACACGGCATAGACTGTGTGGGGTACCAGGAGCTGGTGGAGAGGAGCGACAATGTTGTTGTTGTGTGCGCTTTTGAACCGTGGAGGTTCTTCCGGTGCTGGTAGGCACCGGTGCACTGGGTGTTGCTATGGGAGCCGTAGAGGCTATGGCCGGTACGTAGAACCCACTGTCTTGAGAATGTTCGCAGAGTTCACTGAGGGCGCCTTTAGTGCTCTTCCCGCTCCAACGATGTTCGCTCCGGCGAACCAAAGTTCCGTAAGGTGATCGCGGCAGCAGATGCACGCTTCTTCCCGGCCGGTAGGATTTCCGAAAACCGTTCGAACTTCCCGGCCGAAGCGGCTGCCCTTGCAAACGAGCGCGACCACCCTTGCCATGCCGATTCCTGCAACCCTTACGATAAGGATTTAAACGTGGAGCTTCGGAGATAGGTAGACAAAAATAATCGGGGCAAGTGCGAAGAGCATTTGAGGGCCTGTGACCTCACCACGGGTGTGGGTAAGCATGGTCGACCGTAAGGTCACTGTCCAACCTGCCGAAGACTTATGGCCGTGTGGAGATTTCATTCGGTGACCATGCTTCGTCCGACCCGAAGAGATGCGCGAGCTTATTTAGCCGGCCATTTATTTTGCATCCCTCGGTGGACAAGGCCAAATGTGAAATGTCCAGGAGGCACTGCCAAAGACAAGCGCGGCCCTTAGCTTCACCAGTGGGGCAGTTAAGGAGGCCATCGGGATGACGAACCCCTCCAAAGTCGACGGGAGAAGCCTACATCACCAGCATCTTCAACCTCTCCATCTCTTCACTCATCATCCCTGATGCATGGAAGGTGGGCAGGGTTATACCGCTACTGAAACCAGGGGAGCCGGCAGATAAGGGTGATTCTTATCGGCCGATTTCCCTCTCTTCACCAGCCTCCTTCACACACCGCCTCTGCCGGGCGCTGCCTCAGCACAGTTTCCGGAAAGTGCACAGTACAACAACAGCACTTAACGCCAAAAACGCGCAGATGAACTGCTGCCGTATCCGTAAGCGTCCCTGTGAGAGAACCGTCCTAGTAGCTTTAGATTTGTCCAAGGCTTTTGACACTGTCTCCCACGCAGCGCTTTTAGCCGACGTGGAGACAACAACTCTCCCACAGGGGTTGAAGCGGTGGACTGCCAATTACCTGTGTGGTCGACAGTCATCAGTATGCTTTAGAGATGCTGATTCCAAACTAAGAAGAGTTAAACAGGAGCCTCGAGAATGGCTACTGTCAATGCTATTGATGACATGTGAACAGTTATCTCTCTGATCTTGACCACTTCTTCACTGATCGCACTATGTCGTTATCCCCTAATAAGTTCTCGGCGACCTTATTCACCTCATGGGGAAAAGGCCGGTCTGGAACTCAACATCAATGTTGGTGGCACTCCCATCCAACGGTTAACCACCCGAAGATCTTGAGAGTGACCTTCTTCTCTCCTTTTCAGCGCACACAACCGCAGTCATCAATAAAGTACAGAACCGCAACAAAGCCCTCAAGTCGCTCACCGGCAGCACTTGGGTTAAAGACAAAGAAACGTCGTTGACAACATACAAGCGTTCCCACGACAGTCGGTTCTACGATACCGGAACGACCCGGATTTACATATATCCGGCCCAGGACTGTCACCTCAGCAGCATTCCCGAACATTTGATGGGGAATATTTTATGCTGCTACAACAGCGATTGGTCGGCCGGTTGTAAACCATGCTGCTCCAATCTGGACGCCGGGGACTAGTAGGACTCAGTGGACGAAGCTGCAAACCTGTCAAAATGCCCCACTCTGGACTGTAACGCGATGTCTTCTGATGTCTTCGTGAACTCAAGGACGATATCCATTCGTTCACCAGTCAACCACTGGATCAGATGGCGTATAGACATGCTCTGAACAGCATTCGCCAATCGTCAATTACCTCCTTTATGAACTCTCGCCCATGCTGTCATTGGAGTCAATCTACCATCCATAGCAGACGAAGAGCTTCAGCCCCCTCGAGAATCCCACGTCAGTCTAACCCAACTAAGATCTGAATATTGTGGCAGGTTGAACTCCAATTTATCCAGCTTCTCAGTGCTGTAAGCTCAGCCTGAAAGAATTTACAGTGATCAGGCAGTCGAAATCTGTGTTTAGGCGAGAGATACTGATTGCAAATCCCACTTCCAACTCTACCGTCCAATTTAGAGCCGTCAGTGCAAATTAAAGAGGTGCTGGTATAACACCCGATAACTGCGTCATCCACCTGGTTACTCGTCGGAGGAATACGTGTGGTGAAACGGGTTGCCTGCGCGATAATTGAAGTGATGTGATCAGTTCGCATAAAGTTTGCAGAGCATCCGTGTAGCTTTCTACATACATCTGCCGGCAGAACATTTAGTAGGACTCTGGTGGGCACAGAAGGTAATGCTCCTATAACTAGCATACACGCCCCCCTTGGTACCCTGCTAAATTTGCCCTTAATTATAGATTTCTCCACCGGTGACCACGATACTGGAATTCCGTAGAACAGAATAGGGCATATCTAATATCTAATGTGAGGTTTGATACCCCACTTTTTACCTTCAACTACGGAAGCTGGAACTTGGGCATTCAACCTGCATACTTTCGATCAGGTTCTCTCAATACCGAGAGTATTGTGAAGTAATTCACTTAGCACCTGAGGGCGCTTGCCCACTGACGGCAGGTCCAAGTCGTCCGCGTGAGCTATGGCTTGACGGAATGTGTCCTGGAGGCGTAAAAGCAGATTGTTCATTGAGAGATTCCAGACTAGCGGGGATAGGACTCCGCGCTGTGGCACCCCGCTAATTGCGTATCTCGTGATGGCTCCTCCCATATCTCCGAATAAATCGTTCTTGTGCCGGGAAGGAGATTAATAAATTCAATCGATTGTTATTCGAGTTCAGCTCCGGTAAGGTGTTAATGAAGGTTCCTTCGATATCAAGGAAAGTCCGTAAGTCAGTAGATCCCTATAGCGAACAGCGCACATATGCATCGGAGCCAATGACGATAGGAAACTTCCTGTTGTTGCCCTCTTTTATCGCGTCTTGTAACCGACTTCGTGGAATAATATTATGGTCGTGCGCCATTATGTGGAACCAACCAGAGTGGTTTGTACGAATACTCCACGCTCACACTCACCGTATCCTCATCAATGTCCTGTGAAATAAGAAAGTAAGAAATAGTTTTCATTATTAAAAAGCATGCTCTTATCTTACCAGCCACTGGGTCCACCACCACGTGGTATTCAGCAGTATTAAGGACAAATATGAGCTCCTCTTCTTTTTTATTGAGGTGCAGAATTTGGGTGGTCTCCATTGGCTCATCGTGCTACAGCGCTTCGACGATAGTCTCGTCCGTATCGTCAGACTCCGAGGACAGAACTTGGTCCTCCGAGCTCGTTGTTCAACGACCGAAGACGGATCCGACGATAGCGGACTCGAGTACGCTGCAGTCGTTGGAAGAGTGCTTTCGCTCGAGTCATTACCCTCGTTGTCTATTTTACCGTCCTGTGTTTGCCGATTTGCCGTTCTTCGGGGTCTTAAGGGTGATAGAGTGAAAACAACATTCTTGTAGGGCCAGCATCGATTCCTCGTTTATAACGAGAGTTATATATCCTTCCTATCTTGTATTTGCAGTTTGTTATTAGATATTTGTATGAGCTACAGAATCTCATCAGGGTCTCAGGCCCTTGTGCGGGGTATACTAGAAATCTTATTCCTATGAACCTCCACGAGATCGGCGCTTGCTCATAGTCCCCCCAACCCCGAAATTTCTTCCTTGTACAGGGTCGCCGACCTGTCGTCCGCACAGGACACTATCTTGATACGGCCTTGGAAGAGGCCAGTACCACGTTTTACTGGTGCAAGGCTAGGATTTCGCCGAGAAATCTTTTAGGCCTTGCAGAGTCCCACTAGTACACGCCGCCAGTTCTCCGCCGTGAGGTTCCCATCTGGATGTGCTCTGTTCATAATGATCAGAACCAGATGACACCTGGTGACTTCGCTAAATGCCCTACGAGCCCGTAAAGGGTTATTCGGACTGGAGCCATTTGAGAGTGTCTTTTGACCTATTGGATTTCGCGAGGGTCATTTTACAGCTTCGCTCTCTCTGCTATTGGATAACTGAGGACGGCATCCGACCACTTCTGGAGCTTGTCGAAGCATTGTTAATGTTCAACCAGCCAGCCATAGCTAAGGATTTAAATCGACTATTGGCGCTGCATTACCAAATGCGTTGAATACTCAAGCCCCGCTTGTTGGCATGGTTCGTGGCACTCGCCGAAATGATACTACAGCACTTTTGTGTACCGAGGGGACCGTGCAGTGCTTCAACACCTGCACACAGCATTACACGCTCATCCAGTACATGATGCTGAACTGTCAGTATGGATCGATGCTTCTAGGTTTGCCCCTGGCGCTCTACCGAATAAAGGTTTGTTTTGTGACACTTCGACTAGTCGTGGCGAAAGCCTTCGTCTACCGTCTGCATTATACGAAGAGGGCAATATATGAAGAACTTTCGAAAGGGTTCGACTCACAAATCAGAAGGTTCTCGTCCACTTGTGTTTAAAAAGCTGCTGATAGGTATTTATCCGCGATGACCTACTCCGTACAAAGGACATACAAGGTTATTCGTTAAACGCCGGCTTACAAGTACAGTTACAATTTTTATTACAGAAGCAATTTTGTTTGCAATTGAAGTGCACTTAATAGATCGACCTTTTAGTATTTTTGAAAATAACGGCCAAAAAAACTCCCCGGACTCGAAATTCACTTTCCTTGGGTAAAAATACGTGGACTATGGATCGTAATAGTACCAGAATCGCGATGATGCTTTGAAATTTTCTCAACACCATACAATTTGACCCACCCTTATGTGATATACACAGGTACATAGGTATATAATTATATATAAATACTTGTTGCCCACCATAATATAAAAAATAACTTCGATGCTTTCCATTTCCAGACAACCGGTCAGGTACAAGCATGATTTTTAATTTCGACCAAACTCAAATACATTGTTTGTTGGTCCAAATAATGAGACACGTATTTTTTCTTTTGGCTCGGAAAAATTTTTCGGCCGAATTAAACGCGATTTTGTTTTTCATACAAAAATCGATTATTCAAGTTGACAGTGAGAATTTTTTTTTTAAATGCCCATAACTTTGTCAAAATTCAATGGATTCTAACAATGTTTTTACTAAAATGTCAGTTTTTTAAACATTTATTTTCTCAAAAAGTGTATTATTTTTTCTCTGAAACTTTTTCACCGGGAAATAGACACTTTGAACTACAATCAGTATAAATCACCAATAGCAAAGATTTTTTTTTTCGGAGTTATGATTTTTTGTAGATATAATTCGTTTTTGTGGTACATGCTAAAATGTAATCAGTAATTTTCACTTAAAAAATTGAAATGATGAATAACAATCAAAGTGCTGAATAATTGCAAGCTTCCTTAAATCAAATTTTATGTGTAGATCGCTTTATGCACTGATAGAAGTAAAATATCTTTATTTCGTAACTGTTATTATTTATTTCGTAAACTGTGCGGTAGACAGTGTGTTTTAATATCTATTTGATACACAAAAAACGATCACAACACTACTTTTTGCTGATATATTATATAATAATGTTCCATTAAGTTAAACAATATAAGAATACTACAGTAAAAACATTGCTAGAATCCATTGAATTTTGACAAAGTTATGGGCATTTAAAAAAAAATTCTCACTGTCAACTTGAATAATCGATTTTTGTATGAAAACCAAAATCGCGTTTAATTCGGGCGAAAAATTTTTCCGAGCCAAAAGAAAAAATACGTGTCTCATTATTTGGACCAACAAACAATGTTTTTGAGTCTGGTCGAAATTATAAATCATGCTTGTACCTGAGCAGTTGTCTGGAAATGGAAAGCATCTTCTATTGAATGGAAATTCAAGGAGCTGTCTAAAACTCTATTTAAGTCCCGTTAGACATTATGGTTGTCAAAAGGTTCAAAAAATGTTTAAGACACGCTCGTAATTGAGCATTAGCGCTTACCTACTCTCAGAATGCTTATTCACTTCTACAAGTCTCTACAAACTTTGAAAAAAAGCTAAGTCGTTTGAAGTTTACAAAATAATACTCCAACAAGTAAAGATCACTCTAAGTCGGCGTGGCCCGCCCCTTTTTCCTTATCTTAATAGTATAATTTTCCATTCGATACATTCTGCGTTTTAAAGAAACAAATTTTTTACTAAAAAAAACCTGGTATTAACTACTATTGCGTATATTTAGGCTGGGAGAAAATTTAATTATTGGTCTTGTTGACGAGAAGAGAATTGAATATATTGAGTGTCTACAAAGACGATTCTTATAATGCACGCCAGCGCTCCTTTGCTTTGCTAACTGGAGTAAACGGTAAACATCAAGTGAAGTCAGGTCCTTTTCCACCTAGCTTTTTCAACGAAGAGGAGGCTTAATCTATCAGCGCCATTGGCTGTGTTGATCCTTAGCCGCGTTATTGCTGTCGGAGCGTCGTCGATGTTAATCGAATGCTCGTAATGCTCCTATAACTAGCATACACGCCCCCCTTGGTACCCTGCTAAATTTGCCCTTAATTATAGATTTCTCCACCGGTGACCACGATACTGGAATTCCGTAGAACAGAATAGGGCATATCTAATATCTAATGTGAGGTTTGATACCCCACTTTTTACCTTCAACTACGGAAGCTGGAACTTGGGCATTCAACCTGCATACTTTCGATCAGGTTCTCTCAATACCGAGAGTATTGTGAAGTAATTCACTTAGCACCTGAGGGCGCTTGCCCACTGACGGCAGGTCCAAGTCGTCCGCGTGAGCTATGGCTTGACGGAATGTGTCCTGGAGGCGTAAAAGCAGATTGTTCATTGAGAGATTCCAGACTAGCGGGGATAGGACTCCGCGCTGTGGCACCCCGCTAATTGCGTATCTCGTGATGGCTCCTCCCATATCTCCGAATAAATCGTTCTTGTGCCGGGAAGGAGATTAATAAATTCAATCGATTGTTATTCGAGTTCAGCTCCGGTAAGGTGTTAATGAAGGTTCCTTCGATATCAAGGAAAGTCCGTAAGTCAGTAGATCCCTATAGCGAACAGCGCACATATGCATCGGAGCCAATGACGATAGGAAACTTCCTGTTGTTGCCCTCTTTTATCGCGTCTTGTAACCGACTTCGTGGAATAATATTATGGTCGTGCGCCATTATGTGGAACCAACCAGAGTGGTTTGTACGAATACTCCACGCTCACACTCACCGTATCCTCATCAATGTCCTGTGAAATAAGAAAGTAAGAAATAGTTTCCATTATTAAAAAGCATGCTCTTATCTTACCAGCCACTGGGTCCACCACCACGTGGTATTCAGCAGTATTAAGGACAAATATGAGCTCCTCTTCTTTTTTATTGAGGTGCAGAATTTGGGTGGTCTCCATTGGCTCATCGTGCTACAGCGCTTCGACGATAGTCTCGTCCGTATCGTCAGACTCCGAGGACAGAACTTGGTCCTCCGAGCTCGTTGTTCAACGACCGAAGACGGATCCGACGATAGCGGACTCGAGTACGCTGCAGTCGTTGGAAGAGTGCTTTCGCTCGAGTCATTACCCTCGTTGTCTATTTTACCGTCCTGTGTTTGCCGATTTGCCGTTCTTCGGGGTCTTAAGGGTGATAGAGTGAAAACAACATTCTTGTAGGGCCAGCATCGATTCCTCGTTTATAACGAGAGTTATATATCCTTCCTATCTTGTATTTGCAGTTTGTTATTAGATATTTGTATGAGCTACAGAATCTCATCAGGGTCTCAGGCCCTTGTGCGGGGTATACTAGAAATCTTATTCCTATGAACCTCCACGAGATCGGCGCTTGCTCATAGTCCCCCCAACCCCGAAATTTCTTCCTTGTACAGGGTCGCCGACCTGTCGTCCGCACAGGACACTATCTTGATACGGCCTTGGAAGAGGCCAGTACCACGTTTTACTGGTGCAAGGCTAGGATTTCGCCGAGAAATCTTTTAGGCCTTGCAGAGTCCCACTAGTACACGCCGCCAGTTCTCCGCCGTGAGGTTCCCATCTGGATGTGCTCTGTTCATAATGATCAGAACCAGATGACACCTGGTGACTTCGCTAAATGCCCTACGAGCCCGTAAAGGGTTATTCGGACTGGAGCCATTTGAGAGTGTCTTTTGACCTATTGGATTTCGCGAGGGTCATTTTACAGCTTCGCTCTCTCTGCTATTGGATAACTGAGGACGGCATCCGACCACTTCTGGAGCTTGTCGAAGCATTGTTAATGTTCAACCAGCCAGCCATAGCTAAGGATTTAAATCGACTATTGGCGCTGCATTACCAAATGCGTTGAATACTCAAGCCCCGCTTGTTGGCATGGTTCGTGGCACTCGCCGAAATGATACTACAGCACTTTTGTGTACCGAGGGGACCGTGCAGTGCTTCAACACCTGCACACAGCATTACACGCTCATCCAGTACATGATGCTGAACTGTCAGTATGGATCGATGCTTCTAGGTTTGCCCCTGGCGCTCTACCGAATAAAGGTTTGTTTTGTGACACTTCGACTAGTCGTGGCGAAAGCCTTCGTCTACCGTCTGCATTATACGAAGAGGGCAATATATGAAGAACTTTCGAAAGGGTTCGACTCACAAATCAGAAGGTTCTCGTCCACTTGTGTTTAAAAAGCTGCTGATAGGTATTTATCCGCGATGACCTACTCCGTACAAAGGACATACAAGGTTATTCGTTAAACGCCGGCTTACAAGTACAGTTACAATTTTTATTACAGAAGCAATTTTGTTTGCAATTGAAGTGCACTTAATAGATCGACCTTTTAGTATTTTTGAAAATAACGGCCAAAAAAACTCCCCGGACTCGAAATTCACTTTCCTTGGGTAAAAATACGTGGACTATGGATCGTAATAGTACCAGAATCGCGATGATGCTTTGAAATTTTCTCAACACCATACAATTTGACCCACCCTTATGTGATATACACAGGTACATAGGTATATAATTATATATAAATACTTGTTGCCCACCATAATATAAAAAATAACTTCGATGCTTTCCATTTCCAGACAACCGGTCAGGTACAAGCATGATTTTTAATTTCGACCAAACTCAAATACATTGTTTGTTGGTCCAAATAATGAGACACGTATTTTTTCTTTTGGCTCGGAAAAATTTTTCGGCCGAATTAAACGCGATTTTGTTTTTCATACAAAAATCGATTATTCAAGTTGACAGTGAGAATTTTTTTTTTAAATGCCCATAACTTTGTCAAAATTCAATGGATTCTAACAATGTTTTTACTAAAATGTCAGTTTTTTAAACATTTATTTTCTCAAAAAGTGTATTATTTTTTCTCTGAAACTTTTTCACCGGGAAATAGACACTTTGAACTACAATCAGTATAAATCACCAATAGCAAAGATTTTTTTTTTCGGAGTTATGATTTTTTGTAGATATAATTCGTTTTTGTGGTACATGCTAAAATGTAATCAGTAATTTTCACTTAAAAAATTGAAATGATGAATAACAATCAAAGTGCTGAATAATTGCAAGCTTCCTTAAATCAAATTTTATGTGTAGATCGCTTTATGCACTGATAGAAGTAAAATATCTTTATTTCGTAACTGTTATTATTTATTTCGTAAACTGTGCGGTAGACAGTGTGTTTTAATATCTATTTGATACACAAAAAACGATCACAACACTACTTTTTGCTGATATATTATATAATAATGTTCCATTAAGTTAAACAATATAAGAATACTACAGTAAAAACATTGCTAGAATCCATTGAATTTTGACAAAGTTATGGGCATTTAAAAAAAAATTCTCACTGTCAACTTGAATAATCGATTTTTGTATGAAAACCAAAATCGCGTTTAATTCGGGCGAAAAATTTTTCCGAGCCAAAAGAAAAAATACGTGTCTCATTATTTGGACCAACAAACAATGTTTTTGAGTCTGGTCGAAATTATAAATCATGCTTGTACCTGAGCAGTTGTCTGGAAATGGAAAGCATCTTCTATTGAATGGAAATTCAAGGAGCTGTCTAAAACTCTATTTAAGTCCCGTTAGACATTATGGTTGTCAAAAGGTTCAAAAAATGTTTAAGACACGCTCGTAATTGAGCATTAGCGCTTACCTACTCTCAGAATGCTTATTCACTTCTACAAGTCTCTACAAACTTTGAAAAAAAGCTAAGTCGTTTGAAGTTTACAAAATAATACTCCAACAAGTAAAGATCACTCTAAGTCGGCGTGGCCCGCCCCTTTTTCCTTATCTTAATAGTATAATTTTCCATTCGATACATTCTGCGTTTTAAAGAAACAAATTTTTTACTAAAAAAAACCTGGTATTAACTACTATTGCGTATATTTAGGCTGGGAGAAAATTTAATTATTGGTCTTGTTGACGAGAAGAGAATTGAATATATTGAGTGTCTACAAAGACGATTCTTATAATGCACGCCAGCGCTCCTTTGCTTTGCTAACTGGAGTAAACGGTAAACATCAAGTGAAGTCAGGTCCTTTTCCACCTAGCTTTTTCAACGAAGAGGAGGCTTAATCTATCAGCGCCATTGGCTGTGTTGATCCTTAGCCGCGTTATTGCTGTCGGAGCGTCGTCGATGTTAATCGAATGTTAGTACCCTTGTCTTAAAACCTTCCGTAAAAAGCCGCGCTTTTCCTGTTGGCTAGCATCTCAAGCTCTTCGCACTCACGTATTTCGGCCTCTCTTTCCTTCCTTTGTATAGTACGTCTCTCTTCTTTTCTCAACTCCCGCTAGAGCTGTCAAACATCTCGCGTTGCAGCCGATCGTAGCGTGGCCTTGTAGGTAGCTTTCTTCTTTTATGCGACGGTGCGACATTCCTCATCGTACCAGTTGTTCTTTTGGGCTCGCCGGTGCTACAGACTACCATGTTTGGAGCCCCGGCAAAGTCGACGAAAGATTTCTTCATTACTTACCCGGGCATTGAAGGCGCCTTAAGTACGTACGAACTTAATTTTGTTTATGACTATGCCACATAATTTTTATCAAATTAAGCTGCAACTAACAGTAACTTCTATTTTTTGTTTAAGAATTTTCTTTATAATTTGAGCTTGTATGCAAAGATCTCATGATTCGGAATGTTACATCAATTTTTCATCTACCGCTGTTTATGAAGGTTTCAACTTCAGCTATTATATTACTTCACAATGAGAAAATGTTAATCTTATTTATTTTGTAACATCGATGAATTATTTTAAATTGTTTTCCAACTTTTTTTGTTTTCTTCTTCCGTGGGTTTATTAATTCCAATACAGGATATTTAACAAATCTTTAAAGGCGATAATGCGGCGTACAATCCAATGGCAATCCACCGCCAAAGAAAGAAGAAGGAGTGGCCAAAGTTGTCAAAGGAAACCCCAACCCCCTGGGTATGCCAGAGTGTTATATCAAACGCTAAAATATCTCCCAACTCCTCAATTCGATCTATGACACAGGCATCTGCCCGCAAAGTTGGAAAACGCAGATATTGTAGCCATAATAAAACCAAAAAAGCCTTTAGATTTAGTACGCAGTTATCGGCGAATATCCTTACTGTGTCCTTGCAAAGAATAATAATAACGGGTGTTTTTTTAGACTGATAGAACTTTCGATAGAGATAGCTGTCACTTGACACCCGGTAAATGACATTTCGTTTTGAGATTTCGGTTCAGTAAGCATTGACAAATCATCATGGACAGAATGACGCATGAAACTCTCGAGCCATCATTGCATCCTGAAAAATGCACCGTATGGTGTGGTTTACATGCTGGAGACATCATCGGTCCTTATTTCTTTAAAAATGAGGCCGGAGCGAATATTACTGTCAATCGTGATCGTTACAGATCAATGATTATTTGTTTCCAAATTTGCTTAACATCGACCTGCAAAAATTTTGGTTCCAACAAGACGGTGCCACGCCTCATACTGCCACTCGAGCTATCGATTTGTTAAAAAAGCAATTTGGCGATAACATTTTGTCAAAAAATGGTACAGTGAATTGGCCTCCAAGATCATGCGACTTAACCCCATTGGATTATTTACTTTGGGGTTATGTAAAGTCTCTGGTTTACGCTGATAAACAATTGAAGCTTTGGAAGCCAACATAACTCGTGTTTTTAACGAAATACGCCTACAGTTGCTCCAAAAAGTGGTTCAAAATTGAACTGATCGCATCCGATTCACCAAAGCTCGTCGTGGCGGACATATTCCAGAAATCGTTTTAAATATTAAATGTAATGAAAATATCTTTTAAATAAAAACAAAATTGGCATCATACTCGGATAGGATAAGCCCTTATTCATCCCAATCTCTTGCCGTGTGTGGCCATAAAGCAGTGTCCGGTTATTGCCCCAACCATTAGTCTGAGAGAAGGTCGGTCAAGGCGAATCAGCGCTTTGGATCGCGTTATGTCAACCTTTGGCCAAACTTGTCTGGTAGTTCCACAAGTCGGTTCCATGGCCCACCTGATATTCACCTCCTCAATGAGTTTTGTCCTTAAACTGTGTTTGCAGGAGGTTAGAGATATGCCCGCTTCTAGATCAGCATTTATCATAGGAAATTCCGTGCATTTTCTTACCAACTCGTCTGCCGCGCAATTGCCGGGAATGCCACTGTGCCCAGAGACCCATGTCATAGGCACGAAATGCTTAAACGCGAGCAGATTGAAAGAATTTCTGCATTTTAGGGCAACTTTGGCCGTTGTTTTGTGAGAATTAAAAGACTTAATAGCCGCTTGACTGTCTGAGTATATAATTTAGGTTTGTCTGTAGGATTGGACACTGTCAGACACTGAGTAGCCCCCATTACGGCATTGCCTGAAAAAGGCTACAGTGGTCCGGTAAGCGAAAGCTGACGTCCGGCGCTAATTTGTTGGAGTGCATACCGCTGCTCACTTTTTCATTCAGCTTGGAACCATCTGTAAAGACAGCCAGCGACTCTCGGTCTTGGTCTATGACATCTTCTCATTCATTCCTCCCTGGCCTTCTAATGTAATCTATCTTCCTTAGTGCATTCGAAAGAGCTTCCAGGACCTTTGTATGCCCGTAATTTAGCTCTTTCCACGGCTGGGTCACGTTAAGACTGGCGGCACTACGGTCGCCCTTAAATTTACCATACGGGCCCACCGACGGAAGATTTTAAATTACTTCCAGAGATTTAGTTGGTGAAGAGGGTCGTGCTCCCGTGACCAGCATAGAAGCCGTGCGCTGTACTCGCTCCATCTTGGCTTTTGACAAGGTTTTGCATAGCGCTAGCCACCAGACGCTAACCCCGTGCAATAGAATAGATCTTATCACTGGTGTACATGCGGTATATTAAGCATGGTTTTATTCCGCATTGTTTTCCTATAGATGCCTTGCAAGCGTACAAGGGTGTGATGGCCTTCTTGAAGCGGTCATCGATGTTCCGATTCCATTCGAGCTTCCTGTCTAGAATAACTCCAAGGTACTTGACCTCGGTTGAGAGAGTGACTTCAACCCCGTTTGATGAAGGTGGGTTGAAAGAAGAAATTTTATATTCCCTCGTGAAGAGTACCATCTCAGTCTTTGCGGGTTTAACGCTAAGCCCGCTTTCTTTCGACAAGATTTTTACTTGGCTTAGGGCATATTGTAGTAGCTCATTCAGAACCTGCAGATGTCTACCAGTTGTAACGATTGCTATGTAGAGGGGAGAGAACGCCACCTTGGGGGTGCCTCTGGTCGCATATTTAGTAATGGGTCCATCCCCTATCTCGAAAAGAACAGCTCTCTTTTTGAGAAGGAGCCCAACAAAGTCCACCACCCCCTGCTGCACCCCCACTCTAAGGAGGGACCTGATCACCGAATCCGGGTGAACATTGTTAAATGCTCCCTCTATATCGACGAAAACTTCCAGCGTGTACTCCTTGAAGGCCAGTGATTTTACAGTCGCTGAAACGATTATATCTAAAATTTTTATTACCAAACTCATTGACTGCTCTAAACAAAGCATAAATCCATTAGTATATCAAAAAACTCTCCACGACGTGAAAGAGAAGTTAAGAAAGGATGGTTTGGAACTCATATTCACAGACTGGTCTAAAATTTGTCAATCCACGTTTTCGCAGTAGTCACAGAGAAAGGGAATATAATAAAAATAGAACTTTTATTCCTACTATAAATATCGCTATCAAGCATGCTGTAACAAGCAAAAGAAAATACGTGGTTTGCATACCACCTAGGCTCGGCTAAGCATCTACATGGCTTCCGGAAAGTGCACAGTACAACAACAGCACTCAATGTCGTAAACACACAGGTGGAGTGCGGTCATAACCGGAACCGACTCTGCGAGAGAAGCGTGCGAGTGACGTTGGACCTGCCACAGGCTTTTGACAATGTAAGCCATTCAACGCTACTAGCCGACGTGGAGGCATAAACTCTACCGCGGGGACCAAGCCGATTGACCGCGAATTACCTGTGTTGTCGTCAATCATCGGTACTATTTAGAGGCTCAGCATCTAACTGAGGAGAGTTAAACAAGGGGTACCGCAGGGTGGTTTTCTATCTCCACTCTTGTTTATCCCTTATATCTCCAAGCTCCCTCAACCGCTAGAGCGCTTCACCATTGTCTCATATGTCGATGATTGTTCGATAGTGGCTACCGGGAATGTAATTGATGACCTGTGTTCGAAAATGAACGGATATCTCTCCGACTTTACCCGTTTATTTACTGGCATAAGCCTGGCGTTGTCCCATACTAAGTCCTCGGCAACCCTCTTCATAACCTGGACGAAGGAGGTGAGGCTGGATCTTAACATCTGTGTCGATGACACCCCCATTGCGACGGTTAATCACCCAAGAGTTTAGGGGGTTACATTTGACAGCCTGCACTGCTTTTCTGCGCACGCTACCGCAGTCGCAAGAGGTGAATGTGCTCCGCGTTAAGGAGCACAACCTCATGGTCGGCTAGCTGTTCCTTGCTTTGTGTCATCGCTTGGAGCACCCAAATAGGAAAGTATTCATCTGCGTGCAGCTGAGCCACCTCCCACGTCGACACTCGCCTTGTCAATGTTCGCAACAAAGAGCCACTAGTCGGAAACTCTAGAGATATGCTAATAAATCATCTCTTAAAAATAGAAGTTATGTAGATACCCGGTCACTGCGGCATAATAGGAAGCGAACACGCTGACACCGCCACGAAAGAAGTCTACAAATTGCCCTTTATATACATTGGACATCTGACAAGTAAATACCTCTATTAAAGGATCAACGGTGCCTAACTGGCAAAATGACCATCTAAGCTACAAGCTATACAACCAGAATTACTGCAAGCCAATTTTCTCTGCATTTTCAAGCAAACCAATTAAAAATCTTCACCAAACGTTGAATGAGGCATACGAAAATTACCCAGGAACATCTGCTGAAGGTGAATGCTTTACGTGCAAGTGCTCACTATCCATAAACCGCATCCTTGAATTTTTTTCAAAATACGAACACGTATATTACGGGTTTTATATATAATTTTAATATAGTCTTATTCTAAAGATGTTTTATATTCAATGTAAATTGTAATGTAATTGTTTGTAATTGTTTTTCATATAAATAAATAAATAAATAAAGGTGAAAAATAATCCACATTTTTTTTAATTTTCGCGGAACGTGCCTTTAAATTAAAGAAGTAATTAAAACTTTTATCATTGCCTAGTCTATGTACATTTTGATATATGTATATATGTATTTTTGTATTTCAAGAAATTATTTATATATATACGTTTGAATTGCTTCATATGTTGGCGAATGAGACCTTTAAAGTTATTGGTAATGAATGTAAAAATGTGAAATTTTTCCATTGATAGGCGATCCTATTTATCCTGCTTATGACCGAGAGGTGCCGACGCACCCAATGGAAAAACTGATAACCAATAGCAACGAGGCGCTAATCTTAGGAGGTTAAGCGAATGCACAGTATGTTACTTGGGGCACTTTTATAACAAAAACCGAAGGGAAGTCCTGAATGTTAGCCTGCTCTCAGAGAATGCGAGCACGTTGGTCAGGAACTGGGTGGTATTGGGCGAACACATCTTTTCTGACCATCGCTATATCAAATTCAATGTTGACGGGTCACAACTACGACTTCTCCGAAAAGAAAATTAAAAAGAGCCAACTGGAGCATATACAGGCAGGTGATGAGCAGACTACCAAAGTAAAACACCACACCAGGCATACCAAATAACCAAGTGGAACTGGATTTTCTGGTAGAGTGTTTATTCGGAAGTCGAAATAAACAAATTGGAGATACTTCCGTAATTATGTAGAATTAGTCTCGGAGGCGGTCAGGCTCAGAAGGATCCCCGCAGGACCAGATCGCGTAGCCGCAGGAGGCTTGATGAGGTCAGATGGCTCCTGGGCTGAAACTGAGGAGGAGGCTCTGGATCTACTCCTGGAGACACACTTTCTAAGAGCCAACGGTAATATAACTAGCAGGTTATTAGGCATAGCCAACCATATCCCTAGTATTATATTACCTTAAATCTTTGTAGAAGGTAAAATCGGCCTTGGGGACCTTTAACCCATACAAGCCCCCAGGAGCCGACCAAGAAGGCTAGAAACACATAACATCCTTAATACTAGTAAAACCAAAATTATTCTGGCTATAATGACAATATTCTTAACGCTAAAACATAGAGATGTCTACGATAAAAAAAGCAAAACATAAAAATACTTTATCTAGTAATACAATTATTCACTAGTTCCTTCGAATATCTGTCTGGGAAAGACGAAATCTAAATAAATATTTTTTGAAATGTTATTATACTCACTAATCTCCCTACTAATTGGCGCAGGTGCATAGTAGTTAGCTTGCATTGGCGGAATAAAAAAAGGTAATTGAAATCGCAAAAATTGATAAGGCGTATTGAAACGAATTACGTCAAGTAACGCAGGGCAATCAACATACCCATGAATAGCAAAAAGGTAGTGAGATGGTCCAAGAAAATGCTTTAGGGGTTAACCTTACTAAGCAAATGCCATACTCAAACTTAGTGAGTCCATAAGTTGGTATACTGGCTGTACACGGCTGTTGTCAGACCTATACTCCTCTACGGAGTGGTGGTATGGTGGCCCATCCTAGAAAATAAATCATCAGTACTTACTACAAGGGACTTCCAGGATCTAAAGACCCTTATGATTGTATACTGATAGATCTTAGCTGAATAGCAAAGTCGGTGGGACGTTTACTCTAAACAAATAGGAACGAAAACATCATTCCGCCTTCCGGACCTCTGTAGTGTCTTCCAAGCCGAAGTAGCGGCAATCCAAGAAGCAGTACAGATCTTAGAATCTGCTGTGATTACAACAAACAAAGTTTAATTTAGTTAGACAGTCAAGCTGTCTTAAAAGCCCTTGTCTCGGTCACAACAAATTCGGAGACAGTAGCGAACTGTCACATATCACTTAACGTGATGGCAGAGCAGTTCGATTTTCATCTGGTGTGGGTACCGGGACACTGTAACATACCTACGTCCTTCACAGGCCTGTAAGAGGTTGAGCACGCCATTCCCACTACAGTCGGTTCTACGTACCGGAATGACCCGGGTTTTACCCCGACGGTCTGCTCAGGCCCTAAGACCTATAAGGCGTGGCCCACAAACTATGTGGCCCCATGTTGTTCGCGCCCTACGGCGCCCTAACTGCACCAAGTGCACCAGTGCCTAGCACCGGCAGAACCTCTACGGTTCAAAGGAGCACACAACAACAACATCGACGCTTCTCCCCCACCGGGATCCGCTCCTCGTGTGGGCAGTAGTCAGCAGCTCCCGGTTCCCCACAAAGTCTGTTCCGTGTGTCAGACCAAGATATACCGGAATGCGGCATCAGTCAGGTGCAACTCGTGTTAGAGCTGGTGTCACTTCCGTGTGTGTTCTGGTCTGCGCACCACCCGTGAATGGTCAGTGGCCAATTGACTGGCTCGTTGGTTGACGCGCTATGTGGCATGCACATGGGACAACATCCCATTCTATAATCGGAAGATCGTGCTTATAACAATGACTCGAAATAAATTTGAAGAATTTAGAGGCGTTTTACTGGTGTTAGTATATCAGTTAACGCAATCAGCTCCGATACCGGGCAAAAGTCCGCGCGTGGCCTGAGTCAGCAGATTCAGATTCTCACGCTGGCCACCGGTAACTCGCTGTGCTAACCGAAAAGATGTGATACTGGTCTTTGTAATTTAATAAAAATTATGTAAATTTCGCTTTACCGGTGAAACAATAAAATTGTGAATCATTGCACGAGAAATAAAAGATTATTATGTAATTCTGCTACAAATACTTATATGTGACCTTAATTTACATTGATCTTTGTAATTTTATCAAAATTTTCTTTTGATAAAAGGTCTGCATTAGCGTTGTAACTGTATAAACGTGAATCCCTGTACAGGAAGTACAATAAAAAGTTGTGAAAAAATTAAAGAATATTGTGAAATTATGCTACAAAATATTATTGAGCATTCGCAGTTTATATCGATCTTTTAATTCAATAAAATAGTTTTTGAATAAACTTTATTTTTGGGTCAAAATAGCAGTATTTATTATTTTATTTTTATTTTTATTATTATTTATTATTCGTTATTCATTTGAAAATAGAACCAGCCTAATGTAAATCTCTGCAAGGAAAATGTGAATTAGTGGTTGTGTAAGAATAGAAAATACTTTGTTATTCTGCTAAAAAATACTTATGTGTGATCGTGAGTTGAGTAGACTGTTTGAAAGCATTAATAAAATAGAAGTCGATAGAAGAGAGCGTAGTAGTGAAGATAATCAGGGAAATTGGTGGACAGACCCGGCAATTGAACACTATGACAGTCACTCCTGCGGTAGAAACGTATAGTGAAATAGAACTAAATCCAGACGTACGGTGCGACGAACCTCTAGATATCGTTAAGTCTTTACCGGACTTTGATGGTAGACAGGAAGCGTATGTCTCGTGGAGACAAGCGGCACACACCGCATATAGAATTTTTGAGAATTACGAAGGTAGCTCTAAGCACTTTCAAGCAGTTGCAATTATTAGAAATAAAATTAAAGGCCAAGCCGACATGGTGTTGGCATCATTCAACACCGTTTTGAATTTTAAAGCCATAATTAGCCGCCTTGACTAGTTATTCAGATAAACGACCGATCTACCTGATTGAGCAGGAGATGTCCACTCTCCGACAGGGCAGTCTGACACTCCTGCAATATTATGATGAGGTGGAAAAGAAATTGACGCTTTTAACAAACAAGACAATAATGACCTATGACAAATTCATAGCTGCCTCACTAAATGAGAAGTACAGAATGGACGCATTGCGTGTGTTCATTTCAGGGACAAAAAAAACACTTAGTGACGTTTTATTTTCGGCGCAGCCTAAGGACCTACCTTCGGCTCTAGCGCTAGCACAGGAAGTGGAATCCAACCACGAGCGGTACATGTTCGCAAGTACCTATGCCAGGAGCCTAGAGGATAAAACCCAAAGGCTCGAAACGAGGCAACAACCTAGAGAAAAATTTACAGGCGGAAGATACCAGACGAAAGACGTATATCAGGAAAAAAATCCGCATTTTAGTAGGCGTCAGAATTTCGGTAACAGACCTGCTCAAAATTTAGAGCCAGCCGAACCAATGGATGTAGATCTTTCGCAACGATATAGGCAGACTACACAGCACCAATCCAACAGTAACCTTCCATTCCGAAGATCTGTACAGGACCGCACTAATCAAGGCCAGGTCTACGGCCATACAACAAAAAGACCAAATAATAGTTCTGGCCGCTTCACGGGGCCAAAGCAACAGAGAATTAACCACCTATCCGGCGACAAATGTCATTCTAACCAGGAGAGTGACGAATATCAAGCCATAGCAGACTCAGAACTTGCGGCAATGGGTGACGAGTTGTCCGATTTAGATCAAATTAATTTTTTAGACAAGACTCCCTGCTACCTTTCATTGAAAGGACAATTGCAGGGAGAAAAATAAAATTAGTCATCGATACAGGGGCATCAAAAAATTATATTAAGCCTCTGAAGGAACTTAGGAACATAATTCCAGTAGATAATCGCTTCTTAGTGAAGTCAATTCATGGCTTCAATGTCATTAAACAAAAATGTATAATTAACTTGTTTGGCACAAACAGTGCCTTCTTTTTACTACCCACTCTCTCAACCTTCGATGCAATAGTAGGGCTGGATCTGTTAACACAGACAAATGCCACGCTAAATTTCAAAGACAGAAAAGTCACAACTGACTCTGGTACTGAGGAGTTGAAATTTTTAAAGTGTGGGAATGTTAATTTCACGCAGGTGGAAGATATAGAGGTACCACAGGTAGTGAGGAGTAAATTTCAAAAAACTATTAAAAACTTAGTGGGTGTTTTCTCGGATCCTAATGAGGGACTCCCATATAATACGAATATTGTCGCCACTATTCGCACCGAAAGCGACGACCCCGTCTATTCCAAGCTGTATCCTTACCCTATGGGTGTGGCAGATTTTGTAAGCGCCGAAATCCGGGATTTATTAAAAAATAATATACGGCCATCTAGGTCGCCGTATAACAACCCGATTTGGGTTGTAGATAAAAAAGGGCGAGACGATCAAGGTAATATTAAAAAACGTCTTGTTATCGATTTTAGAAAATTAAACCACATAACTATCGATGACAAATATCCCATCCCGAACGTAACGGTTATATTGTCAAATTTAGGAAAAGCTAAGCATTTTACAACGCTCGACCTAAAATCGGGCTTCCACCAAATAACACTCGCTGAGCGAGATAGGGAAAAGACAGCCTTTTCAGTAGCTAATGGGAAGTATGAGTTCTGCAGACTTCCTTTTGGTCTGAAAAATGCACCCAGCATGCACCCAGCATTTTTCAGAGAGCCATCGATGATGTCTTAGGGGAACAAATAGGAAAATCCTGCTACGTCTACGTCGATGATGTAATCATCTTCTCAGAAACGGAAGACAAGCACGTCGAGCATATTGAATGGGTTTTAAGAAAGCTATATGAAGCCAATATGTCGAATACTTAGGTTTCGTTGTAGGTAGGGACGGTATCAAAACAAGTCCTAGTAAAGTTGAAGCGATTAGTAATTACGAACAGCCTTCTACTCTGTTCAATGTTAGGTCCTTTTTGGGTCTAGCAAGTTATTATAGATGTTTCATTAAGGAGTTTGCATCAATCGCAAAGCCTTTAACAGATATATTAAAAGGAGAAAACGGTAAAGTTGGAGCCACTCAATCAAAGAAAATTAAAATTGTTATTGGAAAACAAGCAAATGCCTTTAATAAATTAAAGGAGGTCCTGGCATCAGAGGACGTTACGTTACCCTACCCAGACTTCAAGAAGCCGTTTGATCTTACGACCGACGCTTCATCGTTGGGTATAGGAGCCGTATTATCTCAGGGTGGAAAACCAATCACAATGATTTCCAGGACCCTGAAAGACCGCGAACAGAATTTCGCTACCATCGAACGCGAATTACTGGCAATCGTCTGGGCTCTTAAAAGCCTTAGAAATTACCTTTATGGCGTCAGAAACCTTAACATTTTCACAGACCACCAACCACTTACGTTTGCAGTTTCTGACCGAAACCCAAACGCTAAAATTAAGCGCTGGAAGGCCTTTATTGATGAGCACAACGCTCAAATCTTTTATAAACCGGGTAAGGAAAATTATGCTGCTGATGCACTATCACGACAAAACATCGATGCTCTAGAAGAAGAGGCACAATCTGATCTTGCCACAATCCATAGCGAAGTCTCGCTGACATATACAATCGAAACAACCGATAAACCGCTCAATTGTTTCAGAAACCAAATCGTGTTAGAGGAAACAACCCTGCCTCTAAAGAGAAATTTCATATATTTCAGCGAAAAAACTCGCCATATAATCGAATTCATGGATACGAATGCACTTGTTGATGATATTAAACTAGTTGTTAACCCGAAAGTGGTAAATGCGATATATTGCGACCTTCCAATACTTGCCAAGATTCAACATGAATTGGTCAGGTGTTTTCCGTCAACGAAGTTTTGGCATTGCAAAAATATGGTATTGGATATCACCAACAAAGAAGAACAGAGGGAGATAGTCACTGCCGAGCACAATCGTGCCCACAGAGCAGCCCAAGAAAATGTGAAACAAATCCTCTGTGATTATTATTTTCCAAAAATGACCAAACTCGCGAACGAAGTTGTCGCAAACTGTAAAGTTTGTAACAAGGGCAAATACGACAGACACCCTTGTAAGCAAGAACTCGGCATGACTCCAACGCCATCCTATGCAGGAGAAATTCTGCATATTGACATTTTTTCCACAGATAAGAAATACTTCCTTACTTGCGTGGACAAATTTTCAAAGTTCGCGGTGGTTCAGCATGTACCTTCTCGCACTATTGTTGACATAAAAGCTCCGATAATACAATTGATAAACCTTTTCCCAAAGACAAAGATTATTTATTGCGATAACGAGGCGTCGTTCAATTCTGAAACGATAACGTCGTTATTAAAAAATCGATTTGGCGTAGATGTGGTAAATGCACCTCCGCTTCATAGTACATCGAATGGGCAGGTAGAGCGCCTACATAGCACGCTCCTGGAGATCGCAAGATGCCTAAAACTAGAAGGAAAGTCTAGCGAAACAACTGACCTCATATTACTCGCTACAGTCGAATACAATCGGTCAATTCATTCCGTCACCAACCAGAAACCGATTGACGTAATCCATGCTACTCCATTGGAGATGAGGAAGCAGATAATTACTAAAATAACGAAAGCCCAGCAAGAGCAACTAGAGAGAAATAACCGATCTAGGCAGACCAGAGTGTTTGAAGTTGGGGAACGTGTTTTAGTAAAAACAAACAGAAGGTTAGGCAACAAATTATCCAGGCAGACCTAGGAACCACGGTTCTCATAAAAGGGAGGGTGGTCCACAAGGACAATTTGAAATAAAACCGTCTTACCCTATGCCAAATATTTCTCTTACATATATTTAAAAAATTATCTTTGTTATCATACAGAGTGATTTATTTACTCTTACCAATTTTTAGAATTTTGATAGAGATGCTTCTCTTTCGGACGGCGACGCCTAAGTTAACGGACTACTCCAACTGTGACTATATACCACTTCAAGACGGAGATGTAACTGTTTGGAAAGACTTTGAGTATCTGCAACATACCACTAACCTTACTTTGTACATGGAAATAACCAAGGAAACGAAAGGACTTACGACACACTTCCCCTCATCTCATATGAGAATGTTACTGGACTCTGACACTTTTGGCAACATTAGACACCCATCACAGACAGGCTAGGAGCTTAAACATTTTAGGAACTGCGTTGAAAGTTATCGCAGGGACACCAGACTTTGACGACTTTGAAAATTTAAAATTCCAACAACAGGAGCTCATAAAACCAGCAGATCGTCATAAATACGGAGGTGCAGGAAAGGATAAATAAATAAACAGAAAGAGTCAACCTCATTATTAAAGCCTCAAATGCTAGGCAGATAGATAGCAGTAATTTATACGAAACATTGCCTGCAAGAAACAGAATTATAATATCAGAAATTGAAACCCTAATTTCGACCATTACCCTTGCAAAGATAGGTGTAATAAATCCACTGATACTAAACACTGATGATGAAAAGAATATTATCGATATGCGCTCTACTAATATACATAACTACTAATATAACATAAGAACAGTTCTTTGCGTCGCGTGCAGACGTGTTTTTCTTTCCTCGCAAATTTTTAAGTTTAACTCTTGGCTTTCAAAATATCTAAAAGCATTTAATTGGAGATTTATTTGTGTTACTAACTATGTTTAGTGCTAACATTGAGACAGTGACTCTTGCTTTCGTGTTTTAATATTTGATTTAATAGCTAAAAGAATTTTGATATGCCTTGCTTGTGTGGCCAAAAGGTTGATCGAACTCAACCCAAGATGCTTTGTGCTAAGTGCAAAGAGTACTTTCATTTAAACTGTGTTGGTGTTTTGCCGGCTGATTTGGATTTTCTCCTCTCAGCTGACAAGCCTTTCTTTTGTAAATCGTGCATGGTTGAGCGACGTAATTCTATCCGTTCGCCTCCCCCTTCTACTGCTTTGGCTGTGAAAAGTGTTGTCAACGTAGATTCATCCGACTCACAAAAAATCAAAACTTTCGGGTTAACGAATGAAAGTGCTAATAAACAACAAATTACTTTGCTCTCAATCGCTAAAGAAATCACCGCTCTACGTAGTGAGAATGCACGAGTGCTCTCGTTAGTGAATAGTTTGCATGAGGAAAAATCTCAACTAATGAAAAAGTTCGATGCCCTACATACAGAAACAATTTCATTGCATACCAAACTCACTAATAGTGATGCTAACATTATGCTTCTAAAATCTGAACTAATAAATGTACGTGACATGGTTACTAGTGCTATAACTAATAAAGTAGGCGTCATTACTAATGCTAACACCGCTAGCTTAATGCCTGCTGCTAGTCAATGTACTTCTTCGTGCTCTACTTTTTCTACTGTATCCGCTACTTCAAGTGCTCTCGTTGCCGATTATGCGTATCGATCGGCTATTACCACTGGTAAAGGGAGTGCAAAGATTTTTCAATTTCTTCGATTACTGAGTGCACCCTACCTACAGGTGCGAGTTGTTTTCAGCCTCTGCTAGCTCTCTCATATCTACTGTTTCTTGCGCTTATGATGCTGTTGCTGTGTCTCGGCCGCCGACTGCAGTTTTCTCTCCGTCATTGCCATCATCTTTGCCATCAACTTCTTCTGTTGAAGCTGCGGTCCACTTGCCTAATTTGATGTCTTCTCCGGCTGCTGATTCTGATGCAGTAAGGGCTTTAACAACAATAAGTTATGCTGCCGAGCCTTCGGCGTCTCTGCCCGTTATGACGCTTTCGCCTGGTACTGCAGTAAATATTAGCATTGCTACCTCTAAGGCAACTGATTTAAACGTGCCGTCTTACGCTAGTGTTGCTGCTCACTTGCCGATTTCGTCAACTATGCCATCTGTTCATAATGCTAATGTGGATATGCTTGACATAAGCCCCTTGTGGAACAATTTTTCAAAAAATAAGAGCCGTAAACTAAAACAACCCTTAGTTATTGGTTCGAGTGATAATAATGAGCTAGGTGTTATTTCTAAAATGAGATGGTTACATCTGTCACCTTTTTCGGCCTCAGTTACACCTGATAAACTAAAAGATTATATCGCTAAACGCACTGGTATTGAGAAGAGCTCCATCCTGTGTTATAGTCTAATTAAGAATGGTGTCCAACCAAATACTCTGAGAAGTATTAATTTCAAGCTGGGCGTGAATGCAAATTATTAGCTTTTGACACCTGAGCTATGGCCTACGAACGTAGTAGTACGCCCTTTTCGTTTCTTTCCAAAAAAACGACGGGATTCTTCAATCCAACAGAAATCGTTCAGTGGAGAACGTAACCGCTTAAAGTTCTACATGCATAATATGTCTGGTATCAGAACTAAATCCCAGATTGTGCGTCTATTTAGCTCACATCGTGAATATGACATTATTGTCATTATTGAGACATGGCTAAATGAAAACTTTTTTAGCGACGAGTTCTTTGACTCTAATATTTACAATGGATAGAAGTGCTGCTCTAACTGGATGCGCTAGAGGTGGAGGAGTTCTTATCGCTGTTCAATGTAAGCATCATGCTTCTGAGGTTACGCTTAAAAATAATAATGCGCTTCTTGATCAGCTGTGTGTTCACATTCGTGGTAACTCGGAATCCATTTGTGTTTGTGCTTCGTATATTCCGCCAAACAGTACCCACGACCTCTACACAGCCCATGTCGACAACGTTACCTCTTTGGCTTTGGATAAAGTAGGTAATGCTCATCTGTGCGTGCTAGGTGACTTTAACCTCTGCAATATCAACTGGTCACGCACTATCTCGAAATCTGCTCTCATTGCCTGTAATGTTAATAGTTCTAGTGAAATGTATTTAGTTGATAGCTTCTTAAGTATTGACATTATGCAAATTAATTGTTTTTTAAATATTCTTGGTCGGACTGTAGACCTGGTATTCTTAAGCAAAAATGTAAATTTTTCTTTACTTGAATGTTCCTCACCTATCATACAATCTTGTCTACATCATGTACCTTTAGTACTTGATCTTGAATTTTATGAATATGCAAACAATTGTTATGTTGATTCTGATACTTCTTTTAATTTTAAGCTATGCGATTTTTTGAAACTGAATAATCTTTTGATGAGCATTAAGTGGGATAACCTATTTCAACATCAGAATCTTTTTAATTGCGTTGAGATTTTTAAATCCACTGTTGTTGACATTTGTAAAAGGGTCATTCCTTTTATACCAAAAAAGCGATACAAAGTGCCCTGGCACAATGCAGCATTGATGAAGCTTCGTAATAAGAAAAATAAATTTCTTCGTAAATTTAAAAAAAGCAAAAACACCGCATATTTTGATTTGTATAAGAAGTTTGATAAGAAATTCTTATGCCTTGATAAATTTTTACACAGAAACTATGTCTTAAGATTTGAAGAAAACCTGAAAGATAATCCAAAAGCGTTTTGGAATTTCGTTAATTCCACAGTGGCAAAGCTTTTCGAAGGCGTTATTCAAGAGAAATTAATATTTGCTGTTAAGAATATTGTATGCCCGCAGCAACATGGTTTCTTTCCGGGCCGCTCTACAGTGTCTAATCTAGCTGTTTTTTCAGACGATTGTATCTCTGCCTTTCAATCTGGGTTGCAAGTTGATACCGTTTACACCGATTTTTCTAAAGCGTTTGATAGGGTTTCAAATGTAATTTTGATTAAGAAATTATCCTGCATTGGTTTCCACTCATCTTTTTTGAGATGGATTGCATCTTATTTGCGTAATCGTCGTTGCGTGGTTGTTGTCAATAATGTTAGATCTTCGCCGTTCCTAGCTTGCTCTGGGGTTCCGCAAGGTAGCATTCTGGGCCCGTTGTTTTTTGTCCTGTTTATCAATGACATCAGTTCTTGCTTCTCATCAGCAAGATTTCTGCTTTATGCGGATGACCTTAAGATCTAATCTTTAATCAGTAGCTCTCTTGATTCTGAGTTGATGCAAATTGATTTGGATAACGTTAGTAACTGGTGTGCCAATAATCGCTTATTGCTGAATGTAAAAAAATGTTTCCAAATAACCTTTTCTAAGCGTTTCAATATCATTGACACCTCTTATCATATTTCTAACTCGCCCCTGTCGCGGTTAAAAGAAATTAAAGACTTAGGGGTTATATTTGATTCGAAGTTTACTTTTGCCAGTCATGTTAATTTCATTATTACTAAATCTTACTCCATGCTTGCTTTTGTTAGGCGAAACAGCTCGGATTTTACTGACCCCTATACGCTTAAAAACACTACAAATCAGAAGAACAATCTTATCTTTGTCTTTCATTTTCGATTTACTTCATGGTGACGTTAACTGTTCCATTCTCCTTGAGAGGATTTTCTTTAATGTTCCAGCCAGGGCCCTTCGGTGTTCTGAGCTTTTTTTTATTGGAGTTTTCAAATCTCTTTATGCTCGAAACGCTCCTTTTGCTAGAGCTCTGATTGAGTTCAATAGAGTTTCTAAATTTATCGAGATAGATTTTTCATCTTCAAAAAATCAGTTTTTAAATTCTTTGAATTGTTTTTATAAATAGTTATACGTTATACGTTATATTTTTATTATTTTATTATTTTCCTTTATCGCTTATTAGTCTCTAAGCATGTCTACTTAGCCTATAAGAACTTACTGTACTGATTGGCTTAAATAAATAAATAAATAAATAAATAACTATAACGGACTTAATGGAAGTATCATTTATCAAGGTCTTATTAGACAATAATTTTTTACATTTTATTATTAAGTATCCTAAACCAATGTTCGTTTGTAAGAAAATTATTATTTTCCCTGTCCAACACAATGAAACAATCCTGCACCTTGCAACCAGCAACAATATCGCAGACTGTAACAATCAAATCCTGGCGATCGGAAATTGTAGCGTGACACTTACATCGACATTTTGCAAAAGACTTCGCCATCCAACCTGCGCGCAGCAGCTCCATTCCGGTAGCGTCGCTCACTGCAGCACACGTCCCAGCCACCTTGATCCTATTGTGGTGGTGGATGAAGGTATCGTTATTATCAATGACGACACCGCGGTGATCAAGACTAGCGAAGACTCCGAAAAAACTGTAACCGGGACTTATTTACTTACCTTTGAAGATGAGGTCCAAATCAATGGAACTTCCTATAAAAACCATAGGGGCATACTGAGGAAATTGCCGAGTTCGGCAACGACGACACTTCTCAATAGAACCAGTCACCACGATATATTGAGCTTGCCGTACCTCCGAAGAATGGGTATTAAAAATTTGCGCTATATTGGAGAAATTGAAGCCAAAGTTATCACAGGACCGACACTTTCAAGTCTTGCTATCATAACCATCGTAATAAGCTGCTACGTTCTCCTTAAACTATATTGGAGGCGAAATAAAAGGCGTCAGCATCATGACTTACAGGCCGTCATTGACAGTTAAGAAGCCTGAGGACAGCCTTCACTTAGAAGGGGAGGAGTTAACGCAATCAGCTCCGATACCGGGCAAAAGTCCGCGCGTGGCCTGAGTCAGCAGATTCAGATTCTCACGCTGGCCACCGGTAACTCGCTGTGCTAACCGAAAAGTTGCTAACGTAAGCGTCTACAGCGCACCGGGCGCAATAGCTGGTGCAGTGCAGTTGTTGCCCAACAATAACAAGAAAGCCAGCTAGAAGGCAAAGGTGCAGGTAACTTCGTAGCTTAAAATTAGAATTAGTTTCAGTTTCCAGAGTGAGCTCACCGGCACAGCCAGCACTTGCCATAAAATAAAGTTTCAATACAAATACAATTTGAACAGTTTCATTTAATTAATTTATCTATGTTGAAATGACAAACTTGGATCAACTAATAATAGCATCGTGAGATCTGACCAGTTCTCATACCTAAATAAATTTAATAGAAATGGTTTAGTATTTCCTTTTGAATATTTTTGCTTAACGACATCAACGTAGCCGTTTATTTTTTTATTGTTGAAAATTTTCACAGGAAATAAAAATAAATGTCAGTTATCCGTCTAGGAAAAATTTGGAACTCAAAAGAATACCGGTAGGAATAAACTGATATCCATATTTAATTTCTTTGTGTTTTGTGTTTGACTATGGGATTCGGTACATAAAAAGAAATTTGACAATATGAAAATGCTCAGCTTAAAAGTACATATATTCTTTTAATTAAGCCGATATGGTTTTTGCGAGCTTCAAGCCAACCTCTCAACGTTCTTGAGCAACTGATACAGCATAATATGGGCAGCCAATTTTCGAAAATAAAGCTGATACGCTTTTTAGCCAGGTCTGTTTTTATATTTCGTTGCGTCTTTAGAGTACATTCACCACAAATGTGGCAAAAAACAGACTGCAGTATTCTTATAAGTTCGCAGCGTTCTTTAAGAGCAATTTTAGAATTTCGATCATATATTTATTGACTCTACTCTTAGAAAATACCTTAACTCTACATAAAATACTTCAATTAGACACATATACATATAATTGACTATGAGCAAAACTTACCCAAATATTTAATATAGAATGCAAACAATTGAAAGAGAAGTTCTTAACTAACCGCGAAACAGCAGACGCATTACTATCATAAAAATCACTTACGGGTCTCTCCTTCTTTCTTTTACTACTCGCTGAAGCCCATTTCGTATGTTTATACAAATCTAGACGTGGTGGAAAAAATCGGTTGTTGGGAATATATTTAGAAGATTCAAGTCATATTCATATCTATGGTACAATTTTTTGAAGAAGCAAAATGCATACCGATGTAATGAAAAAGCAGAAAGACTGGTGTTAAAACTCTAATAGATGGTCAGAAAAATTAAAAAGTTATGGGGTGTTACTTTCCTTTTTTGCAGGGATTTCCTATCTGCCATACCGGTTATCCCGCTGATTACAAGAGCGGATGAGATAATAGCATGCTTAAAGAGTTCCAATTCGTGGATGCACACGACGAGAATGCACTTAACAGTGAATAGTGCACAAAGTTGAAGTAAGAGAAATGCTCAAAGTTTTTCCGATATATTGTTAAAATTAAGAAATAATACATGTCATGAAAAAGGGGTAAAATTATTCGGCTGATAATTTGTGGCGTACGGTTCATTCATTACGAGAACTATTTCTTTCATTTATGATGATCAGAACTAAACAACATCTCAGGAAAACTCTTGGCTATGTGAGAGAGCTATTTTGACACCACGAAACGATCAAGTTGCAAGAATTAACGTGGATATACATACATATTTAGTCGTATTGGCGGAGAAAAAGTTGAGTACATATGAATGTATTCATAGAGTTTTGGAACAAGATGACTCTATCAGTGCTTTAGTCGAGTTTTTAAACCCCCTTAGCGCAATCGGTCTACCATCACATACAATCACTCTCAAAACCGGCGTACCAATTCTTCTCTTGTGTAATTTAAATTAAGCAAAATTGGGTAATGGAGCGAGCCTTAAAGTTAATTCTCTCCAACGTAACCCCAGAAAAGTGGATATTTTGAAGGGCAGTGGCACAGGCGATCGTGATTTTATGTCTCGAATACCGCTTTTTCCAACCTTTCGATTTAATTTAAACGTTTACCGGTTAGTCTATGTTATGCTATGAGCATAAATAAAGCGCAAGGACAGGCGATGCGTGTTCTGGGCGTGGACCTTGAGGTGAGTTGGTCTTATCACGGGCGAGTGAAGCAGATACCTTACATATTTGATGTGTTCCCGATGCTACTACATCAAATGTCGTATACAAAGAAGCTTTATAAACTAATTATGTTACTGAAATAAAGTTGTATAATGATGTTTTATCAATTGCAGTTGTATAACGCTGTTATTTCGACCTAAGCATAACTATCATAAATATTTCTTATTTCTCATGGTACTGACGAAAATAATGTAATATTATGCTTTAAATGAAAGTAACTTTCCTATATGATCAACATATGTACATATGTATATGGGACGAAAATGTAAAAATTTACCATTTATATATACATATATGGGTTGAAAAATAATGGCAAGAATTATTGTGAAAAATTAAAGCGTACCGAAGCACCATAGGTATAGCTATCTATCTTCTTAAAGTCTTGTATGTACACTGAAAATTTTTTTTAAAGATGGCCGAGGGTGTTGTAGCGAACGTATTATAATACATTTGGGCAATTATTGGTATTTTTGAATTCACTAATATCAGAAACTACCGAATGGATTTTCATAGCGCTTCAACGTAGGGTGTATTCTATCAAAATATTAAATGAAAAAGAAAAAATGTTAATAGAAATGATGTGGAATTTGTTTTTGAATTAAATTTTGTGAACATGAATGTCAGATATCTGGATAAGAACGGCGAATCTATTCCATTTATATAGCTTGAACAATAACTCTAAAAATGATCTTGATAAAAAAAACAAAAAAAATTAAAGCGTAGCGACGAACCCGAGATATTGCTAGTTAGTAAATAATAGTGCTTACCTGGAAATGTGAATAATTTAAGTTTTTATTCCACCTCGTAGCTCTCTTTTAAAACAAAGTTGCAAACGTGGAGTCTAAATATTTTTAAATATATTCCAGTCTGCCATTTCCACGTAGGAAAGTCCTCATAATTTTCCGATAGCTTCAGAATTATAGTATCAAACTGAAACACTGGGGATGGTATTTAATTCCAATATCGAGGAAGGTAGAAATCAAAACGCCTTTTGAGCCCAAAATCTTTTAAGGGTTAAATGTAATATTAGCAAAAGTCGCAATTTAGCAATTTGCCGAAAAAAATTATCTCCCAAAATGTTTTCTCGACATAAATGTTCAAATAAAACTGACACATGGTAAACTTTTTTCCCTTCACATAACGTGATAAGACTTAACACATTTAAAAAATAAGTATGCTACTCTATTGTTTTTTACAATAACTTTATTTTAAAAGAATAACTGTGTAAATTGTTGCAGTGTTTGGAGAGGCAAATCGTTACCAACATTTTTCATATAATAAATTTTATATAATAGTACGGATAAAGAATATATACCCATATTATATACATATTGTCATATAATAATAATAATAATAATTCGCCGCTTGTCTCTGAACGCCGCTTGGCTCTGAACGGCAAATGATTTTTACAACACGTTTGTTCATAGCAAAATACACTCAGAGGCCTTTGGCTGCCGAGGGATCACCGCTGTTAGAAAGACGCTTTTCAATAATTTTTGATGTTACTTGCATGGACGGGGATACGAACGCGGAACAAACCAAATGGAGCGCGCACGAGCTACATATTTGCCGATGGCGGCCGCCGTATAATTTGGGTACTCACCAGGTTATCGGGATTTTTGGCTATGTGGACTCAAGAAAAAGTCCGTGTTGTAATAAACTGATTTACTCTCAAAATTGATCACGACGGTTTTCGAGGTTGCTGACTAGAATTTGATATTGATTCTGCCGAAAAAATTAAATAAATGAGGATGTGGATTACTTTAGAAATAAATACGTTTGATTTGCTTTAGAGGTTATAGACTCCGGTTCTAATTACAATTTTGATAATTCATTCGCAGACAAAAATTTTGAACCCCAAAAGGCCAACAAGTGTTTGGGAAATACCACTCATCTCCTCTCTAAAAATACAGATCATGATATAAATAAATTCGATTAATGCATGCTAGTGTGCACAGTTTTTGTGTGTTTATTAAGTAATCATACAATGTTTCACGCTCAAATATGTTGTCACGAATTCAATCAATCACTATCAGTCACGCTATCGTGAGTTCTCCGTGACATTTATTTCTTGCTCTGTATTTTCTCGTTCTGTTGTGAGTTCTAAATCTCAATAGCTTCCAGGAAAAAGAGAGAATTTTCGATTATCTCCCCACCATGAACCAGTCGTCCTTGCTGTATCTAGTGCATATTTTTCAAATTTTCCAACGTCGATTTTCTGCCGACACGATATAACTTGCAATATCGTATGAAAGCATCTGATAATTTCCTCGTCTATGCCAGTTATAGATGCAAAAAGCCATTTGTGACTGCGAGCTCTAAATTTGAACGAAAGCCTTTGTGTATGATGTTTTTGCCGTTTTTGTCTAAGCATTCTAATAAACGAATCCACACATCAAACGAAAAAATGCCGAAATGCAAAAGTTTTTCAAAATTTTTGTCGATATCGTTGAAATTTTCAGAGGTGCATAGGCAAAGAGCTAACGAGGCCTCTGCGCGTCACTTTTTTGCCCATAAATAATTTGCTTTGGGCGGCTGTTCCGTCACAACCCCATTTGCTTATAAGGCGAAAATATGGACTTTATTAGCTGAAAGACTCTCAAAAACGGTGACGTGTACTATTGATAATATGCGATCAATTGTGTGATTTAACAAAGAATTTATTTCCGCGTGATAATCGCTAACCGAAATGTCTAACCCATTTCAAAAACGGAAACAATTTGATAGGCAATATATGGTAAACGATTATAAATGAACTCATCTTCGTGCGACGCTCACTGCAAAAGTGAGTTACAGAAACAATAGAGTCCCTCTGTTTCCCGTCCATGGTTAAAATGAGTCACACGGATAGGGCCGAATGAGTTGGAATAGACCTATTATTCACCTATAGAATAAAACGGAGTAAGACAGTGTGGATAGTTAATCCGGAGAATTCCTATTCTCTCAGATTCGACCGTATAAAGTAGTTATTCTGATTTATTCACTCAAAATTCATTATTGAGGTTTGTAAATTTGGTAAATATGGAAAAAGATCCAAAAAGTGATAACGTCTGGTCAAAGTAAATCCATATTTTCGGCTTTTGTGTTGTGCGTGAGCATTTTTTAAAGCCAGTCAGGTGAAATAATTGTGCACCCATCTCTAATGAATGTGCTGTTCGGAATCGACCGCGACCAAAGAACAATAGACGGTCATACGTCATGTCAGCGAAGAGAATTACAATCTTGGGATGACTTTGAGTTTTTCTCCCACTTCCGAATGACGAAGGCAACGTTTGTGCACGTACTGCACTTCATTGTGCCTCACATGCAGGAAGTGAGGAAAGGGTGTCAAAGTCTGTAGTGTATAGCTACATCTAATTTATTTTATTTATATACATGGTTTTCTCTCACACGAGGTGCGGTTTTTGTGCACACTACGTTTCTTGGCTGCTGGTACCATGCATTCTATCGTGGATGATATCTTAAATGTTTCCCAACCAACGATTAGCATCTTATTACCAAAAGTTTGCAGAACTATCATCCAGCTATTACCTAATTTAATTACAATGCCACGAACGCTGGGGGAATGCGTTCAGAAAGTTACCCAGAGTCACCGACTACCGACTGTACTTACATAGAAATCCAGTCACCGGGCGGCCCAAATGGAGAAATATTTCGCAACCGCAAAGGATATTCCTCCTTGAATGTACAAACGGTTGCAGCAGCCAATCTAAAAATTCTGAACATCGCTAAGTGATGTGCACGCGTACCAGAGGGTAATTATCGCCCACGATATTGCGTGGAACGCTCATATGGTGTGCTTAAGAGTCGGTTTGCACATCAAAATATCTACTGCTGGTAGCTTCCGCTGCAGTTCTACGAGTACATACAAATGAAACTGATAATCATCGCAAGAATATACGCATCGAACTACTCGATATGTTTCGTCGTCATTTGACATAATAGAAAAAAAACAGTGCTGATTTAAATTTATTCATTTATATATGCTTATATATTAATGCTTTTTTTAAATATATATGTACTACTTAGTTCTATTCTAGCTGATGTTTGGATGGTGGTACAACGCCATGCTTGCGGCGAAATTCGTCAGATCACACATTCCATTTCATCTTTAAGAAAAGCTCGTAGCCCTCCTGTGTTCCGCGTTCACGATTGGCAAAATATTGAATCATTTGCTTTTGTAGACTTTTTTGTGCCATCATCACCGCCATATTCGCCCTATGCAGTTCAAATGCATTGCTAATATTAGTTGCGTGCAGTTCGCGAGACTGATTCAATTCACGTTGTATGAGTTGCATCCGCATTCTGCTTTCGGCATCAATTAAATCAAGTGATTTGCTTTGGTGTGCTTGCCGCAATTGCGTGACTGTCGCAAAATATTTTTGCGGTGGTAATGGCGATATTTCCTTCATTAACGGTGAGCCAATGGTTTAAACCAAAGGGCTGGAGATACTGCGATCTGAAGTTGTTGATGTCGATATTGGTTTCAAAGGTATCGCTGGAGAAAAAAGAACAATGAAATGAGTAAAAGTAAAGATTTCGACCTCCTCCACCGTAGCGTTACAAATAGTAATTTCCTCTTCCAGAACTTTTATATCTAACGACGTTGGTGTATCAGGAGGTATTTGTTTATGCATTAGCGTTTCAGTTTCCATCAATTCCCAGCAAAGTTTGGCTTAATTTGGTTTGAAGTTTCTGGAACATACATATTGCTGTCCATTTTCGACTTGAGCCCCCAAAAGTGATCCTGCAGAATCGCAAGCAACTTAGTCATGGCCCCAGTAAGTTGAATAGTCAGAGACACTGGCATGGGTTTGCCTCATCCGCCACCCATACTCATTGAATTTTATCATGTGGTATACGCCTGCAAATACTGCTTAATTTGTTTGAAGCAATTCTGCAGATGTAGGGGATTGGGAGCAATTCCCTAAAAAAGCAGGCACAGAATTCAAATTCACAGTTAAAAGTACTCAGCATTCAATGTTGCAGCAACTTTCTGATACTCGTGCGTTCGTCGCTCTAGCGTACATCCATTCCAAGCGCGAGCGCGAAACGTATTATTTCCTCGCCGACCAATTTGCGGCCTGCGGTGCCCGTGGTGACTTCCTATTATCTTTCTTTTTATATTCCATGATAATGAAAATCACACAACTATCACAGCAAAATTGACACTTGGAACATTAATTTCACTGTTCGGAAAAGCGATTGATATAAATATTTTTTCCTCCGCACGGCAGGTGGCTCTCATCAGCGGCGGTCAATGGAAACCTGCGGACACTAAGCAGACTCATTAGCAGAACAGCTGGATACCGCCTCAAATACATCGGCTCCCCTCACCTGACCCATCAAATTGCTCGAATATGCCTAAATGCATAAGCACCCTTCGACGTACTCGACATGGCTGAGTAGGATAATCACTGGAAACCACCGCTCCCGTAGTCGCACGCTACATTAGTATGGGCTGGAACGAAGTGCGGTGGCACCAATGATGGTCTTGTTGGTGGCGCCAAGCAAAGAAATGGAATATGCGTAAAGGCATCGGCACTCTTCGACTAACCTAAGCAGACTGAACTTACTGAGGCCATCTCCGCTGCCTTTATATGCATTTGTCCTGTGAGAATCCATGGTAATGTTTTGTCAGCGAGCGAAATGTGTATATGCATTGCAGTGTTTGTATTTAGTGTTGGGAAACATTGTATCGCAACAAAAGCCATGAACATTGTATCGTAGCTGAGTCCTACGTTACTATTTGATGTAATAAAGACTGGTCTTTGTTTCCACAAGAGTGGCATTTGAAGTTTGAGGTGCAATTGAATGTAGTGGGATTATTTTTTTAAAGCAGTTTTCGAAAAATTTCAGCTCACGAAGCATTTGTACTCGATCTTTCACAGATAAATGTTATGCATCGGTAGATTAAATGGCCTTATTTATGGCAAAAGTTGCAGTAAAACTATGTGGCGGTAAAATTTTTATTCTGAGTCTCACCATATGATTGTTTGTCGATTAAATTTCGCAGATGGCAGTGTTATCGTTGGTAAGCAGCGGCACTCCAACAATATCGGCAGCACTGTCTAGTTCCACAGTTTCATGCTTGTCTCGAAATGGTCTTCGTAGCAACGTTCTTCGTACGTAATGTGCGTTTTTTGCGGCGCTTCCTCCTCCTCCCACAGTCTAGTAAATGCTCGATCTAGCTAAAGATCACAGTGCAGCGACTGTAAGTGTGCCCTAGCAGGCTCGGCCCCATTCACGCTCCTAAACAGGGTCATAACGTCCACAAACAGCGTTTCAGCTAGAAACATACCTCGTATATGCGGCCATATTGAAACCATTATAGCCCGCGTAGCTAAGTCGCGAAACATTGATTCGGATCAAATTAGTAAGAAGAAAGAACGGTGATACCTCACCTCTAGCTATGCCTCCTCGTTCTAGTGATGTAAACTTAGGATGAAGTTCGGTGCAGACCAACGCGATGAACACAAAAAGTACTGAAGATTTAGATTATGTTGAGGCAAGAATAAATATCGAATAACACAATTTAATACTGCTAACGTCATTGTTTATTAATTTAATTTAAATTAGCTTAATTAAAACACAAGCAAAAAATGTAAAGAGCTACTTTTAGCAATTGATTTTGTCAAATTCATTGAGAGCGATTAACGGTCCATGGGAGCGGCAACTTTCTATATTCTCTGAACAATCGGAAATATATACATATACGCATCCATATTTACATAGATTGGAATATGTTTGGCATAACGTTCCTGCTACACAAGTGTTGCTGCACAAAGACCATTACCATAACCGAATTATTTTCTAAGAATAAAATTAAAATTCATATACATATATTATTTTTTTTTAAACCACATAACTTTTATGTAGTAAGTAATGACCTAGATCAGTTTTGACAGTGAAAGCGATATCTCTACTGCTCTAGTTTAGATGTTCTCTGGTAAAGCTCCAACTAGTAATCATCTCTTATTTTTTACTTGCATTTGATGTATAAATAATAACTCATAGGCAGTAGCCGAGTATGTAGCGTTTGTGTGCTATATTCCGTGGTTGCCGGGTTCAAATCCTGGCCGGGGCAAGTAACATCAAAATTTATGGAACAGTGTTTTTTTCAGTAACGGTCGCCCCTCGGCAGGCACTGGCGAACCTCCGAGTGTATTTCTGCCATGAAAAATTTCTCACAAACTATATTCACCGTTCGGAGTCGACGTAAAACTGTAGGTCCATCAATTTGTGTTACAACATCAACCAAATTGTAGGAGAAGTTCGGCAAACATCAATCTATGGTGTAAGCGCCACATTATTATTATATTATTATTAAGGAGTAAAATACACAACGTAGAAGAAGACGGAGACCTCGAGGATAAAGTTAATCAAATTTACATCATAATAAAAATCAAATGTCAAGCTTCCAATCTTTGTCTTTGTCACCACGGGTCATCTTTCATTACTCAAACCACGATTACCGAAGTACTAGCTGAAGTCGAGCTCCAAAACCTGATGGATAATACCCCAGTGTAGATTACAATCGCAAGAAAAACTAAATTCAATAGCTTTTCAACAAAAAACAATGTAGTAATTATTGAAAAATAAAATAAATAAAAGCTTATTTTTAATGCATGTAAAAAGATAATTTTATGCAATGTTTTTGCCTTGTTGCTGTGTTTATTATTTTTTCAAAGCTTTGATATTCTTCTTTTATATGAATTTAAAATTTTTTCCGAAACCATTGTGTTTACCGAGTTTGGTAGAGATTGGCAAAGCGATTACTGAAATACAATTTTATTATTAGTGACTTCTCATTAACTTATTATTAACTTGTTTTATCTTAGGCTTCAACACAACATTATTTCTTTTCTTTAGTATTTACTGAAAAATTTTAGCTTTTGTAGTTTTCAACAATCTTTAAACTTTTACAACAAATTTTAAACAACCCTGTTTTTATGCTACCGGGTTATATTTATTTTAAGATTTAGTTTATTTTTTCAGATGCAATTCTTAAAATATTTTGATTAGTTCAAAAGTTATGATTTTCCCAGGGGGAAAAATTAATAGGCGCGAAGAATAATACTCAGTTTTAGATTTTTATTGTTTTGCTCAGGTTTAATGATTATTTCGTGACTTGTATTTTTTTCACTTAAGCATAATGATTACCACCTGATTTTTATTTTATGCTCCCTCAAAATAAAACTTAAAATGTTACAAAATTTAAACCATATGAGCTGTTGGTTTGATATTTTATAAGAACTTCCCTTTTATCCTGTAGTCCCTTTTTATAACAAATTTTACTCTTGAAGGCGAAAATATTTGATACATCAGGCTATGCATATCATTTTGGAAAAATGAGCGGCGTCATGCTTCCAGGCAAAACAAAATTTGAATTCGTATGAATTAGATCAAGCTGTACATGATTTTGTAAAAATAGGCGGGGTAACACTCTCCGCAAAGAGAAAATTTGAAGCCTTCATATCTTCGTAACTATTTATTTGATACGGATTATTTATATTTGATTACATAATTCCAATCGGTCAAGCTGTATATCATTGTGGAAAAGTTACCAGTACCGCGCCCGCTGAAAAGAGACAATTTAAATTCCTCATATCTCCATAACTATGTATTATGTGCAGATTAATGATACTTGGGTATGTGTGGGCTATAGATCAAGCTGTACAGGATTTTGAAGAAATTCCCAGGGAGGAAACATTTTGAATGCGTCGTATCCCTGCAACTATTCGGTACGGTAAAATAATTCCAAGTTGTCTTTATATGATTTTGGAAAAATGACCGGTGATACGCCGGTAGGGAATTCGTCACTATGTATGTGGAGCAGAGTTATGATATTTGGATATCTGAAAAAAATTTAATTCGTCATATTTCCGCCACTATTTGGTGACGATTAATAATATTTGGATATATGTGTCCTATAGATCAAACTTTACACGATTTTAGAAACATGGGCGGGTCAACATTAATTACATTAATAATATTTGGTTATAGATTTTGGCAAAATAGGCGGTGCCACGACCCCAGTGGAAAGAGATGAATGATTTTTGGGTATATGTGCCCTATCAACTGCACGTAATTTTGGAAAAATGGGCAGAGCCCCATTAGAAAAGAAAATTTAAATTGAACTGTAAAACTCTGTTCTTGTGAACAGCCTAGTTTCAAACTTGTTTAAAATTCCACTTAAAATGTGTAGTTTGAAAAAGTTTGGGGTAATTACTGAATCGTAGCCCGATTTTTCGTAAAAATGAGATCTCTTAGTCCGAGGTTCGGTGAAAGTTTCATCGTAGATTTCACGAAAATTCAGACTGCAATAGATTCAGTAATACCTCCGAATATTTTGACTTTCAAAATCTGATGTTTATTTAGTCTAACATTTTCCATTACACGTTTAATGTGCAATTTACCACTGAGTGTAACGTTACACACATCAAGCAAGAAAACTGATTCCTTCTCTTAATATGCATCAAACTCAACGTACATTTTTTAGAGTATTGTAATGCTCTGTTACTTTAATTTAACTTTGAAAACGTAATTTTTTCTATTCATATAATTATTTAATTATCGCTTAAAACTAGACAAAATAAATATATTTATAATAATATTTAATATAAAACTGTAACGTGAAAAAAATAAACATATGAATGTTGTAAAAAAGTTTGTTTACTTATACTTTAAAATTGTCAAAATCGACAAAAACAGTGTAGCGGTACGATCTTGTATTAAGCCCACCGTGTTAATCTAAGTACATGCATATGTACATGTATTGCACATTCCTGCCATCAACTTTTTAAACTTATATTGCGAATTAGCTAAAAAGAAGCTTGAAAAAAACTACTAGGTTTTGGACTTATAATTTAATCTAGCTAAGATGTAATTAGAAAACTTCCTATGAGGTTGTTGTTGCGGATAGCCGCACCCTGTTAAGATCAGATTGACCTAAGGTGGTTGTCGTCAAACTCATTGGGGAGTCCCAGGAAAATTGGTCTTTGGACAGGGGCTGCCCAAAGCGAGAGGCGTGCTAGGTGAGTGGGCTTGACAGATGATGTGAATAGGTAATTGGTACTGTGCGGAAGATCTCCACTTGCTGAACATGTACTTGGTATGTCGGGGTTAATTCTGGATAAGGGCGTTGATTCTACTACAATATCCACATCTTAGTGGAGTAGCGCGGAACTCGCGAGGCATCTGGGAATCATTGTATGCGATAGATGGTGGTTGAACTCCTGACAGCATTCACATACCGTACGGGTGGCATAGTTTAATACTTGCCGACCAATTGCCTTGTATGTGGCCAAAACGTTTCTTTGCCTTCTCCCCCGGTGCTGCCGGTGAACGACTTGAGGACTTTTTTGCGGCTATGTAATTTGTTTACTTTCGAACACAAGTTATCAATTATATTTCCGTTGGCCAATATCGAACTATCATCGGCATTTGAGGCTATGGTAGCTGCTGGGGGTTGAGGGATCTTCGAGATGCGGCTCACCATAATTTTTCCAGCATCAACACGCTTAGATCATCAAGGCCAATAGGTTGGAAGATTGTGCCTTCTTGGTCACGCCGCAGAAAAGGAGTGCATTGGTGTTGGACTGTTAACGGTCCAAGTGGTCACCTTCCATTTGGTTCTATCCATCGAAGGATGCAGTATAAATTGCTAGCTGAGAAGCTCTCGCATCCTTTCGGATCCGACGAATCATGATCTCCGAATGACATTCCTACTCGGTAATTAAGCTTTGTCGGGTTGGAGAAGAACCACACGGTGAACCAAATCTTTCCCACATCTAGCTTACAGAACTTTATGTGCCCCGTAGCGGAAAGGTTGCTGGAAAGTTGAGTCAAATTTTCGGAATCCTCCCTGCCGCGATGAAGCGAGCAGCAGCAGACATAACCACCTTGCGAACATCGATCGGTATGAGAAGAGCCTTAAACGCATTCTTCATGAACTGCGAATCCGGCCCAATCAACCTTTTTAAAGTTACGTCCGATGGTCCGCGGAGGCAAAGTCGGCAGTTCTATAGATTGTGATGATTATGGGTAGTTGGTCTGTGCAAGCGATAGCATAGGCCGCCACGTTATGACCTGCGCTAGCTATTGTTTGGTTGGGTTAGCTACTCCAACTACCCATACTCCTGGTGAGAGCGTCGTGGTTCGTTGTGAGATCGTGGTGCGAATTGAAGTTACCTACTGCCATACGGTTTTCACCTCTGAGAAGCACACATATGCCAATGATATCATGTCGGGCAGTATGTCACATTATATATTTCGAGCTCGACGTTGCCTGACCGGACAGCTATTCCCAGACAGCCTAGGGTAGTGGTCGTACGGTCAATGTCGTCTTCTTTAAGACTATACTGTGTGATGGGTGGTGAACGTTGCAGTTTCTTTTTTTGGATCGTAGCTATCGATAAATTGTGCCGAATCATGTATTCGTAGGGTGAGGTTAACCAATGGATATAAAAAAATACTCCCATTTCTTTAATAGCGTCAACAGATTGAAGCACATTATTGGAGATTGAGTAGGATGTTTTTAAAAGAGTTTGACTTTTAGAAAAAGTTATTTAAAAATATTTTTTTACGTTTAATCAATGACGATACTTCTGGCATCAAAGGAACAATTTATCCAATTCCACATGAAGATATACCACATCGGTCAAGTCATTTATAACGAAAACTATTTTTAACTCGTCAACGTACAATAAAAAGTTGGCGAAAGAAAAACAACTAGTAATATCATAAATGAACAAAGCAAACAGTAGTGAACCCAAAATGCTTCCTTGAGGAACTCCCAAAGAAACACCATCTACTGTCACCACACACCGCCTATTGCTTAGGTAGGATTATATCCACTGAAGAAAAATAGAGTGAAATCCCAAAAATCCCAGTTTATGTACTAAAATTTTATGTGAAACTTTGTCAAACGCTTCCAAAACATCTGTGTAAATACGGTCTACTTAACGTCTTGTCGATAATGGTGCAATGCAGTGTTCCCTGAGAACTGCTAAATTGGAAAAAGGAGAACATCCAGTAACAAAACCGTTACTTCTAGCAGAAGGGTTGCTCCACCTCCTTCTCAGGGCTTGCATCGAGCCAAACCCTGGACCAGAAGCCCATTTTTGCTGCGTCTGCCAGAAAAGGGTCCATCTGAACTCCACTTCGGTAAGGTGTAATTCGTGCGGCGGATGGAGCCATCTTAAGGTACATATTATGTGGCCCCATGTTGTTCGTCCCCTACGGCACCCTTAGCCGCACTTACTGCACCGGTGCCTAGCACCGGCAGAACCTTCACGGTTCACAGGAGCACACAACAACATGGACGCTCCCCTCTCCCATCCAAATCCGCCCCTCGTGTGGGGACTAGGCAGCAGCTCCTGGTACCCAACACAGTCTATTCCGTGAGTCAGACGAGGATATACCGGAATGCGACATCAGTCACGTTCAACTCGTGCCAAGGCTGGTGCCACTTTCGTGTGTGTCTGCGCACTACCCGTGAACAGTCGGGTGACTACCTGGCTCCCTGCTGTAGGCTCCGCAGCCGCACGCGTCCGTAGTGCCGCTGCCAACCAACACCTCAAGGCCGCCTTAAGTGCCTCTGCATGTGTAGCAGGGACCAGGTGGGCAACATCACCTTTATCTCACACCTCTCTCCGCGACGACTCTCCCGAGGCAAACGAGACTCCTAAACTGAACTGCAACGGGCTGCAGGGCAAGATTTAGGAGATAACCGACTTCATTGGTCGGCATAATCTGTCAAAAGCTGCGATCCAGGAAACGAAACTGCACAGCAACTCAACCTTGTTGAGTTGCAACGGCTACAATGTGCATCGTAAGGATCGCGAGCGAGGTAATGGTGGTGGCTTAGCGTTCATCACCCATCACACTGTGCAGTATCGTCTAATTGAAGAAGACATCGACCGCAGGGACACTACCTTAGAGTGTCAAGGAATAGCTGTCCGGTTAGGCGCTATCGAGCTCGAAATATTTAATGTTTATATACCCCCTGTCACCTGCTGCCTGGCAGGATATCACCCTGACATAGGTGCGCTTCTCAGAGGTGAAACCCGATTGGTAGTTGGTGACTTCAACGCGCACCACGATCTCTGGCATTCAAGCCTACCAGCTGATCGTAGGGAAAATGATTTGGCAGAACAGATAGACGATTTGACATTCTGCCCGATGAATGATGATGCCCCCACCAGGATTATGGGTAGTTGCATCAGCTCGCCTGACCTAACAATAGCTAGCGCAGGTCTGATAAATAGCATAACGTGGCGACATATGCTATCGCTTGCATCAGCCCATCTACCCATAATCATCTCGATTGACCACCGGACCTACATCAACTTTGAAAAGGCTGACTGAGTCAGGTTCGCGGAGTTCACTGAAAATGCCCTCAGATCTCTTCCCATACCCACTGACGTTCGCAAAGGTGAGCAGAAGTTCCGCAGGGTGTTGCGTCTGCTGCGGTTCGCTTCATAAGGGCAGGTTGGATCCCAGAGATCCGTTACAATTTCCCGTCTGAAGCGGCTGGTCCAGCAAATGAACGCGACCACCCTCGCCACTCCGATCCCCGCAATCCAAACATAAGGGATTTGAACGTGGAGATTTGGAGACTGGTTGACAAGAATAAGCGGAACATGTGGGAGGAACATTTGAAGTTCTGCAACCTAGTCACGGGTGTTGGTAAGCTCTGGCCCACCGTGAAGTCCTTATCCAACCCGACGAAGCGCTACGACCGAGTGGAAATTTCATTTCGGGGCTCGTGCCTCGTCGGACCCGAAGAGATGCGCGAGCTATTTTAGTCGGATATTCATATGGCATCCTTCGGGGGATAGGGCCAAGTGGAAGGTGACCAGAAGGCTGCGCAAGCTGCCAAACAATAGCGCGCCTCTTGCCTTCACTTGTGGCGAAGTGAAGGAGGTCATCGGGCAGGCGGAAGCCTCCAAAGCCATTGGCCCTGATGGGCTAAGCGTGTTGATGCTGAAGAATTTAGGTCCCGCGGGAGTTGAGTTCCTTACAGGGATCCTCAACCTGTCAATGGCCACCCTCATCATTCCTGACATTTGGAAGGTTGGTAGGGTGGTCCCACTGCTAAAACCAGGGAAATCGGCCGATAGGAGTCACCCTTGTCAGTGGTAAAGACTCTTGAGGCCCTACTCCTCCCATACTACACTTACCACTTGGGCTGGGCTAAGCATCAACATGGCTTCCGGAAAGTGCACAGCACAACAACTGCATTTAATACCATAAACACACAGGTGATTCGCGGTCTTAACCAGAACCGCCTCTGCCAGAGAACCGTCCTGGTAGCGTTGGACTTGTCAAAAGCTTTTGACACAGTTAGTCACTCCACGCTACTAGCTGGCTTGGAAGAATCAACTCTCCCGCAGGTACTGAAGCGGTGGACCGCGAATTACCTGTGCGGTCGCCAATCATCGGTATTATTTAGAGACAGAACATCGAAACCAAGGAGGATTAAACAAGGGGTACCGCATGGTGGCGTCCTGTCTCCACTCTTGTTTAATCATTACATCTCCAAGCTCCCTTAACCGCCAGAGGAAGTCACAATCGTCTCTTATGCCGATGATTGCTCGATAATGGCAACCGGCAATGTAGTTTATGGATTGTTGTCGAAAGTGAACGGATATCTCTCCGATCTTGCCCATTTCTTCACAGGCAGAAACCTGGCGTTGCCCCCTGCTTAGTCCTCGGCGACCCTCTTTACCACCTGGACGAAGGAGGTCAGGCTGGATCTCAACATCCACATCGATGGCACCTCCATTCCGCTTTCCGACGGTTAATCATCCGAAGATTCTGGGGGTTGTCAAAAGTCGCCTGTTCTCCTTCTCCGCGCACACTACCACAATCGCCAATAGAGTACAGAGCTGCAACAATGTCCTCGAGTCGCTCGCCGGCAGCTCTGGGGGCAAAGACAAAGAAACGTTGTTGGCAACATACAGAGCGATTGGCCGGCCGGTAATAAATTATGCTGCGCCAGTTTGGTCGCCGGGAACCAGCGGGGCACAGTGGATGAAGCTGCAGACCTGCCAGAACGCCGCACTCCGCACGGTGACGGGATATTTTCTGATGTCGCCTGAGGAGCATCTCCACCAAGAGTTCAATGTGCTCCGCGTTAAGGAGCACAATCTCATGCTCAGCAAGCAGTTCCTCGCTGGATGTCACCGCTCGGGGCACCCAAACAGGCATCTGCTTGCAGTGGAGCTGCCCCCCAGGCACATCAGAAGGCATCTCTTAGAACTGAAGGACGAGATCCAGCCATTTATAACACAACCGCAACGGGATTTGCACCACATCCAAACTTATGTGACCAAAATGCGTCATAAGAAAATCTCAAGCACCCCGCTCACTAAGTAGGAGAAAATTATCCCTAGGTATGGGGGCACTCACAGGGCATATTTCTGTAGAAGCTGCTATGACGAGGAAGAGCCAGAAACTATAAGGGATCTAATATGTGATTGCCCCGCACTTTGCAGGAGTCGACAGGAATTCCTAAAAACACGGCAGCTCCCCAACTTCCTGCCTATTTGTGCTATCTCTCTGCCAGCTGCCACCTCAACCCAACCTAACCATAGCAGACTCCACAACAAATGTTGCTCACCGGGATCAAATTTGCATTCTGATACGATACTTCTCAATCCAGGACGGGAATCCCAACACACTTATGGTGAGCATTGAGGAGAGTTTTCTGTGCTTCGTTAAATTGAGAAGGGAGATGCTATGTCGATTTACAACGATGTTACTGCAGTTCTGTTCAAATTGAAACCAAAATATCTGCTTAGTTAAAGCTATGATGGTGCTCCTGTCATGAGCGGAGGAGTACAAGCTAAATTGAGAGAATTCGTCGGCATCCAATCATTTGTACTGTACGTCGGTTGCCTTTGTAATTAGATGAACTTAGTTTTAATTTATGCAGCAGAGAATTATGCGAGTTCATCCATCAAGATATTTTATGCAACCATTAAGAGCGTATACAAATATTTCTTGTAATTACATTGACGGCGCGACGCAATTTTAGAAGAAAAAAAAGTCAAAGTGCACCACGAAGCTCGTGCGATTTTGGCATCCAGTTTCTTCGCCAGTTGAGAAAGAAATAGTTAGATCAAACGCTCAAATTGAAAACGATGAACTTAATGAACAGGTGAGCCAAGAGAAAGAATACTTTACATTAAATTTCTCACTACAACAAGATGGGCTTCACGACTAAAATCTGTGGAAACGGTAGTAAATAATACAACTTACCACTTCTTGGCTTATCCTTCACGCGAAACCGTCTTTCGTGCAGTGTCATAAGATGACCTGAGTGGCGTCATCTAATATTGGGGTTATTCGTCCAAATGTACATTTTTTTGCGGAGCTTTTCGTTCAGATTTTTTTTCGTTTTTGATGCCTGACTGCAGAAACTAATTAACTTTTCAAAGCCTACTATGTTAATGTTAAAAAATTTTGCAGACAGCTAAAAATTTGCACAACTTTCTGTACCGGTATATTATCATTTATAGTTGCAGGATAATGCCCTGGGTGAAATTTTGGTTTTAATTGATCTTTAAATAATTTTTGGTAGCTCAAATTATGCTCTTTTATTAATAGTTGAAGATCACTTAAAGTTGTAGCGTTGTAATTAGATAACAAGAATAGATCAACTAGCCTTTCGAACAAAATAAGGAATTTGTTTCTAAAATCCTCTCGGTCATTTAGATCACCTAGCATGTGAAAAAATGTTTTCATCTGTCTCGCGTTCATTTTGAATGAATCGTTTGTTATTTTGGCAAATTCTGTGCCTCATAATCAAACATTTGTTTTCTGTAATTAAAACTTAAAAAAAAAACTGCTTTTCATACACAAAATAATGCACAATTTTGGAAAAGTTAACACTCAGAAATAAGTCGCGTATTATATCACATGCAATGTATTCAGTTACATGAAGGCTTGGAAAAGGAATTTAATATGAAAACATTTTTAATACCATTAAAAACTGGATTGTTCACTAAAGCAGGCTTATTTTTGCATATTCTGCACTAGGAATACCCTGAAAACAAACTGGCATATCCTAACGCAGTGTTTAAACCAATATTATCTCCTAAAATTTGTACTAGTTAAAAATATATTACATCTCTTACATTAATTTCTAATGTTTTTAAAATATCCAAACGTGGAATAAGACGAAAATTAAATTCACAATCTTGTAGATCTCGAACTTTAACAAACCCTGCTACAAGTATATTTGATAATTTGCATTTGCAAAGTTGAAACTGCGGAACACTAGGAACATTTTAATATATACCGCACCTTTTTTGCTGGCCAGATTTACTATCCAAAGTATCATTAGAAATCATACAGATTTTTATCTTTGTTTGAATTTTGCTAAAATACACTATAAATTATGTGTGAATAAAAACGATTTTCACGAAATTTTGGCATTTTTAAAAGGGCTGGCGAGGAAAAAATGTAGTTCATTTAATATCAAGAGAATTAAGATTGAATTTTCAGTTTAACGATCGAGCGCACATAATCAATTGCAAAATGCCTTCCTAGGTAGCTGAGAGATGGGTTTGAATTATTATTTCGGAATGTTTCAACAATATTCTCTTTCATCGACATGGAACGGTTCTTCCTAATTATGGCTATTACTTTCTTCTCCAACTGGATGTCTGCTGTTGAAAAACAGTTTTACCCATCAAAAATATATTATAGACTGCAAAGATATATAAAGTGTTTATTATTATTTTACCAGCAATATAGTTGACATTTTGAAAGCATTAGGTTTCGTCTTCCATTGCAGTGCATTTGTATTTCGTAGTGTGTGATACATACAGCTTCCAGCTGCGGGATATTGCTGTAAGAGTTTTATTTGCGTCTCGATCTGGAGCTGTTTGAGCTTTGAAACTTCTCAAGGAAGCTTCTCACTTTAGGACTGCGATTTACGTACAGAAAACGCCCTGAGAATCTTCCGCTGCCAGGCTTTCTAGTAACTGCCAGTCCTTCTCTGTGTCGGTTTTTTGTAAGCTTGTGCAAAATAATTTGACTTGCTATAAATGAAATCCCACTGAAATATCTCATTCGTGCAACTAAGATAATGGTCTAATCTTAGTATTTGAATTTCAAAATATTTAAATATTTTTGGGTAAGTTATAAGTTTCCAAAGTTACGCAATTTCGGTGTGTTCATCCTTTACTATGTATTCCAATAAGGACTCACTGCGCCGGTTACTGTTGGTACAGCTCCACTCCTCATTGTTCGCGCCGGTATCGCAACCAATAATAATTGAAAGCTTTGTTTGTCGCAGCACCTTATAAGTTCCTGGACCTCTTTGGGGTTATGGTGTTGTCCCCCGCAAAGTTGGCGGTCACTAAAACTACGTTTTTAGAGACTTTGTCCACCTCTAACCGTGAAAAGTATTCATTATTAGTTGTACGCACTACACAAGCTCTGGACCTCTTAGTTGAGAGATCCCATATACCCACATTATTAGACTCCTTTATGCCCTTTATCTGGCCTCTGTAGATGGCTCCTGGACCAGTGATATACCCAGATTTTCGGAGGCTAGCTTCCTCGTTATAATGGGTGAAGCTGATCTAGCGTGGTGGCGGTTGATTTGAACCCATGGGAGTGGTCGCTATTGTTGTGGCTCATCTACCTAGGAGAGCCATAACTCGCTCTTGCTTCACCTGTCTAGCTCGAATTTGCTCATGGAGAGGAACCTCCGTATCTTCATGGGTACCAAGTTTAGGTATTACCTACGGAAGTCATGATGCGGTACTCTCGTCCTTACAATCGATCAAGAGCAACCCTGGACGAAAGTACAGTCCACAGAAGCTAGCTGGAGGGCCCATCCTATGATGACTCCGAAAATTATCACTACCTGCAGATCGGTTAGGTCATCTGAACCCATTGTAGCCGCCAGATAGTTTTCGGGCAGCATCGTGAGCCGGATACCTTTGACGGCATATGAGTAGTTGACCCGCCGAGCTCGATTGTGGAAGAGGTGGGTGTGCCCGCTGCCTTTTGGAGTTCCATGTCTGTGGTTTTATTTGGCTGCTTCTCCGCTTAATGGCGGGTGCACGTTCTTCTTGTTTCCGGCGATCTTGATTTCCTGCATCTCAGCTTTACAGCAGGCGCGGGACTGTGTGGCGATCGTCGATTCCCGCTACTTCGCTCTTCTGCGTGTGCGGGTTCGGTTTCCTGCCTCATCCTTAGTCCAGCCATTTCACGTGGCAATTCAGGGGATTTCCCTGCTCTAGGTACCTCAGATACCATCGGTCATAACGGGCACCCGGCTTCACCGGGCGGAGGTGTGGTTTGCTTCTTCTGGACCTTCGTCTCCTGACTATCCTGAAAGGCTCACTAGGGCTGGGACTGGGTGATCGGTTTCTCTATATTGTTGCTGGGAATGTGAAGCGTTTACTGGAGACAGCTGTCTCTCTTGTTGGCTCATGGCCAGCATTGCCTGAGGTCGTATACCTACTGGGGTGTCTCGCTGAAGCCCTATTTGTGGAGGGCCCGTAGCTATCATCCCGAGTATACTCGGCGAAGAGGGCTCAGGGCGCAGGGAAACGGACTACAAAGAGGCGATTTTTCACCTTTTTTCTTGTTGCTAGTTTGTCTTCCATCTTGTCCTTACTACCGTTTTCTCGCGGAGGCGAAACTGAGGTCTAGTTTGAAATATGGGGAACTCGTTGGCCCTTGTCAGGCCAACGCTACTTCTCAATTCGGCCCGGTGTCGAAGAAGCGCTGTTCGAACACAGCCGGCTGTCCACCCTGCTGCAAACCGCCCAATAGGCACGATGTCTCTACACACCAAGGATTAGGAGGTGGTAGTTCTTGGTCGTCGTGCTCAAGCAGTATCTACGATCCAACTGGGGCATGCCTCTGTGCCTCATCTCGATGATAAAAACCGATTTGTGCTTCGACTAAGTCCCTGCACCACGCTAGGGTGCCTGCCTTACCGGGGGCTATTGTAAACAAACGCACGGGAAAAATTCGTGTGAATGTTGTTGCTAAATATTGGATTTCAAAAATGTTCTAAACTAGACTTAAAAGGCCTGACATAGCGTATGCATCAAGCTCGCAAAAACCGTGTCAATGTCGTGTGTAAGGTTCTGCAAATATATCTATTACTCATTTTAATTTAGAAACCACTTGCTTAGTTTCTATATTCCTGTAGTTTGGCACATTCCACGGCTCTTTCATTTAACTTGATCGACTTTTACGTGTGAGCGAAATTTTCTATATGCCACAAATTATGTATTGTGTTTCGTACATCTATGGTACTGGGTTTTAGAATACACTTTCTAATGTTTACTTTTCAACCACTGGGAGTAAAGAGGCCTTTGAACTCCTAGTTGCGGAACTGGGGTTAACATTAATTCAAGTATTGCCCTCAAACGTTTTAAATGTACCGATTTTGAAGGAGATATAAATATATTAAAATTGGAGAAGGTTCATGTAAATGTACAATGAATGTAAACCTGCCTTAAGTAAATAATAATAAGATATTTTTTTTTGGCAATTTCTGACGATTTGATATCAGTTAAGTACTTGTACACTCTATAGCTTGGTCGGCTATATTGAGAAGTCCCTCAGCGTTAAGGATTTCTGCTTCCTGAACATTGATGGCGCTTTTAACAACGTACTTCCAGAAGCTACTGGCGCCGTCAGAGCTCTAGGGTGGAATACTCACTGGTGGAGTTTATCGGCCAGCTACTCTACTGCAGAGTGGTAAGGGCTAAGCTGGGTGCGAGCGTATTGTCGAGGTACGTGTCGAGGGGGACGCTCAAAGAGGTGTCCTATCCCCAATTCTGTGGAGCCTCACCGTAAATACGCTTCTGCGAGATACGGATTGGGGTAGTGCGAAAGTTGTCGCGTACGCTGACGAGGTCGCGATTGTACCCAGCGGAAAGTTTCCACAAACACTATGCGAGCCGATACAACGAACGCTTTGGGAGGTATCCAAGTGGTCCGCCCGCTGCGAGCTCAAATAAGGTGGAACTTGTAGTGTACACGAGGAAGTATAAAATGCCTTCGGTAATTAGAAAAGGATGCTAACCTAAGGCTGCTCACCAAGATACAAAAATCTAGTACGATCTGTATAAGCGGGGCGCTCAGAACCACGCCAAGCCATGCCCTGAGCGCTATCTTAGATCTCCTGCCGAAATCCAGGGACACTCTTATATTTTAAACAAGTTTCACTTCATTCCGAGCAACACAACGTTGTGCTTCAAAATCGATTGCTGTAAACATTTTTATTCCGAGCAACACAACGTTGTGCTTCAAAATCGATTGCTGTAAACATTTTTATAGCGAGTATTCCCAGTAGGGAGGGGTGGAACCAAGAGTTCAACACTCCACCTGATAGTATTGCCATCTATACACATGGCTCGAAACTCGACAGTAAGGTGGGAGGAGGCGTCTTCTCGCGAAACCCTCCCCTGCAAATCTTCTTTAGGTTACCAGACCACTGCAGAGTTTTCCAGGCTGAGGTATCAGCTATTATAGAAGCGGTGGTTACATTTGGGACCGGAATTCTATGAAGAGATATCTTCATCTTTAGTGATAGCCAGGCTGCAATCAAGGCTCTGACTTCCTTCACGTTTAACTCAACCATCGCGCTGGACTGCCGTCAATCTCTACAGGAGGTGACCAAGCAGAATAGACTGTACCTCATTTGGGTCTCTGGCCACAGGGACATAGAGGGAAACTGTATGGCAGACGAACTTGCAAGACAAGGCACGACCAAGCAGATTCTTCAGGATAAGGAACGCATTGGTATGCCGTTTGCCACTTACAAACTGCTACTTAGAGCGTATATATATGAACAAGTTGATGATAGATGGAGTCAAAATACGACATGCCGAACCTCTAGGCAGCCGTGGCCTAAGACCGGAAACGGCCACTCTCTAAAACGAGGAAATATTTCTAACTTGATGTGAGCTCTAAGTGGGCACTGCTTAACAGGAAAACATTATGAAAGGCTAGGCGTACCTTTCCAAAGATGCTGCAGGAGCGGAAAAAACTACGAAGAGGAGAAAACGGTATTACATCTTCTGTGTAAGTATTCTACACTGTGTAAAAGCAGTCTGCGGTACCTGGGATCACCGTAGTAGTAACACAATAGGCCTTCTATTTATGGCCTAACCATGGCACCAATTTCTACCTACCCTACTACCTATGTACTTATCTTAATTAAATTTAAAAAAAAAATGAACCTTAAAGGTTTTTTAACACAAGTTGAATAAATGCTTAATGAGCAATTGTATGAAGAAAATGTGTTCGGAAAAGACCCACATCATCATTAAAATGGCTTGAGTATCTTTTACAATCAGCGGAAAATCGCTATTGAGTTTGAACAGCTGCTTTTATGTCAAAGAGAAAAGCTGTACTGAATAAATCAAAAAAGGCCTAAAAAATGCTTCGAAGATTAAATCCTGTTATGTTTTCCCAAATCAGATTTTTTAATAGAAATTTAATTAAAATCAAAACCAAAAATTGTTACCGTAAACCTTGTTTGTTGCTTATATTTTGCTCAACATTGTAAGTCTCATAAGTGGGACAAGCGTTTTGTAACAAAACTCTTACAAAAAAAATCGTTTAAAATATAAGAAAATTCAAGATATTGTAATATGAAGCTTTAGAAAACTTTTGGTGACGTAGTTTTGTAGCATATTGACTTCTGGTATAATAAAATATAAATTTTAAGTGGCTGAAAATTTCGATTGACATTTGACAATTTAATTTTCTATTTTTAAGATAAAATTAAGAAATGTAGTTTGCAAGTGGCAAACGGCATAACGATGCCTTCTTTATTCTGCAAAATCTGCGTGGCCGTACCTCGTCGTGCAACTTCATCTGTCATGAAGTTACTCTCTATGTCCGTGTGGCCAGGGATCCAAATGAAGTACAGTATGTTCTGCTTGCCCATTTCTTGTACAGAGCTTTGAATGCAATCTGGGTATCACTAAAAATTGAGGTGGCTCTTCCTTGAATTCTGGTTCCAAGTTTCTCTACTGCTTCTATAATAGCTGGGATCTCAGCCTGCAGCGATCTGATAATCTAAAGGAAATTTGTAGGAGAGAGGGTTTCGTTAAAAAACGCTTCCTCCTACCTTATTGTCGAGTTTCGAGCCATCTATATAGATGACAATACTATCAGGTGGAGTATTTGGCCACCAGTTTCCACTCCTCCCTGCTTGGAATTCTTGTACTAAAATTACTTTCAGAAACCGATAGTGGAGCACATCGATCTGTGATGCGCGGAATAAAGCAAAACTTGTTTAAAATACAAGAGTGTCCGTTGGGGATGAAACTCTTCCTTGGGGTGACCCCCTCGACACGCGCCTCGAAAATTCGCTCGCTCCCAACCTCGGCTTTATGACCGTACAACAGAGCAGTTGGGCAATAAACTCCACCAGGAAAGTTCTTCATCCATATAGCTCTAAAGGTGTCAGTTATAGTCTGTGGAAATACCTTGTTAAAAGCGCCTTCAATGTCCAGGAAGGCTACGAAATAGAAGTCCTTAAGTCTGAGTGACTTCCCAATTCTCAGTAGATTTGTATTTGCGGTAAGCATGTTGGTCATTAGATAGTATTCGACAAGAAATAGTATCAGAGAGGAAGCTGCTAACAATCCTCTGAAGTGTCTTAGAGAGAAGGAAGATAGGTTGATAGGCCTAAGGTTCGTTGGATAAATGTGTGAGGGCTTTCCGGCGGTGGGAATAAAAACGGCCGTGATATTTCTACATATTAACGATATATGATTCAGTTTGAAGTAAGCCCTGAAAATAGTTGAAAGCCGTTTCGCGGAGACTTCCAGAGTGGTAGTTTGTAGTGGAGGTATTATCCCGTGTGGTCCAGCAGATTTACATGGTTTAAAGCCCTAGATAGCCTGTTTAATCTTCTCTTCCGAAACTGGTATGTTAAAGGTATTGGAGGAAATAAATGGAGGGGTGCTTTGCTTATTGGCAGTTCAAGGGTTTTCTTTTTCAAGGGTTTCTTGCTCTGTCAGCACCCCCATAATCAACGAGAGCTGCGGCTTGGATAACCACAAAAGCCCTCTTGGACTTCTTAATGCTCCTGTAACTGCCCAGCGTTTCCCAAGCTGATCGCTATTTTCTTCCGAGACGAGTTTGCCCATTTTTCATCACAATTTTTTAAGACATGCGCCGGTGTTGAACTAACGTTAAAACTGACTTATGCTTAAAAGAGAAAAGGTGACGACAAAAGCACTTCTGTTACTTCGTATTTGCTTCGTTTGAAGGATTGATGTCACAAATGGCTCTTAAAAAGTTGGTTTTTCTGAGTGTTGAGTGATTTTTACAAAAACTGAAACACAGAATAATAAATGTGAATTGTCGAGCTTTGTAATGTAGCACTTGCAACGAAAATAAAATCCCAAGTGCAGTTATCACTTTCCGCTTCTTCTCACTCTTCCTGTGTAATGAACATCTGTGACGTGTACGCTGCAGGCGTTGTCGTAATCTGGTTTTCTATTATTCTTGTTGAAAATAGCTTGCTTTTGTTTGTGCCTTTGCTTTCTTAGAACCAATGACGCAAAGCTGCGCTTCGAATCTAAATTTATGGTTGTTTGTTCAACACATATGTGTCATTGCTCTCTCTTATTTTTAAGTAGATAGACTTTAAATAAAATTAAAAGATTTTCAACGCGCAACTAAGAAGAAATCTCTATGGAAATATCTTCTCCTTTAACTTCTGTCCTTTTTTTGGTCCTTAAATCTTTTATAGAGACGATTTTTTTATTTTTATAAGTCATGCTCTGTGTATAAGGCATATTTTGCTCTGTGTAGGGAAATAGGGCCCTATGAATAATTGTGAGAAAATTGAGAGTAACATGCCTAAGGTTGTAATCGATCATGGGTGCAAAAACGTTCATGAACAAGATTTTACTGCAAAGTTCTGTACTTCAAGATTCTGTGTTTAAAATTTCTAAAACCGTACAGAAAATCATAAGTACGCACTTTTTATAATTATCCGTATGATCTGTAAAGTTTTGAATACGGAAGTTTATTATTAAAGTAACTGGTGCTAATTTCGTAAGCGCTTCAAATAGAGTTTATGCAATGTAGCTCTACTGTTTATACTTATATAATTCGTCACATATTCAGCACTACTTGTGTAACCTCCCAAAGTTCGCAAAGTCATAATTTTACAAGTAGGCGAAATTAATTTGTGTACTTTATGAGATCGATTAGATCTGTCTAACTGTTTTCATTTTAATCATTTTAAACATAATGTAAAATGCAAAAATCCACAAACCATTATTATAGTAAAGACACATTGAACATGTAATAGCAGCGGTGCAGAAACATGATGTGAGTATTTTGTTTTTTCTAATCTCATCTAATCCTCACCATGCTATTCTGTAGTCGTTAAAAGCAAGTTGAAGGAGGTGCATTTAGATACAGCTCTGTCGAGAACAGACTGAATAGTTTTTTTACGTTTTCGCTTCCGCTTGTAGCTTTTTATTAATTTTGTTAGTGGTGTGTCGGAGGAGTGTAGTAAGGTTTTAGAGCTTTTAGTTATAAGTAATTCGTATTTGTTTTCTATAGTGAAGATGTTTGATTCCAAAAGCATGTTTTTGATTGGTGTGGTTCGAAATGCTCCAAGTGATGTACGTATGGCTGCTTTAAGTTTGGTTTTTAGTTTATTCAGTATTGATTTAAGTGAGTTTCCAAACAAGAATAAACCGTAGTCTATTTTGGAGATAATGATTGCTCTGGTTACGTTAAGTAGTGTGTGTGTGTTGCAATTGAATTTTGGGCTTGAAAGGCACTTAATGATATCGAGTCTTTTGGAGAGAGAAGTTGCGGTTTCATTGATGTGGGTGTTCCATCTGTATTTGTTATTGAAATTAATTCCTAAAATTTTAAGTGATTGCACTGTTGGAATGATGGTGTTGTTCGAGTATATGTTCGCCACGCAGTTATGTTTTCTACAAATATGCATATGTTTGCATTTGTCTAGTAAACTAGCTCCAGAGTAGGAGCACCACTTTTGTATGTTTTCAAATAAGGCGTCTAAGTTGCGGGTAGGCTTTTGGCGTAGAATACGTCTTACCTTACGGTATGGGCACCAATGTCAGGTTTTTATTGTTGTAATCTCTATTTCTTTAATTATAAGGAAACGGCTCGATTAATTTTTTTTTTTTTTTTTTGTAGTCAAATGAAGATATTAGCTTTCGTTTGACATACATTTCATGTTGGTTGATATCTTCCTAATATTTAAATTTCTCAAATGAAAATTGTATAAACACATGCACACAAATATGTGTGTGGTGTTTGGTTGAGTGTTTGCTGTTGGGCGATTTAAATGTACTCGTGCAGCCCTTTCTTTGTATTGCATAATTTTAGGCGGGCAAGTTAAAGTAGAGTAAAAGAAGAGAAAATGCTGCCCAGCACTGCAAAAAAAATAATAAAATTGATTCGCGTATGTTATTTATCATTTATCTTTACTATTGATAACAGCCATTGACTTCGTTTTTGCGAGAAATTTAATTGATAATTTAAAAACATTTTTATCCTATTTTTCCTATCATAAGCTTATGTATATCATCCAAAGTAACTATCAAATAAAGAAATTCATTTGCTGGTATTATTCATCATTTATTGTTACATATGTTTTCTGTCTTATCGGATGGCGTATTCTACGTTAAACTTAATGGCCGTGTCTCTGACACAGCCTGCTTCTTTTTTGGTTTATTTAGGTTTATGATTAAATGGAAGTCGTCGACGTAGGCTGTAAAATTGATTTTTTTTTTCAGTTGCTATCAGATTAGAAAGTCTATTATAGGCTATTAAAAATAGAATAACGGAAATCGGCGATCCCTGGGGGAACCCATTAAATAGGGGATATGTTTCTGAAGTATTATCTGCGATGCGTACTAGTATTCCTCTGTTGGACATAAAATTGGCTATATACTTTATTATCTTTGGACCTGTTTTCCATGCTTTTAGTTGGTCTATAATTGTGTGGGCGCCAATTCTATCAAAGGCTTTCGAAAAATCGAGAGAGATGATAGATGTGCGGCTTTTGATTGCGAGTGAATCGGTTATGAGATGGTCTGCATAGATCAGACTGCCTATAACTGATTTTCCTTTTTTAAATCCAAGTTGATTAGGGTGTATGCAGTTGTTCTTAGTTACAAACCACCATAGTCTTTTTGCGATAATTTTGTCTAAAATTTTTGAGATGCACGGGTTAAGTGAAATTGGTCGGTATGAGGAAATATCTGTCTTATTTTTATTAGGTTTTAGGATTGGTATAATTAAGCTTAATTTGTATGACTGTGGGATGTGGCTATTGAGAATGTTATTGAAATGATTTGTGATTCTGTGTTTAGTTGCATGTGAGGCGTTTTTGATCATTGGGTAGGATATTCAATCGTAACCCGGTGTGTTTCCATTCAAGGTGTAAGTGTAGATAATAATTCAATGTAAGTAATGTCGGTTTCTATTTGTTTAGCTGAAGAGGATGGCGTTTAGTTTGTTGTGGTTGTTGTATTGTATTTGTTGTTCAAGAATTCTTGGGAGAAATGAGCGTCTTGAGAGGAGTGTGACCAATGGTGGGCGAAAGTATTAGCAGTGCCAAGGTTTGGTGTGGTGTTTCGTCCTGTGTGGGTATCGTGTATGGTGTGGATCATTGTGGTATTTCTAAGTCCACAGAATGTCCTGATGTTCGACCAAATTTTGGATGTAAGTGTGGAAGGTTGTATTTCTGATGTGAAAAGTAGTAGCTTTTAATTTGCTTTGTCTTAGGTCGCGGCGAAAGATAGCGTTTGCTTTTTTAAATTTTATTACGTTTTCACTGTTAATATGTATTATGTTTAAGGACTTGCCAGGCACGGTTTTTTGAATTCTTCAGTTCAGCAAGACTTTTGGTCCACCAAGGTACGTTGCGTCTTTGGGGGCTTGGCGTCGTTTGAGGAATTGTTTTGTGAGCGCTTTGTAGAAGAATTTTGTTTAGATTAGCCGCTTCTTTGTTTGTGCTATTGCTAGGGATGATATTGTTGGTAAACGTAAGTAAGGTTTTGTAATAAGATGTCCAGTCAGCTAGTTTAGTTTTAAATCTGGGCTTTTTGATGAATTTTTGAAAATTTTGGGAGAAGAGGTGTGTACTTATCGGAAAGTGATCACTTCTATTAAGGGTGTCCAATGTTTTCCAGGAGCTGTTGAGCGCCAAGACAGGTGTACAAAAGGAGACGTCTATGTGTGTAAAGGTATTGTGTGTTGTGAAATGTGTTGGGGAATTGTCATTTAGGATTATTAAGTTTGATTGATCTATGACTTTAGTAGTGTGTTTCCTCTGCGATTGTTCTGAAAAGAGCCCCAATTTTGGTGCCAGCTATTGAAATCACCAGTAATGAGTATGTTAGGGTTTTGAGAGGTATTTAAAATATTAAGGTCGTTAAAGTTGAAGGATTTGTCAGGTGAGATATATACAGAAATAATTGTTAATTTTTATAAGACTCTATTTCTATTGCTGAAATATCAAACTTATTGCAGTTCATATTGGTTTCTGAGAATTGAATTGATTTGTGTATTAACAAAGCTGTGCCACCAAATCTGTTTGTTGGGTTGTTATACACTATATTGCAATTAACCGGTATATGGAAGTACTTGATGTTGTAGAGATGTGTTTCTTGTAGTGAAAGGATTTGAGGGGAGAACTTTTTTATTAGTAGGAGAAGTTCATTGTAGTTATTTGAATATCCTTTGATGTTCCACTGTATTATTTTGAGTGTCATATTAGAGGTGAGGGAGACTTATTTATGGTTCGAAACTTAAATTAAAGTTCTATATAAATGTATACATATATATATAAATGTGTGTGTGTGTTTATATAGATAGGTAGCTTAATCTACCGTTGTGGTGACTTTTAGTGCTTGGTTTTATCTTGGTGTTTTATGATGGGGTTTTTCAGCTGGTTTTGTAGTCGTTTTGGTGTATTCTTGGGAAATATTTTGACATTTTGTATTGGTTTGATTAATACTTCGCAATCTGATTCTAAATCGCTCATTTTGTCGGAAAATTCTATGTCTGGTATGGTAATATTATGGGCTTGTAAAGTGTTGGTGCTGAGTGTTGGTGTTGTGGATGTGGAGTGATCGTGGTGTATTCTGTAAATGAGTTTCTTCGTTGGTAGTTGGTGGGGTGTGGTGATTAGCGATCGTAGCGTAAGTGCTGTTGAGAGGTGGGTGCCTTTGCTTGTACAGAGCTTTCGCGGTTCTGTTCAGACATCAGCATCGGGTAGCTTTTTCGGTACTCGAATATATCCGCAGCATTTTGAGTATGCGTGCGTATAAATTAGTCAAACACAACTAGTCTGCTCTATTCATACTCATGCCAAGATTGATGTGGTAGTAAAAATTGCCATGCGTAGGGATCGAACGTGCCATCGAACTCATACACAGCGCTCTAAAGTTTGATTTGCTTTGCAACAACATTTGATTTGATATACCCGAAAAAGGCTTGCGTTAATCGCTTGATTCAACTCATACTTCTATGTACGTATGTGTTACGTTTGACTGTGTTTTAGTGAGAATTATAATTTTGCAGCGAAAGGTGATTATTTGTGACAAAAAGCTGTATTAATTGTAAGTCTCTATTTAAATAAACAAAGATATTCTCTTTTATCAGTTCTTCCCTAAGCTTGAGGCAATGGACGACAAAACAGAGATCGAGCAGAAAGTACAAAATGGAATTTTCCAACTAGTGCCAAAAAGAAAAGGTAAAAGTGAAGTATGGTCTCTTATCGCACAAATTTCCACGAACGAAGACACAATTTTGGATGGCTATGTATGCTGCCGCAACTGCAAAAAAGTATGTAAATACAATGGGCGGTCTTCATCTAATCTCAATCGCCATAAGTGCTACAAATATACGCAAGGTGCATCTTTAAAAACGGTGAGCGAGGAGGATAAAGAAGAAGCTATTAATTCGTGTACAACATGGGTAGTAGAGGACTGTCGTCCTTTTAGTGCAATTAGTGGTTCGGGATTCCGAAAAATGGTAAATTTTTTTATTAAAATTGGGGCACGCTATGGTGAAAAAATAGACATTGATACTTTACTTCCTGACCCATCGACACTTTCTCGTCGATTAGCAAAAACGGCACAAGAAAAGAAAAACGAAGTGAAATCAAAAATTGCTAAAATTGTAAGCAATGGTGAAATTTCTGTTACCATTGATCTTTGGCAAGATAACTATGTGAAGCGAAATTTTTTGTGTGCAACTTTGCATTTTCAAATGAAGTTCAAAATGATTGATATTGTACTGGGAATGAAATCTATGGATTTTATGCGTTCGAGTGGTCAAAATATTTTACGCAAATTGCAGGGTTTACTTAGTGAATTTGGTGTCGATGATTTGAAAAAAGCTGTATTTGTGACAGACAGAGGAAGCAATGTAAAAAAAGCTCTGGAAAACTATACAAGGCTTAATTGTGCAAGTCATTTATTTTCAAATGTTCTGGACTCCGCCATTGACTGCACGGAAGAGCTAAGAGAAGTTATTACCTCGTGTAAAAAAGTTGTCAAATATTTTAAAAAGGCGAATCTTCAGCATATGCTACAAACTTCATTGAAAACCCATTGTCCTACTCGCTGGAATTCACACTACAGAATGTTCAAATCAATTTATGATAACTGGATAAATATAAATGAAATTCTCACCACAAGTGCTGAAACGGAGAGATTATCAAGTATAAATATTTTAATTTTGCAATGCTTGGTCGAGCTCTGCTCTAATTTTGAGGTCATCTTCAAAAAACTGCAAGGGTGTGGCTCTCCGACTATGTGCTTTATTATTCCCTCGATCAATCGCCTGAAGGAAATATGTGCAGCTCAGGATAATGATGTTCAAGCGATTTCTGTACTAAAAGCAAACATTTTGAGAAAGGTAGAAGATGTATGGGTTGCAAATTTAAGTATGTGGCATAAAGCTGCATTTTTTTTGTATCCACCTGCTAATTGTGAGCAAGTAACTGATTTGGGGGAAATACAAGAGTTCTGTATTAAAGAAATGGAACAAATCGAGTCTCCACCGTTGTCAACAGTATCGTCAGATTTACCAAGCCCATTAACACCTACATCTCTTCCTTCGTCACCAAATATACCCCCGGAGATTTCAGCTTCACCAATATTACCATCGGTGGCTCAGCAAGTTTCCAATAGTAATAGCCCAATACCTCCTGTAAGCAAGGATGTGAGCTTCTTTTCCCCAAACTTACTTAGGCGCTCTATGGTATTCAAGGCAAAAATATTTCACTTTCGGGGATATATCTTAGGTCATTACAATATATTACACCTTTTGAGTGATTAAGTGAGGGGTGGGGAGTGATTTCTATTGTTATTGTATTACATAATGCGACTAAGGTGGTTAATTTGTTTGCCTGTTTGCTATTTTTTGTTTCCAGTAGTATTTGACCACTGAGTATTTTTTTACATTTTAATATTTCACCACACGTAGCATCGATTGCTTTTTGTATTAGAAAAAGTGATACATTTTTGAGTGTTTCATTATAGTTTGTTCATGTCATTAACAAATAAATTGGGTCATTAGAGATTAGGTTGTATGCTTTTGTTGCATCCCAGCATAGTGTGGGTGCATTCGAGATTAGTGTTGTTGTGTTGTCTGGTGGTTTATTCATGTTGTTTAGGCTGCTTTACGCAGCAGCTCCGTAGAGTCTCTAACGGTAAAGTTTTTTGTTATGTGTTTTTATTTCTGCTTTACGTTTCTGTGAGATTTTGTGTATATTTTTATATTTTGCTTAGTCTCTCTTGTTGATTTGGTTTCGCTTAGTGTTTTTAATTTTAATTGACCTAGGATTGTTCGTATTGATTTACTTAGAATATCTGCACTTTATCTACTTGGTCGTTTGTTAAGCGTCCGATCGCATTGACGGCGAGACATCGACTGAAAAAAGCAAGTTATTTTAGAGTTACTGTTATATATGTAGGTTCGATCATTTATAGAGAATTTCCACATGCAATTAAAACACTGAATGAAATAAAATATTGCTATATGCAAATTAAGTTAAATAAAAAAAAATAAACGTCATTTTACGGTAAGCGGTGGTGGCGATATGCGATGGTGGACGCAAATCGCGGCGCTGGTGGCGATCTACGTTGGTACACGGAAATTGCGTCGATGGTGACGATGTGTATTGGTGGACGCAATTCGCGGCGCTGGCAATGATGTGCGTTAGTGGTGGTGCTACACACTCGAAAACACACTCACTGAGTCTAAACTAAATGAATTAATAAAAACCACAAGTTCGCGAGACATTAAATTTGCTGGCCACACTAAGAGAAAATAAAAAATTTGTTTATATTTTGACAGTGGTCAACCTATTTGAAAGCTGTGTGCGCTGCTTAGCCGACGCTACGTTGTCGACGTCAATTTGTCGTATCAATTTGAGTAATTATAAATTATTTTTCATTTAGTATTTTAGAAAAACATTAGTTTATCATTTATCGTTGGGTTAAATGGGCGTTGCTCGTAGAGATTGGTATTGCCAATGAGCGAAATCGGATAATAACTGCGCTCATAATCAAAATAATGCAATATTTTAGCATATGTCAAAGATAATACAAGCTACGGTAAAGTTTTTTTTTTGGGAAACCGCCTACTTTAGAGTAAATAGTAATGTCTCCGAAACTGCCTTACTACACTCTGCCAAATTAGGTTGAAACTTTACATTTTAGCTCAGTATGCGAATTTCCGAAAATTATAGAATTCGGAGAATCCCCAATCCCCATCTCTCATATAACGGTAATTCTAAGCTATATTAAGTACACATATTGAATCAATAGCAAAATTTCGAAAATTGAGTTTAGCTTTTGTAGAAATTATCATCCCTATGCTAGAATCCGTTGAACGTTCGATTGAGCTACGAACCATAGAATCGCTAAGCTCAAATCCGACGTACCTGTCAACTGTCGGCAATTTTGGTACGACGAGCAATTGGTGTCAGAGCTGAACGAGTTTTAAAGCAACAATAAATATAATAATACGTATAGAAACGCAAGGATAACTAAAAACATATGTAACTTAAATTGTTCATAAAAAAAAAATGGCGTTAACGCAGGCCTTTCTCCCAGAACACTTAAAATGCTCTTGAATCCATCGTTAAGAATGCAAAAATTGTACACAAATCTCTAACGGTTTAAAACATTAAGCAAAGATATATGTATAAGTGAAATTTATTAAACAGCTAACATTTGATCAATGAATATAAAACGATTAGGGCGTCATATTCTTCTCTGCATATTCATGCAATTACTGAATCATGTTTTTCTCATAAGGCACAAATGCGACAGCTACAGAATCCATTATATTTGAATTATTAATAAAAAAAACTTTATTAAAATTTTTGTATAAACATGGTTTTAAATATCATTCCTCATTTAAAATATTTGTTTATTCATATAAAAAATACTGTTTTTATATTTTGCGAAGCGGTGCTATGTATGTATTCGTAACTACGACAATTCGTATTTTAGCATAGGGTTGAATAAGTATTTTATAGTTACATTATACTGAAAATACGAATTGGGATTAGTTTTAAGATGGAGTTTCTTTTGCATGAAATAAAACAATATATGTGCATATATAGTGTTGTAAGTAATTTTGTGGAAATTAATTTATTTCATCTTTACTATCTTTTCAGAAATTTTTGCATTTTCTTATTCGTGCGATGCCTATAGAAGTTTTGAAATATCACGACAGTAAACATGTATCATCATGCGAAACTTTCAATAGCCTCTCCTGGATACAAATTAATGGTTTGTATTTGTTATTGTGTCCTCTGTGTAGTAAAAGTAGTCATTATCTTCTTCATCATCTCCGTCAAAATAATAGTTATTTTGTTCCAGTTGGAACTCTTCTTTATCAATCGACCCTGATCCTGATATATAATCTTGGACAGGCAAAAAAGTTTCGGGTTCTAAATTTTCTATTAGAACTGGAGGCGGTGCTAAATGTATATTAAGATTAGATATAAACTTATTAATCCATACTGTTAGATTATTTGCAAGAACTTGCTGGTATTCTCGTAAGTTTCTGGTGGTATAAAATTCATTATCTACAAAATGGAATATTAACAAAAAAATTTTGAATAATTTTCACAAATTAAATATTTTTCTTCAGAAACACAAAGGCAAGATGAATTCATATCAGTAGTGCGATTCACTAACTTTAAACGGTACGACAATTGTTATTTTTAGCGGCAATATTTGCCGTTTGCACTAACGATTGTGCGATTCACTAACTTATTCTTAACGACACTTAACAGCTGTTTCGTTGTTTTTATTCAAAGTGATAAAGAGTGGCATCTCAGTCAAACTAAATGCCAAAATAAGCGAAAAGCACAAGGAGGAATAGAAAAAAAAAACAAACGAATGCCTGCTGCCAAATAAAAATTTGAGCGATGTTGTTATATTTCATTAAAGTGAAATACATAGATATTAGTTTGTTTCAAACTACAAACACTTAAAATTCTTTATATACATACATATGTATATGGCAATGATCCATTGTAGCAGAATTCCGGACTCTTCTATGAGTGTTTTGTTAGAATAGTCATCAACTCGACTCCAAGGAATATGCGGAATAACCTGCAAATATGCCATGGTTATCGTTTTCAAACTTCGCGTTGTGCTCCAGCGTATTTAGGATTTACATACATATATTTAATTTTTTTTAATTATAATCATTTATCTATATATTAAAACTAAACTATATTTCTGTTTTTATACATGGATCCTTGTAAAAGTTTGCTTTTACCATTTGCATATTAATTGAATAGTAGATGTGGTGGTTGGCATAAGCCTCCTCATGATTCCTTGGTGGCAAAATTGATATGTGCGTGGAATCGACGGCTCCAATACAGCCTCCCACAAAGGGAGACGACGCCGAAGCAAACATTTCTTTAGCAGAATGGCGTTCCACTTGGGTCATAGGAAACCTCACTTTCTGGTGAAACAACGAATCATTGATTGCATCCGTTACCCGATGAATGCTACGGCTTACGGATGACTGGCTCATGGATATCCCCCATTGTTCACCTACGGGTCGTTGATAGCAACCAGTTGCGAAGAACCTTAACGCCGCTAGAACCTACCAATATAAAATTAAAATTTAAAATTGCATACAGGCTTAAAGATTACACGAGCTACCTGTTTCTCAGTTGATATTGCTGTTATTCTGGATCCTCTTATTTGGTTATCAAGCTGATAAATTAGGTATTAAGCCAAGTCTGGAGTTAACCGATACAGTTTTTGAAAGTCTGTTGCATTTAGATGCACATCTCGGAGTAAACATCGATCCACTGTTGGAGCGCTTACTTCTTCATCACCTCGTGATAAATCATATGCCAAATATTTAAACGACATTATTTAATATTCCTTTTTTAATTACAAGAAAATAAATCACTGAATTTCAAATTTTTCTTTTATTTAAATTGAAATCACGAATTTCACTTTTCTCGATTGAGTTAACAACATCAAATTTGTTGTCGTTTAGTTGTCAATCATCGACTAGCTAACATCAACAGCTGATTCGGCGAATGCGAAAATCGTTAAAAAATGGCTACTGAATAGTAGGGTCGCTAAAATTTTGGTTAAGTTGAGTTAACCAAACGAATATCTTTAAAATAAGTTAGTGAATCGCACTACAGGTGGCATTGAGCGTACAACAACAAAAATGTACACTAACAAATTGTACGCACAATGGCAGAGGAAATCGGTGAGAATCACAACAAACACATGGTTTTGACATTCAGTTCACCAAGCGAATTCACACAGCTGCTTCCTCAACAACACCTGATATGAATTAGCCTTGCAAAAATGCATTTTGTTATTGAGGAAATACATACCTGTGAAATCTCGAATTTGGTCCAAAATAACTGCGCAAAGTGGTGATTGTTCATCAATCAAAAACTGGTCGTTAAGTAAAAAATCCTTCATTTCCTCGAATAGAACACAAATAATTTTCCTTATTTGTCGCTGCTGGTTTCGAAGAATATGTCTTTTGAGTTTACGACACTGGCGTATCTGCAATGCTTTCGCGACTCTTTTTAAACGCCTTTCTTCTTCAATGTAAGAAAGGGCAGTATTTATACTGTAAGATCTCACTCTAGATCTTTGATTCAAATAACGTTTTAATGATTTCAGCTGCTTTTTTCTAAGTATACTTTTATATACTTCCAATGTCCAACGAACTCGTTTCAAGTCAGGTAATGCCAACTGCTCTATGCGTGTTGTGCAATTTGGCACAACGATTTTTTTCTGATAATATCTCGGCCTTTTTCGTGGAGCGGCCAAGTTATCCCGTGGCGTGGATAAGTAACACATATGTTCTTCTTTGGTAAGTACATCACGGTCAATGATAACGTTGTCTGTATGCTTACATTTATATTGAGGGCGGTATTGGGGACAAATACAAAAAAATTTGTAGCCATATAAAAGGGGCGGCCTTTTGAGCCTTTTGTATTGCTGTTTTACTGGTGAACATTGTGTTTTTCGCTGGTGAAGCAAACCTTTTGCGGCCTCTAATTCTTGTAATACGGTTAGTTTCTTTACTGATTCAAGTTGAATTTCAATTACACTTGGAATTTTATCAAATATAGAATACATTTCTAATTTACGTTAAATATAGCAAAATATAATTAAACAAATATTTTTGTTTTTACTGACATTTTATCAACTTTTTCTAGATGAAAACTTAACTCTTGAAAGATATGCTTGCCATTTATATACTGAAGTATTGAAAAAGCTACCGGCAGTAATACGCAAGTGGTGGAATATTTCTCCATCGCGCCAAAAATCCTTTGTGGACAAACTTACGACCAATTTTGTATCACCAATAATCTGCGATGAAGAGTTAAAGTATATTGCAGCGAATAAGGAGAGGCATGCAAATATGCAAGTAAGAATAAAGATGTAATTCAAGTTTCATATAATTTTACAATGATTTAAATTACTTAGGTGACCGTACATTTATCAACAAGAGAAGCTTTAGCAATATATTTTATGGACGACGTTAGAACGGAACTTACAATCACACTTCCATCAAATTATCCTTTACGGCCTGTTACAGTGGATTGCAAGAAAAATATAGGCGGCCGTTTATCAACACGAAATATAATCATGCAGTTGGCGTTATTTTTGACTCACCAGGTAAATCGTTTATTTTAAGCAAGGTTATAAAAAGCTGCCAAAATTGGCGTAAGAGTCTGCACATATCACGTTGTACTGAATACAGAAGGTGCATCAATCAATTATTGCTTTCAATCTACACAATATACGTATTCATATGGTAGGTACATTTTTTCCATCATAGTATTCATTTTAATATTCTGCTATTTCTCATGGTATACTTTTAAGTAGCGTCCGTCACAAAACCCAACCAAAAGTTATTTTACAAAAGAAAACATAGCTTGCTTGGCTTTGGAAAAAATCTGCATGAAGAGGTCAGACACATTAACCAAGTAATATCAGCAGCATAGCCCATTAAATTTTTATCACAAGGTCTCGGATATGTCAAACTTTGTTCACTTTTTTTCATAACTGTAAAATCTTTGCATCACATCATGGTAGTGTTGGCATTAAATCAAGCAACCTCAGTGGCCAATTGACTGGCTCGTTGGTTGACGCGCTATGTGGCATGCACATGGGACAACATCCCATTCTATAATCGGCAGATCGTGCTTATAAGAATGGCCCAAAATAAATTTGAAGAATTTAGAGGCGTTTTACTGGTGTTAGTCTATCTATGTAGAAATGACAAACTACTACTAATAATAGCATCGTGAGATCTGACTAGACCACTAAAATATTCTTTACGACCAGTTCTCATACCTAAAAAAATTTAATAGAAATGGTTTAGTATTTCCTTTTGAATATTTTCTTAACGACATCAACGTAGCCGTTTATTTTTTTGTTGTTGAAAATTTTCACAGGAAATAAAAATAAATGTCAGTTATCCGTCTATCCGTCTAGGAAAAATTGATATCCATATTTAATTTGTTTGTGTTTTGTGTTTGACTATGGGATTCGGTACATAAAAAGAAATTTGACAATATGAAAATGCTCAGCTTAAAAGTACATATATTCTTTTAATTAAGCCGATATGGTTTTTGCGAGCTTGAAGCAACCTCTCAACGTTCTTGAGCAACTGATACAGCATAATATGGGCAGCCAATTTTCGATAGGAAATCCAAAATAAAGCTGATACGCTTTTTACCCAATTCTGTTGCGTCTTTACAGTACATTCACCACAAATGCAGACTGCAGTATTCTTACAAGTTCGTAGCGTTCTATAAGAGCAATTTTAGAACTTCGATCATATACTTATTGACTCTACTCTTAGAAAATACCTTAACTCTACATAAAATACTTCAATTAGATACATATACATATAATTGACTATGAGCAAAACTTACCCAAATATTTAATATAGAATGCAAACAATTGAAAGAGAAGTTCTTAACTAACTGCGAAACAGCAGACGCATTACTATCATAAAAATCACTTACTCGTATGTATGTAAGTTTATACAAATCTAGACGTGGTGGAAAAAATCGGTAATTGGGAATATATTTAGAAGATTCAAGTCTTCATATCTATGTTACAATTTTTTGAAGAAGCAAAATGCATACCGATGTAATAAAAAAGCAGAAAGACTGTTCTGTTGTTAAAACTCTAATAGATGGTCAGAAAAATTAGAAAGTTATGGGGTGTTACTTTCCTTTTTTGCAGGGATTTCCTATCTGCGATACCGGTTATCCCGCTGAATACAAGAGCGGATGAGATAATAGCATGCTTAAAGAGTTCCATTTTGTGGATGCACACGACGAGAATGTACTTAACAGTTAACTTAAGTAAGAGAAGTGCTCAAATGATTTCCGATATATTGTTAAAATTTAGAAATAATACATATCATGAAGAAGGGGTAAAATTATTCGGCCTGATAATTTGTGGCGTACAATTCATTCATTACGAGAACTATTTCTTTCATTTATGATGATCAGAACTAAACAACATCTCAAGAAAACTCTTGGCTATGTGAGAGAGCTATTTTGACACCACGAAACGATCAAGTTGCAAGAATTAACTTGGATATATGTACATACATATTTTCACTCTCAAAACCGGCGTACAAATTCTTCTCTTGTGCAATTTAAATTCAGCAAAATTGGGTAATGGACCAAGTCTTAAAGTTAATTCTCTCCAAAGTAACGCCAGAAAAGTGGATATTTTGAAGGGCAGTGGCACAGGCGATCGTGATTTTATGTCTCGAATACCGCTTATATCCAACCTTTCGATTTAATTTAAACGTCTACCGGTTAGTCTATGTTATGCTATGAGCATAAATAAAACGCAAGGACAGGCGATGCGTGTTCTGGGCGTGGACCTTGAGGTGAGTTGGTCTTCTCACGGGCGAGTGAAGCAGATACCTTACATATTTGATGTGTTCCCGATGCTACTACATCAAATGTCGTATACAAAGAAGCTTTATAAACTAATTATTTTACTGAAATAAAGTTGTATAATGATGTTTTATCAATTGTAGTTGTATAAAGCTGTTATTCTGCCTAAGCATAACTATTATAAATATTTCTTATTTCTCATGGTACTGACAAAAATAATGTAATATTATGCTTTAAATGAAAGTACCTTTCCTATATGATCAACATACATATGTATATGGGACGAAAATGTAAAAATTTACCATTTATATATACATATATGGGTTGAAAAATAATGGCAAGAATTATTGTGAAAAATTAAAGCGTACCGAAGCACCATAGGTATAGCTATCTATCTTCTTAAAGTCTTGTATGTACACTGAAAATTTTTTTTAAAGATGGCCGAGGGTGTTGTAGCGAACGTATTATAATACATTTGGGCAATTATTGGTATTTTTGAATTCACTAATATCAGAAACTACCGAATGGATTTTCATAGCGCTTCAACGTAGGGTGTATTCTATCAAAATATTAAATGAAAAAGAAAAAATGTTAATAGAAATGATGTGGAATTTGTTTTTGAATTAAATTTTGTGCACATGAATGTCAGATATCTGGATAAGAACGGCGAATCTATTCCATTTATATAGCTTGAACAATAACTCTAAAAATGATCTTGATAAAAAAAACAAAAAAAATTAAAGCGTAGCGACGAACCCGAGATATTGCTAGTTAGTAAATAATAGTGCTTACCTGGAAATGTGAACAATTTAAGTTTTTATTCCACCTCGTAGCTCTCTTTTAAAACAAAGTTGCAAACGTGGAGTCTCAATATTTTTAAATATATTCCAGTCTGCCATTTCCACGTAGGAAAGTCCTCATAATTTTCCGATAGCTTCAGAATTATAGTATCAAACTGAAACACTGGGGATGGTATTTAATTCCAATATCGAGGAAGGTAGAAATCAAAACGCCTTTTGAGCCCAAAATCTTTCAAGGGTTAAATGTAATATTAGCAAAAGTCGCAATTTAGCAATTTGCCGAAAAAAATTATCTCCCAAAATGTTTTCTCGACATAAATGTTCAACTAAAACTGACACATGGTAAACTTTTTTCCCTTCACATAACGTGATAAGACTTAACACATTTAAAAAATAAGTATGCTACTCTATTATTTTTTATAATAACTTTATTTTAAAAGAATAACTGTGTAAATTGTTGCAGTGTTTGGAGAGGCAAATCGTTACCAACATTTTTCATATAATAAATTTTATATAATAGTACGGATAAAGAATATATACCCATATTATATACATATTGTCATATAATAATAATAATAATAATTCGCCGCTTGTCTCTGAACGCCGCTTGGCTCTGAACGGCAAATAATTTTTACAACACGTTTGTTCATAGCAAAATACACTCGGAGGCCTTTGGCTGCCGAGGGATCACCGCTGTTAGAAAGACGCTTTTCAATAATTTTTGATGTTACTTGCATGGACGGGGATGCGAACGCGGAACAAACCAAATGGAGCGCGCACGAGCTACATATTTGGCGATGGCGGCCGCCGTATAATTTGGGTACTCACGCCATCCAGGTTATCGGGATTTTTGGCTATGTGGACTCAAGAAAAAGTCCGTGTTGTAATAAACTGATTTACTCTCAAAATTGTTCACGAGGGTTTTCGAGGTTGCTGACTAGAATTTGATATTGATTCTGTCGAAAAAATTAAATAAATGAGGATGTGGATTACTTTAGAAATAAATACGTTTGATTTGCTTTAGAGGTTATAGACTCCGGTTCTAATTACAATTTTGATAATTCATTCGCAGACAAAAATTTTGAACCCCAAAAGGCCAACAAGTGTTTGGGAAATACCACTCATCTCCTCTCTAAAAATACAGATCATGATATAAATAAATTCGATTAATGCATGCTAGTGTGCACAGTTTTTGTGTGTTTATTAAGTAATCATACAATGTTTCACGCTCAAATATGTTGTCACGAATTCAATCAATCACTATCAGTCACGCTATCGTGAGTTCTCCGTGACATTTATTTCTTGCTCTGTATTTTCTCGTTCTGTTGTGAGTTCTAAATCTCAATAGCTTCCAGGAAAAAGAGAGAATTTTCGATTATCTCCCCACCATGAACCAGTCGTCCTTGCTGTATCTAGTGCATATTTTTCAAATTTTCCAACGTCGATTTTCTGCCGACACGATATAACTTGCAATATCGTATGAAAGCATCTGATAATTTCCTCGTCTATGCCAGTTATAGATGCAAAAAGCCATTTGTGACTGCGAGCTCTAAATTTGAACGAAAGCCTTTGTGTATGATGTTTTTGCCGTTTTTGTCTAAGCATTCTAATAAACGAATCCACACATCAAACGAAAAAATGCCGAAATGCAAAAGTTTTTCAAAATTTTTGTCGATATCGTTGAAATTTTCAGAGGTGCATAGGCAAAGAGCTAACGACGGTTAAGCTAACGAGGCCTCTGCGCGTCACTTTTTTGCCCATAAATAATTTGCTTTGGGCGGCTGTTCCGTCACAACCCCATTTGCTTATAAGGCGAAAATATGGACATTATTAGCTGAAAGACTCTCAAAAACGGTGACGTGTACTATTGATAATATGCGATCAATTGTGTGATTTAACAAAGAATTTACTTCCGCGTGATAATCGCTAACCGAAATGTCTAACCCATTTCAAAAACGGAAACAATTTGATAGGCAATATATGGTAAACGATTATAAATGAACTCATCTTCGTGCGACGCTCACTGCAAAAGTGAGTTACAGAAACAATAGAGTCCCTCTGTTTCCCGTCCATGGTTAAAATGAGTCACACGGATAGGGCCGAATGAGTTGGAATAGACCTATTATTCACCTATAGAATAAAACGGAGTAAGACAGTGTGGATAGTTAATCCGGAGAATTCCTATTCTCTCAGATTCGACCGTATAAAGTAGTTATTCTGATTTATTCACTCAAAATTCATTATTGAGGTTTGTAAATTTTGAAAATATGGAAAAAGATCCAAAAAATGATAACGTCTGGTCAAAGTAAATCCATATTTTCGGCTTTTGTGTTGTGCGTGAGCATTTTTTAAAGCCAGTCAGGTGAAATAATTGTGCACCCATCTCTAATGAATGTGCTGTTCGGAATCAACCGCGACCAAAGAACAATAGACGGTCATACGTCATATCAGCGAAGAGAATTACAATCTTGGGATGACTTTGAGTTTTTCTCCCACTTCCGAATGACGAAGGCAACGTTTGTGCACGTACTGCACTTGATTGTGCCTCACATGCAGGAAGTGAGGAAAGGGTGTCAAAGTCTGTAGTGTATAGCTACATCTAATTTATTTTATTTATATACATGGTTTTCTCTCACACGAGGTGCGGTTTTTGTGCACACTACGTTTCTTGGCTGCTGGTAGCATGCATTCTATCGTGGATGATATCTCAAATGTTTCCCAACCAACGATTAGCATCTTATTACCAAAAGTTTGCAGAACTAAGTTACCAAGAGTCACCGACTACCGACTGTACTTACATAGAAATCCAGTCACCGGGCGGCCCAAATGGATAAATATTTCGCAACCGCAAAGGATATTCCTCCTTGAATCTACAAACGGTTGCAGCAGCCAATCTAAAAATTCTGAACATCGCTAAGTGATGTGCACGCGTACCAGAGGGTAATTATCGCCCACGACATTGCGTGGAACGCTCATATGGTGTGCTTAAGAGTCGGTTTGCGCATCAAAATATCTACTGCTGGTAGCTTCCGCTGCAGTTCTACGAGTACATACAAATGAAACTGATAATCATCGCAAGAATATACGCAACGAACTACTCGATATGTTTCGTCGTCATTTGACATAATAGAAAAAAAACAGTGCTGATTTAATTTTATTCATTTATATATGCTTATACTATATTAATGCTTTTTTTAAATACATACAAGGTGGCGCAAAAGTAATCCTCCTATCAGAAAATGTAATAAATTTTGCGATTGGCCCCTAATGTCAGTTCTGTTTTGACATTTGTGTAGTAAACACATGCGAAATACACGTTAATAAACAATGTTACGCTACACTGCTCCAGAACGCGGAATATTGCTGACTATTTATTTGACCAATAATCGGTCGGTGACTTTGGCACAACGTGAATTTCGTCGCAGATTTCCTGGCCGTCCAAGGCCTACTGGTGAAACACTGCGACGTTTAGCCGCTCGCCTCGAAGAGACTGGCACAACACGAGATACTGCCAGGTGTGGCAGACCCCGTAGTAGCCGTTCTGTAGAAAATATTGCTGCTGTAGCCGAGAATGTCATGGAAGCGCCGTCGACATCGACCAGACGACGTGCCACGCAAATGGGTATCAGTCGACGGCCTTTACAGCGAATTTTGGTACAAGATTTGAAGATGTTTCCGTACAAAGTCCAGACGGTGCATCAGCAGTTAGCTGCTGACCGCCAATCGCGTCTAACATACGCTCAAGCCATCCTTAATCACCACCAAGAGGAAGATGATTTTTCATCAAAAATAATCATGAGTGATGAGGCCCATTTCCATCTTAGCGGGTACGTAAATAAGCAAAATTTACGCTTCTGGGGCACTGAAAATCCGCGTGTAACCCACGAAGAGCCATTACACCCGCTCAAAGTCACTGTATGGTATGCTGTTTTCGCTGGAGTAGTCATCGGACCTTTTTTCTTCGAAGACGTCACGGGCCAAACGGTTACTGTGAATGGTGAGCGCTACAGAGCAATGATCAACGAGTTCTTTTTGCCGCAACTTGATGAATTGGGATTGGAAAACATGTGGTTCCAACAGGGCGGTGCAACGGCACACACTGCACGTGCCACAACCGATATGCTGAAGGATGCATTTCCCGGGCGCCTAATCTCCCGTTTTGGCGATTTGCACTGGCCAGCAAGATCGCCTGATTTGACCGCTCCAGACTTCTTTTTGTGGGGCTTTTTGAAGTCGCAGGTTTATGTCAACAAGCCTCAGACTCTTGCAGCTCTTAAAGAGAATATCCGTCAAGAATGTGAGGACCTATCGCCGGAAGTTTTGGCCAAAGTGATGGGAAATGCCATAAAAAGGGCTCAAATGACAATCAACTGTGGCGGGGGCCATTTACATGACATCATATTCTCGACTTGATGTAAAAAAAATTAAAAGACCAAATAAAAATAATCCACTAGAAGAATCAAAGTTTTTCATTTAAATTACAGCCAAAAAACATCGGAAGTTTACTTTTGCGCCACCTTGTATTTACCAGTTAGTTATATTCTAGCTGATCTTTGGATGGTGGTACAAGGCCATGCTTGCGGCGAAATTCGTGAGATCACACACTTCCATATTCGGCGGGCTTTTCATCTTTAAGTAAAGCTCGTAGCGCTCCTGTGTTCCGCGTTCACGATTGGCAAAATATTGAATCATTTACTTTTTATTTATTCAGTAATGTCTAACACTAGTTCAGAACAGACATTTAAGATTAAAATATAGTAACAATCCAAAATCTTAGTATATATGGAGTTTTATAAAATTTATATTGACACTCAACTAATGAAACTTAATGTATATAAAACAATTGTGTAGTATTCAACTTATCTTTTACTAAGAAAATAATTGTTTAATTGTTTGAAATAATTTTTTAGTACCAGAAAGGTTGAAATCCAAAGAATTTTAGAAATAGTTAAACTCAGATAATGATCTAATGATTGGAGCATTGGCACTATATACTGTCTTGCAAAAGCCAATACGAAAAATGTTGAAACGACGAAAATTTCTGCAAGGAATATTAAAATCTAATCTTTCTAGTAGAGTAGGGCGGTCAATTTTACCATTGACAAGGTCAAAGATAAAAGATATGGCAAGAAGAGTTCCTCTATCACTTAATGGAAAAAGACTAATCAATCGACAGCGAGATTCATACGAAGGAGTCGGATCTGAGAAATTGAGAGAATACAGAGCAAACCGTATAAAGATTTTTTGTACCCTCTCAACACGATTTATATGGACTGCAGATAAGGCCTCCAAATAAAAGCAGCGTAATCTAATTTGGACCGGACAAACGCAGAGTATAATATTTTAAGAGTATATGGATCAGCAAAATGCGAAGAGTTGCGTCGTACAAAAGCCAGCATAGCAAGCGAATTGGAGACAGCATAGTTTAAATGCATGATAAAATTGAAACTGGAATCAAAAAAAACACCTAAGTCTTTAATCACATCAGATGAAACAAGATATGTATTATTAATATGATAAGATGTGTAAAGAGGTTTCTGAAGCTTAGAAAAGGTAACTTCATGGACTTCATAAGGCACCAAGAAAATAAGTTATTTAGCTCAGACTGTAGAACGGCTGAGTCACTCAAACTCTTTATTTCAGCATAAAGTTTAAGCTCATCTACATACAGACGAAAATTAGCAGAAGAGAAACAAGAACGGATATCATTAATAAATAAAATGAATAATAAAGGCCCTAAAATACTACCCTGCGCAACACCAGAGGTGGCAATAAATTGATTCGAAGAAACCCCATCAATAACAACTGTGCTGCTCCTTTCTGTCAAGTAGGATTTAATCCATTCCAGGAAGGTCGAGTGAAACCCAAGACATTCCAATCTGGCCACTAAAATTTTACGGGAGATCTTGTCAAATGCTTTAGAGAAGTCGTATAGATTGAGTCGATTTGGAAACCATTACGAAAGCTTACGTGACAATCTTCAGAAAAAACTAACAGATTAGATAACGTAGACCTATTAGCAACAAAACCATGCTGCCTAGGACAAATTAGATGTTTTACACTAAAATAAACCTTGTCTTTGATAGCACATTCAAAGAGTTTAGAGACTGCTGGCAATTTGGAAATTGGTCTATAATTAGAAATATCGCTCCTATTACCGCTTTTGAAAATAGGAGTGGCTGATGTCAGCTTCCAGTCGTTAATAAAAATTTCTTCAGACAGGGATTTATTAAATATTAGCTTTAAAGGTTGCACTAACGAGGCACAAGAACACACATCCAGCACTAAATTTTTAAATATATTAAAACAATCTGCAACTTCAGTATCGCCAAAATGAAGATTTCAATCAATTTCACCTAAAGCGCCATCTAAAATCTTAAAATCACAACCAGCGAAATTGTAGGAAATTTTAGTATTCTTAGAACAGACTCCAAAAAATTCAATAAATTCTAAATCTATCAACAAAGGAATATGATGTACACTAGCACGCGATAATGAAGAAGCAGGTTGCGATACCACAAAACTCATATTGCCACTTACAAAAATCAAATCTAGAAAGCGACTCTTACTATTTGGTAAACTATTAATCTGAGTTAAGCCCATGCCTAGTAAATTGTCAATAAAATAAGATTCAATAGGACTATTAATATTCGAAGGAGTTAAGAATACATTATTACGAGTATCTAGATATAACCAGCTCAAATAGTTCAAATTAAAGTCCCCCAGAACACATAATTGGTTGTCACCAATTACATGCTGAAGGGCTAGTACGTTATTAACATGCGATTTGTAGATATTATCATTTCTTAAAGGTGGTATATAAGAAACACAAAGATAAAGAAAACCACGCAAGCCACGAATTCGCACACACAGTTGGTCAAGAACAGTGTCATTCTCCTCCAACGAGATAAGAGAAACCTCACGATTGCAACGAACAGCTATCAGCACACCGCCGCCGCGGCTACATCCAGTTTTAACCGGATCTCTGTCTTTACGGAAAATTACGTAGAGGCTCGGATTGAAAAAGTCTGCATCAAAAAATTTTGAGTTGAGCCAAGTCTCAGTTACAACAAAAACGTCATATTCACAGCTCAGCATTCGCACTTCATCAGACTTGCTTCTAAGTCCAGAAGCATTTTCATAGTATATCTTAATACTTTTATTGGCACTAGTATGAACAGCTAATTCAGAGGCTGTTGGTTCTCCTGCTTTCGAAACAAGCGAAACGGCCGAATAGATACATTAACTGGCCAAATCTCAGGCTTCAGAACTTTCTCATAATCATGCTCATAAACACCAAGCTTAAAGTTGATGTACCTAAGGGAATCCGCATTCGACTCTTTTTTAATGAGCTTATAGCATACGATGTGCTTCTTATCAATGTCGGCATATTTCTCCACGTATCCAGTGACATTATCAGTTGAGACCGTAGGTAAGAACGAAGACAAATGTAACCACTTAAAGCGATCAGCTACCTCAAGTTCACTGCTCTTACAAGATCCAATAACACGAGGTTGCATTCGCTTTCGCTTTTTTTTTTTGTTCTCAACTGTTGCCCAAACAGAATTGGGGGCCGCAGACGATGAGTTCAATTGGTGCGACGTCATAATCGGTGATGAAAAATTATTTAACGATACGGCACTCTTATCATTCGTAGAGAGAGCTACATTAGCACCGCCCGTACATGAACGAACAGAAAACTCAGAGCTCTTACGAATGTTAGGCACGGCAGACGGAGAAATATTATTCAAACCAGCAACAGCATACATGATGGGAGCAGCAGCAGTGGGCATAATAGTCGAAGTCGACTGATGTAAAAGATCTTCGGCATCACCATTGCGAGAAGCAGGAGCAGAAGAAATAGGCGCAGCAGTTAACATTGAGTTAACAGTGTAAATATCAGCCGAAACAGCAGCAGCATACGAAATAGGAGCAGCAGCCGAGAATGCAGTATTCGAGGTAAGAAGCGGTGATGAAATATCAACACTTAACAGCTGGATATGAGCATTTTCTTGAGATTTTTCGCAACAAACTTTGTCATCCAATAAAGAGCTGCACATATTACAACGAAGAGATTTAATTTCCGCAGTAAGTACGACTACAGCAGAGGCCAACTCATCGTAATGCATATTGCTAAGCATCGCACCAAATTCAGCATGTAGATTCTTAGTTGTTATCCTCAGTTGAATATTGTCATCATGTAAAGACTGGGCAATAGCAACGACACGGGCATTTTCAGCCCGAAGGGCAGCAATTTCATTAAACACAGACTACATGGCTGATTGCTGTTTATTGTCTATGCGCAATATTCACACCAGACGATTGAGCTAAAGAGCTCGCTCTCAGCACCGTTGGCGCACTGTCCGTAACAGTGGGAGGAGGCGAGGGAATTGAACTACGCCGAGCAGCAAAACACGATTTGCATAGAAAGGGCTTATTATGTAGATTTAAGCAAGAACTCAACATCACTCGGCAAAATGTTTCCACACTCAAGGTGGAAGAGTTCAATGCACTTTGCACATTGCACTTTGGGCTGATGACGTTCAACTTTATGCCCACAAACACACGGCATTATGAAAAATATTAAAAATGCGAAATAATATCCAGGTTTGAAAATATAGTCTCTATCTCAGATATACCAAACCAATAAAAAAGAATGAAATTAAATATTTATAAAAATGAAGGAAAGAAATAAAAGACACACTTCCTTAGCCACACAGAAAAAAAATGCAATGCAAGCAGAGAGCGACGAAAAACACGTCCGCACCGAACAAGAATATTTTACTATTTTGTAGACTTTTGTACCATCATCACCCCCACATTCGCCGTATGCAGTTCAAATGCATTGCTAATATTAGTTGCGTGCAGTTCGCGAGACTGAGCCAATTCAAGTTGTATGAGTTGCATCCGCATTCTGCTTTCGGCATCAATTAAATCAAGTGATTTGCTTTGGCGTGCTTGTCGCAATTGCGTGGCTGTCGCAAAATATTTTTGCGGTGGTAATGGCGATATTTCCTTCTTTAACGGTGAGCCAATGGTTTAAACCAAAGGGCTGGAGATACTGCGATCTGAAGTTGTTGATGTCGATATTGGTTTCAAAGGTATCGCTGGAGAAAAAAGAACAATGAAATGAGTAAAAGTAAAGATTTCGACCTCCTCCACCGTAGCGTTGCAAATAGTATTTTCCTCTTCCAGAACTTTTATATCAAACGACGTTGGTGTATCAGGAGGTATTTGTTTATGCATTAGCGTTTCAGTTTTCATCAATCAAGTTTAGCTTAATTTGGTTTGAAGTTTCTGATCCTGCAGAATCGCAAGCAACTTAGTCATGGCCCCAGTAAGTTGAATAGTCAGAGACACTGGCATGGGTTTGCCTCATCCGCCACCCATACTCATTGAATTTTATCATGTGGTATACGCCTGCAAATACTGCTTAATTTGTTTGAAGCAATTCTGCAGATGTAGGGGATTGGGAGCAATTCCCTAAAAAAGCAGGCACAGAATTCAAATTCACAGTTAAAAGTACTCAGCATTCAATGTTGCAGCAACTTTCTGATACTCGTGCGTTCGTCGCTCTAGCGTACATCCATTCAAAGCGCGAGCGCGAAACGTATTATTTCCTCGCCGACCAATTTGCGGCCTGCGGTGCCCGTGGTGACTTCCTATTATCTTTCTTTTTATATTCCATGATAATGAAAATCACACAACTATCACAGCAAAATTGACACTTGGAAAATTAATTTGACTGTTCGGAAAAGCGATTGATATAAATATTTTTTCCTCCGCACGGCAGGTGGCTCTCATCAGCGGCGGTCAATGGAAACCTGCGGACACTAAGCAGACTCATTAGCAGAACAGCTGGATACCGCCTCAAATACATCGGCTCCCCTCACCTGACCCATCAAATTGCTCGAATATGCCTAAATGCATAAGCACCCTTCGACGTACCCGACATGGCTGAGTAGGATAATCACTGGAAACCACCGCTCCCGTAGTCGCACGCTACATTAGTATGGGCTGGAATGGGCGAAACGTATTATTTCCTCGCCGACCAATTTGCGGCCTGCGGTGCCCGTGGTGACTTCCTATTATCTTTCTTTTTATATTCCATGATAATGAAAATCACACAACATATCACAGCAAAATTGACACTTGGAACATTAATTTGACTGTTCGGAAAAGCGATTGATATAAATATTTTTTCCTCCGCACGGCAGGTGGCTCTCATCAGCGGCGGTCAATGGAAACCTGCGGACACTAAGCATACTCATTAGCAGAACAGCTGGATACCGCCTCAAATACATCGGCTCCCCTCACCTGACCCATCAAATTGCTCGAATATGCCTAAATGCATAAGCACCCTTCGACGTACCCGACATGGCTGAGTAGGATAATCACTGGAAACCACCGCTCCCGTAGTCGCACGCTACATTAGTATGGGCTGGAACGAAGTGCGGTGGCACCAATGATGGTCTTGTTGGTGGCGCCAAGCAAAGGAATGGAATATGCGTAAAGGCATCGGCACTCTTGTGAGAATCCATGGTAATGTTTTGTCAGCGAGCGAAATGTGTATATGCATTGCAGTGTTTGTATTTAGTGTTGGGAAACATTGTATCGCAACAAAAGCCATGAACATTGTATCGTAGCTGAGTCCTACGTTACTATTTGATGTAATAAAGACTGGTATTTGTTTCCACAAGAGTGGCATTTGAAGTTTGAGGTGCAATTGAATGTAGTGTGATTATTTTTTTAAAGCAGTTTTCGAAAAATTTCACCTCAGGAAGCATTTGTACTCGATCTTTCACAGATAAATGTTATGCATCGGTAGATTAAATGGCCTTATTTATGGCAAAAGTTGGAGTAAAACTATGTGGCGGCAAAATTTTTATTCTGAGTCTCACCATATGATTGTTTGTCGATTAAATTTCGCAGATGGCAGTGTTATCGTTGGTAAGCAGCGGCACTCCAACAATATCGGCAGCACTGTCTAGTTTCACAGTTTCATGCTTGTCTCAAAATGGTCTTCGTAGCAACGTTCTTCGTACGTAATGTGCGTTTTTTGCGGCGCTTCCTCCTCCTCCCACAGTCTAGTAAATGCTCGATCTAGCTTAAGATCACAGTGCAGCGACTGTTAGTGTGCCCTAGCAGGCTCGGCCCCATTCACGCTCCTAAACAGGGTCATAACGTCCACAAACAGCGTATCAGCTAGAAACATACCTCGTATATGCGGCCATATTGAAACCATTATAGCCCGCGTAGCTAAGTCGCGAAACATTGATTCGGATCAAATTAGTAAGAAGAAAGAACGGTGATACCTCACCTCTAGCTATGCCTCCTCGTTCTAGTGATGTAAACTTAGGATGAAGTTCGGTGCAGACCAACGCGATGAACACAAAAAGTACTGAAGATTTAGATTATGTTGAGGCAAGAATAAATATCGAATAACACAATTTAATACTGCTAACGTCATTGTTTATTAATTTAATTTAAATTAGCTTAATTAAAACACAAGCAAAAAATGTAAAGAGCTACTTTTAGCAATTGATTTTGTCAAATTCATTGAGAGCGATTAACGGTCCATGGGAGCGGCAACTTTCTATATTCTCTGAACAATCGGAAATATATACATATACGCATCCATATTTACATAGATTGGAATATGTTTGGCATAACGTTCCTGCTACACAAGTGTTGCTGCACAAAGACCATTACCATAACCGAATTATTTTCTAAGAATAAAATTAAAATTCATATACATATATTATTTTTTTTTAAACCACATAACTTTTATGTAGTAAGTAATGACCTAGATCAGTTTTGACAGTGAAAGCGATATCTCTACTGCTCTAGTTTAGATGTTCTCTGGTAAAGCTCCAACTAGTAATCATCTCTTATTTTTTACTTGCATTTGATGTATAAATAATAACTCATAGGCAGTAGCCGAGTATGTAGCGTTTGTGTGCTATATTCCGTGGTTGCCGGGTTCAAATCCTGGCCGGGGCAAGTAACATCAAAATTTATGGAACAGTGTTTTTTTCAGTAACGGTCGCCCCTCGGCAGGCACTGGCGAACCTCCGAGTGTATTTCTGCCATGAAAAATTTCTCACAAACTATATTCACCGTTCGGAGTCGACGTAAAACTGTAGGTCCATCAATTTGTGTTACAACATCAACCAAATTGTAGGAGAAGTTCGGCAAACATCAATCTATGGTGTAAGCGCCACATTATTATTATATTATTATTAAGGAGTAAAATACACAACGTAGAAGAAGACGGAGACCTCGAGGATAAAGTTAATCAAATTTACATCATAATAAAAATCAAATGTCAAGCTTCCAATCTTTGTCTTTGTCACCACGGGTCATCTTTCATTACTCAAACCACGATTACCGAAGTACTAGCTGAAGTCGAGCTCCAAAACCTGATGGATAATACCCCAGTGTAGATTACAATCGCAAGAAAAACTAAATTCAATAGCTTTTCAACAAAAAACAATGAAGTAATTATTGAAAAATAAAATAAATAAAAGCTTATTTTTACTGCATGTAAAAAGATAATTTTATAATATGTTTTACAGTGGCGTAACTATACCATCTGGGGCCCGTGGCAAATTCTGGGGCCCTATCAGTAAAAATCGTCACGTTGTACCCAGTTTAATTTTAATAAACTTCGAGGTTTTCAGCGGACTCAATTACACGTTGTATATGTCCCACTGATGGCCATCGGCCTCCTCTCTTAGGCGAGAAGGAATGGTCTGTAGTCCCCATGCTAGCCCAATGCGTATTGGAGACTTCACATTCATCCATAGAACATAATATGTCAATGCATTCATCATCTATTCGCTAGCTTTTCGGTGAAGGAACAACATCGTGAGGAAACCTACATAAATTTACAATGAAATAAAAATAACAATTTAATTTCAATAAGATATTTATTAAGAAAAATCTTTTTTTCGAGCTCTCTGTTCCGCAAAAGTGTCTATAACATCATCAAAGTTTAAAGATCTGGCCATAGAATTTTCAATAGACAGAATAGCCAAGTTACATAACCTGTCTTGTTCCATCGAGTTCCTTAAATACGTTTTTATCAATTTAAGTTTTGAAAATGATCGTTCAGCACTAGCTGTAGTCACAGGAATTGTAAGAAATAACATTAATGCAGTGCATACTTCAGGAAAGCTGCAGGACATAAAATGATTTTTTATTATTAATAAATCAGCAAGGTCTCTAATATACGAAGATTTTTCTATTTCGTCTCTGAAAGTGGATCGAAAACTGAGAATTTCTCTGGCAAATGATTTAGATATGTCTTTTTTATATATCTCAACAAATTCTAGAGCTTTATGTAATAGATCAGTGCCATTTAAAACTTTTAAAGTGGAAGGCTGCAAAACACTGAAATTTGAAACAATTTCATTCTTTGGAAGGAATCGCGATTTCAGTTGGTTTATAATGATGTCCAATACTCGATAAAATATGTTCACTTTGAACAAACTTTCCGGATCTTGGAGACGCTCATCTTCGCAAAGCTCATCAAAATGGCGTTTTACCTTCCTCTGGCGAGTTTTAGAAAATGCAGGGGTGATGGACCATTTTTCTGCTACACTATTTGCTTCCATTTTTAAATTTTCAAATTCATGTCGATACCTTTCCAATTCTTCCAGACAAATCGGTGGCTTCAGACTGAAGTGCTTTAGAGGCAGCATCGATAGTAAGTAGGATCTTGCAATGGAAAGCCAATAACATTATAAAATTGTAGTTCTCGATCTTCTTTTTGAATGAAGAATGAAAAAAGTGAGAAATGAAGCTGTTCTTTCATCTGATTTGCGACTTAACAGAATTGTTTCCGTTAGCGCTTTTTGGACTTCAACAAACCGAACTTTTAAAGCAAAAACGGCATCATAACGTCCTGCCCATCTAGTAGGGTTTAATGTTTTTAATGTTATTGAAGTTGAAGACTTACTTTCTTTATTAGATATAAAACTTGATAAAATATTCCATCTTCTGATACTATGCCCAAAAAAATTATAAATTTATTGAACTGTTTCAAAAAAATTTTGCATATCAATAACCTCTCTCACTGCATCATTGAGTACTAGATTTAAATTATGAGCAGCACAGTGAACATATACGGCATTTGGCTCGACATCTTTTATGAGTTTTTGAACTCCACCATAAGTCCCTTTCATTGTGTTAGCACCATCATATTCTTGTCCTCGACACTTATTTAGAGGAATATTTTTGTCATTTATGGATTTAATAATTTGCTTGGACATTGCTAAGGCAGTTTGATCCTTAACTTCATGAAATCCTAAAAATGTTTCTTTAATGACAAGTGCCTTTGGGATCCCATTATCATCTTTTTCGATCATACAATAACGGTAAAGTTCACACATTTGATCAATTTTTGAAATATCTTGAGTTGTATCGAATATGATAGAGTAGAATGGTGCAGCATTTATTTCATTTATGAGTGCATTTTCTACTTTTAGAACCAGGACAGAAATTAACTCATTTTGTATTTTTGGACTTAAGTATTTTATCTGGCCCTTTGGTTTACTTAACAATTCTCGTAAAATCGGGTCGTATTTTCCTAATAACTCAACAATACTCAAAAAGTTTCCTTGGAGCTTGGATCACTACTATCTGCGTTTTCTCTGTGGCCACGAAAGGCTAAATTACACGTTGAAAGTGTCAGAGTAACATCAAGGAGCCTAGAAAGTACTTGGCGCCAAAAAGATTTTTCTTTTTTGATCATAGACGCTTGCTCTTCATCGAGTGTAATTATTGAAAAATAAAATAAATAAAAGCTTATTTTTACTGCATGTAAAAAGATAATTTTATAATATGTTTTTGCCTTGTTGCTGTGTTTATTATTTTTTCAAAGCTTTGATATTCTTCTTTTATATGAATTTAAAATTTTTTCCGGAACCATTGTGGTTACCGAGTTTGGTAGAGATTGGCAAAGCGATTACTGAAATACAATTTTATTATTAGTGACTTCTCATTAACTTATTATTAACTTGTTTTATCTTAGGCTTAAACACAACATTATTTCTTTTCTTTAGTATTTACTGAAAAATTTTAGCTTTTGTAGTTTTCAATAATCTTTAAACTTTTACAACAAATTTTAAACAACCCTGTTTTTATGCTACCGGGTTATATTTATTTTAAGATTTAGTTTATTTTTTCAGATGCAATTCTTAAAATATTTTGATTAGTTCAAAAGTTATGATTTTCCCAGGGGGAAAAATTAATAGGCGCGAAGAATAATACTCAGTTTTAGATTTTTATTGTTTTGCTCAGGTTTAATGATTATTTCGTGACTTGTATTTTTTTCACTTAAGCATAATGATTACCACCTGATTTTTATTTTATGCTCCCTCAAAATAAAACTTAAAATGTTACAAAATTTAAACCATATGAGCTGTTGGTTTGATATTTTATAAGAACTTCCCTTTTATCCTGTAGTCCCTTTTTATAACAAATTTTACTCTTGAAGGCGAACATATTTGATACATCAGGCTATGCATATCATTTTGGAAAAATGAGCGGCGTCATGCTTCCAGGCAAAACAAAATTTGAATTCGTCATATATCCACAACTCTTCGGTGAAGATTAATTTTATTTGGATAAATGTATCCATTAGATCAAGCTGTACATGATTTTGTAAAAATAGGCGGGGTAACACTCTCCGCAAAGAGAAAATTTGAAGCCTTCATATCTTCGTAACTATTTCTTTGATACGGATTAATTATATTTGATTACATAATTCCAATCGGTCAAGCTGTATATCATTGTGGAAAATTTACCGGTACCGCGCCCGCAGAAAAGAGACAATTTAAATTCGTCATATCTCCATAACTATGTATTATGTGCAGATTAATGATACTTGGGTATGTGTGGGCTATAGATCAAGCTGTACAGGATTTTGAAGAAATTCCCAGGGAGGAAACATTTTGAATGCGTCATATCCCTGCAACTATTCGGTACGGTTAAATAATTCCTTTATATCAAGTTGTGTTTACAGTGGCGTAACTATACCATCTGGGGCCCGTGGCAAATTCTTTTGACGGGGCCCTATCAGTAAAAATCGTCACGTTGTACCCAGTTTAATTTTAATAAACTTCGAGGTTTTCAGCGGACTCAATTACACGTTGTATATGTCCCACTGATGGCCATCGGCCTCCTCTCTTAGGCGAGAAGGAATGGTCTGTAGTCCCCATGCTAGCCCAATGCGTATTGGAGACTTCACATTCATCCATAGAACATAATATCTCAATGCATTCATCATCTATTCGCTAGCTTTTCGGTGAAGGAACAACATCGTGAGGAAACCTACATAAATTTACAATGAAATAAAAATAACAATTTAATTTCAATAAGATATTTATTAAGAAAAATCTTTTTTTCGAGCTCTCTGTTCCGCAAAAGTGTCTATAACATCATCAAAGTTTAAAGATCTGGCCATAGAATTTTCAATAGACAGAATAGCCAAGTTACATAACCTGTCTTGTTCCATCGAGTTCCTTAAATACGTTTTTATCAATTTAAGTTTTGAAAATGATCGTTCAGCACTAGCTGTAGTCACAGGAATTGTAAGAAATAACATTAATGCAGTGCATACTTCAGGAAAGCTGCAGGACATAAAATGATTTTTTATTATTAATAAATCAGCAAGGTCTCTAATATACGAAGATTTTTCTATTTCGTCTCTGAAAGTGGATCGAAAACTGAGAATTTCTCTGGCAAATGATTTAGATATGTCTTTTTTATATATCTCAACAAATTCTAGAGCTTTATGTAATAGATCAGTGCCATTTAAAACTTTTAAAGTGGAAGGCTGCAAAACACTGAAATTTGAAACAATTTCATTCATTGGAAGGAAACGCGATTTTAGTTGGTTTATATTGATGTCCAATACTCGATAAAATATGTTCACTTTGAACAAACTTTCCGGATCTTGGAGACGCTCATCTTCGCAAAGCTCATCAAAATGGCGTTTTACCTTCCTCTGGCGAGTTTTAGAAAATGCAGGGGTGATGGACCATTTTTCTGCTACACTATTTGCTTCCATTTTTAAATTTTCAAATTCATGTCGATACCTTTCCAATTCTTCCAGACAAATTTTCAAACGTTTTAAGGCATTTGAAAGATCGGTGGCTTCAGACTGAAGTGCTTTAGAGGCAGCATCGATAGTAAGTAGGATCTTGCAATGGAAAGCCAATAACATTATAAAATTGTAGTTCTCGATCTTCTTTTTGAATGAAGAATGAAAAAAGTGAGAAATGAAGCTGTTCTTTCATCTGATTTGCGACTTAACAGAATTGTTTCCGTTAGCGCTTTTTGGACTTCAACAAACCGAACTTTTAAAGCAAAAACGGCATCATAACGTCCTGCCCATCTAGTAGGGTTTAATGTTTTTAATGTTATTGAAGTTGAAGACTTACTTTCTTTATTAGATATAAAACTTGATAAAATATTCCATCTTCTGATACTATGCCCAAAAAAATTATAAATTTATTGAACTGTTTCAAAAAAATTTTGCATATCAATAACCTCTCTCACTGCATCATTGAGTACTAGATTTAAATTATGAGCAGCACAGTGAACATATACGGCATTTGGCTCGACATCTTTTATGAGTTTTTGAACTCCACCATAAGTCCCTTTCATTGTGTTAGCACCATCATATTCTTGTCCTCGACACTTATTTAGAGGAATATTTTTGTCATTTATGGATTTAATAATTTGCTTGGACATTGCTAAGGCAGTTTGATCCTTAACTTCATGAAATCCTAAAAATGTTTCTTTAATGACAAGTGCCTTTGGGATCCCATTATCATCTTTTTCGATCATACAATAACGGTAAAGTTCACACATTTGATCAATTTTTGAAATATCTTGAGTTGTATCGAATATGATAGAGTAGAATGGTGCAGCATTTATTTCATTTATGAGTGCATTTTCTACTTTTAGAACCAGGACAGAAATTAACTCATTTTGTATTTTTGGACTTAAGTATTTTATCTGGCCCTTTGGTTTACTTAACAATTCTCGTAAAATCGGGTCGTATTTTCCTAATAACTCAACAATACTCAAAAAGTTTCCTTGGAGCTTGGATCACTACTATCTGCGTTTTCTCTGTGGCCACGAAAGGCTAAATTACACGTTGAAAGTGTCAGAGTAACATCAAGGAGCCTAGAAAGTACTTGGCGCCAAAAAGATTTTTCTTTTTTGATCATAGACGCTTGCTCTTCATCGAGTGTAATTATTGAAAAATAAAATAAATAAAAGCTTATTTTTACTGCATGTAAAAAGATAATTTTATAATATGTTTTTGCCTTGTTGCTGTGTTTATTATTTTTTCAAAGCTTTGATATTCTTCTTTTATATGAATTTAAAATTTTTTCCGGAACCATTGTGGTTACCGAGTTTGGTAGAGATTGGCAAAGCGATTACTGAAATACAATTTTATTATTAGTGACTTCTCATTAACTTATTATTAACTTGTTTTATCTTAGGCTTAAACACAACATTATTTCTTTTCTTTAGTATTTACTGAAAAATTTTAGCTTTTGTAGTTTTCAATAATCTTTAAACTTTTACAACAAATTTTAAACAACCCTGTTTTTATGCTACCGGGTTATATTTATTTTAAGATTTAGTTTATTTTTTCAGATGCAATTCTTAAAATATTTTGATTAGTTCAAAAGTTATGATTTTCCCAGGGGGAAAAATTAATAGGCGCGAAGAATAATACTCAGTTTTAGATTTTTATTGTTTTGCTCAGGTTTAATGATTATTTCGTGACTTGTATTTTTTTCACTTAAGCATAATGATTACCACCTGATTTTTATTTTATGCTCCCTCAAAATAAAACTTAAAATGTTACAAAATTTAAACCATATGAGCTGTTGGTTTGATATTTTATAAGAACTTCCCTTTTATCCTGTAGTCCCTTTTTATAACAAATTTTACTCTTGAAGGCGAACATATTTGATACATCAGGCTATGCATATCATTTTGGAAAAATGAGCGGCGTCATGCTTCCAGGCAAAACAAAATTTGAATTCGTCATATATCCACAACTCTTCGGTGAAGATTAATTTTATTTGGATAAATGTATCCATTAGATCAAGCTGTACATGATTTTGTAAAAATAGGCGGGGTAACACTCTCCGCAAAGAGAAAATTTGAAGCCTTCATATCTTCGTAACTATTTCTTTGATACGGATTAATTATATTTGATTACATAATTCCAATCGGTCAAGCTGTATATCATTGTGGAAAATTTACCGGTACCGCGCCCGCAGAAAAGAGACAATTTAAATTCGTCATATCTCCATAACTATGTATTATGTGCAGATTAATGATACTTGGGTATGTGTGGGCTATAGATCAAGCTGTACAGGATTTTGAAGAAATTCCCAGGGAGGAAACATTTTGAATGCGTCATATCCCTGCAACTATTCGGTACGGTTAAATAATTCCTTTATATCAAGTTGTGTTTACAGTGGCGTAACTATACCATCTGGGGCCCGTGGCAAATTCTTTTGACGGGGCCCTATCAGTAAAAATCGTCACGTTGTACCCAGTTTAATTTTAATAAACTTCGAGGTTTTCAGCGGACTCAATTACACGTTGTATATGTCCCACTGATGGCCATCGGCCTCCTCTCTTAGGCGAGAAGGAATGGTCTGTAGTCCCCATGCTAGCCCAATGCGTATTGGAGACTTCACATTCATCCATAGAACATAATATCTCAATGCATTCATCATCTATTCGCTAGCTTTTCGGTGAAGGAACAACATCGTGAGGAAACCTACATAAATTTACAATGAAATAAAAATAACAATTTAATTTCAATAAGATATTTATTAAGAAAAATCTTTTTTTCGAGCTCTCTGTTCCGCAAAAGTGTCTATAACATCATCAAAGTTTAAAGATCTGGCCATAGAATTTTCAATAGACAGAATAGCCAAGTTACATAACCTGTCTTGTTCCATCGAGTTCCTTAAATACGTTTTTATCAATTTAAGTTTTGAAAATGATCGTTCAGCACTAGCTGTAGTCACAGGAATTGTAAGAAATAACATTAATGCAGTGCATACTTCAGGAAAGCTGCAGGACATAAAATGATTTTTTATTATTAATAAATCAGCAAGGTCTCTAATATACGAAGATTTTTCTATTTCGTCTCTGAAAGTGGATCGAAAACTGAGAATTTCTCTGGCAAATGATTTAGATATGTCTTTTTTATATATCTCAACAAATTCTAGAGCTTTATGTAATAGATCAGTGCCATTTAAAACTTTTAAAGTGGAAGGCTGCAAAACACTGAAATTTGAAACAATTTCATTCATTGGAAGGAAACGCGATTTCAGTTGGTTTATAATGATGTCCAATACTCGATAAAATATGTTCACTTTGAACAAACTTTCCGGATCTTGGAGACGCTCATCTTCGCAAAGCTCATCAAAATGGCGTTTTACCTTCCTCTGGCGAGTTTTAGAAAATGCAGGGGTGATGGACCATTTTTCTGCTACACTATTTGCTTCCATTTTTAAATTTTCAAATTCATGTCGATACCTTTCCAATTCTTCCAGACAAATTTTCAAACGTTTTAAGGCATTTGAAAGATCGGTGGCTTCAGACTGAAGTGCTTTAGAGGCAGCATCGATAGTAAGTAGGATCTTGCAATGGAAAGCCAATAACATTATAAAATTGTAGTTTTCGATCTTCTTTTTGAATGAAGAATGAAAAAAGTGAGAAATGAAGCTGTTCTTTCATCTGATTTGCGACTTAACAGAATTGTTTCCGTTAGCGCTTTTTGGACTTCAACAAACCGAACTTTTAAAGCAAAAACGGCATCATAACGTCCTGCCCATCTAGTAGGGTTTAATGTTTTTAATGTTATTGAAGTTGAAGACTTACTTTCTTTATTAGATATAAAACTTGATAAAATATTCCATCTTCTGATACTATGCCCAAAAAAATTATAAATTTATTGAACTGTTTCAAAAAAATTTTGCATATCAATAACCTCTCTCACTGCATCATTGAGTACTAGATTTAAATTATGAGCAGCACAGTGAACATATACGGCATTTGGCTCGACATCTTTTATGAGTTTTTGAACTCCACCATAAGTCCCTTTCATTGTGTTAGCACCATCATATTCTTGTCCTCGACACTTATTTAGAGGAATATTTTTGTCATTTATGGATTTAATAATTTGCTTGGACATTGCTAAGGCAGTTTGATCCTTAACTTCATGAAATCCTAAAAATGTTTCTTTAATGACAAGTGCCTTTGGGATCCCATTATCATCTTTTTCGGTCATACAATAATGGTAAAGTTCACACATTTGATCAATTTTTGAAATATCTTGAGTTGTATCGAATATGATTGAGTAGAATGGTGCAGCATTTATTTCATTTATGAGTGCATTTCTCTTTCTTTTTTGATCATCGACGCTTGCTCTTCATCGAGTGTTCCATGTAGCCGCCACTGTTGATACGTAAGACAGGAATCCAGATGAATTTTTGATGCCTCGTGTCTTTGTATGTCATCTACAATATGTTTCCAGTCGTCATAGCCCTCAATCCAAACATTTTGTATTTTCTTAGATGCCCGATTTGCGAATAACCAACACGGTTCACAATACGCCTTCTGAAGTATTAAAGAATAGGATAGCCATGTACGTTCAAGTTCCACGCCAGACTTGGAAACAATATAGTAATGTTTTTCTAGAAAAGATCTATTGTCGCTATCTTTTAAGAAAGGGCCCTTAGGTATACAATGTCCGTTTTCAATCACGAACCTCTTCACTTGATCAGTTAGCTCTTTAAAATTACCCTTATCAGTAACATATGGCGAAGATACAATATTGTTCATGCTAAAATATAATTCTCTTTGATTTTTGCTAGTACCCTGTTGTGGTTGTTCTGGGTCTGGATAGTCACTGGTGTTGGGTGCTGCGTCTGATAATTCTGGTATACTTTTAGTAAGGTCGAATTCTTCACTTTTGGAGCACTGTTCACTCTACTTTTCATTATTTAAGTCATCATTTTTCATGTACTGACTAATTTTAGGTAGCTTTTTATTTTTTTCTTCAGTCTCCCTCTTTCTCTTTCGTTTTTCGCTCCCACTTAAATATTTTCTGGAACTAGACATTTTAATATCTAACTTTCATAATCAACTTTACTTTGCCACCATTTTCATATTCAATAAAAGAACAAAAAATACGAAAAATCAAAGATACAAATCACCAATTAACAAAAATAATCACACAAAGAATACGCACTCAGTAGAGCCCTCATAAAAAAAATACCAAATCCGGAATTCCCCTAACATAGTGTTGCTAGCTCGTCCTAGCAGCAGCGCCACGAAAAAAATGAAAGCAAAAAGGCGAATTCCCTGATCGTCAATACTCACCCGCGTTGCCAACGTACCGCGACAGAATATGTAGAAACCAATGGATGCGTTCTAAAATGAATATAGATGTGTAATTACCGGTATTTTGATTGACAGTTTTTTGACGGTCATAAGTACGTAAAATTACTCGTCACGGGTAACGTGTACATCTCTGAAAATGAATCAACATCTTTTTGTTTAGGTTGGTTGAAATGCTTAAGAATTAACTTAAAATTGTATTATGGACTTTAGTTGTCTCACTTTGGATTTTAAGCAGAACTTATAAAAATATACTTTTCAAATAAAATAAAATACTCAGGTACAATGTAAAAAATTATTTTTGCGCTCGCGGCCTCTTGGGCCGGGGCCCAAGAGGGTCGGGGGCCCGTGGCATTTTGCCAGCCCTGCCACCCTATTGTTACGCCACTGTGTGTTTATATGATTTTGGAAAAATGGCTTGTGATACGCCCGTAGGGAATTCGTCATATCTTGCTACTATGTGGAGCAGAGTTATGATATTTGGATATCTGAAAAAAATTTAATTCGTCATATTTCCGCCACTATTTGGTGACGATTAATAATATTTTGATATATGTGTCCTATAGATCAAACTTTACACGATTTTAGAAACATGGGCGGGTCAACATTAATTACATTAATAATATTTGGTTATAGATTTTGGCAAAATAGGCAGTTCCACGAGTCCAGTGGAAAGAGATGAATGATTTTTGGGTATATGTGCCCTATCAACTGCACGTAATTTTGGAAAAATGGGCAGAGCCCCCTTAGAAAAGAAAATTTAAATTCAACTGTAAAACTCTGTTCTTGTGAACAGCCTAGTTTCAAACTTGTTTAAAATTACACTTAAAATTCAGACTGCAATAGATTCAGTAATACCTCCGAATATTTTGACTTTCAAAATCTGATGTTTATTAAGTCTAACATTTTCCATTACACGTTTAATTTGCATTTTACCACCGAGTGTAACGTTACACACATCAAGCAAGAAAACTGATTCCTTCTCTTAATATGCATCAAACTCAACGTACATTTTTTAGAGTATAGTAATGCTCTATTACTTTAATTTAACTTTGAAAACGTAATTTTTTCTATTCATATAAATATTTAATTATCGCTTAAAACTAGACAGTATAAATATATTTATAATAATATTTAATATAAAACCGGAACGTGAAAAAAATAAACATATGAATGTTGTAAAAAAGTTTGTTTACTTATACTTCAAGATGGTCAAAATCGACAAAAACAGTGTAGCGGTACGATCTTGTATTAAGCCCACCGTGTTAATATAAGTACATACATATGTACATGTATTGCACATTCCTGCTTTCAACTTTTTAAACTTATATTGCGAATTAGCTAAAAAGAAGCTTGAAAAAACTACTAGGTTTTGGACTTATAATTTAATCTAGCTAAGATGTAAGTAGAAAACTTCCTATCAGGTTGTTGATGTTGTTGTCGCGGATAGCCGCACCCTGTTAACCCAGATAGCCCTAAAAGTAATTTGGGCCATTTTTTTTACTTTCTTTATGTCGACCTACTTAAAACTTATATAAAAAGATATTTTAAAGCTTTAAACCAAAGACAAATTTTTATTTCTGTATTTTTTGAGCTGTCCTATATGTAGTACATCAGGACAATAAACGGTGTTAGCAAACTTATTTTTTATTAGTATGAAAATCAACAAAACACTTGGTGTGCACTCCAACATCACATTTCAAGCATCTGGTAGTGGTCTTCTGATGACAAAATCCACAACGGGTTTGTTTTTGCTGTGGTACTACAAGATGGTCCAGTCGATCGTATCGAATTTCTACTCCTTTCGAGCTGTTTGGTCGACCTTTCTGATATGTTGGTGGCTTTCGATTAGTTGTCAGTAACGTTGTGGCAATTGCGCGTCTGAAACTCAGCTGATCAAGAAGGCCTCCTTGTTCGCGATGTATATGCCAAGCGTTCTGAAGCGCCATATCGATGCAGTGAACCAGCAAAGGAAAGTACCATTTTTTGCCCCTGATTGAAGTTCTATACAGGCTTATATTTTGGTCAGAACGGTCAACTCTTCCCATGTTGGAATTATACAAGTAAATTAAATGTGGCTGTTCTACTTGTTTGCTTTTCTTTTCTTTCTGTGAATAACGCTTCACTGAATGAATAGGTGCAACGCCCGCGAAATTGGAAATAAGGCACACGACGTTGTTATCATTCCATTTTACAGCAATATTATTTTGGTCGCTAATTTTTGCATAGTCGTAGCTGCCACGGTTTTTCTTTTTCATATCAATGGAATTTGTTAGAGATGCTCCTTTCAGCCGATTCTCTCTTATTGTTCCTGTTCCATAAAGATTCCATTCTGTAAGTTTTTCTAACAAAGCAACTGAACTGAAAAAGTTATCGAAAAAAAGATGGAACTTCAAGTCAGGCCATTTGGTACGCAGAGATTGAGCATATTCGAGCACTACGCCGGCACCAACGCCAAGATGCGCAAACTCCGTACTTATGTTAGTCGAAGCTCCTTGATATGGTTCGAAACAGTTGACATAACCCAAGCGCGTGGTGCCCACCCACAGCTTGTATCCATAGCTTATAGGCTTAGCATGGATGTATTGCTTACAACCATGACGGCCGAAATATGGAACCATGGCTTCGTCGACTGAATGCATCTCTTTAAGAGTAGCATTTTCCATGAATTTTTTATTTAGTATGCGAAATAACGGCCGCACTTTGGCAAATTTATCATCGGTGTCCAACATATCATTATCGCTTACATGAGAATTGCTAAAAATGAAATCAAATTTGTCTCTGGATATGGCTTCAGAGACCAAAGAATTGTTGGCGTCTCTTCCCCTTTTCCAGTATAGCTTGCGCCTTGGTACTTGCACATACCCGCTGAGAATCATAACTCCCAAAAAAGCCTTGAGCTCGCTCTTTTCGATGTTTCCTGGACGATTCTTTTTTTGCGCGTAATTTTTGCTTTGTGCTAAAATGAGCTCTATAACTTCATCATCAAAAAATTTAGAAAAAATATTCAAAGGGCTCTCAAGATTCGAATGGCATTCAGGATTGCTGAAGTTAACTTCTGTAAAAGTTAAATCCTGATTTACCCAGTTGAAATGCTTTTTCTTTTTCGTTTGTTTCCGTTTTTTTCTCGTTTTGTGGCATTTTAGCTTGAATTTCGTCCGACTCATCTGATGAAATTTCATGTCTTGGTGTTGTAAACCTTATTTCTGCTGCCGCTTCCAATTGTGAACAGGAAAAATTATTAACATCAAAATCTTCTTCAGGACCAGAATCTTCATCAGTAATATTGCCATTTGCATTTAACGGAGGAAATAAAATTACTTCATCGACTTCAGTAGCATTTTCTCCATCGTCTTCCAATAAAGCAAGAGACTCATGAAGCGAAAAGCCTCTGTAATAAAAAAACACATGTACATAGACGTGGATTCCCCTGATGTACTATATATAGTACACTAACTCGGGGTTAATTCTGGATAAGTAGGAGTTGATTCTACTACGATATCCACATCTTAGTTAGGCCAGAGTAGCGCGGAACTCGCGAGGCAGCTGGGAATCATCGTATGCGATAGGTGGTGGTTGAACTCCTGACAGCATTCACATACCGTACTGGTGTGACATAGTTTAATACTTGTATGTGGCCAAAACGTTTTTTCAAGATGCGGCTCACCGTAATTTTTTCAGCATCAACACGCTTAGATCATCAAGGCCAATAGCTTTGGAAGATTGTGCCTTCTTGGTTACGCCGCAGGTAAGGAGTGTATTGGTGTTGGACTGTTAACGGTCCAAGTGGTCACCTTCCATTTGGTTCTATCCATCGAAGGATGCAGTATAAATTGCTAGCTGAGTAGCTCCCGCATCCTTTCGGATCCGATGAATCATGATCTCCGAATGACATTCCTACTCGGTAGTTATGATTGGTCGGGTTGGAGAAAAACCACACGGTGAACCAAATCTTCCCCACAAATAGGTATCTGGACTTTATGTGCCCCGTAGCGGAAAGGTTGCTGGAAAGTTGGGACAGATTTTCGGAATCCTCCCTGCCGCGATAAAGCGAGCAGCAGCAGACGTAACCACCTTGCGAACATCGATCGGTATGAGAAGAGCCTTAAACGCACTCTTAATGAACTGCGAATCCGGCCCAATCAGCTTTTTTAAAGTTACGTCCGATGGTCCGCGGAGGCAAAGTCGGCAGTTCTATAGGATGTCGTCTTCGTGATGGTGAACGTTGCAGTTTATTTTCTTGGATCGTAGCTATCGATAAATTATGCCGAATCATGTATTCGTAGGGTGAGGTTAACCAATGGATATAAAAAATTACTCCCATTTCTTTAATAGCGTCAACAGATTGAAGCACATTATTGGAGGTTGAGTAGGATGTTTTTAAAAGAGTTTGGCTTTTAGAAAAAGTTATTTAAAAATATTTTTTTACGTTTAATCAGTGATGAGACTTCTGGCATCAAAGGAACAATTTATCTAATTCCACATGAAGATATACCACATCGGTCAAGTCATTTATAACGAAAACTATTTTTAGCTCGTCAACGTACAATAAAAAGTTGGCGAAAGAAAAACAACTAGTAATATCATAAATGAACAAAGCAAACATTAGTGGACCCAAAATGCTTCCTTGAGGAACTCCCGAAGAGGCGATGAAAGCATCAGAAAAAACACCATCTACTGTCACCACACACCGCCTATTGCTTAGGCAGGATTTTATCCATTGAAGAAAAATAGAGTGAAATCCCAAAAGTCCCAGTTTATGTAATAAAATTGTATGTGAAACTTTGTCAAACGCTTTCGAAAAATCTGTGTAAATGCGGTCTACTTAACGTCTAGTCGATAATGATGCAATCAGTATTCGCTGAAAAGTGCTAAATTGGAAAAAGGAGAACATCCAGTAACAAAACCGTTAGGTGAAATAATGCTCGCAAGAAACATCTCCTCATGATAATGCATTCAAATGGACAAAAGCTTCGAAATGGACCTATAATTGCAGTCATCATTTTTCTTGATTGATGTGAGCTTCCAGAAATCAATGGAAAAAGACAAAGATTTATTGAAAATCACTTTCAGCGGAGTAACAATCGTTGGGCAATTTTTAAGAAAAATAGCCGAAAGTCCATCAGCATCTGTTTGAGTAGAGGGTTTTAAACTAAGAATCCCTTCAATGATATCATCTGAACAAAGGCTCAAATTTCCGAAATTACTCGCAAGAGGTGATTATGCGCAATCCCATTACAGTCGGTTCTACGTACCGGAATGACCCGGAAAGGGGAACAGAAGTTCCGCAGGGTGGTTGCGTCTGCTGCGGCTCGCTTCATACCGGCAGGGTGGATTCCAGAGATCCGTCCCAATTTCCCGTCTGAAGCAGCTGCTCTAGCGAATGAACGCGACCACCTTCGCCGCTCCGATCCCCGCAATCTCAACATAAGGGATTTGAACGTGGAGATTCGGAGACTGGTTGACCAGAATAAGCGGAACAAGTGGGAGGAGCATTTGAAGTCCTGCAACCTAGTCACGGGTGTTGGTAAGCTCTGGGCCACCGTGAAGTCCTTATCCAACCCGACGAAGCGCAACGATCGAGTGGAAATTTCATTCGGTGATCATGCCTCATCGGACCCGAAGAGATGCGCGAGCTATTTTAGCCGGCAATTCATATTGCATCCTTCGGGGGATATGGCCAAGTGGAAAGTGACAAGAAGGCAGCGCAAACTGCCAAACAATAGCGAGCCTCTTGCCTTCACTTATGGAGAGGTGAAGGAGGTCATCGGGAAGGCGAAAGCCTCCAAAGCCATTGGCCCTGATGGGCTAAGCGTGTTGATGCTGAAGAATTTAGGTCCCGCGGGAGTTGAGTTCCTTACAGGGATCCTCAACCTGTCAATGGCCACCCTCATCATTCCTGACATTTGGAAGGTTGGTAGGGTGGTCCCACTGCTAAAACCAGGGAAATCGGCCGATAGGAGTCACCCTTGTCAGTGGTAAAGACTCTTGAGGCCCTACTCCTCCCATACTACACTTACCACTTGGGCTCGGCTAAGCATCACCATGGCTGCCGGAAAGTGCATAGCACAGCAACAGCACTCAATGCCATAAACACACAGGTGAATTGCGGTCTTAACCAGAACCGCCCCTGAGAGAGAACCGTCCTAGTAGCGTTGCACTTGTCAATAGCCTTTGACATAGTCAGTCACTCCACGATACTAGCTGACGAGGAAGCATCGACTCTCCCGCAGGGGCTGAAACGATGGACCGGGAATCACCTGTGTGGTCGCCAATCATCGGTATTATTCAGAGACAAAACATGAAAACTAAGGAGGATTAAACAAGGGGTACCGCAAGGTGGCGTCATGTCTCCACTCTTGTTTAATCATTACATTTCCAAGCTCCCTCAACCGTCAGAGGGAGTCACAATAGTCTCTTATGCCGATGATTGTTCGATAATGGCAACCGGTAATGTAATTGACGACCTGTGTTCGAAGGTGAACGGATATCTCTCCGACCTTGCCCATTTCTACTCAAGCAGAAACCTGGCGTTGTCCCCTGCGAAGTCCTCGGCGACCTTCCTTACCACCTGGACGAAGGAGGTCAGGCTGGATCTCAACATCCACATCGATGGCACCCCCATTCCGACGGTTCATCATCCGAAGACTCTGGGGGTGACATTTGACAGCCTGCTCTCCTTCTCCGCGCACACTACCGCCATCGCCAATAGAGTGCAGAGCCACAACAATGTCCTCAAGCCGCTCGTTGGCAGCTCTTGGGACAAAGACAAATAAACGTTTCTGGCAACATACAAGGTAAGCTGCAGACCTGTCAGAACGCCGCTCTCTGCACGGTGACGGGATGCCTGCTAATGTTGCCTGAGAAACATCTCCAGAGGTCAATGTGCTCCGCGTTAAGGAGCACAACCTCATGCTCAGCAAGCAGTTACTTGCTGGGTGTCACCGCTCGGAGCTCCCAAACAGGCATCTGCTTGCAGTGGAGCTACCCCCCAGGCACATCAAAAGGCATCTCTTAGAACTGAAGGAAGAGATCCAGCCATATATAGCGCAACCGCTGGATCGTAAGCAAGATCCACAGAGAGACAGTCACCACCACCCTTGACTCTCGCCAGGCAAATGCTGTAATTGGAGCCCAACCACCACCTGTAGCAGATGAGGAGTCCCTGCTACCCCGCGAGTTCCGCGTCTCTCTGGCACAATTGCGATCTGGATACTGTAGTAGGCTCAACTCCTACGATACCAATAACCTATTCACATGGCCTCTCAAACTCACTCATCTAACCCCTCTCTCCCTCTGGTCCAACCCTGTCGAAACTGCACGTTTCCTGGGCCTCCTCCTAGATGAGTTTGACGACAACGACCTTGGGTGAATCCGATCTTTACGGGGCGTGATAACCACAACAACAAGAACAACAACAACAGCAAGGTGAGGCGCAAATTAATTTTCGGAAGCATCACAATCAATATCATCTTGCACAAAATTGGTTTTGAAATATTATGCAAACAAGTTAGCAACATGGGTTGTAGTACTCGCAAATTTTTCACCGAGATTTATTGTCGATGGAACCGAAGTGGATGACTTTTTTGATTTAACATAAAAGCTCTTAGGCTTAGACCTTATATTCAACTCGATGTTGAATAAATAGTTATTGTAAAGAAACTTATTTAACAACTGAAACGTTTTTTACACGGCTGAAAAATAGAAAATAAAATGTGATTATTGATTGGTTTTAGCTTGTAGGATATTTCTTCAAGCTTCGGAGTAACAAACACGTAGAATTCAACTTCAAGAACTAGTGACACGAGGTGTTTGTCAGTCGGCAAGAGCGGAAAAAAGCATTGGGAAACAGCAATATTGATGTTATCACTAACAAAAACAATATCAAGAATTCTGCCAAGACTGTTTACAAAGTTGTTAGTTTGAACTAACTCACTACTTAAGATATTAGCAATAACATACGAATCAAGCGAGGTAGTTATATTAGTTGGAATAAGACCAAACTTTGAAAAACTTGTAGGTCAAAAAACATCTGGAAAATTAAAACCCCCAAAATGCAAATTTGGTTATCAGCGAGCTTTTTTTCGAACTAACTATGTAATATTGTATGTAAGCGTTTTATGGAGATCGAAATTACCACTTGGCGGGATGTACAGAGCTAAGAAATACAAGTGACCACATCCAGATGGATTATTTACAACACATTCAGATGAACCATTTCACACTTAACTGATGTTGGATTTCGGTATATTTTGTCCTGGCATACGGAACAGACTTTGTGGGGTACCAGGAGCTTCTGGTTAGTCAGCACACGAGAGACGGAACACGGTTGGGAAGGGGTGCGTCCAGGTTCGTAGGGTTCTGGTAGGATAGGTGAACTGCGTGCGGCGATATGGGCCATAGAGGCTAGAAGCGCCGTGAGGTATGAACAATACGGGGTCATATAGCTCGTGGACGACTCATTATAGCTCTATCCGACGCACGTATTTTACCTTTCCAACATGGAGTTCGGATGGTGATTTTTCTGGCGTACGCTGCAAAAATGCGATTCAGGCTTAGGGTTGGACTCAATGCGATACAACTCTGCCAGAAGAGACAAAGGACTTATGGGGTGGGGTTGGTTGATTGAAACAACAGCCCTTGACCGGATAAAGCCCGGGTTATTCCGGTACGCACAACCGGCTGTCTTCGGAAAAGAATATGGGGTATGCTGTTTTGGATGGTATCACCCTCACATTGTTCTGAAATTTTCCATTCAAAACATTGTTTTCATACATATATGCATTACTCGCTAAGTCAATTTCGTTCACATCTATTGATTCTTTTTTATAGAATGGATCAGTCATTGATGGACTTGCGCTATGGAAAAATAGCCTCGATAAAAAATTTGAAGGGATTGAAGAATGCTACGTGTGCTATACTGTAATTCATCAAGATACTTGCCAGTTGCCGAAACTCACCTGCAAGACATGCAAAAAGAAATTTCATGGATCTTGTTTAGTAAGTATCATATTTAAACTTGAAAGCAAACCAATATTTAAAATTTAGACAAGAGTTGTGAAAAGAAATTGCATGCATCTTATTTATTGAATATATTATTTAAAACTAAGGCAACATATGTACATTGGTCTAAGGGAAGTTTCTTAATTTTAAATCGAATTTGGATATAGACATATAGAATTATTTATTTATTTATTTCAGTCTACAGGTTAACCTTACAGACTATTTCTAATTTAACACAGTAAATAAATTTTATTTAAATCTAGATAAAGTGGTATTAAAATCTATATGATGGACATAATTGTTACATAGACGTATACATCGGGCAATTGGTTCATTATAGCCATAATTAGTTCTATGAGAGGTTTCAACAAGCAAACGATTATGCCTTAATTCATGTGATGAAGTATAGAAATTCAAAAAACCATATAATTCATCACAATTAATTCTCTTATTTATTAAGTTGTAAACAAACATTAGCGCGAAGTAAGTTCTCCGATCTTCTAGAGATTGTAAGCCAAGAAGTTTCCGCCTTCCATCATAGGGCGGAAAATCGCTAGGCCAATTTAATTTAAATAGAGCCATTCTGGTAAAAGTTTTTTGAACTCTTTCAATTCTACTAATGTGAGATAAGTAATAGGGACTCCATACAAGACAACAATAATCAAGGTGGCTTCTAACTAAAGAGTTATGGAGAGACTTTAATATGCAAGGGTCCTTGAATTCAATTGAGTTTCTTCTAATGAAACCCAGCATAGAAAGTGCTTTAGAAAGAATATAATCAATGTGCTTATTTGGAGTTAGTTTCGTGTCAAAAATTACTCCAAGATCCTTCACTTCATCAATGCGATTTAAAATAATATTATTAATGGAATAGTCAAACATAGTGAGAATAGCAGGTTTGGTGTATGAAACCACATTACATTTGTTTGTGTTAAGGAACAGATTGTTAACAGTGCACCATTGCTGAAACACCACAAGATCCGATTGTAGATTAAGGCAGTCATTTAAATTACGTACCGGCATATAGGCTTTAACATCGTCAGCGAACATTAAGCATTTAGCAAAATTAAAGTGCTGGGGTAAGTCATTTATAAACAATAAAAACAGCAGTGGTCCACAATGAGTGCCCTGTGGTATTCCAGACCATGCATTGATTAGGATGTCGGATTTTGTTGGGCCTATTTTAACTAAGAATTTCCGTCCTACTAAAAAACTTTCGAAAAACTTCAATAGGGCCCCTCTAATTCCATACAAAGAAATCTTAAGTAAAAGAACTGAATGGTTGACTTTGTCAAAAGCTTTGGAGAAGTCGGTATATACAACATCAAGCTGATATTTTTGTTCGAAGGCCTTAACAATTTTATTCTTGATAATTAAGAGATTAGTACACGACGATCTACCAGGAAGAAATCCATGCTGAAATCGACTAAAGAGATCTTTAGAGTGCTGAAAAAGTTTAACATTTAATATATTATCGAATAACTTAGCGAAAGTAGATTGCTTTACAACTGACTTGAATATGGGCGTAATTGTAACCGTTTTTGGATGACCTTAGTGAGGTTTCAAGCACCGAGGTAAATTGTCTGTTGAAGTTCATCAGCGAGGCAAAATGGTTTGGTGAGGGGTAATTTTTCCTTTTGGATGGTACAAATTTTTTCTTGTGGTAACACAATGGGCCTCCTAATATTGGCCTAAGTGAGCCGCTGCAGGCGGCTGCCACTCCAACCTACCTACCTACCTATTATATGAATTTAATGTAACCAGAGAACTGCTAAGATCAGCTCTTACTGCAAGCAAAACTTATTTTTTGAATACGAACACTATCGGGTCTTGCAATAGGAAAGCACAAAAGTTTTTTTTAAATAAAACAAAAACGGGTCGGGATATGAATTAAATTCTTTATTCTTGTGAAAGTACATTCGATGCCATTATGTATGGAACTCGATTTTTTTTTCATGGGCACCACGGGCACGCTTGCAGAAGTCCAGACGCTGTATCCAATTTTCGACGGTTTTCAAGCATAAGTCGGCCGATACTGCTGCAATTTCACGTTCGATATTCGTACGAAGTTCATCAATCGTCGCTGGCTTATTGGCATAGACCATAGAGTTGACGTAGCCCCACAGGAAATAGTCTAACGGCGTCAAATCGCACGACCGAGGCGGCCAATTGACTGGGCCATTTCGTTAGATAACACGTTCACCAAATTTGGTTTTCAATAAATCGATTGTGACATTCGCTGTGTGGCTTGTGGCGCCGTCCTGTTGGAACCACATATTGTCCAAGTCCATATCATCCAATCCGGGCCAAAAATATTCGGTTATCATTGAGCGGTAGCGATTCCCATTTACAGTAACGTGCCGGTCTTGATCATCACGGAAGAAGTACGGCCCAATGACGCCGCCGGCCCATAAACCGCACCAAACCGTAATTTTTTCGGGATGCAATGTTAACTCATTGACGTTGATAAGTGTGAATTGCTGCCTGCCCAATGACGCATATTTTGCTTATTGACGAAGCCATTCAGTCAGATATGACGACAACCATAAATTAGACGTAGCGCTTTTAAAGTTGAGGCGACTCCGAATTTCGGTAGTAAATTTTAATAATTTCGACTCGTTGTTGGATCATAAATGTCAAAATAGCGGGAAAAAATATGGCGTCGTTTGCTGTCACTATCGGTCTACTTTTGTAGCGTCCCTATTGAAAACCCCTTTATAATATAGCAGCGAATAATATTTTTATAATTCAATGTTTTCTAGTGCATTGATTCGGGGACTAAAAGGGGCTTAGTTGCAAATATTGTTATTGAACTAAAGAGTAAATTGCACGACAGACAATAACATACTGAAATGGATGGAAGCAGTTACTAATTTTGAAGCAGAGACTATCCACTCATGATAAAAATTTGTATCTCTGTAACCACATTACCAATCTGTACCAAACTCAGTAGACGCTGTGCTCTTGGTTTCGTTTTTATTTTGGGACCGCTGTTTAAAATGGAGGAAGAGGAAAGGCTTCTTGCCTCCGGCAGCGGTATCACCGTCGGAGTGCTGACGACTGTTATTGAAGATAATTGTCCGATTATCGTAAACCGAGATCTTGCATGCTCATTAGGAACGATTTGCTAGTTCAAAGCTGGAAAATTCTGGCTTATCTCCGCTTACCTCCGTGGAAGTTCCAAAAACTCCGCAGTCGGCGCAAACCCGCTTCCCGACGAGGCACCTTGTACTTCTCACACCAGACTACTCTCAATTTTTGCGGCGGCCGGTATGGGTTCCTCTGGACCCGAAGACATTGCTGCCTCATAGAGCCTTGCAGACCATTCGTTGGCGCAGGCAATCCTTCTGAAGGGGCTGTATAGCCATCTGGCACACTCGCATCTAGGTAGCAACCCAGAGTTATCGTTCCTGCCCCTTTGCAGAGATGGATTTTGGCGTCGCCGCTCGTTTACCGTCCGAAGTGGATGTGAATTCGTGATATTACCCCTCGACAGAAAACCAACTTTGGTGAAGCGGTCTCGCTTGCACTCGTTATTTAGGGGCATACACCAGAGAGAAATCTGCAAAAACTCAAAAGCATATTGCACTCGCCTTGGAATATACCGGCCGAGTCATTCATAATGGACCTACATCAGAGGCACAAAAATGCTACGAATCCTATAATATTCAAAAATGGAGTTCTTAAAAATTAAGTGCAAGTATAATGATTTGGATATTATGTTCAATGACGATTTCAAAGCAAACTCAACAGCGGGCTTCAGCGTAATCCATGACAACAGTGCCATCATTTATCACAGCCATCCATAACATTAACAACATTGAACCCACCATCAACAAAATCAGAGATATCCTTAGTAATAACTTAAAAAATACCTTGAATATCTAGCCATCTCGGCATCTCCGCTAACGATAATGCAGATGATCTTGCTTAATACGCTACTAAAGCTCTACTTATCACGCATCCCTTTTACAACAAAAAAGCTACCGACGCTATCGTAGATTTCAGCTGCAAACAAAATTGTAATAATTATAACCACACATACAAACCACTTAATCCGAGTAAAAAATCGCCTATCTACCCAACGACTGTATCCCTCAGAAGATCGTTCTGCATTGGGCTCACGAGGTTAACAGACAAATGCGACCAAATCTCCCTGTGAAACCATTGCCCAAGAGTAATATGCAAATATTTGTACAAAGCTGCTTCATTGTGATTGGAAACACTAATTATACTTCTTCTGTGAATCAAATTGTGCACGCTACTTGTCCCGATCGCGATTAACAGTTACTTGAAGCTACAGCAGTGAATAAAAAAAATACTATTCGCTTGCTCGTAATACTCTCAAACACTTGCATATTTTCCAATAGTAAGAATCACTGATGCTGAATTAATGACAATTCCGCAAATATGAGAATAATTTACAACAAATAGTTTCCCAATTTTATATAAACTGATAGAATAAATGTATAATCACAAAAATTCAGAATTTATGTTCATTATTAGCCATCGGAATTCTATGAAATTTGAATATATAAAACATATGAAAAATATATAAAAGGTATTCAAAATATGTGCAATAAATATTAAAAATAATAAATATACATATGTTAGGACTATGTATGTATGTATGTATGAAAAAAAAAATTGTATTTTAAATTAAACGGGTTTAGTGTTATATGCACTTTGGGCATACATACATACATCTTCTTCTTAATTGGCGCAGTAACAGCCTAGGCGATATTGGCGAACTCTAATTAAGGATGCCGACGTTCCTTCTAACTAGCGCCAGCTAGAGATTCCAAGTGTATCCAAGTTTTTCTCCACCTAGTATTTCCAACGTGAAATGGAGCCTACCTTTTCTTTCTGTTTAACTCTCCAAGGGCCCTCTCATCTGACGTTGACAGCGTCCCTGCTTCTGCACCATAAAATAGCACGGGCATGATGAGGAACTTACAGAGCGTAGTTATCGTTCATCGAGAGAATATTATAAATTTTTTATGCCTACGCACCCTAAAGTAGCACTTGTTGATAAGTGCGATTCTTCGTTGGATTGCTGAAATTATTTTTGGTGTTAATGCTTCCTGATCGGTTAATTCTGCAGATCGAATTATCTTTTCGAACATAATGTTAAAGTAGTCGCACGATAGGGAGTCATTCTGTCTAAAAACTCATTTGGTATCAAGCGGCTCGGAGAGGTATTTCCCAACTCTGACGGAGGTGCTGGTGTTGCTCAACGTCATTTTACATATCCGTATTAGTATTGCAGGAATGCCAAATTCAGACATCGCGGCATCTAGGCAACTGCTTTTCGACAAGTCGACAAATAGATGGCCTGTGTCGATTCTCTTCTAACGGGCATTTTCTTATAAGTATTTGGCGTTTCGTGAATATGTAGCCGATGATATATTTACCAGGTCTAAATCGACAGCCCACACTTAAATTCCAATTGGTGGACATGCATTCGTCCAACCATTTTCGGCAAAGTGGAGAAATGCCCCTGCACAATTTAAGGAATTTGCAATATAAGTCGCCGCACTTTCTGCTAAACCTTCCTACTCATGTATCTCGGCTTCTCTTCTTTCTTCGAATAATACGCTCGCGTTTCTCCCGAACCTAGCGTGACCCTGTAGGCAGCGTCTTTCTTTTTTGTGGAGGCGCGATGAAATCTAAGAAACGCGAAATGTGCTCCCAATGCTCGCGAATTACGGTTTGCTGAAAAGTACTCTTACGATTTTTCTATGCTGAAGCCTGGTGCTAAGAGGTAATATGCTTCAAACCCAAATTCGATCACTCTCAGTAATTTTGCGAAAGTTTTGTGGTGGACACTAAATTTTTCGACAGTGTGACCAAATATCCCTTCCTTACCCGCCCTTTCAGTGCAGTCGACAAGCACCAGGAAGTGAAGTGATCTTTGTTCACATCGTGCTTCTTTTCCGTTGGGGCGTAGATACATACCAGCGAGATGTTTAAGAATCTCGCTTTGATGCGAGTCGTGGCAAGACACTCGTTCACCGAAGTGAACGACAGGGATTGACGATAAAATCTCTCTCTCCCACCACAAATCCAACACCAAACTTGCACTCCTTTATATGGCAGCTGTAGTGTCGTCACAAGGTCCACTGGTTTTCTTACCATGCTCCGTCCATTTCATTTCCTGGATACCGGGATTTCAGCCTTTACTTTCGCGAAAACATCAACTAGCCGGGCAGTGACACCTGCCTCATTAAGAATTCGGACATCCCATGTGCAGGTCCTCAAATCATAGTATTTAATTCGTTGACTATGATAGTTATCAAAACAGAAGATGCGATTCTCCGAGGCTTATCAGAATTTGTCATTGGAAGCTAGTTGTAACGTGGCGGGCAAGCCCAGCGTACAACTAGATACGGGGGTGTTTTGTTTTTTAAGGGCAAATTTATATACAGATGCTGCAGATCCTGGTGGGCTCTTAAACCGAAAACGTCAGAATGACCACAACAAGTTCGCCTTCTAGCTCACTCCCAAACGGATGTTCGAAACCTACCCAGAGAGCACTTCGGTGAAATCATGCTTGTACCGCATGCGGAAGAATCGTTTCGACTACTCCCTCTTCTTCTCTTCTCTTCTCTTGAGTCAGGAACGTGTTCAGATTGTTAGAGATTTGTAAATCCGGTGATAAAAATAATGTTTTGAACCATCGCACAATATCTTTGGTCATATATACTGATTCTTCGACAGCTTTTGACAACAGTAACCTTATCGAAACTTAAAAGTTTCGGGATGAGTGTAACACTACTTAAGTTGTTTAATAGCTTTTGATCTAAAAAACAGTTGGTAATAAAAATCAGCTTTTCACAGTCCAACGTCATTCTTAATGCAATTTTGGGTATTCCACAAACGACCCATATTGGTCCTCTCCTTTTTAGTACAATTTCCATCGAATGTAGTGCTGTTTGTAGTTTGTTTTGATTTTATTTAATTTTTGATGATCTCTTCCCATAGTGGGCTGATACCGCAGTGAATGCTCCAAAAGCAGCAGAAGCCCCACCACAACTTATCATTGAAATCATAAATTATACATATACAATTACTATACTATATTACAACAATTCCAAGTCACTAGCACCAAACGTGATATTCGCACAGCTGAAGAACACCATGGAGCGGGCCAATACGCAGCTTCTCTTATTGCCGTAAACTCAGCCGTAAGCAAAATGTTGCAGTGTTGAGGCAGTTATCCAATTCAGAGCCGTCAGTGTAAAGTACTGTGTGTTGCTATAATACGCGATAACTACGTTTCACCCAGTCACTCTTTGGAGGCCTCGTTACAAGCTTTGGTAATGCCGATTACAACGTCAGCAATTTTTACCGATGTGTCTAACTCACCGAGAGAAGCATATCCGTCATCTAGTGTGCACGCTTCATCAGGTCTCGACAGTAAGTTCAGCATTTTTGGAAAGAGACGACACAATCACCTCTTTGTATTTCTGTTCTTCTGTTCCTGTATGCAGCAGGAGAGCTAGTGTGTACATCGATCTTAAAACTAATGCACATATGATCGGAGAAAGAATGGTAATTTAACACATGTCAGTCGTGGATATATTCTAGAAAGTGTAGGGATGTTAGAGATGTATCCAAAACCTCTTTTCTATTCACCGTGACGAAAGTAGGCATATTCCCAATATTACATATTGCTAGATTATGCGAAAGAATAAAATCAGATAGAGACCTTTCGAGCTGATTTCAGTAGATCCCCACAGCGAATGGTTCGCATTTGCATCGGAGCCAATGATGATAGGAAGCTTGATGTTGTTGGCCTTTTTCGTGCTATGTACGTGGATACCAGCGTGGACTGGTACTCCACGCTCACACTAACCGTGTCCTCATCACTGTGAAGGAAGAAAGTAAGAAATAGTTTTCTTTATTAAAAAGCATGATCTTATCTTACAAGCCACTGGGACCACCACTACGTAATATTGCAACCCAATGTTCCAGGACAAATATGAGCACCTCCCATTTCTCATTGCGGTACGGGAGCAAAGCTGCTAACGCAGGCTTATTTGTAGGACCTTCTTCAACTTCCAGAATATGGTTGGTCTCCCATTTATCATTCTATTTAGATAATTAGCAGTGACAACCACTCCATATCCACACTACGAGATCGTAAATTTCTTCTTGTCAAGAATAATGAACTCGCGAAAGAATTCTGTAAAATAAAATAACTAACGAACATGAAAGGCCCTACACGAGACGCTCAACTACGTAAAGGTAAATGAGCTAAGCTCTCAAAGTGTTGTGTCACTGTTAATATTAAATAATTTGCCTGTACAAGTTCCCGAGTAAAATTGCCTACGTGGCAAAAATTTACAGTTTCTTGGCCGACAGAACGCTGTAACCGCTCCATTCTTTGCGTAAATTGCACCCTTCCTCCTCATTGCCCGTTACGCTGCGAACGCATATTTTGCATCAATGGTTTTTAACAACATCCTTCGTCTTCTAGAGACTGTTCCAAATCCTTACAAGCTAAAGAAATAATTAAAAGGAAAATGACAAACAAATGTTCAATGTGTGAAGCAACAAAAATTCACAAGGAACAAATAACTCCAGCGTTTTTACCCAGCAATTCATATGCTCCAATAGCATCCAATTCAAACGGGAAAATAAAGAAACAACAAACAATAATGCTGACCCTTCCATCACCATAAACGCCAACAACATTAGTCTACCTAGCAGCATTCAATAAACAAATCCGCCAAAACACATCAAAAATAAAAGTCAATTAACAAATATTCCTTCTTTCGAAACACTAATACTTTCGAATCGCCCAAAGTGGAATCTATTCAAGTAAAAAAGCAAAATCCAGATAATATTTGTATTCAAGAACACATAACCCATCAGCTTCCAATACCAATATTTACTATCTTAAGCAATACAGTGGTTATTTTTCGAATTTACACAGGATTGAAACCAATAAGCAAGACGTACTATCTACAATAGCACTTAAATTCAACTTAAATTTTATTTCTTATCAGTAACGTTTATATCACCTCACGAAGTTTTTAACGAAACTGATCTAAGCGATTTATTTGCCAAACTATGTCCGCCTATTCTGTGGAGGGAAACTTCAATGCGTATAACCTATTTTGGCGTTTCCGCTAATGAAATACTAGGGGTCTAATAATTGAAAACTTCATTGTTAACAATAATCTAATCATACTTAATAATGTTGCCCCAACTATTTCTCTCCACCCATTTATCCCTAACAAACGTCGACCTTTCTCTAGCCTCGCTCTCCACCAGAATTAGTTGGGAAACCTACTCAGAGTTAGTGACCATTCCCCATATGAATATGCTTTCAAACAAACTTCTACCTTGACAAATATGCTTACGCACCTCCCCAAATTTATAGCTTCACGTGCAAATTGGAACATGTTTTAAAGAGAAATCATAAAATGGTTATAAATCACTCCAATACACATCATTAATAAAGACACATCTGCGTTAACAAAAGTTATTCTGTTATTAAGTTAATCTGGAAAGGTTTTCCTATCTGGTGGAACAAAGATTTTCAATATATGAATGATAAAAAATTGAATACTGTACTTTCAAGAGTTCAACGTCTGAATATAACCGTAATAATTATAAAAAAGCAAACGCTATTTTCATAAGAACTGCGAAGATTGCTAAAAGGAAAACTTTTGAAATATTCACTTCAAAATTCTCTGCTGCTTCGACTACCAAAATAATATGGTCAGATAATAAACTCTTGACTGGTGTCCTTCACAGACCAATGAAAGTCATCCAAACAAACCATACATCGCGGGAAAACAGCTTTGGATATCTGCGAAATAAATCTCTACGCATCGCCAAAAAATTTAGAGGGCGAAATTACTTTCTGCGAATTAGAGTCCTTTCTACAACATGCCAAAGACTACTTTGCCTTTACAACGCAATTTTCCACCAATATTCATATCCTCATAACTGGTGTATAGCTACCATTATCCCGATTATTAAACCTAATAAACCAAACTCACTTCTTATAGGTCCATTTCCTTCGTACCATGCCTAAACAAAACTTTCGAAAAAATTACAATGGATTCTGTTATGCACCTCCATCACCATGTGCTTGATATTCTCTCCACAAAAAATCATGCTACTGTCCTGGCCAGTCATTTCGTAGGAGTATATGCAGCTTGGAATACTGATTCTTAAGTTTTTAGAATAGTGAAGGCTTTCGTGTCCCAATTTCTTTGGGTTCGCTTAAACAATGTTTTATATAATTTGCATCCTCTTAAATAAGGTATACCGCAATGATCCACGCTATCGGTGGTGTTATTTATTATTGCTTTTGACAAGCTAACTGAAAACTCCTAAATACTAAGAGAATTAATCTCACAATGTACGCGTACAAATTCCGAGCTTGTGTAGATGGCCGAGCAATCTACAGTAACCAGTGCGAAAACCTGTTATAATCCTCAGCTTGTTGATTGGGAGTTTCACAAGCTGTTGATAGCGTTTGTTATCGTATCCCCCCAATAGACACCTTGGCTGGCGTAGCCCTTCATTAAGGTGTCAGTGTCTTTCTTTTTGTGTGTTTCTGCTTTCCTAAGCTCTTCCTTAATAGAGTGGCCTATAGGCGTCCTTGTGGCCGCATCGCTAACTAGTCTATCAGCTGTCTCATTTCCTTTGATGCCTTTGTGGAATGAGGATTTCACCTCATATGATGATAGGACTTTGAGTACGGCTTGGCTGTCGCTTAAAATTACTATATTTTCGTTTTGATAATATTTTCTTAAGTTGACCTCCGCACATACGACAATGACATATACCTCCGCCTAGAAGATACTTGACATTATTCCCATTGGCACAGACATGTGTGTTCTGGGACCAACGACTCCGGCCCCTATTCCCTCCAGGGTCTTTGAGCCGTCCGTGTACCAGTGCAGCTTGCACACCTGTAGATGTCTTTCTAATGAAGACTCGCCTTGTTGTTGTATTTTCTCACTCTATCATAAACCTTCTTTCGCATTTGGTAACCAGAGATGATATTCTCTGGGGAGCTAAGCCAGTGGGAGCTTTGTGCTCAGTGTTTTTATGTTTTTGGATGATAAAATTACATCATCTTTTTCTGTGACCTTCCCTTCCTACATTGAGTAGGGTTCGATGGTTAAGTGAAGGCGTCAAGTCTCGAAGGCTCCGTCGGACACGTACGCATAGCTCCTGTTATGCATACACATCTTAATGCAAGACGTTGGATCTTAGAAAGCGATTTCCTCACCGTCTGCACAAAATTACTGCATTAGTTTCTTTGGATGATGTTGCATCAACTTGCTATTACAGAGAAGCTTGGAGTCAATGGTGAGACCTAAATATTTTACCTTACTCACCACGCCAACTTCAATCCCGGCCAATGAGATTGCTCTCATTCCACTCCTATCGAGAAGGTATGATGGCCGTCTTGTGTTATTTTAAACCCTGCACTCCATGCCGTTGTCAGATTTGACGCTTTTTACACAATGTCTCATCATGCTCCTTTAAATTTCTCTATTTGCAGATAGTTGGTTGCAGGTTCGTTTTCGTCAGCGCCCGACATATTCCTGCGAACGACCAAATATAAACATACTATGGTCTCACTGCAGTCAAAAGAACTCTGTATTTCCGTTGTTAATTGGGATATTCATATATCAGTGGAGCGTCCCGCCCTATACGCATGTGGACTTGGATGAAGCGATCTCACCGCAGAGTATTTGACTGGATCTCATTATCTATAATCTTCTCCATTGTTTTGAGTACAAAGGAGGTTAAACTGATTGGTCTAAAATATTTCGTAAAGAGTGGTCCCTTTTTCCTACCTTTGGTACAAAAACAACCTTGGCCCTTCTCCATGCCATTGGAATATAGGCAAGCGCTAGACAGTCCCGGATTATCTCTACCGAGTGAGGAGTAATATGTTTACCGCTCTGCTGCAGCATCATCGGTAGAATACCATCATCCCTCGGAGATTTATATCGGTCGAACGAGTCCACACCCCATCTCACTGAGGGCTGGGTAAAGATATTTTTAGCCAACCTCCAGTCGGATTGCGATAGCCTCGCCAACCGTATGCGGGACTCCATTGCAGGTGCCGATACATCCGGAAAGTGCGTCGACAGCAGAGCGCTCTTTCCTCCTCACTTGCGGTACATGTACCATCATTGTGAAGTCTTTTCGGCACCGGGGTGCCAACAGATGCGGCCATCTTTTAAACACCTCATACATGATAGCCTCCTGCAGTTTCGTCAGGCCCGCCGACCCAAACGTTCCCGCCGAATAGTTCACAGGTAACACCGCCAACCGGATCCCCCTAACGACATCGAAATAGCTGATAGGCTGACCTGTTCCATCCGCCGGATCGGTCGGATTGTTGGATTCCTGCCGCCCTGCCGAGACTGAAGTAGAGGGAAGTTGGACTGCCCACCGCCTTTTGGAGCATGGTGCCTGAGGGGTGATATGCCCGCTACTGCGCTTGGTCGCGGGTGCAGGTTGCTCTCTAATGTTCAAATAAGGTGATAACAATATTCAGCGGCGTTGTTCTTTTTTCTTTCACCTTGCGTGTATTTTGTTTTTGCTTTCAGAGGGATGGCTGTAAAAGCAAAAACAAAATATAGGCAACAATGCCATCACCTTTTAGGAATTCGCTTTACTACCTAGGATGTAGGAAAAAATCATGAAAACATTCGCTCGCTACTATTCACCTCAGAAGGTTCTTCCGGAAAATAACCATAAATACATACGAAAATCAGAATAAAGTAAAGGGAGCGAAGTAGCGGTAGTCAAGTGCGGTATATTCCGAAAATTAGTGATCAAAAAGCAGCGTTAAACACAAACAAATATTTCAAAAAATTACAAAAGTGCAAATAACTACATACTGATGCATACGTAAATAGAAAAAACAGCAACTAAAGCTAAAAGAAAGCAAACAGTGTTAAAATATATATATAGATATTCATATAGCTGGGTCGGGCGTAAACCTAAAGCGTATTGTGAGAATTTGAGTGTTGGAAATAAGAAGTTGCTCACAAATAGTTTTAAACAGCTTCAAAGAAAAATTTAAATAACATGGTCTGAGAAGACGACCAGGTAAGTGCCGTTGACCGTGATCGGGGTCTCGTCTTTCTCTTCTATGTCAGCCAGTTGGTCATTAATGATTACCATCGCTGATCTGCGTGGTGGGTGCGAGGTTATTAAATGTTGTGCCACAGTTAGCAGTGTTGCGTGTCATTAGTTGTAAAGCGCATGAAGTGACTGATGATGCCAGGCAAAACATTGGTATCGTGTCGCTACAGTTCCTCACCGCAAGTGTGTGATTGTGGCACGTAGCTAAAGTGGACTCCTGTAGGTGCAGGATTTCGTGGCCGTGGGCTATGGGTAAAATACTAACTTTCTTACATCTAAACTTAGGAATAGGATATTTTATTAGAAAATATGTTGCATCATTATATTGTAGGATCTTGATCTTAGATAAGGTCGTAATATCGGCTACCGTTAGGCTTGTGAAGTGCTCGGTTTTTATTATAGAATTTATTTCATTACTATCTAAAAGGATAGGACTCAGTGTACCAATTTTTGCAAGTCATGTTATCTAGTTCTGTTATTATTGCTCTGTTTCTAGCCATGAGTATATCGTACAGGTGGCCAGTATCTAATTCCCTCTGTTTTGCTGCCTTCAAGATCCTATTTACTGTAACGGTAAGGCTATTGATTTTTTTTTTGGACTTCGGTGTTAATGGTGAATTGTCTGTCTTGTGAATCGATCAGTCGTTCTGCAGTGTTCATCAGCCTGTCAAAGTCATCGTGATCCGGAGTGCCAGTAATGTTTTTCAGTAATGTACCTAGTGCGTTTAGACTTCTCGTCCTGTGGTGGGTGTTTAACGTCTGTATTAATCTATTCATGTGTTGTATGTCCGCGTGCAACAACTCATGTGTGTCTGCGGAAAGTATTCTGTAGCGTTAACCGTCTCGTCTCTTAACAATTCGTATAAAGTCAAGTTGTGCGCGCGTTTGATATGTCCGAAGTTTTCCCAAATTACAAGGTCACGTCAACCACTGGAATGTACCTCGCGTACATGATACTAATATGGCTATAACCGAGATAATTCTGGAATGGGTTAAATTCAGCTGTTAGTTTTTAATAATAACGCTATGTATTTGTTTTGTAATTTTTCTATTTTTTTAAATATCAGCCCTTATGGACCCTCCTCCCCCTTATGAGCACTGTTGTGCCTAAATCCTTTTCAACACTTTCTTCGGCATAGAGAGGAGTCAGCTTATTGCCTAGCCTCCTATTGTTTTTGACCAGCACTTTGTCTCCTATCTGAAACTCTCTCTCCTGTCTCCTCTGCTTATTTTGTGTTGTTAGCTCTTTATCCTGCGCGTTTTTCAAGCGTGATGCTATCTGGGAGTTTTCTTTTGTTGAACGAAAAACGTTAACCGGGGTTTCCCCAGTTACCGTATGAATGGAGCTATTATATTTTATTGTGGCTAAAATGACTTTTTCCTCGATATCGTCCAGCTTTTTATCATGTTTAAGACATCGCGATATTTCCATCAATGTGCTAGGGAATCGCTCTACCTGGCCATTTGATGTACTGTGTAATGGTGGGGCATTCGTGATGTCGATGTCGAAATAATTTTTTAGTATGGCTTGGATGTTGTGCGAATTGAGTGACTTTTCGTTGTCACAATAGATGGTTTTCGTACCTGAAAACAAATTTAGGAGGTGCAAAAGCTGTGGTTTTACATCCACTATCGTTGTAGACCTAAGTGACTGTACTATCGCAAACTTTGAAAGTTTGTCAATGCAAGTCAGAAAATATTTGACCCGGTGGAAAATATGTTTATGTGGAGGATTTCTCCACAATATGTTGATATGGGAGTCTGGGCGATAATTTGATTTTTTGGGTGGCGATCGTACTTCGCCTGAGAGCATACGCAACTTTTAGCCGCAAATTGCTTAGCCTTCTTTTCCATTTTTGGAAAAAATAGTCTTCTATTATCTGCTTTGCATTTTCCTGGGCTGCTCGATGTGCTCTATTATGTTCAGCCGTAATTATCTCTTGCTCGTCTGGGTCTGATATATCGTTAACAAATTTTTCTGTATCTCTGAATTTTACTGTTCGAAAGAATTCAATCAGTTCATGTTCAAATTGTGCTAATGTGTGTAGGTCACAATGTATTGCGTTCACTACTTCACTACTACTACGTTCAACTTTTACCGCCTTTTCCAAAAAGCTTTCCATCTCTTAATTTTTGAGTTTGGATTTCTGTCGGAAACCGCAAAGGTTAGCGGCTGGTGGTCCGTAACCACATTAAGCTTGGGTACGCCGTAAAGGTAGTTTCTAAGCGTTTTCAATTCCCAAACGATAGTAAGTAATGCTCTTTCATTTGTGGCGTAATGCTCCTCGCTACCGGACAAAATGCGAGAGATCATGGTAATTGGTTTGCCCTCCTGTGAAAGGACAGCACCAATAGCGTGTGAGGACGCATCCATAGTTAAGTCGAATGGTTTACTGAAATTTTGGTAGGTTAATGTTATGTCCTCAGACGCCAGTATTTCTTTTATGATATTGAAAGGTATTTTTCTGATTATCAGTCAAATCAGTTTCCATTTTTTTGCGACTGTGATGCAGTCGCTCGACCGTATTCCCCCTCATTATGCTTGAGAGCGTCTTGGCTATTTTAACGAAGTCCTTTATGAAACACCTGTGGTACCCCGCTAAGCCTAAAAACGATCTAAGCTCCCTCAAGTTAGTAGGCTCAGGAAATTGTCGTATTGTGTCAACTTTGTCCGGACATGTTTTTATCCCTCCTTGTGACACCAGAAATCCTAGATACTCTACTTCTGTTCTAAAAAAAATTTAACTTTTCAGCTGATACCCTCATATTGGCATCGAATAAACTTTTAAGTATTGCTTCTACGTAAGTCAAATGTTGTTGTTTGTCTCTTGAAAAAATTATGACATCATCCACGTAAACAAACCAGCTCTTCCCTATGTGCTCTTTTAACACATCGTCTATCGCCCTTTGAAAGATACTTGGGACGTTTTTCAATCCGAACGGCAACCGGCAAAATTCGTATTTGCCGTTTTTGATGAAGAAATCCGGATTTTAAGTCTAGAGTGGTAAAATATTTTCTTCCACCTAAATTAGCCAGAATTCCTGTAATGTCGGGAATTGGATATTTGTCACCTATAGTTTTTTCGTTGAGTTTGCGAAAGTCGATGGCTAACCTTTGTTTCGCTTGTCCGGCTTCATCTACCCCCTTTTTCTTAACAACCCATATGGGGTTATTGAAGGGCGACCTAGATGGCCGGATAATACCATTTGCTAACAGTTCCTGGATTTCCTTGTTAACGAAATCCGCTACACCCAATGGATATGGGTATAATCTAGAGCAGTGGTGCTTAACCTTTTTGGCTCGCGACCCAAAGAACGAATATATTTGAAGTACGCGAAATTTACAGCAAAATAATTAGTGACTACACTGGTGTTGTATTTTTGAGCAAAGATCATGTATACGTGGAGTTATGTTTATAGAAAGTGCACACCGCATGTCATGCTGAGGATCCAACCAACTCCTGTACTTATTCTTCATAACAGCAAGGCATGAAAATCCTGCTTCACATAAATAAGTAGTTGGGAAAGGTAGCAGGGCTTTTTCAGCTTCATTGCTCAGAATAGGCTTCCCAGATAATTATGCCCAAAATTTTGTGAGACTCGTTCTGGCAAATCTCTCTTTTAAAACTACATCACCTTGCATTTCGAGCAATTCTTCTTGTAATCCAGCTGAATCGTTTTCAACGCCCATTACATCTACTTCAAATGGATTTTTTACCCAACTGTATTTCACGATATGGACATTTTGTGGAATATATATTTCCATTTCGTTTTTAAGTTTTGTCAAATGTTCTAAAAAAAATAGGCATGGTCACCACGAAAATACGGTTGCCATTAAGATTAAGATCTTCCAAAAACAAGTTTAATGTTGGAAACGCTGCCAATTGACATTGGCAATTTTTTTTTTCAAAGTTTTATTTTGGTTTTAAAAACAGTAATTTTTTCATAAATATCTACTACAGTGCGATTTTGACCTTGCATTTCTGTGTTCAACTGATTCAAGTGGTGGAAAATATCACCTAAATATGCCAATTTAGCCATCCATTTGTGACTGAAGCGACACGAATATGTCTTTTATCTGTCAAAAATATTTCTATTTCTATTTTAAGAGAAAGAACTCTAGCTAGAATCTTTCCGCGGGATAGCCAGCGGATATCCGAATGGTATAATAAATTCTGGTGATCTGAACCCATTTCTTCGCACATCAGTGGAAATATCCGATAGTTCATAGCGCGTGCCTTTATGTAATTTATAATTTGTATTACGTCATTTAACACCTGATGTAGATCTGGCTGCATATCACGTGTAGCCAATTTTCCTCGATGTAAAAAGCAGTGTATTAAAACAACGTCTGGATTTCGTTCCTTGACTTTGGCACAAAACCCGATGCGACTCCCTATCATTGCCGGTGCTCGATCTGTACAGGCTGCGAGCCAATTGTCCCACAGTAATTGGTGTTCCACAAAGAACTTGTCTATTAAAAGAAATATATCAGCCCCAGTTGTAGTTCCAGAGAGCTTTTCACAAAACAGGAACTCTTCATTGAAATTTTGTGGAGTTCTGTATCTTCAATATCAACCGATTCGTCGATTTGAATTGAAAATTGGATGGATTTTTTGAGATCCGCTATTAATTGTTCTAAAATATCTAATGACATTAAATCTATTCTCTTTTTCACAGTATCGTTTGAAATTGACACCATTTCGCAATTTCATCTCCACAGACAGTTCTTGCCATGGCTATTGCAGCTGGTTTAATCAACTGCTAAGCAATACTATGGGGTTTTTTACATTGAGCTACTTTTAAAGCTACTTCGAAAGAAGCGTAGGTAGTTTTTTCTAACGAAACGGTTGCTGAACTTGATGGTGCATCAGGTCTCATGCGCTTTGCTTGTTTTTCTTTTTCTTTCCAAAACAAAATAAAAATATTCGCAATTAAAAACGTGAAGTTTTACCCCTTCTTTAAAGTCGTTTGGGGGATTTCCGCGACCCAATCCAATACCTCTCGCGACCCGAATTTGGGCCTCGACCCGAGGTTAAGAACCGCTGATCTAGAGTACACCGGAACCTCATCCTCGGCAAAAACACCGTTGATTCCTCTTATCATTTTATAGAAATTATCTCCAACGTCAGATGGTACCGTATTAGCATGAAGCCGAAGATGGCTTTCATGTTGGCTGGAAATGAAGAAGATTTCCTCTTCTCCAAAGTCATGGGTGTACAATTGCATGTCGTCTCTCCCAAGGGGGCAGTCCAGACGCACAATTGGAATCTTTAAATAAATCGATGTTCGCATGCACCTTATTTAGTACATCGAGTCCCATCACACCGTCGAATGATGTCAGGTCTGGCAGAATGAAAACTTCAGCTATTACTCCGAATATTTTTAAGTAACACCTTTCCTTGATGGGGGTGACACCATGAATGGATTTTACTGAAAAAGTGCTCCTAACAGTATGTACTCCTTTTAACGCCGGTAACGGTTTCATATAACTTTCCGACGCCCCGCAATCGATGAGGAGCTTAATTTCTCTCCCTCCTATAGATTTGGAGATCCAAGGTAGGTGGGACCTTTCCATAAAATATTGAGTTGGTCGAATTTATATGGTTGACGTCTGAAATGTGAAATGGATGGATCGACCTCCATTGGTTCTACCCGTCTTTGACTATCATTGTCGCGTTCGATATTTAGTATTTTATTTGCAGTCAAATGCTGCGGTTGTCCTGGTTTGTACTGCTTATTACCTAAATAGTGTGGATTTTTATATTCTGTGTGGAACTCAGAATTGTTAAGCCTCTGACCGTTTGGACTTGAATTCGCGTTATTGGATTTTTTTTTTATTATAATCGTTTTCTCTATGCCTTGCTGCGAAATTAGCTGCAAATGCGTAGCGTTCATGCTTTGCGTCTACCTCCTGCGCGAGGGCAAGGTCTGATGGCCTCGACGCGAAAAGGATGTCGCATAAGAGCTTCCTTAAGCCAGATATAAATACTCTCAAGGCATCGGCCCTGTATTTCTCGTTAATTGCGTCTGCTACGCTACTCTCGTAATACGTTATGCTCTTGTTCGCTAATAATGTTAGTTTTTTCTCGACTTCATCATAAAATTCCTGACCCGACATAGAACCCTGCCTAAGAGTAGACAGCTCTTGTTCTATGAGGCAAAGGGAACGCTTATCGGCGTATGTAAAATCTAACCGTGCGATAATGACATGAAAATTAAGCACGGTGTTAAATGATGAGAATACTGCATCGGCAGGCCTTCTTATCTTGTTCCTTAAAATAGTTAAGGCCTGATAATGGCGTTCGCTGCCATTATATGTACCTTTTGAACAATTCGTAGGCGTTGTGCGCCGCCTCACGCCATGACACATATGTGCCTGTGTGTCCCTGAAACTCCGGTAGTTTTTTTATTGCGTCTAATGTTATGTCACATCCTACCAATGGGTTTATGTTTACTTTAAAATATTTTTCTACTCAATGGTGACTTGGCTTTGGATTGCTACAAGCTTCCTGACGAACTCTAACTTCTGTGCTGTTAATGCACTTCTTACTTCTGCCTTAACCAGCTCGCTCACCTGTTCTGCGTTCATGTTGCTATTAGATGCTCCTAATTTCAAATTTTTATATATATCTTTCTATATCTATATATATGTATATAAACCCCAAGCAAAAAAAGCAGAAAAATATCACCGACCTAAAGACAATGTAAAGCAAAATTATAGCACCAGATTTAGTGCTTATTTACTCAAAGTTTTAAGTACTTAATTTATATACATACTAATCCCTCAAAACCTGGGAATTGCAGAAGATAAACAGGAAAAAGCTCTAACCCTTCAAACCAAACAAGGCCCAAGAACGAAATCCAAGCCGAAGAAGAGGAGTTTTCTTATAACTACAAAAATTTCCTGTACCAAATCTCAAAGCTTGGTAGATAGTGTGAAAAGTGGTGGAGTATTAAAGAGACGGACCTTACTGAGGTTGGACTGAAATCCGAACTGGAGCAGCTCGATAAACATATGACCCTGTTGTACCCATCCAACGACGCTTTCAGATGAGCAACGTAATCAAAAAACCCAGAAAACTTTCAATGGTGATTACGATAGGTATGCAAAATGTCTGCGACCCAAGTAGCAGAAATTCTGCCGTTTTGATGCCTCAAACTGGACCATAATGGATGTACGTTAAGATGTGCATTACCCAGAGTTGTACTGTGTTGGAGGTATCGATTCTAGATGCATGCCCTAAATTATCCTATCATAAGGATGTTAGACGAATGAGTGCTGAAGCCGGGCATTTGCATAAAAAATGCTTGACCGTTTCCTTCGCGGCTACGTCTCTGCAGCTTCTGCAGTATTTGTTATGCGGAATGCCCATTAGTTCCTCATGCGTGCCCAAAGTCTAGTAACCCGTGTATACTGCAAAAAGTTTATGAGCAACGGGCATATACCTACGAAGAAGATCTCTGGTCCTCTTCTAATTATAGACCGACCAAGTAGTGGTAGCTTTCCACTTTCGTTGCGCCTTGTTGACATAGAAGTTTAGTATACTTCCCTTCGCTACAGCTAGTAGTATACCGACCACGATACTGCTTGTTACTTCATCCTCTGCTGAGCCGCACTGTGCTAGCTTATGGGCTTTTTCGTTACCTTCGATTCCTTTATGCTCGGAAAACCAAATGACAGAGATTTTCAAATTGATAGTTAAAAATGCAATCAGTTGTTTACAAGAACCGCTTTTATTTGTTTATTTTATTTATTTGTTTATTTATCTGTAAAGCCATTGAATTACCAAATTCTTACTGACCATATTAAGCTAATGTTCAATAGTAACCACTAAGATAAAAAAATCTGAGATGGTTGACCAAATGGCATAAGGCTACGTAGAATCAGCACTTGAAAAACGAGTTTAACTCTGCACATGCCCTAGAAATAGGAGTATTCATACCATAATTAGTTTTCGAGAAACCAATTTAGAAGGATTCAAACTGTCGAAGGTTCTTGTATGGAATTTTAAACTGAATTATACTTAGAAGGCAAGGGTAATCAATAATCCCAATAATGATACTAATAACAAATTAGCACGATAAAATGGATCTTCCGCTTTCAAGTGTAGTTAGGTCAATCAACAAACATCGAGATCCGTCCGATAGGAAGGGCTCTGAAAAGTGCCCAAAGGCCAGTGGCCCGTGTATACTGCAAAAAGTGTATGAGCAACGGGGCTAGACCTAAAAAGAAGACGACAATTCCTCTTCTAATTGGTGCTTGTCGCAGAAGATGGTTATCCAATCAGTTACGTTCCCGAAATCTTTCGCCTGAAGCACACTGCAGTATGAGATGAGTTTGATTAGCATGGATAATTCCAATGATTCGGCTCAACTCTAGAGTCCATCTTGGAACTGCGGATGGATATTTTTATGCCGCTCTCAATGATATCGCATCAGTGTGGTCATCACGGATAGGAAGGGACCCGTAATCAGGATCGCCACATCGTCGGCATACGTCCCAATCTTAACTCCACTTAACGACCAGGATGACATTTATGATGATGAGCCACAAAAGAGACGAGGGCCTCCTCCCTGTGGGGTGCCCTATATACTTGTTTGTTCACTTTTGCTTCCGCCAGCCTAACCGCTATATCACGATTTAGAAGTAGGGACGAGGCCCAATTCGTGATTGGTTCTTTCACCCTTCCCATCCCTTCGTGGAGCGCTCCCTCCATAGATCTTTTCTTTGAATATGCATGCTGCGTCGTAGAGAGTTTAACTAGTAATTTTCAAATAGTTAAGTCCGAAATTATCTCAAGAAGTTGTAAAACAAAGGATGTAAGACTTATCGGTGGGAAGTCATTGTCCACTTCGTATTAATTCTACCAGATTTTGGGATGAAAATCACCTTTGTGTTACTTCATGTAGTCGGAATATGGTTATAAAGAATGCAAGCAATGAATATTCTCTTCAGATTCTATACCCAAGATTTTAAAGTCCTCTGCAGCATAAACGGAAGAATATCATCAGCCCCTCGGTTTTGACTGCAAGATGTCCGTTTCGGATTTTTAGGTGATGGTCTATTCTACCTATCCCAGCATCTCGAACACGATCATACGGTGATCCGAAAAGGAGATTTTCTCCAAAACTTTCCAGTTCCTTTCCTCAAGCTCTTGAGAGTTTTCGCTTCCGAGCTCGAAAAAATAATAATAATAATATTGCATATGATGAGGTCATTGGATCAAAGAACTGATTCTCATCTGGCATCTCATCTAAAATTAGATAAAAGCAAGCATGGATAGTATTCCCATGACTCTAAAATAACTTGTATTCCATTGAATAAGCTCTCGCTGACGCTCTCGTAACTACTAGCCAGTAGTTTGTCTTTCGAGAATGTTCCAAAATCACTATCCTTCTCCTTTTATAGGTTCCTGTTTTAATTTATAGAAGTAATTTTTTTGCACTCACGAGTTCGCATGGAAGGGAGTTGTCCACCCCAGCGTTTTCAGCATACCGAGGGGAAGCACTTAAAATACAGGCGGCCTTGCCATGGGATGGGACCGTTAGTGACTTGTTGTTTAAACGCTACCAGCCATGCAGCCTCGGGACGGATACTCAACACCTTAACTTCAGTGTTTACCTACCCGTAGCAGACACCGTCCGCCCAGCGGTGCACTCAATCCCTGCCACCGCATCGAGGTGCAGATACGTCTATAAGCTACGTACGATGTCACTCCAGTTACAACGGATTAGACGCAAGGTTGAGGATTAACGAGTTACTCAACAGATTCCAACCAAACTCGGAACTCAGCAGAACCCACATGTCTGCCATGCGTATATCATCCTAACCGCAACGGTTTTCTACTATTCACTACTTCTAAGAGCTACATTTCAGTGTAGCATTGCTTGCCAAACAGAGATGATTAAGAAGCTCTTAGCTGCAAAGTAAACGTTGCATCACACGAATCAGCTTCGGCTTTTGCTAAAGAAGTGCTCTTTTTAAACCAAATTAAAAGCAAAACAAAGATGCCAAGTAAAGACAATAGCAAATCGTAACAAGTATAGCGAGTACAGCAAAATATTTCCATGTACAAAAAATAACAAAATATACGTGCATACAAACAACAACAAAATGTATGTACGTACGTAGTAATACCAATAACAATTTATCGATTACGTCATAATTTGATGTTTGGCCGAACTTCTTTTTAAATTTTTGTTATGCGTGTTGATGTTGTAACACAAATTAAAGGTCTTACCGTATTAGCTCTACTCCGAACGGCAAACGATTTTTGTGAGAAGTTTTTGCATGGCGGAAATACTCTGCATGGTAAAACGGGTTAAAAAAAATTCATACATAGGCACATTCTAGATGTTCACGCAGTGAGCAGAAAACAGTACAGCATGAGTTTGTAATTTCTGTACTTAATTACTCACAACTTGCTACGAAGAGTTTGAACGCCTTAGTACATACAGACTGAATAAACCAAAACCTCCTCAACCCACTCTCACTCCCGGGCATCCTCAACCACTCCTCGACCGTTTTACTTCCGGAACAAACCCCAATCGTTTCACGTTAAACAAAGGAGGTTAGTCTCGTGCAAATTATGCAACTGTAATCACTCCACGATGAGTTGCTTAAAGTTTAATGAACTTTCCGTTTCAGATCGGAATAAGTTTGTTAAAACTAATTATTATTATACAAATTATTTAGCGTACTCTAACCTGGAGTGGGAAGACTCCAAAAATTTCACTTACATATATTGCCAAAAGCGATATCATTCTCTTTTCCATTTTCTAGCAAAATTCCAAGCGCCAAACAATCAAAAGAATCAGAAGAATATGCAATTCAAAAACAAATATTCGAAAGGCCTTAAATAATATTTAACCCGCGAAATTGTACCTGACGAAAAGTGTTTCTCATTTTACTTGTCACATCACACGGTGATAAAACCTGACAGTAAAACTACTAAAGTCCGAGTAGTTTTCAACGCTTAAAAACTCCCTCACTTCCTTGCTGTCTCTCACTTAACAACGTACTTCACACAGGTTCCGTTCTCCAAAGGACCTGATGTTAGTCATCCTCAAATGGTGGTTATATGAATATGTTTTCAATGTCAGCATTGATAAAATGAAGCGCCAGATATACGCCTATAAAGAAGACCAAGATTACTTGAAGGAAGACTTAAACAAAAAACAACTACATTTGGCGTTAATTGCGCTCCATATTTAGCCATAAGAACACTCCATCAATTGAACAAAGACACCAAACAAAAACCCCTACGATGCTCAAGAATTTATCTGGAACTATCGATGTCCTAGGTTGGGTTAGGTTAGGTTGAGGTGGCAGCTGCAGAGGTTCGGAAGTACCCCTTCGTGCGAGCTCGTCTGCCTTCTCGGTAGGTTACAATATCACTGTGCCCATAACAGATGAAAATCAACTGCATCTGCGGCAATTCGCTACTGTATCTGCATTTGTCGTGACCGAGTCAAGCGCTTTTAGGTCAGCTTGACTGTCTGAGTAGATATAAACTTTGTTTGTCGTATTCACAGCAAATTGTAAGATTTGTACTGCTTCTTGTATTGCCGCTACTTCGTCATAAAACTACTACTTTTTGTTTTCCAGATTTTAAGTTGGTGCCGTATTGCGGTGTAAGCAGCAACCTGATTTCCCATCATGTCTATGGGTAGTATGTTTAGCATCACATTCATTGCCTCAGTGAGCGTTGTTCGCACTAATACATGTAAGAGCCGTTCTCTTCACTTTTTGTAATATAGGGATAGCTGATTTCTTTTCTAGGAAGGGCCACCATCCCACCACTCCGTAGAGGAGTATAGGCCTGACCACAGCCGTGTTCAGCCAGAGAACTAACTTAGGGGATACGCCCCACTTTTTCCAGCAGCTGTATGGAGCAACAGTAGCTTACCTCACTCTTTCCTGCGCGTTTTGTTTCCAATTCATTCTTTTGTCTAACAAGCTCCACTTGGTTAGTTGGTGTATCTAGTGTGGTGTTTTTTGCGTTAGTAATCTGCTGATAACCCCTACATTTGCTGCCTTTCAAAGAAGTCGTGGTTGTAGCCCATCTACATCGAATCGGATATATTGATGACGAGAGAGGGAGTGCTCCCTCAATACCTACCAACGTATTCGCATTCTCTGACACCAGGGTAATATGCAGGATTCCGGCGCCCGGGTGCAACGATATTGTATAAACTGCCTAGACATCTCACACGTAACGGGCACTTGCGACTCGCCTGATTATTGCCGCCACTCTGGATTGGGGCATCGCACGCTCTTTCACCGCAGCACTGCCGAAGCGGAAAATCAAAAATAAGCCCCAAAAAATGAGAGCATCCGATCACTACACCATAATGATTCGGACACGGCTAATACGATCGACCTTCTCATGACGCATTCATGGTTTGTTTGACCAACCCAAACTTGCTTTGGAAAAGCTTCAAGAGCTGCTGCAGTTTACCTCGACGCACGCACAGGCGAAGGCATGTGCTATAATTCAGTAGATCAAGAATAATCAAAGAATAATTAGGTAGTTTTGCAGGTATCAAAGTCATACATCGCGGCATATAGACAACTTCTTTCCTGCTGCCGCACGCTGATTTAAAGTCGATAAAGGGATGAACTGTGCCGATCCCTACCCACAATTGTTTTCCAATATTGGCCTATCATGAATATCTGGTCGATGGTAAATTTACCAGTTCTAAAACCACGCTGATAAGGTCCAATCAGTTTGTTGACGCACACTTAAGTTCCAATCGGCGGGGCATGCAGTCGTCCGACCATATTCTGGAAATAAGGGTATGCACCTTATGAGCTCTTCGCTATCATGCTTGAATAGTTCCGCTGATAACCATCAGAGCCAGCGGCTTTGTTGTTCCGTAGCCGCGTTATTGCTATTCGAACGAAATCGAAGTCGGGTGACGGGATGTTAATGTCACCATCAACGATTTGGGGTTCGGGATCTTAATCTTCTGCGGAAACGCAGCTTTCGCTGCCACCATTCAGTAAAGCGGAAAAGTGTTTCCTCCACAATTTAAATGTGCTTTAGACATCAGTCACCAGTTCGCCATTCTTGTTATTACGGGAATTTCCTCCGGTCTTAAAACATACCGTTAGTCACTGCACCTTTTGGTAAAATTTTCTCTTCTTTTCTCAACTCCCGGTAGCGTTCTCATACAGATCGCATTGCGCCCGTTCTTAGCGGACCCCTTATGCGGTTTGCTGGGAAGTGCGAAGGTCTGAAAGTTCAGTAGCGAAGTTGGCAGCTATCATTTTCAATTGCGGCTTTCCGACGTAGAACTTTCCTTGTGTAATGATCCGAACCGGTGTTCGAAACATCGTAGTCTGTAGCACCAGGTTTCAGCATAGCTACGTGACTGTCTCCAGATTAAAAACCCATTCCGTCTATCGCAATACGATCGATTTGGTTTCGCGTGGCGAAGAGGGAGTTCATCTGGTCGAGAAATAACAGGGTATCCCTTTGTCAAAGTCAAAAAGTATATGCAAGCAAATAAATTAGTACTAAGTTTAATGCCTGCCAGTCCAGATACCACTGCCTCAGTTAAGACGGCTGAGCATAAGTATTTGAATTTATTTATTTTTACTTACAATGAATTAAAACCCCAAAATGTACACGAAGTAAAACAAAATGGAACGCATTGACAATGAATTAAAGGAATCAGGTCACATTATTCTGACATTTCCTTCCTTCCTTAATTGGCGCTATAACTGCTTAAATGATTTTGGCCACACTTCTCCTACAATTTGTGGTGTGCGTCTTGATGCTGTAACACAAATTAAGGACCTACAGGTTTACGCCGACTCCACAGGCGAATTTTTTTTTTTGTTAGAAATTTTTTCATGCAGAAATTCACTCGGAGGTTTGCCATTGCCTGCCGAGGATCGACCGCTATTAGAAAAAACTTTTATATAATTTTTGATGTTACTTGCCCTGCCAGGATTTGAACCCAGGACCTAATGAAGCGCGCACATGTAAATACTCGGCTAAGCCGGTCGAAACTTGTTTCGCATAATTTACCAAAATACATAAGCATCGGCTATGAACGTAAACAATAAGACCTTACATACTTTTTCCCTTACGCTGCAATAATTGCTTTCGTTTTGGACGGTGGGTATGGTGGATATGGGGAAACTTACAGTAACAAAAAACTTTACCGAAAATGTGGCAAAGATTATCGTTTCGATCCTGACAAAAAAGACCTCTGTAAATTTTACAATTATCTTGATCATTAACAACACTGAACAAAGAACTTCAACCTATCAAAACTTTGAAGACCACATACCACAAAACTGCAGCAAATATCTATAACAGAAATCACCAGCATAGAGATCCATTTTACTCCATCATTCTAAAATACCAACACGAGAATCCAAGCAGTAACTTTACTCCCACTATTACTACGAGCCAACATTCGAATACAAATATAAAAACAAGGTCAATTATCACATACGAATGGTCTCCTCAAACAACGTTGTAAGCGACAATTCCTTTTGGAAACTTTACATTTAAACTAAACTAATTCCCATGAAACTAAACGATGCCTTAAAAAAGAAGTCTAAAATAGTGTCGCTTACAAGGTTATTTAAGGCGACCCTTCATATGATTACATAATTATATTAATGAAATAAAGGGCAAATATAAAATTTTTGGAAGATGGAGCCGTGCTTAGAATTCCACGCGAGTGGGGTAAAATATGCTCAGACGAACGCTGGCCAGCTAATTGGGATTTAGTGTACTCTGCCAAATCCGCAAAAAGCGCGATCGTGCAACATGCGCCAACTCCCGCGGGATCAGTCTTCTTAGAATATCATATAAGGTTCTGCAGAGCGGATTGTGTGAAAGACTGAAGCCCACCGTGAACGAACTGATTGGACCTTATCAGTGTGGCTTTAGACCTGGTAAATCCAACAACGCCTATATGCCAAATCTTGGAAAATACCCGATAAAGAATAATAGACACACCCCATCCTTTTTTCGACTTCAAATCCGCGCGCACGAGAATAAGCTGCCTATTTGCCGCAATATCTGAATATGGTATCCAACAAAACTAATGCTACTATGTAAAATAACATTGAGCAACACCACCAGCTCCGTCAGAATCGAGAAGAATCTCTCCGAGCCGTTTGAAATCAAACGAGGTTTCAGACAGGCTGACTGTCTTTCGACCGACTTCTTTTACCATATAATTTGAGCCGCAGAATTGAACCGTTCACGTACCATATTTTATAAGAGCGTGCAACTTCTTGCGTTGGCTGATGATATCGACATCATCGGCCTCAATAACCGCGCCGAAGGTAAACGAGAGCAAAACTAAGTATATCCTGTCATCAAATAAACAGCCAGACTTGCGTTTTGGGTCCCGCACACTGTTGACGATTACAATTTCGAAAAAGTGGAGGACTTTGTTTATCTGGGAACCAGCATTAACACCTACAATAATGCCAGCCTGGAAATCCAACAAATGCTGCTTTGGGCAGTAAAGCCCTTTCTCGACCAACAAAAACCACACTCTATAAGTCCCTCATCATGCCCGTGCTGGTGTATGGCTGAAGTAAGGGCATTGTCAGCATCGGATCAGACGGCCCTTTAAGTGTTCGATAGAAGGATTCTCCGAAAGATTTATGAACCTCTCCGTCTGTGCGACGGCGTAGGAGCTTTACCGCGACATATACATAGTCCAGCGTATTAAAATACAGCAGCTACCTTAGATGGGGCATGTCGTGCGAATGGACGAAAATGCTCAAGCCCTGAAAGTTTTCAAACCGGTACCAGCTGGCGGTGACAGAGGAAGAGGATGGCCTCCTCTGCGTTGGAAGGACTAAGTGGAAAAGAACTTCACGTTGTTTGGTATCTCCAATTGGCGCCCGACCAAATCGCTTAAGCGGTTATAGCACAAATTAAGTAAGTAAGTAAGTAACATTTTTTACTGCATCCCCCCAACCCCGATTATGAATCCTGGATCCGCCACTGATAGAAACTACATCTGTTGATTAATTTCCGGTTCCTACATGCATTCCATTGAACAACATTACAAACCCAGTGTTAAAAAGTCGGTAATGTATCCTAGAAGTTTATCATATATACAAGGGCGGTGAAAATTTTCAGATAAAATTAAATGAAGAAAATTCAAACTAAGAATAATATTGATAATGAAATTGTTAATTTTATGAATACTGATGATGAGTTACTAAATTCATCCGAAACTAATATATGCTACTATAATAATTTTATAACACTGCATCACTTTCATCGAGATATATATATACAAGATATATGTAGATTTATCACACAACATTAACTAAACTATACATAATAATTACCTACAACTATCTACCAGTTTTATTAGTTCCTCAAATGGCGTTGCTTTATTGATACGTAAATCAATTCAATTTATACAGCTAATACTAAATAAAAATTTTGATGCTATTGGTGGAAATATGCATTCAAATATATAGATTAATCAATGCACACATCGTTCCTGTATAAGAATTCACCTCTGCTAATTTGAATTCAGTTCTTAATCCTTGTAGTTGTCCAACTCTCATTTTGTTAGACCTTAGCAGTTGGCACAATAGGTTGGAATCTCCCAAAAAAAATTTCAGAGGCATAAAACTAATAAATATCGGTTATCTAACTCATTTCACCACTCTTTATACATTCAGTCACATTGGCCTTTTATTTGGGACTCCAGATATACATGTTGATGCAAAAAAGAAAGTTAAAAATGGAAGTTAGGCGACCGTCATAGTAATTAAATTATTGGACAATAAGTACGATAAAGAAACTAAATTTCACCTCCTTCTGCTCAGGGCTGGCATCGAGCCTAACCCTGGTCCAGAAACCTATTTTTGCTGCGTTTGCCAGAAAAAGCTCCATCCGAACTCCACTTCGGTAAGGTGTAATTCGTGCCATAAGGAGTGGTCCAGAAACTATGTGGCCCCATGTTGTTCACGCCCTACGGCGCCCATAGCCTCTACGGCCCCCCTAGTTGCACCTAGTGCACCGGTGCCTAGCACCGGCAGAATCTCTACGGTTCGCAGGAGCACACAACAACATGGACGCGGGTCACGGGTGTTGGTAAGCTCTGGTCTACCCTCATCATTACTGACATCTGGAAGGTTGGGAGGGTGGTCCCACTGCTGAAACCAGGGAGACCGGCCGACAAGGGTGAATCCCATCGGCCGATTTCCCTCCTTTCACCTGTGGTAAAGACACTTGAGGTCCTGCTCCTCCCGCATTATACATACCACCTTGGGTCGGCTAAGCATCAACATGGCTTCCGGAAAGTGCACAGCACAATAACAGCACTTAATGCCATAAACACACAGGTGAACCGCGGTCTTAACCAAAACTGCCCCTGCGAGAGAACCGTCCTAGTAGCGTTGGACCTGTCTAAAGCTTTCGACACAGTCAGTCACTCCACGCTACTAGCTGACGTGGAAGCATCAACTCTCCCGCAGGGACTGAAACGGTGGACCGCGAATTACCTGTGTGGTCGTCAATCATCAGTATGGTTTAGAGATAAAACATCGAAACCAAGGAGGATTAAACAAGGGGTACCGCAGGGTGGCGTCCTGTCCCCATTATTGTTTAATCACTATATCCCCAAGCTCCCTCAACCGCCAGAGGGAGTCACGATTGTCTCCTATGCTGATGACTGCTCGATAATGGCAACCGGCAATGTAATTGACGACCTGTGTTCGAAGTTGAACGGATATCTCTCCGACCTTGCCCATTTCTTTACTACCAGAATCCTGGCGCTGTCCCCTGCTAAGTCCTCGGCGACCCTTTTTACCACCTGGACGAAGGAGGTCAGGCTGGATCTTAACATCCATATCGATGGCACCCCCATTCCGACGGTTAACCACCCGAAGATTCTGGGGGTGGCTTTCGACAGCCTGCTCTCCTTCTCCGCGCACACTACCGCAATCGCCAATAGAGTACAGAGCCGGAACAATGTCCTCAAGTTGCTCGCCGGCAGCTCTTGGGGCAAAGACAAAGAAACGTTGTTGGCAACATACAAGACGATTGGCCGGCCGGTAATAAATTATGCTGCGCCAGTTTGGTCGCCGCGAACCAGCAGGACACAGTGGATGAAGCTGCAGACCTACCAGAACGCCGCACTCCGCACGGTGACTTGATGTCTTCTGATGTCGCCTGCTCCACCAAGAGGTCAATGTACCCCGAGTTAAGAAGCACAACCTCATGCTCATGCAAGCAGTCCCTTGCTGGATGTCACCGTTCGGGGCATCCAAATAGGCACCTGCTTGCAGTGGAGCTGCCCCCCAGGCACATTAGAGGACATCTTCTAGATCTAAAGGACGATATCCAGCCATTCATCACGCAACCGCTGGATCCAGAGGTGTACCCGCGTCACTCTGGCACAATTACGATCTGGATACTGTAGCAGGCTCAACTCCTACCTATCCAGAATCAACCCCGACATACCCAACACATGTCCGGCATGTGGAGATTCTCCGCACGACACCAACCACCTATTCATATGCCCTCTCAAACCCACTCATCTAAGCCCCCTCCCTCTGGTCCAACCCTGTCGAAACTGCACGTTTCCTGGGCCTCCCCCTAGATGAGTTCGACGACAACGACCATGGGTGAATCCGCTCTTTACGGGGCGCGACTGGCCGCTGCAACAACAACAACAACATAAAAAGCAAATGCTATACTTCGTCGGGAGGTAAGGGCTTCGAAATGCCAAAGTACTTTTGAATTTACCTCTGAAATGACAGCATTATTGGTATAATTTGTATACAACAATGTAAATTATACATGCATTACTGGTAAAATAGCGAGCTGTTTTGCAAAATCCTGGTCGATTGAAATTAAGATTCGAACTTCGCACCTACTATTTTTATAGCCAAAGACAAAGTACTTAATAATCACGCAAACTGTACTCCAAATGCTAAAGCGCTCATAATTGAAAATGGCATCAGTTATATTGAATTAAATATTTCACTTAATACTCTTAAGGGGCATACTCCCCCCCAATGATAAAAAATTCATCCTCAGACTTGAGGTATCCTATACTTAAACACTATAACTAAATATTTATTTAATAACTACTTAGCTCAAGCCTATGAAATAAGCATTATTCTAACAATTGCTAAGCCAAATATGGACAAAACTGTTATTACTTCATACATACATACCTATTTCTTTAAGGCCTTGTTAGGTAAAGTTATAGAGAAAATAATTGTCAGGAGGCTGTGGTGATTAATAAGGAATAACAACCTCATTAACAGAAATCAAGTGGGATTTAATAAAGGAGAATCAGTTACTGATAGTCTATTTTATGTAGATAGTCTACTTTATGTCAACTATTGCAGATATTCTACTTATTTACTATTTGATAACTGATTCAATTAAGAAAAAAAACTATTTAGCCTTACTTTCGCTAGATTTGGCTAAAAGAGCATTGGGTCCAAAAATTATATTTATATTATATAAAAACATGTATGATTCATAGCAAAATAAAAAAAACGTATTCTCCAAAAATCCCATCAGTAATTTTATTTTTAATTAATTTCAGTAAACTTTCTGGCATTCAACTTGTTCATTGATCTTAAAAATATTAAAATAAAAATTTCGGTCTAACAGAATTGTTTGAAAAAAATGCAAAGTTGGTGCAACCATTAGGGTGCTTCACTCTGCTCTACAAAATGTTAACAGCTTCATGTTTACAAAAATTAAATGCAAATGCTTGTTAACTACAAAAACTCTTACTTTCCCAGTCGTTAATAGTCTTAAAATACTGGGTATGCATTTAAATAATGACTACTTATGGAACGTGCATATTAAACATCTACATCTAATTTTAATAAAATCTCTTAATGTATTAAAGTACCTTTCAATTATTGGAGCACACAAACAATAATTAACGTTTAAAAAATATAATAGTATCTAAAATTGATTATGGGCTATATTTATATGAAGATACGATCAAAAATTATCCTAGAAAAATTTAAACAATAGTCAATTCTGCAGAGAGAACCCTTTTAGGTGTATTTTGTACTTCTCCTTAAACAATAGTATGTTCGAAGCTAATATAGTTCGTATTGATATAAAATATAAAATTGTATTATCAAAACTTGATGATACATTCATTAACTCTTCAAGCTTTTCAAGGATATTATTCATAAAGTTGAAAAACAGGTATCAAGACAAAATTATTAATTGATTCATGAAGCTATAACATATTTTGAAAAGCTCCTAATTCCTTTTAAACCTATGAAACTTGTAGTGAACAAGTTAGCACCGTGGTTTTTGAAACAAAGCTTCATTAAATTATAGCTTTACTTATTTACTTATTATAATAAACTTCACACTTTGCTTGAAATATAAATTTAAGAACTTGAACTGCTTAAACATCAATTTAAAAACTACAGATTTATTTATGCAGATGGTTCACCATTTAAAAAAGTTACTAGTTACAATTTCTGAATATTCATCAGTATTTTGCGCTAAAATTATAGCTATATTAGAAGCAATAAAACTGGTACTTAAAAATAAGTGGAAAGTTTTTGTATATGTACCGCCTCAGCATTAAAAGCTGTTTCAAAAACTTTAAATGAATCTTTCTATTCATCCGTAATTAGAAATATTCTTATAATTATTAATTTAAAATAAAACTAACTCTCATATTGGTATAAAAGGTAACGAATTTGCAGATCAAGCTGCAAAGCAAGCAACAATTTGGTCGGTGATTTCCTCAACAAATTAAAATAATTCTGATATTAAAAAATTTATGAAATTGTCTCTAGTTAATAACAATTTGAAAGTTTCCGTGAAAACATCGGTTGGTATAAAAATGTTAATAAAAATAAAAATAAAAAAATACAATTTATGATTTCCTGCACCACAACTCTGCTTATCATCTAACGAGAAATGAAGACACAAAATTAATTCATCTAGGAGTAGGTCATTCAAACATCACCCACAAACACTAGTTTAATAAAACTTCCAATAAACCTTGTCCTCTATACAATCTAGATACTTCGATATCACTCGAACATTTAGTTTACCGTCAAAAACTCAAATCGTGGATTAATATTTCAACATCGAAATCCATTGGATAAACTTTCAAATACTACACCCGAAGAATCATGCAAGAAAATAAAATTTCTTAAAATTTAAAATTTAATGTTTTACATATGTATAATATCTTCAACACATAGCTATTCATTTTATAGACATTAATATTGTTTAATTTGTAGTTAATATTAGCCACATAAGTAACTTTCATAAATAATTTGCATTTAAGCCTAAAAAATAAATTTAGCTGAAGGACTCTGCAGGCATGGCTCATTTCTATGTAGGTTTAAGTTGTATACATAAGTGTACATATTATAAATAAATAAATAAAAAAATACATATCATTAAGGCAAATATATTGTTTAGCAAACAATGTCTTACATTGAATATTACACCAAAGTTGCAAAAATAAAAAAAAAGACAAACACAAAAGCAAACAGGAGAACAATAAAGAAGGGGAAAGATTTCCTCAGATATGAGTTGAGAAGCCTATGTGTTAAACAAGAAGGAACTAAAGTACAACATTAAGGACGGCAACAAAATAAAAAGGACGGAGCAATCCATCACAGATGCGGAGGTTGTAATATGGCTAATTATCGCTAATATCAACCGAGAATCAGGAGCACGTGAGATATATGTGCTGGCAAACTATTGAAAAGAAAATGAAAAGCGATAAAACTATCAAAAAAGACGATTATCCAAGATACTCTAGAGCTGCTCAACAAGCATACCTGTAACATAGATGGTAGAAATGGTGCACAAAACACTACTAAAAAACACAGAATAAAGTGAAAGCTGCACAGAGCACAAATCTCGTAAAAAGCATCGCTACGACCAAAACAGTAAGATATATATGCAAGCGAACGGACTGGGCATGGGAAACCCAACCTCGACCATCCTCATGGAGGTTTTCATGCAAACCCCAGAAGGGCAATATATTGAGGAACTGGCGGCTGCCGTAGCCGAGTGTGTAGCCTGTGCGCGCTTCATTCGGTGAGTACCAGGTTCGAATCCTGCCCGGGGTAAGTAACATCAAAAATTATAGAAAAAGTGTTTTCTAATAGCGGTCGCCCCTTGGCAGGCAATAGCAAACCTCCGAGTGTATTTCTGCCATGAAAAAAAAATTCACAAAAAAATTTCCCCATTTGGACTCGTCGTAAACCTTTGAGGGACCTACCAAGGACCCTGTTTTTATGTTTTTTGCTGAGGTAATCGGTCCTAACTATACTTCGTTGTTGCGTAGTAATCAACGCAGATAATCTCATCAACGTATCTCGAGTAGTCTATCAATCTAATTTTGTTTTTACTTACTTACTTGCCTTCTTAATTGGCCTATAACCGCTTAAGCGATTTTGGCCGAACTTCTCCTATATAATTTTTGGATGTTACTTGCCCCGAGCTGGATTCGAACCTGGGACCCACCGAATGAAACGCGCACACACTACACACTCGGCTACGGCGACCGTCAACATATAGAACCAACACAAAAATTCCATACCACAGAAACAACCGCGAAATAATATAAATTTGTATAGCGTACATATAGTAATTCAGGAGCTGCTATAACACGAACCTTTCTGCCTGCTAATAACAACATGTAAATACGAACCAGTAGACGCTAACTGAACAGAACGAAAAATGACACTGAAGATGGCACAACCCTGAAACCGTTTTGTCACCAAACCAAACTTGACAAGGGATGACGGAAAATCATTCCAATATATATCAACTTTTCACCATGAGCGAAAAACAAAAGATCCGCTTACGACAAGTTTCTTTGGACATTACTAACTGTTATACAAATTGTAATGTGTTTTTTTTTTGGTTGGAAACAGAAAAGGTTTTATTATTCAATTTTTATTTAAAGTTCTAAACGCTTTATTTATTATTTTTCACAAGTCCCCCCAACCTGAAATAGTTGAAATTCCGAATCTCTTCAGTAAGTAGCACACTAAATAAAATCTACCAAAATAGTAAAATCAAAATATCATAATCATAATTTACGTTAGAGAAGTACTACGTGTTTAATGTATTTGGAAAATAATCCAATGTTGATGTATGGAATTGATCGCGAATGATTTCGATTTATTTTTCGGTGTAACAAGGTATTAAGGGCGAAGTTCTTCTCTATACAATATTTGTTAGAAATTAAGTTTTATTTCGCTTGAGTACTTTCAATTCTTAGTTTGTTTAAATTTTTAATTATTTAATTTCGCATATTTTATCTAATTACAGTACAAATGGTTTACAGCAAGCAGCAAATCAACATGCCCTATCTGCCGAAACGTATTCTAATTAATCAGAAGCTAAGGAAAGGAACCTTTAAAGTACATACATGATGTAATGAAAATATAAAACATGTTTTACTACATAAGGCCAATGAATATAAATATGTTTTCTTGAACATTATTTTCCAAATTTTGACATATATTTTCAACTGATTAATAATTATGTAATTAAATTATCTGTTGAATTACTGTATGTTAGTAAAAAATTATTGAGTTCAATGAGATGTCTTCTAAAAACTTCTAATCTGTTAATGAAAAAGAAGTGCACACAATAAAAAAAACAGTAACTCTAGTACTCTCAAAACAAGCGGAAAGTGTACCGAAACCTTACTTCGAGGATCTACATGGTTCATCCCAAAGTTTTAAATGTTAAGTTTTAATGTTAAAATTTTTTAGCTCCGCTATTGCTAATTTATTTTCATCCAAGCCTTGTAAGGAAACTACACTTATTCTACCTTATCAGTCTGGCTTAAGACCTGGTAAATCTGCCATCGATCAGATATCTGAGCTGTAGACCTGAATCAGTCAGGCACCCTCTTTTATAGGAGAGAGCAATTTCTAACGTACGCCGATGATACTGACATCCTCGCACTCATCGACCGCGCTGTGAGTTCTGTGCAAACTGAATGAAGAAGCGAAGCGGATGGGTTTGGAAGAAAACGAGGGTAAAACGTAGTGCCTCTTTGCGTCAAATGAACAGTCAGCCCATTCGTGAAGTACTGCGGAGGCAGAATTAACCCCAATAGCAATGTTAGCATTAAAATTCAACGTATAATCTATCTTTCCAATAAGTGCCACTTTGAGATGAGTATGAGTGTTATCGCGACATAGACATAGTCAATAAAATATAGCGACTACGTTCGCTAGCTCATGTAGTGCGTATGTATGAAAGTCAAGCAATCAGCGTGGTACCCTCTGGTACCGGTGGAGAGAGGAAGGCAATATTGGTAATATTTATATGATTTAATTTTGGTAAGTCAGAATGCTATCTAATAACATAATTCAGTCAGTTGATAGCTGCGGTGATTTTGTATAACCACCTTGGTCAGGCTATACGGGAGCCTGGCTAGCAGACAGTAGCCGCTGGCATTTTAAGGAGAACATTTTTATTTGTTATTTTCTGAAAACTCTCAGAATTTAAAGATGCAAGCATGCTTTCATATGGATCTGTTATCATTTTTTTTTATAAAATTTTCAAAAATCCCAACTCTAGTATGAATTTTAGTAAAACCACCAACAGTGGCTGGTGGAACCTTTTGACAATTATGAGGTAATTATAATTTGGTGACCTCATAGAGCTTTTGAAAAATTTTGACAAGCAATTAGAAATTTGACAACAAGCAGACTTAAAAGACTTTTTCCCCGTTGTAGGATTTTTATTTACTTTAACAGCATTTGGCAGTCGTCTTGAGTACCTGTACGTAACTGATTAGCTAAATATTTCGCCGACAGTGCAGACGTGTTTTCCACTCGCTCTAGCAAATCGTAAATATTTATTAAATTCCGCCGCCTTTTAAATTGTGAAAATTTTCTATTATGGTTTCCAAAACCTTGAGACAGTGACTCTTACTATCTAATTCGCCTACCACAAATAAAAGTTAATATAATCAATATTATTTTGCATTATGCCTTGCGTTTGCGGTCAGAAAGTCGATCGTGCTCAAGCCAAAGTTCAGTGCGCCAAGTGCAATGAGTTCTCTCACTTGGTTTGTGTTGGTATGATACAAGCGGATCTCGATTTTCTACAGAGTTCGAATAACCCTTTTTTCTGTAAAGAGTGTATGGCTGTGCGTCGCGGTTCTATTTGTGTGCCTCTTTCGCCCGCTGCTTCGGAAGAGTCAACTGCTGATAAAAGTGCTAATATTTCAAAATGCGTAAATGACAAATCATCAAATATGCAAATCCATAAACAACAAATAACCCTTGTAACCGCTGCTGCGGAGGGGACGGCTACTGCTAAGAGTGCTACTACATCTAAAAGTGTAAATGACAAGTCTTCTAATGTACAAGTCATCAAGCAACAAATAACATTGCAAACTTTAGCCAACGAAATCTCAGCTCTTAGAACCGAGAATGTGCGTGTGCTCTCAGTGCTAAGTACTCTGCACGAAGACAATAAGCGATTGGCTTTAAAATCGGAAAATCTACATGATACAATTCTTTCTCTTAATTACAAACTAAGTGACAAAGATAACGCTATTATTTCGCTTACCGCAGAAATAAAGAAAATGCACGGCATCATTGGTGCTTTTACAAGCAATAATACATTTGCCGCTGCTACTCAAACTCTTGCGTGCTCTTCGCCATCAAACAATGACACTCCTTGTGTATCTGCTTCGCACACTTTTGTACCTGCTGTCTCTAATGCTGCTAACGCAGAGCGGCTGTCAAGTGTTACTATGCCCGCTAGTACGTCTACTTCGTCTAATGCTGTTGTCAATGCTTCGTTCTCTCTTGTTCCTGCTGTTGCTGCGCCGAGCTCTGCTGTTACCTATAGCGCTGCTGTCTCTTACGCTGCCAAGGCGAAGATATCGCCAAGTGTTGCTGCGCCTGTTATTACTTCTGCTCTGCCTTTGAAGTCAGCTGCTAGTAAAGTGTCCGCAATGCCGAACTCTTCTGCTCCTACATCTCAACGTGTACAACTGTCAATACCTGATATATCGGATTTTCCCTTATCAGCTCCATCATCTTCTCCTTCTAATCGCTGTAATCCAGAATGGAAAACCGTAGCCAAAAATCCACGCAAGAATCCCAAACAACCATTGGTTCGGTTTGGTTCTAACGACAATAATGAATTAACCGTTATTCATTCTATGAAGTGGCTACACATATCTTCTTTTTCACCTACCGTAACTGTGGATAATATTTTAACTTACGTTGCTAAACATGCTGAAATTGATAAAAAGTATCTTAACTGTTATATGCTTATAAAAAAAGATGCCCAAGTGGAAGATTTTAAAAAGATTAATTTTAAATTAGGTGTATCGGAATGTTTTTATGATAAGTTATTAAACGCGAATATCTGGCCCATTAATGTAAAGATTCGTCCTTTCCGTTTTTTTCAAAAAAGCGACGCTCCACCGCAAATTCAATAATTGGCGCTACTCAGGTTAAATCTCACTCTAAATCCCTGAGGATATATTATCAAAATGTATCTGGTATTAGGACTAAATCTAAACTCCTCTTTAATATGACCGCTCATATGGACTATGACGTGTTTGTGCTAGTGGAGACATGGTTGAATGCGGATTTTTGTGAGAACGAATTTTTTGACTGTAAGTTGTACAATGTTAACAGAAAAGACCGGGATGTTGTGAAGACTGGACTCTCAAGAGGTGGTGGTGTGCTCATTGCCGTTCGGCGACGATTTCGATCTTCGCTAGTGCCAATAGATAATAATGACCCTCTTCTAGACCAACTTTGTGTATTAATTCACGGAGTTTCGGATATCTTTATTTGTACGTCCTATATACCCCCTTCCAGTGCGGATTTTCTATACAAAGCGCACGTGGATAATGTAGTCGATATGGTATCTAAGCATGATAGTAGTAAGTTCTGCATTCTTGAAGATCTTAACCTTTGCAATGTAGTATGGTCGCATATAGATAATAGCTTGGCGCTATGTCCAAAAAATATTACCACCTTTTCCGAATCTTACTTAATAGATTATTTCCTAAGTTCTAGTCTCTTTCAGGTAAACAGTTTTGCTAACAAGCTTGCCAGATTTCTTGACCTAATTTTTATTAATGATGACATGCATTTTTCTTTACATGAATGTCTAGACCCATTATCTGCTGTCGGTATGCATCATGTCCCGCTCGTTCTTAATCTTGAATTTTACGATTTTAAAAGCAGAAATATTAGTCAACCCACAAGTTTTTGCTTTAATCGTTGCAATTTTCAAATTGTCAACAGTGAGATTGCAGCATTAGACTGGGACATATTATTTGAAAGGGCCAGTGTCGCGGAATGCTTTGATGTTTTTAAAAACAAAACCAGGGAAATTTTTATCAATAATATCCCGCTATTAAAAAGGAATACTTGTAAAATTCCTTGGCATACTAAGGATCTGAAGAGGTTAAAGAATCTGAGAAATAGACACTATAAGAAATTCAAGTCATCTAAATCGTTAGTGCATAAGGACAAATACCTGCGATATGCTAGTAAATTTAAAGTTATGAGTAAAAATCTCCATAGGGACTTTATTCGTAAATATGAATGTGACATAAAATCCAACCCTAAGTCTTTCTGGAATTTTGTTAAGACCAAACGGACTTGCTCTAGTATTCCATCCGACATTTTCTATGGTGATTCCCATGCGTCAACCCCTGAAAATGCTGCTAATCTCTTTGCTGTTTTCTTTCAGTCTAATTTTGAACCGGAGTCTGACCCCGCCAGTAATATTATCCCAAATGTTAGTTCCCCGATCAACTTTGGTTCTTTGTCTTTATCCCTTGATGACGTTATGGATGGAATTTTGCATATCAAGTCTAATTCGCAAACTGATATAGATAGATGGATTATCCCCTATTCTTCTAAAAAAGTGTGAAGCTTTTGCTTATCCACTGCTGTTAATCTTCAATAAGTCCCTGTTATGCGGAGAATTCATTGAAGCTTAGAAGATAACCTCTATTACACCTATTTTTAAACATGGTAATAAGAATAACGTTGCAAATTATCGGCCTATTTCCAAACTGTCGACAGTTTCTAAGCTATTTGAATACATATGTAGTTAAGCAGAAGTTGTATTTTTCAGTTAAACGTTTAATGTCTGACAACCAGCATGGCTTTGTGGTCGGTAGGTCGACGGTAACAAACCTAGTTGTATTCACAGAATGTTGTATGTCCGCCTTTAATGATCGTCTCCAGGTTGATGTGGTATATACTGACTTTTCCAAAGCATTTGATAAGGTCAACCACTCAATTTTAATTTCCAAATTAGCTAGTCTTGGCTTTCATTCTGTGTTCCTGTCTTGGGTGGAGTCTTACCTTTCCCTTCGTTATTGTGTAGTTGTTGTTGATAACGTTCCCTCCTATCCTTTTATTGCCTCGTCTGGGGTCCCCCAAGGTAGTATCTTGGGCCCTTTGTTCCTTGTATTGTTTATAAATGATATACTTATCTGATTGCTTCGTTAACTCTAATTTTCTTCTTTATGCGGATGACTTGAAAATTTTTACTACAATTTCGAGGCCCTCAGAATCCTTAAAGGTTCAATCAGACCTAAATAATGTAATAACGTGGTGTAGAAAAAATCAATTGCCATTAAACATTGGTAAATGTTTTCATCTTTCTTTCTCTAAGTCTCGTTCCCTCATTCCTACTACATATTTCATTAATGACTCTCGGCTCACCACTCTTGATGAAATTTCCTTGGGGTGGTCTTTGATACAAAATTCTTATTCCATAGTCACATAAACTACACTATCGCTAAGGCTTACTCAATGCTTGCCTTCCTTCGCCGATTTTATTTATTTATTTATTTATTTTATTTATTTATTTAAGTCTATGAATATCGCTCCTTACAGACTATGAACAAAAGTAACTTAGTACAAGCTATTGATATACATACATATTACATATTTTTCAATAAAGCTACAATATAGAATTTAAAAGATTCAAAAAAGCGTTCCTTGAAAGTGAAAAGCCAAGATCAGCATTACTATTAAGGGAATTCAATTCACGTAAAGAGCGAGTAATGGGGGCATTACTGGCGTACTTAGTTTTAAAGTTATCCCCATGAAAAGGGTAAAAGTTCCGAAGAGATCGCTGGGGAACATTAAATCGAATCCGTTCCAACAAGTAAGGGCAATCAATGACTCCAGTTATAATACAATGAGTAAAGGACAGGCACAGTATAGACCTACGAGTTTCCAGGGACTTGAGATTTATAAGCATTAGACGAGCAGAATAGGATGGTATGGGATCTGTAAAATTCAGAGACCGAAGTGCAAACTTAAGAAAAATTTTTTTGTACACGTTCTATTCTATTGATAGCTAGCTGGGTACTTGGTCTCCAAATAAAAGCAGCATATTCTAAGTGAGATCTAACAAATGATACATAGAGTAACTTGATGGTATAGGGATCAGTGAATTTAGAAGCATTCCGTCTTACGAAACCCAACATGGAGAAAGATTTGGAAGTGATATAATTTATATGGTTATTAAAAGAGAATTTACTATCAAAAACAACGCCAAGGTCCTTAATCTCCCTAACACGCAGAAGGTCACATTTCGCTATATTGTACTTAGCAGGTATAATGTTAGAGATTTTGGAGTAAGTTATTTGGAAGCACTTAGATAAGTTCAGTGAGAGACGTGATTTCTGGCACCACAAGTAAAGCCGGTCAATATCAGTTTGAAGCTTAATGGCATCATCTGGGGTCTTAATCGCTGAGAAAATCTTTAAGTCATCAGCATAAAGCAAAAATTTAGCAAATGAAAAACAACTTTTGATGTCGTTAATAAATAGTACAAATAGGAGTGGTCCCAAGATACTTCCTTGCGGGACTCCAGAAAAGGCAACAAAAGGGTTAGACGAAATACCATCAAATGTAACAATACAACGTCTATTGCACAAGTAAGAGTTTATCCATTGTAGAAAGGCAGAATGAAAGCCAAGACTTTATCGAAAGCTTTCGAAAAGTCAGTGTAAATACAGTCAACCTGTAAACCAGCCGAGAAAGACTCAATGCAGTATTCACTAAAAACAGCTAGATTCGATACTGTAGATTTATTGGAGACAAACCCATGCTGATTTCGGCATATTAAAGATTTAACCGCAAAACTCAACTTTGCATTGACTGCGTGTTCAAAAATTTTTGAGATAGTCGAGAGCTTTGAAATAGGCCTATAATTTCTAACGTCATTTTTATTGCCACTCTTAAAGATTGGCGTTATGGAGGTGAGTTTCCATGCGTCAATGAAACTCCCCGAGGATAAAGATTTATTGAAAATTACTTTCAGAGGATAGACCAAAGCAGGACAATTTTTTATTAAGACTGCTGAAAGTCCATCAACATCAGTTTGGGAGGAAGTTTTCAATTTAAAAAAAGCTTTACTAATATCCTCAGATGAGAGGCATAGAGCACCGTAGTCCAAATAGTAGTCTAAGCTAGACGAAAAGTCACTCGGATGGTTTTGTTCTTCATTAACAAAATTTGATTTAAAAAAATCGGCAAATAAATTTGCCGCTTCACTCGAGGTTCGCGCATAATTATTATCAAAGAAGATACCAGTGGGAACACTAGCGCAGCTCCTTTTGGATTTTATGTAGTTCCAGAAGTTTTTAGGATATGATTTAATGTTCATCTCCAAGTTTCCAATGTAGTTATTATAGAGAATTTTATTTAAGTAGTTGAATTCCTTTAAAGATCGCTTATATTTAACGAAGAATAAATGGTTCTTCGTAGATTTAAACTTTTTAAAATAACTGTTTTTAATGTTTTTTAGCATTTTCAAATCCTTAGAATACCAGGGTAATTTATAAGATTTTTTCTTTCTAACTGGAATATTATCCAGGCATAGTTTAGACAAAATGGATTTAAAAGTAGAGAAACTGTTAAATGTATCAAGACCTGTAAATAAATTATCCCAATTAATATCGAGTAATAATTCATTAAAGTTAACAAAATCGCATAATGCATAATTGAATGATAACCTGTCGTCAGAAGTAACTGAAGCAAAACAGTACAACTCGAATTTTACAACTAATGGTAAATGATGCTTATCCTTAGGAGATATTGGATTCAAACATTCACTAACTTTGTAGCTCAGGTTATCACTTACAAATATGAGATCCAAGATTCTATTCAGAGAATTCACGAAATTATTAACTTGACATAAATTAAGACTAAGAATATTATCAATAAAATATAATTCATGATTTGCAGAAACATTAGTAGGTGTGAGGCTATAGTTAGCCATACTAGCATACCAATTTATTTTGCATAAGTTGAAATCACCAAGCACGCATAAATGATCATCATTTAAGTTGTTTAAAACCAAAGATACCACGTTGTCAGCATGCGCTTTGTACAATTCGAAAGAACTTTCAGGCGGTATATACGAAGCGAGTTGGTATATAGAACCTTGTGAGTGGCAACTTATACAAACACAAATTTGATCCAACAGGGAGTCACCATTGTTGAGTGGAAACAGGAATGCACGGAATTGACGCTTGACAGCAATTAAAACACCACCACCACGGAAGCAACCAGTTTTTGCAGCATCCCTATCTTTGCGAAACACATTAAACAGCTTCGGATCGAAGAACTCACTGTCGAAGAAACTTGCATTTAGCCAGGTTTCAACAAGAGCGAAGATGTCGTAATCTAGTTGCGCACTAAGGGAATGCACAAGGTCAGCCTTTGTTCGCATGCCAGATAAGTTTTGGAAATACACCTTAAGGCAGCCTGTAGGAAGACCTGAAGACTTTATTATGTCGGAGGCAGCTGTTGCGGATCCTTTTGAAAAAAACGGAAAGGCTTTACGGTTACATTCGTCGGCCATATTTCTGAACTGAGCATTTTTTTATACGAAGGCTCCGGAACTCCCAACTTAAAGTTGACTCTCTTAATGTCTTTTAATGAAACATCCTTTCTAATCAATTTAAAACAGGATAGCATAGTTTTATTTAAACCTGTTTGCTTAGAGACGTAATCTTTAATATCATCTTCAGATACGGAAGGCGAGAAAGATGCCAAATGTAGCCATTTATATTTGACCGCAACATCTAAGTCCATACAAGTATTTGTACCTACCACTCGCACTTGTTTTTTGTTCCGTTTATTAGTGACCGTGGTCCACTGTGCATTATTAACCGCTACAGATGGCGAAATAAGAGAGCGAGAGATGCTAGTAGGCGAGAGAGCAACATTAGAGACAACATCAACTGGCGCCGGTATGCGTTGTGAAGACTGCGAAAAGCTTGAAGCAGCACTCACATTAGGAACGGAAGCATCAGTATCAATGATAGAAACCGCAGTAGTAGTTGAGAGGGCGGCAGAGGAGATGACAGCTGTTGGCGACAGAATCTCTGCGCACGAGAGTGTAGCAGACCAAGGCCGAGCGTTAGCAGCAGAGGGCATAGCATTAGTAGCGATAGTCGATGAGCGGGAAGCATGTGAGATTTGCGAAGACGGCAACAGAGGGCGATTAGCACCACTTATTTGTTTTAAGGCAGCATTCTCACTACCAAATTTCTCAATAGCAGCACCAATGTTAGACCGTAGGTTATTGACCTCAGCAGTGAGTAAGAAAATAGCGTCATCCTTTTCGAGCAGATTTCGCTGCATAGAAAGAAGATCTGAGTGCATGTTCTCAGTTTTAACCACTAATTTATTGTTGTCTTCACGTAAAGCGTTGATTAAGTTATGAACGCTGGCATTCTCAGATCGAAGGGAGACAATTAAATTGTATAAAGATCCCAAAGTAACTTGTTGTTTATTGACAGTATCACCAGAATTATCGCACTGTTTTAGAGAGCCAACAGACTTAGAATTCACAGAGTTTAAAGAGTTGGACTTTGTAACATTGGGTTTAGTACCAGTGGGTTTAGTACCAGTTGAAATGACGTTCGCTACAGTTGGAGGAGGCGAACGAATGGAGTTGCGTCGAGCTGCGGCGCAGGCGTCACAAAAAAAACACTGGTCTGAGCTCAACAAGAATTCCAAGTCTGCTGGTTGAATACCAACACATAGTGTATGAAAAATTTCGTTGCGCTTCGCGCACTGCACTTTTGGTTGGGCTCTATCAACCTTTTGGCCACACGAGCAAGGCATTATGATGATTAGAAATATAAAGATATTTTAATGAGAGTTTCAAAGGTTACGCAAGAGTCACTATCACATTAATTTGTATTAGTTCTATATTTTTAACATTGCAGTCAAGCAAATACATAACACAGTAATATCGAAGTAGGATTTTACGATAAGAATTGACAAGCAGCGCAAAACACGTCCGTACAGCATAAATATACAAATGCCATTTTGTACAGATTTCACAGATCCTTACACTCTAAAGTTGTTATATACTTCGCTTGTTCGCTCCAAGCTGGAATATGCTGTATTCATATGGAGACCGTATCACGACTGTTACATTAAAAGACTTGAACGTATTCAGAAAATTTTTGTAGAATTTGCTCTCCGATCTCTTAACTTTGTAGAACCAATACCTCCGTACAATGCTAGATGTCTGTTAATCAATCTCAAATCCTTACATATTGGAAGGAATATTCTCTCACTCTCCTTCGTGTTTGACATCTTAAGTGGTGAGATTGATTCTCCGTTCCTTCTCGAACGAATTTATTTTCACATTCCGCAAAGAAGTCTTCGAAATCATGACCCTTTCTTCTTAGAAAGAGTCCGAACTATTTATGCCTCTCACGCTCCTTTACTTCGTACATTAAAAGAGTTCAATTTGCTTTCAAATAATCGGGCCATTGATTTTGGTTCTTCTAAATATAACTTTAAAATGCTTTTAAATGAATTTTATAAATAATGTAGAAGAATATACACCCAAACTGGCGTCCCTACTGACGTCCGTACTTGAGTTCATATTGGCGTCCTTTCTGGCGTTCTGTTGGCGTCCCTTCTGGCGTACATACTTGCTTATCTAAAAGTATACCACCGACGTCCCTACTGGTGTCTCCACTGGTTGCACACTTATATTCGATGTCAGCCATTATAAAGATTATACCTTTTTTAACTCCAAACATACTCGTATATGTATTTACAAATTAATCAATAAGTTGTCTGTAGAAATATCGTTCTGTAGACTAAATAAATAAAAAATGAATATGTAATACTTTCTAATATGTGTAGTCTGTAAGAATTTTGTATTCATTGATTTCATAAACAAATAAATAAATAAATAAATAAAAATACAAAATAAGCCCTACTTATGCTACTCTCAAGCTATCCGCTGTTGAGAACGCTGCCGACGCAGCGCTAGCAGTTCCGGTGCTTTGCAGTAGCTGACCGTGAGAACGCAGGTACTTGCTGACTCAGGCCACGCGCAACCCTTCGATGTAACTTTTAAGTTGTTTGTTCGCTTTGCTTTGCCTGCTTTAGTTGTTACGTCCAACTTGCTGACTCAGGCCACATGCAATATTTTCTGACTGCGTTGCCCGTGAAACTTACATACAAACATCAAGCGAATGTGCAATAATACGAGTATGTGGCAAACAACAAAATGTTAAAAAGTCATATTGCCTGTAAGTATATAAATAAATAGAAATTAAAAATATAAATTTAATAAAACATTAAGTCATTGGTTTCAACATCTTACATAGCAACATAAATGGCAGTTATGGGCGAGTGGTTTGTTGTAAAATTAATGTTAAAAGACCTATTAAATGCATTGCCTTTAATTCTAAAATAATTGAAATTAGTAAAGGTAAGTATTTTCTGCATATTTGCTGCATTTTGCTTCTATTAATGCGTTTTCTTCTTCTCTGCAATGACATAGCTGTCAAAATTTTCCTGCAGTAAAAAGTTACCGACTGGCGCAGCAGAAAAGGAAAATTCCTTTACCACGGTAAAAAGATATCTGCCATAGAACTTTGCTATCGTCAGTGGAAAGCGTTCAAGAATTTGTGCTCTAAAGTAAGTTTAATTTGCCTCTTGATTTTTAACTTAGGTTCATTCATTCCGAACAAATGCATCAACATATGTTTTCTTTAGTCTTAAAAAAGTATCCAACAGCTTCAACACAGCAGTCAGCAAACATCAACAACAAAAACACCCAAACGGATATCTCAACAACAAAGGAATCCACAGATTAATTAAAAATTTAATATCTAACTCCAGCAATTATAAATAAACAGCAGTTATATTGTTTAACACACTTAAACATATATATATGTGGTGTACCGTTTACGTATTCCATAAATTTATGTTACGTTACATACTGCAATTGTTAAACTTACGCTTAACAACACTGTAAACTTCTCATTGACTTTTTTGACATTTCTTATTTTCATCTTTACCAACGTATTCGCATAAGGTTTTAATGTTAGTTTTCTAAGACTTGAATTTAATAAATGTTTAATCATCGTGGACGCAAGTCGTTTTATTTCAAGTAGTACCACATTGGTGACCCCGCATCGTTAAAACACGCGTTTTACATCCGAAGTTTTTCACAGCAGAAGAATGTCTCTCGAGGATAGCGTTACTGTCACAGGCGGCCGCGATTTAAGCATCTTTGAAAGCAACAGTGGAGCACCGCGAATTCCACTGCCTAGCATGAACGAAGAAAACATCGAGGCATATTTCTATGCTTTGGAGTTCTGGTTTCAGGCATCCCTCGTGCACAGCGATACCAGAAAGTTCAACACAGTTCTTGCGAGCCTTCCACCTAATAAACTACTAGAGCTGAAGCCAATAGTTGAGGCTGCACCAGCTACAGAGAAATTCGCTTACATTAAGCAGAAGATAACGGATCATTTCACTGAAAGCCAGCAACGCCGCTTGCAGCGTGTTCTCAAGGACATGCCTCTTGGCGACCGAAAATCAAGCGAATTGTTCAGTGAAATGAAGCGCGTGGCTAGCACTACGCTTAACGATAGTTTGCTGCACGACTTATGGTGGCTGATTCAATCGCCGAGTCTGTTGGCTGGTATAATGGACAAATTGGCATGGTCTCATCGACAAATGACATTTCTAACCTCAAAAATGAAATTGCGTAACTTTCGCGCAGTTTGCAAAAGCAATTTAAGGGCACGTTCCAGATCATCGTCACGAGCAAAAACGGTAACTCATAGCGGCACTTCGAAGAACGGTATCTGCTGGTACCGTAATAAATTTGGCGACAAAGCTACAAAGTGTCGTGTAAACCCACAGCTTCGAAATAGGGGCGCTCGGCTGAGGCGATTTCGGGTATTTGCAAACCTGATGTCGTCCAAAATCACCGGCTTCGCATTTTTGATACGTCATCGAAAATTAACTTTTTAATTGATACGGGCCCTGACATATCAGTAATTCCACCTAATGCGAGAAAAGTTCGAGCTAAAATTACCGGTATAAATTTGTTTGCAGCGAATGGCTCTCATATTAAAGTGTTTGGTGAAACGATTTTAAAGCTTAATTTAAATTTGCGCCGAGAATTCACATGGAATTTTTTCGTGGCAGATGTGTCTCAGGCTATAATAGGTGCAGACTTCTTAAGTCATTTCGATATTTTAGTTGATCTCAAAAGAAAGTGCTTGATTGATAAAAAGACTGATTTACAAACATTTTGCAAAATCAATAACAGTAACGTAGAAAGCGTCAAAACTATTAATGCCGACTCGAAATTTTTGAACATTTTAAAAGACTTTATTAAAATCACGCGTGCACCGCCTGTCGGTTCGGCCACAAAATCCACGATCGTACATCGGATTTTAACTACCGGTCTACCTGTCTTTGTTCGTCCACGAAGGCTTTCGCCAGAAAAACTAACTGCAGCACGTTGTGAATTTGAATTGTTGCTTAAACTTGGCATTTGTCGACCATCGAGTAGCAATTGGGCGAGTCCGCTGCATATGGTGCGCAAGTCAGATGGTTCCTGGAGGCCATGCGGTGACTACCGCGCTCTCAACGCGCAGACCATACCTGATCGCTACCCATTGCCTTTTTTGCAAGATTTTTCGAATGTGCTTGCAGGTAAAACGATTATCTCGAAAAACGATTTACAGAAAGCTTTCCACCAAGTAAAAATTCATCCTGAGGACGTCCCAAAAACGGCCATTACGACTCCGTTTGGATTGTATGAATTCACTCAGATGACCTTCCGTTTGAGAAACGCCGCTCAAACATTTCAACGGCTAATCAATGAAGTTTTTCGTGGTCTTCGCTTTGTCTTTACATATCTAGACGGTATCTGCGTAGCATCGGAGACAGTTGAAGAGCACCGAAATCACTTGCGGGCGGTGTTTTCGCGTTTAAAAGAGAACAACCTAACAATAAACGTGTCGAAATCTGTGTTTGGGGTTACAGAGCTCGAGTTCCTTGGACACTCCCTAACAAAAGATGGTATTAAGCCACTTCCGACTCGAGTCACCGCTCTGCTGAAAGAGTTGAAACGTTTTTTAGCAATGCTCAACTTTTATCGGCGTTTTTTGCCGCATGCATTGGATACGCAAGGTCCACTCTTCGCTACGATGCCAGCGAACAGACGCAACGACCTGACACCTCTTATTTGGACTGAGGAAACAAACCGACATTTCGAGACCTGCAAACGCGAATTGGCTAATGCTGTCATGCTCGCCCATCCTATCCCAAACGCCGAACTATCGCTTTAGGTCGACGCATCTAATTTCGCTGCCGGTGCAGTGCTCAACCAAATCGTCGATAACAGCATTCAGCCCCTAGGTTTTTTCTCGCGAAAGTTTTCAAAATCTGAGCAACGATATAGCACATATGATCGCGAGCTGACTGCTTTATACTTCGCTCTGCGCCATTTCAGATATATGGTCGAAGGTTGAAAATGCTACGTATACACCGACCATAAACCGCTGGTGTTCGCCTTTCGTCAACGACTGGACAAAGCTTCTGACCGCCAAGTACGGCCACCATGTGGGTGGGGAAAGCAACGTTGCAGCAGATTTAATGTCACGTATCGAGTCAATAACTCTTGCACCGTTCGACTATAATAAACTAGTAGACGACCAGAAAACAGACGCTGAGCTGCAATCGCTGCTGTCAGGTAACTCTGCTCAATCACTTAAATTTACGCAGTTTTTTCTCCCTTCTAGTTCGCAAAAAATCTACTGCGACTTTTCAACTGGAAAGGTTCGGCCTTTCATCACGGAAAAGTTCAGATCCAGCATCTTGTACTCTGTGCACGACCTTGCACATCCGGGTACAAGAGCTACAGCACGCCTCATGTCTGAACGTTTTATCTGGCCTTCAATACAGCGCGATAGCTGAGAGTTCGCCCGTAACTGCTTGCAATGTCAACGAAATAAGATCGTCAGGCACAACAAAACAGCATTACAATGACGTGCCATGCCTACCGAACGATTCGCACATCTTCACATGGACATTGTTGAACCGTTTCCTCCTTCGGAGGGCAATCGTTACTGCGTTACCATAATCGATCGCTTCACGAGAAGGCCAGATGCCATCCCCGTCTCAGACATTACCGCACCTTCGGTCGCCAGGGCTTTAGTCAACGAATTGATCTCTCGATTTGGCGTCCCTGCAACAATTACTACCGACCTTGGCAGGCAGTTCGAGTGTGCACTTTTTCGTCAACTAATGCAGCGACTGGGCGTTAACCATTTACGCACAACGCCTTACCACCCGCAGGCCAACGGAATGGTAGAACGTTGGCACCGCACACTAAAATCAGCCATTCTTTGCCACAGTGCTGATAAGTGGACGACGTATTTGCCACTGATTTTACTCGGCCTTCGTTCTATCTTCAAGGAAGATTTAAGTGCAATACCCGCAGAACTCGTTTATGGTACGACTCTTCGTCTGCCCTCCGAATTTTTTGTCGACAATAAGACAGCTAGAGACGAGCAAAATATTATTAGCGATTTCAGGCGTACTATGAACGATCTTCGCCCTGTCGATGCGTCGTGGCACACAACTTCGAAAGTTTTCGTTCATCCTAATTTGAAGTCTTGTGGTCAGGTGCCTGTAAGAGGTGATTCGGTTAGACCCTCGCTTAACGCACCATACAAAGGCCCATTCAACGTTTCACCTCGAACACCGAAATACTTCATTATAAAAATCAACGATAACGAAGTGAAAGTGTCTATCGACAGACTTAATCCTGCTTTTACCGCAACCCTATCTGGTTCTTAGGTGGAGGGTAATGTGGTGTACCGTTTACGTATTCCATAAATTTATGTTACGTTACATACTGCAATTGTTAAACTTACGCTTAAAAACACTGTAAACTTCTCATTGACTTTTTTGGTCGGTGACTTTGGCACAACGTGAATTTCGTCGCAGATTTCCTGGCCGTCCAACGCCTACTGGTGAAACACTGCGACGTTTAGCCGCTCGCCTCGAAGAGACTGGCACAACACGAGATGCTGCCAGGCGTGGCAGAACCCGGAGTAGCCGTTCTGCAGAGAATATTGCTGCTGTAGCCGAGGATGTCATGGAAGCGCCGTCGACATCGACCAGACGACGTGCCACGCAAATGGGTATCAGTCGACGGTCTTTACAGCGGATTTTGGTACAAGATTTGAAGATGTTTCCGTACAAAGTTCAGACGGTGCATCAGCTGTTAGCTGCTGACCGCCAATCGCGTCTAACATACGCTCAAGCCATCCTTAATCACCACCAAGAGGAAGATGATTTTTCATCAAAAATAATCATGAGCGATGAGGCCCATTTCCATCTTAGCGGGTACGTAAATAAGCAAAATTTACGCTTCTGGGGCACTGAAAATCCGCGTGTAACCCACGAAGAGCCATTACACCCGCTTAAAGTCACTGTATGGTGTGCTGTTTTCGCTGGAGGAGTCATCGGCCCTTTTTTCTTCGAAGACGTCGCGGGCCAAACGGTTACTGTGAATGGTGAGCGCTACAGAGCAATGATCAACGAGTTCTTTTTGCCGCAACTTGATGAATTGGGATTGGAAAACATGTGGTTCCAACAGGACGGTGCAACGGCACACACTGCACGTGTCACAACCGATATGCTGAAGGATGCATTTCCCGGGCGCCTAATCTCCCGTTTTGGCGATTTGCCCTGGCCAGCAAGATCGCCTGATTTGACCGCTCCAGACTTCTTTTTGTGGGGCTTTTTGAAGTCGCGGGTTTATGTCAACAAGCCTCAGACTCTTGCAGCTCTTAAAGAGAATATCCGTCAGGAATGTGAGGACCTATCGCCGGAAGTTTTGGCCAAAGTGATGGGAAATGCCATAAAAAGGGCTCAAATGACAATCAACTGTGGCGGGGGCCATTTACATGACATCATATTCTCGACTTCATGTAAAAAAAATTAAAAGACCAAATAAAAATAATCCACAAGAAGAATCAAAGTTTTTCATTTTTTTTTTAAATTACAGCCAAAAAACATCGGAAGTTTACTTTTGCGCCACCTTGCATATATGTACATATGTACATATATACACATACATGTTATACATATTGTTACCTACATCCACTGAAATGTTATAGCTTTATACCAAAAACATATGTATATATATATATATATTTATATATATTAAAACATATTCTAACGTTTAAATTAAACCCAAACTCTGTTTCTTAATCGCAACCGGTTGTAATTGTCGACATACCCCGAAGTTTTGGGTCCTCATAAAATTATTATTAGTGCTCTAAATTTGAGTTAACTTGGTTAAATTCAACTTATTTTAAACAATTTAACGTTGTATTTTGCGTTTTTATTTGATTTATTTTATTTATCGAAAGTCGCACATAAAACTGCATTCAGCTTTCTTGCCGGCGGCAAACTACATACATAAAGGGTATTACTTGCACATATGCATGTAGGTAGATACAGATAAGTACTTACATACCCACTACGCCTTACCCTTTTTGGTGTTTCCCACACCAACTGTTAACTCAGCAAAGGCCAGGGAAGAAAACTACCCAGTAGGAAAAATCTTCAAAACCCATTAGAAAATTTTTCGTTATCTACTAATTCCCTTTGGTACGGATATAATAACGAATTATAAAATAGAAATTATTTGTTTCAAATTTTCATTAATTTGTTAATCCCAATCAATATTGCTCAAGAGAATTCAAGTTACTAAACCTAAAAAAAAAAAAACATATTCACGTAAACCCGCATAAATTCTCACACACCTCGGGAAATCTACAAAAATTGAAATTCAGGTAATTTGTATAATCTTCTATGCAATATTCTATTTCGCACTTTTTAATATACACGAATATACATGTACTTACATACATACACGAAATAAATCAGTAATTAGGTAACTTGCCCTGGCGATGCCAAATACGTACGTATGTAAATATGTATGTATATGCTCCCAATTATATTTGCGCAAACATACATTCAGGCAGGTTCTGGGATTCACTTCCGAGTGAATATCAAGCAACTCCACTGTGAATACGATATTTTGGTGTTCCGCGTTTCACTTCCACTATTTTATTTCCACATTTTTTTCAAAATGAATTCCGAGTGAATTTCCAGGTTCTGGAAAACGAATTCACAAGAAACTTTTCGGTTTGCATTCACTTCAAATCAAACTTGTGAATTTGTTACACGCAAACATGTAAGTAAAATAAAATGCTTAAATTATGAAAAAAAAGATTTAAAATACTTTATTTTTGTAATAAAACCAATTGTTAATTGAAATGTGTTATTTTTAAAGGGGAAGACATAAGAACGCAGAGCAGGATACAATAATTATCCAATTCATGGAAGCCCATAAAGATATCGCCCGTGGCTTTGTGAAGGGTGACAAAATCAAAATAGATGCGCTTTGGAAGGATTTGGTAGCGGAGCTCAATGAGCATGGCCCACCAGAAAAAGATATTTCTGGCTGGAAAAAGGTAAAACCAATAAATTTTTCTATGCTAAAGAAGATTTTTAAATCTAATATTTTATCAGGTTTGGATGGATTGGAAGTCCTTCATTAGAAAAAAAGTTGCCCACAATACTTCTGAAGCTAGAGCAACTGGAGGAGGACCGTTTAATAAACATATATTAACGGCCACAGAAGACAGAATTGCCCAGTTGTGTGGTATATACACCGTTGTGGAAGGCATCGCAAATACGACTGACTTCGGTGCTCCTCAAAATAGTGAAGAGATGACAGGCAATTCCAGCGGAGATGAAGACGAAGAGATGCCATGCACAAGCAGTGCCGCCATTTCAACACCATCTCGAAGACGCGAGCCTGCGGTGTCCGATTGCGTTAAGGCAAATATTAATGAGCAGACAGTGGCAATGAAAACTATTGTGGATGGACTTGCCGAAAATGTCAACGCAGCAAGAGAAGTTAGTGCCGGTATTGAAAGTGTGTGCAATGCTGTGAAAGAGTTGACGATTGCCTTAAGGGAAAACACAGCAGAGAATCAACGACACCACCTACAATTAGAAAGGATTCGGCAAGAAGGAAATGAGATGAGGATGAAAGAGTTTGAGCTGCAAGAACTGAAAATGTACCTGAAGTACAATAATAATAATAATAGAAATTAAGATTTTTTTAATAAATGAATTCCTGTGATGTTTTTATTTTGTATACTGAATTAAATTATTATTTTTTTATTCTGTGCTAACATATATTTTTATCTATATTAAGATGTGATATTTTTGAATTTGAAAAAAGAAATGAAATATATGTGTATTTTGAAGTTCATATATTAATATTCGTATTATTTCAATACACTCGTTATATTTTCAGGAATTTCTATGAATTTGAGCGGCTATATTATCTCGCATTACTGTAGCCTCTCCATTAGGTATGGTCTCGTATGTTATTCCTTCATTAACAGTGGGTTCAGTTGCAACATCTACCAAGTTAAACTCTGGTAATTCTTGCACTTTATAATATTTGCAAATATTATGCATCTGCACTACTTTTTGAGGCTGGTACTGTAGGAGACGAGAAAGGCATCTAAACCGGCTTTTTAAAACACCTATAGTTCTCTCTATAATATTTCTCGCGGAAGAGTGCCTTTGATTAAAAGTATGCTGTGATGTGCCAGAAATTGGATCTCTATACGGAGTTAACAAAAATGGTTGCAAAGCGTAGCCAGCATCACCCAAAAGCCAACTGCCACGTTCACCGCTTTCGTATTTTTGTTGGAAATAATCTTGAGCCCTGCTCACACTCCATATTAAAGCGTCGTGGCTTGAACCAGGGCGACGAGCATCAACGGTTTTTATTCTCATATTATAGTCACAAATCTAAGAGAAAAAGTTTAAAGAAAGTGGTTACTAACATCATGTTTATTTGTAATTACATATATATTTGATACTTACAATCATTGCGTTGATGCTGAAATATCCTTTTCGGTTGTAAAAAAGGCTGTGATCTGCATGTGCATATGTGTGCCGTCTACACAGCCAACGACGCCAGGTATGCCAAAGTTTTGCAAAAAATGTTGCTTTGATGCAGCTATTTCGGTCTCCGTCATACTTAGTTTTATCCACTGTGGACAAATGTGCCTTTCTAACACTTTAAGCAGGCGCTTTAGGACTTTCGCAATCGTACTGCGACCCATTGAAATAACCACATCTTTTCCCACGGATTTTTGAAATCCACCTTCAACTAAAAACCTGAGTGTAGCCGCCAACTGCAGTCGTACCGGAATCCTACTATCCCTGACATGGGGAGTCACAACGTTTACCAACATTTCAAAGGCACTTTTGTTGACCCGGTAGCTTGACACAAACCTTCAAAAGACACTTTCTACATCCACTCTTCAACTATTTGTAAATGTTACAACTTACTTAAATTCAGGCACATCTAATGGATTTGAATGGTCACGTAAAATCCTCCTGCTAATGGTTTCCTCTGCATGCAATTCACTTTCTAAAATAATTGTGGAAAATGTTGTTAACGCGCTCATTTTTATTTCGTTTAAATTTTTCTTGTTTTCAAATAATTTGACAGCTGACAAGTTCATTTTTACTATTATTGAACAGCTGACAGCTCTGAAGTTCATTTTCGAGGTGAATCAAAACCGAGCTCGAAAATGAACAAAAAGTTCGGATTTCAGAACACCAAAACTAAATTCACTCGTTTTTGCATTCATTTTTATTTCCACTTCCACTCGGATTCCAGAACCTGCCTGATTGTATGTACGCACACAATTACATACATACGATTAATAGTATAATATAATTAATTTGGGCAAATTTAGTGCCCATACAATATTAAATGGACGATGGCGATTCGGAGGCTGGTAGATAGAACAAGCGGAACAAGTGGGGGGAACATCTGAAGTCCTGTAACCTGTCTACAGGTGTTGGTAAGCTCTGGTCACTGTGAAGAGAACGCGAGCTATTTAGCCGACAATTTAGATGACCAGAAGGTTGCCCAAACACTCCAACACCAGCGCACCCCTTTCTTTCTCCTGTGGTGAGGTGAAGGAGGCCATTGGGAGGGCGAAATCCTCCAAGGCCATTGGCCCTGTTGGGTAAAGGGTGTTGACGCATCTAAACTGAGGAGAATTAAACAAGGGGTACCACAGGGTGGCGTCCCGTCTCCACTCTTATTTAATCATTATATCACTATGTTCCCTTCATCCAGAGGGAGTCAACATAGTCTCATTTGCCGATGATTGCTTGATAATGGCCACCAGCAATGTAAGTGTTAACCTGTGTACTACATATTGTAGTAGACTTAACTCCTACCTATCCAAAATCAACCCCGACGAAACACATGTCCGGCATGTGGAGATTCTCTGCACGATACCAAACACCTATTCGCATGCCCTCTCAAACCAACACATCTAACCCCCTCCGGCCCGACCCCGTCAAAACTGCACGTTTCCTGGACCTCACCCTAGATAAGTTTGACGACAACGACCAAGGGCGAATACGTTCTTCACACGGCGTAACTAGCCGCTATAGCAACAACAACATTAAAGCGACTCACGCATTTTAAATTTAAACTACTATTTTTATTATAATGGAGGATTTTAAAATCACAACTTCCGATTTGATCGAATTCATTGAAGATCATCTTCAGAACCCATCAATGTATATACTAGAAATGTTAAAAAAAATTAACTAGATTCCCTTTACGGTAAAGCCGAGAAATCGTAGAGCCCCTAAAAAAGCAGGTGAAATCATTGATCCTAACGAAATCAATGAAATATTTAAAAAAGGCTACCAATTATATCTGAGTTGCCTAGTCTTAGTCAATAAAGACATCGACGAACTCAAAATCTCGACCCAATCTATAAAGCAAAGAGCTTCAGGGGCTCCAATGATGGATTCCACACCCATGGTGCAGGTGAACCCCATGCGACACCGACATATTTCACGGTAATTATATGACATGACCGATCTTTAGAGACATATTTACAGCCCTCTACATCTATAACCCATGGGTTAGCAATGGGGGAAAACTCTTCCACTTAAACCAAAAACCCGAGGAGAAGCCCGTGAAATTATGTGCAACGCGCCCCTAACAAATGACGGGTTTATATTAGTATGAAAAAATCTTGCTGACCAATACAAAAATAAGAGAATCAGATAAATTCTTAGCTTAAAACGCTATACAATCTGCCGCAATTAACCCACGAAACCGGAACACTTCAAAGAGCTGTGAATAATTCCTTGACAAACCTCTTTAGTCTTTGAATCGACATCAGCATCTGGGGCCCTATTCTAATTTACCTCTGCAGCTCCAAACTTCCCAAAGAAATCCTAGGCTTCTATACCCTCTATAAATTTCTAACCTATAAATACAAAACTTTGGAACCGGTGGGTAACTTCAAGGCTTCAATATTAAAACTATCAGGAGCACCTAATAGAGGAAATGAAAAAAATATAATACATTCCAACATATCTGACACCCCAACTCCCAGTACGTCAAATTCACGCGGAAACACACAGAAAGCTGAAAATATGTAAAAAACAACATTCAACAACAACATTCGTGAATGCCCCAAATTTTTAGCGATGAATGTTGAATCTCGAATAGCCATCATTACAAAATATGGCTATTGCTATAATTGCTTGGTGATATCTCATAAATTTAGAGAATGCAAAAGCAAGTGCTCTTGTAAAATATGCAGTAAAAAGCTCCCTTCTGCACAGAAACATAGTTACTCACACCGAACCTACCCTGGAACTCTTGACAGGGACCATAGTACGCCCACTCAAGCCCCAACCTCAAATCGGCAAGCCTGCACTAACAATATACAGTCCACTGGATCGTCTCCCCAAGACCCAATCAACCCTAGTAGGCAGCAGGTATAACTAGGTACTGCTATAGTACAGGTAGAATATAAGGGCCATCGTTATATAGTAAGGGCTGTCGTCGACTCCGGAATTGAAGCTACCTTTATATCAGAAAAGCTCCCAACGGAAATCGGACATACCCAACCGTTTTCTCGAGAAAAAATGACGAGATCTACAGCGCATATCAACATAGCTACACTAACTTTTGGTTCTATACTACATTTATGCTTATAGAAACCCATTCGCAACGCGAGTGTATCTTGGTGAAAAATCTATGCGCAAATGCTGTTAAGACGATTTTTTTTTTAATTTGAAAAAACGTTTCTGCAATTATTGCGGGTTTACAAATATAATCAGTGATTTTATATAATTGCACTTATTCAAAACTAAATTTTGTGTTTGATGAGAGTGGGTTTATGCTAAAATCAATCGAAATACATTGACTCAAGTTTTTTAATAAGCGAGAAATCGCAGAAATATTAAATAATTCAGATTCCGGCGACAAACTAGCACAAGCAATACGAAATTGATGTCGGTCAAACTAAACCAAAGCATCCGACTTTGTCGTAAATCAGACTTTTCTGAATTAATTCGAAAGTCTTTCGCTCTGGCTTAACTAATTCGCAACCATTTCGTAAAGAATAACTCGAAATTAGTAGGCTTTGGTTTGATTCTAGGAAAATGACAAAATAGAACGCATTTAAAGTGAAAACGCAAAAGAGGTAACTTATGCTGGTTGTGTAGCAAATTAAAATGTCGCGGCAAGCTCAACATAAAAGTCGTAAAAGACAAACAAAAAATATTTTACATTCTATATTGCATAATAAAAGACTTTAAATTCGTAAAAGTACTTAAAGGTTTGTAGTTAACAAATGGTTAGTACTTTCAAATATCTTATTATTTCGTTTATATATGTAGATTCATGCATGGAGAACATACCCCAAACGAACTACTCCAAAATTGACGAAACAATCAAAAAATTTTTCAACGGCGCCAAGGACAGGAAAGCCAAACAAACAAAACGTACGAATACACAACATGAATAATTTTTTATATAATTAATTTAACTATATGTAAATGCAAATGATAATAAATAAAAATATAAATGTATGAATTAAAAAAAAATAAAATTCATTCACAAAATAGGTAGATTCTTAAAGATTTCGAAACGAAAATTTCTAAACGAATTCGCAAAGATTAATGAGTACGGATTTCGTACCGACAAATTCGTTTCGATTTAGTTAAGGCAACTCCTTACGATTTAGTACAGAGCATACTTTACGAAACCGTTAAGCTATTTCTTTACGAAGTCGTGTCAACCCTCCCATACATTTTTCGTTACGATTTCGTAAAAAAATCGGTTCCGATTTCGGAAAAGTCTTAAGACGCGGCGTTACGGCTTCGGTAAAAAATCGGAACAAATTGTTTAGTGGGACCATACACCGTAGACGATATATGTATGTACATAAGTGACAATGGAGATGTGTAGATTCGAATGCGTATGTACATCTGGAATCTTATCGCTCTACCAACATAAATTGCTAGTGAGATCGAGGTTCAATGGTATAATGTAAATGATGACTACCAAGATGAGGGAAACCCCGAAATTTAGCGTAAAGAGATAGTCTGCGAACATGTGCAACCTGTTGTTAGTACTTCAAATCAGTTTCAAACATTAGCTGCTGTGGCATACCAACATTCGTTACTCAAAAGCCGAAGCGGAATGTAATGACCGGTCATAAGGAATTCGTATTCGACAAAAGTCCTGTTGATGTATCTGCTGCAAAACAACAAGAATTATTCGAACGGTTGGGCACAAACAATGCATTTCAACTACATATGTAAATTCTTTATTAATGACGAAGTTATTGAATTTTTAATGAATTGTACCATGAGGTATGCAGGAGTCAACTGTAATAATCTAAACTTTCGTACCGACTACAATGAAAGTTGCCAATTTATTGCAATTTCGTCTCTGGGTACTCCTTTAAACCTCCAATACGAAGCTATTAGAGTAACCATCCAACTCTCGGCGTCCAATGAATCAACGGGGTCATGACACGCGAAAGGTTCAAGTGAAATAAAAAGTTCTTCCATGTTTGCAACAATCAACAGCTAGATGCAAATAACAAATTCGCCAAAATTACGCCGCTGAACAACATGATGAATAACCGTTTCAGGTTGACATATTTTCTCATCATCTATCAATTGACGAGCATATGATCGCATATTTTGGTAGGCACAGCTGTAGGATGTTTATCAAAGAAAATCCGATTAGATTCGGTTTTAAATATTGGAGCTTATGCTCAAGCGAAGGTAAGTTAAGTTATATTCTTGAGTTCAAAATGATTGACTATTTGTTCAGGATACCTCTACGAATTTCAACCGTATGCTGCTGCTTCTGAAAAACGTAAGAAAGATGTAGGATTGGGTGAATCCATCGTTCTTGACTTGCTGGAAAAAATAGAGCATCCAGGCAATCATTCAATCACTTTTGATAATTTCTTCACATCATTTGATTGCTTGTCTCGATGATTTGGGATTCTAGAATGGGATTCAAGAATGATGGAATACAAGATTGCGCTTTTCCGCGGCGATGTGACAGATCTCGCCTTTAGTAAACAAGAATACGGTAGAGAGCAAATTGAATAACTTCCATTATTTCAGTGAACAACGTGTTTTAATTGTTCTAAGGTGTTAAAATATGGATTTATAGGCACGGATTTGATAAATAAGTCTGCAAACTACTAAAAACAAAGTGGCTCTTTTTCCTAATTTGCCTAGTTGGAGGTTAGAATTGTCAAACTCGGAAAAGTAGCAGTACCTCTGAATGCGTGACCTTCTGCATTCAGTACATCGTGTCCCAACATGATCCAAACTTACAATCGAACCATGAGCGGTGTTTATTTTTTTTTGTCAACCCTATGAACAACTATAGTGCTCGTATTGGTATTCGTGGCAAGAAAAGGTATTGGGCACCCATCACTAATTTACTGGACGCTGCAATGGTAAAGGGATGGAAATTGAATTGCATTTCTACAACAATTGCAAAAGAAAAACAGATGTCCCAAGTTAACTTCCGTGTTTTCGTGACCGAATGTTTGCTTCTTTCATGTAAAGCAAAGTTACAATCTGGGTTTCATATTTCAGCCAGCATTCGAAACGACTCTTTGGACCACACCATAATGAAAGGAGTAACAAGGAGGCATTATAGATGAGAACGGTGCAAAGGTCAATCGATTTACGAGTGCTCTAAATGCAAACGAGCACAGTGCTTCAAATAATTCCATGAAACGTCTGCTTCTAAAACAACTCGATCTAAGAGAGTTAAAGGGTTACGAAATGTTGAACAAATTCGAAATACCCCGTTGGACCCAGTTTACACCGTAGGGCGTTGAAAATTGGTATAACGTCGAAAGTTATGATATTATTGATATCCAGCAGGTCTAGCAAGTCGCGGATGCTCACACACGGAACTTTTGAAAACAAACTTTGGTGGCATGAATCGAAATTCCTCAAACTTCAGCCAGAACATTGGCCAATAACCCGAAAGCTGATAAACACTACTCTTGAACTGAAAACATTCAAGACATTCGTAACGACAACCCATAAGGATATTTTAAAGAGATTTTTATATCTACCCAGAGCTATTCGAGTCATTGCATATTTGCTTATATTTTGTTCGAATGCCTCACACAGGAGACGTTACACACAATACCCAAACCAAGAAATAGCCAGACGAATTCGTAACAACTCGAATAAAGTGAATTATATTCACCCCAAAGAGACTTTTCCCTGAAGAATATGATGCACGGTCCTAAAACGAGCGACACCCGATCTTAATGCCCTATGGCAGCCATATGACAAAGCTACTGACCTGGTTAACCCACCCATAAAGCCCTCATGGCAGAAATCAATTTGTCCCAGGACTTTTACGAACAGAGTTTTGGATACCCAAGATGAAGACCCTCATCAAATCCACCATCCATCAATGCAAAATACCCAGCAAACACAAATCATGACAGCACTACCAGTTGAAAGGACACCCACACCCGATCATTTGCTACAACAGTAGTAGATATCGCCGGACCCTACGAAATTAAAAACTTCACCGGAAGAGCGTGTATCATTACAAAAGGTTATATTTGTGTATTTGTTTCCTTATGAACTAAAGCAATACACCTTGAACCTGTCAGTGACCTTACATGTCAGGTATTTGTGGCAGCATTTGCACGATTCTTTTCCTTTATTCATACAATGAAACAAACTTTGTAGGAGAACTACCACTACTAGCTAAGGATGGAGGACTATTCCTAAAAACACTACAAACCCAAGCTACAACCAGCTATGGACATCAAAATGCCATATTCACTTCAACCCCAGGAGCTCCTCACATGGTTGGACTATGGAAGGGAGGAGTAAAAAGTTTAAAAACCCATTTAAAAAAGATGCCATTTATCCAGAGGTTCACCTTCGGAGAAATGGCTACCCTATTAACCCGCATCGAAAGTTGCTTAAACTCTTGCCCACTTAGTCCATCAAGCGATGATCCAACGAGTTTAGAACCCTCAAGCCTAGGATACTTCCTTATAGGTACCCCATTACTGAATTTAGACGATGGAAATTTTAATATCACAAACAGGTGGCAACCACTTAAGAAACTCTATTAACATTTCTGTAAAAGATGGAAAGAAGAGCATCTAAAAGAACTCCGCAAACGGTATAAATGAAAATACCCTCAACGCAAACGCAACGTTGAAGTTGATGGCTTAGTAGTCATACGAAATGAAAATGTGCCACCCAACGAATGGAAATTAGGTCGCATCGAAAAGATATATATCGGTACGGATTACAGAATCCTTGTAGTCGATATTTGCACCACTCAGGGCATAAGAACGCCCAGTCACAAAGGTCGTCCTACTACACACTAATTAATAAGTTTTTTTTCTTTTTGTAAGCACGCCGTCGACTTTAAGCATCCGCTCTCTAAGTCTGACCCCCTGTTGCCAATCTGCTATCGCGCCCACAACCAGGCGCCCATATGATCCACAACGATGCCTGCGGATTATTCAAGAGAGACCACCGTTTGATTACATGCTCTAAATATGTAACCATGAATATACACGATAAATTCGAGGCGGTATCCCGAGGCTATACACTCTCGACGTGGAGAAGAAGAATCTAAGAGCCGAAATGCAGCCGCACCCCACACCCAATGAATTACCTGCGTTGCTGGCGAAGCAAAGACTTATACCCAGAGCCATCATACGACTCAAACATAACGATATATGGCACAAAATAAAAGTCCTTATCAACCCGACGAAGAAGCTAAGATTATCTCTTACTTACCTCAACGCTCATCGCATATGCCATATCAAGCTTGGTTCACTCACCGACGAAAAGTTTCGTATAGAGATTATTTTTTTTGATCAGGAAAAATCTACCCAAGCAACCCTATGACCGAATTATAAATGATGCCATACAAAAACATTTTCATCATTTAGTTCGTGCTGACCCAAATTTCATCAGCGGAAGTAGCGTAATGATTGAATTCAGAACCGACGTATTACTTACTTAATTGGCGCTATAACTACTTAAGCGATTTTGGCCGAACTTCTTCTACAATTCGTGGTGTGCGTCTTGATGTTGTAACAGAAATTGAGGGACCTACAGTTTTACGACGACTCCGAACGCCGAATGTTTTTTGGGAGAAATTTTTTTCATAGAAGAAATGCATTCGAAGGTTTGCCATTGCCTGCCGAGGATCGACCGCTATTAGAAAAAACTTTTATATAATTTTTGATGTTACTATGCCCGGCCAGGATTTGAACCCCGACTCATCGAATGAAGCGCGCACATGCTACACACTCAACTACGGCGGCCGAGCCGATGTATGCCTGCAAATTATTATCCCAGGATTATTCACTCCGGACCTTGGTACGGTTGTTGCTCAAAACACCGCATTGGGCTGGACCCTAACTAGCATATGTGGAAACTATGTAGACCCCAAGTTACAGACCCTAATGTAATGAATTTAAAACATGAATTTACCAAAAACACCCTACTAATTTTCATTGATTTCGCAGATACTGCAAGGTGGCCGGGACGTTCATTCGCAATGTTCATACTCTCCAAATGGCAAATGGGAGGATAATGCAGGAATAAACAACAGCACCAACACATTTTTTCTTTAGTTTTTAAAGAACTATCCAACAGCAGCATACCCGACCTTTAACACAGCAATTATAAATAAACAGAATTTATATTATTTAACACACTCACTCATATGTATACACTCACATGTTATACACATTAGGGGGATTCTCTAAGTCTTGCAAAACCCTTGCATGGTGCACGGATTGCAAAGTTTTCCAATCCGTGCAATGGCACAAAAACAAAATATAAGCAAAAGTATTTCCTATTCGTGCAACCGTGAAATCCGTGTATATTCAAATATCCCAATTCATTGCATGATAAATGCAACCTTGAGCCACCTGTTTGACATTAATTGTAATTTGATTTTTGCGGCAAACGGTAAGTTTTATCAATTGAATTAATATTATTTCATAATTATAGCTATATTTATTTATTTTAGACTAAAATGAACTACGACGGTGTTCCACCAGCAAAGAAGAAGCGGCAGCAGCCAAATAAAAAGTGGACGGACGTGGAGGTGGAGTCAATACTTGATTTCCTCCAGCAGGAGGCTAGCTTTGAGGTTTGTTTTATTTGTTTAAATGTGTAGGTGTTCCCGTTAAATTAATTTTATTTATTTAGGCTCCAACTGCCCAATTTTTCTATAAAAAATTTATAGAAAAATATAAAGTGGATGCGACTTGGGATCTGGTGCGGTGGAAAGTGCGTCACTTGAAGTCCCAGTTCGCAAAAGCAAACGACTGGCTTTCTTCAACGGGTGCAGGTGTGATGGAAGCAGACGGCGGAAGTATCGATGGTAAGAGGAATTATAAACTTATATATTGATAATAATAATATAACCTAATTGAATTATTTCAGCGAAAGTACTAAAGCTCTGCCCGCATTACAACCGGTTGCGGGAAATTTTTGGCAAACGGGCAGGTGCAACCATTGAGCCTGTGGTAATATGCACAGATTTGGTGCCGGATATTTGGCCTTGCTCTCCATCCCCTGCATCCCAAGATGAAGTACTGCTGGAAATTGAAGTAAATCCCACAATTTCGGCAACGCTACCTCCCGAGGTACCTACTTCATCAAGTACTCCAAGAAGTATTCGGGTGGCACCGCAAAAGTCAGCCATCGGGCAGCTAACAATTTTGCAGCGGGAACGAATAGAGATTGAAGAGAAAGTGAAGCTGGAGGAAAGAAAATTTGAATTCGAAATACTTAAGTATGAAAATGAGGAAAAGAGGAACAGAGAAGATTTAGATTTAAAAAGATTAGAGTTGGAGATGAAGGAAAGAATAGCAAAGTATGAAATTGACAAAAAATATAAATAAAATAAAAATAATTAAAAATGTAAAGAAATAAATAAACATAAATAAATATAATCCTTTTTATGTAGTATGTACATATATTTAAAATATGATTTTATTATTTTATTTATGAAAATTGTTTACATCGGTATGTATGTATATAAATATCATGTTTTTTTGTTTTTCAGCATTAGTCAAACATCAGGTCATACAATGCTAGGCGTTTTAACTCCGCCTCTCTTATTCTTTCATTATTTTCATGGTGGGTAATTTCATCTACTTACTTCTCCGTCATAAAGCAAATCGCTAACATTTTCAAAATTTTCAGAGGTCGTTTGTAGTATGTTGTGCATTACACAACACACAAGAAACCACTTTGAACAAAAGTTATGGCTTGCGTTATTGTAAATAGAAGTCCGTAATTCTTTAAGGCTACCAAACCGTTCCTTGAGGAAGCCAAAACAATTTTCAATCCTCACACGGAATTTACTATGCCGTAAATTAAAAGCTTTACGTTTAGCAGATGTAAGTTGTTGGGAATTTATTCTAAATGGAGTAATGAGATTAGTTAGCAATGGATATGCAGAATCTCCTGCAAGCCATTCATCTCCAGAAAAAAATTAGATTTTTGAGTAAATAGCGCACTGGTACGAAACATACGCGCATCATGAACGCTTCCATAGTGACCTACTACAACGTGGCGTATTCGCATTCGGTAGTCATATACGACTTGCGCCTTTACTGAATATATACGACTTTTTGAAAAAAATACTGAATGATTAACCGAACGAAATACTCTTTTGGTGATTTTGTAAATGGTTTCTCCATCACCAACTCCAAATATTGTCGCCACTTTTCGAATTGCCGCATTTTCACCGGATGAGCCCAGACGATATAAAACTATGGCTAGCTGAAGATCAACCTGGTATTGTCTGATGGAATGCCAATTATTAAATTCTTTACTGTCACTGATACAAGAGAATAACAATCCGAACTGGTTTCGGTTCACTCGCAGCATTTGTCGAAAACGACCTTCATCGAACTCTTGAAGAACAGTCGATCTCCATTCCAAAGATTTGGGGACGTTCTGGTAACTGCCGCGATAACAGCAAAGAGTCACCAGAAGATCTTCATTTAGTTCATCCATTATGGGCCAAAAGTTGGAATAATCTGAAAATTTAAAGTTTTTAATTGTTTGTTGTTTTCTGAATAACTATATTACCTTGAATAATGTTATCAGCAGCACTTTCGATCAAATAGTTAACAATTTTTTTGATTTTCGCTAGTCCGTGGCATTTTTGCAAAATTTAATAGAATGTAAACAAATGCTTCTTCTTGCAGCTGAAAGTATTCACAATTATCACATTTCCTTTTCGTACATTTCCTACAATTAAACAATAGGAGGCGTTCTCGTGGTATTGCATATTTGGGTATAGGAAATTTTTACTTCTTGCAATCTTGCTACCGTGCTACATATAGAGAATCCCCCTATTGTTACATACATCCAATCAAATATTATAACTTTATATCAGTGGTTCATAACCATTTGGCTCGCGACCCAAAGAACGAATATATTTGAAGTACGCGAAATTTACAGCAAAATAATTAGTGACTACACTGGTGTTGTATTTTTGAGCAAAGATCATGTATACGTGGAGTTATGTTTATAGAAAGTGCACACCGCATGTCATGCTGAGGATCCAACCTACTCCTGTACTTATTCTTCATAACAGCAAGGCATGAAAATCCTGCTTCACATAAATAAGTAGTTGGGAAAGGTAGCAGGGCTTTTTCAGCTTCATTGCTCAGAATAGGCTTCCCAGATAATTATGCCCAAAATTTTGTGAGACTCGTTCTGGCAAATCTCTCTTTTAAAACTACATCACCTTGCATTTCGAGCAATTCTTCTTGTAATCCAGCTGAATCGTTTTCAACGCCCATTACATCTACTTCAAATGGATTTTTTACCCAACTGTATTTCACGATATGGACATTTTGTGGAATATATATTTCCATTTCGTTTTTAAGTTTTGTCAAATGTTCTAAAAAAATAGGCATGGTCACCATGAAAATACGGTTGCCATTAAGATTAAGATCTTCCAAAAACAAGTTTAATGTTGGAAACGCTGCCAATTGACATTGGCAATTTTTTTTTTCAAAGTTTTATTTTGTTTTTAAAAACAGTAATTTTTTCATAAATGTCTACTATTTCTATTTTAAGAGAAAGAACTCTAACTAGAATCTTTCCGCGGGATAGCCAGCGGATATCCGAATGGTATAATAAATTCTGGTGATCTGAACCCATTTCTTCGCACATCAGTCGAAATATGCGATAGTTCATAGCGCGTGCCTTTATGTAAATTATAATTTGTATTACGTCCTTTAACACCTGATGTAGATCTGGCTGCATATCACGTGTAGCCAATTTTCCTCGATGTAGAAAGCAGTGTATTAAAACAACGTCTGGATTTCGTTCCTTGACTTTGGCGCAAAACCCGATGCGACTTCCTATCATTGCCGGTGCTCGATCTGTACAGACTGCGAGCCAATTGTCCCACAGTAATTGGTGTTCCACAAAGAACTTGTCTATTAAAAGAAATATATCAGCCCCAGTTGTAGTTTTAGAGAGCTTTTCACAAAACAGGAACTCTTCATTGAAATTTTGAGGAGTTCTGTATCTTCAATATCAACTGATTCGTCGATTTGAATTGAAAATTTGATGGCTTTTTTGAGATCCGTTATTAATTGTTCTAAAATATCTAATGGCATTAAATCTATTCTCTTTTTCACAGTATTGTTTGAAATTGGCACCATTTCGCAATTTCATCTCCACAGACAGTTCTTGCCATGGCTATTGCAGCTGGTTTCATCAACTGCTAAGCAATACTATGGGGTTTTTTACATTGAGCTACTTTTAAAGCAACTTCGAAAGAAGTGTAGGTAGTTTTTTCTAACGAAACGGCGTAAGGGAGCACTTCTCCCCATTTCGTGGCACGGCGTGTAGTCGCCGAGCGAGAGCTCTCGAAATGGTCGCGCTGCTCTGACCAGGATCCTCGTTGGCTGTGTGCCCGCCGGTCATCACCTTTACAATTATTGTCGGCGAAAGGACAGATTGCCCCAGAGATCTTCGGCCAGGTCCCTTAAATAGCTCTCGGGCGTCTCTTACTCGTCTGCGGTGGTTACGGACATCGGGTTGGCGAGAGTCCGATCGGCTGCTCTCTGAGCGTGTTGGGGGCGCTGGATTGCCGACCGGATACCCGACAGAGGAGGTCTGAATACCGGTGGCTCAGTTCATGCATGCACATCTTCCACCGCCTGCTGGATGTCCTCGTCGCTCGAATCGATTTCCAGCACTTCTTCGTTAGGCACTGTCAGGGTACCCCTTGCTGCTTCCGCTGGTTGCCCGTGCCCTTCGTCTACCGCATTGTGTCCTTCCGACATGTCTGCCCGGCTTCTGGGAGTCTCCCACAGGTTAAGAAGACTGTGATGTCGTCCCTGACATTGCTCGCAGTTCCGCGGTGACGGACACTCGTTGGTTCCATGGCGCGGCCGTGCAGGAGGGCAGAACGCAGTCTCTCCTCTGGTTCCATGCGGCGCATCTTCTGGCAGAAAAGTAGGTTGTGGTTGTGCTTGCACACTGGGCACCTGTTTTACTCTCGGGCTACTCGGATCATTTTCGGATATTTTCTGAGAATAGAGAAATCGTTACGTTGGGTTGACTAGAGGTAATAGTACTAGTTTCACGATTGGGCGTGTAATTACGCCTCTTTTCGTACGTATGTCTACAACCCGTACGCGGCTATTTTTTCCTGAAAAAACCTTAACAACTCTGCCAAGTCGCCACTCGTTCGGGGGTAAGTTACCCTCTTTGATAACCACGAAGTCATCCACTTCGATATTTCGTTGGGGGTATTGCCACTTGACTCGCTTGGGTAGTTCTTTCAGATATTCCTCTTTCAACCGCTGGCAGAATCCTTGAAGAAGGAAACTTCATCTTTTGCCATCGGCTTATGATCGTCATCGGGTTTCCTCTAATCTCAGGTTCCTCAATCGCGATTAGCGGACTGTCGACCAGAAAATTTCCTGGCGTGAGGGGTTCTGTTAACTCGTGGTTGTCGGAAAGCGGACTAATAGATCTCGAATTCAGATAAGCTTGTATCTTGGCTAGCAACGTCGAGAGCTCCTCCATTAAGAATCGCATAGTGTTTCCTACCTTACGGAAGTGGGTTTTGAAGCTCTTTACACCTGCTTCCCACTATCGTCCCATGTGAGGAGCTCCCGGAGGTATGAAGTGTCAGGTTATTTCTTGATGTGCATATGATTGTGTGGTAAGGCGCGAGGCTTCGGTAACTAAGTTTTGGAGATCTTGCCTTAATGATTTGTTGGCTCCTACAAAGTTCGTCCCATTGTCCGAGTGCTACGGGGACAGCCTCGTCTTGCTATAAAACGGGAAAATGCCGCTAGAAACGCGGAAATCGATAAGTCACTGGTTGCCTCCAAATGTATTGCTTTCGTAGCAAAACAAACAAAAACGCAGACAAATCCCTTTGTTATCAGGCACGCCCTGCCGGTACAAATCTTAAGCTCGAACGGCCAAGTAAAATCCACGCCTGTATTGGTGAAGGCGAGATAAGTCCGATCGGTCAGGAGGTAATGATGCCATCAATTGCCCTCATGTCTTTTTTCTGTAAATGAGACAAACTTTACAATTATGAATCATGTTTTTTATCAAATTTTTCATTCGTACGATCCAATATTCGGATCTCAATGAGTTGATTTCACCCATGCAGAGAAATCAGATGTGAGAATCTGATGAGAATTCGGGAAAATTGGCAATCGGTCGGTAAAATTACAGGGTATCGTTCGTTGTAGGGTAGCCCAGCTAATGCAAGCCTCCCTCCAACTCTCATGATTCCGCTCTCATCGTGGAAGGGATTGAGAGTGCGGATGGAGCTTTTTGCGCTCACTGGATTTGACGTCACGAGTGCTTGATACTTGTGGCAACGCCAACACATCGATCAATCACGGATCTAAAATGCAACCCTGATCTAAGTTTGGATGGTATGGAGACACAAAATTCCTTCTTTCTCTTCGGATCTCGCAACGTGCAAACACATTTCTGGATGCTACGTAAATCTTTATAAACTAGTCATACATATATATATTTAAGGTTAAATATTAAATCGACCGTATTAGACGTAGAAAACAATAGTTTTATTTAACGAAGAGAGCGGATAGCATCCTAAAGATATTGGCCACTACCAAATACTCATTAGAGAAGCACTGTTTTTGCGTTAACGTAATAAGTAACAATTTTGCCTTTCGAGTTTCTACCGCTGTTATTTCTGACGTTCCTTGTCGTGGGGTTGATTTGTGTACCGGATGTGTCTTGTAGTAAATTTGAAAAATCCGTGCAATTATCCTCAGGGTACGAGAGAAGTCGGAGAATCGTCCTAAAATGTCCGCCCCTTGCAAAATGCGATCTGTATGGACTCCTTTTGCTCCAGCCCTGTCCCCACGGTCACCTCATCAGTTTTTTGGGGCCAGCCAAACGGCTTCTCCTTCAACCAACTCCAATTCTTGGGGAGATAAGCCACGGTTACCTAAATCTGCCGGGTTATCGCTTGAATCCACATTATTCCATCCTTTCACTCCGACGAGCTCCTCTATTTTGGCAACTCGATTCGCCACGAACGTGGTCCAGTAACAGGGGGGATTTCTTAGACAAGAGAGCTCAATGGTGGATTCAGTCCATTTGTAGATCACTGCCTGGCCCACGTCGAACTGTGGAAGTAAAACATTAATTGATTCTGCTAATAGGAGAGCTCCGCACAATTCTAATTGAGGTGGAGAGACTGTTTTCACTGGTGCCACTTTCGTTTTGCCTACAAGTAAATTTACGGGCCCGGTCTGTGTTTCGATCGCGAACTCTCACATACAGAGCAGCTGCTTATGCCTTCTCGGAGGCATCACAAAATCCATGAAATTCAATTTCATTCCAAGGGGTGAAATAGATCCACCTTGGGATTTTGATGTTCGAAATATACGTATAATTTTTAAGAAAATGTCCCCATCGCAAATACAACCCTCGAGGTAGAGTATCATCCCAATCTATCTTGGCTAACCAGATGTCCTGCATTAGAATTTTTGCCTCCACGACTATGGGGCCTAGACACCCGGCTGGGTCGAACAACTTGGCAACACACGATAAAGCCTCTCATTTGGTATAGCTTGGTCGAATGGGGATTTCTTGGACGCTTAAATGGAACATATCGCGCGCGGCATTCCACCGAATGCCCAACATCCTAGCTTCGCTCAGGTCATATATGTAACAAATGAGCTTTTGGCAAGGCTGCGAGGATGTCCTTGCAGTTCGACGTCCGTTTTCGGAGGGGAACCCGGCTTCCTTTAGTACTTCGATGAGTTTGTCGCGGGTGCGACTGGCGGTCTCACAATCATGAACTCCTGGCAGTACATCGTCAACGTACATAGATTGGGTTAAGACCCTAGAAGCCAACGGAAATTTCAGGTGAACATCTTCCGCCAATTGCAGAAGAGTTCTTATTGCTAAATAAGGGGCGCAGTTCACCCCAAACGTCACAGTTTGGAGTTCGTAGTCCACAAGCTCTTCTGCTTGTGATTCTCGAAAGAGAATTCTATGGTGCGGGGTATCATCGGGGTGCAGAAGGATCTGCCTATACATTTTCTCAATGTCTGCATTGAAAACGTATTTGAAAAACCGTCCTTTAAATAGCAGTGCGATAAGCTCAGCTTGAAGGACCGGCCTAGGATAGAGTGCATCATTCAAACTATTTCCATTCGAAGTTGGACTTGTCTTCTCATCATCGTCGCTTCGTTTCGCACGAATTGATGCGCTGCGATGGTTCGTGAATCCCCAAGACTTATGTTTTCATTAAATTCGTGCCGAAATGGTAATGCCACCACATACTTCTCTTGGTCATTCCTCGTAGGTGCCTTCGCATAATGTTGCTCGCCCAAAATATTTCTTTTTATGTTTTCCTTCATTATGTCTGGGTACAAGTCCGCACCGATAATAACATCGACCTGCTGGCTTCAGTGGAAATTAACGTCGGCTAATTTGATTGGGGGAAGTAAACCAAGATATGCTTGATCTATCGAAAACTGGGGTAGGTTTCCTGCCAGTTGGGGTAGAGTCAGGCCTCTTGCCTCAATTCTAATCTAGGGGTTGACAAGAGAGCATACGACAAAGTGGGCGATAAGGCTGTACCCAAAACAACGTTTTTGGCACTTGCGGCGAACAAAGCATTCACATTGCCGGAGGAGGAGGAGAACGATGCAACAAAGGATGGCAGCTCAAACAACTGAAAGTGCTCTTACAACTTTTCGGTAGATGGGAATGCGCTAGACAGTTCATACATAAATTATGTTTCCTAACTACCTTAAATCGATCATCTACCTTCAACGCATGCGAATGTTCTGGGTACAACCTGCAAGCTGATTGCGTCATTTAACTGTGATGGGCTGATATTTTCCTTTCGTGTGCCCCTGCTGATGCACGACTTGGTGCTGCCCTCGCGAACTTTGGATATCAGATACCATTTCCAAATTCTTGAACCTGCTCGAGAGGTAGTTGTCTGAATCTTTTCACCTCAGAATCTGAGCCTTGTAAACGATTCCCTGTTCCCATAAAGCTAAAGTAGTGTCCGACAATCTGCTCGAGACCAAAAAGACAAAAATTGCATCCCAGGTTTCAATTTCAATGCCATACATTTGCAAAACTGAGATGCAATTATTTACTGAATGCAGTCGATTTTTTATCTCGGTGCCGCGTTCGACTGTCACCATAGGCAAGTTGAGCATGATGTTCAACTGACTATTTACCATGACTCGTTTGTTTTGTATCTATCGGCGAGATTTTGCCACGCAATAGCAAAACCGTCATTGGTCAAGGTGCATTTCTGTACGATGTCCCTGCCTTCTCCACGAGTCTTTTGATTGAGGTGCTATAATTTTTCCACCGGACTTAGACGCGAATTATTTACGTAAATGGCGGTAAATAAGTCCCGAAAAGAGGGCCATGCCAATAATCCCCATAAAAAATTTCCGTATCGCACGGAGGAAGATTAACGTCTGAGCGCAGAGTTGGTTCTGGATCGCGGTTTGAGGGAATTACCGTTGAAGAGTTTTGCTGAACAAAGATCAGATTATTAGATTAGATGCTGTATACCAATACTGATGCCTACACTTTGCTAAATTCATGGCCGCGTTATTTGACTCGTCTTCAGACAAATCACGTGAGTGGCTATCAAAAGATTATTTTACTTTTGGCCATAAAGCTTTCAGTTCCTCTTTTTGAATTTCAAGAGAAAATATGGAATGACTTGCCCCTGGAGTTGTGTTATAGCTCTCCTCAAACTCCATAAGGGCACTACCGGCGCGTGAAAAATCGTTTGCGTGAGCCATTGTTAAAAAACTTTCTTTTATTTCTTTAAAAATTTAAGTACAAAGTGAACACTTTAAAAAATTCACAGGAAATAAAATTTAACACAAATCTTTTTGTTTTGTTACGTCTTACTGGGGGTCCCGGTGAGTGTACCGATGGTAAACGCCTTCAAGCGTTTTGCCTTGCTTCGTCACCTGGTGGATTATACCTCTTTTTCTGGTTGATCTCGGTTTCTCGTTTTTTTTGTGTTTTTTTTTTTTTGTGTTTTACCACTTAGATGTGAGACTGGTATTTTCGTCGTTCAACCAGTCCCACGAAATCCGCGAATATACGTGGTGAATTTCAAAGCCTTGCCTTTTGTGCAGCTTATAGCATCGGGGTTAATGCCGGTGCCGCCAAAAGTTCAACGTACCTCCTTATGACAGCTCGTTGGGGCTTTGGTAAGGCCCTTGCAGCACTTCGCGTTGACGATGACCTTAGCAATGTACTTTAATTGTCTTTCTTTTATTTTATTTTATTTATTATACATATTTTTTTTTTTTTGAATAGCGCGTTTTATTTGTTGGCCCTCGTAGCCAGCGCTTACTGCCCTACTTTTAGGGGCTTTCACACAAATCACTTCGTTGCCCTGCTATTCAGGGACTCTCACTGCCTTTTCGGCTCTTTGATAAATTTTAGCGCGTTTTATTTGTTGGCTCTCGTGGCCTACGCTCACTGCCCTACCTTTACGGACTTTCACACAAATCACTTTGTAGCCCTGCTATTCACTACCCTTCTTGTAGGGTTTTCCACTTTTTGTTTGTTTTTTTTCACTTTAACACAGCGCCTTTTATTTCGTGGCACGTTGTGCCGGCGCCCACTACCCTAGTTGTAGGGTTTTTCACTTTTTTTTGTGTTTTCTCTTTAACACAGCAACTTTTATTTCATGGCACGTTGTCCCGGCGGTCACTACCCTACTTGTAGGGATTTTCATTTTTTTGTTTTTTTTTTTGTTTTACACACTTCCCTACCCAGTGACTTAAACTGGTGTCCACCGGAGTGATTGCTTCTATAGCGGTTTATCACCGCTATCTAGCGGTCTGCTAGGTCTTCCCGTTGTGCTACTGGAGAAATGCTGAGCGCCTCCGCTGAAACAGATTTTGGGGTTATCAATTATGATACTCACCAGGTTTTCGTTTTTTGTTGCTTCTGCTGCTGCCGCTGGGAGGACGCCTTCCTTGTTGGGTTTCCTGCTAGCGTTTGGGAGTCGCGTATTTAGCTTTTGGTGAGCGATCACCGCGAATATCTTGCAGAATAAACAAACATAATTTGCAAAAGAAAGTGATCGTTCACAATAAGCTTTGCTTTTAAAACTTGCAAGTGGGACTTGGCGAGAGGTGATAAAATCATAAAAAATTGAAAAAGAATAATTATTGTGTGCACACACACACAGATAAAATAGAAGAGAAATTCTGTTTAAAATTTAAATCGCCGTTTATTTGCTGGAAAAAACCTGGAAATATGCATACGCACGAGAAGATTGTCACTCATTTGAGTGTCGCTGTTATAAAAGTAAAGACGTTTTGCTGGTCGCCGGTCGCTTTTATAGCACCACTTCTGACAACGGGTTCAGCTAACAGGGCTCGTGCCAAAGCAAAGCAAGTAACGAGTCCTGTCAGCGAGTAGCTTACAGCGACATCTCGTTGTAACAGTTTTCTCTTGTGAATAATTGCAGACCTTAACACCCTCTTTATCGAGAGTAAAAGCAATTATAACGAACCCACCATTTCGACCAGGGAAAACAGCTTACCTACATATATGAAATTAATATTTACATTTTCTTGTTTAAATCATAACTTGACCTTAACTATTATTTCTCTTCGATATTTACATAGTAATTGCACGATTCGAATTAAAATTGTTTGGAATTTGATACTAAATATTGTGTATACATGTAAAAAGAATGTTCTGTGCAACGCAATGTTCTTTAAAGCATCATGATGCGTCAATACGCTACACAAGCAAAGCAAAGCATCATGAAAGCCGATAAGTGCATGTAAAGAATTGCTGTAAATTGCGAAAATTAAACAATAAAGAATACATGTGAAGTGAGCACTAGTGCGCTGTAGTGTTACGTTGCATACCGACGTGCCAGAGAATGCCCAATCTACTGACACTGAAAATGGGTCACATCCTCAAATTTTACTATCGGTAAATTTCCTTTCTTTAGATGGTTGATAAAAATATTTGCATGTATTAATGCATTATTTGCATGAATTTCTGTATGTGCATATGTTGTTAATGAAACTATTTCTGGGGCAGCTAGTAGTTGTCCACCAACTAAAATATTCAAAGTATTTATTTGCTTTACGACAAGAAATGAGCGTTGGGATTAAATGAGAAGTGGAATGTGGTAGGGCCTACAGAATTGAAATTAGAGCAGAAAGTCGAGAAGTGGAATTCGTTAGGTTTTTGATTGTTGTTGTTGTTTTTGGGAAATGTTGCTGAAGCTACAGTCTTTGGTCGGACATAAATCTGGGTCGTTCCGATGTGTAGACCCGACTATCTTATGAACGTGTTGGTGTTCCTGTTTTTGTTGTTGTAGGAACTAGATACACCCTGTAAAGAGTCGTGGTCGTGGATCTCGTCCTTTATTTCAAGGAAATGCCTTATGATGTGATTGGGAGGTGGCTCGTCAGCAAGAAGATGCCTAATTGGGTGCCCCAGACGTTGACAGCCAGCAAGGAACTGCTTGCTGAACATAAAGTTGTATTCGTTAAGCGAAGCATGCATGTCTCTCCGTGACATTTCGTCACAGTTTGGAGTGCAGCATTCTAGCAGGTGTGCAGCTTCACTAGTTCCTGGCGACCACACTCGCGCAGCATATTTTATTACCAGCCATCCAATCGGCTCGTATGTTGCCAACAACGATTCTTTGTCTTTGCCCAAGTGCAGCCGGCGAGCGACTTGAGGACATTGTTGCGGCTCTGTACCGCGATTGCGGTAGTGTACGCAGAGAAGGAGAGCAGGCTGTCAAAATTCTTGAGTGATTAACCGTCGGAATAGCGGTGCCATCGACATGAATTTTAACATCCAGCCTGACCTTTTCCGTCCAGGTGGTAGAGTCGCATGGGACTTTGTAGGGGACAACGCCAGGAATCTGCCTGTGAAGAAACGGCAGGGTCGGAAAATATCCGTTCACTTTCGAACACAGGTCATGAATTACATTGCCGGTAGACATTATCGAGCAATCATCGGCTTATGAGACTATGGTGACTCCCTCTGGCCGTTGATGGAGCTTGGAGATATAGTGGTATTTAGTGCTGTTGTTGTACTGTGCACTTTCCGGAAGCCATGCTAATGCTTAGCCGAGCACAGCTGGTGTGTGTAGTACGGGAGGATTAGGGTCTCAAGGGTCTTTATCACTGGCGACAGCAGAGAAATCGGCCGATAGGACTCACCCTGGTCGACCGGTTTACCTAGTTTACCAGTGGGACTACTCCCCCAACATTTCAAATGTCGGGAATGATGAGGGTGGCCATAGCCAAATCAGCGCGCTTAGCCCATCAGGACCAATGGCCTTAGAGGATTTCGACTTCCCGTAAGCCTCCTTCAACTCGCCGCAAGTGAAAGTAAGAGTTTCGCTAGTTTGCGAAATCTCCTGATTACCTTCCGTTTGGTCCTATTCACCGAAGGACCCGCTTCGTCAGTTCGGATAAGGACTTCACGGTGGAGCAGAGCTTATAAACACCCAACACCGGGTTACAAAACTTAAGATGCTTCTCCCACTTGCTCCGCTTCTTCTGGTCTACCATCCTCCGAACCCTTGGCAGGAAGAAAATAGCCGCAGCAGGCATGCCACCTTACGGAAATTTTGCTCGCCAACATCGGTCGGATTGGAAAAGCTCTGATGGCATTCTCAGTAGAATCCGCGAACCTGACCCAATCAGCCTTTTTGAAGGTTCGGTGGTCCGCGGAGACAAGGTCAGCAGGCCTGTCGATCGAGATGATTATGGGTAGGTGGACTGATGCAGGCGATAGCATAGGCTCTGCTATATATCAGACCTGCGCTAGTTATTGTTTGGTTAGGTGAGCAGCTGCAAATTTTAAGCTGCAAGGCTTAAATCCCAGAGATCGTGATGCGTATTGAAGTCACCTACTACCAACCTCCACTCCAGATCTCTAAAAGCAATGATCAACAAACAGATATCTGCGCGCAATGCAACCATAAATCTCGGTCATCACGTACTGCCACTGAGGAGGTCATTGGTTTCCAGCGAGTCCGAAAGAACGACTAGTACGATGAAGAATGCTACGCCGCCATGGAAAAGAAATATGCTATCAACGTAACCACGCTGCGGTCGGGCGCAACGCGAGCTATGCGAAAGAGATCGGGAGTTGAAGAAGGGAACGAGGCGCCCGAAAGTTCTTTTAGAAAGTTTCGAGACCGGAGAAATTTCCTGATGACCGACATCCAGAGTAGAATCACGCTGCTTCATGGTAGTGGCGCGGAAAACCTCGAAGATAATGACCCTGAACCTCCAATTTCCGTTACGAATCGCGAGCGGCAGTAGCGCGGCTAAAGAATAATAAGGTTGCTGGTGCTGACAGCTTGTTGGAATTTAAGTATGCCCAGCCCAATATACAAAGAGAGCGATCCTGCCATATGCGCCAACTACCACGGGATCAGTCTCCTTAGCACTGCATATAAGGTTCTGTCGAGCGTATTGTGTGAACACAATACGCGGCAACCATCGACTAAATATTCACGATACGTCTAATATTGGAAAATAGCCTAAAAAAAGGATGTACACACATCATAAAATTGTCGACTCTTCAAATCCGCTTTCGACAGCACGAGAATAAGTTGCCTATTTGCCGCAATTTCCTGTCAGAGTCGGGAAGGGCTTCTCTGAGTCGTTTGAAACCACACGAGGTTTCAGACAGGCTGACTCTCTTTCGTGCGACTTCTTTAACCTTATATTAGAAAAGATCTGCAGAATTTAACCGTTCAGACCTCATATTTTATAACTTCTGCCGTATGCTGATGATATCGATATCATTGGTCTCAACAACTTTGGCGTTACTTCTGCTCAAAACTGGTTAAAGAAGCGAAGCGAATAGGTTTGGAGGTCAACAGTTGAGAATTACAATTCCGAAAAACTGTAGGACTTTGTTTAACTGGGTGATTGGCATTAACGCCAACAATAATGGCAGCCTAGAAATCCAACGTATAATCTATGTTGCCAACAAGTCCGTAGGCAACTACGCAGTAAAGGCCTCTCTCGACGAACCAACACCACACTCTATAAGCCTCTCATTATGCCCGTGCTTATGTATGGCGTTGAAGCATGGACACTGTCAGCGTTGGATGAGACGGCCCTTGGAATATTCGAAAGAAAGATTCTCCGAAAGGTTGATGAACCTCTACGTCTTTGCGACGTCGAATACCGCAGACGAGGGAACGATGAGCTGTATGAGCTTTACCGCGACAAAGACATAGTCCAGCGAATTAAAATACAGCGGCTACGGTGGCTGGGACATGTCGTGCGAATGGACGAAAATGCCCCATTTATATTAATAATATTAGGTGGTACATTTTCTAGGGCTTTAAATTCAATTCTTATATTAATAGGTCCAGTTTTAACACGTTCATTTTCATGTGATACATCTAAAAAAAAATTATTGGAGCAAGTGTATTAAATTCAATTCGTGATAATACTGGTAGCGGATCCCGTGAATAATAATTTTTTTTAGGCCTTCCATACATATCATATAGTAAGGCAAGGCGATTAATTTCGAATTTAGGATTTAGATCATCTTCGATAAATCACAATGTGTAAAAGCATTATCTTTTTGAAAAGCTAAAAGCAGAAAACGTGGTCTTTCATTTTCGTTCGCTAGTTTAACATTCCATAAACATAAAATAGTTGTACCCCGTTGCAATGAAGGAGTATTGTACATATCCCAACTTTGCAAAGACATATTTAATAGTTGAGGTTTATTAATTGTTTTGAATAATTATAGTTTATTTGCATCCGAAATTTGAATATGTGGATCTTTCCAAGTAATATTCAATAGTTCATTGTCGTCGGCATTTTCAAGAACATTATCATAATTTTTAGAACGTAATAAAATCAATTCATATTTGGAATTGACTAAAATTTTACTAAAGTCTTCAGCAAATCCAAGTAAAACTTTTTTAATGGTACGCAAAAGTTGCTAGCAAGTTCAAGTTTTGTAGTGATCCGATCCCTTCTTAATTTATTTTGTGCTAAACTTTCAGATGGGCTTGTTTATACCTGTTGCAATATCCAATTGGCGTGAACGATCCTTTCCTACGCCATTTAGTTCATGTCGAATTTCATCAAATAAATAGTTTATACAATTGTTTTTAAGTTTAGTACCGAGAGACACAGTGATGTTTTTTTTGCAAATCCTTCTATGTATTGTATAATCTACCTTCGCCTGGTAATATATATAAATCTCGGTTTTGAATGGCTATACGTATTTCATAATTATGTTCAAGTGAATGTAAATATGGTGAATAGGTATGAAACTCCTCTTTGGTAACTCCACTATCAAATAGTAATGGCTTTTCCAAAACAATAATTACATGTGACATTGTTTGTTCTTTTTTCGTTATTATAGCTTTATTTTAATTTAAATCCTAAACTAACTATGTTAAAATTCTTTGTTTTCTTTAGTTATTATATTTTTTTTCGCTTTTTCGTATATATTTTATTTAGGCTTTAGAATTTAAGTTCTTTTCCTTGCGGCGTGTTTCTGGTGTTGTTATCGATGATGACGATGACGAAGTGAATGACGAGTCGTTACATAACCTACTTTTATTGAATGTAATCATTCTTTTAAAGGTTTAAAATGTAATCTTACAGTTATCTTTTCACCACGAAAATTTATTAGATCAACAATTTTTAGAACAATAGTTTTTATTTGATTGGATTTACTGGTAAATAGATTACGTTAGTAGGAGATTCTGTTATTTTATATCATGGACTAATGGTAAGTGGAAACTGATGTAATGTATGTGCCGTTATGTTGTTTATATTTGATCCGCTCACTATTTGCAGCCCATAACTATTGCATTATTTTTTGTAATATCTATTGTTGAATCAGAAGAATGGCGAATTCCAGATTTCAATACTATGTTAGTAAAACCTAATAATTGTCTGAGTGAACGATCCTTATCAAAATAAGTTATATCGCTTGAATTTTGAATTTCTGTTTCTAATGTACTAGAATTAGGTTCAATATTTATATTTATAGTTTCTTGATTATTTAATTTTCTAGTGTAGGAGTCCCTATTATGCTTTCACCAATATGAAATGTGGAGTGCAATGGCGTATGCCACTAAAGTCAGCATCGTCTGTACGCCAGTAGGTCCAGCTGCAAGTGACCGTCTGTCTTGAAGCAAGCGGCTCGCTCTATAAATGTGCCGCGAAAACACAAAAAAACACTGCTGCCAGGGTGGTTGTTGTTCTCGAAAGAGCACGGGCTGACGTCACCGCCATCCAAGAAATGAAATGGACGAGGAACGTTAAAAAAGCTATTGGGCCTTGCGATTTCTACTACAGCTGTCATGTAAAGAATTGCATGTTCATTTTTGTTTTGTAGTGTGTGAGAAATTTCGTGGCCAAGGACAGTCGTTTACTCAAGTGGACGCGCGTCCCGCCGCAATTCGCATCAACGCGAGATTCTTTAACATCTCGCAAAATTTAGGCCGCTCCCGAGAAGAGGAAGATGAAGTGAAATTCCGCTAATGGACAGAGACTGATCGACTTTGCCGGGGCTCGAAACATGGTAATCTGTAGCACCAGGTTTATGCACAAGAAAAATCGCCACTCCACGTGTTTGTCTCCAGAGTGAAAAACGCGAAACCAAATCGATCATATTGCAATAGACGGAATTCTTGCTTCCAGTGTATTAGACGCACCTACACTCGAATATCGACTCGGATCATCATCTTATCACAGCCAAGATGCGCATACGCCTTAGCACAGCAAAAAACTTGTGTATTATACAATACACAAGGAAAGCTCGACGACGGAAAGCTGCAATCGCAAAAGACAACAACGAACTTCCGAGCTGTATGGGAACACTACTGGGAGTTGAGAAGGGAAGGGAGACGTATTGTTTGCAGGAAGAATAGAGAGGCTAGCTGACAGGAGAAGCACCAGAGAATTTTACCAAAAGGGGCGGCGACTTGCGGAATGTTTTGAAACCGGGGGATATTCCTGTAAGAACAAGAACGGCGACATGGTGGCTGATGTCCAAAGTACACTAAAATTATGTATGAAGGCAACATTTCTTCACTTCGCCAAACGGGGACAGCGAAGGCGTCGCCAGAAGAGATGAAGATCCCGAACCCCGAATAACTGATGACGGCATTAATATCCCGTCACCCGAGTTCGATGAAGTTCGTAGCAAAGACGTAGCAAAGCCGCTAGAGCTGATGGGTTATCAGCTCAGATATTCAAGCATGGTGATGAAGAGCTGGCACGGTGTATGCGCCATCTCATTTCCTGAATATGGTCGAATGCATTCCCGCCGATTGGAATTTAAGTGTGCTCTGACCAATTCACAAAAAGGCAATCCTGCAATATGCGCCAACTACCACGGGATCACCCTCCATAACATTTCATACTAGGTTCTATTTAGCGTATTTTGTGAAACACTGAAGCGAACCATCAACGAACTGATTGGCCCTTATCTGTGTCGATTTAGACCTGGTAAATCTAGATCCGTGAGAAGAAGATCGACACACACCATATATTTGTCGACTTTAAATCAGCTTTCGACAGCACGAGAAAAGTTACCGCGATGTCTGAATTTGGTATCCCTGCTACACTAATACGGCTACGTAAAATGAGACTGAGCAACAACATCAGCTCAGTTAGAATTGGAAAGACCTTCCGAGCCGTTTGATACCAAACGAGGTTTCCCCTGTCATGTGATTTTTTTAACGTTATGTTGGAAAAGATTATTCCAGCTGCAGAATTAAACCGATCAGGTAGCATCTTTTATTAGAGTGTGCAACGACTCGCGTTTGCCAATGGCATCGACAACGGCGCCGTTGGTTCTGCCTTTGGCAAGCTGGATAAAGAAGCGAAGCGAATAGGTCTGGAGGTGAACGATGGCAATATGACGTATCTCCTGACATCAAATAAATAGTAACCGTCAGACGATGGAACGATGAGTTATATGAGCTTTATAACGACAGTGCCATAATACAGAGAATTAAGATTCAGTGGCTACGTTAACTAACTAGGCCATGTTGTATGTGTGGCATAAAATGCTCCTTCAACGCGATATCCGCTGGTGGTGGTAGAGGAAGGTCCCTCACCTGTTAATTAATTATTTTCAATATCAACATTTCGTAAAATTGTTAATTGATATTGAAGTCGAATATATAGAAACTATAACAGTTTTTGGGATATTCCAAAAAAAGTGAGTACTAAATTTCCATTACATGCAGACATTGTTAGCCGATTAGAAAATTTGTATGACACTAATTTAAAGCCAATTTCCTATGAAAACAGCAAACAAAATGTTTCAGTCAAACAGTGTAATTTTTAACAAGCCCAACATTATACTATACGAAGGGTTTTCCGATTTCTATTAAATTCTGCACATTTTCCAACAATATTTGAGTACTATTATCATTTTATTCGTTTAGAAATTGTGGAAAACACAGCAAGCTCGTATAATAATCGATGCGTTCCCGATTCGGTTATCCAAACGAAAACGGGATTTTAAATGGCCGAATGCGTTCTCTGCCGCCCTTTTTCATTTTGATGGTTTGTAGTTGAACAATTTTTGGTCCTCTGTCAAGGCCGTAGAAAAGGGTTCAGTATGGTTTCATTAAATCTAAATGCAGAATCCCCCAAAACACCGATGCCACCTATGCTTTTCTTATATGCCGCCATTATGTCGTTCTCATTCAACAGGGAGGAATTATATTTTGAAACCGTTCAGAATCTACTCTGTACTCTCCAGCGGAACCAAGAGCAAACAAAACAATTGCTACAAGTTTTTGCAATGAAATTCTCATGCGCAAGGTTGTATCGGCTTTCTTTAAATTCCCGAGGAAGCCACAGAGTGCGTCCAAACTGGAGCATTGCAGTTGCAATTGACCTCCCAAACACAAGATTGCCGATTCTATAATAGACGTATTATCCATTGTTCAATTTCATTTACCTGCTTCCAAAACGCCCTTTGTGTTGCATTCTCTTGTCATGCTGCAGGGAGCAATAGCTGGTGGCTCCTTAATCTTTGTAGAATTAGCAAGTTATCCTTCTATTTTCTGTACAAAGCTAGGTTACAATCGAAACTCGTTTGTATTCGCTATCAAATTTCAATATATCAATTATAAACTAAAAAACCGTTTTAAAGATAATTTTGTCTTCATGTTTGACCGAATTTTTCACAAGCACAATCAAAACACTCAGCTGTCAAATAATAATTTTGTAATCTAAATTATATGTGTGGGAACATCAAACTCTATGACATAAGTTATGTTCGATGAACAAAAATTATGAATAATTATTACAAATTATCACATATAGGCGTTCGATTACGACAAAAAATTATCATCAACCAAAAAATGAGAGAGCAAACTGTCAGTTCGTTGCAAGAGAGCCGCTGATTTTGTGTTGGAGAAATTTGGCCAGCCAAAATTATCCATCACGAAAACATATGTTCGAAAACATATGATTGCAATTGTAAACAAAGAAATTTACATTTTGTGAAATCCGGTGTTTTGTAAAATTTGGATCTTATAATATTAAACTATAAAATGGAAAATATAACAACCAAAAACGTGAGTATATAAAGTATTTATGTGTATATGTATATGGTAATTTAATACAATATATTATTTTGTAGGTTGTACTTGAACGGAAGGACCGACTCCAAGAAAGCTATGAACCACAGTTTCCTGCGGCATCACATGGTAGCAAGCCACTACCATATTCGGAGTTTGCGCAGCTGAAAGGTATATATATTGAATTAACGATTTAGGTATTCATATATCAATTACATCAATGCTTTTGGTGTTAGGTACAAGCATCGGCGTAGAGGGTGTGCAGAGCATTATTTTAAATGCAATCGCAGTATTAAATGATTCCTCTTCTTCGGAAAGTGACGATGAAGAAGACATCATTATATGTGAACGACTACGACACAGTGATAACATTTATTTAAAAAATGCTGCACTACTAATTACCAAAAACAAGCGTAATTGTGTAAAGCATTATTTTGAACGAATTGTTCCAACCTACTTTGAAAATGAATTTAGGCGTCACTTTAGAATATCGAGGAGCCTTTTCGAAAGCTTAAGTGAACTGTTATGTCAAAGCGAATATTACCAAAATTTATGTCCTGGCAAAAGAAATTCAGAAAAATTGTATTTGCTGGTATTTTTGTGGTTCGCTGGGCACGAATCATGTAGTTATCGAGACCTAGCCGATCGCTTCGACTTGTCCTTGTCCACTATTTCCTTAATTATAAAAAGAGTTTCGATGTTTCTGAGCGCTATGAGTCCACAAATAATAAAATGGCCAAATTCTTCTGAAAAAGAAGAATCAAGCATATTCTTCGACAGGAAATGCTTCTTCAGTTAAGTAATAGGTACTTATATAGGTAATTAATTATTTAAAAAAATTACTTAACTATTTTATTCGCACTATTTAGGATGTATTGACGGAACACATGTAGTGATAGATCCACCGCCTAGAGGAAAAGACGACTATATTGATAGAAAAGGAAGAACATCCATATGTTTGCAAGGTATATGTAATGAGAAGAAAAAATTCATAAACATTTTTGTTGGATACCCAGGCTCCTGTCACGATAGTTGGGTACTTAAAAACTCTCCAATATATCAAAAACTACCATCGTATTGCGAAGGTAACATATGGTAGTTCTTATTGTACTACATATTTATAATTAATTAATTTTTCAGACTACTATTTATTAGGCGACTCAGCATATCCATGTAGCAGATTTTTAGTAGCTCCGTACAGGAACAATGGACACCTAACGAGAAAGCAAATGTTCTTCAATAAAAAGCTGAGTTCTGGTCGTGTGGTCATAGAGCATACCTTTGGCTTATTGAAGCAAAGATTTAGACAATTGTACCACTGTAAACTTGGGGGCATGGGAAAAATTTGTAATTTTATAAGAGCTTGTTGCGTTCTGCACAATATAACAAAAGAAGACGACATTAATTTTGGTTCTGAAATCATACCGGAAATTAATGAGAATGAGTATAATGAACCTGGAGGAATTTCAAGCGGAAATGCTGTTAGAAATTCAATTTGTGATGACATAATAAGGCGGTACAATTTGATATTAAATTAATTTCGAATTGCGTAATGTCACGCTAGCGCATATTTTTACTTACATATATCTTTAAATCTCTACCATCTATGCAAATAAAGCAAAATCTTTTTAAAATCTTTGGTTTTTCATTTTATTTCTTAACATTTTGTCATACAAATATTACGTCACTGCAGATTGGAAATGCCCGTATGCTCCCATTTTTTTAACAAATTTATTAGATTTTCTAACAGGTCCAGCTTCCTATTTTCCAACTGTTCCTTTCTCTTAGCTCGCTCTTCCTTCTTCTTAAAACTCTTCTCTAACATCTCCTGCAGACGTAAATCGTTCTCCTGCTTCTTCCTCTCATGCTCCTCTGACATATCTAAAAATTTTTCCATCGAAGTCTTCCTTCTTTTTGACGTCGACGCTGTATAGCTAAGATTATCTGTTAAAAATAAAAATTATTAAATAATTGTTTCATTAAAAACTAATTGTAGCTTCGTAATACCGTTAACAGATAGTGACGAACATGCAGACTCCACACCATCCGAATTCCGTAGATCTTCAACAGGTTGCGCCTCCGTCTCGCTATCTAGGACTACTTCTGGGTGAATAGCCTTCTTGCTTTTTAGCAAATCATCAAGTTCACTACCAAAATATGTATTGATGCTTTACAGAACTACCCATATAATTAACATTAAAACTATACAAATAACTTACCTGTAGTATGGGCAGTTAAGTCTGCTCCGACCGGTCAAAGTGTTATTAAGTTTCGTCCTCTTGTAATGACGTTCCAAACTAAAAAATTTCGCCTCTACTTGTATGGCGCTAAACATATGTCCCTTTTCGCAGAGATCCTCGCTGATGCGTGCCCACATTTGTTTTTTCGTTTTTAAATTTACCGACTTTCCAATTTTGGGTCGCAATTCCTTATACCGCGATAGTAAAAACCTAACGGGTGCATCAAGCCAAAGGTTTTTTTCCCCTTCGGTACCAAAATTGATTTCTTCTGAAGATTCTAACAACTGTGCGCTGTTTTCGCCAGCTTCTCCAACGGCACTCTTTGTAGCATCAGATGCAGCTAGATTGTCATCTTCTTCAGCCTGGGAAAATACAATTTCTTCATAGTCTTCAGCTCCAGCGTATTGCTCCGCTACTTGAGCACGATATTCTTCATCTATAAAAAAGAGTTTTAAACCAAATTGCTATTTTACATAGCTTGTTCCAGTACTCCAGGAACTGTTTGAATACTTACCAATTGCGACTTTCTGGAATGTTCCTGGTGAACATTTGAGGTCCAACTTCCTTTTTCCTTCCATTGCAGTATTTTTAACTATTTTTAAACTATGTGAACCACGCACAAATTTGTAAATAAACTCAGCTGATTTGTCTTCTTCTATCGGTTTTTGATGGTGATGGCAAATTTTCTGTTCGATGAAATTTTTTGTTTTTCATCTCTTTGTTAGAGGATTTCCACTTACGCTCTTTATTTGGTTTGCTGCCTGGTGATGGATAATTTTTTCATCGAACAGAACTATAATTTAAAGCTTAATTGCCTCAGCTTATTAAATTGTTTGATCATAGTTAAGCGCAATGAAGGCAAAAAATAAATTTGAATGAGGAATGAGTAAAAAGAAAGTAAAGAAAAAAGGAAATTGTGTGCCAAAAACTGTTTCGTCGACTGTTAGAATGATTAGATTGATGCTGTTGCAATTGCACAAACATTTTAGATACAAATTTGAAAAAAAAAAACATCACGGATTGTTATACCAGGAGTTAGTCGAGCGCCAAAAATTATAGGATTGCCTCCATTAATTCCAATTTTAACAGAACTAAGCGCTTGGAGGTTTGGCTGGTGGCGGAAGTGCTATTGTTAAAGCTTTACATGATTTAAAAAATGCAAAGGAACAACTAGTAGAAGCTTTATAACAAATATATTGAATATCCTGTTATGGGAAATAGTAGGTTCCTTAAACCATATAAAAAGGCTATAGTCTCTACTATAAACGAAGCGCTTTTAAGAAATCCACCCAATCGTCCGCTAACTGATATCGACTTGAATAAATATGGTAAGCAACTAAAATATTTTAGAAGTGTTTTTATGCGTGATTCTTTACCAACAAACCCATTAACGCATGAATGCAGAATAGTTAATATAGACGGTAGCATCCTATAAAAATCGAATTAATAAATTACATTGGAAAAAAAGTAAACGGAAAAACGTAACAAAAGTAATTATCCGGCGGGAAATACGGTGAACCGGAATACTTCGCGGTTGCATTTGCATACGTGAGTGTATATGAGTATACATATTATGGCGGTTAGAAAATTATTTAGGCTACCGTCCTAAACATGCCGGCCCTCATGCGGTGAGCAAAATCCTGCGAGAGAACATCCTCCAACTTCCCGTTCACACCACATCACCTGTTTAATCAAAAAATGTTTTTTTTTGTTTCCAATTCTGCGCTTATTATTTCCTTGAGCTCCGTGTTCCTCTCTTGACATTAAAAAAGAAACATACATTAAATAAGAACATATGTGGGTTTTGTTTTTTTTCTTTTCGCAACTTTAGTGCACTTTATTAGTGTTCTATATACATAAATCTAAGCATGTTTATACAATTAATGAATTCATTTTTGTAGGGCTCTTTTTCGCATGTATGTCGACGCCCAACGCCAGTCGCACCGGAGCCGCGACGTAGAACTCTGGTTCGGCCAACCGCATGAGTCGGAACGGAACCTCGACCTTGGGGTCCACGATGACTTACGCCGTTACATTTCCCGCGACGCCGTGTCTCCCCCTTATCACTAGTGAGCATGTCGCCCCACGACCCGCATTGATTTACTCGAGTCTGAGCGTTCGCGCCAATTCGCCAGATATCAGGGTGCAGGGCGCGCACAGCTCCACTAAGGCCCGCACTAAATGCTGGCGGCCGCCTGCTTCTATTTTGACTACTCCCATTGGGGAAGTAGAGGAATTTTCGCAGGAGGGCAGCAAGACCAATTTCGTTATTGGTCTGCTGATTTGCCCCTTTGTAGTATAGATGTCGACGACGCGTACCCGATTATCAGAGCCTGGGTATAGGTTGATGACTCTTTCCAGTCTCCACGTATTAGACGGTAGATTGTCCTCGTTTATGACCACAAGATCTGCTATTTTTACGTTAGTTTGTGGATGTTTCCATTTTATGAGTTTTTGAACTTCCAGCAGATATTCAGCCTTCCATTCATTCGAAGAAGGGCTTAACGGACGAGAGTTGAGGCAAAACTCGATTCGACACAAAAGAGTTGTGAACTCTTCGAATGTGTAACTAAGACCGGAAGCAATCTTCTTAAAATGGGTTTTAAAACTTTTTACCTCTGTTTCCCACAATCCGCCTATGTGAGGCGCTGCAGTGGGTAAGAAATGCCATGTAACTATCTGGTGGCAATACTTATTCAATGTATGATTTCGCGCTTCAGAAGCTCCGACAAAGTTGGTGCCATTGTCGGAGTAAACATTTTTTGGGCATCCTCTCCTAGCTATGAACCTAGTAAATGCTGCCAAAAGAGATGCCGTGCTAAGGTCATTGGTGGCTTCCAAATGTATAGCCTTAGTGGCGAAACACATAAACAGGCAAACGTAACCCTTTGAGATGCGACAACCTCTGCCGCGGAAATTTTTAATATCGAAAGATCCTGCGAAAACTACACCTGTATTTGTAAACGCACGCGAATATGTGGTGCGATCCTGAGGGAGGACTCCCATAAGCTGGTGTTGGTTGGTTTTCTGGGGATTGTGCAGACTTCACAATTATGGATCACGGACCTTACGATATTTTTGACTCGGCGAATCCAATATTGCGTTCGAATTTGACGCAGCATTAGTTAATTTTCGCCATGCAGGGAGATTTCATGGATAAATTGGACAACAAGACGGGCCAATCGGCAATTATAAGGAAGGATGTTTGGGTGACGCTCGTTGTACGCTAAATCTAGCGATGTGCCAAGACCTCCCGTCCCCATAATCTCATTTTTATCTAAAAAAAAAAGGGTTAAGGCGCAGCACTTCGCTTTTTCCATCGGTAAGTTTTTGAGACTTCAGTTTAGAATGTTCATCACTATCGTATTGCTGCTGGTAAAAAAAATTTCACGCTCGTTGTCGTTGTTAATAGTGTCCTCATCGCCAGGTAAAAATCACAGATAATTCCGAACGTAAGAGTCTTTACCTCATATAGGCTCGTGAATTCGTTCGGATTTGCCCGAAAGACAATGCGCAGATATTTCGACAGATTATCGTTTAACCAAATTTGTCTGTACATTTTTTCGATGTCACTGTTGAAGACATATCTGTATAACCTCAAGCGTAGGATCAGTATTGGAAGATCTGCTTGTAGTACTGGACCTGGTAGAAGGACGTCATTCAAACTCGTCCCATTAGAGGTTGCACTTGAGGCATTGAAAACCACACGAACTTTAGTTGAGGTACTTTCCGCCTTTGTAACGGCATGTATTCTAGTATCTCATATTCTGCTAATACCATAATATACTCTTTTTGCAGGACGGAATCCTTGGCTATCCGTGTCTCCTTCCGGAAGAATTGAGAGCAGGATTTTTTAAGAGAAGGACCTAGGAGTATGATTACTGGAAATTCCTGTCGGAGTGGTAACGAGACTATGTATTTTCCCTCATTAGTTCTTATGGTAGTCTTTTTATAAAGCTCTTCACATTATTTGTCATCTTCATTGAGGCTTTTTGTTTTGGGTAAATCCCCTAACTCCGAGAACGCCGTAAGTTGCTTATCCAGCGCAACTTCGCTGAAGTACGAAAGTATATTTCTTGTTGTAATTGCTCTGTCAGTACTACCGGTTATAATCCAACCGAATTCGGTTTCTTCGGCTAGAAGTGTTCTCAAGACGTTTTTCTGTATTCCGCTTAATATGATTTGTGGATAAATGTCTCCACCGAGAATAAGGTATAGTTGTTCTTTGATGAAAAACCTTTTATCCGCTAATACCAGGGTACCAGATACAACGAGATGAAGGGGGACCGCAATTGTATGTGACAGACATATACCGAATTTGTGATGCCCGAAACTTGGGCATGCATCTTTTTTGCAGATAGATTCATTCTGCGTTTGAGCCTCTCTGTTATAAACGAACGCTCAGTACCCAAATCAATAAGTGCTCGTGCAACAAAATCTATGCCATTGTGGCGCATATTTACGCGAGCTGTTCCTAACAGCACACACGTATGTGTGTCCGGGTTTCTAAAGGATGACGTGTGATTTGCGGCGGCTTTGGCAATATCACAGCTTTGCTATCCTTCAATCCTGATAATGTCTCTAGGGTCTGAAACTTATTGGACAAGAACTTGTCCATATCTTCCCACTTTGGTACGTCATTTTTGTGGTCTATGGTTTGCTCCCATAGAGCCAGTGTGCTGCCTGGCAGCTTCGTTGAGCTCAGATATACGACAATTGCGTCCCAGTTTGAGACGTGAGTTTGATGACTCTTAAGGGCAGATAAGCAATTGTTTATCTCCCGCTGCAAACTTTTTATTGAACTACCACACTCAAACTCTATTGCCTTTAAGTTAAGCACTAATTTTAGTTGTGTGATAACTAAAATACGCTTATTTTCATAGCGTTCACACAAGTTTTTCCACGCAGTATTAAAGCCTTCATTAGTCAGTGGGCACTTTCGTACGATATCTTTGGCCTCCCCATGTGTCTTGTGGTTGAGATGAAATAGTTTCTCAACCCGGGTAAGGCGCTTATTGAAGATCTGATGGCCGTAAACATATCACGGAATGTTGGCCATGAAAGGTAGTCGCCCTTGAACACGTCTGTTTCGCACGGTGGAAGGTGGATATTGTGTTCGCGGATGGACTGCTCCCCTACATCCTTTTCTACATTTGATAATACCATAGCAGCCATGCACTTAACATATGTCGCAAAACATAATCTATACTTCTTTTTAATAGCCCTAATATCTTCCTGAGATAAACTTTCTGAGCTAGTAAGCGTATCGTACGCTAATTTTGTCTTCTCCCACAATAAGTTTAATTCATCCTGCTGGATAGCAAGACCGTGTTTATTTTGTGCTGAGGCAGGAGTGCTGTTGAAATCAGGATCGAACTCTGCAACTGATTCTACTAAACGGATGTATGAATCCATTGTGAACTAAAAAGGGAGTTATTAAAGTCTACCTAACTCTGATATTGCTAAAACAAAAAGTTCCGCAAAATGGCAATTGCGAATAAGTTTATATGTGTATATGTCAATATTTTTTTTATTTAACGATTTTTTTATTTTCAGTAAAGTTTGTTATTTTTTAAAATTTGATGCAAAAAAAAAAACACTTGCCACCGAAATGTGTCGACTTATATTTGTATGTGCCTTAGCAAGTAACTTAGGTACTTAATTATGTACCAGTAATATTGTGCTTTGATGGTTATATAAATATATATATAAATAACAACAAAGGCTGATTATGTGAAAACGGAATAGTGTGCAATAGCGGTTATGGTTATGTTCCTCGAACATAAAGGGATTTTCCATAGGGACGCACAAAAGTAGATCGATAGTGACAGCAAATGACGCCATATTTTTCCCCGCTCTTTTGATATACGATCCAACAACGAGTCGAAATTATTAAAATTACTACCGAAATTTGGAGTCGTAGTCACTTCTGGCTGAATGGCTTCGTCAATAAGCAAAATATGCGTTATTGGACAGGCAGCAATCCACACGTACTCCATGAATCAACATTGCATCCCGAAGAAATTATGGGTTGGTGCGGTTTATGGGCCGGCGGCGTCATTGGGCCGTACTTCTTCCGTGATAATCAAGACCGGCACGTTACTGTGAATGGGAACCGCTACCGCTCAATGATAACCGAATATTTTTGGCCAATATGTGGTTCCAACAGGACGGCGCCACAAGCCACACAGCGAATGTCACAATCGATTTATTGAAAACCAAGTTTGATGAACGTGTTATCTCACGAAATGGCCCAGTCAATTGGCCGCCTCGGTCGTGCGATTTGACGCCGTTAGACTAGGGTTCAGCGTCTGGAGATCTGCAAGCGTGCCCGTGGTACCCATGCAAAAGAAATCGAGTTCCATACATAATGGCATCGAATGTACTTTCACAAGAATAAATTATTTAATTCATATCCCAAACCGTTTTTGTTTTATTTAAAAAAGCTTTTGTAACGTTCCTATTGAAAAACCCTGTAAATATGCTTGTATTTTTGTACTCACGGAAAGTGCCCCCCATCATGAAATGGCTCAGCATTCCCTTTTTTTTAGTTTTTGTACAACAAATATTTGGTGGTGGTGAGATAGGTCAGTTTGAGATCCAGCAATCTGGCCATTCAGCGATCTGGCTTACCACCCACAAACAGTTTGCATGCCACTGTGCATAACTTGCTGACCATTACATTTTACCATTTTACATTGGATTTTTACTGGATAAATGTTTCTTTCATTAAAAGCAAATTTTCCTTACGCTCTGAAATTTAGTTAGTGGCGAGTCACTGGATAGCTTTTTATTAGAGAATATGAAAACACAACTAATGTTAGGGTGGAACCAGGCTGATCTTTGACTATCGGTTATGAATCCCGGAAAATTAACTCGAACTATTAGTTAGTTTGTCGGTTAGTTTTGTACTGGTTTCGGGTATCAATTTTGCATGTATGAAAATTAATTTGTAGAATTCTTTATTTTCTTGTACTACATATAATGTGTATACCTAAAGCCCATTGATACACATTATTCAAATATTGTTGATTGATGCATAGCGTGCATAGTTGATGCATTAGTGCTATAAATTCATTTTTGAAATGTAATGGTAGATTTTAAATCTGTTTGAACCTTTATGAATAGGGCTTTGAAATTAGGAATATATTCAAAATCCTGTTTCGGTTTTGGAATTATTTTTATATTTTTATTTTATTTTTTAAGGTACTTATCCTTGTGTAGGGGCAGTAGCATTATTTTCGCAGGAGGGCAGCAAGACCAATTTCGTTATTGGTCTGCTGGTTTGCCCCTTTGTAGTATATGTAGATGTCAACGACGCGTACCCGATTATCAGAGCCTGGGTGTAGGTTGATGACTCTTTCCAGTCTCCACATATTAGACGGTAGATTGTCCTCTTTTATGACCACATGATCTGCTGTTTTACGTTAGTTTGTGGATGTTTCCATTTTATGCGTTTTTGCATTTCAAGCAGATATTCAGCCTTCCATCTCCTACAAAAGGGGTTAGAGGCTCCAAGTCGGATGGTTCATTCAAAGAGGGGCTTAACGGACGAGAGTTGAGGTAAGACTCTATTCGACACAAAAGAGTTGTGAACTCTTCGAATGTGTAACTGAAACCGGAAGCAATCTTCTTAAAATGGGTTTTAAAACTTTTTACTCCTGCTTCCCACAATCCGCCCATGTGAGGCGCTGCAGTGGGTAAGAAATGCCATGTAACTATCTGGTGGCAATACTTATTCAATGTATGATTTCGCGCTTCAGTTATAAAAGTTTTAAATTCAGATCGAAGGGATCGCGAAGCTCCGACAAAGTTGGTGCCATTGTCGGAGTAAACATTTTTTGGGCATCCTCTCCTAGCTATGAACCTAGTAAATGCTGCCAAAAGAGATGCCGTGCTAAGGTCATTGGTGGCTTCCAAATGTATAGCCTTAGTGGCGAAACACATAAACAGGCAAACGTAACCCTTTGAGATGCGACAACCTCTGCCGCGGAAATTTTTAACATCGAAAGATCCTGCGAAAACTACACCTGGGTTTGTAAACGCACGCGAATATGTGGTGCGATCCTGAGGGAGGACTCCCATAAGCTGCGTGTGGATTCGTTTTCTGGGGATTGTGCAGACTTCACAATTATGGATGACGGACCTTACCATATTTTTGACTCGGGGAATCCAATATTGCGTTCGAATTTGACGCAGTATTAGTTAGTTTTCGCCATGCAGGGAGATTTCATGGATAAATTGGACAACAAGACGGTCCAATCGGCAATTATAAGGAAGGATGTTTGGGTGACGCTCGTTGTACGCTAAATCTAGCGATGTGCCAAGACCTCCCGTCCCCATAATCTCATTTTTATCTAAAAAAAAAAGGGTTAAGGCGCAGCACTTCGCTTTTTCCATCGGTAAGTTTTTGAGACTTCAGTTTAGAATGTTCATCACTATCGTATTGCTTCTGGTAAAAAAAATTTTATCGTTATGATTCCACATAAGTGCGCCCTTTTTTCTTCAATAATGGTGTTATAGCTTGCCTCTTGTCTTGGTCAATTTGCCTTGTTTTCTTGCAACCAAGAATTGCCATGCCACCACAAAATGTTGTCGACTAATTCGTAGGCGAGGATTCCTCTGCTTGCCATATCTGCTGGATTTGATGCCGACTCCACATGAAGGCAGTCCGTATATTCGACTTTTTCGACGATTTTTGTTATACGATGTGCCACGAATTTGACCACGAACAGGGAGGTTTGCGTATCCATGCAAGCACAATTGTGTTCTAATCGAGTAGGAAAATAGTTTTAACTGGATCAACTTTAGTTTTTGCCACAAGCAGATTCACAAAAACTTATCTAACCTGTTTAACACGTAGGTATAGCATATGCTTTTGCCGAAGCATCGCAGAAGCCATGTACTTCGGCGTGATAGGCGGGAGAAAAATAAGCCCAGCGCGGTATCGTGATCCTTTCTATCTCGCAAGCCATCCTAGCGGGTCGAAAAGCTCTGCGATGGAAGACAATATTGATCTTTTAGTGATTGTGCCATTATGGTCCATTGGTCTGTTAAAAAATAAAACAAATTCGAATGGGCGTTCCATCTTATGCCAAGAGCCTTAACTGTGCTGGTGTCTTCGAATTCCAAAAAATCTTCGCTTAATAGATCCTTAATAGTGTCATTATCGTTAGGTAAAAAGCACAGATAATTCCGAACGTACCAGTCTTTACCTCATATAGGCTCGTGAATTCGTTCGATTTGCCCGAAAGACAATGCGCTGATATTTCGACTGGTTATAGTTTAACCAAATTACTCTGTACATTTTTTCGATGTCACTGTTGAAGACATATCTGTATAACCTCAAGCGTAGGATCAGTATTGGAAGATCTGCTTGTAGTACTGGACCTGGTAGAAGGACGTCATTTAAATTTTTGGTACTTTCCGCCTTTGTAACGGCGTGATGAGGCAGGAAATAATTATCACATGAGTCTGCTGATATGTTACCATTTATTCCCGTCATGTATCTTGGCGTCTCATATTCTGCTAATACCATATTATACTCTTTTTGCAGGACAGAATCCTTGGCTATCCGTGTCTCAATCCGGAAGAATTGAGAGCAGGCTTTTTTAAGAGAAGGCCCTAGGTGTATGATTACTGGAAATTCCTGTCGGAATGGTAACGAGACTATGTATTTTCCCTCATTAGTCTTTTTAAAAAGCTCTTCACAGTATTTGTCATCTTCATGGAGGCTTTTTGTTTTGGGTAAATCCCCTAACTCCCAGAACGCCGTAAGTTGCTTATCCAGCGCAACTTCGCTGAAGTACGAAAGTATATTTCTTGTTGTAATTGTTGTGTCAGTACTACCGGTTATAACCCAACCGAATTCGGTTTCTTCGGCTAGAAGTGTTCTCAAGACGTCTTTCTGTATTCCGCTTAATATGATTTGTGGATAAATGTCTCCACCGAGGATAAGGTATATTTGTTCATTGATTAAAAACATTTTATCCACTAATACCAGGGTACTAGCCCCAACGGGACGAAGGGGACCGCAGTTGTATGTGACATACATTTACCGAATTTATGATGCCCGAAACTTGGGCATGCATCTTTTTTGCAGAAGACGTCCAACGTGTCGTTGCCTTTGGCTGAGTTGTATTTAGATGCAGGAGCGTGTGATGTCGCAGTTAAAGGCACTTGTGCATCTTGACACCGTAAGTCCGGAACTAAGACAATCAGGCAACAATTATTTTCCTTTAAAAAATGTATTCGTTTGCAGGGGTTAGCTGTAGGAAACGGGAACAGCTGCGCAATTTGTGCTCATTTGGCAAATTTTACAATTGTAATTGGTCACGCTTGCTTGGAAGGTGCCAACTCTTTTTTTTTTGGGGTTTCTAAAGGATGACGTGTGATTTGCGGCGGCTTTGGCACTCTCACAGCTTTGCTATCCTTCAATCCTGATAATGTCTCTAGGGTCTAAAACTTATTGGACAGGAACTTGTCCATATCTTCCCACTTTGGTATGTCATTTTTGTGGTATATTGTTTGCTCCCATAGAGCCAGTGTGCTGTCAGGCAGCTTCGTTAAGCTCAGATATACGACAATTGCGTCCCAGTTTGAGATGTGAATTTGATGAATCTTCAGGGCTGATAAGAAATTGTTTATCTCCCGCTGCAAACTTTTTATTGAACTACCACACTCATACTCTATTGCCTTCATGTTAAACAAAATTTTTAACTCGGTGTTAACTAAAATACGCTTATTTTCATAGCGATCACACAAGTTTTTCCACTCAGTGTTCATTAGTCAGTGGGCACTTTCGTACAATGTCCTTGGCCTCCCCTTGTGTCTTATGATTAAGATAAATGAGTTTCTCAACCGGAGTCAGGCGCTTGTTTAGAAAGTAGATGACCGTAAATATATCACGGAATGTTGGCCATGAAAGGTAGCCGCCCTTGAACACGTCTGTATCGCACAGTGGAAGGTGGATATTGTGTTCGCGGACGGATTGCTCTTCTACATCTTTTCCTACTTTTGATAGTACTTCTGCCTGAGTAGCCATAGAAGACATGAACTTGACATAGGTAGCAAAACAAAATATATTCTTCTTCTTAATTGCCCTCATATCTTCCTTAGATAATCATTTTGAACTAGTGAGCATATCGTACACTTCTTTTGTTTTCTCCCATAATACTTTTAGTTCATCCTGCTGGATAGCAAGACCGTGTTTATTTTGCTCTGAGGCAGGAGTGCTGTTGAAATCAGCATCAAACTCTGCAACCGCTTCTGCCAGACGGATATATGAATCCATTGTAAAATCAAAAAGGATTTATTCAAGACTACCTAGCTCTGATATTGCCAAAAAAAAAGTTCCACAAAGTGACAATTGCCAATAATTTTATATATGTAAATGAAATTAAAGGACTTGTTGATCGTTCAACAATTACTTTATTTCTGAATTTTCAAACATCTTACAATTAAAACTAAAGCTATTCTTATGAGTGCGACAATAGCAACAAAAGCAATGAATATTACACCAGTATATTTGGCAATTCAGCAAATTCACTTGCTGGATGTTACTGCGGAAATAAACTTAAAAGTAAACATACATACTCGTATGTAGATATGTTCGCACTTGGAAATATTACTTATATTTTTATGTTATTTGTAGATGGTGGATCCCCCTAATAGTATTTAGAGCAAACACTCACCCACTCATTTCATTAGTTAGTAACTACTCGCAATTTGCTTGTAAACCAAAACGCACTCATTGTAAACATGCATACACATAAACACACACACACCAAACGTTAAGAATTTAGCATTGCACTCATTCTCACTTTCACTACATTTTTTGGTTGTGCATACAGAATATACTTAATTTCTAATAAACACAATATATCAATCGCTCACATCGAACAGGTCGGCATATTTTCTTTTGGCAAACTCGCTGCTTGTCAAGTAAAGTTTTAATTACCGCATATTTACATATGCACATACATCTTGCTTTTTCATGTTGGTAACCGTCCGCATCACATTCGAACATACATACGTACGTATAAGTCATCGCTGGAGGTATCGCAAGAGGACTTGTACTTTGGTCGCTATCCAAAAAGTCCACACCCCCGCTTCCTAAGTTTCGTGCTGGCAAGGAAAAAGCTCCTTGTTTCAACATTTTGGCGCCCAACGTGGGGCACGTGTGTAAATTCACTGCCCAAATTTGGTTCTTTGGACCAGAAGTCCAACGACATTTTCACATTTCATCATATTTCGCAAAACACGTACGTATTTCGCAAGGTTTCTATACATCCACAGCAATTGTGCTGTACAGTTCCCGTGGTTCCCGTTGATCAAATCACCAGTTTGCTGCTACACCGCATAGGTACAGACATATGTATGTACACATTGTGCTGCGCTTTATACAAAAACATATGTATGTAAGCAAGTCATCTGTACATAAAAACCGTTTGTTGTGAACAACGGCCACCTGGAAATCGTATGTATGTATGCTCAAACCATTGTCATTGTCATTGCCTTCTTTTTCATTCGTTGCGTTTGCGTTCGTGTACGCTGGTGCTGCTCTGCACTCATTGCGCTGCACTTTTGTCGACCACTGCGCTGCTAGCACGTACACCTACGCCCAAGCTAACGTTGCTCTGCTCTCGTCTACTACCTGTTGCTGCCTACGTCATTGCTTGACTAGCAGGAGTTCTGCTCGTCGTCAATACTAGCATAACCCAGCAGACAATTTAGCAGGCACTCAGGTCGTATACCATGCCTAAAGTCAACATGCCATTAGAAGGGTGCAAACGCAAGCGCTCCAATATTAAACGAAATATATCACGCTTTATCACACTTTATGTCTATCGTAGAGTCAAATCGAGATACGGATGACAAACTGCCACACGCCGAGCTCCAATGTCGTTTAGGAATTTTGGAGTCCTACTTTAAACAAGCTCTTTCAGTACAAGAAGACATCGAGGATTTGGATCCATCTGATAATGGTCGAGCCGAATTAGAGGACAGCTACGTAGCTGTAAAGCTCAGCATACAAACACAACATGGGGAGGATGGAAACACAACGGTGAATTACTTTCAGCGGAGACTACGCTGAGTATAAAAATTTTATAGCGTCCTTCACTCGCGTTGGATAGACTCAAAGAACGATTCGATAATGCGACTTTGATATTTTTAGAAGGAGTCGCGTCGCTTTTTACGCTTCACCCAGTTGAGAAACCGAACGCTCACCAGTTGAGAAGCCTTGTAGACAAGGCATCCGCCAATTTTAGCTCGCTGGAATCACTGGGCACAAACTCCAACATTGTTGAAGCCATGTTGATCTACATCATCATGGACAAATGCGACCAGCAGACACCCAAAAAATGGAATGAGTCTCTGGACTATAAATCACTCCCAACCTGGTCCAAATGTACACAGGTTTTAGAACGCCACTGCCAATTTTGCATTCGTCTGATTCGACAATGAAACGCAAGCCAGAAGCTGGTAAGCACAATCGATCGACGAATCACAATCAACAATCATCATTTGCTGTAACAAATTCTAATTGCATTCTCTGTTCCAGCTCCAAGCATAAACTTACTGGTTGCCCTAAATTTAAGGAGATGACGAAAAATCAGCGCTTCGACACCACGAAAAAGTATGATCATTGTATCAACTGCCTAACAATGGACATAGAATGGCTCAGTGTTCATCACAGCATCGCTGTCGTACTTGCAACAAAGGCCATCACACAATGTTACATCATGGCAATTCGTCTCAGGCCACTTCTTCGACACAGCAACCAACATCTACAACGCACACTTCGTATTTCGCTCCACCGGTTCGGCAACCAGCAGACTCGACTGGTACGCATCCAAGTTACACCGAAGCGAATTCGTCGCAAACGGCAACACATTCGCATATGGGAACGTTGGAAAGCGGGCAAGTAATATTGGCAACGGCAATCGTTTTAATCAAAGTCGCAACGGGAGCGTACAAACTCGGCAGGGCCTTGCTCGACTCGTGCTCGCAAGTGAATTTTATCACGGATGACTTCGCACAAAAACTTCGTCTTGGTCGCGAAAAACATCACGTTGGAATACGCAGCATTGGGAACTCGCTGACAAACCTCAAGGCACGTACAGCTACCACTATCAAATCGCGGATATCGGACTTTAACATGTCTTTACAATTCGGCATTACAACTAATATCGCCTACCAACTAGATGCCAAAATCTATACGTCTACATGGAACCTTCCACACAACACAACTTTGCCAGACGAGGAGTTTTTCAAACTACGTCGCATTGACCTGCTTCTTGGAACAGAAGCATTTTTTGAAGCACTTGCAGTTGGTCAAATCCGCCTTGGAGCTAGTTTATCAACGCTGCAAAAAATGTTATTCGGTTGGATCGTTTCGGGCAGATATCATCAACGACGTCAAGCGGATGCATCTACTTGTTTGATGTCAAGTGGAGATCCAATCGACGAAAACCTACAACATCTTTGGAAACTCGAAGCCATCACAACATTACCGGAACCAGTTCATCCCGAACACCGTATGTGCGAAGACCACTTCTTAGGAACCACACATCAAGATAAAACTGGACGCATAACCTTAAGTCTACCATTCAAAGACAATCCTACTTGTCTGGGAAATTCAGTTGAAACGGCTCGTTGCCGATTCCTTTCGATCGAGAGACGACTCTTGAAATCACCAGACATCCGTACGCAATATGCATCGTTTATGGCGGAATACGAAAATCTCGGTCACATATCCATTGTGACAAACCCTAATTTAGATGAACCATATTTTTATATACCCCATCATTGTGTCCTCAACCCCAGCAGCGAATCAACAAAGCTTCGAGTAGTGTTCGATGCCTCATGTAAGACGACGTCGCACAAATCATTGAATGATTTACTACTCGTTGGACCAACAATTCAACAAGAGCTGTACATACTGCTGCTACAATTTCGTTTGTTTCGATATGCTATAACTGCAGACGTCACCAAGATGTACAGGCAAGTACTGTTGAATAATAATGATCGTAAATATCATTTTATTCTTTGGCGATCCTCTCCACATTTAGACCTTCGCACATACCAGCTGTATACCGTCACATACGGAATGGCCTCAGCTCCATATCTGGCAGTACGCAGTCTTCATTATTTAGCAGGCAAATGCATGGATGAGTTTCCAGTTGGTGCCTCCGTGGTGAAGTCGTCTTTTTACGTAGACGACATGATCTGTGGAGCTGACAACGTCGATGTCTTGGAAACAGTAAAAAGCCAAGTAGTTTCCGTACTCAAGCGAGGTAATTTCCCATTGTCGAAATGGCACTCCAACCACCCAGACTTCAGGGACTGTCAAACTTCAAAGGAGCTTAACTTTGCTGAAGAATCTGTAACCAGCGCACTTGGTATAACATGGGATCAACACAGTGACGTATTTTTATTCACATTCTCGCCAAAGCAAGTCCACACTGCAGTCACGAAACGGGCAATTCTTTCTATCGCCTCATCACTTTTCGAACCACTCGGACTGCTTACACCACTTTTGATTACATCAAAAGTCATACTCCAAGAAATGTGGCTTTTAAAGCTCCATTGGGGCGAGTCTGTGCCACAAAACTTGGAGCAAATATCTGTCGTCATCTCCAAATTCATGGATTTTGCGACGCATCGATTCGAGCATATGGTTGCTGTTTATACTTGCGTTCGGAAAACACCGATGGAAATGTTGCTTCACTTGCTGACATCGAAGTCACGAGTCGCTCCTGTCAGAAGCAATCGCTTCCGATACTCGAGTTCTGCGGAGCGCATCTTCTCGCTCAATTGTACCACAAGGTAAAACCAATTTTTTCAAATAAACAGCATTCAGCATACTTTTGGACCGATTCGCAACTAGTGCTTCATTGGTTGCAACAGCACTCGATCACATTGTCAACGTTCGTCGGCAACAGAGTCTCCGACACACAGGATCTGACAGCAAAAGGACATTGGAGATTCGTATCAACTCAACAAAATCACGCAGACTTGTGAGATTCGTGTCCTCACGAACACTTGGGTTACACAAAATTTGTATTTGATTTCTTGACAAACAACTTTTTTTGTTTTTTTTTATGTTGGAAGGCTCGCGTTAATCCCTTTTAGTCAAAACATTTACAATTGCATTTAACCTATTCACGGTGCGAGTGACTTCACTAGATATACTTTTCTCAATATTTTAAAAAGCAGAATCTTCTGTTGAGGATTCGGTATTGTTTTTAGTTTTAATTGATCTTTTACTTATAAATAGTTTTAGATTTTTCAACTGAGTACAAATCAAGACCGTGGTTAAATAACAATTATAATAAGAGCCATATAAGCAATATCATTTTGATTTTTCATTTTGTGTAAATTAAGTTTAAGATCCTTTATACTTATATTTGGGGTAATAACTTTCTTAAATATTTGATTTACGTACGGAAAACTTAAAATATCTTCATTTTCGTTATATGATTCAAAAACAGTGTATCCAACAACAATTTTACATTTGGCGAAATATATTAAGTTGTTATTCTTAAGTTTAATTTCTAAATTGTTACAATTTTGTTCTAATCTGGTCTCGTTGAAATTTTTTGTTACAATTATATTTGGTTCAACGAACAAAATTTCTTTATCATAAGTTTGTTTGAGTTCACATACAGTTTGGTTGTCATTGAGTAAATGCTTAATACAGTTTTCAGTTAAGTTTTTAATTTTGTTATTAGTAATTTCATAGAGTACATTTTCCGCTAAAGTTAACTTTTTATTAATATCAAACACAAGTTCAGTATGATGACCTATTGTGGGAATCGGAATAATTCTAATGACTGGAAAGTTAGTCATGTTATTTGGAATTTGAGTGACAAAATATAAGGTATCATTGCATTGCCATAATGACGTTTTAATAAATTCGAACTGCGCTGTATCGAGAGTAGTAACTTTGTGTGCATCTATTAACCGTGGGTTAGGTATATTGTGGCGGCTTAAGGAGAGGTCAAGTTGTATTTCTTTCAAATAATTATAAAACCATTTGACATTATCCAAAAATGTATCTGTTATTACTTTTCTTACTACTTGATTTTGGAGTATGTTAGTGGAATTAGATAATTCTGTAAGTAATTGGCTTTCCTGATTTATATGGTCTAAAACATTATGAACGTTGTCCGTGCTCAAAGAACCTCCTTCCAAGGATTCAAGCCTTGAAGAAATATCTGTTTTATCTTCATCGTCTAATGTACCGAACAAAAATTTCATACTGCTTCCTATAATATTCATAAGTCTTCTCTTATGTCTGACATGAAACAATTTTTTCTCGGCTTCGGCAAGTTTTAAGTATCTTTTGACCATATTCGTTTGTAAATATGGGGTATTCTTAAATTCGTTCTCTAACCGCAAGTATGCTAGCTCTATTTCCGTTTTATTTATTACAGTTATAAATTCTTCGTAACAAGTTGGTATATTCATAGCCCCCTGTTGTATTATTATATATCCTTTATCATTGTTGACTTCCTGAACCTGAATTGCTTAACCTGTTATCTGTATCGGCATTAATATTATCCATATATTACCAGCAAGATTTTCTGGAGTCCTGTAGTCCCTGTAACAATTAGTTGTATTAATTTTCTTTTTTCGTTTGAAGTGAGGTTTATATTTGTTTGAAAGTCTAGTTTTAAATTTTACAGTACGATGATCTTCTCCTACATTAGTTGGCATCACCTGTACTTTCCTAAACGGATTTGTCTTTTTATCTAATCGTTTTCTAGAGTTTTCTGCAATAACATATCGTGTGTCGATATTATAAGCCTTTCTGTTTTTTATGAAGTTTGTTATTCTACGTTCTTTCACATTGCGTATTTTTAGTCGGAGAGTGTTGATTAAAAAATATATTGAAAGGCGTTTGACCTGTTGTCGAGTGGCTGATGGTGTGGTTGTATGTAAAAATTGTTTGTTCGACTGAATAATGTTGTAGTTGTTTGTCTTTTGGAATGTTTATTATACGCAATTTTTCATTAAGCGTTTTATGAAGTCTTTCAATATCCGAAATTCCTGTTTTCCCGTCGTTATTTCGATCTCTATATATAAAATTTCGCAGCCATTCTTGTAAGCTCGTATTTATCAATCCGCTATCTTGGCCTGTTTTAAGTTTTTGGGGCGGACCCATTGAATTGAAAATCTTAAGAAGTGCGCGTTTGCCCTCAAGCCAATTTAAGTGATTTATCTTCTCAGCCATAGCGAATTTCGAGAAGATATCGATGCATGTTAAGTAACTGTTTTTGTCCCATTTCCATACGTCTATGACAAACTTTTCCCTTATTTTATAAGATGGGGGTGTCAACTTAAAGGGCATTCGGTCTGCCGTATGATCATATTTACATTCGTTGCATATTTCACAAGTATTAACAATATTTGATATTCCTTGCACATAATTTGGGAAATAATACTTCTTCTTGAATTCGTGTTGAATCTTATCTATGCCTTGGTGTAGTCCTTCCAAATGTATATTTAAAATGATTTCTTTAAACTTATCATAAGAAGGTACATATTGCAAAATTTTCGTTACTCTATAAAGTTTGTTTGAAGGTGCCTGTTTTATCAACTGTGAGTAAACATTTTGAAATTTAACAAAGTCTTCATTGTATTCAAAGTAAATAGCTGCAGTTGTGCCAGCTAATTTTCCTAGTATGATACTTTTCGCGAAGTCATCAGTCATCTCATTATATAGGATACAATTTCGGGTATTTTTGTGTATTATTTTCAGAGTTTCTTTATTAATTGAGGACTTTTGAAACACATATTGTCTTTTGAACGTATTTAATGGTCTTTCTGAAATTTGTATAAAACTTGAGCTGTCTTCATCTGCCGAATGTATAGTTGCGTCGTCAGATGATACCTCGTTATCATAGCATTCTTCAATTTCGACTCTTGAAAGTGCGTCAGCTACGTGATTTTCCTTTCCTGGAAGGTATTTGATATCAAAATCATACTCATTTAATTTAATTTTCCAACGTTGTAGTTTTGCGTTGGGTTCCTTCATATTATGTAACCATTGGCTGTCCTGACTTAGAACTGCACCTAAAGCGACATTTGAGGCGTCCGTGGTAAGTGGTAACTTTTTATTATAATCCGGATATTTTAAAATAGGGTCGTTAGTTATGAGGGTTTTAATCGTTTCGACAGCTTTGATATATTCATTATCTTGGTATGGCACTTTCTCACCCTTCTTTAAACATTTAGTTATCGGTTTGGTGATTTCAGAAAAGTTTTTGAAGTGAAAACTTCTTTAGTATCGAAGTGACTACAAAATTTATGAAACGAAAAAGCGACATTGCCCGCAAAAACAGGTTTTGTGTGTAGCAGCAGCGCGACAGCCGACCGCTTGCACGTACTACGAGTATAGGCATTGCGTGAGCAGAGCTACGCCATTAGATGGCAAATATATGCTGTTGTTGTACTTTGCTTAACTAGCTTGCTATCGACTTAAGCGTCTGCTTGCTTCAACACGCGTACGTATTTTGTTTTTGCAAGCTCGCTGGAATTCGGCACTATGTTTGTGTGTCTCGCTGCCGCAACTTATGCAAATAGTGAGCTGGGGCGATGCTGTTGTATGCCAACTGAATCAGAGAACTTACAACAATGAGAAGGTGCAAACGACTCAGGTCGAACATTTTTATTTATTTCTTAACAGAGTTGAAACGTTTTCGCTGCGGAATTGAAATGTTAATTTTTTTGCCAATGTTAAAACGCTGCGAAATGGTAAAATGCATGTTGCAAAAGCGAAAAAATACACAAATTCAATGTTGCGGGAACATTTTCGGGTTGATAGGTATTTTCCGAATTAAATAACTTTAAAAAAGTAAATAATTTATTGAAAATTTAATTTTTATATATAATGTAATAAAAACGAATTTAATATACATAATGGATCTTATTATTAAAATTTATTTCAATATTTTCTTTTTCTAGTAACTGATGAAGTGAAATAATTCAAATTTAATTTTAATTAATATATTTTTTTAAATTTTTTTTTTTAATATTAAATAATATTAAACATAATAGTTTAATAAAAGATTTTATTCCAATTTCTTTATATTACACATCTTAAACTATTTAAAAAAATGAAAACTTTTCAATAATTTCGTAAATTCATTTGTAACGAAATGAAAGCAGAAAAGGAATGTGAATAAAAAAAGATTTCCAAAAATTTATGAAAGTTAATAAATATATTGTATTTAATTTAAAAAAAAAATCCAGAAAAATCAGACATGGCACGAAAAAAAGCTGAAATTCGAACTATGAGTCAAAAGCTAAAACATGCAATAGATAATGCAGCCGGCAACTAAACGCACTAAGCCACAGCAGACACTTGATGGAGTTCGCTTATACGGCTATTTATGCAAATCTTAGCAATGTATGTGTGCGCAAAGAAGAACAATTTACTAATCCAACTAAAAATGAAACAAAGAAGAAAAAGTAGTAACCCGAGAAAAAAACTGTTTTTTGCTTGCTAGCGGGGCAAGTTGAGACCGAAGAGGAGTTATGCAACAATTGTTGATAAGAGAAGGGTTGAAAGGGAAAGGGAACGGTAAGCAAAAGAATATTCTTTTCTGTTTTTCGGCAATTTTTGTGTCGATTCGCCAAATGCGCGTGCATGTGTACGCAAATGAATTGATGCGCATTTGGGCAGAAGCTCTAGAATGTTCTAGAATGTTCTAGAACATTCTAGAATGCCAGCAATTTGTCAGACTACGTTGGCAAATTGCATTATTGTCTGATATTGCGGTGTTTAAATTTTCAATGACCGTCGATGGTTTGTAAAATTGAAGATTTTAGCATTTTTGTGTTCGTCGCGAATAAGATCGCTGAGGGGAACATTTGCGTGCGCGGGGAGATGAAATGCTTGCGCTTATGAATGAACGGCATTTGTGTTTAGGAATACGCGCACGCGTTTATGAATGAATTTTTTGTTGTTGTATGTAGTTTCAGATATTTTTATTTGGCACAAATGCAGCTGCGGTTGTGATTGCGTTGTGATTTGATTTTGATCTAGCATAGGTCAAGGTTGAATTTATGCACATGCACGTAAGTACATACATACATAGTATGTGAGTATGTACATATGTACATGGATGCATATGAATTTATGTACATTGTAGATATGCATACATATGGATGTGTGCATATATTATTGTGTACTTGATACATACTTATGTATATTAGTTATTTATGAAAAATGTAGTATTCTCTGGAAGTATATGTAGATATTTATATCAATATAAATATGTACATGTGTATGTGTATGTGTGTACGCTAGTGCAAGAATTTGCAAAAAAGGAAAAATCTAAATAAATTTTAAGCCAAAAGCGCGTGGCCCGGTTCCGAACTCACGCAAAACGAAGGCATAAAGAATATTGCGGCGTCTCTTAAAGCAACTGCACCATAGAACGCAATTAAGTTCTGTGATCTAAATCGCTACTTGATTCAGTTTCCCGTGAATATTTTTTGCCAAGACAAATTTTTGATACAAATGAACAAATTTATAATATATGTATGTAGATCGCATATTATTTCGCATCTACAGAAAAAGGAAATCAACATAGGAAACCAAACCAAATATTAAATTGGAAGCAAACTCATAGTAATATTTATTATACATATGTATTATAAAAAATCATTTTAAACAATTTTTTTAATTAAACGAACATAAAAATTTAATAATTCATGTTTGTAAGTAAAAATATAAATATGCTTGGATATGTTATATTTCAAATTTTTTTCATTTTTTAAAATATTCATGATGTCATGATAAAAATACCATTTTATGCTTTTTTTTCGTAAAAATTCAACAAATAATTTCTTTTTTCAACAAATTTGTTCTTTTATTTTAAGTAATTTCTCCTGAAAATTTTTGAAAAATTTAAACAAGGGTTAACGATTTATTAATTTCATAGTTTGTAAAAAAAAAATTCCATGTACACTTGCTTTTTTTTAATTTTGAAAAATATTCATAATGACTTGCAAGTAAAATTACTACATAATGTGCATATGTAGGTACAGTACATAAATACATTCATATGCAATTTAATTTTAATTATTTGTTTATATTTTTTTTAAATTTGTAATTTTAATGAAGTTACCGGAAAGTTTTAAAAATAACTATTTTTTTTTATAATTTTTCCTGACAATTATTTTTGGAAACAAGATTTCAAATGTACGTACACATTTGTAACAATATTCCCATAAACATCTGGCACTTATCAACATTTCATTAACAATTTGAACAGTGGAAATGTTAATTCACATTTTTCATGCCTGTTAAGTCGGCGGCGAAATAAAAATTTAACATGTCCATTCCTTAGACAAAACCTTTCAGAATTCATTTCGATCGAACCAAATTTTGCACCTTCTCATTGTTGTAAGTTCTCTGACTGAATGACGATCGATTTTGATCCGTTAGTTTATATTTTGCGCGATGCGCTTCTACGAATTTTGTGTTTGGTGTTGTATTGGCTGGCGCCGGTGCGGCTGTCGACTTGTTAGCGCGCGTAGATATATATAAATATAAGTACGTATGTACAAGTCGATATCCGCACGGGCGCCAGCCAATACAACAACAAAATACATGTACAGTTTTAAGATGTTGACGCTGAATTTGTGTATTCGAATTATTGAATGCTTCAATTATTTTTGTCGTAGGTCAAGATTTATGTGATACACAAGGAGTTATCGAGAATTAGTATTAATACGTGTTTGTGCGCGCATGCTCAATTGGTGCAAAGCTTCAGAAAAGGCTTCACAACAACCGTGGGGTTTTGTATAAGTGTACGTATTATAAGTTTGTAGGGTTTTTTCATTATTTTTAAAACAAAATTCTTCAAATATGCCGAAAACAAATTCTGAAATATGTCGCGATTATCGAAACAAAAAAAAAGAAAACAAAATTCGAAAGATACCAAAAAGTTCAACGGAACGTGTTCGGGAATTTCGTGCCCGCCGAAAAGCGCTACTGAATGTGGAAAATTATACCTCTATTACGCATAATGATGATTTTACTGTTGAAAATAGTGAAAGTGATCAACGTACATATGTAAGTATTCAAATATTTTCGAATCAACAAAGTTTGTCCTAATACGCACTGCTTCTACGTCAGATGAATAATCACCGAACATGATGTCTATAACCTCATTCGTTACTTTCATTCCATTATAAAATAAGTTGAAATCTATAAATGTTATCGCCAAATTATTAAATTTAAAAACTTTTTAATTATCTTACTTTTTTCAAAATTAAAACTTGATATTAAACTTAAAAATTTAAATATAAATGAAATAAAATAATTTAAGAAAAGTGTAATATCTCGTGTTACGATATTTTTCAGGTATCCTTCAAGTGAATCAACAACCCTCAACTCCTCACTCACAATTTCGTCAAAATAGAGTTAATCATGAAAAATTTCGAAAAAAATTTTGTGACAACATGTTTGGTTATACGTGCTCCGTTTGTGAACGATTGTGGTTCCAAAAAGATTTGAAACCACCACGTGCTGAACATGAAGACCTTCTACGTGTAATAATTGAAAACTATGATACAGATATTTCACTGTGCAAAACGTGCTTTCAATCAATCGAGAGAAAAGTAATTCCAACCATGTCCAAATACAACGGATTTAAGTATGAAGCGACACCTGCATTTCTACCACCACTGGATTTAATTTCTGAAAGGCTTGTCTCTCCGCGGATCCCTTTCATGCAAATAAGACGGTTGCGACACGTCCATGGGCAATACGGAATTTATGGCCAAATTATTAATGTACCTGTCGATGTCGACAATATGGCGAAACATTTGCCTCGGAATATTGATGATGATCATTGCATAAACGTTCATATCAAGAAAAAGAAAATTCACAAATCAAGCTACTTAGTAGGACTAGTAAATAAACGGACACTTCGCACTTGGCTCCAGTACTTGCTTAAAACTCCTCTTTATTTATTTTAGGATATTAAAATTAATGAAAGCTTTTTCAATGACGACCATACTACTGTTGAAATTAATCGAGAAGAAATAAGTGAAGATATACCGATTGAAGACAGTCTCACTGCACAACAACATACTTTGATGTGGAATGATGATGAATATTTACGGATTACACCTGGAGAGAAAAGTCTTCCGAAAAGTATAATTTTTGATGAACATGCTGAAGAACTTTCTTTTCCATCGATTTTTTTGGGTCATAAAACTAATAGAGGTATTAGCAACTTACAACGTCAAATTCTTGAAATAATGCATGAGCATCCTGAATTTGACATAGTAGAAATAACAAGAAAAATGAGTGTAAATATGCTCAACACTGTTGAATTGGCAAGCCAAGAAGCGGCTTGGTATTTACTTCGTGAGCCTATGTCCAAAAGTTCAGTATCTGTAGTTTATATCTCCACCGTATGGCCTATTGAACGACAGCGTATTAAACGAACACAAAAAGAATTAGACGAACTAAATACCGATGAGAACTCAACAAATATATCGAAACAAAACTGGTTTGACAAATATGAACAGCGGCCCGAAGAATTAGAAGAATTATCACTCGCACAATTCGTTGCAAACTATACTAAAAATTCACAGGGAACGTATATACGTAGAAGGCAACAACGAATCATTCGATATAGAAACTATGACATAGCTTCAGATTACAATGAGTATAAAAGAGAAATGGTGACTCTGCACATTCCATTTCGTAACGAAGAAAACGACATTCTTGAAGAGATGAAATTTAAAAGGATTTATGACGAAAATGAACATCTGATTTTGGAACGTCGTAAAGAGTTCGAATCTGACTTAGACATCAACAAAACTATTGAAATTTGTCGAAAACTATGTCGTAAAGATGATCAAGTGGGCGATGACGACGAGGTCCATGATGTTGCTACCAGATTTCCGGAAGCCAATCCATTTCAAGCACTTTATGATAATCCAGATTCTAGCGTGAACAATGATTTACGCTTAGCGACTCTTAATAAACTCGGTGCCATTGCCAAACGTAAAGAAAATCTTATGCCTAATGAACAATATTATGAGTTGATGAAAATGGCAAACCAAGAACAGAAAGATCTTTTGATGCATGTCATTCACAATCTTCAGTTAGAAAATCCCTCTATGTTTCAAATATTTTTCACTGGTCCTGCTGGATGTGGTAAAACGTTTGTGATCAGACTTTTGATGGAAATTTATAATCGTTATTCGAATAACGATGGATTTTGCGACGCTTATATCACATGTGCTTCAACTGGCAAAGCGGCGGTGGCTATTGATGGGACAACGATACACACGGCACTTAAGATAAGCCTTTCGAAATTGCTTCCTTTGTCAATTGAAGTAGCACAACAATATAGATCACTGTTCAAATATGTTCGCATATTAATTATCGATGAAATCAGTATGATTGGAGCAGAGTTGTTGTCGCAAATAGATTCAAGATTGAAGCAAATTACCGGTAATTTTCAAGTTAATTTTGGAGGATTAGATATAATCTTGATCGGTGATCTACGTCAACTACCGCCGGTTCGCGCTACTCCGATTTACAAGCAAATAAAGCGACAAATAGCGGGGCCAACACTTTGGCGAGGGTTGAAATTCTTCGAACTGCGCGAAGTAATGCGACAGACCAATCGGACTTTCTCAACAATATTAACAAAAATTGGTGATGGGCAGCTCTTAGACGAGCACGAGTTGCAATTAATTGAATCACGGTTCTACTCTGAAGAAGAGGTTGAGAGAATTTGTCCCGATGGTATACGATTGTTTTTAGATAATCATTCAGTTGCTGCATATAATAATAAAGTTTTGAGCTCCGCTGTCGAAAAAGTTATTTCAGAAGCAACTGATGTATATATAGGTTGCAACAATATTGAACAGCAAGCATCTATGCGTCAAAAGTTACACAAAATGTCAACGATTGATACAGGAGGTTTGCCTTATGAATTGACATTAGTTACCAATAAATCATACATCATAACAAGTAATATCGACGTGTCAGATGGATTGGCGAATGGTGCGACGGGAAAATTAGTTTATATTGAATATAATGACATAGGAGAAATTGGTCGTTTGTGGCTAGAATTCTCTGGTTCTCCTAAGACTGGCGAAAAAATCAGAAGAAAAGCCGCGGCAACAGCACAAAAGCACAATCTTTCTTCACTGACAGTACCAATAGAGCGAAGAACATCGTCTGTATCATTAGTACCTAATAAAACAGTAATTGTAAAACGTAACCATTTTCCACTGGTGTCTGCTTGTGCGACAACGATTCATAAGTCCCAGGGAGGTACATTTGGTGAAATAGTATATGAATATGGCAAATCGCATGCTCAGCAGCTCCTGTACGTCGCTCTATCTCGAGTAACGTCGATTGAGGGCCTACATATTGTATCAAAACAAAATGATAGAAAATTTTATCACGGTCGAAGAGCAACAGTATCCACAATTGAATTGCGAGCTGAGTTTCAACGGTTGAGCTTGAATCGGCTAGAAACTGTTGAGCAACTATGCTATGATTTTATAAACACAAGGAAAGGATTATCACTGTATACATTTAACTGCCAAAGTTTAGGAGCTCATGTGCAAGATCTTCAGCGTGACAGAATAGCATCGTCGTCGAATTTTCTTATTCTCTCCGAGACGTGGATGCTTGATGAAAACACCGTAGATATTTTGAATTTTGACATTGTAGTTAAGTATAAAAGGCCACATAAGAGGGCCGGTGGAGTTGCAATCTACCATAATTCGAATGACGGAGCCCGTTCTGTTACTCCACAAATGGAACTGAATGCAAAACAGGAATTATTATCAGTTCAGCTTTCTAATGTGGGAGAAATATGTGCATGTCAAACCAAATTAGATACTAATATTTCAGTATTAATTGTAGCTATATACATTTCTCCCAATCAATCAATAAAAGCAGTTTGTGAATTTATATATGAAAATTTAAATAAATACACACCGGAAGTATCTCGAGTCTTTGAAAAAGATTACGATAAAACTCCATTGATTCTATGTGGAGATTTTAACATAAACTTTGCATCGGATACAGCGATTCCGTTGATAGAGTTTTTGGACGAAAAATTTAATTTGAAAATGTGCAGCAATCGCACTGAATCAACAACAAGATCTAAAACAGTAATTGACGCAGTGTTCCAAAGACATATTGACCAAATTGAGACCAAAGTATTTATTTCATACTTTAGTTACCATAAGCCTCTTGTATCATTTATCGAAAATGTAAGCTATGAGTATGAATAAATCTATGTAATAAATACGAATAAAATGTAAAATAGTTATCAAACTTTGTATTACTATGATCATTACTAAAGCCAACAAATATCCTCTTCCCAAAATTTTACATTCGTCTCATTAACTTGGAGCCAAAATTTTTGAAGGTTTCACTTCTACCACGTGTGATTTGCACACATGTATTTTTTTTTATAAACTTTCGATAATACCCCGCCAACCCTAAAAACTGTTTAATTGGTTTTTCAGTCTTTGGAATGGGGAATTCTTGTATTGCCTTGATTTTATTAGGGTTCGGTTTAATACCATTGGGTGTTATAATATGACCTAAGAACTCAGTTTCTCGTTTCAGAAATTCGCATTTACCGAATTGAATTTTAAGATTTGCGTTATTAAGTTTCTTGAAAACTTTTCTTAGAGAATTTACATGCTCTTGTAGTGAGGTGCTAAATATAACTACATCATCAAGGTAGACCATACATTCTTTACCTATTAGATCAGCTAACACAAAATTCATCAGACGTTGAAAAGTCGCCGGAGCGTTTTTCAAGCCGAATGGCATTCGTGTGAATTCGTAATGCCCATCTTGAGTGGAGAATGCAGTTTTGGCGCGACTCTTCTTGTCGATTTCTACCTGATGAAAACCTTTTGCTAGGTCCAACGTGGAAAAATAGAGAGACCGCACAAGTTTATCCAATATTTCGTCAATTAAAGGTATTGGATATTTATCGTCTATATGTAGTAATATCATTTAGCTTCCGGTAGTCAACGACTACCCTCCATTTTTCTTTACCGGAAGCATACCTTTTTTTTGGGAACTACACATAAAGGAGCTGCATATTGTGATTGACTGTGCAGGATTATGCCTTGGTCCAGCATTTCTTTGATTTGACGATTCACTTCAGCTTTGTGAACTTGCGGGTATCGATATAATTTTGTATATACCGGGCTCTCATGTTTTGTTATTATTCTATGCTTCACACCGTTTGTAAATGTTAGTTTTTGACCATCTGTATGGAAAAGTTCATTGTATTCTTTTAACACTTTTTCGAGTTCATGGCTCTCTTCTTCATTTAGATGATTTGTGCAAAATTTGACACCTTTTTCGTTATTGTCAAGGTTTGCTTGACTTATTTTAAAATTGTAATGGCGTTCTTCTTTCGTCAATTTAAAACTGCAACGTTTGCTATTAAGCTCTATATAGTTTCCGTCGTAGTCAATTTTAGCCTTTAAGACTTTAAGGATGTCGTTGCCGATTAGTCCTTAAAAATCTTTGGAGCAATTATGAACGTAAAATTTTAAATTTCCTAATATTAGGGAGGGCTCAAATATATGTATATTGAACAGTATTAAGGACAATATCACCTGTAATTGTTTTAATGTGAATAGGATGTACACTTCTAAGAAGTGATTTTGTTATATTAGGATTAATTAAACTAATTGAGGACCCTGGGTCTATGAGGAAAGAGTTGGTCTTATTATTGATTTTTAGTTCAATGGTTGGTAACTTGGATCCGAGGCATCTACATGAAAATTTTCGTCAACATGCATTGGATGAGGGGCGCCGTACCGCCTAATGCGTGATTGATTAGAATTAGTTTCTCTTTTCCTTTGGTACGGTTGAGTATTTTGTAATTGCGCTTTGTAGTTATCTGTGTTACTATAATTGAATCTTGGTGTATACGAATATTGGTAAGATAAGTCATTATTCGGATTATCCCGTTGATATCTCGGAGTGAATGAGTTATCTTGAAAGCTATAATTATTATTATAATTTAAACTATTCTGCTGAAACCTAGGAATGAAAGTATTTTGCTGGTTATAAATTGAGCGGCTACTCTCGAAAGCGTTGCTTTCACGTAAAATTTTAATCGCGGTTTGAAAATCACTTACTTAACTTGCATTTAAAAGGGCCTTCAAATGATTCGGCAGTCCTTTTTTAAGAGTCCTAAGACTCATTACATCGGTCTCTATTTTTAGGAACAGTTTTATTTCCTGACTTTCGGAACTCAATTTTATACTGTTCTTTATCCTACATACACACCCACTTAGTTCCTCACAAAATGTTTTTACACTATTTTTAAATTTAATGGCACTTAATTCTAAGATTGGGCTTGATGTTGGTGTGCACCAGAGAGCTGCAACGGATACATAATTTTCTTGTATAGTCGAGCATTTAACAAAATCCGTTTTGCATCAATCTCTTTAAACGAGCAGAAGTATTTTTCGTTAGCGACTGAGCTCAAGGCGAACATGTTGGCCACAACACTCGAGTGCTTTTCACATATATTTGATTGGGTTCGTGTGTTCGAGTTTCAACTCGAGTGTGCACATAATTTGCTTGTTTGGCTTTGCGTAGTGTGATCGGCAGTGCAGTAGTTTGATTTTTTTGTGAAGTGCTAAGTTTTTTATTAACATACTTATTAACATAATTTAAAAAAAAAACAATGACCGAAAAAGAACAATCAGTTTGTGAGAATATTGCGAATGGTAGTTACATCTTATCTGATAAACGCAGGGGCCGAAGTTTCGTATGGAATATATTATCAGAAATCCTACAGCCGGAAAACTGGAAGGTTTTGTTTACTCTCGCTCATGCCCAAAAGTGTTAAAGTACTATAATGGTCAGATGTCTAACCTAGTTCGTCATCCATGGTGCAGAAATATTAAAACAGCGCAAGAATTAAAAATTGTGACGGTGTCAGACAAGAATGAAGCTATTGAAAAATGCACATCAAGGGTTATTGAAGACTGCCGACCATTTTCAGCAGTGCATGGCTCCGGCTTCTTAAAACTTGTAAAATTTTTTATAAATATCGGTGCAACATTTGTTACCTAACGCAACAACAATTTTCCGCAATGTCCAAAAAAATGCAAATGAAAAAAGGAAAACTTAGAGAAGAAATAAATAACATTGTGAGCAGCGATGGAGCTTCAGCTTCAATCGACATGTGGACGGATAACTACGTAAAGCGGAACTTCTTAGGAGTTACCTTCCACTACCAAAAGTACTTGAAATTCTTCGATTTGGTTCTGGGAATGAAATCAATGAATTTTGAAAGTTCTTCGGGTGACAATATTTTTAATAAACTTGACAGTTTGTTTAAAGAATATGGTGTTCAAAATATGGACCAAATTAAATTCATTACTGACAGGGGAAGTAATATGGTTAAAGCTTTAAAAAAAATATACGTATAAACTGCAGTAGGCATCTTTTTTCCAATGTTTTGGACAAATCGTTTGAAGAAACAAAAGAGCTTACAGATGTATTAGCTCCTTGCAAAAAAATTGTCAAATATTTTAAAAAGGCAAATTTGCAGCACCTTCTACCCACTTCATTGAAAGCCCAATGCCCAACTCGGTGGAATTCTAATTACAGGATGAGTAAATCTATAATTGACAAATGGTTTGAAATTAACAACATTTTGACTGGGAATGAACAAATCCAACGATTTTTACACGTTAATGTATCCGTACTTAAAGTTCTGGCTTCAATGTGTAAGGATTTTGAAACTGTATTCAATAAATTGCAACTTTGCAGTTCTCCAAAAGCATTTGTGAACCAAATAGTGCAGATATAGCTGCAATTTCAGCGTTAAAATAGAACATAAGAAAAAATAGACGAAATATGGGTTGTCAATTTAAGTTTGTGGCATAAAGCCGAATGCTTTTTGTATCCACCTGCTATAAATATGCAGCCAAATTATTTGGATGTTATAAAGAATTTTTGCATTTCTCAAATTCAAAATACTGCAATATCAGCACGAATTTGTACGACAACGTCTGCTGAAAATGTCTCTTTAAGTCCAACCACCCCATCATCTGCTTCGACATCGCATTTTTCTTTTAATGAAAGTAACCAACTAGATCAAAGTCATTCTTCAAGTTCAAAAAATATCAGCGACATTCTTTTTCTCTAATTTGGTTAAACAAACTGTCTTAAAAACCATAGAAAAGCCTGAAGATGAAGTAGAGAGATATAGCAGAGAAGTAGTATAGATGACTGAAAATTTTAATTTGATGGAATGGTGGCAAAATAATCGGGATAAATACCCTTATTTATCAAAGCTTGCACTGCAGATTCATTCAACGCCAGCCAGCAGTGCAGCGGCCGAGCGATCTTTTTCTTTGGCTGGCAACTTAATTACTGAAAAAAGGAATAGACTAGCGCCAGGATCTGTTGACAGCTTGCTGTTCTTAAATTTATTTAATAAAAACTTTAGTTACTGCTTCAAAGTTAGAAAACTGTAAAATGTATGTATGAAATGATAGCTTTCTCTTTTAAAACTTTACTTTATTTATTTATATGTTATTTCAAGAGTGATATATGTATGTATGTATAGCATGGAATGCGGGTTTTTAATAACTTTTATACATACATATGTATGTATGTACATATATTGTTATTATATGTGCATATGTATTTTGTATCCAGCTAATTGGAAATATTTTTTTTATATGAAGTTTAATATAGTAAATGAAATGCCAGCTTACTTTTTTAAAACAATTTTTTTACTTTATTTATTTATATGTTATTCCAATGTATGTATGTATAGCATGGAATGTGGTTTTTTTTAATAACTTTTATATATTATTTTTATATATTAGATAGAGGGGCGTCGAAGCCGATACCTAAAACCGGCTCATCGCTGCGGGTGGCAGCTTCAATTAGTGAAGGGAAGGCGAAACCGGTCGTGGTTAAACCGGGGGGGTTCAGGCACTGTCACCAGCGTGGTTGGGGGGGAGAGTCGAAGCCGACCTCCGCAGCCTCTAGGTTGGAGGGGATGTAATTCAGGCTGGCCACGCAGGTGGGGCACAGAGGAAAACGCCCGCGGCCTCTGGCGAGGGGAGGCTGGACGAAATTGCCAGTACCAGTAAGGGTCTATCCTGCAGTGTACCGGTACAGTCGAGGGAGTCTCAAATAGATCTAAGCGGCGGATGGGCACGGGAAGGAGGGCTCGCTCAGATCGTTGCATGGCCTCCAAGATTTTGGAGCGCTATGGCGGCCAGGCTGGGTCTCAGATATCTCAGAAATATGTCAAGTCGCTTGAGTGGGCCAGGGGGGTGCTGAAGGAGAGCGCGAGTGCGCCTCCGAAGAGCTCAGCTGCAAAGAGACAGCATGGTCAGGAGGGGGAGACCTCTTCAGGCAAACGGCCCAGGACAGGGGTCGCGCCCAAAACGTTTTGCGAAGTCGCTAAGCAGGCGGGCTCCATTATCCTGGGTGTCGTGGACCGCAGTAAGAAAGACGGTTCCATCTCTAGGATCACCGATAATCCTGGTCCACCTCCTCGCTGCGAGAGTGCGGGTTGGCACTCTGGCCTCTTTACTGTAATCCGAACCTTCCTGCGCACTACAGGAAGATCGTTCGGTTTGAGCAGATCCAGGAACTGTGGCTGAGCAGTAACGGTATTTCTGGCATCGGGACGAAGAAGTACTAGCTTCTGGTGTCCAGCAATGCAGGTAAACCTAGAGCTTGTATGCTCGTCAGGCGTGAAATAAATACTTATTTTCTGTCTAATTTCAGCAACGGAGACGTAGTAACAGTGAGACTCGAGGACGGGGCCGAAGAACTTTGGCTCATGTCCGCGTATATGGCTCACGATGATGAGGTGGAACCACCTCCAGTGCTGCTGATGAACACTCTGGCGGAAGCGAGGCGCAGGAAAGCCGGCGTCGTTATGGGCTGCGATGCCAATTCGAGGCACTCCTGCTGGGGTAGCTCGGACATCAACGCAAGAGTTGAGTCTCTCTTTGATTTTATTCTTAGCGAAAACTTGTCTATTTTTAATAGGGGGAGCGACCCTACGTTTGTAACTTCGGTGAGGGAGGAGGTCTTGGACCTTACCCTGGTTTCGTCGGAATTGGTATCCCGTATCTCGAACTGGAGAGTTCTTAATGACCACTCCTTCTCTGCTCATAGGTATATTCAATTCACCCTGGGCGAAGCTCGTCCCAAAATCGTCCCTATAGGAATCTGAGAAATACGGATTGGGTTCAATACTGTAAGAAGCTGCAGGAGTTTCTTCCTGAGGAACCTCAGGGGAATTCACTCCTTTCGGAAAGTTCGGTCGACAGCTTAGTGGAGAATTTCACCGTAGCTTGTAAGAAAGGGCGTCGAGTAGACGACTTTTTAAACAGGCGAGGAAGAGTAAAGAACCCTCGGATTGGGAACTTTATAGGATCGGATTGGGAATATATAAATCCGAAATAAGGAAACCTAAGCCAGACTCGTGGAGAAGCTTCTGCGAAAACGTCGAAGGCTGCCACCAGTCCTTTAGGCTTAGGCGGGTGCTCGCGAGGGCTCTCGCCCCCTTAGGATGCGAGGAGTCGCTCAAACTTCTCCTCGATTCCCATTTCCCCAGTAATCCTGAGCCATGTGAGGTTACAGGCGTGGAACCAGGTACCATCTACGCCCCTCCTTGCGACCTGTTGGAAGACCGTCGCCTACTCTGGGCGATACGCTCCTTCAAAGCTTTCAAGTCGCCGGGACCTGATGGTATCATTCCCGCTCAGTTGCAGAAGTCCGAACGAGTGTCGTGTCGATAGGCGCCCTATTTACGCAAGCTGTAGAAGTAGGGGCTATATTCCCAGACTTTGGAGGAATGTGAGGGTTAGGTTTATCCCCAAGACGGGCAAGAGCTTTTATGTATCTCCAAAGGACTTTAGACCTATCAGCCTCTCTTCTTTTCTTTGGAGACCATGGAGAGGCTCATTGATCTTCATATAAGGGAGAAGATACCGCGGGAGCGATTGTCGCGTGCTCAGCATGCTTACTCGAAGGCCACGTCTGTGGAAACAGCCCTGCATATAGTTGATAACGTCATTGAGGAGTCTCTTGAACGCAAAGACTTTGCAGTTGGTGCCTTTCTGGATATAGAATAACATTCAGCCACAGGCAATAGTCGGATCCCTGGCGAAGCTTGGGGTTGAATCGGGTCTTGTAAGGCGCGTCAACCACCTTCTCTGGGACAGAACTGTCGTGGCGGAATGGGGCAGCGACTCCATTCAACGAAGGGTGAGTAGAGGCACTCCGCAAGGAGGGGTTCTCTCACCACTCCTTTGGGTCCTTGTTATCAATGGCGTCCTGCAGGAGCTGGAAAGGGAAGGCTGCACGGTTATTGCCTATGCTGACGATGTTGCTCTCATTGTCAGGGGTAAGTTTTTGAACACCCGTTTTGATATCATGCAGGGTTACCTTAACTTGATCGTAAAATGGTCTGCTGGGTGCGGACTCGCGATTAATCCTAGCAAGACAGAGCTCGTCTTATTTACCAGGAGGTATAAAGTACCGGATGCCAATCCCCCTTCAATAGGTGGCGTCCCGCTGGTGCTTTCTGACCGGGTCAAGTATCTAGGTCTGATTCTGACAGAAAGCTCTCCTGGGGGCCAAATATTGAAGAAATGGTGAAAAAGGCTTCGGTCGCGGTGTACTGTTGCTGGGGTGCTATTGGGAAGAGATGGGGCCTCTCTCCCAAGGTAAACTACTGGCTTTATGAGGCCATAATTAGGTCTATAATGTTTTATGGAGTGGTGGTCTGGTAGAACTCGCTAGATAGAGTATCGAAGGTTAAGCAGCTAGAGCGGGTGCAGCGGTCCGCGCTCATTGGGATCAGTGGGGCGCCTAGGACCACACCCACTCTCGCGCTCAATGTTATGCTTAATGTGTTACCTGTGGACATTGCAGCCAAGGTTACAGCAGCCCGTGCCGCAGCCCGGCTAGGTTGCAATGGATACAGATTCAGCACGGTCTTTGGGCATTCTAGGATTCTTGCCAGCTTCAACTTTGTCCCTCCGGAAACAGATTGCTGTCTGCCTGCTCCAGCTCGGGATTGCTCCTTCTCCACTCACATCCCGCGTAGGGAGGAGTGGAAGGAGGGTTGCTTGTGGGGCGGGAGGACGTTGAACTTTTTCACGGATGGCTCGAAGATGAACGATAAGGTTGGGGGGGGTAGGGGGTCTTCTACGAGGAGCTCTCCTTCAGCCGCAAGTTTAAGCTTCCGGACTATTGTAGTGTATTTCAGGCAGAGGTGGCTGCAATCAAGGAGGCAGCCGATTGTCTTCTAACCAATGTAATACCCACTAGACGGGCTAACATTTACTCGAATAGTCAGGCCGCTATTAAGGCCTTAGGATCGCTAATGGTGAGATCAAAACTTGTCAGGGAGTATCTGATTTCTCACGCAGCCGCCTCAGAGTATCTCGACGTTAGACTAATTTGGGTACCGGGCCATAGTGACATTGCAGGGGAACTGCATGGCTGATGAGCTCGCGCGGCAGGGTGGGGGCTCCTTTGGCTGCCTACGGACTTCTCTTGGACAGGTGGGCTCTCGGTCGTCTCAGCAAGCGCTGGGAAATTGCCACGACATGCAGAATTGCAAGGACCCTCTGGCCAAGAGTGGATCGGGGGCGCTCAAAGGAGCTGAGGTCGCTTACCAACCGGCAACTCTCGACCCTCGTAGGTGTTTTGACTGGGCATTGTCCGTTGGGTATACATGCGGTTAGACTGAAATTAGTCTCTGATTATTTCTGCCGCAGCTGTATGGAGGAGGATGAGGTGGATTCATCTTTTCATTTTCAGTGTAGCTGTCCTGCCCTTGCGAGACTGAGGTTCAAGTGCCTAGGCTCGTACTACTTGTGCTCATAAAAAAAAATTTAAAATTAAAATGCCATTTGTTTGTGGCCAGAAAGTGGATCGTTTCGGTGAAAAAATTAAATGTGCTAACTGCAATAAGTTTTTTCACCTTGCCTGTGTTAATATCTTGCCAAATGATGCTGCGAGGTGTGTACTGCGGTTCGGCGCAACTCTATCCTTTCGCCGCCGCCTACCGTCGTCTTGAGTGATAGTATTGCTGCTACTCCGCCTGCAATTAATGCTGAAATCACCCATGGACATATTACCAACAACCATCAACATGTAAAACTGCCGATATCAGTTCCTGCATCCATCGATATTGACAAAGACAGTGTAAGCATGGATAATTCAATTGATATCAATCAACAACTAACTCTGCAGTCCGTGCAAACTGAGGTGATTGCCCTTAGAACAGAGAATCTTCGCATTGTTGCTATGGTTAATGCACTTCATGTGGATAACGAACGTCTAATAACCGAAACTGAGTCGCTTCAATCTGAGCTTCACTCGATGTGGAGTTTCCGCACTGATGAGTTAGTTCCAGCGATTTCTCTGCTCTCTGCTGATATTAAAGAACTTCGTGTTAAAAGTTGCATGAACAACAACAGTGACATAATCTCCGAATTGTCTCCTCGCACCATCAACTTGGTAAATTTTTCGCCTGCTGCTTCGCCGGTAATGCCTTCTGCTACTACGCCTCACAATCGTAAATCTTCATATTCATCTGATGTCTCTCGCAAGTATGCTGGTGCTGCTGCTGTTGCCGCTGCTAACGCTAGCATTGCTAAAAGCTTGCTCAATGTGAATGCTGGTTCACGCAGTGTTGATGTACCCAATGCATGTGATAGTTCTCTTACTCTGCCTATGCCTATTGTTGCTTCCTCCTCTTCTAACACAATTCCACCGCCTGCTGCTGCTGCTCGCTCTCAGCCCAAGCCACAGTGGCGCAAAATAAGAAGGGCAAAATGCGAAATATTTCCCGTGACCTGGTGGTGGGCACCAATACGAGCAATATACTGGATGTTGTTCATATAAAGAAATGGATCCATATTTCGTCATTTAAGCCAAGCGTGGATGAAGAGGATACTTTATCTTTCGTTGTGAATAATGCAAATATTGATAGGAAACATTTGGCCTGTTTTAAGTTTGTTAAAAAAGATACGGATTCTTCTTCTTTAAAGAGCATTAATTTTAAACTGGGTGTTTCTCCTTCATTACTTGATACAATTTTGGATCAAGCACTCTGGCCAACTAATGTTAAAGTTCGCCCCTTTCAATTTTTTCAACGGGGACTTCCTCCCAACAATCAACAATAGCCTCAGTCAATGAGTCAACTGCACAAACAAAAAATTTGAAGATCTACTTTCAAAATATGGGTGGCATTAGAACGAAGTCTGAAATCATTCTCATGAGGAGTGGAAATACAGATTTTGACGTAATAATTTTTGTGAAGACATGGCTGAATGACAATTTCTATGACAATGAATATTTTGATATGAATTTGTAAGGATCGTGATGCAAAAGGTACGTGCTGTACGATGGGTGGCGGTGCGGCGTAACTTACATGCACACCCGATCTCACTAAACAATGACGACACTGTGCTTGATCAACTGTGTGTTTGCATAAAAGGCTCTCAAGGATATGGCTCCTTATATTTAATGGCGTCGTATATCCCGCCTAGTAGTAGCTATGATTTGTACAAAGCGCATATAGATAATATTGTATTCTAAGCTCATAATCAATCAGGTAGTAATCATATATGTGTATTTGGCGATTTTAATCTTCCGAATATTAATTGGTCTAATAACTTTTCGAAATTTTATCTTACACCAACCAATGTAACTACTGTGGTTGAATCTTACGCAATAGACAACATCTTAAGTCTTAGTTTGCTTCAAATTAACTGTTTTAGAAATCAGCTCAATAGAATCCTAGATCTTGTATTTGTTAGTGATAACATAAATTAAGTTATCTCGCAATGTTATTCGCCATTCTCGCCGTCAGACAAACATCACGTCCCGTTGGTGCTAACGGTGGAGTTTTACGATTTCGCCTCTAGAAAGATTGACAATAAACCTGTCTTTAATTACGCACAATGCGATTTTTCCCAGTTAAACATCTCTTTGGTTGACGTTAACTGGGAGGATTTGCTGTGTGGTGCTAATACTTCTGAGGGTTATTCCGGTTTTAAATCAAAATTGTTGGCTATATGTTCTTCAAACATTCCGGTTAAGAAAAATTTGCGTTATAAAATACCGTAGCACACTAGCGACCTTAAAAAGCAAAAAAACTTAAGGAATAAATTTTATAAAAACTTTAAGTTAACTAAAGATTGCAACTTTTTTGCCAAGTATCAATATTATGTAAGGGAATTCAATCAATTGGATAAATTTCTTTATAATAACTACATTCGAAATGCAGAGTCAATCATCAAATCTAATCCTAAATATTTTTGGAAGTATATCAAGTCGAAACGGTCCGGCTCGAATATGCCAACCTCAGTTTTTTTTGGATGATAAAGTGGCTGAGTCTTCGCTAGACGTGGCTAATTTGTTTGCTGACTTTTTCAAGTCGAATTTTGTTTCAGATGGCAATGAACCCTTACCAAATTTCTCGTCTGACATTGATTCATGCCTTAATTTTGGCTCCCTTACATTATCTTCTGAAGATGTTGCAAAGGGATTAGCTGCAATTAAGCCATCCTGGCACACTGACATCGATGGGTTTTATGCTGTGTTGTTAAAAAACTGTTATGCTCTGGCTCTGCCCCTGAAAATAATTTTTAATAAATCTTTAGTGACCGGCAAATTTATTGACGATTGGAAAATAACTTTCATAACTCCGATTCTGAAAAGCGGTAAGAAAAATGATGTGCGCAACTATAGGCCTATTTCTAAGCTTTCAGCCGTCGCTAAGCTTTTTGAATGCATAGTCTATGATAAATTGTACTTTGCTGTAAAGTCTTATATCTGTCTTAATCAACATGGGTTTATATCCTCGAGGTCCACGGTGTCGAATTCGGCTGTTTTTACTGAGTTTTGCATATCTTTTTTCTCAGCTGTTTTGCAGGTGGACTATGTATACACGGACTTTTGTAAAGCTTTTGACACTGTGTCGCATACAATTTTAATAAACAAACTACTTTGTGTGGGCTTTCATTCCTGTTTTTTGGACTGGATCACTTCCTACCTGTCCAATAGGACTTGTTACAGTAGATAATGACCCATTCTTAGCTTTTTCAGGGGTTCCGTAAGGAAGCATTCTAGGTCCACTGCTTTTTGTTATTTTTATAAATGACATAAGTTAATGTTTCACCTTTGCAAATTTATTACTTTATGCTGATGACCTTAAATAATTTGCAGCGATCAAAGATTCCTCCAATGAAACTAAACTGCAACGAGACATTAATGCTCTCCACTCTTGGTGCCTAAAGTCCCGCCTCTATCTGAATACAAAAAAATGCTTTAAAATGACTTTTGCTAAAAACTTTAGCGCGCGCAATACGTCGTATAACATCTCGAACTATACTCTGCTGAATGTTAGTGAAATTAAAGACCTAGGAGTTGTATTTGACCCTGAACTATCTTTTAGTAGTCATATCAACTATATTGTAGCGAAATCCTACTCACTTCTTAGTTTTGTGTGTCGTAATAGTACACAATTTTCAGACCAATACACCTTAAAAATATTATTTACTAGTTTTGTTCGCTCTCGTCTCGAGTATGCTGTGTTTGTTTGGAGGCCCTATAGTTAGCTCTCTACGGGCAGAATTGAACGTATACAAAAAACTTTCCTAAAATTTGCCCTAAAGTCCCTGAACATTACAAGCCCAGTGCCATCGTACAGATCCCGTCTGATGTTGATAAACCAAAAGCCATTGGAAAGTCGTAGATCCGTTTTGTCATTGACCTTTACATTTAACGTTATTCAAGGATTAATTGACTGCCCCTATCTTTTGGAGAGGATTAGTTTTAATGTTCCTAAACGCACTCTTCGCATTTCTCACCCTTTCTATTGGGCAAATGTTGAAACTCAGTTTGCTATAAATGCACCTTTAGCCAGATCTATGCGTGAACTTAATGAATTGTCTGAAAATGTAGCAATCGACTTCACGTTATCGAAGCAACCTTTTATAAATATTTTAAACACTATTTTTTAATGTTAATTTTATTGGTGATTTTAATGATTTTTATCAATAGTCTGTAAGAAATTGTTTCATTGACTGAATTATTAAATAAATAAATAAATAAGACTCCAGAAGAGCTTTCTGGGGTGTGGATTGGTAGTTTGCGTGACTTAGTTCGGGGTACGCAACGTTTCTCAGGTTAATCTTTCCTGATTTTTCCGATTCACGTTACCGTTCATAAAAACATAAAAACAAGTGGTATCGCAATGGACTCCTACTATGTCTAAGTGAGCTCCCATTGCGGGAACTACCACAGTAACCTAACCTAACCTATCCTTAAAATCTGGTTTCTTGTAATCATAATGAAAATCATACATTTTACGTTTTGGTAATCCCAAGCCAAAAAACTTATGTAAATAGGTTTATTATAAATAGTAAAAAATTTACTCATTTGAATTGCCATCATTCCATTAGAAAACTTATATAAGCTGTGAAAATTATATACTGCCATAAGAGATCTAGCACCCCTTCACATACTATTTTAGCATCCTTCCTTTTGTCAACATTTTCCATAGTTTTACCATAGACTGCATTATTCCATAATTAAAAAAAAACTTCTGTTCAAATACTTTTTTATCGTCGGATGATTGTTTAAATCAATATATTTTTTAACCAATCTGATTGATTAAATTGAAGAATTCAATTTTTTTTAAACATACCGTCATACTTAAATAATACGTTGTTGTAATGCTTTGTTGCATTACATTGTTTTTTTCGCACAAAATTGCAAATAATTACGATTATCATGCAATATAGATGGATATTCTAAATCTACTTCTCCTAACAGAGAATCGTCTTTAATATTATTTATATTGAATCTTAAAGATTTTCAACCCATTCAAATTTTTTGGAAGGGGGATATTGTGACACACCCATATAAATTATTAACATGTAACAGTTTGTTTTTTTTTTCACAAGCAAAATCAGCTATGTATTTATCATTAGCAACTGCATAATTATTAACATCTAAATATACTAGATAATTAGTTTTTTCACAAGCAAAATCAGCTATATATTTATTATTAGCAACTTCATAACGATTGCTAAATTAAACAATACCTCTTTTAATACCTCTCACAATGAAAGTATGCTTGTTTATGTCGGTTAATACTTCTAAAGTTATATTGGTTGTCTTTAACATTCCACCCCAGAACATTTTTTTCCAAAATCGGTGACTTAGCGGTTTTTAGGGGTCCCACTTGGCATGGCTTTACTCAGTAAAAAACTATCCACTCACGAAATTTCTTGGTACCGTGAACACGATGCACCTGTGGATTCCAAAATAGAGTATTTAATCGAGACGTGCCAACCGTCTATCCTGAAAGTATTCGAGCTAGTTACTAGAGATATCTATTATTCCTCTATTATAAAAAGTGGGGTTACACTTTTATTACATAAGATTAGATTAGTGGACAATAAGTAACTAAAGACTAACTTAGATCGGGCGTTAACTTCTGATCTGTTCCAGACTGTATGGTGGGCGTCAATACCACATCCATCCACCACATTCATCACACATCATTCACATTATCACCATTCGGGGGAGTGAGTAAAAAGAGATCGGTGTTAGTTATACATGTGGCCCTATCCTTTATTATCCACGGTTCTTGAATCAGAACTACAACCGTCTGACCCACCAAAACGAACAGCAGATCATTAGGCCTCTGATTCCTTTGTCAAGCACCTCGCACACACCATCACTATTCTTCCCTCCATAAGTAGACAATTATGAACCCAAATCTTCCTTTCGGGTTGGCAAATGTTTTCTGAGGAAGCGTGAAATGTATGTAACCCTACCAAACTTACAAGGCGGAGAAGAACAAAGAATTAGAAGTTTTAAGACGCAAATCTCCCTTCTCAAAACCAAATAACCCCACCACATTAGAAATTCAATCAGAGTCGTCTGGCGTATATTTTCAAGTATTAAAATTTGACACAGAAAATTTGTTTGCTGCATACGAAGGCCGGACAGACTTTTGACACGTGCTCGTAGCTGCGTACATAAACCCCTCAAAACAAACCCCAGCACAGCTATCCTGAGCAATGTTTCTGGGAGGAAGGAAGGCCTATGTAGATGGCGCAGAGTATTGAGGTATTGAAGAGGAGTCCTGGTCATCCTGCACCTGCTTCGAAGTTGCTTGCTCGATAATGAAAACCGGCAATGTAATTGATGACCTGTGTTCGAAAGTGAACGGATATGTCTCCGATCTTGCCTGTTTCTACACAGGCAGAAACCAGGTGTTGTGCCCTACATTCCGATGGTTAATCTCCCAAGGATTTTGGAGGTTAAATTTGACAGCTTTCTCTCCTTTTCTGCGCATACTATCGCAATAGCCAACAAAATACAGAGCCGCACCAATGTCTTCAAGTCGCTCGTCGACAGCACTTGGGCCAAAGACAAAGAAGCGGGACCTTGCCTGCTAATGTCGCCTGAGGAACACCTACACCAAGAGGTGAATGTCCCGGCGCTAAGGAGCACCACCTAATGCTCAGCAAGCAGTTCCTAGCTGGTTGTCACCATTTGGGGCACCCAAATTGGCATGTGTGTGCAGATGAGCCACCTCCAGGTACATCAGAAGGCACCTCCTCAAACTGAACTACAAGATCCAACCACATGTAACCCAACCGCTGGATCCGAAGGCGTACTGGCAGGTGCTAGGCAGCATCCGCGGAGAAACAGTCACTACCACCATCAACTCTCGCCTTGTTAATGCCATAATAGGAGCCCAACCACCACCAATTTCAGACGAAGAGTCCCTGCTGCTCGCGAGTCCCGCGCTACTCTGACTCAATTAAGATCTGGATATTGTGCTAGACTTGACTCCTTCCTATTCAGAATCAGCACCGACATACCAAACAAGCTTCCGGCATGTGCGCATTTTCCGCACGATACCGAATACCTATTCATATGCCCTTTCAAACCAACTTATCTAACCTTCCTCTCCCTCCGGTCTGACCCCATCGAAGCTGCGCGTTTCCTGGGCCTCCCCCTAGATGAGTTTGGAGAAAACGAGCATAGGTGAATCCGTTTTCCACAGGGCGCGATAAACCGCAACAACAACTAGAGCAAGTGTCACCTACAACACTTGAACGCCGGTCAACGTTTGCAAAGGAGTACTGTGACGCTTCTGAAAAAGCGTATGCTGCAGCACTTTACATACGCATCAAATGAAAGAACAGCGTTGCGGTGGATCTTATAATCGCGAAAACGAGGGTGGCGCCGGTGAAAACTATTTCCCTGTCTCGTTTGGAATTATGCAGTACTTTTGGCAGAAATTGTGCAGTGCGTAATAACTAACTTGGATCTTCGATCATTACAAGTTTTCTTGTGAACTGATTCCACAATCGTTCTAGCGTGCCTTTGGAAGCCACCTTGTTCTTGGTCAACCTTTATATTGCATTGGGTGACCATAATTATTGAAAATTTTGGACGGCATAGCTGGTATCACGCTGATTTGTCCTCAAATCCAGCAGATTTAGATAGTCGCTCCAAGAATGGAAATCTGAATGGTCTACTCAGGACTCGGTTTTTCAGACCGACCAAGAGGAAAAAGGCGTGCTCTCGCACGCAACAAAAGTCATGGAGATGTCCGACATCCTCCAAAGAAACTCCTCACTCCCGAGAGCTTTGCGAGTAGTATCGTATATGTTGCGATTTCTCTAAAGTACGCATCCCATTCAGAAGAGCAAATTCACTGCACCGTCTACGTTAGTTTCTTCAGAGAAAATCAAGGATACGACACAACGTGCGAGCCAAGAACAACATTTTCTCAATGAATTTTCGAATTCAAGGACTGGGCAAAGAATAAGCTCCAAAAGCGAAATCCTCCCACTAAATCCGGGGGATATTTAGAGCAGAAGAACGTCTAAGCGCGTCGAAAGATTTAAACTATGGTGAACTACATTCAATCATTCTTCCGTACAATTGTCAATTTTCACGATTGTTGGTACAATTTAACCAGTTCATTCTGCGGCTTATTCGAGTCCAGTACTGGATCCCTCGGATCAAGGTCATGATCAAATCGATCATACACAATTGCAAGGTTTGCAGAATCTATAAGAGAAATGCCCAAAGTCAACCTATGGCAGCACTTCCAGCAGAACGTACTTCCTTTTCTAGAGCGTTTAAGAATACGGACGGGCGTAGATTTCGCAGGTTCCTTTGAAATAAAGATCTATAGAGGTCGAGCCTGCGCCATCACTAAGGGTTACGTCTGCCTTTTCATCTGCTTCGCTACGAAAGAAATTCATTTGGAAGCTGCAAACGACTTGGCCACCCCCACTTTTTTAACAGCCCTTTCAAGGTTTATTTCACTCAGAAGGTTCCCGAAAAACATATACTCCGACAACGGAACTAACATTATGGGAGCCTCCAGAGCATTAAAAACTGAATTTAAAGCGATTCTCTCGAGCTCTAAAACCGCTGAGTGGTGGATATCCGCACGAAGAAAGGAGTGGTGACAAGAACAGTCGTCCAATTAGTCTGACTTCCATTGGAGAATACGACTCCGCCATAGAGTTCGAAGCTCGCCACCCAACCAACTCATCCTGTAAGACTGACTTCAGCCATTATACCAAGCAGTGTATCTTCATACTTTCAGGAAGATTACCCGTTGTACCGGAGCCCGCAACAAGTCGGAGAAGCGTACTACGTCGTCGCGATTCCTTGCCGACTTCGCGGCGCGAACCACGGCATTCGGTTGTGCCAGAAATGCCGCGAGTAATCGGTGGAAGAAAGGATGCGCGCGGTTCTAATATACTGCTATTGTCCAAATTGTCTCTCCCCGTTTCAACGCATGAAAATTTGCACCTCGCCCAATCCACTCGATGGTGTCACAGAGCAGGTAACAGGTAATCTACCAGCAGGCGGCGGCTCGGAAACCGCAACTGCAGGCAGCGCGTCACGGGATCACACCCATTCAGACCGCCTGCCCAGCCGGTATCGCAGCACCTAGGTGACTTGGAAACACGTCCTTTCCGACCACATTACCAACGAGAGAATTGGCGACAATGTGACCCGGTATCACGTGGATTCCGATCATCTACGCGCAATTCACGACGGGGTGACAGAAAACGTGCCACTCCCTACTCCCATACGAACTATAAGCGACAAGAGACTCCTGCGGCAAAGGCTATTTTCATTTTCCTTGCACGAATGCGATGTTATATAATAATCTTATTTTTTCCAAAGCCGCACATTTTCTATTTCCATTTTCCATTATTTCCTTTCGTTTTCTTGCTGCGTAATAAATGCGGTGACGAGGGTCAAGTTCAGTAACAGATTCCTCATTAAGTTTTTGAAAATCATCATTAAATGGCTTGGTCACATAAGATTTGTTCTAAACGTTGCTGACGAGAAGTAACGAGGTGCTACTTGATGCTGGCAAAACTGATAGCATGTCTTCTTGTGTTTCTAATGAAATGGCTGTCAATTCAGAAATTCTGTGCAACAATCTTGAGTAGCAATATGGACAAACTTCATCTTCAGTTTGTATAGTTGTATTAGAAAGTAATCGTTGGAGTTCATTAGCAATGCTATATAATTTTCTAAATTTGGCTTTTTTTGTTTCGTAGGCAGCTTTGTCGTGAACTGATTCAAAATCCCTGCAATTCTTCTTTTGAAAAAAAGGTGTCGATATTTTACTATTAGTTATCTATGGCAAAAATCTGAAAGACAGGAAATAACAAGAAATTTGAAAAATGTAATGGAACGGAAATACAAAAAAATTGAATGACAGTATGAATTATCGTAAGTACAACGGTGAAAACAGGTTTTGTTAATTATCTATCAAACCTTGGTCACGTAGAGAAAATTGAGTGAATGATTCATGCAGTCGCCTTTAAAACACTAGGAAATAGGCGCGAAATTTCTCTTTTTACAGACATATTTCTTGAATTATTCTAATATTAAAGAATCTTGAAACTATAATAGAATAAAACTGTTGAGTTTGAGTGAGAATTAACATACGCATCGCTATATGAGACGACTATATTCAGAAGAACGCCGTCGAAATGGAGAAAAACTCCATTTTAATTTTTTGATCATAACTCCCAAAAAAAATTTTCGCTAATAGCCGTTTTGCCAGAATACGTATCTCACTTAATTAACCAAACAACAACATATTTAAGTTTTATCAAAATACAAAAAAAAATTGTCAGCCTAGAAAGCTAGGCGATAGTAGTGAAACTTCATGGATCTCGATGGGCGCTTGAAATGAAAATACTCACCTTAGCCAGCAAGTTTTATGAGATAGAAATTCTCTGTCATCATTATTCTGGAATTCTTAAGGGTGTTAGGTTAATGAAAAAAGATAGTTGATGTTTTCGCTTCCATTTATAAAAAATCTATTCATTCACTTCTATACTTTCATGTTCAAGAAAAGATACAATTGGTATCTGCTACCCCTCTCTCGTTTTTTCCTACTCCGAATCTGTCGCGTTTTCTTTTCTCTCCCATGTCTTCTTTCGTCCGACTGCCCCACCACGCGCGCCATCCCCTCCCTTTTCCTGTCGCTTTTTCGTTTCATTCGATATTGGAATTACAGCCCAACGAGCGCAAAGAAGTTTCACTTCAAAAAATGACCTGCTTGGACCGGTTGATTGTAAATGGAAAGGATCTATAGATTCGTTCAATGTGTAAAAACAAAATTATGGTTGTTCATATCTAAACTTGTGTAGAGAAAAAACTGGATTGCACACTACTGAATTGATACAGTAAATTAATTTTGTTTTTAAAATTAAAATAAATAGGGGATATCCAACGGAATAAGCAAGTGGTCAGTGTGGACACCAATCGACCGCGCTGCAATGGGATTCTACAAGCGTGTGCACTGCGTAGGTAACTCTTTTACTACATTTACTATACATATGTATATGCTATAAGACATTGTTCAGACAGGGAAACTTTTGTTGCTTATTATCGGCGATTTCCCTTTTGGTGTTGCTCGTCGCGTTCACACAGAGCAACTCTGTACAGGCGATTTTCTGGCATTTCATTTTATATCATTTTCTCAAATTTCTGTACGCTTCGCTTAAGCGGCATTTACACATTCTATTAAATTTTGTGATTATAAGTATAAGGTGTTGAAAAATGAAGTTCTAACATAATTTACGTTAATATGTATAGTATATGCATACACATGTGTATATTTAATAGCAAAAAAAAAGAACAAAACTTCATTTCCCAACTTACCGTATGTATTCACTTAAAACTCAACAAAACTGCAACCACTGAAAGAATTTATAAATGAAAAGGAATGTCAAATTTCTTAGCTGCCGACTGAGACGAATAAGAACACAAAGCGTGTCGCCCGAGCACGATCAACTCGGTGCCATACCCCTTTCCCCTTCCCTCTCTCACCCACAAGTAACGAGTTGCCGCGACAAAAGTTTCCCCTTCTGAACAATGTCTAAGCAGCAGCACTAGCGATGGGGCTTTGAGTTAAAGCGACTTACGCTGCGTATAAACATAGGAGTTTAATTCCATAAAGGTTTTGTTTCTACCACGTCTGGACTGCACACAAGTGCACATAACTAAAATAAAAAATTTTTTTTGTGGATTTTTAAAAAGTACTTTCGCCTAGTTTGATTACATGTGTACAAATGAACGTTGTGCCTCTCAAGTGGGCAGTCCAGACGAACAAGTGTTTTTTAAATATAAGATAAAAATACATGTGTATTAGTTGAAAATTATATTTAATCAAATATAAAAACAATGATTGGTGGTTGATTACAATTGTGAGCTAGAATAAATTTACCTTACGGTGCGATGGGGTAGTGGTGTGTTCATCAGAGGAAGAAGTGATTTTAAGAAAACCCTTCATTAGAAAACCCGAGACCGGATATATGTATGTATATACGAGACGAAGAGTTTTGAAAAAAGTTTTTTTTCAAAGTTTACAATGAAACCGAGAACCCGAGAGATTTGCAAATAGTTTCTTTCAGTTTTCAATGAAACCGAAAATTTTCATTGCAGTTTCGATTTTTTTATTTCCCCTCTCTGATTTAAATGTCATAAGGCCCGTTCTTTTGTAACCTAGTTGCAAAAAAACACTCCAACTCGGATAAAATTTCCTTTTAGTTACTTCAAAACACTGGCAATATCTGTCATTAAACATATGATTTGTTTAGTGAAATTTTAAAGAAGCAAAACAAAATGAGCAATTCTGAGGATTCTGTGGTAAGTTATTAAATTTATTTAAAAACATTAAATAAATGCATTAAATAAGCTTTTACTTTTGTAGATGGTGTCTTTGTACACGGGCGAGCATTGCGAATCACGTCGCAATAGAGAGATGCAAGAAGTACTAGAAGTATTGGAAACGATGTATGCAAGCTCCAACTCTTCTAAAGACTCGTAGAGTGAAAAACAAGGCACCTGAGTGCTCCAATTTTGAAGGGACACTCGATGCAATTAGTGAGGCAGATTTCAAAATGCACATGAGGCTAAGACGCCAAACGGTGGAATATCTAACAAGTAATAACAAAATGTGTGCAAAAGAAATGCATAAACTTAATGCTATTTTATTTTCAGTGAAGTATTCGGAGTCTTAACTGCGTACCTGCCACATCTGGTGGTGGTAGAACGCGTATATTACCACAAAAAATCCGTGTATATGTACATTTGGTATGTAAGCAATACAGTGGCATTTGGGCAACTAGCAAATTTGCACTTGATGAAGGTTTTGAAGAATGAAACCAAGACGCAGCCCTTGACAGAAGGCAAACCCTTTTTAATTATTTAAGACAACAAAATATTATTTAAAAATTTCACTGCATATTCATATATATTTATATCTTTGAATTCACTAATAAAAATATTTACAAGAATTCATTGCATTTCATTCAACTTAAAATCTATAAAACTAAAACAAATTCACAAGGAGTATCACATATAAAATTCAATTCAGATCACTTCTTATTCTAATTACAAATAAAATAACAAACCAAAAGCAAATTTAAAAAAAAATCCAGTTTCAGTGAAAACATTTTAGTGAAGTTTTTGCAATGTTTTTGATGTAAATGCTTCGTGCTCGCTTTTATAAAACCCTTGTACATTGAACAGCAAAATGTTAAAGATGTTTTCTGAAAAATTTTTAAGTTGATGCTCTTCCGCATGTACACGGTTTTTAAAAAAACGAGCACAAAGAATTTACATCAAAAACATTGCAAAAAATTCACTGCAAGGTTTTCACTGAAACTCACTGTTACGCTTTAAAAAGCTGTTGCTAGGCAGAGTAATTTCTGTTAGCTATTTTTTCCAGACAGCACATTTGCCGAAAGTGTTTCAAACGGTATGTAACCCACATGAACCCCTCCATATAGGCGGCAAAGCACGGGCTGGCGTCAGTTCTGCTGTTGTTGTCCAAGTACAGCAGCATTCTTTCAAAGTCCTGGAAGTGGATTAATAAATATAATTTGTTCAAACATATACTTATTTCTTGAACCTACCGTGATCGCCATTGACACCATGTCTTCCAACAAGTTCGCGTAGGCCAACCTCTTTCTTTTTGGGTGCTCCAACTCCGCTTTTCGGGCGAGGTAGCATCTCAAATACTCAATTGTCTTCTCACATGACCATCTCTTGCGCCTTTTTTCTTGCATTCTGAAATAACAAACATGTTTTAATTCATAATTTTTTGTGAAATATACGAAGAGCATTTTTCTTACCCTTGTTCCATTTTTATTTGTTTTGTTTATGTATCCATAAAACAAACAAGATTTGACAGTTGATTGAAATTTCCCAAGTATTTTTCCAGAGCCCATTCACAATAGAGCGGGTTTTTTGCTTCACAACACTACATCTCCGGTCGGATATCATATAACCGAGTTGGCTCAACTCGCATATTTTTCCGAGTTAGTGTTGTTGTTTTACATGCTATTTTTTATCCTACCTAGTGTTTTTTTGCAACTAGGTTACTAAAGAACGGGCCTATAATTCCATAATCCTTCAGTTGATTCTGAACAATTATACCTTATTTTTCTAGGAATAAAACGTTATTGACAGAAAATGTCCTAAATGTGAATGATTTCCTTTAAGTTTGTAGGAAAAGGAGCCACCAAAGTTGAAAATTAGAATAAATATTATGTAAATTTCAGATTGATTGCAAATTTTTTCACAGATTCAAACTATTTTCGCTAGAAGAAGAAATAAGTAAATAACAACTCAGAATAAAACGTTATTGACAGAAAATGTTCTAAATGTAAATGCTTTCCTCTACAATTGTAGAAAAAGGAGCCACCAAAGTTGAAAATTTAAGAAAATATATAGATTTTAGATTATTGCAAATTTTTTTCACAAATTCAAACTATTTTTGCGAAAGTCATTATTGATCAACCCCTAAAATAGCTCGAACATTAAACGAAATAAAGTTTGTTTTGTAGGCGAGGTCATGCCAAATTTGGTTTTTATGAATAAGTTGAGAGTTTTCAAACAAATTTTTGGAAAGAACTCTACTAAGTCACTTGTAAAGTGAATTTTTACTGTAGCGCAGTATAGTTTGCTTATTAAATAGTTTAAAATCATCACGATTACGTTACGAAATAAAAGCTGGTTGGACTGATAAGTACCGTTCATTGGGCAACACCAGTGTATACCATTGTGAACCAACCATCATCGCAACCAAGAAGAAGAAATAAGTAAATAACATTGTGAATAACTACAAGGAAAGTATTCTACATTGTGAATGGTCACAGCTAATATGGAATGTCACATAAGGGCTAATAAGAAATGCCAGACATAGAAATTGCACGATAAATGATATATGAATAGATTTCGAATAATAATAAGGCAGGAAAACCAGGGTGACGAATACTGATTTTTATCAGGGTTGTGTCGCGATCGCACGAAAAACGCCAATACGTGCTGTGTTGTATTGTCATATTATTTCTGATTACAAAATGCGAAAATAAGAGTTAAAAAAATTTTACGATAAATGTTTCTGCAAATTGTATGTATGTATATTGTACTTTTCTGTTCCGCCTTTAGTTGTATTGGAATACATACTTATATTTTAAATAGACATCCAAAATTGGTATGATTTATTTGTATTAAGAACATAGAGAAAGGAAGATGCAACAGGTAAAATAGTTTCAAAAGTATATACGTAGTACATTATATAACATACATATATTATATTTGTATCGGAAAATGGCTATGAAGAAATTAAATTAAAGTGAACTTACTTGCAAATGCGAATAAAAAAGTGGTCAGTCAATTCAGTCGTCTCTGACTCATAATTCATGCTCAAATAAACATTTTAAAAATATCGCACGTTCATGGAAGTTTCAGTCAGTAAGAGTATGAAAAAAATTCGACACTACCTTATGACCGAAATTTTCCATACCACTACCCACGGTCAACTGAATGCAGAAGGTGACGGCTTCAGAGGTACCGCTACTTTGGTTTTGCCCAGTTTGACAATTCTCACTCCATTTCGACAAAACTTTTTTCACAAATGTGCCACTTTTTTTAGTGTTTTACAGGTTAATTTATTAAGTATCTGCCTATAAATTCACTGAAATATTGGAAGTTGTTCAATTTTCAAATTTCAAATTTCCTCTCCTGTGTTCTTGTTTACTAAAGGCGGAATGTGTCACTTCGCCGCGGGAAGGCCCAAAAGTTATACAGCAAAAAAGCACACGAACGCAACGCGTTTAGAAACTTCCAAGTTTTACGAACAGCCAATTTCATTTTTTGACCCACAATGCAAAACTAAAAGTAACATGCAATCATTGCGCATGTATTTTTACTGATCATTTCCTTTCTAAATTCGATTTTTTGCCTCTTGTTTTATTAAGTTAGTTCGAGAAAAAATATTTTCTACGTTTATTGTGTTCACGAATGTTGGGATCATCTATATTTCTCACTGGAAATTTGTTGCAACGAAGCATTTTGCCACCAAGAATTTGCAACAATCGGTACAAACTATCATGAACAAACTAAGTTTTTGCAAAGTTACCCTTGTAATGCAACCCTGCCTAGAGGATGTCATTTCAATTCAAACCAAACGGCGCAGAGAAGGCTAAGATATCGGATACTTTCTAAAATTTTGCATTTAAAACCATTTTTAACTAAGATATTTTAACTTTTTTTATATTTATATTAATACTGCCATGGAGCAGACAAGCTGCTGACCACCGTCACTAGCAAAATTTGTAAAACTAATGAAAAATGTCATTTAACTATAATTTTAACAAAATTTATAATGTACGCATGAAGTAAGGTTCAATGTCATGCACAATTTTTTCAATACAATTGAACCTTTTTTCATATTTGCTACTTCTCCAACAGTTTCTAGTACACATTTTTTTGAACGAAGTGAAAGAACACTGTCTAAAAATGGTGTCTATAGTCCAAAACATACATCCTTCCAAATCAGGTGATCTCAGCTGGGCCTAATTTTGACGTCTATGGCTAAGATTTTTCACTTGTAATTATTCACAATGGTAAATAAGCTTGACAGGCAAAACTAATTGGATTTTATAAAACCTTTACTCTTTTGCATTTTATTTGGTTACGTTTGGTTAGTAGTGTAATTGAATAAATAAAACACAAAACTGGATTGAAATAAATATAAACGAATATTTCTCAACAGGTCACTCAACTAAATTTAGTATGTTTATGAAATGTAGAAGCACCATCAAGCATTACAAAACGCAAAATAATGCAAGTATAATCAGAGTACTGCATTGGACTGTTGGACGAAAAAGAATGTGGAAAAAACTCACCAACACGGCAACAAAACCCAGCTGTTTCACGTCTTGCATTTTAGTTTTTTCTTTTAAAAATTTCGATGAATGCAACATTTTAACAAACATGACTGCTAATCGATCAGCAACGTAAACCGAGGAAACCTTGGTGGAGCAACAGCAACATCACCAACAACAACAGTCCCAACAGCAATGCACGAATTTATCATCAAATGCAATAAATGCCTGTCTTCCACGAACGCTTCTGCCCGCATGCCGACTGGCAATGAAGAATTGGAGTTGGTAGTAGTGGAGAAGGTATATGCCGTAACCATAGCACCGCCAGCTCAATGGCACATCGACGTGATCACAGACGACAAGAATACATGTGTCAGATGGCGGGTCTCTACTCGGAAACGTATACGAAAGGCGATGATAGCAGTGTCGATTCTGCCGCATCGGATTCTCGGGTCAATTTGGGTGAAGTGACCGGTTGCAGTGCCAGTATGGTGCCTGCGGGCGCCAATTAAATTAAAATATTAAATAAATGAATAATAAAAGTTCAATATTAATTTCCTTTCTAGTTTACAAAAAAATTTTAAGTGAGATTATAACATTGCAGCTGGGACAATGCGGAAATCAAATTTGTTTCGAGTTCTGGAAGCGCTTATGCCTGTGGACGTTTTACATGTCGGCTTAAGATGGGATATTTACCATAAAAAAATACCTTTGTATACGCGAAAATATCTCAAGTGTATTATTTGTTGGTAAACTATATACATATTGTAGGTGAAGTGAAGTGGAGGTGTTGTTTAGCGCATTGTGCGCAAATACATTGCAGTATAAATGAATGGTAAATGTTCAACAAAAAAAGCTAAAGGCAGGCTAATATCAAAGATAAAAAAGAGTCGATGCCAACCGTTGTTTGTAAGATCACATTTAAACATCTTTTTATATAAATATTTTTGCAATACAACTTTGCAAGTGCAAGTAGATGTTTTCGTTCACAAATTTTTTAGTGTTTGCATAATACAGACGTGTCCCTTGAACAAAAGAAAGTTGCATCATGTCGAGCCCAGTTTTAAACCGTTTTAGTGAAAATTATGTTCGGAATTACTCAGAGTTCTTTGGTGCAAACCTACGGAGTTTATTGTCCTGTTTTGAGCCATCAGTTTCATACCAACGGCAATGATGGCAATAATATTCATCGCTTGTAGTATCCACTCAAAATATATGCACGCCATTAACTATCCGAGTGTGGCGCTTTGTACAGACAAATTGCGTTTGGCACCAACTCCGTTCCGTACGGAAAATAAACCCAGCGTGGCATCCGTATATTGTCGATTTTGGGGTAGCTCTGCCTAAAATTCTGCCACCGCTCCTGCGCATTTGACGGCACCTTCCTTCTACAGAAATATTTTTTTTATAAGTATTTTTGCGACTACGATGGTCGGAGTTAGCTAGTCAAGTGAGTTAAAGAGTTTGGCATTAGCTGATAGTATCGCCCTTTTCGTAAGAATATGGAGCGGTTTCCATGGCTTTGATATAAAATAGAATTGATCAGTATGAGCATTCATACATTCTGATCGGATCCTTTAAGCTATTTCGATAAATTATTCGTTGGTATTTTGTCCACTAAAATTTGCCGATACATCTTTTCTATATTACTGTTGAACACATACTTGAATAGTCTCCAGCGTAGGATGAGGGTGGGTAGATGAACCTGTAGTACTGGACCTGAACGAAGGACGTCGTTCAAACTCGCATTAGCGTTTGGGCTGGAAGCTTTAAATACCACGCGAACTTTGGTGGTGGTACTCTTTTCTTTTATGACATTGTTATTGCCCTAAATTTACATATTCCACAAATATTTTGTTATATTCCTTTTGTATAACAAGACACTTTGCGATCGGTGTCTCGTTCCGCCGTAGCCGAGTGTGTAGAGGGTGGGCGCTTCATTCGGTGCGTCCCGGGTTCAATTCCTGGCCGGGGCAGGTGACATCAAAAATTATATAAAAGTTTTTTCTAATAGCGGTCGCCCCTCGGCAGGCAATGGCAAACCTCCGAGTGTATTTCTGTCATGAAAAAAACTTCTCACAAAAACTCATTCCCCGTTCGGTGTTGGAGTAAGGCTATAGGTCATTCAATTTGTGTTACAACATCAAGAAGATCTGCTAAAATCACTTAAGCGGTTGTACCGCCAATTAAGTAAATAAGTAAGTCTCGTTCCGAAAGTATTGAGAGGAAGCATTCTTCAGGGAAGGGCCTAGGCGGATGTTGGCGGAAAATCGTGGTTAATCGGGAGTGATACGATGTACTTTTCTTCTTTGCTCCTGTTTGTCATCCTCTGACATAGCTCCTCGCAGTACCGATCCTCTGCATTTAAGTTTTTATTGCATGGTAATTCTTCCAGCTCCCAGAACGCAATGAGTTGTTTATCCAAACTTATAGTAGGACACGATATTATTGGTGGGATTGCATTGGTCTGACCGACCCGTCAGAATCCAACCCAACACGGTTTCTTGGCCCAGAAGAGTATTAAGGACATTTTTCTTCAGACCGCTCGTTAAAATTTGGCGATAAATATGTCCACCAAGCACAAGGTCTACTTGTTCATTGATAAAGAACTTTTTATGCGCCAGTACTAAATCTGGAAATGCTTGCCGAGTTGTTGCGCATACATGGCAGGTCGGCAGATTTCCAGTTAAACGCGCCAAGACAAGAATAGTGGAACTTATAGAAAATAATGGGTCTACTAGTGGCTGCAGTTCCAGATAACATGCAGAGACGTGGTTGCTTATGCCTGATACTTGAGCATGCATTTTCTTTGACGGCAAGTTTATTCTGCGTTTGAGTCTTTCGGTTATAAAAGAACACTCAGAACCAGAATCAATCAAAGCCCTTGCTGAAAAGTTAGTCCCGTTGTGGTAAATTCTGACTTGCGCTGTTCCCAGTAGTATACCTGAATTAGTATTTGCAAAACAAGAGTTTACATTTTTATTTGTTTGATTGTTTGCATTTCCAGCTTCGCGCCTTCTTAACGCCTGCTTTGATGGTTGATGGAGTCCTCGAGGCGAGGAGGCGTTCATTTTGTTGTTGTTGTTGTTGTAACAGTTACTCAGACTCTGTACGATCGGTTCAACCATGGTCGTTATCATCAAACTCATCTAAGAGGAGGCCCATGAAACAGTTGTAACAGTTACTCAGACTCTGTACGATCGGTTCAACCATGGTCGTTATCATCAAACTCATCTAAGAGGAGGCCCATGAAACGCGTATTTTCGACAGGGTCGGGCCAAAGGGAAAGGGGGGTTAGATGAGTCGGTTTTATAGGGCATGTGAAATAGTGAGCGGTATCGTGCGGGGAGCTATCCCATGCCGGGCACACCTTGAGTGTGTCTGGGTTAATTCTGGATAAGTAGGAGTTTAACCTGCTACAATATCCGTAACGTAGTTGGGCCAGAGTGACGCCGGAATCACGAGGCAGCTAGAGCTCCTCCTCTGCTATGGGTGGTGGTTTGACCCCTAGGACGGCATTCACAAGGCGATTTTTAATGAAGGTGGTGATTGTCTCTCGGTGAATGTCGTTCAAGACTACCCGGTAGGCAGCAGGGCCCAGTCTGTTGGTGGTGTACGACTGGATCTCAACGGACATATCAAGGAGATGCCCCCTGACGTGTCTCGGAGGCGGATCCTCAACAAGCAGGTACCCGTTTGGGTGGCCACTATGATGGCAACCAACGAGGAACTGCCTGGTGAGCATAAAGTTGTGCTCCCTAACTGGGAGCATTGAAACCTCACGGTGTAAGTGTTCGACAGGAGACATCAGAAGGCATACCGTTGCCATCCGGAGTGCTGCGTTCTGGGTAGCCTGCAATCTCGTCCACTGGGTCCTGCTTGGAGCGGCATAGTTTAAAATGAAAGATAATACGCTGATATTTCGACTGGTTGTCGTTTAACCAAATTTGTCTGTACATTTTTTCGATGTCACTGTTGAAGACATATCTGTATAACCTCAAGCGTAGGATCAGTATTGGAAGATCTGCTTGTAGTACTGGACCTAGTAGAAGTACGTCGTTTAAACTCGTCCCATTAGAGGGTGCACTTGAGGCATTGAAAACCACGCGAACTTTAGTTGAGGTACTTTCCGCCTTTGTAACGGCATGTATCCTAGTATCTCATATTCTGCTAATACCATATTATACTCTTTTTGCAGGACGGAATCCTTGTTTATCCGTGTCTCATTCCGGAAGAATTGAGAGCAGGATTTTTTAAGAGAAAGGCATAGGTGTACGATTACTGGATATTCCTGTCGGAGTGATAACAAGACTATGTATTTTCCCTCACTAGTTCTCTTCACTAGTGCTCTTCACAGTATTTGTCATCTTCATTGAGGCTTTTTGTTTTGGGTAAATCCCCTAACTCCCAGAACGCCGTAAGTTCCCTACCCAGTGCAACTTCGCTGAAGTACGAAAGTATATTTCTTGTTGTAATTGCTGTGTCAGTACTACCGGTTATAATCCAGCCGAATTCGGTTTCTTGGGCTAGAAGTGTCCTCAGGACGTTTTTCTATATTCCGCTTAATATTATTTGTGGATAAATGTCTCCACCGAGAATAAGGTATATTTGTTCATTGATGAAAAACCTTTTATCCGCTAATACCAGGGTACCAGGTACAACGGGACGAAGGGGGGCCGCAATTGTATGCGACAGACATTTACCGAATTTGTGATGCCCGAAACTTGGGCATGCATCTTTTTCGCAGATAGATTGATTCTGCGTTTGAGCCTCTCTGTTATAAACGAACGCTCAGAACCAGACTCAATAAATGCTCGTGCAACAAAATCTATGCCATTGAGACGTATATTTACGCGAGCTGTTCCTAACAGCCCACCCGTATTTGTGTTTCCAAAGCAGGACTTAACATTTCTGTTTGCGTTTTCAGTTGCTTTTTCGGAATAACGTTGTGCTTGCGCCTGCCTCGATGTTGATGGATCTTGACACCGTATGCCCGGAACTAAGACAATTCAGGCAACAATTATTTTCCTTTAAAAAATGTATTCTGTTTGCAGGTGTTAGCTGTAGGAAACGGGAACAGCTGCGCAATTTGTGCTCATTTGGCAAATTTTACAATTGTAATTGGTCACGCTTGCTTGGAAGGTGTCAACTCTTTTTGTTGGGGTTTCTAAAGGATTACGTGTGATTTGCGGCGGCTTTGGCAATCTCACAGCCTTGCTATCCTTCAATCCTGATAATGCCTCTAGGGTCTGAAACTTATTGGACAAGAACTTGTCCATATCTTCCCACTTTGGTACGTCATTTTTGTGGTCTATGGTTTGCTCCCATAGAGCCAGTGTGCTGTCAGGCAGCTTCGTTGAGCTCAGATATACGGCAATTGCGTCCAAGTTTGGGATGTGAATTTGATGACTCTTCAGGGCTGATAAGCAATTGTTTATCTCCTGCTGCAAACTTTTTATTGAACTACCACACTCAAACTCTATTGCCTTTAAGTTAAACAATAGTTTTAGTTGTGTGTTAACTAAAATACGCTTATTTTCATAGCGTTCACACAAGTTTTTCCACGCAGTATTAAAGCCTTCATTAGTCAGTGGGCACTTTCGCACAATTTTTTGGCCTCCCCTTGTGTCTTGTGGTTGAGATGAAATAGTTTCTCAACCCGGGTGAGGCGCTTATTGAGGATGTAGATGGCCGTAAACATATCACGGAATGTTGGCCATGAAAGGTAGTCGCCCTTGAACACGTCTGTCTCGCACGGTGGAAGGTGGATATTGTGTTCGCGGGTGGACTGCTCCCCTACATCCTTTTCTACTTTTGATAATGCTTCTGCTTGAGTAGCCATAGCAGACATGCACTTAACATATGTCGCAAAACATAATCTATACTTCTTTTTAATAGCCCTAATATCTTCCTTAGATAAACTTTCTAAGCTAGTGAGCGTATCGTACGCTACTTTTGTCTTCTCCCACAATAATTTTAATTCATCCTGCTGGATAGCAAGACCGTGTTTGTTTTGTGCTGAGGCAGGAGTGCTGTTGAAATCAGCATCGAACTCTGCAACTGATTCTGCTAAACGGATGTATGAATCCATTGTGAAATAAAAAGGGAGTTATTAAAGTCTACCTAACTCTGATATTGCTAAAAAAAAAGTTTTCTTTATTTAACGATTTTTTTACTTTCAGTAAAGTTTGTTATTTTTTAAAATTTGATGCAAAAAAAAACACTTGCCACCGAAATTTGTTGACGTATATTTGTATGTGCCTTAGCAAATAACGTAGGTAATTAATCATGTACCAGTAATATTGGGCTTTGATGGTTATATATAAAATAACAACAAAGGCTCAAATATGATTATGTGAAAACGGAATAGTGTGCAATAGCGGTTATGGTTATGTTCCTCGAACATAAAGGGTTTTTCAATAGGGACGCACAAAAGTAGATTGATAGTGACAGCAAATGACGCCATATTTTTCCCTGCTCTTTTGATATACATACGATCCAACAACGAGTCAAAGTTATTAAAATTTACTACCGAAATTTGGAGTCAATGGCCTCAACTTTAAGAGCGCTACGTCCAATTTATGGTCGTAGTCATTTCTGGCTGAATGGCTTCGTCAATAAGCAAAATATGCGTTATTGGACAGACAGCAATCCAAACGTACTCCATGAGTCAACATTGCATCCCGAAGAAATTATGGTTTGGTGCGGTTTATGGGCCGGCGGCATCATTGGGCCGTACTTCTTCCGTGATGATCAAGACCGGCACGTGACTTTGAATGGGAATCGCTACCGCTCAATGATAACCGAATATTTTTGGCCCGAATTGGACTATATGGACTTGGACAATATGTGGTTCCAACAGGTCGGCGCCACAAGCCACATAGCAAATGTCACAATCGATTTATTGAAAACCAAGTTTGATGAACGTGTTATCTCACGAAATGGCCCAGTCAATTGTCCGCCTCGGTCGTGCGATTTGGCGTCGTTAGATATATATTTCCTGTGGGGCTACGTCAAGTCTATGGTCTATGCCAACAAGCCAGCGACGATTGATGAACTTCGTACGAATATCGAACGTGAAATTGCAGCAGTATCGGCCGACTTATGCTTGAAAATCGTCGCTGGCGACACTTCACAGTGTGCGGACGTGTATTTTATTTTGCTCAGCGTGGTGCTTGATTTTTAATGAGTTTGTATTAATTTCGCATTTTTAAATTATTGAGATAGTGACTCTTATTGATTCTCAATCAAGCTGTATGAAAATGCCGTGTGAAAAAAAAATTCAGTTGCTAAATGTAATGAATTTTTTCACTTGGCTTGTGTAAATATTTCGCCAACAGATGCTGAGTTTTTGCATAGTTCGGGCAAACCATATCTATGTAATGTGTGTGCTGCTGCTCGGCGAAACTCTATCCGTTCGCCACCGCCCGCTGTCGTGCCCGATGATTATGATTCAATTATCAACGATCACGAAACCTTGCAAAAGGCCAACGAATTGGAGCTGCATAAAACTCTGCAGCCAAAAGAGCCCAAATCTATTCATGTGTCCCAACAAAGTAGTAAGGAAAGCGTGCATAAAGTAACTGCTAATGATTTAAAGCAACAAACAAAGCTGCAGTCTGTGCTCAACGAAATTGTAGCTCTTCGCACTGAAAATGCTCTTATTGTTTCTATCGTCAAAGCTCTGCATGATGATAGAAGGCATCTAATAAAAATATCAGAATGCCTGCAAGCAGAGGTTCGAGAGTTGGAGAGTAAGCTCAGATATGATGAGTTGGCCTCTGCAGTTTTAGCACTTACTGCTGAAAGCAAGTGCCTACGTGAGAATGCGTGTTCCGCACTAAATAGCAACAAAGTTACTGGTGCGAAATCTCAGCCCAAAGCTGATAAGCGTTCATATCTAACTTCTCATCGCCCCACTATATCAGCTGTGTCGGCTAGGAATACCCCAACCAAGTCAACGTCGACTGCGGCGCCCAATTCTCCCTCTTCGCCTGGTGTCCCCGTTGTTCATTCGGATGCTATCGCTGATTTGATGACAATGTCTACTTCTGCTTCTCCCACCTACGCTGCTACTGCTGCTGGTTGTGCTGATGCTGGTATGTTGGTTTTCAACAATAACAATGCTTGTGATGCTGATGCTAATGTACTGTCTCGGCGAAGTGCTGGAGCAGCAATCGAAGTAAATAATTCTCCGCCTGCTCGTCAAAATTCGGAGTGGTTTACTGTCGGGGAAAAGAGAACAAAAAGAAAAAATATTGGTGTTGTTTGTTCAAAGGTAAACTCTGAACTTGATGCTGTTGCCAGTGCTAAGTGGCTGCGTATCTCATCGTTTTCGCCTGCTGTTACATCTGATAACATTATAGATTACGTTGCTAAGCATTCGGGAATTGAGAAGCAAATGTTAATGTGCTACAGTCTTGTGAAGAAAGATACTCCCCTTAATTCTATAAAGCGCATCAATTTTAAATTAGGTGTTCCTGAGTCGTGGTACGAGAAAATGCTTAGTGCTGAGCTTTGGCCGGCTAAAGTAACAGTCCGTCCTTTTCGGTTTATTCCAAAAGCAGATGTGAAACCAACTTAGCCACAACTCTAAGCGAAAATCAGCAAGCAAGCAAGCAAATTCGAATTTACTTTCACAACGTCTCTGGTATGAGAACAAAATCAAACGATATTTTTACAATTAGTTCGCTTGAAATCTATGATGTCTTTGTTTTAATTGAAACCTGGCTTAATCCTACCTTCTTCGATTCGGAGTATTTTGACTGTAATTTGTATGCTGTTTTCCGGAAGGATAGAGATGGTGCAAAAACTTTATGTAACAGAGGTGGCGGTGTTCTGATTGCCGCTAAGCGTAACCTACGTGCCAAAATATATCAGCTTGAAAGTAATGATTCCTTACCTTCAATTATGCATACGACTACTAGGTTCGTCGGGAGAACTTTATATTTGCGCCTCCAACATTCCTCCTAACAGTCATGAATCGTTATATAATTTACATGTTGACAACGTCACAGCGTTGCATTCAGTGATCGCAGATCAGCAGTTATGCGTGCTTGGCGATTTTAATTTAGGCGATATTTCTTGGTCACATTTAGATAATTCAGACTTTCTAACTCCATCTAATGTTAACCGAGCTTTTGAATTATACTTAGTTGATAGTTTCTTAAGCTTGGATTTGCGTCAAGTTAATAGTTATTTTAATAAGTATACTCGGATCTTAGATTTAATTTTCTTATCGAGTAATTTAAATTATACGCTCTTGGAATGTTCCTCGCCAATTTCTCCGGCTAACTTACATCACCTTCCGTTAGTGTTAGATTTAGAGTTCTATGAATTTTTGAACGCTGCTTCCGGAAGTGATACTGTAAAATTTAATTTTAATTATTGCAACTTCGAGATCCTTAACAACCAGCTGCTTGAGGTTGATTGGGATGGTCTTTTCGCCAACGTAGATGTATGCCATAGTTTCGTACTTTTTAAAACTAAGGTCAATGATATTTGGTTGTATCATATTCCAGTTTTTTCTAACAGAAGATATAAATTACCTTGGTACACCAAGCAACTGAAGCATTTAAAAAATCTCTGTAACAGGCTGTACAAAAAATTCAAAGTGTCCAAAAATAATTTGCAATATGATAGATACAAATACTGTTTATCTGAGTTTAAAAAACTTGATAAATCGCTTCGTAGAAAATATATCATTAACTTCGAAAGCAATATAAAGAGCAACCCTAAGGCCTTTTGGTCGTTTATTAAATCAAAGAAAAATAAATCCAACATTCCTACCTCGATGTTTTATAAAAATAAACATGCTAATTCGGCCCAAGACTCAGCTGACCTTTTTGCGGACTTTTTTAGTGCAAATTTCGTTAGCGATGTTGAAACTGATGTTATTCATTTTAAAGTTTCTGATTCATGTCTATCTTTCGGCTCACTGTTGCTAACTGAGGAAGATATACTGAAGGGTATTTCGAGTCTAAAATCATCCACTCAGACTGATGTAGATGGTCTATCTCCTATTCTCTTCAAGAACTGCTCTGCTCTTATTAAGCCGTTGTTGTTTATTTTTAATTTATCGCTTTCTATGGGAACGTTTTTAACAGATTGGAAAAGTGCATATATTACGCCAATTTTCAAAAACGAAAATAAAAGCGACGTTTCGAATTATAGACCGATTGCTAAATTGACAACGGTTGCTAAATTGTTCGAAAGCATTGTCAAGGAAAAAATGGTTTTTGCAATTCTAAATGTAATTTGTCTGAATCAGCACGGTTTCGTTAAAGGGAGATCCACGACATCTAATCTTGCTATTTTTACGGATGATTGCATTAAAAGCTTTGAGGCTGGGTGCCAAATCGATACAGTTTACACAGATTTTGCCAAGGCATTTGATAGGGTGTCCCATAAAATCTTAATTAGTAAATTAGAGTACATGGGGTTTCACTCTATGTTCCTTGAATGGCTCAGATCTTACGTAAGTGGGAGGTACTGTAGGGTGACACTCGAAAACACGGTATCGCACTCTTTTCATGCTAGTTCAGGAGTTCCTCAGGGTAGTATCCTTGAACCTCTTTTATTTATAATCTTTATGAATGATATAAGTTCGTGTTTCTTTTTTTCGAAATTTCTCCTTTACGCTGATGACCTCAAAGTGTATTCGATTGTAAGGAGACCAGGAGATTCTAGTTCTCTTCAATCTGATCTAGATAGAGTTAACTCTTGGTGTGAAAGGAATCATCTTTTCTTAAATATTGATAAATGTTTTCATATGGTTTATTCTAGAAAGTCGAATATCGTAAGCACGTCTTATACAATTGCTGGTACTAAACTCAAATCGGTAGATCAGGTCAAAGATCTAGGAGTTTATTTCGACTCAAAACTCACGTTTAATATTCATATTAATTTCATTGTTGCAAATTCCTACTCCATGTGGGCATTTGTTCGTCGTAACAGTTCTGATTTTTCTGACCCGTACACTCTTAAAAAACTTTATATTGCTTTTGTTAGGTCGCGACTGGAATATGCCGCAATTATTTGGCGACCTTATCATACAACTTATATAAACAGAATTGAGCGTTTACAAAAGATTTTTATCAAGTCTGCACTAAGATATCTAAACTTTACGGAACCCATGCCTTCCTATAAGTCACGTTGTTTACTTTTAAATCTAGATGTGCTTGAGGATAGGAGAAAATTCCTATCCTGCTCATTTATCTTAAATGTTATAACTGATATTGTCGATTGCCCAGAAATTCTGCGAAGAATACCGCTCAACATTCCTTTAAGAACTTTGCGGCGTTCTGATTTATTTTACGTGCAATCCGCAAGATCGAACTATGCTTTGAATGCACCAATTAGGCGAGCGCTCATGGAAATTAATCAAATAAATCAAATGGTTGAGATAGATCTGTCACTTCCTGGGGCAGGTTTGAAAAGTATAGTATCGAACTCCTTTAATTCATTAACTAATTAATTAGTAACTTAAATAGAAATTGTATTTTAAGCGTAGTCCGTAAGAAACTTTGTATTCATTGATTGAAATAAATAAATAAATAAAAATTGGGTTCAGCGTCTGGACTTCTGCAAGCGTGCCCGTGGTACCCATGCAAAAGAGATCGAGTTCCATACATAATGGCATCGAATGTACTTTCACAAGAATAAATAATTTAATTCATATCCCAAACCGTTTTTGTTTCATTTAATAAAAACTTTTGTAGCGTTCCTATTGAAAACCCCTGTACATATGCCTGTATTTTTGTACTCACGGAAAGTGCCCCCATCCTGAAATGGCTCAACATTCCTTTTTTTTGGTTTTTGTACAACAAATATTTGGTGGTGGTGAGATAGGTCAGTTTGAGATCCAGCAATCTGGCCATCCTGCGATCTGGCTTACCACCCACAAACAGTTTGCATGCCACTGTGCATAACTTGCTGACCACAGGGCCAACCGGTAACTTAATGTGTTGAAAAAATTGTATTTATACGTTAAGTTCAGCAGCAAGCAGATGTGAACATCTTTCATATTTTCAAGTTAGGGAAATAGTGGTAAAAAATTTGAAATTAATTTTTAAAAAATTGTGAAAAAACAAGTGCTTAGTGCGCGCATTGCGAAATAACAAAAATAATGTCAAAATACGTGTTTGGGACACGTAATATGGAGGTTGTAGAAAATCTTTCAACACGAACGTGGAGAAAATCTTTCAATGTGGAACTCGCTAACAGTGCACGTCGTACCAAATACATACATCGAAATTATTGCAGTGGTTGACGCATACAGGTATTCGGAGACTAAGAACAGGTGGCTGTGGATAAATTCGGTGGTATTGATATATAATAATAATAATAAAATAATTGTTTGTACATGAATTTCGGAGTTTTGTACACACTTAAGTAGGTACATATGTATATCGAGATGTATCTACATGCACATGGTGATGTGCTGAATTCGATTGCGAGGCACAGTCGAAGGGTAAAGAGAATGCACTCGGAAGGTTGCGGATAATGACAGGAAGCAAAAGGAAGTTGCGAAAGTCGTGAAAGTATCAATGTGGATTGCTTTTTCATCTTGCCTAATCAGCAGGACTACAACACTTTGTACACTGAAAATAATTTGTTTTCTTTCTCAATAGGTGAAAAAATCGGATAATCTCCGGAAAAATTTTAGATAATCTTTGGGAGAATTTCCACGAGGGAGGTAACCAATAAAGGGATAATGTACGTCAAACCTGCATTTGCCATCATATTCAAGGTAAAAACAAGCTTTTTAGATTTAAGGAAACGAAAATTTTTATCTGATGATAATTCTGTTTTCATATTCACTACCTAGTAAAAATCAGCAATAACCAATAACAATTTTTACTGAATTTTTTTTTTTTACCGTATAGCATTTTCATACGCCAAACTAACAAGAAACCAGCAAAGTAGGGAAAATTGAGAGAGCGCAAACGATAGCTTAACTTGCAAGTTTTTTTTTACATTGGATTTTTATTGGATAAATTTTTACCGGGAAGAATTTGCCGGTTAGATAAAGGGGGAGATTACGATTCCTGGGGCGTTTGACGCGTTTTGACGACTATTTCTTGTAGAACTCGACAAAATAAACACTTTTTCACAAGTAAAAAAAATTGATATCTCGCTTGGTTTTCGAGATACAGCGAGTTGAAATTTGTCGATTTTGGTATACATGGTGCATAATATACGTCGCGTGTAATGCACTTTACGCATGAAATTCTTTGAATTCGTTATTTGTTTGTACTAACTATTCACTTTTCTCAAAATTACAACTATTTTCATAAAGCAATGAAACCCGAAACACGCTTTCTGACTTTTTTAAACTTGTATTTTCATCTCGGCACTGCGCCCGTGCTCGCTAGATATCGATATTCGATTGTTAAGGCATTAATGACACAAACTGTATGTACGGGTTTGGCGTCGGTAGGTTGGTATGCATTAAATTGCGCGCGCAGAAAGGTGTTGCCCGCAAAAATACTGTGGTCAGCGTAGCCGGTGTTGGACCGGCCAGGGTTATTTTTTTAAAGGTGTTGCACGAGTTTTGGTTCTGTCATCGGAATCAAAATAAAAATTATTTTTGGAGCGAATGCTCTTTTTCCGACTTAGTTTATTTCAGACAATTTCAGAACTGCTTTACATGTTTTTTCTTACATCTATTTATACTACTTCTAAACAATATTTATTTGGTGATAAAGTTGTTATTTAGTATTTATCATTTTACATTATTTCTAATATTATCATAATCGCTTTGTCAGAGGAACAAAAGAATATGCTATTCCTTTGTTACTATGTTATCGCTTAAACTCAAAGATCATGTTATTACTTGTTTGTGAAGATCAATGATGTATGTAAGTAGTAGTAGTGTATACATCAACGTCGTTAACTAGGAACAAAAGAATATGCTTGGTCATGTACACTATCATATTCCTTTGTTACTATGTTATCGCTTAAACTCAAAGATCATGTTTGTGAAGATCAATGATGTATGTAATTAGTAGTAGTGTATACATCAACGTCGTTAACTCTCCCCGGTGTTAAAATGAAATGTCCTCATTTCAAAGGGTTCAAGGTTTCGACATCGTTCTAATTCGGTTATGTAGGCTTCTTCAAACAGTCTTTGCCGTTTGATATTTAATTGTAGTTGTCTGTATGTATACAATTTTATTAATGTATGCAAGAAAAATTAGTATAATTATAACTGTGGTTAAATATAAAGTAAATTTCCAAGGATGTTGTTCAATTGGTATAACCAATTTATACATCTCTTGTATATTTGTAAATTTATAATTTGACTCGGAATTTAAAATCTTTAAAATATTTACCTTTTCATTTTGATGAGCATATATTACTTCTTTTATTTCCTGCTAATGATTAGTATAAGTTTTGTTATCAATATTTGTATTGAGACTGAATTGTATTAAATTTGGACCATTTACCTTGAGTCCGTTGCATGTGTGCTCATAGTCAATTATAATGTTACCATTATCTAATACTAGCAAAGGAAAGTTATTTTCTTGGATAATGTTACAATGAGCATTTTGTTTAGACAATAAAGGAATAGTACAATTATATTTTGATTCTTTTTTACAAATATATGTTCCTACATAATTTTTACATTTTGATAAATTAGTGAATTTATTATTACATAAAGCGATTTTATCCTTAAGTTGGTATTTTCCGTATTTAAAGGCTAATGGAGTTAAATTGTACATTTTACATTTATTTGTTATTATAGGATATTTGTAGACTGTAACAATAGCATCACGAAAAATACATATGTGAATATCGGAATATTCTAATACATTTATTATTGGAATATCATATGCTTCCATTTTTATAATTTCTTGTACATCCCTGAGATTAAGTGTTCCAGAGAAAAAATTTCCTGTTTTTGCAAAGTTAATCGTATTTGTAATAGTTACTAATTCACTGTATATTTCTCAAAGGATCGACTGTTCAAAAATAGATTGCGGATCTAATGTTTCTAAAATTTTTTCGAATCGGGAATTTATTTTTATTTGCTTGTTATTATTATCTATAAGTTTATTCAGTCCTGTTTTAATTTCAACTAGATCATCATGATCTTCTATACCTGTAACGAATTTTAAAACTGAGCCTAAAAAATTAAGGGCACGTTTGACACGATACTCGGACAGTATTAATTGTGATTTTAGGGTTTCTATTTTATCGATTATTATATCTTTTTCTGTAGTATGATTTGAGTAGTCGTAATTAGTTCTCATAATTTTTTCATATGGTTCTAATATCAAGGATAGGTTTGATACATGGTAAAAATAAGATGAACTCTCGTAAGTATACACATTATCTAGTTCAGTAAGTACATATTTTTTACCGCTCAAATCTGTTATTTTATCGCAAGCGCCGTATGTAATTATCACTAAAATTAGGAAACCGATTCGTTGCATGGTGTGCTATTTTTTCTTATGCTGTCCTTGTGTATTATTTTTCCCCTCACTGTTAGGATTGTGTCCCCACGATCTTCTTTTACTTTGTGTTTATTATATTTTGTTGCTAGTTTGTTGCGGCGATCCGTTCGGCTGTATATTATGTCACCTGGATTGTAGGTTATGCTTTTCCTGTTTTTATTTTGGTATAGGAGCAATTTTGTTTGTTTTTCCTCAAGTATGTCCTTGATATCGGGGTATTTTTCGCGGTTAAAAAATACGTCTTCAGGTTTGTATCCTGTAGATGAATGGATCGTCCGATTGTATTGGCGAACGGTGTTGAATAATTCGTCTGCTGGGGCAGTTTTATTTTCTGCTGCTAAACTTTGACAGAGTTCTATAAGCGTACTATGTAACCGTTCAACTTGAGCGTTTGATGTCGAATGATGTACGGGCGTGACGGAGTGGGTTATTTGTAGGCGGTTGTATAAGAATTTTGCTATATTTCCATTAAATACACTCTCGTTATCAGTCATGAGGTATTTGGCATTCGGGTAAACTTGTGTGAGTACTTCTTCTATGTATTCGTGACAGTTTGTCTTTGTGTCTAATTTCCGTAAGAAACAATATTTGGAGTATCTATCTATTGAGCTAAGATACTGTGTGTTATTAATATGGAATATGTCCATCTGTATGTATTCCCCTACTTGTGTTGGTATTGGGGTTTTTCCTATAGGTTGTTTATTCGGTTGTCTTTCATATTTATGTTGTAAACATATTTGACAATCTACTGCTTCTTTTCTGCACATTTCTTTAATGTTAGGCCAGTAATGGGTCAACAATATTTCTTGTACGTTATTTTTATAATTTCTATGTGCGCGTTTATGTGTCTGTGTGACGATTTCTCTTTGTTCATCCAATGAAGTTACGTCAGTTAGCTGATTTTGGGCTAGCACTAGGGCACAATTTGGGGAGGTGGAAATAATCTTTTGTTTTAGGTGAAATAGCATTTCCTCATCTATTTTTATTGCGTTAGTAACTTTTGGTTTAATAGTGCCTTTAAGTTTAGAGAGCAAATCTGCGGTATCTTTAAAATATATCGTGTGTCTAGATTGACCGGGAAATGTTGTTTGATTAATGACTTCATTTCCGTCATTATCTTGTAAAATAATAATTTGGTTTTTGAAAGAGTTTAGTGGCTGTTTAACTTTTTTTATAATTTCTTTTGGAGAACTTTGTTGTGAATGCTCCGAACAATTTGTTGTGTTATTGATTTGTTGACGTGAAAGCGCATCTGCAACAACATTCTGATGTCCAGGTTTATAAACTATTTTGGCACCGTATTCTTCAATTAGATTTTTCCAACGTTTTAATTTTGCATTTGGATTTTTTTCGGAGATCGAAAAAATTAAGGATTGATGGTCCGTATAAATTGTTAAGTTCGCTACACCGTACAAGTAATTTCTAAGTTTTTGTAAAGACCAAACAATTGCTAGTAATTCTTTCTCGTTTGTACTATAGTTTTGTTCTGTTTCATTTAGCGTACGTGAAATAAATGCGATAGGGTGGCGATTTTGTGATAACACTGCTCCGATAGCAAAATTGCTAGCATCGGTTGTTAAACTAAATGGTTTTGAGAAATCTGGTTGAAAAAGTTCGACTTGTTCTTGTAGAGCATTTTTTATTATTTCCAAGGCTTGAATTGCTGCTGTATCTAAGTGTATTAGTACTTTAGCACTTTGGTTTTTTGTTATCATCCCTAATTCTCCTCTCAAATGGATCGTTAAGGGTTTCGTGATTTTAGCAAAATCTTTTATAAACTTTCTATAGTAACTAGCAAGTCCTAAGAAAGATCTCAATTCCTTTAAATTTTTTGGCTGTGGGTAATTCTTTATGGTTTCAACCTTTTTTGGATCTACTGTAATTCTGTTGTGTTTTATAATATGTCCTAGGTATTCAACTGAATCTTGAAAAAAGTGTGACTTTTCGTCGGAAATTTTCATGTTAGCATTGTGGAGTGCATCAATTATTATTCTAATATGTTCCATATGTTCTTCGGGTGTAGATGAATAAATTAATACATCATCAATATAAACATATGCAAATTTTCCAATATATTCCCTTAGAATGTCGTCAACGCATCTTTGGAAGATAGAAGGTGCATTTTTCAATCCGAATGGCATTCTAACAAATTCATACTTGGCGCCGTTGACAGAAAATGCTGTCTTTTCTCGATCAGATTCTTTAATTAATATCTGATGAAAACCTGATTCTAAATCTATTGTAGAGAAAATCTTTGCTTTCCCTAAGTTTTGTATTGTCATATTAACATCTGGAATTGGATATCTGTCAGTAATCGTATGAGTATTAATATTTTGAAAGTCAACAACCATCCGTCTTTTGGGCTTAGCTTGGTCATCGGTGCCTTTTTTTGGGACAGTCCATATAGGCGAATTATATGGGCTTTTGCTTGGTTGTATTATACCGTCATTTAAAAGTTTCTCAATTTCTTTCCTGACAAAATCGTTATCAGACATGGGATATGGATATTGCTTTGTCCATATGGGATCTTCTGATTCAGTCTTGATTGAAGCTTGTATTGTTGTTGTAAAAGGCAATGTTCCATTGGTATTATTATTCCTTTTCATAAGTTCATTCACCTGATCCTTGAATTTTTCATTGCTAATCGTATAATTAATTTTTGGTTCTACTTTCAAATCTTTCTTTTTTTTTATATTTTAAACTGTAGTCAAATAAACTAATTTCTGCTTTTATTTGACGTAATCCCTGTTCTCCGAGTATTATGTCAAAATCATTTAGCTCTTTAATTTCATAAAAGGTTAAGTGATGTCCATACATCAGCGATAGGCAAACTTACACTTCTTTACTTTGCGCTTGTGTTGAAAACCATGTTAGCGCACGAAGTAAGCAGAGGTACACTGAATAAAATTCAGTATCATAAAATAAAACACAATAAAAATTTAAATTATTTCAATTATTTCAATTTATTTATAAAATATTGGGTATTATATCATATAATAAAATTTCCTGGTCGAAGCATTTGATTCGCAGCAGGTCGTCTAAATGTTCGTTTGATATTCTGTTTCTATTTTTTGTTTTAATATTTTTCATAGTTGAGAATGCTGCTTCGCAATTATAGGTGGAGGGGAATATTGAATGCAATTTCATCATTTCTTTTGTTGTATTTGGGTATTTTTGTTGATCCAAGTTTGTCCAAAATTCTTTGCCATTTGTGCAGGGCAATGTAAAATCTTCTAACATTTTTTGGATTTCATCTCTAAGAAGTTCAGGCTGTTTAACTAAATCGCATGCAAGAGTGTTGTTGTGAAGGTCTATTGATGTTTGTATTTGAGCTAAATCTTGAAATCTGGAAGCAAAATTGGTTGATAAATTATGGATTACTTTTTGAAATTGAATTAATTTGGTGGGAATGGGGTTCTGATTATAAATTTTTGTTGTTTTGGGCATAGAGTTGATATTATTTGCTTGAATTTGACGCTCTAAATATGAAAGTTTTTGGCCGAAGTGATGAACTGTGTCAGCTGTATCATATATATATTTATTTTTGCCTTGCAATTGCAAATTTAAATTGTTAAATTTATCAGAAATATCTGAAAGAAACGCAAGTTCAAGTAAAAAGTCATTACTTTGTAAGGCTATAATCAATATATCTGTGTCTGGGGTTGGATCTTGCTGAAGATAAGTCAAAACTTCTTCCCGCAAATCAAAAAGTCTTGCAAGACTTCTGCCTCTACTCAGCCAACGTACCTCCGTAAATAATAATAAGTCCCCGTAATTCGCTTCTAACTCTTCCAAAAAAGCCTTACATTTACGGTGTCTTAGCGCGTTATGACCTCCTTTAATTTTATTAATGATAAGAATAGCTGTTTTCATTGCATCAACCAAATTCAACTCTTTTCCTAACAAGCTATGCTGATGGATGATGCAATGAAAATTAGGTACATTGATTCCGTTTTTCATTAAGAACCCCACGAACCCCTTATTTCTTCCGGTCATTACTTTTGCACCATCAGTGCAAACAGCGCTTAATTTGTTCGTCCCAACGAGTGAAAACAGACAGTTGTTGACTGCTTCCCATAATTTCTGACCATTCACGTGACCATCAAACGTAAATGAACAAAAAAAATTCTTCGCCAGACCTAAAGCGACTATGTAAGAGGCCTTTTTTATTGGCAATTTATATTTTTCCAAAATGGAGAGTGGCAAGGAAATTTCTGAATTGTCTTGCTCAGGAGCAATAATTTCATTATTGTCTATGTGGCAAGCTACAAGCTACAAAAATTTGCTTTTAATTCTAAAAGCTTTAAATTTCTATTATTACCTAATAACAAATCAAAATTCGAATGGCAGGTTTTATAATGCCTTTTTATATAAAATAAATTATTTTGATTTAAAATCCTATTACAGATAAGGCATTGAGATTCATTTTCTAAATTTATAATAAAAAAAAATCATCCATTTTATTTTATTTTTTTGTGTGTAAAATTCGCAAGTTACCTATGCAAATTTTTACTTGCGCAGTACGTTGTTGCTCGCTTAAATTGTGATAAACAACTGACTTGCTTTGCCAAACTCAAATGAGTCAAAAAGCGTGCGCTGCGAAGTTCTTCGTATAGCGTTCGTGTGAATGCTTCGACGTCGGCAGCATTTGCTTGTCAACCACGCGTGGTTGAAAATGCAAAATGTGCCTATCGCTGCCATACATCGTTATTATTTTTTTAGAATTTATAATTGAGTGACCATGTAAGGTTTTAGTTTTGAATGGTTTTAACTTAATAGATTTACCTATATTGCAATTAATATTTATATAATTATTGGTGGAGCCTGTATCGATTAATAATGTAACGGGCGTGCCGGTTAGGCCGCATTTTGTTTGTAAGCAAGGCAGCCCGTTTATTCTCCTAAAAAAGTACTGCCTGCCTCAAATTGATCTTCATAATTTGTTAAATCTACTGATTTTAATTCTTCTTTATTCATTTGATTTATTCTTTGGAACTTCCTATTCTGTGGGACGTTGTTGTAACTAAATGCCCTATCTCGCTTATTATTATAGTTATTATAACTTACGGCATTATTTCTTGTGGTCTGCATATATTGCCTGGATTGGTCCACGTCCATTGGTACTGGTGCAGGTTGTCGTTGTTGTTGTTGTTGTTGATTATAATTTCTATGCTGGTAACTATTCCTCTGCATTCTCACATTTCATTGGTAGTACCTATCCTCCCGATGTGGTTGTATGTAACTGTTCCGGTTTTGGTTTGGATTTCTTTGTCGATGTTCGAATCGATAATGTGTTGCTTGTGTCTCGAATTCGTGGTTTACGTTGTCATGGGAAATGGTACAAGCTATGGCGTATGCTGATTCCACATTCTCGGGGTTATGACTATACAATGTACCACTTGTATACTTGGAGTTCAATCCCAGAATAAACGTTCTCACCGCTTCTTGGTTGGCATATGCTTTCATTCCTTTGTTTTCTTCACTTGACATTTCAATTTCGCTATGAAAATCTGCAAGAGTTCTCCTTCCTTGAAACATTTTTTTCATTTCATCTAATAGAACGTACAAAGGGCGTTGATCAGCAAATGTGTAATCAAGTCTATTGATTACTGAATAAAAATTCAGCTGCGTATTATGATTTGTAAGTATGTCTGCGGCTGATCCTGTAATTTTCGTACGTATGATTCCCAAGGCGCTGTAATATTTTGGGTGAGTCTGGAAGTCTTTTATGGCTTCCATGAAAGTCCATACTTGTGATCTCCACGATCTATATTGGTCTTTGTTTCCATCAAACTTGGGTAGAGATTTGAATAGTTCTAAGTCGATATCCCTTGGATCAGTGATGTTTAATTTGATCTCATTATGTAATGTTATAATTTGTGGAGCATATTGTTGCTCTAACACAGCTATCCTTTCTGCAGTTTCTGTTTGCTGCTGTTTAATACTATTAACCAATGCTGCCATTTGGGCATGTACTTGTGCCAGTTGTTGCTCCATTTCTGTTGATGTTTCTGATTTTCTAGCAATGTCGTGATTTTTTCTTTTATTTGCTGACCGGAGTTTCTGTAGGGTATAACTTTATAACTTTTTTAAATTTTTAGAGACTTTGTTTAATTATTCACTTTTGTTACACTTTTTCCAGATAGACGTTTTATGTCCACTTTTTTCTCAATTTTTCAGAGACTTTGTTTAATTATTTATTCACTTTTTTCAGATAGACGTTTTATGTCCACTTTTTTTCTCAATTTTTCAGAGACTTTATGGCTTTTAAAATCGGTTGAGCTCCCAGTTTTGGTTCTGTCATCGGAATCAAAATAAAAAATTATTTTTGGAGCGAATGCTCTTTTTCCGACTTAGTTTATTTCAGACAATTTCAGAACTGCTTTACATGTTATTTCTTACATCTATTTATACTACGTCTAAACAATATTTATTTGGTGATAAAGTTGTTATTTAGTATTTATCATTTTACATTATTTCTAATATTATCATAATGGCTTTGTCAGAGGAACAAAAGAATATGCTATTCCTTTGTTACTATGTTATCGCTTAAACTCAAAGATCATGTTATTACTTGTTTGTGAAGATCAATGATGTATGTAAGTAGTAGTAGTGTATACATCAACGTCGTTAACTAGGAACAAAAGAATATGCTTGGCCATGTACACTATCATATTCCTTTGTTACTATGTTATCGCTTAAACTCAAAGATCATGTTTGTGAAGATCAATGATGTATGTAATTAGTAGTAGTGTATACATCAACGTCATAAACTCACGCAAAAATACTATGGTCAGCGTAGCCGGTGTTGGACCGGCCAGGGTTATTTTTTTAAAGCGCGGCCGAAGGCCGCCTACGCAGAAAGGTGTTGCACGCAAAAATAATGGGAACTGCGTAAAGAGGGGCAATTGGAAAAAGTGAAATAAAACAAATAACGAATTCAAAGAATTTCATGCGTAAAGTGCATTACACGCGACGTATATTATGCGGTGGGGTGCAATAACCTCACTGGCAATAACTTCACAGTGAGTTTATTTCCATCATATTTGGAAATAAGCTCACATGATGTTATTTCCATTTAAAAATGAAATTAAATCACATTGTAAAAATTTCAGATTGGCAATAACATCACATCATATTATTGTGAATGAGTAATAACCTGACGTTTTTTTTTTTTGACCTTGCAATGCCTAAACTCATAATTATTATATTAAAAATCACATGGTATTACATACATATGTGCAAAAATTGATTGATGGTTCACGTGCTGTGAAATTTGTGTTTCAATTAAAATGAATATGGAAGAAATTTGTGCATATAAACTAATTCCCGGATTTCGAAAATCTTCCAAATTACTATTAATAGAAAGTGAAGAACAAATTTATCAACTAAGATATAAAAGAAATGATAATACATACTATCAATGCTATATCAGCACGTGCAAACAAAGTGTTGTTGTTGAAATGAACAACACAATATATTGTAGAAGAATAAAAAATAGTCACCACCAACATGCAACACAAAAAGAGACTATTTTAAAATTGCAGTTGCTAAATACCATTAAGGATGAATGTAAGAGGGCGTCATTAAAAAGGGCAGGCGTTAGAGAAATATATGACGAAGAATGCAAAAAAAACAAGTTGGCGGCAAAATCATTGGAATTTGGCAGCATTAGAAGACAGCTTATGAATATAAAACAAGAAAAATATCCTAAAACACCAACTTGCTTTCCGGATATAATTAAATTATTCCAAAATGACAATGTGATGAAAGAATTTGGAATGTCGAAATATGAAGAAAATAAACAATTTTATATTGACACAGTTATTGATGAAGACTTTTCATATTCCATATTCGCTTCACCAACTATTTGCTCTGCTATACGAGACATAACACTTTCTTCACAGCCAAGAAATTATATTATTGATGGCACTTTCAATGTGGTACCAATTTCCAAACAATTTAAACAATTATTAATTTTCCATATTCAACTCTCAGATCATGTAAGTATAAATTGGTTAAATAGAGAAGGAAATATTTCATTAAAGGAAAAATTTTTAGTTTTTATTTTGCCAATGATAACTAAGGATTTTCCCTTTTACGGAATGTTTATACCTTCAAGAATGTACATAGAGAAGGAAATATTTCGTAAAAGGGAAAAAATCTTAGCTTTTATTGTTCCAATGATAACTAAGGATTTCATTTTTATTTTCAGGCTTATCCATTCATTTATGTTCTATTATCACATAAATCTCAAAATTCATATTCTCATTTATTTCAATATATCCATACAAATATATTGAATTTGAATCCTACAACGGTGATTACAGATTTTGAAGCAAGTCTACGTAATGCTATTAAACACGTCTATCCAGATGTTAGTATGAAAAGTTGTTGGTTCCACTACGCCAACGCATTAAGACGTAAAGCTTTACAAATTCCAAATTTTATTAAAAAATCAAATAGAGATAGGGAATTAAAACGATTATTCCAAAAATTCTTGATTTTACCACTGTTGAAACCAAATGATATTAAAGATGCATTCAAAATACTACAAGAAGATGCTCATACATTAGAATCACGAAAAAGTTGTCCACAGTTACATCAATTTTTAAATTATTTCAATCGTCAATGGATGAAAAAGGTAAACTAAATAAATATTTATGTTCTTACTTTCAACTATATTATAATGGTATTATAAATAATAATCAAAATAACTTATTATCCCCGAAAGGTTTTCGGTTTTTAAGGAGCCAATTACAACGAGCAGCTCAGCAGAGGCGTTTCACAGCCAACTTCGAATGAAGATATCAAAAAAAGGAAGCTTTTATAAATTTATTGATGTTCTCACTGATGTAGATGCAGCCAAATCAGCGGACTTCATCAAAGCGATGAATGGCTGCACGTCATTATTCAAAAATAAAAATAAATGGTATAAAACACGAATGAATTTCATCCACGAACGCCTTGATCAATTGAGTCGGAAAAAAATCACGTTGAGGAATATTCTCAATCAACTTTTATATAAGGAAAATTGTATTTTTGAAGAAAATTTCATTAACGAAATTAACGAAAGTGATGATGGTGATGACGACGGGGATGATGAAAGTAATGATGAGGAAAATGTTGATAATAGTCAGAACACAAATCACTTGTGCATATTATGCTGCGATAGAGAACGCCAAGTTTTATATTTACCATGTAAACATTGCAAAATTTGTGGCCAATGTTTCCAAAAGATGGAGGAATCCTCAAAAATTAAGGGTATAAAAATATTGTGCCCTATTTGTCGCTCTATTGTCAATGACAAAATGTTTATTTTTGTATAATACATGTATGAAGAATTGCAATTGTATTAAATGAATTGTATGTAGTATTGATTTGTTATTTTGTTGGTTTTGTTATAAATGGAAATAAACTCACTTTTTTTTTTATAAAATTACTAAAATGGAAATAAACTCACTGTGAAGTTATTGCCAGTGAGGTTATTGTACCCCACCATATTATGCACCATGTATACCAAAATCGACAAATTTCAACTCGCTGTATCTCGAAAACCAAGCGAGATATCAATTTTTTTTACTTGTGAAAAAGTGTTTATTTTGTCGAGTCGAGCGTCCATAGTTGCATTAGTGCTATAAATTCATTTTTGAAATGTAATGGTAGATTTTAAATCTGTTTGACCTTTATGCAGAGGCAGTAGCATTATTTTCGCAGGAGGGCAGCTAGACCAATTTCGTTATTGGTCTGCTGGTTTGCCCCTTTGTAGTATAGATGTCGACGACGCGTACCCGATTATCAAAGCCTGGGTGTAGGTTGATGACTCTTTCCAGTCTCCACATATTAGACGGTAGATTGTCCTCTTTTATGACCACATGATCTGCTGTTTTACGTTAGTTTGTGGATGTTTCCGTTTTATGCGTTTTTGCATTTCAAGCAGATATTCAGCCTACCATCTCCTACAAAAGGGGTTAGAGGCTCTAAGTCGGATGGTTCATTCGAAGAGGGGCTTAACGGACGAGAGTTGAGGTAAGACTCGATTCGACACAAAAGAGTTGTGAACTCTTCGAATGTGTAACTGAAACCGGAAGCAATCTTCTTAAAATTAAATCTTTGCTTAAACTTCAAACTGAAGAAATTACCTCTGCCGTGGCATTGCTCACAGCGGAGGTTAGAGAACTTCATGGCTCTGTGCATGAATGTGTGTGTGAAAACAATGATCGTGCTTTTGTAAATTCATCTACGCGCGCTCTAACTTCTGATGTCGCGGATTGTTCAAACGAGCAATGTAATTCGGCTACTGGTCCTCTCAAAGCTACTCCAGCTGCATCCGATAATAATGTTCCGCCGCCTACACCTAATGCTGTTGCTGTAAAGAGTAATGCTTGCGCTCACTCGACCTCCGCTGTTGGGTCGCATACAGCTACAGCCGCTGCTTTTGATGCTGATTGTCCTACGCCTATTATTGACCACATACTTTCTGTCGCTGATGGTGAGAGTTCGGCTTGCGCTCACCCAACTCCAGCAATATTATCATGCCCAACTGAGCGAGAAAATTACGCTACTGGTTCGCTCAAGGCTTCATCGGCTGCTGTTGATGTTTTGACTCCCATTCCAGCTTCTAGTGCTACCGTAGCTCGCTCAGTTGACCCGAGTGATACAAACACAAAATCATATGCCGCCGCTGCTGCTTCCGCTTCTACTTCTGCAACTGCTGACAAACCCAGCAATAAATTAAATATGCATAAACGACCTCCTCGTGATTCAATTGCAGCCAATCGTAGGACATTAAAACTGCCATTAGTTATTGGAACTAGTAATAATAATGAGTTAAGTGTAGTATCAAAAATTAAATGGCTGCATCTCTCTTCATTTACGAATAACGTGACTAATGAAGATATATTGGATTACGTTTCTAAACATGCAACTATTGACAAAAAGTTCTTAGAGTGCTTTATGCTGGTAAAGAAGAATATCCCGATTGCTAGTCTTAAAAAAATCAATTTTAAGCTAGGTGTGTCTGAATGGTGCTACGAAAAGGTTCTGGCTGCGGATATATGGCCAGCCAACGTCAAAGTTCGTCCCTTTAGGTTTTTTCCCAAAGGCGACGTAATTCAACTCGACTATCTAGAGGTGGTGGAGTTTTAATTGCAGTTTTGAAAAAATTTCGCTCGTCCCGTCTGCCACTGGAGAATGATGACTTGCTTCTTGACCAACTGTGTGTGTCCGTGTATGGCACCTCTCAACTTGCCATTTGTGCGTCATATATTCCTCCCTCTGGCTCGGATGCTCTATATAAGGCGCACATTGATAATGTTCTATCTCTAGCATATAAGTACACAAATAGTAACTTTTGTATTCTAGGGGATTTCAATCTGAGTAATGTCGAATGGCAAATTCGTCTGATTGCGCTGCTTTATATCCCATAAACATCCATACTTTTTCTGAATCGTATGTGGTTGACAATCTTTCGAGTATCAATCTTAGTCAGATAAATTGTTTTAAAAATAAGCTTTTTAGATTCTTAGATCTCATTTTCTTAAATGATAATATGCATTTTTCTTTACATGAATGCCTTGATCCCTTGTCGTGTTCTAGTCTTCACCATATTCCTCTTATTCTTCAACTGCAATTCTATGAATTGAAAAATACTTTGGTGAATAATCAATCCACTAGTTTTTATTTTAACAATAATTGCGATTTTAATGCCATTAATTATGAGGTTTCTTTATTGAACTGGGACTCGATTTTTTCCGGAGTCAATGTAGATCTATGCTTTGATACTTTTAAGTCCACAGTAAATGAAATTTGTTCTAGAATATATCCGCCAAGATTTAAGAGTTTTTATAGAATTCCCTGGTACACTAAGGAATTAAAGAAACTAAAAAATTTAAGAAATAAGTTCTACAAAAAATTTAAAGTCTCCAATTCTTCATCACATAAGGAAATGTATTTGAACTATTCAAGTGAGTTTAAATCCTTGAGTAAAATCCTTCATAGAAATTATGTTCAGAAATTTGAACAGAAAATTAAGTCGAATCCGAAGGCTTTTTGGCGGTACGTTAAATCAAAAAAAGAAGGGTGCTCAAGCATTCCGTCTGGTGTTTTTTATAATGGAGCACATGCGAATTCCTCTGTAGAGGCGGTAAATCTGTTTGCTGACTCTTTAGCTCTAACTTTGAGCCTGAATTAGATTCTATAGACGACAGTTGTCTAATTGTGAATGCCCCAATAGATTTTCACTCTCCATTACGCTCGATGACGTGATTGATGGCATTCTTAATTTAAAATCCTCAATGCAGTCAGATATGGATGGTTTGTCCCCATATCTTTTCAAAAACTGTCCCGCTTTTGCATACCCTCTTTTACTAATGCTCAATAAATCCCTTGAAAGTGGTGAATTTATTGATGCGTGGAAGGTTACCTTCATAACCCCTATACTCAAAAGTGGTAATAAGAGCAATATTGCCAACTACAGACCCATATCAAAGTTGTCTACAGTATCTAAGTTATTTGAGTACATTGTCAAGCAAAAGATGTACTTTGCAACTAAGCGGCTGATCTCAGATAACCAACATGGCTTTATGACTGGCCGATCAACTGTTACAAATCTCGCTGTTTTCTCTGAATTTTGTCTGTCCGCTTTCAATAATCGTCTGCAAGTGGATACTGTCTATACGGACTTCGCTAAAGCTTTTGACAAAGTTAGTCATTCGCATCTAATTTCAAAATTATACAGTTTAGGGTTTCACTCTACTTTTCTGAAGTGGGTAAAGTCTTACCTTTCGGCACGCAAATGTGTTGTCGTAATGGATAATATCTCGTCTCATTCTTTTACTGCGACCTCTGGAGTTCCTCAGGGTAGCGTCTTAGGTCCCCTTCTCTTTGTGATATTCATTAATGACATATCTAATTGCTTTAAACACTCTGGATATCTTTTATATGCCGATGATTTGAAAATTTTCACTACTATTTCAAATCAGCTTGATTCTGTCAAGTTTCAATCAGATCTAAATAATGTTGCTGTTTGGTGTCACAATAATCATCTACAGCTAAACTTAAAAAAGTGCTACCATATCACATTTTCCAAATCTCGTTCCCCGATAGTCACTTCTTACCATATTTCTGGCTCATACCTAAGCACTCGAAGTGAAATTTCCGATCTTGGAGTGGTTTTCGACTCCGAATTTCTTTTTAATAGCCATATAAACTATACTATAGCAAAGTCCTATTCTTTACTAGCTTTTTTACGCCGTTTCAGCTCCGAATTTACTGATCCGTACACTCTGAAACTACTATTTACATCTCTCGTCCGCTCTAAACTAGAATTTGCTGTCTTTATTTGGAGACCATACCACAATTCCCATATCAAAAGGATTGAGCGTATATGTACAAAAAACCTTTATACGTTTTGCCCTCCGCTCAATTCAGTTTGTTGATCCGATTCCTTCGTATACTGCCAGATGTCAATTAATTGATCTTAAATCTCTAAATAGCCGAAGGACTATTCTTTCGCTTACTTTTGTATATGATATTTTACAAGGGGCGATCGATTCTCCATTTCTGCTTGAATGCATCTGCTTCAATATCCCCACAAGAGACTTGCGCAATCATGAAATTTTTTTTCTAAATCGCGTTAGAACAGTATATGCTTCTAACTCACCTATATTTAGAGCATTAAAGCAATTTAATTTTCTGTCATACTCGTCTGATATTGATTTCTCTATGTCAAAACCGAGATTTAAATCCCTTTTAAATGAAATTGTTAAATAATTATATGTTGAATTTGTCTCTGTATAGTCTGTAAGAAAATGTACATTTGCTAGATTATTATTGAATAAATAAAAAAAGAAATAAATGGGTTTTAAAACTTTTTACCCCTGCTTCCCACAATCCGCCCATGTGAGGCGCTGCAGTGGGTAAGAAATGCCATGTAACTATCTGGTGGCAATACTTATTCAATGAATGATTTCGCGCTTCAGTTATAAAAGTTTTAAATTCAGATCGAAGGGATCGCGAAGCTCCGACGAAGTTGGTGCCATTGTCGGAGTAAACATTTTTTGGGCATCCTCTCCTAGCTATGAACCTAGTAAATGCTGCCAAAAGAGATGCCGTGCTAAGGTCATTGGTGGCTTCCAAATGTATAGCCATAGTGGCGAAACACATAAACAGGCAAACGTAACCCTTTGAGATGCGACAACCTCTGCCGCGGAAATTTTTAATATCGAAAGATCCGGCGAAAACTACACCTGTGTTTGTAAACGCACGCGAATATGTGGTGCGATCCTGAGGGAGGACTCCCATAAGCTGCGTGTGGATTCGTTTTCTGGGGATTGTGCAGACTTCACAATTATGGATGACGGACCTTACCATATTTTTGACTCGGGGAATCCACTATTGCGTTCGAATTTGACGCAGGATTAGTTAATTTTCGCCATGCAGGGAGATTTCATGGATAAATTGGACAACAAGACGGGCCAATCGGCAATTATAAGGAAGGATGTTTGGGTGACGCTCGTTGTACGCCAAATCTAGCGATGTGCTAAGACCTCCCGTCCCCATAATCTCATTTTCATCTAAAAAAAAAAAAGGTTAAGGGGCAGCACTTCGCTGTCATAGGCGGGAGAAAAATTATCCCAGCGCGGTATCGTGATCCTTTCTATCTCGAGGTAGTGTTGGGCGTAAGCCATCCTAGCGGGTCGAAAAGCTTTGCGATGGAAGACAATATCGATATTTTAGTGATTGTGTCATTATGGTCCATTGGTCTGTTAAAAAATAAAAAAAATTCGAATGCGCGTTCCATCTTATGTCAAGAGCCTTAACTGTGCTGGTGTCTTCGAATTCCAAAAAAGCTTCGTAGGTAAAAAGCACAGATTATTCCGAACGTAACAGTCTTTAATTCATATAGGCTCGTGAATTCGTTCGGATTTGCCCGAAAGACAATGCGCTGATATTTCGACTGGTTATCGTTTAACCAAATATGTCTGTACATTTTTTCGATGTCACTGTTGAAGACATATCTGTATAACCTCAAGCGTAGGATCAGTATTGGAAGATCTGCTTGTAGTACTGGGCCTGGTAGAAGGACGTCATTCAAACTCGTCCCATTAGAGGTTGCACTTGAGGCATTGAAAACCACACGAACTTTAGTTGAGGTACTTTCCGCCTTTGTAACGGCATGTATCCTAGTGTCTCATATTCTGCTAATACAATATTATACTCTTTTTGAAGGACGGAATCCTTGGCTATCCGTGTCTCCTTCCGGATGAATTGAGAGCAGGATTTTTTAAGAGAAGGACCTAGGAGTATGATTACTGGAAATTCCTGTCGGAGTGGTAACGAGACTATGTATTCTCCCTCATTAGTTCTGATGGTAGTCTTTTTATAAAGCTCTTCACAGTATTTGCCATCTTCATTGAGGCTTTTTGTTTTGGGTAAATCCCCTAACTCCCAGAACGCCGTAAGTTGCTTATCCAGCGCAACTTCGCTGAAGTACGAAAGTATATTTCTTGTTGTAATTGCTGTGTCAGTACTACCGGTTATAATCCAACCGAATTTGGTTTCTTGGGCTAGAAGTGTCCTCAAGACGTTTGGCTGTATTCCGCTTAATATGATTTGTGGATAAATGTCTGCACCGAGAATTAGGTATATTTGTTCATTGATGAAAACCCTTTTATCCGCTAATACCAGGGTACCAGGTACAACGGGACGAAGGGGGACCGCAATTGTATGTGACAGACATTTGCCGAATTTGTGATGCCCGAAACTTGGGCATGCATCTTTTTCGCAGATAGATTGATTCTGCGTTTGAGCCTCTCTGTTATAAACGAACGCTCAGAACCAGACTCAATAAATGCTCGTGCAACAAAATCTATGCCATTGGGACGTATATTTACGCGAGCTGTTCCTAACAGCCCACCCGTATTTGCCTTTCCAAAGCAGGACTTAACATTTCTGTTTGCGTTTTCAGTTGCTTTTTCGGAATCACGTTGTGCTTGCGCCTGCCTCGATGTTGATGGAGAATCATTGGCCGGCCTCGAAGACGTCCAACGCGTCGTTGCCTTTGTTCTCAGATGCGTTGTACTCAGATGCAGGAGCGTGTGATGTCGTGAGGGACACGTATTGCAGTTAAAAGCACTTGTGCATCTTGACACCGTATGCTCGGAACTAAGACAATTCAGGCAACAATTATTTTCCTTTAAAAAATGTATTCTGTTTGCAGGTGTTAGCTGTGCTCATTTGTGTGGCAAATTTTATTTTTAATTGGTCGCGTTTGCTTGGAAGGTGCCAACTCTTTTTGTCGGGGTTTCTAAAGAATTACGTGTGATTTGCGGCGGCTTTGGCGATCTTACAGCTTTGCTATCCTTCAATCCTGATAATGTCTCTAGGGTCTAAAACTTATTGGACAAGAACTTGTCCATATCTTCCCACTTTGGTACGTCATTTTTGTCGTCTATGGTTTGCTCCCATAGAGCCAGTGTGCTGTCAGACAGCTCAGATATACGACAATTGTGTCCCAGTTTGAGATGTGAATTTGATGACTCTTCAGGGCTGATAAGAAATTGTTTATCTCCCGCTGCAAACTTTTTATTGAGCTACCACACTCAAACTCTATTGCCTTTAAGTTAAACACTAGGTTTAGTTGTGTGTTAACTAAAATACGCTTATTTTCATAGCGTTCACACAAGTTTTTCCACGCAGTATTAAAGCCTTCATTATTTAGTGGGCACTTTCGTACGATATCTTTGGCCTCCCCTTGTGTCTTGTGGTTGAGATGAAATAGTTTCTCAACCCGGGTGAGGCGCTTATTGAGGATGTAGATGGCCGTAAACATATCACGGAATGTTGGCCATGAAAGGTAGTCGCCCTTGAACACGTCTGTCTCGCACGGTGGAAGGTGGATATTGTGTTCGCGGGTGGACTGCTCCCCTACATCCTTTTCTACTTTTGATAATGCTTCTGCTTGAGTAGCCATAGCAGACATGCACTTAACATATGCCGCAAAACATAATCTATACTTCTTTTTAATAGCCCTAATATCTTCCTTAGATAAACTTTCTGAGCTAGTGAGCGTATAGTACGCTACTTTTGTCTTCTCCCACAATAATTTTAATTCATCCTGCTGGATAGCAAGACCGTGTTTGTTTTGTGCTGAGGCAGGAGTGCTGTTGAAATCAGCATCGAACTCTGCAACTGATTCTGCTAAACGGATGTATGAATCCATTGTGAAATAAAAAGGGGGTTATTAAAGTCTACCTAACTCCGATATTGCTAAAAAAAAGTTCCGCAAAATGGCAATTGCGAATAAGTTTATATATAAATGTATATGTCAATATTTTTCTTTATTTAACGATTTTTTATTTTCAGTAGTTTGTTATTTTTTAAATTTTGATGCAAAAAAAAAGACATGCCACCCAAATGTGTCGACGTATATTTGTATATGCCTTAGGAAATAACGTAGGTACCTAATCATGTACCAGTAATATTGTGCTTAACAACAAAGGCTCAAATGTGATTATGTGAAAACGCACTAGTGTGCAATAGCGGTTTTGTTCCTCGAACCAGTTAACAAGTGGCGTGCAAGTTAACAATTGTGCTATGCTAATGAGCAGTATTGAACCAAAAATAGTGATACACTTTAAAGTAAATAAGAATAAATCAGAAAAAACTTTAAATTGAAATTTGGTGGATCTAACTTTTGCAATAAAGTACCATTGTTCACTGTTGTGCGTGTGTGTGCACGAACGTTAGTTGTTTTTGTCGCTCGCGGGCAAACGGAATTAGCACAGTTTCTATGTAATTTAGTTTTCTAAAGTGTAACACTATTTCATTTTCACAAAAATCACTTGCCTTGTAAGGCGATGTTTCACAAAAAATAATTAACTGTTATAAACCAGTGTAATTGAAACATATAACACGTACCTTGATGTATCAGTGACTGTTGTTGTGTACGGTGATGGCCGTTGATTTATGTGTGCAGTTGATTATGTGTGTATGTGATATGTATCGCGTCTTGTAATAGGAACGCACAAAAGTTTTTTTTTTAAATAAAACAAAAACGGTTTGGGATATGAATTAAATTCTTTATTCCTGTGAAAGTACATTCGATGTCATTATGTATGGAGCTCGGTTTCTTTTGCCTGGGCACCACGGGCGCGCTTGCAGAAGTCCAGACGCTGAACCCAATTTTCGACGGTTTTCTAGCATAAATCGGCCGGTACTGCTGCAATTCACGTTCGATATTCGTACGAAGTTCATCAATCGTCGCTTGCTTGTTGACATAGATCATAGACTTGGCGTAGCCCCACAGGAAATAGTCTAACGGCGTCAAATCGCACGACCGAGGCGGCCAATTGACTGGGCCATTTCGTGAGATAAGTTTCACCAAACTTGGTTTTCAATAAATCGATTGTGACATTCGCTGTGTGGCTTGTGGCGCCGTCCTGTTGGAACCACATATTGTCCAAGTCCATATCGTCGAATTCGGGCCAAAAATATTCGGTTATCATTGAGCGGTAGCGATTCCCATTCACAGTCACGTGCCGGTCTTGATCATCACGGAAGAAGTACGGCCCAATGACGCCGTCGGCCCATAAACCGCACCAAACCATAATTTCTTCGGGATGCAATGTTGACTCATGGAGTACGTGTGGATTGCTGCCTGTCCAATAACGCAAATTAAGTAGTTATTGTCGCAAAGGAATGCGATGAAAAGAGCAGAAGCGGTAGAAAATGCTATATCACAAAAAGAGCAACAATATTATAATACACGCTCGCAAGCACTAATAAAAGAGGCGCACAGCAAAATGACAAAGACTGCGCAAGTGTACCTAGAATCCGAGTTGTTGAGTACGTACGAAGATTTAAAGAAGACATTAGAAGCAGAATTTAAGAAGAAATGGGGAAGTGCAGAAGTGCATAAGAAACTTAGTGAGAAACAAAAGAGTACGGAGGAGACGTTTCATGAATATGTGGTGCGAATGAAGAAAATAGTCGCTCTTGGTAATGTTGACACAGATTCCGTAATTCGTTATATAGTTGGCGGGTTAAATATGAAAAGCGAGTTCAAATACACTATGTATAGCTGCAAATCATGGTCTGAGCTCTATGAAAAGCATGAAATGTACGAACACAAACGAAAGTGAAAATAAAAGCAAAATACACAAAGTGGCGGCAAAAAAAGTTTGCAAAGTGCAAAAGTTAATCACTGCTTTAATTGCGGCTCAGCGGAGCATTTAAGGAAAAACTGTAAGCCTGGGACAAAATGTTTTAGGTGCAACGCTAATGGACATATTTCAAAAAATTGTCCCCAAGCCTCAAAAAGTGTACAAGTTGTGAAAGACTGTAGGCGTTTTAAAGTTATATGCTTAAGTAAGACTGAAGTCAGTTGCCTGGTGGACACAGGGTCCGACGTTTCGATTGTCAAGGACAGTATCTACAAAATGCTCAGCAATGTTGATATGCAAAAATGTAATTCCGTTTTGCGTGGACTGGGTAATAACAAAACTATGCCAATAGGTGCGTTTATAGGCGTAGTTCATGTACGTTCACGACAGCAAAGTTGGGCATGACGTATTGTTAGGCTATGACTTCGTCTCCAAATTTTACGTCACAATTGATGAAAGTGGGTTCAAATTTACTCTGCCGGAGTGTGATAATTCCAATGAGGTTAACGAGTTAAAAGTATACAATGTGGTTGAAAATATGGTTGATATAAGCTCCCCATCGCAGTTCAAACCAGTGATTCAGTCACTAATCAACGAGTATCAGCCGGTTAAGTCGTATGTCGAGTGCCCAGTTACGCTCAAAATTGTACCCGATGGGAACATCACACTGTTCCGACAGCAACCAAGCCGCCACCCACCGGTTGAAAGTGAAGCAATAAAAATGCAAGTGGAAAATTGGTTGCAGAGCGGCATTGTACGCAATTCGTCATCCAATTTCGAGAGTAGAGTGCTAACTGTTAAGAAAAAAGACGGATCCTTTAAAAGGAGTACGCAGGAACCGAGGCAGAAGTGAGTCGTTCGAGAAGTTGAAAGTTGCGAAGTTGATCGAGCGCGTGATTACCATATTTTTAAAGTCGATTTAAGTCGTTTTCATTTTTGATTTATCAAATTATTCAACTTTATTTACTGTTTTGAATTATATTCTTTTCATTAAAAGCTATTAATAAACTCACTTTTTACATATATATATGCATATCAAATATATAATGACTTAATTTTAAAAAGTGATCACAATGATGGCTTTACCTTGTGGTGTGAAATGGTAGTCGACGTGTGTTCCTTCAGAGATCCTGAGACGAAGTGATTTTAGAAAAAATGTACGGTTTCCGTCAACCTTATTGGAAGGAAAGTACGAGGGTTGCCTTTTATATTTTGCGCCTTCGCAACATTACATGTGATTAGCTGTAATTAGATATTTTTATGGTAAAGTTTGGTATTTTCTGGCATAAACTTGCATATAACGTTTTCACTTACGAGTTCTATTTGTGTTTACTTACAGTGAGTTTAAAAATTCATATTGCCTAAAAATGGAATTAACCCGTGAACATTTTCGTGCGATGATTTACTACGATTTTCGACGTGGATTATCGAGACAGGAGTGCATCAATCAACTTACTTCTACTTTTGGTGTTGAATCACCACACTTAGCCACTGTGAAACGATGGTGCAACGAGTTCCTACGTGACCGCCAATCTTTTGTGAAGGTCGTCCAAAAACGGTGGTTGTGCCAGAAACAGTCGATACTGTGCGTCAATTGATAATACAAGATCGTCATGTGACATATCGCGAGATAGAGGCATCCTTGGCCATTAGTGGGACCATTATACATTCAATACTGCATGAATATTTGGTCGTAAAGAAGATTTGTTTTCGTTGGATACCGCATAATTTGACAAATTTTCAAAAAAGGACTCGTGTCGATTGGTGTAAAGAAATTTAGCCGCGGTGGATCAAAGCACGTCTATGACATCGTAACAGGTGACGAATCTTGGATGTTCCAAGACGAGCCTAATCCAACAAAAGTTGTTCGCGCAAGAAGCACCTCAAAGCAAATGGTCGCCTGTTTTTTCGAAAAATCTGGTCATGTCGCAACTGTTCCACTATATACACTTAAAACGGTCAATTCTGAGTGGTATACAACCATTTGTTTGCCAAAAGTTTTTGGAGAATTAAGGAAAACCAACCGCCGAAGACAAATCATTCTTCACCAAGCCAATGCGAGCTCTCACTTATCGATTCACACAACAGTGATTTTGAGGACTCAAAAGGTCGAATTGATGGGTCATCCGCCTTACGGCCCTGATTTTATTCCCGAACATCAAAAAAAATGCGAGGTCAACGTTTTTCAACGCCTGAAGGAGCTGTAGAAGGCAGGCATCGCCAACCAATCCAAAGCAGTGGCGAAATCCGTTGAGTCTTCTGTTTGTCCCTGAATATGACGCTTGAATTCTTGATACCTAATGATTTTCCAAGCATTGTAATCGGCGCATGATGATTTACCATCATATGGCGTTACGTCATACTGACATTCGTTGTGATTGAGGTGAATTCTTTTGTACTTGTTGTATAACACCATTTACTGACTTACTTTGCTGTATTTCACTTGTGCTCTCAACGATTGTAGTCAGGCGTGTAAAGCACACCCATGGGTCGTCATTAAAAGCTGCGGTGATTGGTGGAGATGTGGCCGTGGTGCCTGGCTTGAGAGATTTGTTTGCGCTACACAAATCGAAGGTGCCTCTGCCCTGATGTAGTTTGATTTAGCGTCGATGTAACTCCCGTCGAAAGACGAATTAATTCAGATTGCCATGGAGTAAAATGGTCTTCAAAAGCATGGTAAGACCAGAACTTAAGTCCGATCGATCTGGTGCAACTTAATGCCCTCCCAACCAGTATAGTATGGTTCCCCAGAAGAATTTTCTAAGCGAGCCTATATGTATGGCTTTACATATAAGTTGTAACTAATGCCTATATTACGGGTCACAACTCAGCTGATGATTGAGTTGTAGTTGCATAATTCGTATTATGGTTTACAACTCAACTCAACGTCCAATCAGCTGTTCACTTAGTTGTCTTCGTTAAATTGTTGCCTATGTTATGGTTATGGTTCACAACCGGGCTGAAACCCTCGCCAGGACAAATAACACCAAAAATTATAGAGTTTTTCTATTAGAGGTCGCCCCGTGGCTGGCAGGTATTTCTGTCATGAATAAACTTATCACAAAAATCATTTGCCGCACATCACAAATTGCAGGAAAAGTTCGGCCAAACATCAATCTATATGGTGTAGACCCCGAATTATTATTATTATAGACGTGATAATGAATTCACAATTATTCGTTATCGCTTTTTATTTATTTATGTCTAATTAATATACACAGACCCTTGAGATTTTAGTACTAAACAATATTTAATTAATATACATATATTATTGGTTTTTTGCTTAATTTATTAAATCGACAATATTAATTTGAGCTCACGGCCGGTATAAGGAAAGTATTTTGGGAAAAAGACAACAATAGTCAGGAGTGGTAGAAATCATAGCTATTTCGATTTAAATTCTTTAATAGGCTCATGGAGAGTCCATCCACGTCGGTCTGCGAAGTCCTTAACAATTCTTAACCCTTCCATTACGTCAAGTTCCCTTAATACCAACGAAACAAGGACAGAGGGGATGAAGATGTTTTATCTGCAAGATTAACATGAATACCTGCCAATTCATAAGCAGACAGATTATGATCAGATACAAAATTTTATGAGAAAAAGTCTGCAAATAAATTAACCGCCTCTTCAATATTTGAAGCCAGAACATCGTTATAAAAAAACAGTTTTGGGAATACTCGATACATTTTTCTTTGACTTTATGTATGCCCAGAAATTCTTTGGATTATTTTTTATATTACCTTTAAAGTTACTAATGTACTTATCGTACAATAACTTATTTAAATCATTAAACTTCTTTCTATATAAAACATAAATAATAATAAGCCCAACGGTTACCCTCTTTCCCGCCCAACCGACACGAGGGGCACAGTCCGCATGACGTACGGATCTTGTTTTTTTTTTTATTTTATTTTTTTTTTGTGCCGATATGTTAAAAGGAAAAAGTTTGTTAAGCGTCGGGATCCAAAACTGCTCAGCTACAGAAAAAAAACTTCATCAGCTGAATCAAATATATATTATACCTCCGTTAATCATTTATTGAGAAAGGACAGTACAGCCCTTTTTATGGTGAAAAGTGAGTCCGAAATATCAAAAGTGCTGGAAAGACAGTTGAAATCTTGACATAAACATCGGAAAGGTTCATTTAATTCATAATTGGTTTTACACTGTTTTAAATAAAGAGGTTTAAAGTGTCTTGAAATCCGAGAAGGAACATTAAGTTTAACTTCGGTAATAAGAAATGTGCTTGCGATAGACCCTGTGAGTAGTTTAGTAATGAATATTATGCCTAGCTTTTCTCTACGGCTGGAAAGAGTAGGAAGATTTATTAGCTTCAAACGATCAGTATAATGAGGAAGATTAAGCCGAGAATCCCATCTAAAGTCTCTTAGGGCAAAAAGTAAGAACTGTTTTTGAATTGATTCCAGCCGATCAATGTGAACTTGATAACGTGGGTTCCAAACTATCGAACCGTATTCTAGCATAGGTCTTACTAAAGTTGTAAAAAGAGCCTTTGTTACATATGGGTCCTTGAATTCTTTTGACCATCGTTTTATAAAGGCAAACATCCCTCTAGCCTTATTAGCTATAGCATTAACATGACTATTGAAATTAAGTTTGGAATCCATTGTAACTCCCAAGTCAACAAAGTCAAACACTTGATCCAGAGTATAGTTATTTATTATGTAAGAAGCTGGCTGAATAGTTCTTCGTGAAAAACACATAAATTTACATTTTTTAAGGTTAAGTGGCATATAATTTATGTTGCACCAATCAACTAAGCTGTTAATATCTATTTGTAATAAATTTCTTTCTTCAATCGAAGCGTATGATTTAAAAAGTTTTACATCATCAGCATACATTAGTATATTCGAATATCTTATTGCAGTAGTAATATCATTTATGAATAACAAAAACAGAATCGGGCCTAGATGGCTGCCTTGGGGAACTCCCGAAGTAACATTAATGACATTGGAAAAAGCATTTTTGAATATAACGATTTGAGATCTATCATGTAGATAAGAAGAAATCCAGCGGAGGGGAGAGGGTGGAAAGCCCAGCAGATCAAGTTTGTGGATGAGTAAGGGGTGACAAACTTTGTCAAAAGCTTTACTGAAGTCGGTGTATACAACATCTGTTGGAATATTTTCTCTAAAACCATTTGAAACATGAGTTGTGAATTCCAGTAAATTGGTAATAGTTGATTTGCCCTTACAAAATCCGTGCTGAGAGTTTGCGATTGATGAAGAGATCGTATATTTTAACTGATTAGTAATAATTGCTTGAAATAGTTTTGGAATTGCCGATAGCTTTGCTATTCCACGGTAATTTTCAATCGAAGACCTATTGCCGCTTTTATGAAGAGGGATTATAAAAGACTTTTTCCAAACAGACGGGAAATTACCTTGTTTTAGCGACAAGTTAAACAAGTTTGATAAAGGCAGATATAGATAATCAGCAAATTGTTTAAGAATACATGTAGGAATCATATCAGGACCGTACTTGAATGATTCTTTTAAAGATTTCAGATAAAATAATACATCTTCAGAAGATATTACTGGAACATTAATCGAATTATTAGTATATAGATAATATGGATATTTATAAGGGGGAAGATTGACTTTAGTGGAATAGTTAAACTCAAAGAATTGTGCAAATAGGTTAGCAATGTCTTCAATGTCGCTGGACACAGTGTTCTGATACCTCATATTTGAAGGAAAACCATTTACCTTACGCTTTGAGTTTACGAAACCATAAAATGATTTAGGGTTACAAATAATATTCTTTTTCATTTTATTTAGGTATTCTTGGTAAGATTTCTTATTTAATTTGAAATATTTATGTCACAGGACTGAGTACTTTAAGTAATCTGTAAGTAAACCTGTTTTTTTATATTGTTTGAAGATACGCGATTTTTTATTTTTCAACATTCTCAGTTCCTTATTAAACCATAACTGTATTGGTTCGTCTTGAACGCATACACGTTTAGGTACGTATTTTAGAAATAAACTATACAAAGTGGTATTAAAATGCATTACGTTTTCTTCAACATCACCACTATAATTGGGCCATGTTAAATTGGAAAGTTCATTTCTAATTTTTTTTAATTCGGCCTTAGCAAAATCAAAGCGAGTACTAGAACCGACTGCTGTCGTATCATACCCCCGAGCAACACCCATGATTTCGAAAGTTATCTCAATTGCAGGATGGTAAACGTCTTCTGGCAAAACTAGAGGATCACATCGATTTAGAGAAGATCTGGAAATATCATCAACGAAAACCAAATCCAAAACCTTCCCAAACTTATTTGGAAGAACATTAATCTGACTTAGGCACAGTTCCGCCATCTCATCCAAAAAGTCGCAGCTACCCAATCGCGTAGAAACTGGTACAATGTTATAGTCAATCATCTTCCAGGATATGTGCGGGAGGTTAAAGTCACCCAGGACAATCATAGAGTCAGAAGATTCAGTCATTGAACTAACGATTTTAAGAAGAGAAATATGTTGGGTATATACAGACAAATCAAACTGAGGAGGTATATAACAGAGAGCTAAGTAGATATAACCTGTGCCAAGCTGCACTCGGAGGCACATAAATTCAATGGATTCCATAGCAGGGACACAGATTTCTTCTGAAGGAATAGAAGAATGAACGCGAGTAGAACACCACCCCCAACTCTGCACAGGCGATCATTTCTGTAAACCTGATATTCACTGCAAAAGATTTCCGAATTAAAAACGTGAGGCTTAAGCCATGTTTCGGTAAATGAAATAATATTATAATTGCACTGAAGGCTTGTCAAATACAAGTCAGTTAATTTAGTGTTCAAACCTCTTACATTTTGATAATAAATACTCAAATCAGACTTAACAATCAGTTTTTTGGCTCAGTGTTTTGACGCGAAATCTTTACAACATTTTGGTCATTTATATTAGTTTTGTACTCGAATTCGCGGACTAACGCCCCGATCGGCCAGAATGAATTGTTTAGAAGAGCATCGAACTTTTCTAAAGCAACATCAATTTTAAAAGAGGAAATACTCCTTTCATATTTGAAATTAAATTTCCTGATTGTTAAGTTGTCAATTTTAATTTTTGATGCGATGTAAAACTCAATGTCCTCGACAGTAGTGTCTTTGGCGAATCTTGACACAAAAATTGATTTTCTTTGTGGAACCACAACCAGCTTCTTAGTAGTTGTTTCAACAACTTTAGGCGGTATAGAAAGTTCGCGGTTTTTACTGGCAATTGACCTTGCTGAAGAGGATTTGGACGTGGAAGGCTCCACTATCTGCGGAATTGGTGAAGCTAACGCTTACGTTTATTCTCACGATTAGAGTTATTGGCAGGAGGTGAATCATTTAAGCATTTAAACGACTTAAACAAATTCTCATAAAAAGTAAATTTTTCGGTAAGTACCGAAAGCTCCTTACCAATTTCAGAAAACCCGTTCCTAGCATGTTTAAAGCATTTAAAAAGATCAACTTCGGTCGATCTACAATTTAAGCATGACCAGCGTAAGCCTTTGCCATCATTAATTGAGTCTAAAACTCTACCTGTCAATCCAGCACACTTCATATGGGCCAACCCATCACACAGCCAGCACGACACATAGCGTTCGGACTCACTTTTAATTTGACAATTTGCAAATATGCAAGCCATATTAGATCAAAGAAAAGTGTAAGTAAAAAATAAAACAAAATATTGATGAAAGTTTTGAAGCTATAAAACGAACAGTTTTGGATACACTGTATTGTGACACTTAATAAACACGCAAACTGCTGTGACAAAAAAGAGAAAGCAAGAGATGAGTAAAGTACAAAGCAAAACAAATATGCACGCACAGAAACAACTGCAAGAACAAACAAAGCCAATTAACAACAAAATACAATTGCAAAATATGACTCGGCAATTAAATGAGTTATTAAATTAAATTGATTCAAAATAAATGGAAGTTTGATTGAACTTATCTTAGTCGATCAACAAAGTGTTGGCACTGATTTCACACACAAAATATTTAAATATAAGTAATTAAAATTTAACTTATTTATTTAAATAGTACGGAACAGCAAAATTGACAACTACACAGCTTGACGTTTAGAAGAGGGTTGCAAAGCTCATACAAATTTTATCTTTTGGTTGATTTGCACTTTTTAAACAACCTATTTCACAATTTTTTTAGATGTTTAAGCTCCACTGAATAACAGCGTAGCTTATAAACTTTACCCTTAAAAGTTGGAACACATTTAGTACATAACTCGAACTGTGAAATTTGAACCAAATTAAAGCAAGTTGCAACTTCTTTGTTTCTGAAGGAAAAATCCCCGTCAATGTCACATAATGCCGTATCTAGCGCATTAAAATTGAATGAAGGCCTACTAATCGAAAGAGAGGTATTAAAAAATTCTAAACATTCAACCTCCAACAATGTCGGAAAGTGATGTAAATTAGTAGCTTCTCACAGAACATCGCAGCTTATAAAAATCAAATAAAGACACCATTAAGTTGGGTTAAGCCCGCACTGAAAAAATTATCAATAACGTATTACTTATTTGTAGTTGTAATATTCATAGGAGTGAAAAAAAAACAATATTATCTAGATAATTCCAATTTACATTGACACGGCACGCTGAAGAGCCAGAACTGTGTCAACATTCGATCTATATACACAGTCACCAGTTAGTGGCGGTATGTAAAAAACTCATATGTAGAGACATCCTTGAGAACCACTCCACCGCACCCATAGTTGATCAAGTAGAGAGCCACTATCATTGCTACACTGCTACAGGCAGTTTTAATGAAATCTCTATTCTTGCGGAAAACATCAAAGCAATTCAAATTGAAATACTTAGTATCAAAAAAGTTAAAGATGTTTCATAATAGGAGCATAACTTTATTTTTTCGGCGAATATGCTATATAACTTAGTTATAAGAGAGATTCATGGAATACAAAAAATAATGCACCGCTAATTTTGTACTGTTCGGTTGCTACCATTGCGGGTCATACGATACAACCGTTTGGACCTTCCAGTTTCCCACAACTTGATCACATAATATTGCTGTTAGTTTCTAGTGCATGGGCGGATCAGCAACGGTTGGCAAAAAGGCGTCTTGCAGGCCGAAGTTTTGTAACACTCTTTTCATTCTGACGGAGCTAGTAGTTCCTCGGCCGCTGTAGCCGAGTGTGTATCGTGTGCAAGCTTCATTCGGTGGGTCCCGGGTCAAATCCTGGCCGGGGTAAGCAACGTCAAAAATTATAGAAGAGTAGTTTCTAATAGCGGTCGCCCCTCGCAGGCAATGGCAAACCTCCGATGGTATTTCTGCCCTGAAAAAACTTCTCACAACAAAACATTCGCCGTTCGGGTACGGCGTAAAACTGTAGGTCCGCGAGCTTGTGATACAACATCAAGGCGCACACCATTAATTGTTATAGCGTCAATGAGCCAAGTAAGTAAGTACTTCCTCCACGAGCAGGATGACAGAACGATTTGGACAACTATACTGGCAATGCTGAAGACAATTACCGGTCCATTCGCTTTAAATTTTTGGATCAGTATTTAGAATAACTTGATTTAAGATTTATGGAACACAGAGAACTACTGTCAAAGATATCAAACCTAATACGACCAACATCTGCTGAACTTATTGAAGAAGAATTGTGCAAACCCTTTGATGTCTTTCCGAAGATTAGTCGCTGAATTCATTGAAGAGTATCCCCCTGTCTCACATAAAAAATTTGTTTCTGGTTTCAGGTTTTGTTCAAACATTACTTCAATGGAGTGACCAAAAACGACATTTTTGATAGGCAATTTTATAAAAACACGCATTGATGCTACGCTGTTAATTACAGTGACATCGAGCTAACGATCATTTTCAAATTTTAGAAGAGTAAATTCCTATTACATCTTCTTAAACACGAAAATGATCATTAGCTCGATGCCGCTGTAACTAGCAGCGTAGCATCAATGCGTAGAATCGGTGTGTGTTTTTATAAAAATTGCCTATCACAAAAGTCCAAAGTCCGATAGACGTTTTTGGTCACTCCATTGAACAAAACCTGAAACCAGAAACAAATATTATAATACACAGATATACAATAACCGCTTAAGTAGAAAAACCTGAATTCGAGAGAAATAACGGGGTTTTCAATAGGAACGCTACAAAAGTTTTTTTAAATAAAACAAAAACTGTTTGGGATATGAATTAAATTATTTATTCCTGTGAAAGAAAGTACATGCGATGCCATTATGTATGGAACTCGGTTTCTTTTGCCTGGGCACCACGGGCTCGCTTGCAGAAGTCCAGACGCTCCACCCAATTTTCGACGGGTTTCAAGCATAAATCGGCCGATACTGCTGCAATTTCACGTTCGATATTCGTACGATAATCATCAATCGTCGCTGGCTTGTTGACTTAGACCATAGACTTGACGTAGCCCCACAGAAAATAGTCTAACGACGTCAAATCGCACGACCGAGGCGGCCAATTGACTGGACCATTTCGTGAGATAACACGTTCACCAAACTTGGTTTTCAATAAAATGATTGTGACATTTGCTATGTGGCTTGTGGCGCCGACCTGTTGGAACCACATATTGTCCAAGTCCATATCATCCGATTCGGGCCAAAAATATTCGGTTATCATTGAGCGGTAGCGATTCCCATTCACGGTAACGAACCGGTCTTGATCACCACGGAAGAAGTACGGCCCAATGACGCCGCCGCCACATAAACCGCACCAAACCGTAATTTTTTCGGGATGAAATGTTAACTCATGGAGTACGTGTGGATTGCTGCCTATCCAATAACGCATATTTTGCTTATTAACGAAGCCATTCAGCCAGAAATGACTACGACCATAAGTTGAGGCCATTGACTCCGAATTTCGGCAGTAAATTTTAATAATTTCAACTCGCTGTTGGATATCTTTCCATAATGAAATGGCAAACCTTACTGAAGAGAAATGTCAAAAGAGCGGGAAGAATATGGTGTCGTTTGCTGTCACTATCGGTCTACGTTTTTGCGTCCCTATTGCAAGACCCTATAGTTGTATACATTTGGATTGTAATGGTAGCCTAACGGGGCTACCAAAGTATTTTGGTACACAACTTTTTAAATAAGCCAGCTGCCGGAACGGGAATTTTAAACACACACGAAATAGTACTTGCTGAATACGATGACATACATAACTCAATTTTATTTTAAGTCCATTTAGGCGGCTATTGTTTGTGGCTACAGATATAGTGATATTATCTCCTCCCCATCAGTATGTCCATTGTGAACTCTTCATTGAATTCAGGAAAGTCCTGGGACTATACTTCCCGAAAGACATCAACGGGTTTGACCCATTCCTTTTTAACAAGTTCTGCACATTTTGGGTAAATTAAGTTAGTTATGTATGTGCGACAGTACTTACTTCTCAGTGTTCCATAGAAATATAATGAGAATTGATCGTCGGTAATATTCTTCAGCATTCTCAGTATGGTTGTCCTGATTTTTTTTAACATCCTGCTCGTGCAGGAACTACTAGCTCCGTTCCAATAGCTTTGTTCATTAAGTTGCTGATTTAAAAATATTCCATCACATCTGTCGTCAGCTTGATTACGCATCTCCTCGATTTTTGCTATAATTTGGCTTGCTTAGCTGTGGCAACGGATTAAGTTACAATCTTCTTTCTGCAGATTTCGACTCAGATTTTTCGTCAAAATTAAAATAGTGTTACAGAACTTCGGCGTACAAGACGCCATTATTCCAACCGTTGCTGATCCGCCCATGCAACGAAACTAACAGCAATATCATGTGATCAACTTGTGAGAAACTGGAAGATGCGTTAACCTGCTCCAAATTGAACGAACTAGAGTTATAGTACCATGCCTAATAAATAAAAAAGCTGAATCCGCTCCAGCAGCAAACTCAAAAGGATTTGCGGAAGCAGTTCTCCCCATTCACAGAAACGATGAATATTTCTGAACACTACTCGAATGTTACAGTTATCGAGGCAACCTTTACTGACGTGGAGAAGTAAATGCGGCTGTTCAATAATTACGACACACCTTTTGTGAGTTAGGCGTAACGCTATATGTTTGGCGGAGTATACGGCCAATTTCAACGGTTGGATCGCAGCAGAGAAATTGATGGTAGTATTAGCTAATTTGTGGGGAGGGGCATTGCGGCTAATAAGTACTCTTCCCATAACAAATTAGATATGAACACACAAAAATCCTCGAAAAAAAAAATTAAGAAGTGGAGGTCGGCGGTGACTAGCAAATTTAACGCACGCTTATTAACTTAGGCGAAATAAACTCCAAGTTACTTTAAAAGAAATATTTTATTGCACAGGTGTCGTTTGCATGGTTTATTTTGTGTTGTTTTCGCTCTGGTTGGTGGCTAAAGAATGAATCATGCAAGCGAAACACAAAAATAACAAGCCACATCAATAATTATAGAAAACAAGATTGTGTCTTCCGCATTGAGAGCAACTGACCGTGACATAATAGCTGTGATCCAGTAGTTTTCCTGTAAAATCCTGTAAAACTGTCAAACGGCAAAATTCCTCTCTGGAATGAGAGTAAAAAGTTAATCTCTCCAAAAAGTAAGGGAACAGAAAAATACACATTTCCTGTAAAAACGTCAAGCAGTGGTATTTGAATTTAAAAATAAAAAGTGAAAAATGGAAGGAAATTCGTTAAAAGTTGGTTGCTCACCAGGAACATTAAATCGCATACGAAACGGTAATACTTCTAACATTTATAGAGCAAAAATGTGTTAAAGTAGAATTTTATTGCAGATGAAGAGTTCATGCGCCAGAAAGCCTGCGAGATCCTTGAGGAAGAGTTCCGGACACATGGTACCTCGTTTGATGAGGTTATATTTGAAGAAAACGGTAAGAAGGTACCTTCTTTTGATAAGTAAATACTTCATAAATTTATATGTTTGGTTATGTTCTCAGTTCCGGAAGAACAAACACATGCGACTCCTGAAAACGTGGAATTACCAAGTGAAATGGTGATTTCCTCCTTCGGTAAGGTAAAAGTGATATCTTTACAGATTGATTATTTAAAAGGGTTATGTTTTTACAGAGGATAGTCAAGATTTCACACCAATAGAGCCCAAGCTTGTTTGGCTGGAAGCGCCAACAAAATTAATGCTGTCTCTATTAGAAGAGCTCCGACCCAAAGTAGGGAAGTCTGCGGAGCTATGCAATAAAAGAAAGATGTGGAAAATTATTGAAGAAAGGCTAAAAACAGAAGGGTACCCATTTAGCGCTCTTCAAATAGAGAATAAATTTAGAGGAATAGAGCGGCAGTACAAGAAAGTCGTGTTGAATAACAGGCAAAGTGGAAGGAGTAGGCAAACATGTCCTTACCAAAGGTTAGTTTTTGGATTACCTATTAGCTTTATTGTTATTATTGTTGTTTTAAATTATTTTTATTATTATTATTAACTAAGAAACTATGTAATTCTAGCGAGCTGGATGCTATTTTGTCCGAAAAGCGCTCGATTAACCCGACCTTCCTCTGGGAAAGCAGCGAGGATTCCGAAATGTCTCGAATGGAGACCACAAGTAGTGAGGTGGTTCCTGATTTGCAGGCTGGTACTTCAGGTACGACTTACAAAATACGGTGAAAATAATAGCAGTATAACGTTAAAAAAGTTTTCAAATGTTTTAACCAGAATTTTTAAAAACTTTTTAAGAATGCAGCTTTGTAGCCCATTTCATTTTACTATAAGAAACTGCAAGTTTCAAATATCTAAAAATTCGGGTTGATTTTTGAAAATTTTTTTTTGTTACCATAATTTAAAGGCTCTACTAACAATTTCCGAAACTGCGTTTTCCACTTTTTTGGTAGGATTTATTAAAATACCCTTTTATTAAAAATTGGAATTTTTAAAAGCCGTATCGGCATGATTTTGGAAGTTTTACATATGATTTTTACTCTCCTATAAATGAAAAATTTGTTGGTAGGGCTTTTGTGAATTAAATATGTATTTTTTTTTTCTTGCATAATGCTATAAGCTTGTGTCACTTTTTTTTATATATTTTGAATATATTTTTTGTAGATGATACTCCAAGTTGCTCAACAAGTCGTCAAAAAATAACGTCACAGAAACGCAACGAAACGCTTGTGGAAATGGCAGAGGAGAGAAAGGAGTACCACGCGAAGGTGCTGGAATATTTAAAAAGAAAAGAAGAAAGGGATATAGAGAAAGCAGAGAGAGACAAGAGAAAAATTGAACTGCTGGAAATTTTAGCCAGAAAAAAATAAATAAATAAGAAGTAGTAATATTTATGATTAGTTTAAAAAGTCATTTATTTATAGTTAACTCATGTGTACTGATAAGTAATGAATTGTTTTTGTTTTTTTGATATTAAACATGAAATTCAAATTTATACCTCTCGTCGTCTATTTCTTAGTTCCTCACAAATGAGATTTCGAACATTGTTGTTTCTGGTGGGCATAATGTTTTCCCCGTTCTCGTTCCTTTCTTAATCCTCACTATCTAAGGAAAAGTTGAAATCGTTTTCGCTCGCAAGATTGTGTAACACACAGCACGCTCCGATGAAACAACATAGTTTTTTTATACCTTTCAACTTGCAGTAATACAGTTGCCGAAATCGCTGTTTCAGTATGCCAAATGAATGCTCAATTAAAATGCGACCTTTGCTTAGTTGTTTATTGAAATATTTCTGGTCTCTTGTCAAATGACCATTGTCTTTGAATGGGGTTATGATGCAATCACTACAGGGATAAGCCGAGTCCCCAAGCAAATAGTAATCTAAAAAGTTTTAAATATTTAAATATAAAAGTATGTTAATTTTCCAAGTTGCAGTTGCTTTGCATTTGTATAAAGTATAGTTCCTTAATGCAGGATGTTTATAGTAAGCAATGCATCGTGTCCCAAATTGTTTTTCATCCGATTAATATGCGCATGAATGAAGTATATAGCCCATCAATAATTTTTGTTGTAGTGACTTTGTGTGTATGCATTGTGTATATATGTATGTATTTCGCATCAATGCAAAGCTACATGAAACTTGGAACTCGCCCTATGCTTCTACATATTTTCATTATAGGGATGTAGGCCTAAAAAATGTTACCTCCGCACAATGTTGTTAGGTTATTATAAAGAGGAGAATTTTGAAGAACCCAACTGTCGTGACTGGATCCTGGAAAACCAACGAAAGCATTGATGAACTTTCTTCTTTCATCGCAAATACCTTGCATAACTAATGTTATATGGCCTTTTCGGTCAATATAATCATCTTTGCGTTCCGAAGGTGGATTAATTCTAATATACGTCCCATCTATGCAAGCTAATTAAAAGAAAAAGAAAAATTAAATGAAATACATACAAATTCACACAATGTACTTTCACCTATTGCCTTCGGAAAACCAAGCTGAGCAAAGTAATTGGCAGATTCTTGTTTCCTTTCGTTGCTGGGCCATTTGATAACTTCAGGGCTCAAGCTGCTTATGAACATTGTCACCCTATCAATTACTCTGGAAATACTTGAAATTGTTAAATTAAATCGGTCGGATAAATCACGAAAGCTACAAGCCTCGTGACCAGCAAACCACAAAAACACAGCCAGATTTTTCGCTGCCGGCAAACGCTTATCATCTCTAAGTGTTTTATACGGACCCCATTGCTCATATCGCGTTGTTAAAGTAGCGAATAGCTCCTTGGAAATCCGAAAATGTTTTAAAAACTCTTCGTCAGTGTATGTGGGAACTACTTCTTCAAAATAGTTTTTAATGCTATTTCTGCTTTGCCGTATGTGCGTTAATATTTGTATTATCGCTTCATCTTCACTGTCAGAGTTTTCCCTTATTAAATTTAGGAAGCCATCCGAGTCGCTTGAAGAGCTTACTAGCTCATTCACTAAAAAGCTGAAAGTCTCTGAGCCTGTGTCTTCTACAGGAGTACTAGAACCAGCGGCACATTCTTCCTGTGAATTAATTAATAACATCAAAATATCTTAAATATATTGGGAATTACTTACACCGTCAAATGAATCGTTATTTTCTTCCATTTTCATTTCGTTAAATGATTAAAAGTTAATTTTATATTTTTCGCAATGTACTTGGCAAACTACCATTTTTTTTTACTTTTGTGCAACAGCTGATCGTTTGACACTTTACAGGATTTTACCCAAAGAAAAAGTTCGGGTAAAAACTTGCAACTTCATTCTCTACACAACTCTCCAAAAGTGGCTCTCATTTACAGGTTTTTGGTGTAAGGGAACGCTTTTCCTGTAAAAACCTGTAAGTTTGGGTAAAAACCTGTAAGTTCTTGGAACAAACTTAATAATGGCTAGAGAATGAGGGAGTAAAAACAAGATCCTAAAAAAAGAAGCGAAATGCTTTTATTTCGTCAGCGAATGGCTGGGTGTTGTCAAATCGACAAAGAGAGGACTAGCGATTCGCGGAAGACACAATCTAGTATTCTATCATTCTTGAGTCACAGTCACAGCAGATTTATATGATGAATGTTTTGCGAGAGCCGTAATTGCAGAAAACGTGGGATAATAATGTAAACCAGACCTTACTATTTAGTTCTGCACAGTCTGCTGATCAAAATTAGTACATAACTACAAACGACGACGGTGAGTTTTAAAAACTTCTTGTATTTATTAAATGTCATTTCATCAGGGGTTTGATGAATAATTTTCACTCGAAATATGTATACATATATGACATATTATATATATATTAACTTTTTGCTCTCATTTTTAAATGAAACCTGTAAAAAATAAAGTAAATTTTAAGATCCACTTTTTACAGTTTTATGAACGGCTGAACTACTCGGTGCGTATTGAACATAGCTTTCCTACATCACTTGTTCTGAATTACACATTATAATGACTTACAAGTATGTTACATTTCTAGTATTTATTTTATGGTTTTCATATAGGTACAAAATTTGAGTTCCAAAGGGGCTTATTATTAACTACAACTGTCCAGTGTTATAAGAAGGGAGTAAAATTACCACAAATGTCGGAACCAAATGGAAATTTTTGAGAAAAAAGTGTAGAGAAATGATTATTAAAAGGGATAGACATTAGAAGAAATATATGTATGTTGAATAAGCAAGGTCAATAAACGTCAAACAAAATAAGACAACTTTATTTATATGTCTGATAAGAATATAATTATATAAAGGCTTGTAAATTTATCTGTAACTATCTAAAGCAATATATTTTCTTAACACGACATGTCATAGTCGTGGGAAGAGAATTATTCTTTTTTTTAGCACTTATAGCCTTAGATAAAGAATATAGTGGCGCTACTACATTACATTTTGTAATAAATGCGGCCAAACCAAACATTTGCCCTGCAAATTCTTTATGACTTTGGTCAAAATTCATTTCTTACTTGTCTTGTCGCGTCTCCATAGGCTCCTGTCTCCATATGCAAACACCAATGTCGACATAATCATGTCAGAAAATACATTGCCAATGGAGACCGTACATTGCGCAATGTCAACAATATATGGCAAAGATTATTGCACGATAACTATTGTTTGCTCCTTTAACAGCTACCTTTTTATTTGCGTGAAAACTTGGCGAAGATAACATCGTTGGAGTTTTAATATGAAATCAAAAATTTTAATTTTTTCAATTCGACTATGAATAATAAAAATTTTGGAAGCGAAATGAACAGGCATCATAACGGTTTTTTTTTTAAATAATCATAATTGGATTAAAATGTTTTCGATCAAATTTAGTTATTTTCTGATTTTTATCCTTTCGATCATATCTGATAGATCATATCTCGGATTTAAAACTTGCCAATCACTTTTGATCGTTATATAGCATTTTCATTTTAAATTAAACCTTTTTCAAACTAAACGAAACTATTTTCAAAATAAATAAAACTATTTTCAAATTAAACGAAACTATTTTCAAAATAAATAAAGCTATTTTCAGAATAACCGAATTTTTTTTCAAAATAAATGAAACTTTATTCTAATAAAATTAAACCATTTCCAAATTAAATTAAACCATTTGGTTATGACGTATTTTGGAACGAATTTTCGCCATCCCTTGTCAAATTTGGTTTTAAGACAAACCGGTTTCGGCGTAGTTCCATCTGTCGGAAGCAACAACAGCAAAATATCAGAATATCATTTGGTTATGCTTTTTCTTTGAACCATTTGTAACTCTAAGTTAAAATCCTATGCCCGATCATTACTAAGTGATTTAACTACCGAGCATAACATAGTCAGCGTAATTGAAGAAAGTATCGCACAAATTAATCAAAATGATTGTTCGAATTACGTTATGGGCATGATCATCCAAATCCCGTAAGCGGCGAGTGGACAAGCCCTTCATTAATTTCATATTTTATAACATATTGTTTGTTTAATTAAATGAATATACTTAGAAATTGTTTAATTTAATTTGGAAATGGTTTAATTTAAGTTGAATAAAGTTTCATTTCTTTGGAATAAAGTTTCATTTATTTTGAAAAGAGTTTTACTTATTTTGCAAATAGTTTCGTTTAATTTGAAAAAGGGTTCGTTTAGTTTGAAAATAGTTTCACTTAGTTTTAAAAAGGTTTAATTTAAAATGAAAATGCTATAATTAGGTTTATATTTTATCAAACATAATAAATGCGTTTACAATAACAGCAACAAAATTTGTTTATTTTTTATGATAGGAAAAATAAAACTCACGCAATATTGATCAAATATGAGCAAAAAAATTAAGACAAAAATTACACAGTAACGATTATCCAATGAGGAAATAACACATTTTCCGTAATATTTTAGGCATATTGGCGCTTTAATGAAAGAATAAACATACTTGTTTGACACCATCTTGCAAATGGTTTTATCAAGCCATCAAATGCCCACACACAAAAACAAGCTATAGAATTGCTAGCAACTAGCTGTCAAAATTACAGATGGTAGCCCATCAGCGTTTACCTGCGGAGATGTGAGGTATAATTTGTGTCGCATTCTTTCTTTGCTATCGCATACAACTTGTGACTCTCATTGTCGCTCCTCTATCTTATTTACCTTAATTGCCAAAACTTCTATTAAAGGCCCTACAGACAGATGGATTGACCAACCTTGATGCGCTGTGTGTATGCAAGTAGACAAGCTAAGCAAACGATTTATTCCTTTAGGTCACATTGGCGCTCGCATGCCTTTTTATCAGATCGTTTTGTGACATTGTTAATCCTTTTTGTGGGTCCTGCTTTCATCTATGATAATGCTCGTATATAAAATTTCAGCGTCCTTCATGTTAACAATATAAACATTTTCAACGAAAAATAATCGACCAACCGGTTCCTTCATGAGTAGAAAATTTCGTTAAGTAAGTAGATCAACCGGTTAAACCATAGATCAATGCGTCTATAGGGTCAAGGCGAACTCATATAAGGTGGTGTCGATTCTACAAATTGTCCCTGAATGTAGAAGAAGAAAAAAAAACACAAATACGATTACTTTTTCACTCACGCACTAACGCGAAAGTCTCCAACCAGATGATTAATCGACAACATCATACATGAATTCGACTATACTTGCTTGTTTTTCAACTACAGAAAACAAATTGAAAATATAAACACAAATCGCAATAACTGTCATACATAGATTAAATTATTTATGGGCATAGCCGAAGATGTTATTGCTTCGCCAGCGCTAAAGTAAATTATTTATGAGCATAGCCGTTGGGGTTATTGCTTTGCCAGCGCCAAGTGTCTTCGCACATTTCATGTATGCCACGTTTAGCTTTCCAACCAAGACAAACTTCAGCAAGCGACGCATCAGCAAAACAGGCGGCGACATCTCCCGAACGTCGATCAGCAAATTTATAACTTATTTTTTTTTTGCTGGCATTCTCAAAGGCATGCACCATTTGCAAAACAGAATATCCTACGCCGGTCCCGAGATTATATGCAAAAAAACCTGTTTCTGCAATATTTCTTAATTTTTCCAAAGCTTTCAGGTGACCTTCAGCAAGATCTACAATATGTATATAATCTCGAACTCCAGTACCGTCTTTTGTTTGAAAATCAGATCCGTAGATTCGTAATACATCTCGACGCCCTACTGCCACCTGGGCAATAAACGGCATTAAGTTGTTAGGCTCTCCATTAGGATCTTCGCCAATGCATCCACTCGGATGTGCACCAACAGGATTGAAATAACGCAATGAAACGACTGCCCAACGCTGTAAAAATATTTAAATTTATTATGCACGCACTTATGTATTTACTACAACATATAGTGAGCAAAAGAAAAACTCGGTCGCTAGATCAGCTTTTGTAAACGGAAATGTCTCTAGTTATTTTTTTTAATTGGGCGTATATCTTATCAAAATTTGAATCCACAGCGAAGTTTCACTTTTTGGAACATACAAAATACGGGACATGTTAGATAATTCTTTTTCAAGACTTTAAGTTAACAGTAAACTCAATTGTTAAGTTAGATTTGAAAAGTGTGGGCTATTACGAAGACATATTAACACGCTTGGACAGAATTGGTTATGTAATCCTTCATGAATTATCAAATCTTTAAATAGTTTATTATCCTTTTCAATTTCGAAAATTTCTTAGTAATATTCCACTAAAATACTTGTATACCTTAACTCCTTTTAAGTGTATTTTTCACATTTTGGTCTTTAAATACGTCGAGAATATATTATCGATTCTTCCAATTTAAAAACAAGTTCCATATTTCCCGTTTTTTTTTTTATATTTTAATAAAGCGAAGCTTCTGGTAGGCTTTAATTTTTGCTTAAAAAAATATTAAATTACAATCAATTTGGGTAGGTAATGAAAAGCTGAGACTTTGACTTTTCGTTAAGTTAACTTCTTTAGTTGTAGAGTTATTCACCTAGATTGAAAAACTGAGGGGATGTTCTAGTTTTTCGTTCGTTCACTGAATATGTATGTACATTCATTAAGATGTTATTACCTTATCAGATTTACACAGATCTTTTAAAATTTCTTCCGTAAAGTATTTTGTTTTCCCATAGGGGCTAGTACAATTACCGGTCGGATGGTCTTCAGTTACAGGCAAGAATTTTGGTTCGCCATACACGGTGGCACTGGAACTATATACAAATTTAAAAACATTATTATCGGACATAGCTTCCAAAAGAACATTTGTTCCCGTCATGTTATTGTGATAGTACTGAAGTGGTATGCGACAGGATTCTCCAACTGCTTTAAGAGCCGCAAAATGGGCAACCATATCGATTTTGTGCTGAAATTAAACAAATTTAATTACTTACTTAGCAATAGGAATCCATCGCATTGTCATAGGAAAATAAAGTGAGTGACAAGAAGCTGCCTCGCCAATAAAATTTACCCATTTAAGAAAAAATATCTACAAATACAAATGATGTATAAGTACGGTGACTATCCGTCCTTTAATTTAACGGTGTTTTATTTTACCCATTTGTTCTTTATTAATTCTTGCCAATCAAAGGATGGTTATCTCCTTTGCTTCTTAAAGTGTCCTTTAGGGCAGAAAGACATTGACTGAAAAAATTTTCCAACATTAATCAACAATCTGTGGACAAGCGATAAATTGCAATATAATTGTTACAAGCAAGAGGAATTATTCTGAAGGAGGTAACTTTGTGTAAGACTTTTGAGATTTTATTATTGAATATAATGTCAAGGGATTTTTGGGATTTAAAACTCTCCAAAAAAAACAGAGGTCCACCAGCGACATAAGCAAACAACCCCTGAAAGTAGATCAAAAGGCAAGTAAAAAATAATTTAAAAGCTAGTTTATTAAACATGATAAAAGGTATTAAAAGGTAGTATACTAATTATAAATGTTGTTTCTTAACAAAACAATAGTTTTTGGATTAAAAAGTTTAAGGATTTAAACACATTTATCAAACAATTAAAACTTACACAATATCAATTCAAGAGCAACGATGGGATAAGAGTTGTTGATGGTAAGATAAGAATATGAATAAAACGACCTTTACTATATTTCGCAAACTAATATTTATATGATAAATAAATTAATTTTTTACAATCAATTTCCGCCACCTCTGGTTATTTGTTTTGCAACAAATCTGATTTCAAAATAGTGCACTAAACAGTGTCACCTTTCGTCCAGATATTTGCAAACATAGTTAGTTTAATTTTTATGCTGATATGCGGAGGGCATATCATTTACGAGGCTCATTCTATTTTTAATTATAGTGCATATGGGAATTGTATTGGAATTCGTTTTAATCAATAATAAAGGGAAAACCTTTCAAATCGTTTTTAATTTTATAAACTCATTTCAAATATTTTAAAATGCACTAAGTAATTGCCGTTAGATGGAAAAGTAAACCAACAAAGATACCAAAATGTGAATAAAGCGAATTGACTATTAGCGAATTAGCGAATGAACTATTAACACTTTCGTCCCTGAATACCAATTTCGTGTATTTAATAAAAATACTAGGTTACAATAACTATTTTGCATCAACATATAACATTTCTTTTGAAATAATTTAAAAAAATTGTTTAGGGAACCCATGGGGGAAGGGGGAGTGTTGGTATATATGTGCACCAGTAGGGTTTTTATCTGGTACGAATATGTACCAACAGGTAAGAAGAAGCTAACAACTTTTTATATATTTTTTAGTGTTACTCATGTATTTTGGAAATGTATTAGTTTATTTTGTATGATACAGCTTGAAGCAATCTTTCCATAACGGTACATTACATTCATCGCAAATCGTTTTGGTTCTTTTTTGAATTTTCATTACCGAACAACGAGTACAGCGTCTTCTAGTGACACCTTCTATAGGCAGATGTAATGCTGATCCATAAAGTTTTATTTTCTTCGAAATTTGACCTCTTTTTGGTAATGGTAACTCAGTACGAGTATGTAGTATTTTTTCCTTCGGCAAGATATGTGGTGACATATGTTAGATAAGGAACTTTCTCATTCTTACGCCTCAAGTCGTTGTAAATAATCCATGCGTTTGTTGTACACATACTAAGGCAAGTATAAAACACTTTTTTCCACCATTTCGAGGACTTTCTGATGGTAGAGACTTATGAATTGATCTGCGCGATCAACTCCTCCCATTTTTTACCGATAGAATGCAATTGCCTCCGGGCAGTCGATTTCCGCTTTTTGGCCCGTCTTATCCTTTTTTGAAATTTTAGTTTAGTTTATGACAATTACTCATTACTAAGACTTCCTTCGTACATATCTTGCCACTTCGTACACATAAGTCCCGTGTCGGTGCATTTGAACTTCGATTCTCCTCGTTTGAGTTTTCCTGTTATTGATGGCACATTTTTGCGATTAGTCATGCAGGTGCCAACCGCCGCAAAATTGATAGTTTCCAGTAAATTTACACTGGTGAAAAAGCGATCAAAGCATAGAACAACGTCAGGAACTTTAATTGATCCGGCAAGTGTCTTAACAACTTTTTCTCCAAGAGTTAGTGCATCGTTACTTACTTCTGTACCTTTACCAACGTACACATTGAGATCATATGTATATCCAGAATCGGCATCACACGAAGCCATAGTTTGATGCCTCGTTTGATTGGTTTCATGGGCATATATTGCTTCAGAGAAGAACGTCCCTTGAACTTAGTCATACTCTCATCAATGCTCTGATATGGACTATCTTGACGACATTTACTAAAGCTGTGTTTCAAACAGGAAATCAAGTCATCGACATAATATAATTTTGTAGCATCCGGTGGTTTAATTGGCTGGGAAAAGTAAAGCTTGGAAGTAAGAACCAGATATCTATCACGAGAAATACAGTTTTCTATTGTTCGATTTCCCATGGAATCTTTTTTACTCCAATAATACTTTAGTTCAGGAAGCTTATTATATGACATACATCCTAAAATATTTTGAATTTCACCCTTATCGGTTAGTTTTGTCATTTTTTGTTGTTGCCCTTTACACTTTTTCAATAACTCAAGTCGTTGATTAGTACAAGCGACTATATGTAAATATAAGGAATGCGGAAAAAGTTTATGGAAAATTTCCATTGCAGTGGATTGTTTTGATACATCAATTAATATTTCACTGGACCTTTCCAGTGGAATAGTTTTGGCAGGACGGGATTCATTGCGATTAATGATATTAGGTTGAAAACATTCAGCTTCAAATTCTGAGGATGAATCTTCAGAAACATGCAATGGGTTTTGGGCTGGCTGTGATGTTGACGACTACTGAAAATCACCTTGAATATATTCAAACTCATTTTCATTTTCTGATGCAGTTTCTTCTTCACTATCTTCAAATGATGAATCTGTTTCATCTTCACTAGGCTCGTATTCGTCAGATGACCCCGCAGAAAAATCCGACATACTTTCAACCACTCTCTCTAACGCCTTTTGGCTCAAAGATCTTCTCGACATTTTAGTCCTGGAATAAACATAAAGCTGTACGCACCTGTTGGTACATATAAGTACTAGTAAAAAATACTGCTGGTACATATATGTACCGCGATATAAAAGTACATATAAAATATACACTTGCGTCAAATTTTTCATATTTACCTACATTCCTCTAAGTTTCGTGTTCGGAGATAAAAGAAATGTTTACAATTTCACTTCTGATTCGCCCTTTTTTTTACTAAAAATCACTTGCAATTACACATTCAGCTCCGAAAACACGTGGATAAGAGACAAACTGAAAAACTTACGCCTGCCATACTTTGAAAAATATTTAGAGTTACCGTCTGGTGCAATTGTATACCGTTTTTAGAGCAATTTAAGACTTTCAGGGTATTTAAATTTGCGCTGGTACATATGAGTACCACTCAGGACGAAGGGGTTAAAATTTCTCGTTTTATATTGATGGTTAAAACCCAACCGCAAATGGGCCTTCGAGCTGGCCATTAAAAACAACTATCACATGTATTAACATACATTTTTCTTCATCTTGAAATATGCAAGTAGCGCTGTCGAAATCCGCTTTTTTGTACTATTTTTCAATGATGTCACTATGGAAGAAATAAGGTTTGGGAGTTTTCAAAGCACTTTTAGGAGATTTTGCAGTTTCTGCTCTACCATTGAAACTCGCAAATTCGAATAAATGCAATTGTATTAAAAAATACAAATATGTAAGTGGAATAAATATGTATGTTTTTATATAATTTTCTAAAAAATTTGAAATCAAAGAAATTACCTAACAATACCAATATAATGGCTTTACGTGCACATACCCAATAAAGTCTGCGTTCACCTGACTACATTTTGTTTGCATTCTTTGAAACCCCAAAAGCCAAAATCCAGATTCCGGATAATGGGATGTAAGTGTAGCAACAAGTAAATATAACAACTACAAAGTCTGCGTTCAGTTTGCACGATGAAGTTGTCTGCATGACGCACGGATCTTTTTTTATTAATTTTTTTGTGCTGAGTGGTCAAACGGGAAGAGTTTGTTAAACGGCGAGCTAAACCTGCTCAGATACAAAAAAAAAAACTCCTTAAGCTGAATACAATATACGAATTGTAAGACTGTTATACCATCGTTGATCATTTATTGTGAAAGAACAGTACAGCTTTTTTTATGGTGAAAACTGAGTCCGAAATATCAAAAGTGCAGGAAAGACAGTTGAAATCTTGACACAAACAAAGGTTCATTTATTTCATAATTGGTCTGTTTTAAATAAAGAAATTTGAGGTGTCTTCAAATCAGAGAAGGAACATTAAGTTTAACTTCGGCAATAAGAAATGTACTTTCAATAGATCCTGTGAGTAGATTAGCCATAAATATAATGCCTAGCATTTCTCTACGGCTGGAAATAGTATAAAGATTTATTAGACAAACAGAATTAGTAAATTCAAAGTCAAACAGACTAAATTTTTAAACAACGTGCCTTTTGGCTAGGTTGCTATATAAGTATATAGCTGTTGCTGCACTTAGATCCCTTTTTCGCGAAAATTACAAGGAGAATCTATATTTTTGCTTATGCTTTTAAAACTTAAGAATATATATGGAATAAATATACGAAGAAAAATTGATTTGAATTATATGCATATGCTGTGCTTTAATAGTACTTATCCACCATATTGGTATAGAAGTATTTTTAAAATGAAATTTCAATAATAATTATGTTTAATTAAGATACTAAGTTTTTTATGAAACCTCAACAATTTTACGCAGTGCTAGTCCGTTTGCCTTTCACGCATATATGCTGAGAGAGCATCAACAAACCACAAATTGTTCTCTACTCTCTCCCCTTTTTATGCTCAGTTAGCACAACGCAAAAACAAATTCAGAGAATCTTTGTTAGCATGCGCACTAAAACTCTACGGCGAGTATTTCGTTTGCTCACTATAAGACCCTTCGTATGGATTACGATAACGCACGAGGACAATACCTTATACTGAAAAAAGGAGCGGGCAAACAATCGAATACGATTTTTATACACGTGCGCACTGGTGCCCAGGGTATAATAACTTTGTCCACCTAACAGTTGTTTGTAACAGCATAAAATAACCGAAATAGATATAGACATATACTAAAATTCTTAGAATTAATAGCGAATTCGATTAAGCCATTTCTGTCTGTCCGTCCGTTTGTTAGTCGGATAACTAGAGTAAATATTGACCCTGGGCCAAAGGTACTTCGGTATTGCAAATAGACGAAACCGGACAGTAGCCACGTCGGGTTTTTATGAAAATCAAAAGACCGCGATATTTCAGTAACTATTGAAGATAATTTCCTCAAATCTGACACATAGGATTGGGTTTCGGAAAGGATAGCTTGTAAACTTTTTTGGAAAATGCGCATACTGTTAAAATCGGACAAAAGCCACGCCCACCACTCAAATAACGGTAATTATCAAAAAAAAAAAAATGGCGATATTTAAGTTAGCACTAAAGTTGATTCGCTCAAATTTAAAACGAAGGATAAGCCTACACCAACAAAAACACCAAATCAAAAAAAAATTGGAAATGGACGTAGCACGGGCACCGCACACTTTAGAACAAATATGTACATATATTTCTGAACCCATACTACCAAACTCCAGACAGACATGGTATGTGTACCAAATTTGGAACACATACCGCATTTCAAGTCAATAAGAAAAAGCGAGAAAATTGTTAAAATCGGACAAAAACCACGCCCACCTCTCTTGTAACGGTGATTTTCAAAAATCAAAAAACGCGATATTTAAGTCAGCATTAAAGGCAATTCGCTCAAATTCAATATTAGGGATGGGCCTCTCCTGTTTATATGAAATAAAACTTGTGCCGGGTATTTAAAGTTCGGCTGCACCCGAGTTATTTTCGCTAATTTGACTCTGCCCATGATTCGGTTTTGTTGCCAGCCTAAACCGCATGATCATGGATTCTTAGAGATTGATCAATTGAGAATTTCGCATTTTATTATCTTTAGTTTCAGTTAATTAATTGCCTTATCACAATACGTTGAATGATTTTTTGCGCAAAAAATTTCCTAGAAGTGTGATTCGTCAAAATAGAAACCTCAATTGGCTCCCGATATCGTGCAATTTAGTATCAATGCTCGTATCGAAACCCGATACTAAAGTAAATTGTACTTCAGCATTTTTTCCTCCACTTTTATTTCTAACTCGATGGTTATAAAGGAAGTAACGAAACGGAATAAACTGTCACTCAATAATCTAATCAATGTAAGGTGCATGCAAATAGTTATAATCCAGGGATCAAATTACAACAAAACGCGGGTATTCGTAAGCGCGTTTTGTTTTTGCGATGGTTATAATAGAATTATCTACACAGAGTCGTAGCGCAAAAAAACGGAATAAATTTTATCCAGTTATAATGGTACGTGCAGTTACACCAATGAAGTTTGCAACAGCTATAAAAATTTAATTATTTTTACGAATGGCAGACCAAAAACTTGTACTTGCAAAAAGTTGAATTTATTTGTTTATTCACAGAAATGTGTATCGAAGAAAAAATATGAACTTGCTGTAAAAATACAAAAGAATTTAATATCAACATATCTTAATTACATAATAAATTTTAAATTTACTCATGCAGAAACCTTCTTAGTCAAAATTATCGATACGAGAGAGATTCTTGAATTGCATACCAGACTAAATGCTAAAGATGATACATTGTCGCTCCTGCTCTCAGAAATCAGAGGTTTGCGTGGTGTTGTTATTGGCTGCCTTACACAAAAATCTAATACGAAAATTAACGAAAGCAAACATGTAAAATCGTCATCTTCAAGCTCTTTGTCTGCTGGTATTAGTGTTTCGCCCACTCATAAATCGTATAGTGACGCTGTTATGGGCGCTGGGAGAGCTAAACTGCCATTACGCTCTGCTACGGTGGCGCTTACAACAACGTCGTTGTCCTCCCACGTTACTGCTACTACCTCTAATGTATTCACTGCGCTGCCAACTCAGATGACTGCTGCTATTACCGATACTAAATTACCTACTTTGCTGCCCGCTCAAATTTGCTCATCAATATTGCCTCTCCAAGATTCGGCTACTACCAGCAACGTAGTGACTGCGCAGCCAACTCAGGTGACTGCTGCTATTACGGATGCTCAATTATCTTCTTTGCTGCCCGTTCAAATTCGCTCATCATTGTTGCCTTTGCACGATTCGGCTACTACCACTAACTTAGTGAGTGCGACGACTACTCCGATGATTGCTGCTACTCCGTGTGCTCAGTTATCTGCTTTGCTGCCTGCTCAAAATTCTAATTCTAATTCGTTTGCTGTTGCTGAGTCGCCTGCATCAATTGTTGTAAATCCGAACGAATGGACTACTGCGCGTCATAAAAAAGGGCATAAATTTAAGAAAATAGTTTTTGGATGTAATGATAGTGCCGAGTTGGATGTTGTTAAAAAAAAGAAGTGGTTACATATATCCTCTTTCAAACCATCTGTAACTGAGGATAATGTAATATCCTATGTTTCTCGACATTCGGGCATTCAAAGTAATCAATTTGCGTGCTATAAACTGATTAAGAAAGATGTTTCTGTAGACAATTTTCGTAGTATAAATTTTAAATTAGGCGTTTCGCCATCATTTTATTCGAAGGTGTTAAATCCAATTATTTGGCCAGCTGATATTAAAGTTCGTCCTTTTCGTTTTTTTCAAAAGGAGGTAATTGCGGAAGAAATCAAGTAGTAACAAACTGTCTTAATAAATCTCTTAACATTTATTTTCAAAATATGTCCGGAATGCGGACCAAAGCCAAAGATATTTTTCTAGCAACTTCTCGCGCAGAATATGACATTTACGTGTTTGTTGAAACGTGGCTAAATAAGGATTTTTTCGATACAGAATTTTTCGATTCAAATCAGTTTGTTGTATATCGCAAAGATAGGGATGCTCTAAAAACTGGCCATCTCAAGGGTGGTGGTGTTCTGATCGCCGTGAAAAGCAGTTTACGATCTTCAGTACAACAGCTATCAAACAATGACACCCTTTTAGATCAGTTGTGCGTCTGCATTAGCAATTTCCGTAATATATTTATATTTGTATCATATATTCCTCCGAATAGTTCTGACAGTGTATATTGTGAACATGCAGAAAATATTGTAAGTCTTTGTGAAAAAAATCATGATTGCAACTTTTGCGTACTTGGTGATTTCAATCTTAGCAATCTGGTTTGGTCTGACATACAACATAATGGTGTCTTAACACCGACTAACGTAAATAGATCTCATGAAATTTACTTTTTAGATAGCCTTCTTGGTCTTAATCTTATCCAAATTAATACTTTATTTAATAAGTTGAATAAAATCTTGGATCTTGCATTCGTTGATGATAATATAATATTTAATTTCTTTGAATGCCCATTTCCAATAAGTAAATTAGATAAACATCATGTGCCTTTTATCATAATGTTTGAGTTTTATAGTGTTGTTGCAAATTCTAATGAAAATGCCATTTCTTTTAACTTTCGTAATGCTAACTATGATAGGTTAAATGCTGCCTTAATGGAAATAAATTGGGACTCCGTTCTTAATACTAGTGATGTAGCTGATTGTTTTGAGAAATTTTTGAACATAACTCACGATGTTTTTTCGAGAACCCTTTCAATTCTGGCACCTCCTATTCATAAATTGCCATGGTATAACAAAAATCTAAAAAAGTTAAAAAATCAAAGAAACAAGTTTTATAAATTGTATAAATCAGAACGCAGTAATTTAAATTTTAAAGAAAAATACATTTTTTATATGAATCAGTTCAATGTTCTTGATAAGTTTTTATACAATCAATACATTTGTAGATTTGAAACCGAACTTAAAGACAATCCAAAAGCTTTTTGGAAATACGTTCGTTCCAAAAAGGGTTTTACTAATATTCCAACTTGCATGAGCTTGAATGGGCTGTCTTCGCAAACTTTATCTCAGTCTGTAAATTTGTTTGCAGAATTTTTTAAGTCAAATTTTGTAGCTAACGATGACCTTGTTTGTACGCCCGTCTGTAATGCCTCTACCCATTCATTGGATTTCGGGTATTTGTCAGTCTCTGAATTAGATGTTCAGAATGGTATAACGGCTATAAAAACTTCTTTGAAATCTGATTACGACGGTTTCTGCTCTTACTTTCTGAAGCAATGTAAATTTTCGATCAGTAAGCCTCTATGTTTGATCATCAATCTATCGCTTTATACTGGTGTGTTCATTGATCGATGGAAGTTCGCCTCGATTACTCCAATTTTTAAATCAGGTAGTAGGAATGATATAAGCAATTATAGACCAATATCTAAACTAACAGTATGCTCAAAGCTTTTTGAACAAGTGGTTAAAGAAAAAATTACCTTTGCTACCAAATCTATTTTAGAGCCGCGCCAGCATGGATTTGTCAGAGGGCGTTCTACTGTCAGTAATTTAGCTGTTTTCTCGCAGTACTGTATCACAGCATTCAATAGTGGTTCTCAAATAGATACCATCTATACAGACTTCTCGAAAGCATTTGATCGAGTATCCCACGCAATTTTATTGCATAAACTCGAATGTATTGGTTTCCACTCTGTTTTCTTGGCCTGGCTAAAATCTTATCTCTCAAACCGATTGTTATTTGTTGAAATAGAAAATTGCAAGTCGTTTTCTTTTGTGGCGACCTCGGGTGTTCCACAAGGTAGCATTCTTGGTCCAATTCTATTTATTCTTTTCATTAATGACATTGGTTCTTGCTTTAAAAACTCAAATTTTCTACTTTATGCTGATGATTTGAAGTTTTTTCGTAGTATTACTTGCGATAATGATTCTCATCTCCTGCAGCATGACCTAAACAATCTGGTCGAGTGGAGTCGCAGAAATAAACTTTCTTTGAATACTAGCAAATGTTTCCATATGTCATTTTCTAAATCTCCGGAGTTTCGGAAATCGTGCTATATTATTTCAAATCACCAACTTATTTCAGTTAATGATTTTGTTGACCTTGGAGTTGTGTTCGATAACCGTTTTACTTTCCGAAATCACATATGTTATGTCCTTCCAAAGGTTTATAGAAATCTAGCTTTTTTACGCCGCTACTCTAAGGATTTTAAAGATCCGTATACTAGGAGACTTCTTTACAATACCTTAGTTCGCTCGAAACTCGAGTATGCTGCTGTTATTTGGAATCCGATTTATGATTGCCATGCTGCTAGGATTGAAAGGGTTCAGCGTAAGTTCATTCGCTTTGCACTCCAATCGATCAGATTTGAAGAGCCGTTGCCCTCATACAATGCCCGATGTTTGTTAATAAGCTTAACATCACTTCAGAGCAGAAGAACAATTCAGTCTTTAATGTTTGTTTATGATGTAATTAATGGTTTCATTGACTGTGCCGAACTTCTAGGGATGGTTAGTTTTAATATACCTAGTAAAGCTCTTCGTTTTCAAAAATTGTTCTATCTCCAAGTGGTCAAAGTTAATTATTTTTCTCATGGACCAATTTTTAGAGCGCTTTTAGAGTTTAACAAAATCTCAAAAAAAGTTAATATTGATTTTTCGTCACCAAGATCTGTCTTTAAATCAGTCATAGACGATCTGTATTGGTAGTTTTTTATTTTTTATTTTTCGCATACATTTGGTTTTTAGTTTTAAGTTAATTTTGTATATTTAGTTTTAATTTGATTGTACCGCTAGTCTGTAAGATATATCATGTCATAGACCGAATAAATAAATTGAAAAAAAAAAAATTGAAATTTAGATCCGATATTTTTCAGGTAACGATACTTTCTTTCACTACAAAGTAAAAGTATCGGGGTCGGTTAAATAGAGCACAAGAATGATAGAATACAAGATTGCGCCTTCCCGTGACACTGGCATATTCCGTAGTATGTAAACAATGAAAGAATAAACGCAGAAAGAAGAATGAGAAAAAATGACAGTTCTCAGTTCAAATGAATGAAATGAGCCAAAAAAGCTGCACTTTGCACTTTTACCATAACCACTGCTACAATTATACACCCGACACTTCATGTTAATAGTTTTTGTTTTATTTTTAATCAAAAAAATCAAATTATCAGAAAATATTAGCAAAAACGATATTTCAGCGCGATATTCAAATTGAAATTTGAATTTTCTATGTCGCTTATTTGTAAACAAACCTTCATAACGAAAATACGAGAACTGTCAAATTCGGCAAAACCAAAGTAGCGGTACTTCTAAAGGCGTCACCTTCAGTATTCAGTACACCGTGAATAGAGCAGCAATTAAGCGAAAATCTGATGTAAGAAAAGCTGAGATGGGCATTTGGTAGACAATAATTTTCAGTACAAAACTAGGAGATTGTATTTTATATACCGTAACATAATCACAATTTTCATTAATAAATTTAATTATAATAATAATTTAGTTTAATTACTGTGCTTTAACCCAAGTATATTTTTAAGAAAAGATTTCATTATAAATTTTAAATAAAGCACAGTAAAAAAAAAATAGCACACAGTAATTCAACATTTTCAAACAGTTTATAATGAGAAATTAGGACTTCGAAAATAGTTGCGATGGCACACTCTCATGAACTGTAGTGTAGCAAACAAAAAGCGATCAGTTCACTATGGTACATCAAGCAATGCTACCAATGCACCCGGTCGTATTTTGATCAGAACTAACGGCAAAAATCGTCTAATTGTGCGTAATACAAGCGAAGCAGGGCTAGATATGTCGAATTCGAATTAACGTCTATCAAAAAACTTAAAGGACGACAGAGCTAGACATCATGGAAATTTTCTACTGAGAACTGCCTTCTACATTAAGATTTAACAAATTGTTCAATTGGAACTGAAGCTGATGAAAAAAGTGGGCGAGAGCCGAAGCAGCGAGTAGCTTCAGCATCGATGTATTTATGTAAGCTACTATCGCCATTTGAAATTTGAGTATGTGACGACAAAAATGTATTTGTAAATAGAAAATTTCCCAATCATACGTATTAAAAAAAAAAACAAAAAATGTAAGTATACGTTTAAATTTATACGTACATATAAAAAATACTTTTAATCTAATTTATAATCTGTATCGATTACCAGCTTACTTAATTGGCACTATAACCACCTTAGCGATTTAGGCGGATTCAACACCTCACGAATGCAATGCTTCCTTTTTCCTGCTGACTGAATATACCAAGTAGTGCGAAGTCCCTTTCCACTTGATCTTTCCAACGCAGAGGAGGCCTTCCTCTGCCACCACTAGCGGGTACCGTATTGAATACTTCCAGGTCTGGAGCATTTTCTTGCATAGGCACAACATGAATTTTAATACGATGGACTATGGCTATGTCGCGATATAGTTCATCGTTCCATCGTCTTCGATATTCTACGTCATAGAGAAGCATAGTTCCACAAATCTTTTGCAAAATGTTAAAAATTTAAGTATCTAAGTAAAAAATAAAACGCCGCCTTTTTTATTTATACATATATGTTTTATTTCTGTGAAACTTTAAAATTTTACGGTTTCCGCCAAAAACACATTTTTATTTAATTTTTTATTACTAGTAACCTAAACTGTTAGGTATACTTTAAAATCCAGCCTCTTTACGCTGATATAACCACCTTAGCGAAAAAAAACTTGAACTGCACATGTTCAACAAAAACTCTTCAAAATTTATAAAAAAGCTAATAAAATCTTAGGTATTCTTAAAGAAAATTATTTCACTCTACCAAACTTTAACTGTTTTGGGAATTTCAATAAAAAGTTTCAAAATTTATCGATGAATCTTTAAACTTTTCCACAGAAACAAACAGAGATGATAAATTAAAGAAGTCTTATCGAGTTATTGCCCAAAAAACCCCAGAATTTCGAATAAACCTAAACTGCTAGGTACAGTTTTATATATATACTTATATGATATATCTTTTGTGTAAATAGGAATAGTACTTTTACGTTAGTACGTCACTGTTATCTAAATATAAAAATAAGGAAATGTACGCGGGTTTTCGAACATTGCTCATTTTTACTCACTCTTCTTAAAAGATAATGTTTTATGCCAAACAAGTTTAAAAATCGATGAAGCTTCATACTTTTTCAAGCTATTTTTTGTTATAACTACTGAACTCAAGTCAAATCACAAAGTGTGATTGCATCCTGTGCAATTTCGAAAAAATACTTATACAAAAAGTTGATGGCGGTTCATTTCCTATTTTGGAGCTTTTTTAAAGCAAATTTTTACAACAAAATTTGCTTGTGTGTTCGACACGCTCTACATACACAAACTGGGACATGTGTTTTTTGGCACACATGTGTGCTGCAACACAATGAGCTTGTGTGTTTTTTGTACTCCTCAACAACTCTGCAGAAGCAAATGCATGCACAATCTTAGCACAAGTAAAACGATGTATACGAATGGCGCCTACTATTCGTTCAGTATTTTTTGTGATTTTCGGATCATGATCGATATTGATGGATTTTAAAACATTGATAAGTCACGCGTGAATGCCGAATGTTCAATACTTATCTCGTAAGTATTTACATAATTGTTTCGCTGAGAAATTCGAGGTTCTATAGTTTTTCCAATGGCAAACTTTCGATAAACAGCAATAATACAATTGTGCTATTGTGTCAACACATTAAAAGTCGTGTCATTAATCACCTCTATTACATATTCACTGTTCGTCGCCGTCTTCGAAACATTTTATATTAAATTATTTATTTCCTATGAAACGATACTGAATTTAATATTGTACAAAAACGGACAAACAAGACAATCGCCTACGCGATATTGTTGGACGATTATCGACATACAGAATGTATGCCCTAGTTTGTTTCACTTAAATTCTGGAGGCGAACGAACATATTCAAAATGTACGAAATGGTTTTATTTATAAACTTCCAATAAAAGACAACAGACTTTAGTTTTATTCTAGAAGTAACGATAAATAAGAATCAGAGCGATATCCTTTTAAGTATAATGCTGGAAACCCCGGACATTGTCAGGGTTTTTGTGAGAGAGAATTGAGAGAATGTGGCAGAGCTGTGAAAGCCGCTGACATTGAAGCTGAATTGCCCGAGACCAACTCCATTTAACAACACCATTTTTATAGCCACCCTCCGCAAAAAAAAACGCTAAGAAGCACTAAATTGAACCATTGGCGGAATACCAAATTTATATCTTCCTGTCTTGAATTTGCTCTTACAAAGCTTTAAGTGTCTCCGTGTTCCCCGCTGATCTGCATTATCTCATTCGTCACCCAAAAGTCGCGTTCCAATAGTTAATGTTACCTAAATGTTCCTTGTTTTTTTAATTTGATTTGCACGACAGGGACCTAAATATAAATAATTGGCTTTTCTCAATTTTATATTTTGTAAACAAAACATAGAGTTGTAATTTGTATGTCCGATTTTCACTAACTGTTTCGAAGTGGAATTTATTTCGGGCGGAAATCATAATAAGCGTATTCGCTTTGGCTGGATGAAAAAATACGGGTGAAATTTTTTTCGGTGTAGTTAAATCGTTTGGTTTTATCTAAAATAAAAACAAACAAGCAATTAATTTTTTGCAAATAAAACATAGCTCTATATTAGTAACGTTATCACCTAAACTGGTGTCCTTCAGGACAAAACAATAAAAAATAAATAAAAAATTCATATTAACATTGAAAACAAACAATATATAAATAGATAAATATATATAAATAGATAATAGATGTTTGCACGATCACCAAATAACCATGAGTGTGAGCACTTAACACAAAGTGATAATAGGATAAATGCCTACTTCACAATAAAATCATACAGTTCTTCAGCGTAGAGCAATACAACACCAAGCCTACTTCAACTCTACATACGACAGCCGACCAAAAAGCACGCTCTTGCTCTCCAGCAATTCAAAGTGATAATAGCGACTCATCGACATCAACAGTGCCTTCAGAAGTTATCCCTACTAGAAACATGCAGCCAGCCGTCGCAGCAAAAGAATGGACTGAAAGTATGGCCTGTGGACTGAAAGTATACCTAGTGTATGTGTGATCTGTGGGATTTTGCAGTGTCTGCTCAACAGTAGGTGCGGATGCCAGCGGGCGTCTGACTTGGGGCAAGCGGCTTACTATATATGTAAATGTGTCCTAAAATAAAAAATGTCCCAGTATCTGGTTATCCGCCGGGCTTGGTACCCGCCATATTTCCAAAAAAAAAAAAAAAAAACAAAACGAAGCCTCGGATGAGACCCTTATATTCTGATGACGATTACGGCAAACGTTTAAAGGACTATGAATTAAAGGCATGCACCTGGAATGTCCAAACCTTTAATTGGGAAGGTGCCTCTGCCCGTTTGGTAGATGCCATCGTAAAGGAAAGGGCTGACATGACCGCCATCCAAGAATGCGATGGACGGGGCAAGGAATGAAGAGGATCGGACCTTGCGATGTCTACTACAGCTGCATTCGCATAAAAACGAGATTCTTCAACATGTCACTACGGGGGAAAAAGATGATGTGACCAAAGATCACTTCTATGAGCCCCTTGAGCTGGCGTACGAACGATGCCCCGGAAAGCGGAAAGGGAAGGGCTCTTTGGTCCCACAATCGGTAAATTCAGCCTACGCGACAAAACATCCGCTGGCGGAATAAGGCTGATCGACTTCACCTGGGCCCGAAACATGGTAGTATGTAGTGCCAGATTCAAGCATAGCCGCATGGCTATCTTCTGATTCGCACACGCCTTTGTGCAGCAAAATACGCGCGCTCGGCGACAAAAGGAAAGCTCGACGTCGAACAGCTGCAATCACAACAGATAGCCGAGCATTTCCCCACTCGACTTGCACTCCAGCTCTCTGAGAGCAATGTTCAACAAGCAGATACCTGCGCGCAATGGAACCACATTTCTCGCTCATTGCGTACCGGTGCTGAAGAGGTCATTGGTTTTGAGCAAGCCCGAAAAAACGACTGGTAGGATGAGGAATTCCGCGCCGCCATAGAAAAGAAAGACGCCGCCTACAGGGCCGCGCTGCGATCGGACGCTACGCGAACTGTGCGGGAGAGATGTCGGGAGTTGAAGAAGAAAGCGACGCGCATGTTCCGAGAAAAGAAGAGAGGCCGAGGTGCGGGAGGAGCCTGAGATGCTAGCTGATAAGAAAAACGCCCGAAAATTTTATCAGAAGACCGGGGCAATTTCCTGTAAGAATGAAAACGGCGACCTGATGACCGACATCCAGAGTGCACTTAAACTGCGGAGGGAGCACTTCTTCACGCTGCTCAATGGTAGTGGAGCGGAAAACATCGAAGATGATGAGCCCGAAAATCCAATCAATGAAGACGGAGTCGAAGTACCGGTATCCGACCTGGACGACACTCGAAAGGTAATAACGCGGCTAAAAAGCAATAAAGCTGCTTGGGCTGACGCCCCAGTTCGGAAATTGGCGGAAAATTCTGGGCATTCGGAAACGCGCGCGTGTAGAAAGCGAGAGGCAAGAGCGATAGAAGAAACTATAATTCGTGACGATGCCGATAAACGATCTTACGTTCAGGTAGAAATAGAGGGAATAAAAATTGAAGATTAGTTAAATAAGGGGTAATCGCTAAGTTGCTTTGGATCGGCGACCCAGATGTGGGAAGATTAACTGGGAGACAGAGTGCGAAGGATGAAAGAAAACCTAAGAACAGCGGACGGAAAATCTCAGGCGGTGGTTAGCAAGGTCGCTGTTGCAGTAACCTGCCGATGACATTTTATTTAGTACCAAGCCTAAAACAGGAACTGTATTTGGGAAGTGATTTCTGGGACACTTTTGATGTAGCACCGATGATGGTTTCAGAAGTAGAAACCCAAAATTAGCTTGATCTATCGGCTCGCGAGATCCGTGAACTCGAGCGAGTCAAAAAGCTATTTCCGTCATTCACTGAGCTTTGTCTAGGGAGAACACTTGTCATGGAGCACGCGATCGAAGTATCGGACGATACTATATAGGTTAAGCAGAGGCATTACCCGATGTCACCGGTTAAAGAGAAGTATGCCAATGGGGAGATCGACCGTGGTGAAAGTTGCCTTTTGGCAAATTCTGAGGTTTCGTCAAGAGAGAAGACAGCATTCACGCTTCCGGGTCGGTCGTTCCACCAATTTAAGGTCATGCCGTTCGGAATGTGCAAGAACTGCCAGCAGTTATGTCGCCTAATGGACAAAGTGATTACCTCCCGTTTAAGGGAACACGTCTTCGTCTACATAAACGACCTGGTGAATTGTTCTCTAGATTTTCAGTCGCACTTAGAACACCTGCCGGAGGTAGGCTGAATGTCTTGCCAGGGCGAACTTTACGACCAACTTATGAAAGTCAAAATTCCGCCAAAACGAGATGAAGTATTTAGGTTTTATTATCGGTGAGAGTGAGCTGAGGACGGACCCAGGGAAAGTGCAATCAATGGTCGAATTCCTGGTACCAAAAACCATTAAAAAGTTGCGACGATTTCTTGGCATGTGAGGATGGATCGTTCGCGATGACTTTACTAAGCACTTTTATATTCAGTGCGACATGTCGACGCAAGGAAGAGGGAGTGTTTTATTTCAAGAATGAGGAGGGCAACGAGATACCCATTGCTTTCATGTCTCAAAACCTTAATTCTGCTCAGCGGTCAGTGGTGGAATTGGGGTGCTTGACTGCGGTTGTCAGTGTCAAGAAGTTTCGCGCATATATCGATGGACTTCCGTTTACGATAGTCACGGACCACATGAGTATCAAATGGCTTATGGGATAGAAAGATCTTTCCGAACGTTTGACAAGATGGAGCTTAAAGCTACAAGCTTTCAATTTTAATGTGGACCACCGTAAGGGATCTCAAAATATCGTTGCAGATGCGCTGAATCGAATGGAATTAAGCGATTAGGGAGTCTGTGAACTCGATTATTCGTCACCTGAGTTCTCCGGTGCGAGCTATTCGTCACTTATACGAAACATCAGCGCAAATGCTGAGCGCTAATCATATCTAAGCGTGGTGTTTAAGCGAGTTTGTCCCAGGCGTGCGGATGAGACGGAGAGTGTTGGTTCCGGAAAGGTTCAGACCGAGTCTCATCGAAAGAATTCATTGCGTTCAATCGGCAGGCCATGTTGGGATGGCAAAAGCGCTATATCGGATGAGAACTCGTTTCTATTCGCCGGGCATGGCTGGGGTTGTCAGAGTTTGTCTCAATGGTGCGAGCTTTGTTAATGGTCTAAAGCCCCAAATATGACCCCGCGAAAGTGAGGCGAAGAAAAGTGAGGGAGCGCGGCATCCCTGACCACAATGTGATAGGGTACGAAAACTTTTGTAAGGTAAGGGCGGCATACGCCATGAGAACCACCCCACAGTCCGGAGAGCTAGTTCGAGTTTAACGCACCCCTGTGGTGTTCTGGGCTTGCATGATGAGGAAGCGAGAGCAGTAAGAGATTTTCGCGTTTGGAACACGGAGACGCGTCATCCGATTACTCGTACGTATTACTATAATTATTCAAACCATTAAAAATTAATATTTTAGTGAAATTAATTAAATAACTAACATTTGATCCAGGAATCTAGAAGGTTTATAAACATGACTAACATTCCTCTCTGAATGCTCAACAAATTTTTGGCTGAAGCATATTATTTCAAAGATCTTTTCCAATATTTGACGTATCATGAATATCTGGTCGATGATAGATTTACCAGGTTTAAGGCCACACTGATAAGATCCAATCAGTTCGCTGTCGGTTTGCTTAAGTCTTTCGAAAAATACGCTCGATTAAACCTTTTATGAAATGTTAAGGAGGATGATCCCGCAGTAGTTGGCGCATATTCCTATGGATTGTGGCAGAGCACACTTAAATTCCAATGCTTGAAGACCTCAGTTGGTAATCTCGTGACGGAATATTAATGGGCATCACCGGTCTTAAAACCTTCCCTAAATCGCTGCACCTTTTGGTAAAATTTTCGGACGCTTTTCCTATTGGCTTTCATCTCGCCTATCCTCTCTCTTCTTTCTGCGAATTTTTCAGCCACCGCTGGCGTTGCGCACGATCGCAGGGGGCCCTTTAGCGGAAGCAACTTTAATTTCATTACGGTGCAGCATCCCTCTTCGTACCAGTCGCTTCGGGGTCACTAAACTCCAATGACTTCTTCAGTGGTGATACGTAGTGAGAGAGAAATACGCCCCCAATAATAGCGGATTGCGGTTAGTGGCGATTGCAGCTTTGCGACGTCGAGCTTTCTCTGAGTACTTAGACCCATGTTCTTTGCTGCGCAGAGTCGTATACGCATCTTCGCTGCGACAGGATAACGATCCGAGTCGATGTTCAGCCCTCGGAAAGTACGTACGTCTAATATGCTGGAAACATGCCTTCCGTCTATCGCAATATCATCAATTTGGTTTCGCTTTTTTCAATCTGAATATAGCCTAATGGCATTTAATGCGTCTCGGTAAGTAGAAGGATGACTGCAGGAATAACCTCTGATAGGGCCGTACCTTGGCAGCAAGGATAAAATACATTTAAAGTACCTGCGTGCTCACGCCAACAGCTTGTATGTCAGCTTTCTCATTCCCACTACAGACGGTTCTACGTACCGGAATGACCCGAGTTTCTCCCGGCCAAGGGCTGTTGTTTCGACGATCAAAACTCAACCATCCACCTCTGGTTCATTCGCTACTGGATGCCAACGCTAGGACGGTTGACAAACAGAAAGGATCGTTGTCCATTGGACAAAGAGATTTTCACGATAGCTACCTACTACACTTCGAAGAAATTCAGAAAGCTAAACTTCAGAAACGTATTTTTAAAGAAAACATTAGACAGGGACCTGTTTTCCGAAAACCATTCAGAGGTCAAAATTCATAAGTCAAAATCCGTAAGTAAAAATTCATAAGTCAAAATTGGTAAAAGAATCAGACCGCAGAAAAACATTTTATTTTGCTCAAAGTTAAATGTATTTTCTGCCGTCTGATTCCTTAATCAATTTTTAGTTATTATTTTCTGCAAACACAAATATTGTTTTTTTTTTTTTGTCACTTTCACAAACAAATTTGGAGGAATATCCAATAATTAGCGAACACAATATCACAACAATAAAAATATAAATATTTCGATCAATACTTGATTAACATTGTAAACTCATTCGAAAAAGATAGTCGCAAAAGCGATTCAATTAATTACATGCTCGCCATTGCATAAAATTTAACATTATAAATTGTACCTATTGTTTAATTTATTAAATACATACATGAATCATTATTATTTATTCTTTATATGTACATATCTTCCAACTAAATAAGCGTTTCTAAATTTTTCATTCTGATTCATTTGTTTCTGAAACGTGTTTGAAAACGTCCTTCAATTCAGAGGGACAAAAAGGCCACGGGCATGCATTAGATTATAGTTCCGCGCTCAGTCGATGATGCGATGTGCGATACTTAGAGTTTTTCTATCAGGATATCGTTGCGATAAAAATCTGGTACTGCATTGGCGGGCGTTGAGTCGAGGTCATGGTAGTCTCGGCTTACCTGCTATACGACTCAATATTTCCTCCACCTTCCTGGAAAATTATGGGCATCGTGTAGTACGTTGTGTCAATCGGTCCGGTGGACAGTGACGCAAACTCACAAGGCTACATGACCATGTAACAAAGAACGAAGTTGGACTGGAATCAGGAGGGCATACAATGGGAGTTTTTGCTGATATTGTGGAAGCTTTTGAGAATGCTACCTTTGATTCTATGTGCTCAGCCACCAAAGTTGGAGAAAATACAAAAACAATCCGAGTCTGCAAGGCTCCATAAGGGTTGGTTACGGCATCTCGCACATTGGTTGGTCACGTTGCCCAGAGTGGACGAGTCGGAATAAATAATAGTCGCTCAAACTGCAACTGCATACCCAGAAGATCGGCTCACCCTATTGCCCTCAGTCGCTATAGCTCGAATAATGAACTCTGCTGATTTGGGTTAAATAAGGAATTTTTCTTTGAAGGTTATATTGCGAAAATCTAAATCAAATGTCGAAATGTTCGCAGACGTATTTCAAACATAAGCTCACAATTTTCTTCTTCTGAACCTTCATGTTCACTTAAAAATAATTGCATTGGATTTTTAAAAAATATTCAATGACATTATCATATAAACCAGCTTCCAAAAATTTTCTGTGAACACTTATCGTCGGAGCTATTTAGTTCTGATGCTACTGTTGTGACAATTTTGTCAGAGGCACAATTAATAATAAACTTCCAGTATTGTTACTGTCATTTTCAAATAATTTCTCTATGAAACAGAAAAAATTTCACCGACAATTAAAAGATCGACAATTGTCGCACCTGTCACTTTTATGAAATATGCCGCAAAATAGTCCGATAAAAGGTGCGAAATACAGACTGAATTAACAAAGAATTTTAATAAATGTTATCAAAGAAAATGACTTTGCGCTGAGTTCGCACATCTTCGTCGATTTCAAACTCTCTTTCACATATTTGTGAAATAAAATACGTTAGCATTCAATTTTCTTTTCGTTTATTTAGTTCAAAGTTAGGAATTATATTCAGACTAAAACTTTTGGACGAATTTCTATAAACTAAACAGTTATTTTTCTGTTCCCAAATTCTTACAAGGGGAATCTTATTGAGCAAACACTCGAAATGTCGTTATGCGCTTTCAATTTATCATCTTTTGATTTTTTTACTCGGCATGATATAATATAATTATTGTCAATAAGTGTTAACTTAAAACTCAATAAAGTTGCATAATAACTCCAAGGGTCACATCATCTGCTTTTATCATCCAAGCATGTGCGCAAGTAAGAGCTTTTTCTGACAAAGGTCGTTCCCATTTCTGATAATAATAATAACAATAATTTGGAGCTTACACCATAGGGACCTACAGTTTTACGTCGACTTCGAACGGCAAATTATTTTTGTGAGAAGTTTTCTCATGGCAGAAATACACCTCCATATCATTTGAACTCGGGATCCACCGAATGAAGTACTCACATGCTAAACACTCGGCTACGGCGGCCGCTATTTCTGATGGCATTAGTCGTGCAGGTAATCGAATTCAGGCATCGCGGCATATAAAAAACTTATTTTTGAACTGGCTTTAGCTTGCAAATATATAGTGGATTCTGTTTTTCATAGGATTTTTTCAAAATTTGAATACCAAAAATAGAGTGTTCGATTTACCAGCTCTAAAGCCACACCGGGAAGATATAATACATTCATCGACGGTGGGTTTTAAGCTGCGTCATAGTTTTTCTTCGCATTGAAAATACGTATACATTCCTCCTTTAACTCGCGCCCCGAATCTGCGTTTCTCGTGTTGCGCTCAATCACAGAGTTGCCCTTTGGGTGGCATTTTTTTTTTGTACTAGCTGCACGGGTGGCGGAACCCGAATCAGTTCTTGGCGCACGCTGAAAATCAATAAATCCTGCTAGCGCTAAAAAGAAATATCTTGGCTTGGGAGTAAAAACAAATCAACTAGGTATAGTTTCGTTAAGCATTGATCTCACGCTTATGTAAATGGATATGTGTTTTGCCGCACATTTTTGTGAGCGTATCTTGGCTATCAGGGTATGTAGCACTACCAAGGCACTGATGGCATGCATTTCATCTATCGGAAAATTATTGATTTGTTTTTGCTTTCTATCTCCTGGAGAAAATCACATATTTGATGGTTTCATGGTAACCATTAGCCTCTATATTTTGGTACCAATGATGCACTGAAAAGCTATAGTAGGAAGCACTGCAGCATATGGATATGTGCCTCGAAGTAATTGAAAGAACCTCATTCATTCGCTTTCAACATTTTGAGCAAGTAACTTCTCTTCAAGAAAAATTACGGCTTCTAATTTGATTATGTTTTACCAAGGAATTCCTCAAAGCCTTACGTATCCCACTGTGCATTCGAATTTTTAGAAAACATACGCAATTTGAAATTGCTATAAATTACCGCTGATTTTAGTTATAGTTATGAAATTCACTATATATACATAAATACACAAACACTTAAAACCTACTCTTTATACGTGTCTTTCAAGAAACTCCATAATAAAAAATAAAAAACGTTTGGCAAACGATCACGAAAAATAATTACCAAAGAATACCATTCACGGTTTGAACGAAAATTACCACATTTTATAAGCATTTTCGTGAGAGCTTCGTACCAGTATTTATGAGTTAAACTTACCTCTTGAAAAACGGCACGAACTTGATCTCTATCCGTAATGTCAATACAATAATAGTTCAGTTTTTTTCCTGTAAGTTTTTGTACCCTATTCAAGGATTCAGGAAACCTCGATGACCCTGAACTGTATGCGTTACTCAAGTTATCTACGCAAATCACATTATAGCCTGCGTTCATCATCTCCAAAACTGTATGGGAGCCAATATATCCCGCTCCTCCAGTGACTAAAACATTCGGAGGTGACATTTCAAGCCTTGAAAAAAAATTATTTTACCATTAAAAAATATAAAAATATAACGATATTAGTATTATTAGTATTGCGCACACGTTAAGTCAAGTGAGCCTGGCAGCTCCAACACTGATAGCGCTACCAGAGGTTCCAATGAGGCCCATAGTAAACTACAAATCAGCGCCTTCGCTAGAATATCATATAAAGACGATTTTCCAAGGCACTCTAGAGCTGCGCAATGAGCGTACAATAACGAACACAACGGAACTGATTGGAAAATTGCAGTTCGTAAAATTCACGAAAGACACCATCACTTTTATCCATCCATATCTCCAGACACACTACTAGAAAACACATATTAAGAACAACGCTCATGCAAACCCTGGGAGGGAAATATAGTGAGTTAATTTAAACTATCAGCTAACTGAGTGCAACTCACCTATATCTGTGAGTAATATGCACCACATTCCGCTAGTGTTAAGCATACATTCTTTTGAATTTTATACTGCTCCAGTTGATGGTATCAGGCCAATTTTCAACTATAACATGTGTGACTTTGACCATTTGAATTCAGTGTTAATGAGCTATAACTTGCCCGATTTTCTTGGTAATTTAGGCACATCAAGCGCTTTTAAAGCTTTTAAATCTTGCATCTATGAGTTGTGTTTAGATCTTATTCCTACTTTTCCCAGAAAGGCCTACCCTTTACCTTGGTATACGAAAGAACTGAAGCATCTCAAAAATCGTAAAAATAAATTCAATAAGAAATACAAAGCTTCGAATTCCTCTGCTTATAATGAACTATACCAATTTTATCTGAAAAAGTTTAATGACCTCGATAAGTTTCTTTATAAAAAGTATGTAAGTAATCAAGAAGCTAATATCAAAAATAACCCTAAGGCTTTTTGGAGCTATATCAAATCCAAGAAAGCTACTTTTAATATACCTTCACCGGTTTTCTACAAAGAAAAACACGCGAATACCCCTATTGAGGCAGCAAATCTTTTCGCCGTTAGCAGTTGTGTCTCCGACTCTACCCTATCGTTTGGGTCGGTTACTTTATCGGCTGAAGACATTGAAAAAAGCATTCAGTCTTTAAAATTCTCCAAACAAATGGATGTGGATGGCTTATCGGCTATTATTTTTAAAAAATATCCCGCTCTTATAGAACCCTTAACGCTAATTTTTTATTAGTCTCTGCCCAATGGCGAGTTTATTGATGATTGGAAAAATGCTTCTATAACCCCAATTTTCAAAAGTGCCAATTAGAATGACGTTAGCAATTATCGCCCGATTTCGAAATTGTCCACTGTCTCTAAAATCTTCGAGTGCGTTATTAAAGCGAAGTTGTCTTTCTCAGTCAGTACCTTGATTAGCCCAAACCAACATGGATTCGTCAGTGGCCAGTCAACTGTATCTAATCTTGCAGTTTTTACTGCGGACTGCTTTGCAGCCTTTCAGGATGGGCATCAGGTTGATGCGATCTATACAGACTTCTCTAAAGCCTTTGATAGGGTTTCCCATAAACTTTTAGTGGCTAAGTTATCGGAAATGGGTTTTCACTCCACTTTTCTGCAGTGGATTCGTTTTTATTTGACTAAAAGACAATGCGTAGTCGCCTTTGACAATGTTTCTTCTCAGCCCTTCGTTGCGATGTCAGGCGTCCCCCAGGGTAGTATACTGGAACCTTTACTATTCATTTTATTTATGAACGATATCAGTTCCTGCTTCCAAATATCTAAATTTCTTTTATATGCTGACGATCTTAAAATTTACTCTACAGTCAGAAGCTTGCATGACACCTGCGCATTACAACTAGAGCTTGATAAGCTTTACTCGTGGTGCTCTCGAAATCGGCTTTTTCTGAATGTAAAAAAGTGTTTCCATTCCACATTTACCAGAAAGTATAACCCGTTCCAAACTAGGTATCAAATTTCGGGTTCACCCCTCGATCACGTTAATGAATTCAAAGATTTGGGTGTATATTTTGATACCAAACTTAGGTTTACCACCCACGTTAATTGCTGTCCATACACTCTCAAGTTCTTATATATACCACTTTAGTAAGATCCAGGCTAGATTATGCAGCCTTCATTTGGAGACAATATCACGCTACTCTTATTAACCGTATAGAGCGAATCCAAAAAATATTTATTAATTTGCACTACGTTCTTTAAACTTTACTGATCCCATACCTCCCTACGAATCCCGCTGTCACCTCTTATCCTTGAAAACTTTATCCAGATCTTCCTTTCTCTCTTGTAGTTTTGTAGTGAATTTGCTAAATGGTACAGTTGACTGCCCTGCCCTACTGGGGAAATTAAACTTTTTCATTCCCGCCCAGAATCTCCGACACGTCCCCTTGCTTTACACTGAGCATCCTAAATTTGATTACATCAAATTTTCTCCCATGTCAAGAACATTGTCTGAATTAAAAAATGTTCCGAACTTGAACCCGTCTTCATCGCCTGGAGCAGTCCGGAGCCTACTGTATAATTATTTTAACTAGTTCCTAAGTAATTGTTCTCTATAGTCAGTAAGAAATAAATTGTTTCGCTTGACTTAAAATAAATAAATAAATAAAAAATATGAAACCCAACCTCGGCCAAAATCATGGGAGGGCAATATATTGATGAACTATAAACAAAAGGTGGTATATACACCACGGGTTACGTTGATTACATTATAATGTAATATATGCGTAGTAATCAATAACAACGAAGAATGGGTCCAAAATTGTCTCAACAAACAATATAAAAACATAAAGATAAACTATTTAGAACTGGCGATTAAGATGTACATGATCCTATGAAAGGTTAGTTATGAAACCAACGGCCACAGACACGTTAATACGCAATACGCCCACAAACTTTTTCAAGAAATACAACATTCACACATTGTCTGAAACCGTTAATAATTTTGGGCAAATCCTGTGGATCAGCACTCGTACAGAGGACCCACTAAACAGACAAGGAGTATTCAAGATGGCTTGTGAAGGACAATACAGTTACATAAGACAAGCAGAAGATACACAAACCCACTGCAGTACCTGAGTCTAATTTTGCAAACCATATGTGCAACTATAAATGTCCACCAGGAAGCATTAAGAAAATAGTTAAAATTCTTGTTGTACAACAGCAACGTCGCCGCCGGGATGCACTTGAAAATATGGAAATATACAAACAGAAAACATTTAACAGAAGAATAGTAAACACAAACCAGGCGTAATATTTGATCCCATAAACAAAACATGAACTTAGGTATCACTATTCAGATCCAACGCAAAATATCCCACAAGACTAAAATTACTGACTTCTATCTGCTTAAACAATCTACAGAAACCACCGCGAAATAGCCCATATTTGTATAACACATCCGCTCACATACATATAAGAATCAGGTAGTTATATGTGAAGCTTCAATATATGGGATCCAGAAGACGTTAACTAAATATAAAACAGAAAACTGTAGCAACCAAACTTGACAAGGGATGACTGAAAATCATTCCAATACGAGTATACATAAACTTTTCACCCTGTCGTAAAAACAGAAGAACAGAAAAGAAAGCAATTGTTGTAGTTGCGACTGGTTTATATTTACATTTGCAAGTTTTTTGGCTAAAATGAATTAAGGTAGTAATAATTTTCATTTACTCTACGAGTTTAATCAGTTACATGCGTAGTATTAAGTTTTTAATGTTTTTATAAGAACAATTTCGATCACTTTTGTACGGGTATCATAGCGAGCATTTTAGTAATTTATTTTTCAGTTTTTACGAGGAAATCCTACACAAATTAATAAGTAAAGAGAAACGACTCATTACAATATAACGCAAAAAAGAAAACTCTTCTCCGAATTGGAATATTATTGATTTGAAATGCCGATTGAAAATTCTAAGCTCGTATATTAAACAAATAAGGCCCCCAACCAGGAAACGGAAACGAAGATCTAAATAATGGCAAAAGAGGGGAGATTGAAGAACTGTTTACCGTTTATCTTATTTAAAGTTGCCGGCAAATATGATGAATATAAAAATTTTAAAGATCTTACTTTTCTTACAGCGACGTCTCAGGTGAGTACCAACCAACTTGTATGTACATCGTTCCAGACTTTTTCATAGCAATAAAAACAACTTACATACAAATATAGATTTTTAATTTATCAGTGTGTATACACTCAATCGAAGTGTAAATAAGGTAATTATTTGTCTAAAAGGATCGGCTCTAATTTTCAGATCTCCTAAATCACACCGCCCTTAACATGATCCTTCGAGCCGGATCCTTATATCTTTCGAAAGAGTTCGTAGGAAACAAGGGTAGTGAGCGCCAATATATGCCATAGCGTTGAAAATTTTTTCTATAAAAGCCAAAGTGCAGAAAGAAGTCCCTGCATAAGCAGGACAGTGCAGTGCCAGTGAAAGCCCCTAAATAGCAGCGCACCAAAATGTTTTGAAAAAGTCCCTAGAAAACAAGGGCAATGAGTGCTGGCAACGAATGCCAATAAATCAAAGACGCTAAAATTGATTAAAAATTGAAAAAAAGATTCTGCATAATTTGGAAAACAAAAATAACCCGGTTAACATTATTTTTTACAGTGACGGGTGTACATACCAAATCCGTAATTGTACTATGCCAAACCCTTTACTTAATACATCGATAAATAATAAAATTACTATTGAGCAAAAAATACTTGAAATAGGTAATAAGCAAATGGAAGCCGATAGCGTACATTCTGTAGTTGAACGTGCATTAAAAAATAAAGACATTTATGTACCAGCCGACTATATTGGTTTGTGTAAGGGTGCGCGGAAGAAACCAGAACCATATGATGTGACCTATTGTATGATCTACATTTTTCAAATCGTTTAAAAATGTATCGTTTTTCGAAAGTGACAGATATTCGAGCACTAAAGTATACTCCGGATGGAGAAATATTTTTTAAATTAAGATTTCCGCATGAATGGAAAATTCTTCCACAGCGCAAATGTATGCATTTCGCCCCATTAATGTGGTCGAACCTGGATCAGATTGGCTATGAAAAAGGGCCTACTTCAAAAAGGAAATATGAAGACTTACAATCTTTAAAAATAACATTGCCAAAATACTAACATAAATTGTATGACGAGTTGCCATACGAATGTTTTTTTTTTATTTTGACAATGAATTGCTTTTTATTTTGAATAATTAGTGTTTAAGATTTTGATAACGTGATTTTTTTATAGTTAACATTTTGCAATGAATTGTTTTTCATTTTTAATAATTAAGATTTTGATAACACCAATGAATTTTTTATTTTTATTTTATTTTTGTTTTTAAAAAATGTTAAAAAGAAAGTGAAACATAATAAAACTTGATTAAACAATTAAAGTTTCTATGCACTTTAAAGAAAAATTGTGGTTTTTTTATTACAGTCGAAGAAAAAATAAAAAAGTGCTTAACAATAAAAAGAGCTAAGTCCATTACAAAAATAAAACTCTGTTGCAGAAAATGAGCTAAGTCCCAAGAATAGGCATAAACATGTATCAATTTAAAATTGTATTTGAGTCCTGAATTACTTCCGAGTTGCTTTCGAGCAAACAAACGTTCAGAAAAAATTACATAGAATTTATTGAAAAGAAAAAATAGCGACCAAACGTTTTTAAATAGTGTTAGTGGTGCAATCAGTGACACTTGGATTTAGCTGAAACGCTCGCGCTCGAGAGTGTTATTTTTTTTAATTAAAGTTTTATAAAAAAACTGAAGCGAATATAACACTTGAATAAATGAGTGGCCAGCGCTCACCTTTAGAGCAAGGTCACTCGATGCACAAGACGTCAGGTCTTGAGTATTACTTAAATACTCTGATTAGCCAACACCGAACACAAACAACAAACATAATTGATAATTCATCCAACATGACAACTTTGAGTGGTTTACCTGCCATCTCTGCTAATGAGAATATTGAAATGAGCACCGAAGGTGAGAATAAAGTGGAATGGCAAACAGTGACAAGCAAAAGGCGACAGTTTGGCTCTCCAACTATTGATCGCAAGCGAACAAAATCAAACTAATGACATTACTGAAAACAACAATTATACCATCGATAGTTGTAGTAACACAAACAACAACAACAATAATATCATCAATAATCCCAATAGCACAAATATGTTTGCCGGCTTAGAAGACGAGTCGGAAAGCCATAATGTAACAGACCAGAACATGGAAGAGACTCTACCAAAACCGTTGCCAATTATTATACCTAATATTGCAGATATAAGTGGTATGATTAAGTATTTCAAAAGTGTTATAAATAAGTCCGAGTTTAGTTATAAAGCCCTACGAGATAGTCAAATTAGAGTGATGGTCAAATCTATAGATTCATGCAGAGCTCTAATTGCAGATATGAAGGGAAAACAAATCAACTTCCATACATATCAACTTAAGCAGGAGCGTGCGTATCGAATTGTTTTGAAAAATTTACACTACTATACGAAGCAGATTCACAAACATGCCTTTATGTATGCATTTCGTTGATCTAGAACGAAACAATAACAATAAAAATAGATTTGAATTAAAATATCTCGGTAATGTTGTTGTAAGGGTTGACCCACCAAAGAGGGTTACTGACATTGTACAATGTCATCGGTCCCAAGAGTTTGGTCATACCAAATCATATTGCACAAAACCGTATAGATGTGTTAAATGTGGTTTAGATCACGCAACAGTGGAAAATCCATTAACTGCTTGCAAAACCACCCAGCGAACTATAAGGGATGTAAGGTGTATCAGAGCCTTGCCAAAAAACCTATTTTTTCAGATAAAAGACAGAATGTTTTAACTTATTCTCATGCAGGTCAACATTTCCCTCAATTACATAACTCTACACAAAGAGAAAATGTAAACGCCAACCCAAATATGTCTTATGCACAATGTGTAAAAAATAATTCCAATCAAAATAATAACCTCCTTGAAAAGATAGAAAATTTACTTTCTAAACAACTTGAAATTACTCAAAGCTTATTTAAAATGATGTTCCTGTTGTTGGAAAAACTATGCAAGTAAACCTGCGAATAGCGATTTGGAACGCCAATGGCTTGAACAGCCATGTTGATGAAGTAAAAATGTTCCTCAATTCAAACAATATTGATATTTTCTTAGTGTCCGAGACTCATTTCACTAGTAAATCCTACTTTAAAGTTATGGGTTATAACCTTATTTCCACAAATCATCCCTACGACAGAGCTCATGGCGGCTCTGCTATCCTAATTAGATCTACCATCAAATTTGAAGTTTTGGAAGAAGTGAAAGAAGAATATTTACAAGCGGCCGGTGTTAAAATTAAATGTGACTCTCACGATTTACCCATATATTCAGTATACTTTCCACCACGATTCAGTATAAGAACTGATCAGTATGCTGATATTTTTAAAAATTTTGGCTCCAAATTTTTTGTAGCTGGGGACTTTAATGCAAAACACCTGTTCGGAGTCACAGCAGACACCTCATTAATACGCTCAACATAATCTGAAATAACACCCAAATTAATGTGAATGTACACTCTAAACATGGTAACCATAGTTTCACTTGTAATCTGGTCACCGTAATTTGCATAGCTACCTTATTTACTTTATAAAATGTAACAGCTAATTGTTGTAAATACTCTCATCAGTCACTCTGTGAACATAGGTATACATATCTGCATACATACTAATTAATGCACGTAAATTTGTATTTGTGTACAAGTATGTATGAATGCCTATGATTTCTCATTAAATGACCGTTTGCAAATTATGCTCATATTGGAAGACTGCAGTTATAAAAGTCAGGCGATTTAGGCAATCAGCATATTAAGAAAAGAAGTTACAGTTTAGTCTTTGTTAAGCGCACGGTCACGTATATGCGTACATTTTCATACGGAAATAAATTTGTAAAAATTAAATTGGGTTTGCGTTTTTTTATTTATTCGGAATCTTTTTAATTAGCTGCCAAAACAGTTTGGTAGTCTAACATTGGTGACCCCGACGTGATAGCCGTGCGCTTTCACTGACAAAATTTCGTTTATCTTGGCGTAATTTTATTCGCAAATATAATCTACTAAATCACCTAAATTCGTTGTTACATCACATAAAATCACCTCGATAAAAAACATAACTGTTGCACCCAGCTGCTTGCAAAGCAAGTAAAAATTGTTGAATTGTTCGTCTCAACAACTATACCACAAACTTCGTGATACTTAATTGATAAATATTATTTTCAACAACCACAATGGCCGAAAACGGTGGTCCAGTTAAGGACAGTTTGTCGAATGGGGGTGCAGGTGCAGGTGCAGAGGTGACAAAGGATCGTCTACTTTTTCTTCGCTTAAAAACTAACGCCATATTTAACCGGCTTGAACGTTTAGCTGGCGAAATGGATGCCGAGAAGCTTAACACGATGGATGAATATAGTCTAACAGCATCAGTAGAATCGTTGCATGAATTAAAATCAACTTTCACGGTCACACACACAAGTTTGGAGGAGCTAGATTTTGATGCCATTGCTAGCGAGCTACCCAGCAAATTCGATGCCATCTTGGTTAATCTCAGAGCCACCCTGCAGCGCGAGATAGGCAAGCGCAATGCTTCGCAGCACTGTTCCACATTTAGGGTGAACACCACTGAGACTCAACCAATCGTAGTGAATGCCAATCGTTCACGCCTCCCTTTGCTAACTCTACCAAAATTCAATGGGGCCTACACGGAGTGGGCAAATTTTTATTCGATGTTCATGTCTGTGATCGATAGAGACACCGACCTTACGCGTATCGACAAATTTCAGCACTTTCGTTCATGTTTGAGTGGCCCTGCACTGGATACCATTCGTGCACTTGAGATAAGCGAGAATAATTACATCACAGCATTAGATCTTTTTCAAAAACGCTTTAATAATAAAAGGCTTATTTTTCAGGCGCACATCAGAGAGATTTTTGGGCTAGAAAAGGCAGATTCTACGGAAGGCAAGCTGCGGGAATTAACCGACAAGATAACAGCACATATTCCCGCGCTTCAAACACTCGGGTCAAAGGAACAGATATCCGATTGCATCATAGTACAACTTCTGACACAAAAGCTGGATAAAGTTTCGCAGGCAAAGTGGGAAGAAACTTCACCAATTAACGAGCTACCGTCTTGGGATCAATTGTCAGCATTTTTGGAGAAACGATGTAGAACCCTCGAAAATGTAGAACACTCAACACCACAGCAATCCAATCACGCAAGTAAGGTTCCAAATTCAAAAAATGTGAGTACAACACAGAAAAGAACTTTTGTTGTTTCGAATAGCTCGTTAGGTAGCTAGCCGATCCAAATTTTAATTTGCCACAACGGATTGATCTGCTCATCGGAGCAGGGCTTTTCTTTGAGCTGCTTTGCGTGAGTCAAATTCAACTAGCGCCTGGGTTGCCTTTACTTCAAAAAACTCTTCTAGGCTGGGTGCTATCAGGTGGCAGTCAACAGCCCCCTAAATTGTCTTCCTTGGTGGTCAGCCGAAACTCATCGGGCGTTTCAGCTCCTCGCGACACAACATCTAGTTCTCGATTGGACAACCTAGTCCGCCGTTTCTGGGAGATTGGGCACGTCTTCGAACCGATCTCGAAAACCACCAAAGAAGAACTCGAGTGCGAAATGCATTTAAGCGGAACTATTCGCGCTTGCATTCAGGTGAATACTCGGTTCACCTACCTATGAAATATGAGCCAGATTCTTTAGGAGATTCATATTTGCAGGTTTTTCGTCGATTTAAAAATCTTGAGAAAAAACTTAGTCGTGATTCTCATCTCAAAGAAAAATATTGCGAATTCATGAAATAGTACCTCGATTTAAATCACATGTCACTAATCCCCAGTGCCTCTGCTCTTGAATGCAAGTATTTCCTCCCACACCATTGTGTCACTAAGGATGATAGCACCACCACGAAGCTACGAGTCGTATTTGATGGCTCTGCAACAACAACCTCGGGTTCATCCCTGAACTACCTGCTAATGGCAGGACCAACAATCCAACCCAAGCTGTTTAACATTCTGGTTCGATTTCGTACGTTTCCCATTGCCCTTACAGAAGACATTTGTAAGATGTATCGCTGTGTACGAGTCACACCTCCAGACAACATGCTTCAGTGCATTCTATGGCGTGAGTCTCCCGAAGAAGATCTACGCATTTACAAGTTAGAAACGGTTACATACTGCACAAAGGCTGCCTCTTTCTTAGCTATACGGGCAATGCACCAGCTTGCAGGCGATGAATCTTTGACGTACCCCTTGGGAGCGCAAATAATTCTTCGGGACTTCTATGTAGATGATTTAATATCCGGTGGCAACTCTGTAGAGGAAGCACTCGACATTAAGCAGCAAACAACCAGCCTTCTCAAGAAAGGAAACTTTCAACTGCGTAAGTGGTGTTCTAACAACTCGGAAATTCTTCATAACATACCCGATGCTGACAGAGAAAAGTTCTTAAAATTCGATGACGGCAGTGAAATCACCAAGGCGCTGGGGCTGGTTTGGGACCCTGTCAAAGATATGTTCTTATTCTCCTTCAAGCCACCACAACCACCTCGTAAACATTCTAAACGTTCTGTCTTGTCTACAATTGCTAGTTTTTATGATTCGCTCGGCTTAATAGGTCCAACATTAACTAAAGCAAAAATCATAATGCAACGGATGTGGAGGGATAAGCTAGAGTGGGACGAAAGCTTGCCATACTAGCTAGAAACTGCCTGGTCGGAATTTTGTAGAGACTTCGCAGCTTTAAATCGTTCTTCATTCCCGCGGTACGTACTACAAACTGGATCAAGCAACGAAATCCATGCGTTTTGCGATGCAAGCCTTGAGGCTTATGGCGCTTGCATTTACACCAGTTCAATTAAAGGTGACAACATTCTTGTGCTCGAAGGCTCGAGTTGCGCCGCTCAAAACACTAGCTGTGCCAAAATTAGAACTTTGCGCTGCGGCTCTGCTCGCACAACTAGTGGGAGAATTAGCAAAAATGAAGCTGTTCAATTGTCGTTTTTTGTGCTGATCAGATACATCCGTTGTGTTATCTTGGCTCCGAGAAGAATCGTCTAAATTCAATGTATTTGTTGCTAATCGCATATGCGCCATCCAGCAGCTCACGCAAGATATGGAGTGGCGTTATGTTCCCACAGCTATGAACCCAGCTGACATTTTGTCAAGGGGAGCGGGGCCACATGAACATATTACCTCAGACCTTTGGATGCATGGACCATCATTTCTTAAGGAAAGCGAAACTAATTGGCCTAAAAATTCCACCCCTTCGATTAAGCTTCCAGAAGTTCGTCAAAGGGCATTGTTTGCATCAAACGACAGAGTCGATATATCACTTAGCTTCAAATTCATAAACTCGTTCCATACGATGCAGCGCATTTTCGGGTACGTAAGCAAATTTATTAAATTCAAAAACTCGACAACAAAAACTCCACAACTTATATCTGCGGATATTCATCACGGCACTCTGTATTGTTCAAAGAGCACAGCTATGGCCGGAATACGCTGCCCTGCAGAATAATACTTGCGTTCACAAGTCTAGCAGCATCGCTTCCCTATCTCCTTTTCTTGACAACTTTGGCCTTATTCGAGTTCGTGGACGCCTAAGGCATTCAACTCTTGACTTTGAAGCGCGCCATCCGTGCATTCTTCCCAAGAATCATCCCCTAACCTTGGCCATAATTACTCATTACCATCGCAAGCATCATCATGCAGGACCTCAGGCATTGCTTGCTTCTATTCGGATGAAATTCTGGCCAATTGGTGGAAGAAAAACTGTTGCGAGTGCCGTAGGAAAGTGCATCATATGTTGCAGATCGAGACCACGACTTGTCCAGCACATAATGGCTGACCTACCCAAGGAGCGCATTCAGGCTTCGCGTGCCTTCATCATAACCGTTTCTGTTTCTCAACAAAGGCCGTATGGATGGAACTGGTTAAGGACCTTTCGACCAGTGCATTTCTTCAAGCGCTAAAACGATTCATTGCCACACGCGGTGCACCAAGCCGCATCTGGTCGGATAATGCTACTAATTTTGCTGGTGCAAGAAATGAGCTGAAGGACCTTCGTCGGCTAGGCCTTAGCGAAAAACATCGTGAGGAAGTTCACAACTTTTGTTTAAGCAATGGCTTCGACTGGCGTTCCATACCTCCCCGCTCACCACATTTCGGGAGGTTATGGGAAGCAGCCGCAAAAATGGCCAAGCAACACTTTTATCGCTCGGTGGGCTCTTCACTTCTTGGCTATGAAGAACTAAGAACATTGGTATGTGAAATCTCAGCTGTAATTAATTCTCGTCCTCTTGTATCAATTTCAGAAAATCCAGAAGATCTCGACGTACTGATACTGGGTCATTTTCTCATTGGTGGTCCACTCACAGCCTTACCAGAGCCTGATGTTACACACCTCAATTATAATCGTCTCGACCGATGGCAACGTGTTACGCAAATACAACAGGTCTTCTGGAAGAGATGGAGTCAAGAGTATCTCACTCTTCTCCAACAGCGCGCAAAATGGCGTACACCACAAACCAACATCAAAGTGAATGATATTGTATGCATAAAAGATGAAAATACGGCACCCCTAAATTGGCCACTTGCTCGTGTAAAGGAGATCATTACCGGAGAAGATAGTGTTGCACGGGTAGCTATCCTACGTACATCTACTGGTACTACGCGTCGAGCAGTAAACAAATTGTGCGTCCTTCCAGTGACGGATACTGTTGAAAGCCCGAATCTTTCAACGGGGAGAGGATGTTCGGAGTCACAGCAGACAGCTCATTAATACGCTCAACATAATCTGAAATAACACCCAAATTAATGTGAATGTACACTCTAAACATGGTAACCATAGTTTCACTTGTAATCTGGTCACCGTAATTTGCATACCTACCTTATTTACTTTATAAAATGTAACACCTAATTGTTGTAAATACTCTCATCAGTCACTCTGTGAACATATGTAGGTATACATATCTGCATACATACTAATTAATGCACGTAAATTTGTATTTGTGTACAAGTATGTATGAATGCCTATGATTTCTCATTAAATGACCGTTTGCAAATTATGCTCATATTGGAAGACTGCAGTTATAAAAATCAGTCGATTTAGGCAATCAGCATATGAAGAAAAGAAGTTACAGTTTAGTCTTTGTTAAGCGCACGGTCACGTATATGCGTACATTTTCATACGGAAATAAATTTGTAAAAATTAAATTGGTTTTGCGTTTTTTTATTTATTCGGAATCTTTTTAATTAGCTGCCAAAAAGGCTTGGTAGTCTAACAACACCCATGGTGGGGTTCTAGGCTCGTTAACCCCAAAGGCAGAGAGCTTCAAAGATGCATCACTAAAAGAAATTATGACATTTTGTCTACAGGCATGCCAACATACTGGCCAAGTGATCCCAGAAAAATCCCGGATCTTCTTGATTTTGTGGTATACCCAATAGCAAACTAAGCATTGAGAGCAGAAATTATCTTAGTTCCGAACATTCTCCTTTAATTGTATTATACAATGGCAATGTTCATACAATTCCTAAAAACTATAAGATCCTTACCCCAAAAACTATCATCGAATACTTTCAACAGTGGATTGCTGAACATATTGACTTAAATGTATCGATGGAAACAGGCGTTGACCTAGACGAAGCAATAGAATCTTTTACAAATCTTATCCATGAGGCTGGACATTTATCAAGCCCTAAGGAGCAACCTGCTCCTAATGATAATCTTCAACTTCCAGCTGAAATATTGCAGCTTATTGCTTCCAAAAGAAGATTAGGAAAATCCTGGCAGGAAAATAGATATCCCGCACAAAAGAGAGCTCAATAGAGCGACGAAGCAACTATAGTTAAAGCTATCTGAGTTTAAAAATAAGTATTTCAGTTTGTTCATTAAAAACCTTGACCACACAAAAAATGACGAGCACAGTCTCTGTAGAGCTACAAAGTACCTAAAACGACTAACCAAACGTAACGTCGCCGTAAGGGATTCACATGGTGTATGGTGCAGGAGTGATGAAGCCAAAGCAGATGCCCATGTTAAATGGACTTGCCAATCAGTAAGATATTAAATAGTGAAGTCTCAGCAGAAGTGTTTAAATTAACTAATGGCAAAACGCCTGGTTACGACTATATTGATAGCAAAGTTGTGAAGGCTCTTCCTGAGAAAGCTATCGAATTTCTAACTAATATTTACAATGCTATTCTTAACACAAACCACTACCCAACTCAGTGGAAATGTGCTGGTGTAATCATGGTACCTAAACCGAATAAACCCGAAAACTGTGTCAAGTCATACCGTCCTATTAGTCTGCTGGCAACATTTTCGAAAATATTCGAAAGAAGAGTTTGGGTTTCGAGTGAAGCATGGTACACCGGAGCCAAAGCATAGGATGACAAATGTTATTACAGACGCTCTTGAGTGGAAAAATACTGTTCTGCAGCTTTTCTAGATATTCAACAAGCCTTTGACAAAGTATGGCACCCGGGACTTCTTTTTAAAATAAAAAAAGCTTTTGCCAGCACATTTCTACTTAGTACTCAAGTCCTATTTAAGTTACAGACACTTTTACGTAAGGCACCAGGATGCGCCATAAGAAATTTATGGAATTAATGCTGGTGTACCTCAGGGTAGTGTTTTAGGTCCCGTCCTATATACTATATTTACATCGGATATGCCAACATCAGAAGAAGTAGAAGTGGCGACTTTTGCTGATGATACTGCTTTTATCGCTTGTAGCGAGTCCAATGCAGAAGCTTCTTCTAATCTTCAAAATCAACTTAACCTTTTAGAATCTTGGCTTATAAAATGGAAAATTAAAGTTAACGCAGAAAAGTCCACACATGTCACTTTTACATTAAGAAATGTCCTGCTGTATTTCTCAACAATAATCAGATTCCTACTAGTGATAAGGTCAAATACTTAGGAATGCTAACTTGGAAACCCCATATTAAGGCTAACCAACAGCAACTAAAAATAAAAACAAAACGGATGTATTGGCTGTTGGGTCGCAAATCTCAACTAAGTCTAGAAAACAAAGTACGGCTATACAAAGCTATACTTAAACCTATTTGGACCTACGGCATACAGCTTTGGGATACTGCTAGCAAATCCAATGTGGAGATCCTGCAACGGTATTAATCTAAAACATTACGATCAATGGTTAATGCACCTTGGTTTGTAACTAATGAAGCTATTCACAAAGACCTGGGTATTCCATTTATAAAGTGTGAAATACCAAAATACAGTGCTAGATATCTTACACGCCTATCTAACCACATAAACCCAACTGCTATTTGTTTATTAGATACCACTAACGAAACTATACGGCTAAAGCGCCGCCATATCTTAGACTTGCCATTCCTCTAAATTTGAATTCTCTCTAAAAACAAAAAAAAAATATATATATATATATCTATGTGTACATATATATAAATATATATTATTATAGGTATTTATATGTATGTATATGTGAATATATATACGTTATATATATTATATAAAAATTAAAAAATAAAAAAATTGTAATAACTATAATAAAAGGCTGGAAATTTTAAGTTAAAATTAGATAAATAAGAACCCTACTTTAAGTGAGAAATTATAATGTACCCTATAATGAAGTTAACAATTTTTAAGTAATTTTGAATTGAATTTATACAATAAAAGAATGTATGTAAATATATCAAATTTATACATATTTCTCTATGTAGATTTGTGCAAGGCAAACCTACCGCTGTCGTTATCTTATAAGATCTAATTTGCTGAATGTCTCGTGTAAGATAGATTGCAAATAAAATATAAGTTATAAAAAAAAAAAAAAATCAATTACGAATATAAAAAGACAATGCGTTATACAGTTTTAAAAATATTAACATAAATAATATTTATGATTTTTTTCTCTCCTGAAAAATTTCAAAAAATGGACTTAGGTACTTTGCACCCTTAGCCAGCGATAAATAGGCGTGTTAAAAATAGTTGTTTATCCTGTATATTTGTTGCTGAAATATTTGAATTGAATTTTTAAATGAGTTGCGCAAAATAACTTTAGAGGCTGCGCAAACTGTTACTCTACCACCACCAAGATTTGTTCGTTTTAGATACACCAAGGCTGGCTTCCCGCTTGAGCTCGCTTTGCTTTTCTTTGTGTTTGCTGTTTTCGATGACGTTTTAATTTGCTGCATTCCAATTTTTTTCTTTAAAAAAGTGCTAAAACACCACTTGAAACAAAAAAAACTCCTCGAATCCATCGTTTACATTGAAATCACTAGAACGCACGCAGCAGCTCGCTGCGCTTCACTCTGACATTTTGTCGCATTACTTGTCGCTTGAACTATTATCGCTTCAAGCTTCAAATCGCTTAGGATCCAGTTTGCCATCAACCAAAAAATTCAAATTCATTCATCAAATGTTTAAAAGCTAAATGAAATTATTGAGCGACTGGTGTGTGTGGTTCAAAAGGAATCTTGTGCCAATATTCTCGGCGGATTATTAAAATCTCGTCGTTAGGAGAAAATGTCGGCAGCTACCATAATAAGCGTACATTTAAAAGGTAATGGTAAAGGTATGAAATTGCTCATACGTGTAAAAAAAAAACAAAAATCCAGTTGTAACTGCATACCTTTAGCAGTGAGTCAAAACAAATAAGCATGCTGCATTAATTTAATGCAACGCCAGCTTATTTGATTCAGTCCCAGTTATTTTCTTCAGTGCAATTCTAGCTGATGTCGAATTGGGCTTATTAGTTAATGCAAACTCCTTATAGTCAATCATGTAAGGTATTTATGAACATTGAACATTGTTTCTATATTTAAATAAATTTACTAGCATTTGTTATTCCAACGACTTCTTGCTCTGGATGACTAATAAATCTTTGGATTGTTGTGGAAGTGGAATGTTGTCTTTTTTAATTTCGAAGGAAATGCTTTGGATAAAATTAATTAAAATTTGCATTAAAAGAATATAATTTTAAGTTTGCGCATCGAATTTCATCAGTTACGTATTACTTAGTTATTAGGGTTTTTATAAGAACAATTTCGATCCCTTTTGTGAAGTAATTTGAGAAGTTGAAAAAATTGTCAACATAATACCATGTCCAAACAAAAGTTAATAATCTGAAATCGAAGTTAATCCACATCACAAACTATTGCTGTCCACACCGCGGTTTGAGGTTTACTACTTATGTGAGGTGGTAATGTCATTACAAAAATACAAGAACTCGCATTTATTTGATGTAGCTTTTGAGTGGAGGGAATGACAGAGAAAATGTGAAAGATGACCTTAAACGAATGAATCAAAGGTTTATGAGTAAACACATTGTGGCGAAAGTCGGAACCATAAAATTCAAATTGCGCAAATTAAATTGGATAATGAACCCTAAACCTCATCTATCTCTCGAATACAAAATTCGAATATATAAAGCCATTCTCGAACCGAACTGGACGTAGAGAATTGAAATGTGGGCACCCCGTTAAATATAGAAAAATTCCAGACTACTAAATTCTAAACGACTCCGAATGATTACAGGATCCTCGTGGTACGTTAGAAGGGCCAACTTTCAAAATAAGTATATCTACAAAGACTCCAGGAAGACCTAAACGAACTAGGTCAAAGCCTACTACTCCGTCTGAACAAACAGTGCATTAGAAACATTTTTGTTTAGCCGTACAGCATTCACTGTCATATTATTCCGCACCAAGCAAAATATTAAACCAACTGTACATTTGCCCCATCAACCAATTTTCAAAAAAATAAGCGGTTTCCAAGCACTGGAAGGAAAAATATAAACTTTTGGTTTCTTAAGATTTGTGTTAGTTTGGTAAGAAAGATTCAATTAATAATATTAAAACAAAAAAAAACCAAATCTGATTGCTCTAATTCGAACGTAAAAGAAAATGAAAATGTAAACAAAACAAACAATTTTGACATTTCTACCGCGCAAGGTGAAGATAAAAAAAGCATTCAGCACCAGGCCCGTGCACATAACTTGATTTGTTGTTTCCATTTTATTTTATGAAATGGAAAGTTTTTCAAAGTAAACAAGTAAAAATAAACAATATTTAATTTATAAATAGCACTAGAAAATAAAGTTACAAAACTTCGAAAGAATTATTCATTTAATAAATTGATGCGTCGTGGCAAAGAAAAAGCTCATCCAATACTGCGTTTACATCTACTTTTGCGTCTAGATGAATGTTAAGTGCATTCACTTACGTATTTTGAATCGAGTAGCTTTAGATTTAATGTGTCATTTTGTTTTATTGAAAATTGTTTACATTAAATTTTATTCCCAATAATAAAGAGGTTATGGACCAATACACAACAGTTATGTGGCTTTAATAATTGTTTTGTATGTTAGCGAGTCAGGCAGCATTGTCGTGATAACCATAGGTTCCAGAAATTGGATGAAGGAAACTATAATTCATGGAGCATTCAAATGCGCAGCGTGTTGGTGCATGCAGAGGCGTGGAAGGTAATGGACGGACAACGGCCAGCTGCAGAGACTTCAAGCTAGGATGCACTCGATGAAAAAGCATTGGCAGTTGTGCTACCTGAAAACTCCAGCGAATACTTGGAAAAAATCTCAAAGTACATCAACCTAGTGGACCAGTATGAAAGGTGTCACTGCTGATATATCGGGTGTTTTTTTTAGGGGTATAGAACTTCGAATTGAAATAAAACACAAGAAAATCGTTTTAAGGTCCATCAATTTGGCTTTATTGGAAGGATAATTTTATGCCATTAATGTTTAAATATGATTTCGGGCATGTGGCCGCCGCGGCTGGCTCGAATAAAGCCAATTCTACAGGTCCAATTTTCAACCACTTTTTCGAGCATATGGGGCCGTATGTCGGCAATAACGCCACGAATGTTGGCTTCCAATTCCCCTAACGTTTCTGGTTTGTTGGCGTAGACGAGCGCCTTCACATATCCCCAAAGAAAATAATCCAATGGTGTCAAATCACACGATCTTGGTGGCCAATTTACAGGTCCATTCCGCGAAATTATGCGCTCATCGAATGTTTCCTTCAATAAATCGATTGTGACGTGCGCTGTGTGGCATGTAGCGCCGTCTTGTTGGAACCACAACTCATCCACATTCATGCCATCCAATTCGGGAACAAAATAGTCGGTTATCATGGCTCTATACCGGTCTCCATTAACGGTAACTGCCTCTCCAGCATTATTGCGGAAGAAGTATGGCCCAATGACTCCACCAGCCCATAGAGCACACCAAGCAGTCAGTTTTTGTGGATGTAATGGCGTTTCAAGGGTCTCATGTGGATTCTCTTCACTCCAAATGCGGCAATTTTGCTTGTTGACGTAGCCATTCAACCAAAAATGAGCCTCATCACTGAACAAAATTTTGCGATGAAAATCAGCATCGAGATCAATCTCATTTTCGGCCCATACACCAAAATCACGACGCATTGCATGGTCTCGCGGCTTTAATTCTTGCACAAGCTGGATCTTGTAAGGTCGCAAGCCAAGATCTTTGCGCAAAATCTTCCATAAAGTTGATGGACAAAGCTCCAATTGCTGTGCACGGTGGCGAATCGATTCATTCGGGTCCTCTTCAACACTTTGCTCTACAGCGGCAATTGTTTCTTCGGTGCGCACTGTTCGACGTCTCTGCGGATGCGTATTATCACATAGAGTAAACGTAGTGCGAAAACGATCCATGGTTAACCGAATTAATTGCTCTGATGGACGATTATGTCGACCATAAAATTGACGGAGCTCGCGGTAAACTTCGCGAACTGAACCATTATTTTCGAAATAAATTTGCACGATTTGCAAGCATTGTTCTTTTGTCAACCTGTTCATGATGAAATGGCAAACCAAACTGAACATAAATGACATTAGAGTTGCCAGATTTGACCACAAAATGCCAGTTTTATCTCTATTCGAAAAACAAACCTGTAAAAAAAACACCCGATACATGCATGCGAAGTAATCCTTAAAACTGATTTGTGTATCTAAAGTTGGAGAATGTTTTGCATGCCCAAAGATTGAGTTGGAGCTTTGTTTTGGTTAGTTGAGCCATCGAACATAGTGGTACAATAAGTTCCAACACGAAATACGCAACTGCAATTCAGCAAGGCAAGCAGATTTTGAAAACAGAGAAGCTGTTTATATTTGATACCAAAAGTAGTGCAGCATTATGGCAGGCAGCTTTGAACGCAGTATATAATGCCCTGATAGCGAATTGACGTGGACACAATCATACTTCTTTGCCGTCAGGTGTAACGAATCTCTGGGCATAGTAAAATCCTTGCCAGAACTCTCCGGTGACCAGTCGCGATACGCGTCGTGGCGTCTGGCAGCACAACTGCCTTTTAAATTTTCCGAACCGCGCCGGGCAGTTCCAAAAGTTCACGATATTGAACTTCAAAGCCCTACTCAACTTTACGTATGTGAACAAGAAACCCGTATACATACCGGAACACGAATTGTCTGCTCTTCGTCAATGAAAGCTGGCCCTACCGCTATTTTATGACAAGTGGAATCAAAAGTCCTATCAAAACAAGGATGTCTTAGAATCGTTGAATGCTAAGTACTCACAGGATGCATTACGGGTATATATCCGGACTGAATCGCCCACTTTGCGATATTTTATTCTCGTCGCGACCGTCAGACATGACGTCAGCCTTCGCGCTTGCACAGAGGCAGGAATCCAATCAGGCACACTTCTTATTCGCACACAAATTTTCAGACGGCAGATCTTCGGACTATAGTTTGCAAACAAGCAGTCTTATTGATCGTCTCTGGCAGGAAACAGTGTACCCTTTCCTAGACAACCGAGCGGACCACAACGCCCGACTTCTATTGATATAAACCCGAGCCTCTCCAAATCCCCAACGAAATTGTAGGCCCGTCGATCGTCACATACCGCAAGTAACTCCTGCGCAACCTACTTCTTCTAACCGTCGAGCTATGCCTTCAGGTAGAACGCCCTTCGAAAATCAATACCCAAAGATTTCCGATATGCAGGCAGGACAGGAAAGGCACGGGATAGCGACCGATTCAATAGGAACAAGATACAGCGTATCAAAAATTTAGAGCAATATCCTTCAACCGAAAGTTACGAATACACCGACTGCTACAACCAACCAGACAAACATCGCAATCCTTTCGAACCGAAAGTAACTATCAATTTTTACGACAATGGTGTAATGTATTGTCATTCATTTGGTAATTGTTTTAAGAATGGAGCCACTTCATATTTTTACAGCAGAGTGGCTTCTGCTTATCAATAGGCAGCCGTAAGGTTGCCGGGATCTTTGAGAAATAAAATGTGGTAGTGTTACTTGCTACATTATTTCTAATTTTATTCATGAAAACTTACGACTATTTATACAAAATTGTATCACAGAAAGTGATTTCCATAACTCCTCCCTTTTTACTTCTTTGACTTAGAATTGTAGCAACGGCCAATAGGAATGCTTTGGCGTTTGGCTGGGCAGAGCGTATTCACAAATATTCTGCTAGCTCAGCCATCGTATTGGCATACATTCAATTTAGCAATGCAATTGGATTTGGTTCCTCATATCTACTTACATCTAATGTTGAAACCGGCGTTGCAGTTCCGCATGCATATGTATGTCGCTTGTGTTGGTTGTACGCTACATTCGGTGTGCGAGGTCACTACAATAGGCTAGAAATCTGGATTTCTTCAGTTTGTAGCGGTAAGTACGACTTTCGCAGATTACCATTCGAGTTGGAAAATGGTTGACTCCCTTCCTCCCTTTCGGAAGAACATGTTACGTTTACATCGATGACATTATTATCTTCTCCAATGATTCTGAAACTCAAGGAAAGTCAGCCGAGTGCTTGAAAAATTACACTCAGCTGACATGAGTCTCCTTGACAAAAAAAAAATATATTTTTTTAAATCCGATTGAATGTCTAGGAATAGTGAAAGCTATAATTAGCTATGAGGTTCCGAAACCACTTCGAGGCGAAAATGGAAAAATTGACCCCAACTCTTGTAAACACATCAAGCGCTTACCTTCTCGATATCGGATAAAATCCGAATGCTGAATTGAAGCGGTGGGTAACCCTCGCGGAAGATTTTAAGCGAAAACTTCCATTACAAATCAGACAAAGAAAACGTTGACGTAGACGCGTTATCAGAGCAGCTTATAAATTGTTAATGCCTAAAGCCATGTCTTACTCAGGCGACGATACTGCCCGCAGGGGTTATTCCAACGCTACCAAACCTGGCCAACTCATTCATGAATCAAATTGTTCTCGAAAGCGGAAATACAAAAACCACAAACATTATGCCCCAATCTCGAATCAGACACCTTATCATTTTTCAAAATATTGTTAATATTTTTGATAAATTAAAGAACTGCATCCACCCAGACGTTCCTAATAAATTACTATGCGATCCGACTGTATGATTGCCAGTTGTAAAATTCGTGCATACAAAAATTTTAGTAACTGGCATCTTTACCGAGGATAATCAAAATGAAATTATTTAAAAAGCTCCACGTCTGAAGACGGTTACCGTAGTGTAACCGACATATATTGGAAGGAAAAATAAATAAATCAATTGTTTTTGCTCATACCAACACCCCCTTGACCTCGAGCCGGCAAAACACAAAATCGAAATTATTTACGCAGAGCATAATAGAGCTCACCGATCCCTTAAGAAAAATACGATTCAAAAAATTAAAAGAAATTATACTTTATTGCAAAATTTGCAAACCTTGCATCGATAAATTCTCAAAATTTGCCGCAGTTCAGTCAATCCTCTTTAGGTCAATTGTTGATATAAAAAACCCCTTGATATTCATTATGAATTGAATTCCCACAGGACTCGTCATCCCAACATTTTAACCAAAGGCCCATAACTTACAGTAACCAACAACTTCAGCAAAGGGAAGCAGTTAGGAGGCAGCGTGAAAGTGATATACAAAGTATTCCTATAACACAAAGAATTAACCACTTAACCCAGAATTCAGAGCTAAAAACTTTTGATGGAGTTGTTGATAAAAAAGGTATAGATGAGAGTGATCGATTTTAGGAAATTAAATGTGAAAACAATTTCTGATAAATACCCTATTCCGGATACTTCACTAATTCTAACAAATATGGGGAAATCCGCCTTTTTCACCACACTCGACTTAAAGTCTGGATTTCACCAAATTAAGTAGGCGGAAAAGGACAGAGAAAAAGCGTTCCCGGTAAACAATAGGAAATATGAGTTCTGCAGGCTTCCCTATGGATTGAAAAGTGCTCCTGGAATTGTTCAAAAAACAATTGACGATGTTTTAACAGATGAGATGGGGAAATGTTGCCATGTTTACATTGACGATGTAATCATATTTTTACATCGAGGAACAACGAGGAAACACATTACAAAGACATTGACAGAATTTTATCAAAACTTTGTCAAGCAAATATGCGCATTCCAATGGAAAAATCTATACTCCTCAAGGAACAAGTCGAATTCCTGGGATTTATTCTTTCAAAAGAGGGGTTTAAAACCTGTCCAGATAAAGTCAATGGTATTTGAAATTATAAAACAACTAGGACTCTTCGTGGTTTGCGAGCATTTTTAGGATTATCAGGATACTATAAGAGGTTTATTAAGCAGTAAGCCTCTATAGTAAAGCCCCTCACAAGTATTTAAGAGACAATGGTCATGTGCGGGCAAATCAAAAAATCTTAAGAGGAGAATCACGCCACTAATGAGAGGGAACGGTTTCGGATAAGAATCCAAATACAAATTTAAAGCGATGGAGAGCTTTTGTTGAGGAGTTTTCGCTTGCATTTTTTGTAAACTCAGTAAGGATAATCTTGTCGCCGATGCGTTGCGTTCAGAGGATTCCACATCCGCTACGATACATAGCGAGGATTCTCGAACGGAAGTAATTCCAGTGGTGGAAAACCCTGTCAATTCATTTCGAAATCAGATACTATTGGAGAAAGGGAACACCACAACCAAGGTTACAAAAATTATTTTAAAATCAATTGATTGATGAGTGCGTTAATCCTGATGTTTTGCCTACTTTAGAGAAAATTCAGGATGAGATTATAAGGAAATTCCAGTCATTCAAATTTCGCCGCAATGAAACAAGGTAATGAAATTTTTAACGAAGACGAAAATTAAATACTGCTAATGGAACACAGTAGGGCACATCGTTCTATAATAGAATATAAAAAAGGTACTTAAGGCATTCTTCCAAACCATAGCTAGGTAAAACTCCGATACCATCTCGCCCTGGAGAAATTGTAATGGCAATCCTCAACAATATGGCAGCGTTATTCAGCACTAACATAATGTTGGCAGAACTCCGTAACAGTTCTTTACCTTTTTGGCTTGGCAAAATATTTCAAGCAATCAACACTCGTCTAGCTAAGAGACCGGCCACCTCTTATAAATAAATAAACCAACTTAATTGTTATATTCATTTTTTAAATACCAGTATTTTAATTTAAAACGCAAGTAGTAATCGCGGGTGAGTTAAGTTTACATGAAAAACATTAAACAGGAGTTGGATCAGCAGCGTAGCAGGGTGCCGCATTTGAGATGAGCATAATCAAATGTTACACATGGATATTTATTCCAGTTATAAGCGTCATTTCTTAACTTGCGTAGATAAATTTTCTAAATTTTCCACTATCATTCCCATTCTAGAGCCATTGCTGACGTTAGGCAAGCGTTATTCCAAACTCATAATTGTTTTGAAAATACGAAAAATGTAACATTTGATAACAAAAAGTCACTGAATTCCCAATCAATTAAGTCCCTCCTTAAGGATCATTTTGGAGCGGAAATTTATACAAACCCCTCATTTTCATGGTATAACAAATGGGCAAGTGGAGAGATTCCACAGCCCCCTTACGGAAGTCGCTAGGTGCACTAAGCTGGAGCAAGCTATAAGTGACACCACCGTTTTTATATTTCTTGCTCCGGCAAAATGCAACAGACCAATTCACTCAGTAACTGGATGAGTTAAATTTTTCGATGCCATTAGATTTTAAGGCCGAGATAAAAGCAAAATTAATTAAAGTCCAGGAAAATGAGTTGGGAAGAGGTAATAAAGGTAAACTCACCAAGTTTTTTAAACCGAGAGGTATAGCTTATGTGAAGTCCAATAAGAGGATATTTATCACAATACATTTTCTAAGGCATATATTGAAAAAGTAGTTCAAAGAGATTTAGGAACTGCTGTTTTAATAGATAATAGGAAGGTTCACAAAAATAACAGGAGGCAATAGGTTATTGTTTTTTTCTTCTTTTCAGAATTGTACTACTACTTATAGGTACTCAGGCGTCGAAAGTGTAGCAATATGGGACAAACACGATTACACCGTTCGAATCTGACAAACTATCGCAACGTCTTGCGCGAAACTGAAAACATATTTCAAATTTATCGATTACATAAGCATATGCATAAACATTATTGGTAAGCAGTTACAGAAGCCAATCTCCGTCAATTTTTCATCAATATCCAAATGCAGCAACAAATCAACAAACTTACTGAGACAGTTAACAAAATTGTTAGAAACTGACGCGGGCCATCTATTTGAATTGTTAATGGCTAGGAATAGCGTCGTTATAACATATCCGGATAATATCATCTACTCAATAGTTTTGGGGAAGTTAAATGTTGTTAATCCTATAATTCTAGATATGGGGGAAGGTAGTTTAGTTAGGGTCTTTCCGGTGGCCCATGGCGAAAAAATAATTTTTTTTGGGAAAACGACACTGTTGCGGAATGCGGTAATTCAACATTTCCTGTTATAAATTGCACTGCGGCCTTATCTGCGAGTTTCTGCAAAATAAAGACATATGCTACATGTGTGGGACAACTATTCAACAGTCATAGGGCATAGTGTAAAACCACTTTCAACAAATTTGATCCAATCATCGAAGTCGACAGTGGCTAATAGTCACTCAAGCAGCTTGACCTTCCTTTTCGTTTCTCGGAAGATGGGATTCGCTTACTTTTCAACTCTCGACATCTCTCCCGCACAGTTCCCTTGCGCCCGATCGCAGCGTGGCCCCACAGCATTCCTGATCGTGCCAATCGTTTTTTCGGGCTCGCTGAAGACCAATGACCTCTTCAGCGACGGTACGTAATAAGCGAGAAATATGGTTGTTGAACATAGCTCTCAGAGAGCTGGAGTGCAAGTCGAATGGCGAAACGGTCGGCCATCTGTTGTGATTCCAGCTTTTGGACGTCGAGCTTTCCTTTTGTCGCTGAGCGCGCGCATTTTACTGTACAGATGATGATCCGAGGTGATGTTAGCTCCTCGAATAGCGCGCACGGAGATAGCTATGTAGGGTGTATCTCTTTATGCTTGAACCTGGTACTACTTACCACCACGTTTCGGGCTCCGGCGAAGTTGATCACCCTCAGTCCGTTAGCGGATCTTTCGTCGTGTGGGCTGAATCTTGCTCTGATGATGATTGTGGCGAGACGTTCGTTCACTGGGGTGAGCGACAGTACCTGCCTCCGCTATCTCTCTCCCAGAACAAATGTGACCCCGAATTTGTACTCCTTTACATCGCAGCTGTAGTAAACGTCGCAAGGTCCGATCCTCTTCATCCCTTGTCCCGTCCATCGCATCAGTTGTGATTGTTGTTGTAGTGGCTAGTCACGCTCTGCGAAGAACGGATTCACCCATGGTCGTGGTTAAGTCTACTACAATATCCAGATCTTAATTGGGTCAGAGCGCGCGACTCCTCATAACCAGATTATGGGGCATTTTTTTAATTTAGGACACATTTAGCGAGCCGCATGCCGCAAGTCAGACGCCCGATCGCAGCCGCACCTATTGTTGAGCAGACTCTGCAAAACCCTTGTACGCCATTTAACCGCAAACGTCGGAGTGGCCTCACCAAGTTCGCCTTCTCACTTTAGCTAAAGTTGTGAGCTGCTGGAACCGTATGCAGAAGAATCGTTCTGGCTCCTCCCAGGTGAAAGACGATCAGAAACTTACCCCACTTGCGTGCACTTCTACACACAGTTCCATCCCCTTATTTCGTAATTGCTTAAAAATATTATGTTTGCTACGCCGGTAAGCACGATGAAAGAAACTTACATAACATTCCGAAAAATCCATTGCCGTAGTAGTGATTCATGCATTCACAAATTTCATTAAACAAATGAAAAAGAAAAAGAAGAATGAATAGCTTCATGAAAAATATTCAATAATAAACGTGTTTTAATTGTGCTAAAGTGTTGAAACATAATTTATCGGCAAATATTTAATTAATAAATCTATAAATGTGCAAAATGCTAAAAAAAAGGTGATTTTTGTGGTTCTAACGGAATAGAATATTCCCCTTAAAATTTTGGAATGCTGCTAAAGTAACAGTTCTTGTCGTTCCGGTATCGTAGAACCGACTGTTGTGAGAACGTAGTAGTTATTTGCCTTGGCTTTGTATAGTTGCAGTTGAGAATTGTCAAAATCGGCAAAACCATGGTAGCGGTTCCTCAGGAGGCATCACTTCTGAATTCAGTAAACTGTGATGCGCAATTGGACTGCTCATGTCAAAATCTAGTAAAAGTAACAATATTTCCCAGAATTTTGTAGCATTCGCTCGCAAAAAGAAAAATATCCAAAAAAAAAAAAGGTAATGAACGTAAAACTTGTAAGTCGTTACAGCTGATTTCTTTTGTTTTCATTCAAGCTAAAAGTTTCAATAAATCTGAAAAAACCTCTGTTGAAATATTTTTACTCACATTTTCCATTCCAAATTTCTTTTTCTATATTTTATATTATTATCAGAAACGTAACTTCCCATGTTTATTGTGTTCATACATTTTTGCGATCAGCTGTGTTTCTTACTGGCAAGTTGTTAAGAGTATTCGTTTGGCAGATAGTTTGTACAAGCTTGTACCAACTTCGTTCGCGTTCGTTTAGCCAAGAAACTGGCAAAACTTGCAAGGAGAGAGCACAGTTTTGACATTTCATTTGGAGGGGAAGCTGCTAATTCGTGCAAGCAAGAAAAACAGCTGATTGTGGCATAAAGTTGCATTTCAGTCACCAAAACAATTCGATATTTCAAATCATAAATCTGCAAAAGCACAAATTTGAGTGATTTATTAAATAAGAAGCGATTTATTAACGAACAAGCGGAAAACAAAAACAAAACGATTCAAAAGCATAAACTCAAATGCAACTGTGCGGGTTTTTGTAGCGAACACTCGTCCAGCAAGAATTTGCAACTTTCCCTCCAAAAAAACAATCATTTTGCTCTCTCGAGCCGTGCGCGCTAGATATGACAAGCAGTACATGTTTGAATAAATCGGCATCATTACCAGTTCCAAGCGCAATTATCACGTTTTCTTTATATTTTTTCAGTCGACTTTTACGATGAGCACATCCATTCTACAAGTCTCGACAAGCAATTTTATATGCAAGATTCGTCCCTACCACCTGGGACCTCAGCATAAATTTCAGAAGCCCACACACCGACGGACATAAATTAATATACCAGCGTCCCGGCACCACACATCTACATATATACACATATATATATATATATACATATATAAAAGAGAGTGATGTTAGTTACTACGCTTATAACTCAAGAACGCCTGGACCGATTTCGATGATTTGGACTGGTATCCGGCCAAACAAGAAGAATACTCAAGAAAATTCAAGAAAAATCGCCAGAAAAAAAATTATAAAGAAAATTCATTTTGTATGGAGCGATTTTTGTTGACATACATGCTTGCACATATATTAATAAGTAAATTAGTATGCATGCATATTTCTTAGTATACATGATAAAAGAAAGTGCGCATTGCTTTGTGTTAAAATATATCCTGGAACATACATATAAGTAGATGGATATGTAGGTATGTTTGTATATGTCTGGGTCTGGGTTTTACCGCTCATTGGTGTCGTCGCGTATTCATCTCTCATTATATTCACAAACTGATAATTTACAGTTATGCAGATGGTTAGGCGGATGATCAGGCAGACGTTCTTGAGTATATACAGTGGCTCCAAGCCAAAGTCGGACATCCTAGATAAAAATGTTCCTTCATAAAAATATTTCAACCACAGCAACTAAAAAAAAGGAAAACTATTTTTTCAATTACTCATTTATTGCACTTCCAAAATATATAAACAGAACATATAAATTAATTCAGTGTTATAAAATATTCTAGTAAAACATCAAAGAGTAAATTCAATGCGCAAGCCAAACTCGGATAATCAACAAGTTTTTTGAAATATCGAAATATATTTTAAGATCTAATATTTTGTATGAAGACCTTTATTTTTAATAATTATTTCATCCCATTCTTGCAATAATATAGATTTCAAGTCATTTTTGCTTGAAACGGAATGCTGTCGAATTTTTGTTTTAAGATCGTCCCATAATTTTTCGATAGGATTAATATAAGAACTTTGGGGTGGCGTTTCCAGAACATGGTGGCAATTATAAAGAAACCAAGAACGCACTTTGTAGGTTTTATGCTTTGAATCATTGCCCTGGAAGAAATACCAATCATCACCGAAATCCAATTTTTCAAGACTTTTTGGTAAGTTTCTTTTAAAATGTTAAGATAGTCAGTCATTCTGGTTCATTATTCCTTCAATAAAATGCGAAGATCCTGGTCCAGAAGCCGAAAATAAATCCCAAACCATTACTGATCCGCCACCATGTTTGACAGTTTGTCTCAGATTGGGCAGTTGCAGGTCCTCATTTGACTTTCTCCAAACATATCCATCGGAGCCAAAACATTAAATTTACTTTCGTCAGTAAGCATAACGTTTTTCCAGAACGAAAAATTCTTATTTTCATGTTCTTTTGCAAATTTCAATCGGATGGTCTGATTGCGTTTGCTGATCAACGGCTTTTGTCGAGTCTTTCTACCATTTAGATCAGCCTCATGGAGTGGATTTCTAATGGTAGATGCACTAGATTTCTTTCCCAACTCATTTTCAGCTATAACAGCTAACTTTGGTGCACTAAGGAAAGGATTATCTTTTAACTTTTCGCAACATAAATCGCTTATCTGAGTCGATAAAAATTTTGTTGTGGGCAGCTTTAGGCTTGTTTTCCACTTGTTTGTTGGTTTTGAAGCGCTATATCGTGAACAGTAGAATGACTTCTGTCGACAATTTCAGCAATTTCACGCACAAATTTTCCATCGTTGGTATGCTTAATAACCAACTTTCTCAATTCAATACTTGTTTGGCCTCTTTGCCTAGACATTTTTAAATCACAAACCGTAAATCCAACTATGTATATATTAAAAAAAAAAACATCCAGGGAATATAATGAGTGAGTGAATTCGTGCAGTTCGGACGTGTTTCCTTTCGCTCCGCGTTTTTCTTTGAATTTAGTGAGTTTCTTCATAACATTATGTTGATTTGAACTCGTATTGAGATATTGACTCTTACGCTTTGTTTTGTATTTCTTACCTGCAAGCTTTATTAAATTAAATAAAAGCTATCATGCCGTGTACTTGCGGGCAAAAGGTTGAACGTCTTCAACATAAAGTGCAGTGCGCTAAATGTTTTGAGTTTTTCCACCATGAATGTGTTGGTATGCAGCTGGCAGATGTAGAGTATTTGAGTAGCCTGAATAAGCCTTTTTTTTGTAAGGCCTGCTCGGCTGAGCGCCGTACTTCAATTCGCTCACCACCTACACCTGCACCTGTTCCCGCACCCCCATTCGTGAAAAAAAATAATGACTCTCTCAACTTAGTTGTGCATAACAATAAGAAGCAAGTGACATCCGAAAGAATAAGTAAGGAATCCGTGAATTCCAACGAGAACAATAATAAGCAACAAGTTACATTGGTTACTGTTGCTAATAAAATTGCTGCTCTAAGTGCTAATAATGCTCGCATACTCTCGTTGGTTGTTGCTCTTCATGAAGGCAAAAAGCAAGATGCATTAAAATCCGAGGCTTTGCATGCTGAGGTTCGTTCTCTTCACGCTCTGCTTAAAGAAATGGAATCCGCTATTTTGTCGCTCACGTCTGAAGTAAAAAACCTTCATGGCATTGTTACTGGCCGAGTAAATAAACTCAATCATATATCTGCTAGTGAAGACAATAACAATGATATGACTTGCTCGGCTAACCTGTCTCATCTACTTGTTCCGTCATCCTCCTCACCTACTGGCGCACTACCGTTTATAAACAACAGTGGCTCTTGTGTTTCTGCAATTGAAAATATTCTATCAAAATGTTTCTGTCCTCAGAACAAAGTCAAGAATACTTTGTGAAATGAGCTCTCACTCAGAGTACGATATTTTTGTACTGATCGAAACATGGCTCAGTGATAATTTTTCCGATAATGAGTTTTTTGATGCCAATATCTTTAACGTTTTTCGCAAAGACCGCGATTATCTTAAAACTGGACTCACTAGAGGAGGTGGAGTACTTATTGCAGTTAAACGAAATTATCGATCTTCGCTTATCCCACTGCTGAATGAGGATACTCTGCTGGATCAGCTCTGCGTTGCAGTGAATGGTGTGTCGAAACTTTTTATATGCGCTTCTTATGTTCCTCCGTCTAGTGATGAATCTCTGTATAAAGCGCATGTTGATAATATTCTTGCTTTAGCTTCTAATAATGATTATCTTTGCATTCTTGGCGATTTTAATTTATGCAGCATTAACTGGTCTTATTTGGATAGTAGCTTAGCCTTGTATCCCACGAATGTTAACAGTGGTTGTGAGTGTTATGTAATTGATAATTTTCTGAGTATTAATCTCCTACAAATTAATAGTTTTTTAAATAAGCTCTCTAGAATCTTAGACCTTATATTTATTAGGGATAATATGAATTTCGCACTTTATGAATGCCTCGACCCATTATCGAATCTCGGTCTACATCATGTTCCGCTTGTTCTTACTTTAGAGTTCTATGAGTTTAGAACTGTTTTAGAGGAGAGTAATGCTACTAACTTCTGCTATAAAAATTGTAATTTTAATATTGTTAATGATGCGGTTTCATCCGTCGAATGGGACTCGTTATTTGCGGGCGTCGGTGTTTCGGATTGTTTCGACACCTTTAAGCATGAAATCAATGTAATCTGTTTAGAATATATACCAATACTGCAGAAAAAAAGATATAGGGTTCCTTGGTACACCAATGAACTCAAGAAGTTGAAGAATTTGAAAAACAAATTTTTTAAAAAATTAAAACATTCAAATGCCTTAACTTACAAGGATAAATACGGTCATTAAGCCAGAGAATTTAAATCCCTGAGTAAGTCGCTTAAAAGGAATAACGTTGTTAATTTTGAATCACAACTAAAGTCGAATCCTAAGGCTTTTTGGAGATACGTTCAATCCAAGAAGTCGTGTTCCAGCATTCCCTGTGATGTTTTTCTTGACGACAAACACGCTTCTACTCCCTCTGAAGCAGCCAATCTCTTTGCGGATTTCTTTTGCTCAAACTTTGAGTTAGGATCTGATCAAGGTGACAGCTATCCCCAGAATGCTCATTCGCTAATAAATTTTTGCTCCCTCGCATTATCAATCGATGATGTTGAGGATGGTATCCGGCATATCAAATCCTCAACTCAAACTGATGTTGACGGTGATCGTCCTTCCTTTTGAAGAATTGCCCCGCTTTTGCTTACCCACTCTCTTTAATTTTCAATAAATCTCTTGAACGGGGTGAGTTTATAGATGCCTGGAAAACCACACTTGTTACCCCCGTTTTCAAAAGTGGCAATAAAAATAATATAACCAACTATAGGCCAATATCGAAATTATCTACGATGTCCAAACTATTTGAGTATATTGTCAAACAAAAAGTTTTCTTCGCAATAAGCCCTTTCATTTCTGTTAACCAGCACGGCTTTATGCCTGGTAGGTCCACTTTGACTAACCTTGCTGTTTTTTCTGAGTTCTATATAGCTGCCTTTAATAAACGTCTACAAGTTGATACTGTGTATACGGATTTTTCCAAGGCGTTCGACAAAGTTAGCCACTCAATGTTGGTATCAAAATTGTCTAGTTTAGGCTTCCATTCTGTTTTCTTGGCTTGGATAAAATCATACCTTTCTTCACGACACTGTGTAGTTGTAGTTGATAATGTGTCCTCCTATCCCTTTGTTGCGTCATCTGGTGTTCCCCAAGGGAGTGTACTCGGTCCCTTACTCTTCGTGATTTCCATCAATGGTATTTCTAGTTGCTTTAACTTTTCAAAATTTTTATTGTATGCAGATGACCTGAAGATCTACTCTACGATTACATGTTCTTCAGACTCTATCAATCTACAGGCTGATCTTAATGCTGTTGTTGCTTGGTGTTCCAATAATAGGTTAAAATTAAACATAAATAAGTGTTTTCATATATCGTACTCTAAATCTCGTAATTTTTGATTCCAGATTTCTTTTTCTCAGCCACTTAAACTATACTATTGCAAAGTCATATTCAATGCTCGCATTTATCCGCCGTTTCAGCTCCGATTTCACAGATCCATATACCTTAAAGTTACTATTTACTTCTTTTGTTCGTTCTAAACTCGAATACGCTGTTTTCATATGGCGACCGAATTATGAATGCCATATAAACGTTCGCTTCAATTTGCTGAACCACTTCCATCATACACTGCTAGGTGTATGCTCATAATCGGAGGAAATTTCTTTCTCTTACTTTCGTGTTTGATATTATACGAGGTGCGATTGACTCTCCGTTCTTACTCGAACGTATCACATTTAATATCCCACCAAGAAGCCTTAGGAATCATGACATATTTTCACTGGAAACTGTCAGAAACAACTATGTTAATAATGCTCCTATTCGCAGAGCTTTAAACGAATTTAATTTGCTTTCAAACACTTCTGCTATTGATTTTTCTTTGACTAAATTTCATTTTAATTTACTTTTAAATAAACTGTTGAATTAGGTTTAAACTATACCATAATCTGTGCTAAGTATATAGTCTGTATGAAATGTTAATATTTCTAGATTAAATAAATAAATAAATAAATAAATAATAAATAAATAATCTCATGTAAGTTTGTTAGTAGTCTGTAAGAATTTATTGTTCATAGACTTAAATAAATAAATAAATAAATAAATAAAAATAAATATTTCGAGAAAATAAATATTTCGAGAATATTTCGAGAATTCCCGTTAGCCAGTTAAACACTATACTTACATAAAGTTGGTTGCAATTCTTTGACAGACTTGCATTTATTTAGAGAATAGTTGCCACTGTCCGAGTTCGGCTTGTGTATTGAATTTACTTTTATTTGATGTTTTACTAGAATATTTTATAATACTGAATTAATTTATATGTTTTGTTTTTATATTTTGGAAGCACAATAATTGAGTAATTGAAAAAATATTTAACCTTTTTTTTAATTGCTTTGGTTGAAATATTTTTAGGAAGGAACATTTTTTTCTAGGGTATCCGACTTTGACTTGGAGCCACTGTACGTATATAAGCATTGTTCTAAGTATACTTTACTTTTTCTCTAATATTAGGATTCAGCTGCGTCACTATTAGTGAATAAAGGTTTTAAGAGAAAAGTAATAAGTGCGTTTAAATTGAGAATTCTATAATTATTCCTACAGCCTTAAGTGCTTTGGTGACATTCGTTTCTCAGAGTTATTCACAATGACACGAGCCAAAAGATCTAATCTTCCGCATCGAGCCCGTAATGCAAGTAGAGTTCGGAATATTGCCGATCAATTGAATACGGATGAACAAGAAATCGCACGAGAACAGCGTCGTGTTAGTATGGCCCGACTTCGTGCATCACAAACACAAGAAGAAAGACAGGCGGCAAATGATACGGCTCAGTGAGAAATCGTCGAGCAAATAAAATAACACAACAACGTGGAAATCGAAATCAACACGTAAGAAGAAGTGCTTCAAGTGTTGATTTGAATCGAGTAGCGTTTCATTACGATTGCACAATTGACTACAGCTCGCATCCTTCCGTTCAAGTTGGCCTAATGGAGGTTGTGTGTAACCATTACGGTGCATTGAAGTTCGCTGGAGAAACGCCTGTATTATGCTGTCTCAGTGGCAAGGTTAAATTACCACCGTTGCCCTTGCTACCAGAACCATTGCATTCCTTGCTTCGTGGTGAAACACCAGAATCACGTCATTTCCTATCGAGCACTAAGAAATATAACGGATCCTTTCAAATGACTTAATTTGGAGCAGATATTATTGATGAAAGCGGATTCAATCCGACATTCAAGGTAATACAAGATAAAAGAAATTAAATTGAAGTAAAGAAATTAATTTTAATTAATAAAAATTAAATATAAATACATTAAAGAAAATCATTGATTCTAATTTCGTCATCGACTCTACATATCCAAGGCCAAATTCACCATCGAATTGGATCATTGCTACCGCTTGAAGACGAACAAAATAAATTCCTCCAAATCTAGTTCATGGGCGATTTAGAAAATAAACTTGATCAGCACCAAACAATCAATACAGTAATGAGAAGAGGATTTCTTTGAGATCTGCACCAGCTACTTCATTAACACCATGCATTGGTTTATTTATTAAAAACTGCGTTGGATGACTAAAAGTCCTGAAAGTGCTTCGATTTCTCCGATTGTTTCAGCAATTTTTCGTCGATATGTATGCGAAAATAGAAGCGGAGCACCTCCTTTTTATTCGTTTAAGTAAACGTACGGAGCAGTACATTCATTTACACGATGCGATTTGCACCGAAGGAAATGCAGCTGATATTGGTCGGTTAACCATTTTACCGACGACGTTCGTTGGCAGCCCACGTCATATGCATGAACATGCGCAAGAAGCAATGGCATCATTACGGCCGTCGAGACCTGTTCATCACCTTCACGTGATCGCACGTGTATTCTGGCAAAAAATCGAGTCGGTGAAGGACTATATTATTAAGCATCGTGACTTTGAGAATACTGGATGTTGGATGTATTCGATTGAATGGCAAAAAGAGGTCTGCCGCACGCGCACATTCTCATTTGGTTAGTCGAAAGAATGCAACCTGACCAAATTGATGACATCATATGTGCCGAGACTCCTGATCCCGAAACCGACCCAGACCTGGATGATCACCGTGTATGGTCGACGGCAAGCGTTATCCACGCGAAATTTGACTTATGAGACCATCACTGGCAACGATGGTTATCCACTGTATCGGCGTCGATCATCTGATGATGGCGGTAGAACAATCACAGTCAAAATTAAGGCAAATGATTTCCTGGTGGGTTGTTCCGTATTCGCCACTTCTTTCCAAAACATTCAAGGCGCATTGTAACGTGGAGTATTGGAATTCAGTGAAGTCCATCAAGTACATCTGCAATTACGTCACGAAAGGCAGTGACATGGCGGCTTTTGGTCTTCAAGCCCCTGAAGTTGGTCGATACGTAAGCTGCAATGAAGCGATTTGGCGTACATTCTCATTTCCCATTGCATCTGGAGAACAGTCAACGAGTTTATTTCACTGCTGCAAATGCCACTCAATGTACTCAAAACCCACCAGCGACAACATTGACCAGTTTCTTCTCGATTTATCAAAGTGATCCGTTTGCACGTACATTACTCTACGCAGAGATGCCGCGTTATATGCTTCATCGAAGAAATTTCAACGTCGAAAGCAAGGCGATGTAGTTCCTGGTCATCCGGGTGTGCTTTCTACTGAAGCTATTGGCCGTATTTATACAGTTAATCCGAAGAATGATGAATACTTTTACTTGCGATTATTGCTGGCGAATGTTCGTGGGCCGACATCATTTGAATCACTTTAGAACTGTCAACGGTTTAGTGTTGCGAATGTTTTGTGCTGCATGTCAGGAGCTCAATTTGCTTGAAAACGATACGCATTGGGACACGACAATCGCTGAAGTAACTGTTTCCGAATCTCCAAGCCAGATACGCACATTATTTGCGATCATTATTTCTACATATTTTTCACGAATCCACGTGAATTGTCAGAAAACATTTTACATCGAGTTCGTGTCCATACAGAGAACCGCCATCTTAAGATGAGCGAAGAGATACACAACCAGGTGTTGGTTTTGATAGAAGGCATGTGCTACCTCATGTGCGGCAGTTTATTAGTCAGGTTAGGAATGCCATCGCCAAATTGTGGAATAAACGACACTTTCGAACGAGAATTGCAATTGTACGATACGGTGATGAAGGCAATTGATGATGGAAATGTGGGTATGTTTTTCCTTGACGCGCCTGGTGGCGCTGACTTTGGCTACAGTTCGTGCAAGATCAGAAATTGCTGTAGTAGCTGCTTCTTCAGGAATAGCGGCTATACTGCTGGAAGGTTGCCGAACCGCTCATTCGGCATTAAATTTACCATTAAACCTTCAAGCGGTTGAAGAACCAACATTTAACATTGCGAAACATTCAGCAATGGCCAAAGTTTTGGTAGCAAAGTTATTATCTGCGACGAATGCACAATGTCACATAAGCGTGCGTTAGAAACTCTAAATCGCACTATGAAAGATCTGTGTATTGACGCAAGACGTATTGGTGGTGGATTGATTTTACTCTCAGGCGATTTCCGGCAAAAACTACCAGTAATACCACAATCGACCGCTGCCGATGAGATCAATGCTTGCCTCAAATCATCAACATTGTGGCATTATATGAAGAAACTTCAGCTGACGACGAACATGTGAGTTGCATTGCTAAACGATCCATCTGTCGAAGTGTTCTACCATAAACTGCTAAATATTCCTGTCGACGCATCAACAGAGTGCTTCAATGAGAGGAAATACAAAATTTACCCGATCGCAACCAAACGAGCAAGCATTTTATCACAAAGTATCAAATGGGTAATTGACCACAGATTTTCTGCAATTTGAAATGACTGCGGATTTTCATACTTTTCGGAAACGAAATTGAAAATTTCCAATTTCTCTAGTATACCATTTGGCAGTCAGTTTCAGATTGACTTCATCAATGTTCAATGTTATGAAAACACTTTTGATTTCGGTATTCAATTTTGTTTATTTTAAATCATTTTGAGCATTCAGTTCATGAATAAAATTCATACAAATAAATGCTAACAATAAATCTTTGGCATTAGCCGGCTATCACACTGGTGGTCAATTTTCGAAATCATTTTCTTCGGACCAAACGAAATAAAGATCGGCGGCTTCACATATTATCAGAGAGGCGGTTATTAGTTTTAATTTTGTTTATTTTAAATTAATTTGGAGTATTCAGTTCATGAATAAAGTTCATACAAATAAATATGAATGAGTCTTTTTATTGCTAACAATAAATCTTTGGTATTAGCCAGCTATCACACTGGTGGTCAATTTTCGAAATCATCTTCTTCGGACCAATCGAAATATATGTAGATCGGCGGCTTCACATATTATCAGAGAGGCGGTTATTAGAATTCTAATTTAAAAGATACAATTTTACGTAGAGCAACGCCTGCGGGGTCAGCTATTATATATGTACATACATACATAATGTACATAAAACAACAAGTAATCAACAGGCACGTATTTGATTTTGACATATAAACATACAAATCAATACTAGAAAACTCGTAAGGTGTTCGCAGCGGTTATTAAAAAAAATATATATTTCGAATAAAGTGCACGAGTGATTTTGTTCCAGCTACACAAAATTAATAATTTGGGATGGCTTTGCAATAATGCACCACTTGCCTTAATACGCAAACCACTAGGAATTTTCAAATGAAACTTTTACTAAAATTATCACTTAAACCGATCAGTTAAACACACTATAGTAAATTGAGTCTTTAACATATATATATATATATATATAAATATATCTATAAATAAAGGATTTTACCTGATAAATTACATTGTTTAACGATAAACAACGCGTTTATAAATTTATTTACATTTCACTTTCAAGAAGGAACCAAAACGCAAATGGCCACAAGTGTGAATAAAACCGTGTCAGATATCGTGTATCAATGTGCCCAAGCCGTTCAAAGAGTAAGCTTTTATAACAGGCAACAATTTAAAGAAAATAAATGTTAAATTCCATAAAAAGCAGTAAGAGGGGCGAGCTTATGCAGAAGGTTGTTCTGCGCAAAAATACTGTGGATGGCGTAGCCGAAGTTGGACTGGCCAGGGTTACTTCTTTTAAAGCGCGCTCGAAGGACTCCTACGCAGAATAGTGTTCTACGCAAGAATACTGTGAGTGACGTAGCCGATGTTTGTTTTTGTTATCTGAGGTTTTCCTTTAACATTTTTTAGCAATATGTGGCAACATCGAAACTTTAGTTCACGAAGGAAAAAATTAGGTTAAATTTGAAAATGTTTGCAACTTTAACAACAAATTACTTGTACACTATTATAAAGCTTACCCCAAGAACAAAGTGTGATCGACGGTAATCGTGTGCAGTGTATTGTTAGTTCAATTTTCGAGGTTAACCATACTTTTCATTTGCGGCATTTGTCCAAATTACATTTTCGAAATTTACTAAATAAATTGCGAATGCTAGTGGACATTTGCAAATTCATTTCGTTGGTATACTGAGACAGCATCACTAACCAACAACAAACACTGCGTTCGGCATTTATAAATACACAACCTTTGGTGAAAATCGCAATTGCACACAAAATCAATCTGCGCACTCACACCTGCGTATATAAAGCAATAGCGATTTGCGATCGCTTTTAAGCAAAACAAGTCAAAACAAAAACACATAAAAGTAAACTGTGGCCAATTCAGCAGGGCTGCACTTAAAGGAGTTGCGTGTCGAACTAAACACAGGATACCTAGGTGGTTACACACACCATAAGTGATAGTTCAATAAGTTGAAATTTGAAATCCAATTACAATTACTTATGTTCTTACTTTATGGGCGCTATAACTTCTACAATTTGTGGTTGAGTCTTGATGTTGTAACACAAATTGAGGGACCGACAGTTTTACGCCGACTCCGAACGGCGAATTTTTTTTTTGTGAGAAGTTTTTACAATTAAATAAAATATACTTGATGTGTTATTAAATTAAAATATTGACGAATAAATTATTAACGAGATACAATTTTTTACAGTTTTTAATTTATATAGTTATAGTGGCGATTGCTTTTTGGTTTTTGGTGTCGCATACATCAAAATATTGGCTGGTAGCTATTTAATTTCAGCAATTCACAATTCTGTGGCTGAAAACAAAAATAATAATTTTCAAAATCTGCGCATATTCTTCCGAAATAGTTTTGTAATAAAGAATTTTGGGATTTATTTGCTCTGACATTTACGTAAAATATTTTTCCGAAATAGTTTTGTAATAAATTTCTATACAATTTTTTTTATCCTCCTTGAATTTATCTTCACTGAGCCAGGTCTATCCGTATTTTTTTACGTTTTGCTTTTGATTCGATTTATTAGGCACATTCAAGTGTGCAACCCATTTGCCATTAATTGTTCAGATTTCCAAACTTTTAAATTTTTAGAGGCTGCGGCAGCAAAAAAGAAACTCAAGCAAGCCTACTGTGCATACTTGAATTGAATGGAGTCAATAGGTAACCTGTCCTCCAAGTTGACGGAAGCCGAAGAAGAAAAATCTGAGGAAGTTTTTAAAGGGGATTACTTGTCATGCCCAACATTTCGTGACACCACCACGCCCATATACATTCTAACTAAGCGTCTTACCCCTGTGGAAAGACTTTTCCAATCCAATCAAACCACCCAGGCCGAACCAAAGGAAATCGTTCGCAAGTGGTAATAAAGAGAATAAAAGAATTCTCGTTAGCAGTCAATTGAAGATTCTCTTCAACCTACCCCCGATACGATCTGAATCTGGTAGTGCGTTTTAAAATCTTTAGCGCGAAATTAATAATTGTATATCCGCACTCCAGACTCATAAAATTGACATACGAATTGGGATGCGAGCATGACTCACCTTTGCTCAACCAAATATAGATATAGCATTTCACGACCCCAAAAGCCTCAACCCTGTGCAATTGCGATGCACAAAGCATTGGATCTTGGGGAAATTTCCTAAAAATGTCTCCGTCCGAAAGAAGCAATCATTCACAAAGGAATCAATTTTGTTTGAACTGTTTGTCTTCCGGACATGATGTAGCAAAATGCACTAGTGCGTTTAATTGTTCAGTTTGTCATTCTAGGCATCATTCACTGCTGCATTTGATCCCAGTTCTTCAAAGTAGTTCGATAAAAGCGGATAAGCACCTTTTCGCGAATGAACAAGTCGATCTTGTGCTCACTACTAGCCGGATAAAAGGTGTTCGGGTGGATCCCCAATGGACGGCCTAATTTAAGCAACCGGCAACATCACACGTGTCATTCTTCAATGAGGAGGCGTTGGACGAACAGCTCACCGCCTTTTGAGAATTGGAGAACCTGCCGCGTAGCAGGACCTCTGCAGCCGGTTCTACGTACCGGAATGACCCAGCTTTCACCGATCGGCGATCTAACCCTGTTCGTCGTGTATCTTCTCAGGACTGGAGTTGAATCCAACCCAGGCCCAGAAACATATTTTTGCTACGTATGCCTGAGAAGGCTCCATCCAAACTCCACCATCTCTCCCAACCCTTCCATCCTCATCCTGCTCCCACCCAAGTGTTAGGGCTACCCAGCAGCTCTTGGTGTCCCACACTGTATGTGCCTTGTGTCCGGACAGGATACGCCAGAACGTGACATCAGTTAGGTGCAATATGTGCCAAGGCTGGTATCACTTTCGAACGTGTTATAGTCTGCGCAACACACGTGAGTGGACTACCTTGCCCCATCTTGCAGAGCTCTGCAGCCGCATACGCCTCCGCCGGCGCTGCCCCCAATTTCCACCAGGCAGCAACCTGCACAGTGGCAATCCGAACTGAGACAAGATGGACCTGTACCTTACACCCCCCATCGCGTCGACTCATCCTCGGCAGATTAAGCTCCAGCAGATGGACTGCAACGGACTCCAAAGCAAGATCGAGGAGACAGGCGACTTCATGAGAATACATAGTCTGTTGATAGCTGCGATCCAAGAGACGAAATTGCACAGCAATTCAACTTTGTTAAACTGCAACGGGTATAATGTGCATCGAAAGGATCGCGAGCCTGATAATGGTGGTGGCTTAGCATTCATCACATAGCACACAGTGCAATATCGCTTTATTGGGATACAACCCTTCAATGTAAGAGCATAGCTATCCGGTCAGGCGATGTTGAATTGGCTGAGCAGATAGACGACTCCACATTATGCACAATGAATGACGTAGCCGAAGTTGGACTGGCCAGGGTTACTTCTTTTAAAGCGCGCTCGAAGGACTCCTACGCAGAATAGTGTTCTACGCAAGAATACTGTGAGTGACGTAGCCGATGTTTGTTTTTGTTATCTGAGGTTTTCCTTTAACATTTTTTAGCAATATGTGGCAACATCGAAACTTTAGTTCACGAAGGAAAAAATTAGGTTAAATTTGAAAATGTTTGCAACTTTAACAACAAATTACTTGTACACTATTATAAAGCTTACCCCAAGAACAAAGTGTGATCGACGGTAATCGTGTGCAGTGTATTGTTAGTTCAATTTTCGAGGTTAACCATACTTTTCATTTGCGGCATTTGTCCAAATTACATTTTCGAAATTTACTAAATAAATTGCGAATGCTAGTGGACATTTGCAAATTCATTTCGTTGGTATACTGAGACAGCATCACTAACCAACAACAAACACTGCGTTCGGCATTTATAAATACACAACCTTTGGTGAAAATCGCAATTGCACACAAAATCAATCTGCGCACTCACACCTGCGTATATAAAGCAATAGCGATTTGCGATCGCTTTTAAGCAAAACAAGTCAAAACAAAAACACATAAAAGTAAACTGTGGCCAATTCAGCAGGGCTGCACTTAAAGGAGTTGCGTGTCGAACTAAACACAGGATACCTAGGTGGTTACACACACCATAAGTGATAGTTCAATAAGTTGAAATTTGAAATCCAATTACAATTACTTATGTTCTTACTTTATGGGCGCTATAACTTCTACAATTTGTGGTTGAGTCTTGATGTTGTAACACAAATTGAGGGACCGACAGTTTTACGCCGACTCCGAACGGCGAATTTTTTTTTTGTGAGAAGTTTTTACAATTAAATAAAATATACTTGATGTGTTATTAAATTAAAATATTGACGAATAAATTATTAACGAGATACAATTTTTTACAGTTTTTAATTTATATAGTTATAGTGGCGATTGCTTTTTGGTTTTTGGTGTCGCATACATCAAAATATTGGCTGGTAGCTATTTAATTTCAGCAATTCACAATTCTGTGGCTGAAAACAAAAATAATAATTTTAAAAATCTGCGCATATTCTTCCGAAATAGTTTTGTAATAAAGAATTTTGGGATTTATTTGCTCTGACATTTACGTAAAATATTTTTCCGAAATAGTTTTGTAATAAATTTCTATACAATTTTTTTTATCCTCCTTGAATTTATCTTCACTGAGCCAGGTCTATCCGTATTTTTTTACGTTTTGCTTTTGATTCGATTTATTAGGCACATTCAAGTGTGCAACCCATTTGCCATTAATTGTTCAGATTTCCAAACTTTTAAATTTTTAGAGGCTGCGGCAGCAAAAAAGAAACTCAAGCAAGCCTACTGTGCATACTTGAATTGAATGGAGTCAATAGGTAACCTGTCCTCCAAGTTGACGGAAGCCGAAGAAGAAAAATCTGAGGAAGTTTTTAAAGGGGATTACTTGTCATGCCCAACATTTCGTGACACCACCACGCCCATATACATTCTAACTAAGCGTCTTACCCCTGTGGAAAGACTTTTCCAATCCAATCAAACCACCCAGGCCGAACCAAAGGAAATCGATCGCAAAGAGAATAAAAGAATTCTCGTTAGCAGTCAATTGAAGATTCTCTTCTACCTACCCCCGATACGATCTGAATCTGGTAGTGCGTTTTAAAATCTTTAGCGCGAAATTAATAATTGTATATCCGCACTCCAGATTCATAAAATTGACATACGAATTGGGATGCGAGCATGACTCACCTTTGCTCAACCAAATATAGATATAGCATTTCACGACCCCAAAAGCCTCAACCCTGTGCAATTGCGAGGCACAAAGCATTGGATCTTGGGGAAATTTCCTAAAAATGTCTCCGTCCGAAAGAAGCAATCATTCACAAAGGAATCAATTTTGTTTGAACTGTTTGTCTTCCGGACATGATGTAGCAAAATGCACTAGTGCGTTTAATTGCTCAGTTTGTCATTCTAGGCATCATTCACTGCTGCATTTGATCCCAGTTCTTCAAAGTAGTTCGATAAAAGCGGATAAGCACCTTTTCGCGAATGAACAAGTCGATCTTGTGCTCACTACTAGCCGGATAAAAGGTGTTCGGGTGGATCCCCAATGGACGGCCTAATTTAAGCAACCGGCAACATCACACGTGTCATTCTTCAATGAGGAGGCGTTGGACGAACAGCTCACCGCCTTTTGAGAATTGGAGAACCTGCCGCGTAGCAGGACCTCTGCAGCCGGTTCTACGTACCGGAATGACCCAGCTTTCACCGATCGGCGATCTAACCCTGTTCGTCGTGTATCTACTCAGGACTGGAGTTGAATCCAACCCAGGCCCAGAAACATATTTTTGCTACGTATGCCTGAGAAGGCTCCATCCAAACTCCACCATCTCTCCCAACCCTTCCATCCTCATCCTGCTCCCACCCAAGTGTTAGGGCTACCCAGCAGCTCTTGGTGTCCCACACTGTATGTGCCTTGTGTCCGGACAGGATACGCCAGAACGTGACATCAGTTAGGTGCAATATGTGCCAAGGCTGGTATCACTTTCGAACGTGTTATAGTCTGCGCAACACACGTGAGTGGACTACCTTGCCCCATCTTGCAGAGCTCTGCAGCCGCATACGCCTCCGCCGGCGCTGCCCCCAATTTCCACCAGGCAGCAACCTGCACAGTGGCAATCCGAACTGAGACAAGATGGACCTGTACCTTACACCCCCCATCGCGTCGACTCATCCTCGGCAGATTAAGCTCCAGCAGATGGACTGCAACGGACTCCAAAGCAAGATCGAGGAGACAGGCGACTTCATGAGAATACATAGTCTGTTGATAGCTGCGATCCAAGAGACGAAATTGCACAGCAATTCAACTTTGTTAAACTGCAACGGGTATAATGTGCATCGAAAGGATCGCGAGCCTGATAATGGTGGTGGCTTAGCATTCATCACATAGCACACAGTGCAATATCGCTTTATTGAACAAGACGTCGACCGCAGGGATACAACCCTTCAATGTAAGAGCATAGCTATCCGGTCAGGCGATGTTGAATTGGCTGAGCAGATAGACGACTCGACATTATGCACAATGAATGACGACGCCCCCACCAGGATTAGGGGTCGTGGCAGTAGCTCGCCTGACCTAACAATAGCTAGTGCAGGTCTGATAAATAGTATAACGTGGCGACCTAAGCTATCGCTTGCATCAGACGACCTACCCATAATCGTCACGATTGACAAACCGAAAGCCTTTTACCAACTTTAGAAAAGCTGATTGGTCTGGATTCGCGGAGTTCACCGAGAGTGCCTTCGGTGCCCTACCCACACCACAGATGTTCGCGCTGGCGAACGACAGTTCCGCAGGGTTGTCTCGACTGCTACGGCCCGCTTCGTTCCCGCTGGACGAATACCGGAAATTCGACCGAATTTCCTAGCGGAAACGGCAACATTAGCCAACGAACGTGCCCACCTTCGCCAATCTGATCCCCAAACTCCCCGCATCAGGGATTTAAACGCGGAGATTCGGACTCTGGTAGATGAACATAAGCGGAACAAGTGGAATGGAAGGAGCACCTGAAGTCAAGCAACTTCGCGGCAGGTGTACGCAAGCTTTGGACTACCGTGAGGTCCCTGTCTATCCCGGCGAAGCGTAATGATCGAGTGGAGATTTCAATCGGTGACCGCGCCTCGCCGGTCCCGAAGAGATGCTCGAGCTACTTTAGCCGACAGTTTATCCTTCGGTGGATAGGGCTAAACGGAAAGTGTCCAGAAGGATACGCAAACTGACAACACCTAGCGTGCCACTTGTATTCACCTGTAGCGAGGTTGAGGAAGCCATCGGGAAGGCGAAAGCCTTCAGGGTCATTGGTCTTGATGGACCAAGCATGTTGAAACCAGGGAAACCGGCCGAAAAAAGGGAAAGCTATGCTACCTCCCTATTTCACACACCACCTGTGAGGGAACCGTCTTAGTGGCGTTGGACCTATCCAAGGCCTTTGATACGGTCAATCACTCAACGCTACTCAAAGACGTTGAGTCATCTACTCTCCCGCCGGGTCTGAAGCGATGGACTGCGAACTACCTGCGAGGTCAACAGGCGTCGGTTTATTTTAGAGACTCAACATCATGAGGGGTGCAACTTTATGCTCTCCAAGCAGTTCCACGTCAGGCACCAGCAGAGCTGGAACTCAGCTTCCTCGCGAATCCCGCGTCACTGTGGCTCAACTACGTTCTGGATATTGTACCAGGTTAAACTCCTACCTGTCCAGAATCTACCCACACATACTTAATGTGTGTCCGGCATGTGATAACTCCCCGCACGATTCCGCTCACCTGTCCACATGCCCTGTAAAACCTACACATCTAACCCCCCTTTCTCTTTCGTCCGACCCGGTCGAAACTGCGAGTTTCTTGGGCCTCCCTATAGTTGAGTATCATGATAACCACCATGAGTGATCCGGTCTTGCAGCCTGTTTGAGTAACAGTTACAACAACAACAAAAACCCGTAAAGCGGAGGAAGACTTTTGCGAGAAAATCTACAGCTCCTCTATAACGCGAGAAGTATTGGGGAGGTACGTCGTCGGACTGCTTTTTCGTCAAAATTTTACGACGGATGTTAGCTTAGAGGGTTCGCGAAAGACAACTCTTTCTCAAATCTTTCGCGGTGAAGGTAGCTTTTCAGCAACTGGGCCAAATGACTGAAATATTCAGTAGTCTAAATGAATATCCGACCGACATTCCCACGACACTCGGTTCTACGTACCGGAAAGACCCGGGTTTTACCCGGCCAAGGTCTGTTGTTTCGGCGATCTAACCCTGTTTAGATCGGCCTACCCCATAACTCGTCTGTCTCCCCTGGAGCAACTCCTTGCAACAGGGTTGCTTCACCTCCTTCTGGTCATGGCTGGCATCGAGCCAAACCCTGGACCAGAAACTTATTTTTGCTGCGTTTGCCAGAAAAAGCTCCATCCGAACTCCACTTCGGTAAGGTGTAATTCGTGCGACGGATGGAGCCATCTTAAGGTCTGCTCAGGCCTTAAGACCCATAAGGAGTGGTCCAGAAATTATGTGGCCCCATGTCGTTCGCGCCCTACGGCGCCCATAGCCTCTACGGCCCCCTTAGCTGCACTTACTGCACCGGTGCCTAGCACCGGCAGAACCTCTACGGTTCGCAGGAGCACACAACAACATGGTCGCTCCCCTCCCCCCCCTCAACCTAGCTCCGCCCCCCGTGTGGGGAATAGCCAGCAGCTCCTGGTACCCCACACAGTCTGTTCCGTGTGTCAGGCTAGGATATACCGGAATGCGGCATCAGTCAGGTGCAATTCGTGCCAAGGCTGGTGTCACTTTCGAGTGTGTTCTGGCCTGCGCACCACACGTGAATGGTCGGGTGACTACCTGGCTCCCTGTTGTAGAGCCTCGCAACCGCACGCGCCAGTGGCGGCGCTGCCAAACAACACCATAAGGCAGCCCAACGTGCCATTGCATGTGCAGCAGGGTCCAGGTGGGCAACATCACCCTTCCCTCACACCCCTCTCCGCGACGACTCTACCGAGGCAAACGAGACTCCTTCAGCTGAACTGCAATGGGCTGCAGGGCAAGATCGAGGAGATAACCGACTTTATGAGTCGGCATAACCTGTCAATAGCTGCGATCCAAGAAACGAAACTGCACAGCAACTCAACTCTGTTGAGTTGCAACGGCTACAATGTGCATCGTAAGGATCGCGAGCGAGGTAATGGTGGTGGCTTAGCATTCATCACCCATCACACAGTGCAGTATCGTCTTATTGAAGAAGACATCGACCGCAGGGACACTACCTTAGAATGTCAAGGAATAGCTGTCCGGTCAGGCGATGTCGAGCTCGAAATATTTAATATTTATATACCCCCTGTCACCTGCTGCCCGGCAGGATATCACCCTGACATAGGTGCGCTCCTCAGAGGTGAAAACCGATTGGTAGTAGGTGACTTTAATGCGCACCACGATCTCTGGCATTCAAGCCTACCAGCTGATCGGAGGGGAAACGATTTGGCAGAGCAGATAGACGATTCGACATTCTGCACGATGAATGATGATGCCCCCACCAGGATTATGGGTAGTTGCAGCAGCTCGCCTGACCTAACGATAGCTAGCGCAGGTCTGATAAATAGCATAACGTGGCGACCTATGCTATCGCTTGCATCAGACCACCTACCTATAATCATCTCGATTGACAGACCTGCTGACTTTGTCTCCGCGGACCATCGGACCTATATCAACTTTAAAAAGGCTGACTGGGTCAGGTTCGCGGAGTTCACCGAAAATGCCTTCAGGTCTCTTCCCGCTCCCACCGACGTTCGAAAAGGCGAACATAAGTTCCGCAAGGTGGTTGCGTCAGCTGCGGCCCGCTTCATTCCGGCAGGGAGGATCCCTGAGATCCGTCCCAACTTCCCGGCTGAAGCGGCCGCTCTAGCGAACGAACGCGACCACCTTCGCCGCTCCGATCCCCGTAATCCTAATATTCAGGATTTAAACGTGGCGATTCGGAGGCTGGTTGACCAACACAAGCGGAACAAGTGGGAGGAGCATCTGAAGTCCTGTAATCTGGTCACGGGTGTTGGTAAGCTTTGGTCTACCGTGAAGTCCTTATCCAACCCGACGAAGCACGACGACCGAGTGGAAATTTCATTCGGGGATCGTGCCTCGTCGGACCCGAAGAGATGCGCGAGCTACTTTAGCCGACAGTTTATACTGCATCCTTCGGGGGATAGGACCAAGCGGAAGGTGACCAGGAGGCTGCGCAAAATACCGAACAACAGCGCGCCTCTTACCTTCACTTGTGGCGAGGTAAAGGAGGTCATCGGGAAGGCGAAAGCCTCCAAGGCCATTGGCCCTGACGGGCTAAGCGTGTTGATGCTGAAGAATTTAGGCCCCGCGGGAGTTGAGTACCTCACCGGGATCCTCAATTTGTCTATGGCCACCCTCATCATTCCAGACATCTGGAAGGTTGGGAAGGTGGTCCCACTACTGAAACCAGGGAAACCGGCCGACAAGGGTGATTCCTATCGGCCGATTTCCCTGCTTTCACCTGTGGTAAAGACACTTGAGGCCCTACTCCTCCCGTACTATACATACCACCTTGGGTCAGCTAAGCATCAACATGGCTTCCGGAAAGTGCACAGCACAACAACAGCACTTAATGCCATAAACACACAGGTGAACCGTGGTCTTAACCAAAACCGCCCCTGCGAGAGAACCGTCCTAGTAGCGTTGGATCTGTCGAAAGCTTTCGACACAGTTAGCCACTCCACGCTACTAGCTGACGTGGAATCATCAACTCTCCCGCAGGGACTGAAACGGTGGACCGCGAATTACCTGTGTGGTCGTCAATCATCGGTATGGTTTAGAGATACAACATCGAAACCAAGGAGGATTAAACAAGGGGTACCGCAGGGTGGCGTCCTATCCCCATTACTGTTTAATCACTACATCTCCAAGCTCCCTCAACCGCCAGAGGGAGTCACGATTGTCTCCTATGCTGATGATTGCTCGATAATGGCAACCGGCAATGCAATTGATGACCTGTGTTTGAAAGTGAACGGATATCTCTCAGATCTTGCCCAATTTTTCACTAGCAGAAACCTGGCGCTGTCCCCTGCCAAGTCCTCGGCGACCCTTTTTACCACCTGGACGAAGGAGGTCAGGCTGGATCTTAACATCCACATCGATGGCACCCCCATTCCGACGGTTAACCACCCGAAGATTCTGGGGGTGACTTTCGACAGCCTGCTCTCCTTCTCCGCGCACACTACCGCAATCGCCAATAGAGTACAGAGCCGCAACAATGTCCTCAAGTCGCTCGCCGGCAGCTCTTGGGGCAAAGACAAAGAAACGTTGTTGGCAACATACAAGGCGATTGGCCGGCCGGTAATAAACTATGCTGCGCCAGTTTGGTCGCCGGGAACCAGCAGGACACAATGGACGAAGCTGCAGACCTGCCAGAACGCCGCACTCCGCACGGTGACGGGATGTCTTCTGATGTCGCCTGAGGAGCATCTCCACCAAGAGGTCAATGTGCTCCGAGTTAAGGAGCACAACCTCATGCTCAGCAAGCAGTTCCTTGCTGGATGTCACCGCTCGGGGCATCCAAACGGGCACCTGCTTGCCGTGGAACTGCCCCCCAGGCACATTAGAAGACATCTACTGGAACTAAAGGACGAGATCCAGCCACTCATCACACAACCGCTGGATCCGGAGGCGTACCGGCGGGTCCTAAGCAACATCCACAGAGACACAGTCACGAACATCATTGACTCCCGCCAGGCGAATGCAGTCATCGGAGCCCAACCACCACCTGTAGCAGATGAGGAGTCCCTGCTGCCCCGCGAGTCCCGCGTCACTCTGGCACAACTACGATCTGGATACTGTAGCAGGCTCAACTCCTACTTATCCAGAATCAACCCCGACATACCCAACACATGTCCGGCATGTGGAGATTCTCCGCACGACACCAACCACCTATTCACATGCCCTCTCAAACCCACTCATCTAACCCCCCTCTCCCTCTGGTCCAACCCTGTCGAAACTGCACGTTTCCTGGGCCTCCCCCTAGATGAGTTTGACGACAACGACCATGGGTGAATCCGCTCTTCACGGGGCGCGACTAGCCGCTACAACAACAACAACAACCGGCAGAACCTCTACGGTTCACAGGAGCACACAACAACATGGACGCTCCCCTCCCCCACTTCCACCTAGCTCCGCCCCTCGTGTGGGGAGTAGCCAGTAGCTCCTGGTTATACCGGAATGCGACATCTGTCAGGTGGAACTCGTGCCAAGGCTGGTGTCACTTCCGCGTATGTTTTGGTCTGTGCACACGTGAATGGTCGGGTGACTACCTGGCTTTCTGCTGTAGAGCCTTGCAACCGCACACGCCCGTGGCGGCGCTGCCGAACAACACTTCAAGGCAATTCAATGTGCCAGTGCATGTGCAGCAGGGACCAGGTGGGCAACATCACCCTTCCCCCACACCTCTCTCCGCGACGACTCTCCCGAGGCAAACGAGACTCCTTCAGCTGAACTGCAACGGGCTGCAGGGCAAGATTGAGGAGATAACCGACTTCATGGGTCGGCACAAGCTGTCAATAGCTGCGATCCAGGAGACGAAACTGCACAGCAACCCAATCTTGTTGAGTTGCAACGGCTACAATGTGCATCGTAAGGATCGCGAGCGAGGTAATGGTGGTGGCTAGGCGTTCATCACACAGTGCAGTATCGTCTTATTGAAGAAGACATCGACCGCAGGGACACTACCTCAGAATGTCAAGGAACAGCTGCCCGGTCAGACGATGTTGAACTCGAAATATTTAATATTTATATACCCCCTGTCACCTGCTGCCCGACAGGATATCACCCTGACATAGGTGCGCTCGTCAGAGGTGAAAACCGATTGGTAGTTGGTGACTTCAACGCGCACCACGATCTCTGGCATTCAAGCCTACCAGCTGATCGTAGGGGAAATGATTTGGCAGAGCAGATAGACGATTCGACATCCTGCACGATGAATGATGATGCCCCCACCAGGATTATGGGTAGTTGCAGTAGCTCGCTTGACCTAATAATAGCTAGTGATAAATAGCATAACGTGGCGACCTGTGCTATCGCTTGCATCAGACCACCTACACATAATCATCCCTATTGACAGACCTATCGACTTTGTCTCCGCGGACCACCGGACCTACATCAACTTTAAAAAGGCTGACTGGGTCGGGTTTGCGGAGCTCACTGAAAATGCCTTCAGATCTCTTCCCACACCCACTGATGTTCGCCAAGGCGAAAAGAAGTTCCGAAGGGTGGTTGTGTCTGCTGCGGCTCGCTTCATCCCCGCAAGGAGGATCCCCGAGATCCGTCCCAATTTCCCGGCTTAAGCGGCTGCTCTAGCAAAAGAGCGTGACTGCCTTCACCAATCCGACACCCCGGAGTCCCAATATTAGGGATTTGAACGTAGCGATTAGGAGGCTGGTAGATCAGAACAAGCGGAACAAGTGGGAGGAACACCTGAAGTCCTGCAACCTAATCGCGGGTGGCGGCAAGCTCTGATCTACCGCGAGGTTCTTGTCCAACCCGACGAAACGCGACGACCGAGTGGGCATTTCATTCGGAGATCGTGCCTCGTCGGAACCGTAGACATGTGCGAGCTACTTTCATTTTCCATCCTTCGGGGGATAGGGCCAAGCGGAAGGTAACCAGAAGGCTGCGCAGACAGTCAAACACCAGCGCGCCTCTTGTATTCACTTGCGGCAAGGTGAAGAAGGCCATCGGGAAGGCGAAATCGTCCAAGGCCATTGGCTGACGGGTTAATCGTGTTGATGCTAAAAAATTTAGGCCCCGCGGGAGTTGAGGTCCTTACAGGGACCCTTATTCTGTCCATGGCCACCATCATCATTCCTGACATTTGGAAGGTTGGGAGGGTGGTCCCACTGCTGAAACCAGGGAAGCCGGCTGAATAGGGAGACTCCAATCGGCCGATACTCTGCTTTCACCAGTGATAAAGACACTTGAGGCCCTACTGCTCCGCACTACACTTACCACCTGGGGTCGGCTAAGCATCAACATGGCTTCCGGAAAGTGCACAGTATAACAACAGCACTAAATGCCATAACACACAGGTGAATCGCGGTCTTAACCAGAACCGCCCCTGCGAGAGAACCGTCCTAGTAGCGTTGGACTTGTCAAAAGCTTTGGACACAGTAAGTCATACACATAAACGGTGGACCGCGAGCTACCTGTGTGGTCGCCAATCATCGGTATTATTCAGAGACTCAACATCTAAATTAAGGAGAATTAAACAAGGGCGACCCTCCTTACCACCTGGACGAACGAGGTCAGGCTGGACCTCAACAACCATATCGATGGCAACCCCATTCCGACGGTTAATCTCCCAAGAATTCTGGGGGTTACATTTGACAGGCTTCTCTTCTTCTCTACGCACATTACCGCTGATGTCGCCTGAGGAACATCTCCATCAAGATGTAAATGTGCTCCGCGTTAAGGGGCACAACCCCATGCTCGGCAAGCAGTTCCTTGCTGGGTGTCACCGCTCGGGGCACCCAAACAGGCATCTCCTTGCAGTTGAACCACCCCCCAGGCACATCAGAAGGCATCCACTAGAACTGAAGGACGAGATCCAGCCACATATAACGCAACAGCTGGATTCAGGGGGCGTACCGGAGATCCACAGAGAGACAGTTACCACGGCCATCGACTCTCGCCGTTCCCGACAGTCGGTTCTACGATACCGGAACGACCCGGATCTATATCCGGCCAAGGACTGTCAATTCAGCAGCATTCCCCAAAATTGTATGGGGAATGTTTATGCTGTTACAACAACAACTCTCGCCAGACAAATGCCGTAATAGGAGCCCAACCACCACCTGTAGCAGATGAGGAGTCCCGCGTCACTCTGGCTCAATTAAGATCTGGATATTGTAGCAGGCTCAACTACTATCAAGAATCAACCCTGACATACCCAACACATGTCCGGCATGTGGAGATTCTCCGCACGATACCAATCACCTATTCACATGCCCTCTCAAACCCACTCATCTAACCCCCTTCAACCCTCTGGTCCAACCCTGTCGAAACAGCTCGTTTTCTGGGTATCCCCCTAGATGAGTTTGACGACAACGACCATGGGTGAATCCTCTCTTCACAGGGCGTGACTAGCCGCTACAACAACAACAACAATGAGCTACTTCCTGGGCGTTGCCACGACAGTCGGTTCTACGATACCGTAATGACCCGGATTTATTTCCAACCAAGAACTGTCGCTTCAGCAGCATTCCCCAAAATTTAATGGGATTAGTCAAATTCGTATTTGGCAGCGACATTCAAAAGATGTATCGTGAGATCCCTGTTCAGCCTCAACATAAAAAATTTCAGAGAAATTTTTTTCGTGATTCGACAAGTGAACCAATTCGTCAATTCCAATTAAATATCGTCACTTTCGGTGTGAATTGTGCTCCTTATCTCGCAATAAGGACAAATGTGCAACTTGCTACTAAGCGAAGACTTCCTCAATTCCGAGGAGACGAGCAGCGTTAAGACTCCCGGCATCCGATGGGATGCGTCTTCCGATCAATTATACTTCACTGCGAAAGTATTGACAAAGTGCAAGTTTTTGACGGCCATCGCCAAATTATTCGATCCATTAGGGTGGCTCGCACCGATCATCGTCGTTGAAAAGATGTTGATGCAAAACATCTGGTTGGAAGGAACCGCTTGGGATGACGCACCCTACGACGCCTATAGCCCCTACAGCTCCCATAGACAGACCCAGAGCACACAACAACATTCTCTCTATTCTCCTCCACCCAGCACCACCCTTCTTAGATGCCGCAGGTGGCGTCCTGTCTCCACACTTATTTAATCACTACATCTCCAAGCTCCCTTAACTGCCAGAGGGAGTCACAATAGTCTCATATGCCGATGATTGCTCGATAATGACAACCGGCAATCTAATTGATGACCTGTGTTCGAAAGTGGCAGAAACCTGGCGTTGTCCCCTACTAGGTGCTCGGCGACCGTCTTTACCACCTGGACGAAGGAGGTCAGGCTGGATCTTAACATCCATGTCGATGGCAACCCATACCGATGGTTAATCTCCCAAGGATTTTGGGGGTTACATTTGACAGCCTTCCCTCCTTCTCTGCGCACACTACCGCAATCGCCAACAAAGTACAGAGCCGCAACAATGTCCTCAAGTCGCTCGCCGGCAGCACTTGGGGCAAAGACAAAGAAACGTTGTTGGCAACATACAAGGCGATTGGCCGGCCGGTAATAAACTACGCTGCCTCAATATGGTCGCCAGGAACCAGTAGGATACAGTGGATGAAGCTGCAGACCTCCCAGAACGCCGCACTCCGCACGGTGACAGGATGTCTTCTGATGTCGCCTGAAGAACAGCTACACCAAGAGGTGAATGTGCTCCGCGTTAAGCACAATCTAATACTCAGCAAGCAGTTCCTTGCTGGTTTTCACCGTTTGGGGCACCCAAAGAGGAACCTACGTGCAGATGAGCCATCTCCCAGGCACATCAGAAAGCACCTCCGCAAACAGAACTACGAGATCCAACCACACGTAACCCAACCGCTGGATCCGAAGGCGTACTGGCAGGTCCTAAGCAGCATCCACGGATATACAGTCACTACTACCATCAATTCTCGCCTTGTTAATGCCAATCAATACCAATTGCAGACGAAGAGTCACTGCTGCCTCGCGCTAATATGGCGTAATTAAGATCTGTATATTTTTATTTATTTATTTACTTATTTATTTAATCTATGAACAAAAGTTTCTTACAGACTATTTACAAAGTAATTAAAATGTAAGATTTAAAAACCTAGATAGCTAAATTTAAAATATGGGAAAATACATTTTTCGGAATTGAAAAATTAAGTTGGATGGAACTCGAGAGTGAATTAAATTCAAATAGCGCTCGGACAAGGGGGGCATTTCGCGAATATTCTGTTTTACAGTTAACTCCATAGAAAGGCAAAGAAATACGAAGATTACGTTGAGTGATGTTGAAATTAATTCTTTCCAAAAGAGAGGAGCAGTCAATGTCCCCATTGATGATATTATGAACAAAAGAAAGTGAGAGGGCCGATCTTCTTGCTTCCAAAGTCTTAAGATTAATCAAAAGCAAGCGAGATTTATAAGAGGGAATTGGCTCAACAAAACTCAATGAACGTAAGGCATATTTAAGAAAAACTCTTTGGACCCGTTCAATCCTATTTATATAATTTTTATGACTAGGCCTTCAGATAAAAGTAGCATATTCCAAGTTGGAACGAACAAAAGCCATACATATATAATAACGTAAGAGTATAGGGGTCAGAAAATTTGGAACTATTTCGCCTAACAAACCCTAATACCGAGTAAGCCTTCGAAATAATATGGCAAATATGCCTATTAAAAGAAAAATTACTCGAAAAAACACCAAGATCTTTAATTTCGTCCAAACTTTGTAAAAAAAGAATAAGAAATCATATAAGACGTCGGCAAGATGTTATGAGTTTTCGCGTATGTGACTTTAAAGCACTTTTTTATGTTTAAAGAGAGCTGAGAGTTAACACACCATAGATGTAAGCTGTCAATGTCATTTTGAAGCTGAAGCATAGAGCAAAAATTTTGCAAATCTAAAGCAGCTACTTATATCATTTATAAACAGAACGAACAGTAACGGACCTAGTATACTCCCCTGGGGAACCCCAGAGGAGGCAAAAAAAGACTCAGAAGAATTGCCGTCAATTGTTACTACGCAAATTCTTTTGTATAAATAGGATTTAATCCATTTAAAAAAAAAAAACTGAATGAAAGCCTATGTGCGCCAACTTATAAATCAATAAAGAATGTGAAACTTTATCAAAAGCTTTTGAAAAGTCTGTATATACACAATCAATCTGCAGCCCAGCAGAAAAAGACGCAATGCAATATTCACTAAATACTGCTAGATTCGAAACTGTAGATCTGTGAGGGACAAAACCGTGCTGGTTTAGCGAGAGCACACTCTTAGATGCAAAATACATTTTCTCTTTAATGAAACTCTCAAAAAGTTTCGAAACAGTTGATAACTTTGATATGGGCCTATAATTACAAACATTATTCTTACTACCACTTTTGTGAATAGGGCTAATGGAAGTGAATTTCCAGTCATCAATGAAAACTCCAGACGTCAATGACTGATTAAAAATTATTTTTAAAGGCGAAATTAAAGCGGGGCAATTTTTAAACAAATGAACTGAAAGCCCAGCAATATCCGTTTTTGTGGATGGTTTCAGATTAGTAATGCCAGTAATAATATCATCCGAAGAGAGGCTAAGAGAACCAAAGCTTGAGGTGGAGCTGAGGTTAGAGGTAGAGCAAGGTAATGGGTTCCCATCATCAGCAACAAAATTTGAGCTGAAAAATTCAGCAAACAAATTGGCTACGCCATTTAGAGTGTTTGCAAACTTTTCCTCATAAAATACGGCTGATGGAATAGCAGAGTTCGACTTTTTAGATTTAATAAAATGCCAGAGACTTTGGATTTGATTTAATATTCTCCTCCATGCTTAGGATGTAGTTTCTATAAAGAAATTTATCTAAACAGTTGAAATCTTTGGATTAACGCTGATATTTAGCGAAAAAAATTCGGCTCCCAGTTAATTTAAACTTTTTAAAGAATTTATTCCGGAGGTTCTTTAACTTTTTCAAGTTAAAGTTATATCACGGTAGTTTATAAGGCTTTTTCTTTATAATCGAAACTTTAGTTAAACAGAAATCAAACATTAAAGTTTTAAAAACATAATAGCATCTGGAAACGTCGGAGCAGGACAATATGTCATTCCATTTGTATTCCATTAGTAAGGTATAATTCAGATCAAAATCACATGCTGCAAAATTAAAAGCTATTCTATCATCACGCACAGATGAAGAAAACTCATAAAATTTAAAATTCAAAATCAGAGGCACATGATGCTTATCACACAGCGTAATAGGAGAAATGCATTCCGAAATATTATAGATCAAATTAATAAAAATGAGATCGAGCAATCTATCCAACTTGTTAACAAAACTATTAACTTGTATTTAATTAAGACTTAAAATACTATAAATAAAATAAGATTCATGAGCTGAAATAACATTCAAAGGAGTGAGGCTCGAGTTAGAAAAACTACCGGACCACCTCACATTATTTAGATTAAAGTTACCCAAAATGCATATTTGGTTATCACTTCACTTATTTAAGACTACAGAGGTAATATTGTCAGCATGCAAGCGACGGACGAATCATCCTTAGCAGCAACAATTGATGTTTTATTAGTTGAAATTTTATCAACATCAGCAGTACTAATCAGCTTCGAGACTAAGACTTTAAGGCCATTAACCTCCTTAGTCAGATATGCCATTGATGACACCAAGTTTGAAGAGTTATGTAGGCAATTATCGCAATTAAACACAATGTTTGTGTTATTAGCAAGCAGTTCACACATTTCTTTGCTATCAACCTTAGCACAAATTTTATGATACTTATTATTACAAGCATGGCAAGAGATTTCATAGCCAACACGTAAAGATATAAAGCATTTAGCACAAGTTGAATTATCCATAGCGAGAGCGAACAAAAACACGACCGTTCACTTCGAAGTGTAAGTGCTGACTGTAAGTTAGTGTAAGTGTTGACTATTTTGGTAGAATCAACCCCGACATACCAAACACACGTTCGGCATGCGAGATTTTCCGCACGATACCGAACACCTATTCACATGGCCTCTCAAGCCAACTTATCTAACCCTTCTATCCCTCTGGTCCGGCCCCGTAGAAACTGCGCGTTTCCTGGACCTCCCTCTAGATGAGTTTGAAGAAAACGACCATGGGTGAATCCATTCTTCACAGGGCGCGATAACCCGCTAGAACAACAGCAACAGCAAGTGTCACCTACAACACTTGAACGCCGGTCAACGTTTGCAAAGGAGAACCCAGCAATAGATGTTATCAAAATTCCATGAAGGGTACAATTTTCACCGAAAGACAGGATGGAGATTCATGGGTTCTGTGACGCTTCGGAAAATGCGTATGCTGCAGCACTTTACATGCGCGTCGAAAGAAAGAACAGCGTTGCGGTAGATCTTATGATCGCGAAAACGAGGGTGGCGCCGGTGAAAACTATTTCCCTGCCTCGTTTGGAATTATGCGGCACTTTTGGCAGAAATGGTAGAGCCCGTAATAGCTAACCTGGATCTTCGATCATTATAAGTTTCCTTGTGGACTGATTCCACAATCTCTCTAGCGCGGCTTCGGAAGCCACCTTTTTCTTGGTAAACCTTTGTAGCGTATCGGCTGACCAAAATTGTTGAAAGGGTTGGGCACCACAGCTGGTATCACGTCGATTCTTCCTCGAATCCAGCAAATTTAGATAGTAGCGGACTCGGTTTTTCAGACCTACCAAGAGGAAAAACGCGTGCTCTCGCACGCAACAAAACTCATGGAGGTGTCTGACATCCTCCACAGAATCTCCTCATTCCCGAGAGCTTTGAGAGTAGTATCGTATACGTTGCGATTTCTCCAAAGCACGCATCCCATTCAGAAGAGTAAATTCTCTGCACCGTCTATCTCGATTTCTTCAGAGAAAACAATGAATACGACACAGCGTGTGAGCCAAGAACAACATTTTCCCAATGAATTTTCGATTTTAAGGACTGGGCAAAGAATAAGCTCAAATAAGCGAAATCCTCCCTCTATATCCGTTATTCGATTCTAGCGGGGTACTTAGAGCAGAAGGACGCCTAAGGCATCAAAAGATTTAAACTGTGGTGAACTACATCCAATAATTCTTCCGTACAATTGTCAACTTTCACGATTGTGAGTACAATTTAATCAGTTCATGCTGCGGCTTATTCGAGCCCAGTACTGGGATCCCTCGGATCAAGGTCATGATCTAATCGATCATACACAATCGCATACACAATCTACAAGAGAAATGCCCAAAGTCAATCTATGGCAGCACTTCCAGCAGAACGTACTACCTTTTCTAGAGCGTTTACCAATACGGACGTAGATTTCGCAGGTTCCTTTGAAATAAAGATCTATAGAGGTCGAGCCTGCGCCATCACTAAGGGTTACGTCTGCCTTTTCACATGCTTCGCTACGAAAGCAATTCATTTGGAAGCTGCCAATGACTTGAGCACCCCCACTTTTCTAGCAGCCATTTCAAGGTTTATTTTACTCAGAGGGTGCCCGAAAAACATATACGCCGACAACGGAACTAACTTTATGGGAGCCTCAAGAGCTTTAAAAACTGAATTTAAAGCGTTTCTCTCGAGCTCTAAAACCGCTGTTGTATCGAAATATTCTTACCAACAGCTTTCATGGTATTTTATTCCACCTTCTGCTACACATATGGGCGGTTTATGGAAGCTGCAGTAAAGAGCTTTAACTTTTGAGGAATTTACAACACTACTTTGCAGAATAGAAGCGCGCCTCAATTCCAGACCTCTAAGTCCAGCTCCGAACGATCGTCGAGTCTGGAGCCACTCACACCAGGACATTTACTCGTTGGAACTCATCTGCTCGCGAAGCCTGAGATCGAAGTCAACGAGAATCCAGCTTCCGTCATTAAGTGATGGCAGAAGATAAATGCGCTTCGTCACTCATTCTGTCACCGGTGGAAGAGCGAGTAGAGAGAAGAAACGGACTAAGTGGAAGACAAAACATCCCGACAAGCCGGCGGACGATCAAGTTGCCATCCGAGAAGACAACTTATCTCTTACCGAATGGCGGCTTGGAAGAGTCGTCAAATAACACCCCGGTACCGACAATCGAATCCGAGTGGGGGATATCCGCACGAAGTGGTGACAAGAACAGTAGTCCAATTGGTCCGACATCCATTGGAGAATACGACTCCGTCATAGAGTTCCAAGCTCGCCACCCAACCAACACATCCTGTCAGATAGACCCGTTTTACCGCAGACCACAACAAGTCGGAAAAGCGCACTAAGGCGTCGCAATTCCTTGCCGACTTTGCTTCGCGAACCACGGCATTCGGTTGTGCCAGAAATACCGCGAGTAATCTGTGGAAGAAAGGATGCGCGAGTTAAGGAATGTTTACAATGCCACCGCTGACGTCACCACATAACACGTTCTAACATGCAGCGATTGCATTATCGATACAAACCGTATCAGGCAGCAACCGAAATGGAATTTTCCACAAACAAACAAAGTGAAACATGAAACAATAGTAAACAACCTAAATAATAGATAAGTACTAGCAAACAACCTTAACAATAGATAAGTACTAGTAAACAACTTGCTTTGGAATCTTCCACTACAAATCTACCGCCGCATCCTAGTATTATAAATAGCACTAAGTATACAAAATGTAGATTAGTTTTGAATTAATATAAATAAAGAAAGCACGTGACTGTGCAGCAAAAAAATATATATTTTATACTCTATTCTGTGCAAATAGAGGCTGAGTTCCAAAACGTCATTTGCAAAGCAACTTTACAAAGTCATGGGTTCCTAAATGCAACTGTGTAATTTTTGACGATGTAGCATGTCCCAAAATGTATCGTAAAAGTTATCGATGCGCATACGGTAAGCAAACTTCGCATCGCTAAGCTTAGTGATGCCTTGATGACATTTCAATGTAAACAATGGCAGACGTCGAAAGGTAAGACTGAAAATTTTCTATTTGTACAATTTATTTGCTAAATCGGCTATTTTATTTTACTTTTCAGAGACAAAAAGTGGACACACGAGAGGAAACAAGTTTTGTTAACTGTACGCCTCCAGTACGAAAGTGAATTTGCCGGCAAGAAAAAAAAGAAGATAGTGCTGTGGGAAAAAGTGCTGCAGGAGTTAAAAACCATTGATCCGGAGTTCCCTTTCACACGCGATGAAATTATTCGCAAATTCCTTAATATGTCAGTGACATACAAGCGCATAAAAAAAAGAAATGCAACATCTGGAGAGGCGTCGACATCGTGGGAGTATTTTGATGCCATGGACGAAGTATACGGGACACGGAGCGATGTATGTGTACCAATAAGTTTGTTAGACAGCTCGTTAGAAAACTTAGAAGCTATTTTATCTGGAAGCAGCGATACTGCTCCTACTCCTAGTTCTTCCAGAATCCCCCCCGAGCCACCTCGAAAGCGTTCGCGGTGTGAAGTTCTTGATTATCTTCGTGACGAAGGAAATTCCGATAAGGAATTATTAAAAGAGTTTTTGAAGTGCGAACAGGAAAAATTGAAAGTGGAAAAGGAGAAAGTTGAAGAAATTAAAAAACTACGGGAAATGTTGAGTTGTGCTGTAAATCAAAACAGTGCTTAGTGCAAGTTCTTTTAGAACTTTAAATAGCTTAAGGCTTTTTGATATTTACAGACAAGGTATAATGATTTGCTAAAAATCACCAATTGTCTGTTTAAGGGTCAAAAGGTCTAGGACACTTATATTTTTTTTGTTAACTATCAACAGAATTTTGAAATGTGTTCTCTTTGTAAATTTATAGTACAAAAATAATGAAATATTTTAGTGTTTCTAACGTTAAGTTAAGTACTTTATTAGAAGTCATGAAAATGCTTTAACTAACAGTACAAACAAATAAAAATGAATTAATTAATTTTTATTATAAAACGTGTATTAAATTGTCCATTATATGAAGGTACACTGGAATGTATGTACATATTTTTACATAGACTAAGCAGAAAGGAGTGTTGCAAGTTCATCTCGCTTTCTTTTTGCCTCATTTGTTCCAGCAGACGATAAATCTACAACGCTATTCATATCATGGACTGGGTCGTCTTGATCTGATTCATCAGCGTTTGAGCCCTCTTCATTTAATATAATAATGTTGTGGAGGACCAAACAGGACATTGTTATATATTTGATTACTTGCATATTTGTGACTTCTAAGTAATTCAATATACGAAATTTTTTTTTTAATATTCCGAAAGCTTGCTCTACAAAAACCCTCGTAGAGCTGTGAATATTGTTGTATGTTATCTTCTCTGATGTTAAAAAGCCGTTGTCCTTATATGGAACCATCATAAACGTTTCCAAGGGGTATGCAGCATCTCCTAATAGATGGCACTCAGGAGGAAATCTTATTAACTTGTTTACGATAGCTCTTCTTAGTGGACTGCTCTTCCAAATACTTGCATCATGACAACGGCCAGGGTAGCCTACAAAGACATCTGTAAATTTCATTTGACTATCTACGACCGCCTTTTGAAAAGAAAGGAAGCAAAACTTCGTTAGTTCATCAAACGTTTTTTTAATTACTTAAGTACATGCCTGTATAACTACTGAAAACGTTCCTTTGCGGTTATAAAAACTGATGCTGTCTTTCTTCGGCTGCATTATGCGGATGTGTGTGCCGTCTATGCAGCCTAGCACAAATGGGAAAGGATGTGAGCGGCCCTCTTCGAAGCGCTGCATAGTCCTGTTTTGACTTAGTTCGGTAGTTGGAAATCTAATAACACTACTTTTTAGTTGCGAAATCAGTTTGATTGTTTTTATAAAAGCCCTATATGCAGTACCACGACCAATGTTGAACCGGTCGCTTATTTCTCGGAAGCTGTTTTGATTTCCAAGTTTCCAGAGGGTAACATAAAGAGCTGCCCGTAGAGAAATACTTGGTCGCCCTCTTGATGTTTTCCATAACGGCCATATCATCTTGTACAATTTCTAAAACAAACTATTGTGAAATAATTCGCGATAACTATAAGTTTTCTTACCTCAAATGTCGTTAACACCATACGGAAGTGGCTATAAAAAATATCTTCAGGCATTTCTGAAATAGTTTGTAAAAATTTCCTGCATTTTGGCACTCGTCTACGCTTATTTTGATTTATTATTTTGTTTATAGCGACAGCGCGTTTGATTCTTTTCACTTTCAAATATTCTTGAACAAATTTAACCGAATTTTTAGTTGTCTCTTCTAACAAATCAAATAAGATTTTTATAGCAATCTGTTTTGCAGCGACAACCGCCATTTTCAAAGCAACCGACTTGTAAAAAGAGAATTCCGAAATGTCAAATAGTATACAATGTTTTTATTTTACAATGTTTACCCGATGCAGGGTTGCTTTGTTTTGATACGGTATTGATACCGCATCACTACAAAGTCTATTGACGTTTTGGAACTCAGCCAGAATAACTGGGGCCTCAACCGGGATGACAATACGTTTTGTCACCCAAAAGCCAAAATCATCGAAATATAGGAAAATAAAAAAAATCCACGGTCTTGAAGAAAGACAAAACCAGTTTCCGAAAAAGCGAAACACTAATTATAAAACAACGGCTCCTGAAAAAGGGGAACAATATTAACAACTTTCGAAGAAGTCCTTGTGAAAGAAGCAGAACAAACTGGATCAGTGCGGAATAAAAGCATTCCTATCCGGCAATTCTACCAAACACCAACGACGTGCCAGCAACTCCGACTCCTCCTCTCTAAGACTTCAAAGAAGCGACAACACAACAAATATGGCCGATTCAGCACAGCTAAGAGCACAAATTGATGCACTAACACAACAATTCCAACAACAAACCTTGCAAGTAATTACCCTACAACAGGAGCTTAATACTGTAAAGGAAAACCAAACCTACTTCCACAATATCACCACCATTACAGAACCGGAAGAAATCCCTCTTGCAATAACAGACGTCAAAGATATCGCAAATCTGAAACTTTATGGATGGCATCAAAACGTTCACAGGACATCCTATGTATTAGAGCGCAGTAGGCATCATCCGCACAAAAGTTATAGGAACAGCAGTCGACATACTTAGAAATCACAACACGAAATTAAACTTCTATTCGATTATAAATCGATTGGACTATACATTTGTGGACCAAACACCTTTGTATGTGTTATTAGACGAGATGAAAAAGGTTAATCAAGGAAGAAAGAATTTATCCGAATATCACAGCGAAATTAATAAAGCACTTAATCTTGCGCTTTCAAACATGGTAATGTCGCATGAACAAAACAGTGAAGCCATGAAGACATATGCTAACCAAGAAGCTGTTCGAACATTCATTATGGGACTGAATAGCAGATACACAAGTGGAACCTTATACAGCTAAACCTCAAGGGACTTAGAGCATGCGTATGCTATTGCCAGCACACTCTACCACGACAACCATAACCAACAATTTGAAACTCAACCAAGGTATGTCCAACAAACAAGAAGTCACCCAGGAGAAGAACGCTTTCCTCAACAGCCGAAACAGCAGTCCTTGGCCGGGTAAAACCTGGGTCATTCCAGTACGTAGAACCGACTTTCGTGGAAATGCACTGGTGAACCGCGGTCTTAACCAAAACCGCCCCTGCGAGAGAACCGTCCTAGTAGCGTTGGACCTGTCTAAAGCTTTTGACACAGTCAGCTACTCCACGCTACTAGCTGACGTGGAAGCATCGACTCTCCCGCAGGGACTGATACGGTGGACCGCGAACTACCTGTGTGGTCGTCAATCATCGGTATGGTTCAGAGACATAGGATTAAACGAGGGGTACCGCAGGGTGGCGTCCTGTCCCCACTCTTGTTTAATCATTATATCTCCAAAATCCCTCAACCGTCAGAGGGAATCACAATTGTCTCCTAAGCCGATGATTGCTCGATAATGGCAACCGGCAATGTAATTGACGACCTGTGTTCGAAGTTGAACGGATATCTCTCCGACCTTGCCCATTTCTTTACTACCAGAATCCTTGCGCTGTCCCCTGCTAAGTCCTCGGCAATCCTCTTTACCACCTGGACGAAGGAGGTCAGGCTGGATCTCAACATCCATATTGATGGCACCCCCATTCCGACGGTTAATCACCCGAAGATTCTGGGGGTGACTTTCGACAGCCTGCTCTCCTTCTCCGCGCACACTACCGCAATCGCCAATAGAGTACAGATCCGCAACAATGTCCTCAAGTCGCTCGCCGGCGATTGGCCAGCCGATAATAAACTATGCTGGCCCAGTGTGGTCGCGAGGAACCAGCAGGACGCAGTAGATGAAGCTGCAGACCTGCCAGAACGCCACACTCCGCACGGTAACAAGATGCTTTCTGATGTCGCCTGAGGAACATCTCCACCAAGAGGTCACTGTGCTCTGCGTTAAGGAGCACAACCTCATGCTCAGCAAGCGGGCGTTTGAGCCGATCGCGCCTACGGCGATCGTGAAAATTGAGTCCGATGGCCGACTTAAAATGGTTCGCGCGCTAATCGACCAATGCTCAACCAACACCTTCATCAACGCTGCTCTCGCCAAGGACCTCCGCTTAGAACATAGAAGCTGCTCGCTCGTTCTACGAAGTAAGCACATCATGCCTGAAAGGGTGACCACGCAGGCGGTAATCGTAGAGGGGCACATCCGAGTCAGCCCCCGGTCGAACATCGGCCCTAAGATAGAAACGCCCCTTCGATTTATGCGGCTGGCAGACCCGGACTTTTACACCGCATCCCCCATCCGGCTAACGTTGGGAATTGATGTGTCCTCTCGCCTGATGGTAAGTGGGACACCATTGGAGAATTGCTGGTGCAGGCGACCATATTTGACACAAATTAAGTTTTCACCGTAATTTAAGTACTTATTTTAAATGCATTAAAACCAAAAACTGTGTTACTAATATCAGTGCAAAGTATTTTCATCCAGGCTAACGTTGTGATAGCTGGTGCGCTCCACTTCAAATATTGCCCATGGCAAGGGGGCCGGTATGTTTAGGGCAGAGTCCTAAATTAATGTTCTACTGGGTAGTGGTCCCCTATTTGCGAACACAAAGATGCATGTCAGCACATAACTGCGGTTATCCGTTTGTCCACCGAACCAACTGTTTTGTTAAAAAGATCTTTGGCACAAAGCAGCGGGTTCGCTGACAAACAGGAGCATTCCCCTCGGCCATTCCATTTTTCGCAGCCAAGGAGAGTTTACCAGTCTTTTTGACAATCAGTCCTATTGCCAGCCAGGACGTCATACCAGCCCACGCAAACGTATAGCGAAATCAAACGTATGTTCCATATTTTTTGGGATGTAAATCAAAAGAGAAAATTTGACACATTTAATAAATTGATATATTGAACATTACATTTTCATTTTCTTTGCACGACTGACCCCTAGACCATCTCCATCTGCGTCTGGCGTAAGCCCCAGCGAGCCTTTCAGATTGGTTAGAAGGCGCAGGCCAAGAATGGGCAAACCACCACCTCTGCCCTCTCCGGAGAAGCCAGGAGATCCGAAGGAAGCCGAAGGAGATCTGGGTTTACTGGGTCGGCCGTCAAGTGGTATCTAAGATACCTGAAGCAGGAAAAGCCACATGCCAAATAGCACACGGAACTGCTGGACTGAGGATGAGGTTAGAAACCGAACCCGCACCCGCAGAAGAGCGGAGTAGCGGGAAGCGAAGATCCCCGCACAGACCCGCACCCGCTGCAGAGCGGAGTAGCGGGAAAAATCAGGACTGGAGGATGGGATAGAACAGCCCACCAGGTACTCAAATGCCCCGAAAACTATCCGGCGGTCGCGCTGAGTTCAGGGGACCTAACTGATCAGCAGGACCCGATAATGGCCAGGGCTTCAAAGGATGGACCCACCCGCTAGCTCTTTGGGAAGTGTACTTTCGTCCAGGGTTGCTCCTGGTCGATTGTAAGAATGAAAGCATCGGAACATGGCATGCGGAGGTAACGCCCAAGCGCGAAGCCTGGAAAGGCCCGAAGCTGTGCACAAGGAGGGGGAAGAGATACCTCCAACGCAGTGCGGACAAGCCCATCGAGCACGACATCGAGTTGCTAAATGCCTAAAAAGAGGGAATACATACCTCGGTCTGGCGTGTAATTAGTAGCAGCGTAGAAGACACCGGTATACGCATTCCCAAGACAGCCGGTTCTCCGTACCGGAATGGCCCGGGTTTTACCCGGCCAAGGGCTGTTGTTTCGGCGATCTAACCCTGTTTAGATCGGCGCATACCATTCGTCATTTATCATCTCTGGAGCAATGCCTTGCAGCAGGGTTGCTCAACACTCTTATGCTCAGGGCTGGAATTGAATCGAACCATGGTCCAGAATCATATTTTTGCTGCGTATGCCAGAGAAGGCTCCATCCAAACTCCACCTCGGTATGGTAAAATACGTGCGATGTGGCCACGTATGGCTTGCGCTCTCAAGCGCCAACAGCCTCTACGGCTCAAAATGTCGCGCCAATTGCGCTGGTGCCACCCAGCACCTAGAGGGCCTCCACGGCTCCAAGGAGCAAGTAGCAACACGCACACTCCCCATCTCTCCCAACCCATCCAACCCCATCCTGCTCCCACCCAAGTGTTAGGGCTACCCAGCAGCTCTTGGTGCCCTACACTGTCTGTTCCGTGTGTAGGCCAGAATACGTCGGAATGTGGCATCAGTTAGGTGCAGTCTGCGCCAAGGCTGGTGTCACTTTCGAACGGCGCTACCCCCAATCTCCACCAGGCAGCAACCTGCTCAGCGGCAAGCGCAACTGAGGCAAGGTGGACAACCACAGCAGTCCCTTACACCCCCCATCGCTCTCGATTGACAGACCTGCTGACTTTGTATCCGCGGACCATCGGACCTATATCAACTTTGAAAAGGCTGACTGGGTCAGGTTCGCGGAGTTCACCGAAAATGCCTTCAGGTCTCTTCCCACACCCACTGACGTTCGAAAAGGCGAACATAAGTTCCGCAAGGTGGTTGCGTCAGCTGCGGCCCGCTTCATTCCGGCAGGGAGGATCCCCGAGATCCGTCCCAACTTCCCGGCTGAAGCGGCCGCTCTAGCGAACGAACGCGACCACCTTCGCCGCTCCGATCCCCGTAATCCGAACATCCAGGATTTAAATGTGGAGATTCGGAGGCTGGTGGACCAATACAAGCGGAACAAGTGGGAAGAGCACTTGAAGTCCTGTAACCTAGTCACGGGTGTTGGTAAGCTCTGGTCTACCGTGAAGTCCTTATTCAAACCGACGCAGCACGACGGCCGAGTGGAAATTTAAATCGGGGATCGTGCCTCGTCGGACCCGAAGAGATGCGCGAGCTATTTTAGCCGACAGTTTATACTGCACCCTTCGGGGGGTAGGACCAAGCGGAAGGTGACCAGGAGGCTGCGCAAACTACTACTCCTCCCGTATTATGCATACCACCTTGGGTCAGCTAAGCATCAACATGGCTTCCGGAAAGTGCAGAGCACAACAACAGCACTTAATGCCATAAACACACAGGTGAACCGTGGTCTTAACCAAAACCGCCCCTGCGAGAGAACCGTCCCAGTAGCGTTGGACCTGTCGAAAGCTTTCGACACAGTCAGCCACTCCACGCTACTAGCTGACGTGGAAGCGTCAACTCTCACGCAGGGACTGAAACGGTGGACCGCGAATTACCTGTGTGGTCGTCAATCATCAGTATGGTTTAGAGATAGAACATCGAAACCAAGGAGGATTAAACAAGGGGTACCGCAGGGTGGCCTCCTGTCCCCATTATTGTTTAATCACTATATCTCCAAGCTCCCTCAACCGCCAGAGGGAGTCACGATTGTCTCCTATGCTGATGATTGCTTGATAATGGCAACCGGCAATGTAATTGATGATCTGTGTTTGAAAGTGAACGGATATCTCTCTGATCTTGCCCATTTCTTTACCAGCAGGAACCTGGCGCTGTCCCCTGCTAAGTCCTCGGCGACCCTTTTTACCACCTGGACGAAGGAGGTCAGGCTGGACCTTAACATCCATATCGATGGCACCCCCATTCCGACGGTTAACCACCCGAAGATTCTGGAGGTGAGTTTCGACAGCCTGCTCTCCTTCTCCGCGCACACTACTGCAATCGCTAATAGAGTACAGAGCCGCAACAATGTCCTCAAGTCGCTCGCCGGCAGCTCTTGGGGCAAGGACAAAGAAACGTTGTTGGCAACATACAAGGCGATTGGCCGGCCGGTAATAAATTATGCTGCGCCAGTCTGGTCGCCGGGAACCAGCAGGACACAGTGGATGAAGCTGCAGACCTGCCAGAACGCAGCACTCCGCACGGTGACGGGATGTCTTCTGATGTCGCCTGAGGAGCATCTCCACCAAGAGGTCAATGTTCTCCGAGTTAAGGAGCACAACCTCATGCTCAGCAAGCAGTTCCTTGCCGGATGTCACCGCTCGGGGCATCCAAATAGGCACCTGCTTGCAGTGGAGCTGCCCCCCAGGCACATTAGAAGACATCTTCTTGAACTAAAGGACGAGATCCAGCCACTCATAACGCAACCGCTGGATCCGGAGGCGTACCGGCGGGTCCTAAGCAACATCCACAGAGACACAGTCACTACCACCATTGACTCTCGCCAGGCAAATGCAGTTATCGGAGCCCAACTACCACCTGTAGCAGATGAGGAGTCCCTGCTGCCCCGCGTCACTCTGGCACAATTACGATGTGGATACTGTAGTAGGCTCAACTCCTACTTATCCAGAATCAACCCCGACATACCCAACACCTGTCCGGCATGTGGAGATTCTCCGCACGACACCAACCACCTATTCACATGCCCTCTCAAACCCACTCATCTAACCCCCCTCTCCCTCTGGTCCAACCCTATCGAAACTGCACGTTTCCTGGGCCTCTCCCTAGATGAGTTCGACGACAACGACCGTGGGTGAATCCGCTCTTTACGGGGCGCGACTAGCCGCTACAACAACAACAACAACTCCCGCCAGGCAAATGCAGTCATCGGAGCCTAACCACCACCTGTAGCAGATGAGGAGTCCCTGCTGCCCCGCGAGTACCGCGTCACTCTGGCACAACTACGATCTGGATACTGTAGCAGGCTCAACTCCTACTTATCCAGAATCAACCCCGACATACCCAACACATGTCCGGCATGTGGAGATTCTCCGCACGACACCAACCACCTATTCACATGCCCTCTCAAACCCACTCATCTAACCCCCCTCTCCCTCTGGGCCAACCCTGTCGAAACTGCACGTTTCCTGGGCCTCCCCCTAGATGAGTTCGACGACAACGACCATGGATGAATCCGCTCTTTACGGGGCGCGACTAGCCGCTACAACAACAACAACAACCCCCATCGCGTCGACTCATCCTGGGCGGATTAAGCTCCTGCAGAACAACTGCAACGGACTCCAGAGCAAGATCGAGGAGATAACCGTCTTTATGAGAAAACATGGTTTGTTGATAGCTGCGATCCAAGAGACGAAACTGCGCAGCAATTCAACCCAGTTGAATTGCAACGGATACAATGTGCATCGTAAGGATCGCGAGCGTGATAATGGTATTATCGAAGAAGACATTGGCCGCAGGGATACTATCCTTGAATGTCAGGACGTCGCTATTCGGTCAGGCCATGTCGAGCTCGAAATATTTACCCGCTGCCCGACAGGATATCACCCTGACATAGGTGCGCTCCTCAGAGGTGAAACCCGATTGGTAGTTGGTGACTTCAACGCGCACCACGATCTCTGGCATTCAAGCCTACCAGCTGATCGTAGGGGAAATGATTTGGCAGAGCAGATAGACGATTAGACATTCTGCACGATGAATGATGATGTCCCCACCAGAATTATGGGTAGTTGTAGCAGCTCGCCTGACCTAACTATAGCTAGTGCAGGTCTAACAGGACAGAGATGTCGACTTTGTCTCCGCGGATCGAAAGACTTTTCTCAACTTTAAAAAAGCTGATTGGTCCGGATTCGCGGAATTCACTAAGAGTACCTTCGGTGCCCTACCCACACCAACAGATGTTCGCGCTGGCGAACGACAGTTTCGCAGGGTGGACACGACCGCTACGGCCCGCTTCGTTCCCGCTGGGAGAATAGCGGACATTCGTCCGAATTTCCCAGCGGAAGCGGTAACGCTAGCCAACGAACGTGACCACCTTCTCCTGTCCGATCCCCAAAATACCCGCAGTAGGGATTTAAACGCGGAGATTATGGTAGACGAACATAAGCGGAACAAGTGGAAGGAGCACCTGAAGTCCTGCAACTTAGCGGCAGGTCTGGGCAAGCTTTGGACCACCGTGAGGTCCTTGTCCAATCCGGCGAAGCGTGATGATCGAGTGGAGATTTCATTCGGTGACCGCGTTTCGTCGGACCCGAAGAGATGCGCGAGCTATTTCATCCAACAGTTTATACTGCATCCTTCGGTGGATAGGACTAAACGGAAGATGTCCAGAAGGCTACGCAAATTACCAAAAGCTAGCGTACCTCTTGCCTTCACTTGTGGCGAGGTTGCGGAAGCCATCGGGAAGGCGAAAGCCTCCAAGGCCATTGGTCTGACGGACTAAGCATGTTGATGCTAAAAAACTTTGGGCCCCAAGAGTAGCATACCTTACGAGACTGTTCAACTTGTCTATGACTACCCTCATCATTCCAGAGACCTGGAAGACTGGGAGGGTACTACCACTGTTGAAACCAGGGAAACCGGCCGAAAAGGGAGAAGCTTATCGACCGATTTCCCTTCTTTCACCAGTGGTTAAGACACTCGACGGTATGCTTCTTCCCTATTTTAGACACCATCTGAGCCCGGCTAAGCATCAACACGGCTTCCGGAAGGTGCACAGCACAACAGCACTAAACGTCATAAACAAGATGGTGATGCGGGGCCTCAATCGTAACCGTCCCTGTGAGAGAACTGTCTTAGTGGCGTTGGACCTATCAAAGGCCTTTGATACGGTCAACCATTCAACGCTACTGGAAGACATTGAAACATCCACCCTCCCGCAGGTTCTGAAGCGGTGGACTGCGAGCTACCTGAGTGGTCGACAGGCGTCGGTGTATTTTAGAGACTCAACATCTAAACCGAGAAGAATCAAACAAGGGGTACCCCAGGGTGGCGTCCTTTTCTCGGTTCTGTTTAATCACTATATCTCGAACTTCCCTCAGCAGCCCGAGGGGGTTTAAATAGTCTCATATGCCGACGACTGTACGATCATGGCATCCGGCAATGCAATTGATGACATGTGCTCAAAAGTGAATGGTTACCTCTCAGAACCTGCTCTTTTCTTTACTGGTCGGAACTTATTTCTATCTCTGCTAAATCCTCGGCGACCTTGAGGTCCTGACCTCGGCGACGAAAGAGGTCAGGACAGAATTAAATATACATGTGGACAGTACACCCGTACCGACAGTAAACCACCCAAAAATTTTGGGTGTTACTTTTGACAGCATGGCCTCTTTCTCTGCGCACACAACTGCAGTCGTCAATAAAGTACAGAGCCGCAACAAAGCCCTCAAGTCGCTAGCCGGCAGCACTTGGGGCAAAGACAAAGAAACGTTGTTGGCAAGATACAAGGCGATTGACCGGTCGGTTTTAAACTACGCCGCTCCTATTTCGTCGCCCGGGACAAGCAGCACCCAGTGGATGAGACTACAGGCTACCCAGAACGCAACACTCCGGACGGCAACGGGATGCCTTCTGATGTCTCCAGTAGAACATCTACACCATGAGGCTTCAATGCTCCCAGTTAGGGAGCACAACTTGATGCTCGCCAGGTAGTTCCTCGTTGGTTGCTATCGTAGTGGCCACCCTAACGAGTACCTGCTTGTTGAGGATCATGTCAGGGGGCATCTCCTAGATATGACCGCCGAGATCCAGTCGCACACCACCAACGGCTTGCACCCTGCAGCCTACCGGGTAGTCCTGAACGACATTCACCGAGAGACAATAACCACCTTCACCGACTCTCGCCCTGTGAATGCCGTCCTAGGGATCAAACCACCACCCATATCAGAGGAGGAGCTCCAGCTGCCTCGTGAATCCCGCGTTACTCTGGCCCAACTACGTTCTAGATATTGTAGCAGGTTAAACTCCTACTTATCCAGAATTAACGCAGACATACTCAATGTGTGTCCGGCATGTGATAACTGCCCGCACGATACCGCTCACCTTTTCACATGCCCCTTAAAACAGACTCATCTAAAAAAGGGGGTTAGATCTTTGGTCCTACGCTGTCGAAACTGCGCATTTCTTGGGCCTTCCCCTAGATGATTTTGTGGATAACGACCATGGTTGAACCGATCTTGCATGGTCTGGGTAACCGCTACAACAACAACATCACCGGTACACGTTTAGTCGTTTGCGTAGATGAGGAGGGCGACAAACAAATGAGGACGGATGGTTAGCGGCTGAACTATAGGTTCAGCTTCGTCACGATCAGGCCCTGGTGACCAAACGTCTAAGCAGTTGCAGGATGAGAAGAGCTTCACCTTAAAAACACAATCGACCATCCCTCTACCCATCTCGACATCTCGACATGAGCAAACTCGAGCTTGACAGAAGAAGCGAGAGCGAGTTACGGCTGTCCGAGGTAGACGCGCCACAGCACCAATGATCCCTTGATAGTAGCCAAGGTCAACCTCCACCACGCTAGAGCGAGTTCGGCCGTTATAGTGAGGAGGCTAGCCTCGGAAGATCTGGGTATAATACTGGAACAGGAGCCGTGGGTCTACAAAGGTCAGGTAACATTCCCACGACAGTCGGTTCTACGTACCGGAATGACCCGGGTTTCACCCGGCCAAGGACTGTTGTTTCGGCGATCTAACCCTGTTTAGATCGGCCTACCCCATAAGTTGTCTGTCTCTCCTGGAGCAACTCCTTGCAGCAGGGTTGCTTCACCTCCTTCTGATCAGGGCTGGCATCGAGCCTAACCCTGGTCCAGAAACCTATTTCTGCTGCGTTTGCCAAAAAAAGCTCCAGAACCTCTACGGTTCGCAGGAGCACACAACAACATGGACGCATTGAGGAGATAACCGACTTTATGAGTCGGCATAATCTGTCAATAGCTGCGATCCAAGAAACGAAACTGCACAGCAACTCAACGCTACAATGTGCATCGTAAGGATCGCGAGCGAGGTAATGGTGGTGGCTTAGCATTCATCACCCATCACACAGTGCAGTATCGTCTTATTGAAGAAGACATCGACCGCAGGGACACTACCTTAGAATGTCAAGGAATAGCTGTCCGGTCAGGCGATGTCGAGCTCGAAATATTTAATATTTATATACCCCCTGTCACCTGCTGCCCGGCAGGATATCACCCTGACATAGGTGCGCTCCTCAGAGGTGAAAACCGTTTGGTAGTTGGTGACTTTAACGCGCACCACGATCTCTGGCATTCAAGCCTACCAGCTGATCGTAGGGGAAATGATTTGGTAGAGCAGATAGACGAATCGACATTCTGCACGATGAATGATGATGCCCCCACCAGGATTATGGGTAGTTGCAGCAGCTCGCTCGACCTAACAATAGCAGGTCTGATAAATAGCATAACGTGGCGACCTATGCTGTCGCTTGCATCAGACCACCTACCCATAATCATCCCGATTGACAGACCTGTTGACTTTGTCTCCGCGGAACACCGGACCTATATCAACTGTAAAAAGGCTGACTGGGTGAGGTTCGCGGAGTTCACCGAAAATGCCTGCAGGTCTCTTCCCACACCCACTGACGTTCGAAAAGGCGAACAAAAGTTCCGCAAAGTGGTTGCGTCTGCTGCTGCCCGCTTCATTCCGGCAGGGAGGATCCCCGAGATCCGTCCCAACTTCCCGGCTGAAGCGGCCGCTCTAGCGAACGAACGCGACCACCTTCGCCGCTCCGATCCCCGAAATCCGAACATCCAGGATTTAAATGTGGAGATTCGGAGGCTGGTGGACCAAAACAAGCGGAACAAGTGGGAAGAGCATTTGAAGTCCTGTAACCTGGTCACGGGTGTTGGTAAGCTCTGGTCCACCGTGAAGGCCTTATCCAACCCGACGAAGCACGACAACCGAGTGGAAATTTCATTCGGGGATCGTGCCTCGTCGGACCCGAAGAGATGCGCGAGCTATTTTAGCCGACAGTTTATACTGCATCCTTCGGGGGATAGGACCAAGCGGAAGGTGACCAGGAGGCTGCGCAAACTACCGAACAACAGCGCGCCTTTTTTACATTCCCACGACAGTCGGTTCTACGTACCGGAATGACCCGGTTTTCACCCGGCCAAGGACTGTTGTTTCGGCGATCTAACCCTGTTTAGATCGGCCTACCCCACAAGGTGTCTGTCTCTCCTGGCGCAACTCCACTTCGGTAAGGTGTAATTCGTGCGACGGATGGAGCCATCTTAAGGTCTGCTCAGGCCTTAAGACCCATAAGGAGTGGTCCACAAATTATGTGGCCCCATGTTGTTCGCACCCTAAGGCGCCCATAGCCTCTACGGCTCCCCTAGTTGCACCTAGTGCACCGGCGCCTAGCACCGGCAGAACCTCTACGGTTCGCAGGAGCACACAACACCATGGACGCTCCCCTCCCCCCCCACAAACCTAGCTCCGCCCCCCCGTGTGGGGAGTGCCCAGCAGCTCCTGGTACCCCACACAGTCTGTTCCTGTTGAGTTGCAACGGCTACAACGTGCATCGTAAGGATCGCGAGCGAGGTAATGGTGGTGGCTTAGCATTCATCACCCATCACACAGTGCAGTATCGTCTTATTGAAGAAGACATCGACCGCAGGGACACTACCTTAGAATGTCAAGGAATAGCTGTCCGGTCAGGCGATGTCGAGCTCGAAATATTTAATATTTATATACCCCCTGTCACCTGCTGCCCGGCAGGATATCACCCTGACATAGGTGCGCTCCTCAGAGGTGAAAACCGATTGGTAGTTGGTGACTTTAACGCGCACCACGATCTCTGGCATTCAAGCCTACCAGCTGATCGTAGGGGAAATGATTTGGCAGAGCAGATAGACGATTCGACATTCTGCACGATGAATGATGATGCCCCCACCAGGATTATGGGTAGTTGCAGCAGCTCGCCTGACCTAACGATAGCTAGCGCAGGTCTGATAAATAGCATAACGTGGCGACCTATGCTATCGCTTGCATCAGACCACCTACCTATAGTCATCTCGATTGACAGACCTGCTGACTTTGTCTCCGCGGACCATCGGACCTATATCAACTTCAAAAAGGCTGACTGGGTCAGGTTCGCGGAGTTCACCGAAAATGCCTTCAGGTCTCTTCCCACACCCACTGACGTTCGTAAAGGCGAACATAAGTTCCGCAAGGTGGTCGCGTCAGCTGCGGCCCGCTTCATTCCGGCAGGGAGGATCCCAGAGATCCGTCCCAACTTCCCGGCTGAAGCGGCCGCTCTAGCGAACGAACGCGACAACCTTCGCCGCTCCGATCCCCGTAATCCGAACATTCAGGATTTAAACGTGGAGATTCGGAGGCTGGTGGACCAATACAAGCGGAACAAGTGGGAGGAGCACTTGAAGTCCTGTAACCTGGTCACGGGTGTTGGTAAGCTCTGGTCTACCGTGAAGTCCTTATCCAACCAGACGAAGCACGACGACCGAGTGGAAATTTCATTTGGGGATCGTGCCTCGTCGGACCCGAATAGATGCGCGAGCTATTTTAGCCGACAATTCATATTGCATCCTTCGGGGGATATGGCCAAGTGGAAAGTGACAAGAAGGCAGCGCAAACTGCCAAACAATAGCGCGCCTCTTGCCTTCACTTGTGGCGAGGTAAAGGAGGTCATCGGGAAGGCGAAAGCCTCCAAGGCCATTGGCCCTGACGGGCTAAGCGTGTTGATGTTGAAAAATTTAGGCCCCGCGGGAGTTGAGTTCCTCACTGGGATCCTCAATTTGTCCATGGCCACCCTCATCATTCCAGACATCTGGAAGGTTGGGAGGGTGGTCCCACTACTGAAACCAGGGAAACCGGCCGACAAGGGTGATTCCTATCGGCCGATTTCCCTGCTTTCACCTGTGGTAAAGACACTTGAGGCCCTACTCCCCCCGTACTATACATACCACCTTGGGTCAGCTAAGCATCAACATGGCTTCCGGAAAGTGCACAGGACAACAACAGCACTAAATGCCATAAACACGCAGGTGAACCGTGGTCTTAACCAAAACCGCCCCTGCGAGAGAACCGTCCTAGTAGCGTTGGACCTGTCGAAAGCTTTCGACACAGTTAGCCACTCCACGCTACTAGCTGACGTGGAATCATCAACTCTCCCGCAGGGACTGAAACGGTGGACCGCGAATTACCTGTGTGGTCGTCAATCATCGGTATGGTTTAGATATACAACATCGAAACCAAGGAGGATTAAACAAGGGGTACCGCAGGGTGGCGTCCTGTCCCCATTACTGTTTAATCACTACATCTCCAAGCTCCCTCAACCGCCAGAGGGAGTCACGATTGTCTCCTATGCTGATGATTGCTCGATAATGGCAACCGTCAATGCAATTGATGATCTGTGTTTGAAAGTGAACGGATATCTCTCGGATCTTGCCCACTTTTTCACTAGCAGAAACCTGGCGCTGTCCCCTGCCAAGTCCTCGGCGACCCTTTTTACCACCTGGACGAAGGAGGTCAGGCTGGATCTTAACATCCACATCGATGGCACCCCCATTCCGACGGTTAACCACCCGAAGATTCTGGGGGTGACTTTCGACAGCCTGCTCTCCTTCTCTGCGCACACTACCGCAGTCGCCAATAGAGTACAGAGCCGCAACAATGTCCTCAAGTCGCTCGCCGGCAGCTCTTGGGGCAAAGACAAAGAAACGTTGTTGGCAACATACAAGGCGATTGGCCGGCCGGTAATAAATTATGCTGCGCCAGTTTGGTCGCCGGGTACCAGCAGGACACAACGGATGAAGCTGCAGACCTGCCAGAACGCCGCACTCCGCATGGTGACGGGATGTCTTCTGATGTCGCCTGAGAAGCATCTCCACCAAGAGGCAATGTGCTCCGAGTTAAGGAGCACAACCTCATGCTCAGCAAGCAGTTCCTTGCTGGATGTCACCGCTCGGGGCATCCAAATAGGCACCTGCTTGCAGTGGAGCTGCCCCCCAGGCACATTAGAAGACATCTTCTTGAACTAAAGGACGAGATCCAGCCACTCATCACACAACCGCTGGATCCGGAGGCATACCGGCGGGTCCTAAGCAACATCCACAGAGACACAGTCACTAACATCATTGACTCCCGGCAGGCAAATGCGGTCATCGGAGCCCAACCTCCACCTGTAGCAGATGAGGAGTCCCTGCTGCCCCGCGAGTCCCGCGTCACTCTGGCACAACTACGATCTGGATACTGTAGCAGGCTCAACTCCTACTTATCCAGAATCAACCCTGACATACCCAACACATGTCCGGCATGTGGAGATTCTCCGCACGACACCAACCACCTATTCACATGCCCTCTCAAACCCACTCTCCCTCTGGTCCAACCCTGTCGAAACTTCACGTTTCCTGGGCCTCCCCCTAGATGAGTTCGACGACAACGACCATGGGTGAATCCGCTCTTTGCGGGGCGCGACTAGCCGCTACAACAACAACAACAAGCGCGCCTTTTGCCTTCACTTGTGGCGAGGTAAAGGTCATCGGGAAGGCGAAAGCCTCCAAGACCATTGGCCCTGACGGGCTAAGCGTGTTGATGTTGAAAAATTTAGGCCCCGCGGGAGTTGAGTTCCTCAATTTGTCCATGGCCACCCTCATCATTCCAGACATCTGGAAGGTTGGGAGGGTGGTCCCACATCTGAAACCAGGGAAACCGGCCGACAAGGGTGATTCCTATCGGCCGATTTCCCTGCTTTCACCTGTGGTAAAGACACTTGAGGCCCTACTCCTCCCGTACTATACATACCACCTTGGGTCAGCTAAGCATCAACATGGCTTCCGGAAAGTGCACAGCACAACAACAACACTTAATGCCATAAACACACAGGTGAACCGTGGTTTTAACCAAAACCGCCCCTGCGAGAGAACCGTCCTAGTAGTGTTGGACCTGTCTAAAGCTTTCGACACAGTCAGCCACTCCACGCTACTAGCTGACGTGGAAGCATCAACTCTCCCGCAGGAACTGAAACGGTGGACCACGAATTACCTGTGTGGTCGTCAATCATCAGTATGGTTTAGAGATACAACATCGAAATCAAGGAGGATTAAACAAGGGGTACCGCAGGGTTGCGTCCTCTCCCCATTATTGTTTAATCACTATATCTCCAAGCTCCCTCAACCGCCAGAGGGAGTCACGATTGTCTACTATGCTGATGATTGCTCGATAATGGCAACCGGCAATGTAATTGATGATCTGTGTTTGAAGGTGAACGGGTATCTCTCTGATCTTGCCCATTTTTTCACTAGCAGAAACCTGGCGCTGTCCCCTGCTAAGTCCTCGGCGACCCTTTTTACCACCTGGACGAAGGAGGTCAGGCTGGATCTTAACATCCATATCGATGGCACCCCCATTCCGACGGTTAACCACCCGAAGATTCTGGGGGTGACTTTCTACAGCCTGCTCTCCTTCTCCGCGCACACTACCGCAATCGCCAATAGAGTACAGAGCCGCAACAATGTCCTCAAGTCGCTCGCCGGCAGCTCTTGGGGCAAAGACAAAGAAACGTTGCTGGCAACATACAAGGCGATTGGCCGGCCGGTAATAAATTATGCTGCGCCAGTTTGGTCGCCGGGAACCAGCAGGACACAGTGGATGAAGCTGCAGACCGGCCAGAATGCCGCACTCCGCACGGTGACGGGATGCCTTCTGATGTCGCCTGAGGAGCATCTCCACCAAGAGGTCAATGTTCTCCGAGTTAAGGAGCACAACCTCATGCTCAGCAAGCAGTTCCTTGCCGGATGTCACCGCTCGGGGCATCCAAATAGGCACCTGCTTGCAGTGGAGCTGCCCCCCAGGCACATTAGAAGACATCTTCTAGAACTAAAGGACGAGATCCAGCCACTCATCACACAACCGCTGAATCCGGAGGCGTACCGGCGGGTCCTAAGCAACATCCACAGAGACACAGTCACTAACATCATTGACTCCCGCCAGGCAAATGCAGTCATCGGAGCCCAACCACCACCTTTAGCAGATGAGGAGTCCCTGCTGCCCCGCGAGTCCCGCGTCACTCTGGCACAACTACGATCTGGATACTGTAGCAAGCTCAACTCCTACTTATCCAGAATCAACCCAGACATAAAATGTTGATGCAACAGCATCCAAAGCAATCATGGTGTGCAGACATCTAGCGGGAAAATCCTGATGGTGCAGCCCGAGTATACTTAGATGGATGTACACCATGGCAGTCAGACCGATAGTGACAAATGGTGCAGTACGATGGGTCTCAAGACATCGCTGTCAACACTGAGGAAATCGCTTACCACGGTCCAACGGCTGACATACGTATATATAACGGGACCAATATGTACATGTCCAACAGGGACATTGGAGGTGATTGTGGACCTGACGTCATTACACATAACCGTAGAACAGGCAGCCGATAGAACCCTACTTAACATAGCTAGGGAAGGTCATAGAAAAGGTAAAATAATATCGCCCAAAAACATGGAGAAGCTGAGCACCCAGCTCCCACTGGCTCAGGTCCACAGAGATGAGATAATTAAGGTAACTAAATTTGAGAAAAGATTTAAAATTGAACTAGGGAACAAAGCTTCAAGGAGTACGTCCACGCAGGAGGGACATCTCCGAGCTAGCACCCGGCGTTGGTACACGGATGGATCAAAGACTCCGGAGGGTATAGGGGCCAATAGGTACGATGCCAAGCATCTTCCAAACGGAGGTGTACGCCATCCTCTTGTGTGCAAAGGTTAACCTAAATAGGAACTATCGCAATGAGGGGATTGACAGTGAGGAGGGCAATCGATTCGCTAGAGATGCGGTGGAAAAAACACCCACAGGACTCGAGCCCTTCCAGGAGATAGGTCGGCAGGCATTACATAAGTGAGGTGCTCAGGATAGAGGACAATACTTTAAGGGAAAGACACTGGCACCAGATAACAGGGTTACGCCAGGCTAAATGTCTATTGGGAGGGTATAATTGTAAATGATCTAAACAGTTTATCGACCTCTCAAAAAACAACATGGGATACATACTGGTTTTCTTACAGGTCATTGCAGACTGCGAAAGCAACTGCACATGCTCGGAATATGGTCGAACGAGTAGTGTCGCTTCTGTGACTCGGTCGCAGAGACCCCGATGAACCTGCTCCTCGAATGTGAACCCGTCTCGAGAAATGGCAGAGTTATCTGGGCTCATACATTCCCGATCAGGAAATTGTACGCTCGCTAAAACCAACCATCATCTTATACTTCCTAAGAGCGTTGGGGTTAGACGAGGTAAAGTAAAGAACGGAAAGCACAATGGGTCTCAAGGTCGAAGTGCAAACCTCAACACCAATATCTATCTATCTACATGGTCCACAACCCCAGTCAACATTGCATCAAATGTGACGGAAATCAAAACTACTTTGATAATCGTTCAAAGAGCCACCTAATTCATGCATGGCACACACATACAATTTGATCCGCGTAATGTTGCTATAAGGTCCGTACACGTGGTGTTATACACAACAAGGACATCATTTTGACTTAGCGTTCCCCAAGCGAATTCAATCAGCTGCTTGATCACCTTCACCTTATATGAAATCGCCTTGCGTACTCCACGGTAAAAAAGCATATTCCGATACCAAGAATGATAGAATACAAGATTGCGCTGGTTTGTCTAAAAATCACAGTAACTTGGATGTGGCATCGCACCAGATTTACCGGTGCAGAGAAATATGTACATACTTGTTTGCATATTATAAAAAAATAAACATAGATTAATTACTCTTATTTGGCATCAACGAATTTTTTGGTTCACATACACTTAACACAATGCACAATTAGTAGTTAATAGTTTTATTGCTTTATTTTAATCTAATTAATAGCAACTTATTAAATAAAATCACTGTGAAAATTACTCTTCGTCATTTAATAAAACATGCAAATTAAATGAGAGTTCAGCTGTCAAGCTGTGCAATATGAACGAAGGATAAGAAACAAAAGGGAATAAGCAAAAACCCAGAAGCAAAATTTCTGAACACTAATTTATTAATAAAATACAAGTTTTATTAATATACAAATATTCATTTATACAAGTTAAGTATTATTTCTTAGAAAACAGTAACAGTGCGCGAGCCCCATGTTCTCCCGTAAAGCAGAAAGGAGAATCCTGCTGACTAAAGGTTAAGATCTTGAACGTGTTCGTGGGCCGAAGTCCGCAGTCCCTCGGGCGAACAACGCCACCTGCAATATTAATTTGTACAAGTTATGTTAGCCAAATGTCATTATTATTAAGCAATACTTTTTGTTGGCTGGGTTTAACTTATATTTCAAACGAAAATTTTTATAAAAATGGCAAACGATGTCAAATGGGATTTCGCGAGTGATAACTCAGCGAAAGACGCATGACCAGGGAGCCCGGTTTGCGGAGGAGCATTCATTAATCCCAAGAGTCGTGCCTTGCCCCATGCATGAAAAGATATGCATAAAGTCAAGGGCGAAAAGTTTGGGTACCTCATGTGCCGCAAGGGCAAATTAAAACATTCAAAAATGCCGTTTTTATACCATTAATCATCATATTGTTCCATATCTGTCAAAAAACTTTACAATTTCTATCAAAAAACTGCAATTTTATCCCATTTTCAAGTGGGTCCCTAGAGATCAGTGAAACACAGAATAATGAATGTAAAGTGTCGAGCTTAGAATTGTAGCAGTTGTAGCGTAAATAAAACGCCCAAGTGCAGTAATCACCTTCCTTTTCTTCTCGCTATTACTGTGGCAGGGACCGCTGTGCTGCGGTTTTCTCTCATTCGTGCATACAACCACAATTTTAGTAAACAAAATCTGTTGTGACATAGAAATTCTGTCAAAATTTCTAAGAGGGTTAGCTTTATCACAATCGGCGCCACCGTCTGTATTCTTTTCCCGTGTCCAGATATGAAATTCAAATGGATTTCAATGAAAAAATATACAAAAATCCAGTAGAAAGTTGGAAGTTTCTGTTGCAGGTGACTTTTGTTCGGCGCGTATTTAAAAAAAATATCACCAGAATACATTCATTCATTCAAGAGTTAATTGCAGGCACTCCAACCGATGATGCAGCAATACCTTCGCACACATACACAGATTCTGAGCCTCTTACTAATATACATACATATGTACATACATACTATATGTAACAAACAAACTTTATAAAATTGTTGTACGTTTATATATGAACATATTTAGCCACTTTTTCCAATTTTCGCCACTGAATCACTGCAAAGCAAAGTAGGGAAATTGAGAGAGCGAAAATGACAGCTGAACTTGCAAGTTTTACTGGATAAATTTCCACTAGCAAGAATTCTCCAGTAAGATAAACAGCTGATTGAAAGTATTTATGGATGGTTAAAGGTGGTGTTTCAGTATTTTTAATAGCTTAGATTTCAAAAAATGTTACAACGATTTCAAAAATCGTCGGATAATTAATTAAGAGATCTTTCACCCAATGTATATATTTGTATATATTATATACATATATGTATTTCGAGAAAATCAAAAAACAAAAAACGATGCCCATGTTTTCAGAAAATCTATTTTTTTTCTTTGAAAAATACGTAATTAACTATATGTAAAAATTTATTTGTGAAATAGTCCATAAAAATACCTTTCATTTGATATATAATTCTATATAGTTATATTAAATATTATATTAAATATTATAAGATGTTTTTATTTATTTGTGTTGCTGTGGAAAGGAGAATTGGTCATATTGAGGGTTATGATCCTGAGCGACCGAAAGCTTTTTGAGTTGAATTGGCCAGGGTTATTTTTTGAAGCGCGGCCGAAGGCCGCCTTCGCAGAGGTATTGCACGCAAAAATACTGTGATCAGCGTAGCCGGTGTGGAACCGGCCAGGGTTATTTTTTTGAATCGCGGCCGATTGCCGTCTACGCAGAAAGGTGTTACACGCAAAAATTCTATGGTCTCCTTTCGCCAGCAACACAAAAAAGCAAAATATCTAATACTATTTAAACCTAACTATATAAAGTTATATATCAAATGAAAGGTATTTTTATGCACTATTTCACAAATAAATTTTTACATATAGTTAATTACGTATTTTTCAAAGAAAAAAAATAGATTTTCTATGAAAAAAAAGCATTGTTTCAATTTTGTTGATTTTGTCGAAATACAGTAGACGCTCGCAAATTAGAACCACTTTGCTTTTGGGGTAGTTCTAATTTCCGAAATGTTCTAATCTCTGGACGTTTTTTTAGTAGCGTGAATAATAAACGTTAGAGTTAAACTACTTCCAAAAACTACATAAAAACATTTTTTTTATTTGTTTTATTTATTTATTTAAAAACATAATAGTTCAGTCCATAACATAATTTTTTTTGTAATTAAAAAAAATTAAAATTTCAGAAATTAATTCAAAACACTGGGAATGGGAACCTAGTTCAAAATTAATCTTGTTTTTAACATATAATCAGTAATATTGTTTTTTTTTTTTTGGTTTCATTAAATCTAATATAACAATATCGTTACGGAGGGCAAAAAGATTGGCCATGTGCTTAGTGGAAAACAATTCACTCTTGTTGCACCATTTTATTAAATTATTAACGCTTACAATGGCTATAGTAGTTGAAATAACTGGTGTGTCAGCAACATTATCGTCTTGACAACTATCAGAATACTCATCACCGCTACTCAGTTCATACTCAGATCCGTCTTCAAACACATCCTCATTCCATTTCTCGATATCATCTATACAGATGCATTTGTTGGGGTCAATTTCTGCTAAAAGAGTTAGATTTGTTTGGAGGGCTTCATTGCAGTCATTATTCTTTCTAAGCAATTGTGCTAATGCCACATTATCATCGCTGTTGTAGAGGTCAGAGTCCCAATTAAACAACTTGGACCAAGAATTCCTCAACGCTGTTTGCGTTATCTCATCCCAAGCTTATTTCAGAAATAATATTGCGTTTCGAGTTGATTGGGATTTCAATACACTATTCAGTTTACCACCTTCAGCAATTATTTGAGCAAGTAACTTACTTCTGTAAACAAGTTTTGTTAACCTTATGGGATTTTGATCCATTGGTTGCACAGCCGCTGTTACATTTGGTGGAAAGAAATATGCAACTATGGGGCATGAGCGGGGCAGTTATCAATAAGCAACAGGGCATTCGGAGGCAAGTTATTTTTTTCAGGAAACCGGATGGCCGGTTAAACATAAAATATTTTAAAATTGAAGAATAATTAAAGCAATATTTTGTTTCTTTTTACATACTTCATTAAAAAATATCTTGTGAAACCAATCATGAAAGATCCGAGACGTAATCCAAGCATTTTTGGAAATGTCGTAATGAAGTGGATTATTAAAACCTTTGAAGCACCTTGGATTTTTTGCTTTTCCAATAACTAAGGGAACTAATTTGGGAACAAGTAAAGAATAGGGTCCACTGAGCTAGAAAAAAATAAAAAAGTGGGCGTGGTCAGCCTTTTTCTACTGATTCTTATGGTGTACAACTTTTTTTCCGCAAACGAAAAGGGGGGGTGTTATGAGGGGTAATTAAGAGGTCTATCACTCAATGTGTATATTTCTATATATTATATATACATATATATATGTATATTTCGAGAAAATCGATTTTTTTCTTTAAAAAATACGTAATTAACTGTATGTAAAAATATATTTGTGAAATAGTCTATAAAAATACCTGTCATTTTATATACAATTTAATATATGTAGTTGTTTAAATATTATAAGTTGTTTTGATTTATTTGTGTTGCTTTGAAAGGGAGAATTGGTCATATTGAAGGTTATGATCCTTGAGTTGAGTCAACATCTGTTTGCCTTGTTAAATGTATTAATATGGTTGGATAGGTAATTAAGAGATCTTTCACTTGATGTGGTTGTTTGTATATATATTATATATACTTTTCGAGAAAATCAAATTTTAAATACGTAATTAACTATTAGGAAAAATATACATATTTGTTTGAAATAAACGAATAAAATATAATAACAATACAGTTGTTTTATTTCACTTTTTCCAATTGTCCTTTACGCAGTTCACATTATTTTTGCGTGCAACACCTTTCTGCGTAGGCGGCCTTCGGCCAACACCGGCTGCGCTGACCACAGTATTCCCACGACAGTCGGTTCTACGTACCGGAATGACCCGGGTTTCACCCGGCCAAGGACTGTTGTTTCGGCGATCTAACCCTGTTTAGATCGGCCTACCCCATAAGTTGTCTGTCTCCCCTGGAGCAACTCCTTGCAGCAGGGTTGCTTCACCTCCTTCTGATCAGGGCCGGCATTGAGCCTAACCCTGGTCCAGAAACCTATTTTTGCTGCGTTTGCCAGAAAAAGCTCCATCCAAACTCCACTTCGGTAAAATGTAATTCGTGCGACGGATGGAGCCATCTTAAGGTCTGCTCAGGCCTTAAGTCCCACAAGGAGTGGTCCACAAATTATGTGGCCCCATGTTGTTCGCGCCCTAAGGCGCCCATAGCCTCTACGGCTACCCTAGTGCACCGACGAAGCACGACGACCGAGTGGAAATTTCATTCGGGGATCGTGCCTCGTCGGACCCGAAGAGATGCGCGAGCTATATATACTGCATCCTTCGGGGGATAGGACCAAGCGGAAGGTGACCAGGAGGCTGCGCAAACTACCGAACAACAGCGCGCCTTTTACCTTCACTTGTGGCGAGGTAAAGGTCATCGGGAAGGCGAAAGCCTCCAAGACCATTGGCCCTGACGGGCTAAGCGTGTTGATGTTGAAAAATTTAGGCCCCGCGGGAGTTGAGCTCCTCACTGGGATCCTCAATTTGTCCATGGCCACCCTCATCATTCCAGACATCTGGAAGGTTGGGAGGGTGGTCCCACTACTGAAACCAGGGAAACCGGCCGACAAGGGTGATTCCTATCGGCCGATTTCCCTGCTTTCACCTGTGGTAAAGACACTTGAGGCCCTACTCCTCCCGTATTATACATACTACCTTCGGTCAGCCAAGCATCAACATGGCTTCCGGAAAGTGCACAGCACAACAACAGCACTTAATGCCATAAACACACAGGTGAACCGTGGTCTTAACCAAAACCGCCCCTGCGAGAGAACCGTCCTAGTAGCGTTGGACCTGTCTAAAGCTTTCGACACAGTCAACCACTCCACGCTACTAGCTGACGTGGAAGCATCAACTCTCCCGCAGGGACTGAAACGGAGGACTGCGAATTACCTGTGTGGTCGTCAATCATCAGTATGGTTTAGAGATAGAACATCGAAACCAAGGAGGATTAAACAAGGGGTACCGCAGGTTGGCGTCCTGTCCCCATTATTGTTTAATCACTATATCTCCAAGCTCCCTCAACCGCCAGAGGGAGTCACGATGGTCTCCTATGCTGATGATTGCTCGATAATGGCAACCGGCAATGTAATTGATGATCTGTGTTTGAAAGTGAACGGATATCTCTCTGATCTTGCCCATTTCTGCACCAGCAGAAACCTGGCGCTGTCCCCTGCTAAGTCCTCGGCGACCCTTTTTAACACCTGGACGAAGGAGGTCAGGCTGGATCTTAACATCCATATCGATGGCACCCCCATTCCGACGGTTAAACACCCGAAGATTCTGGGGGTGACTTTCGACAGCCTGCTCTCCTTCTCCACGCACACTACCGCAATCGCCAATAGAGTACAGAGCCGCAACAATGTCCTCAAGTCGCTCGCCGGCAGCTCTTGGGGCAAAGACAAAGAAACGTTGTTGGCAACATACAAGGCGATTGGCCGGCCGGTAATAAATTATGCTGCGCCAGTTTGGTCGCCGGGCACTCCGCACGATGACGGGATGTCTTCTGATGTCGCCTGAGGAGCATCTCCACCAAGAGGTCAATGTGCCCCGAGTTAAGGAGCACAACCTCATGCTCAGCAAGCAGTTCCTTGCTGGATGTCACCGCTCGGGGCATCCAAATAGGCACCTGCTTGCAGTGGAGCTGCCCCCCAGGCGCATTAGAGGACATCTTCTAGAACTAAAGGACGAGATCCAGCCACTCATCACACAACCGCTGGATTCGGAGGCGTACCGGCGGGTCCTAAGCAACATCCACAGAGACACAGTCACTAACATCATTGACTCCCGCCAGGCAAATGCAGTCATCGGAGCCCAACCACCACCTGTAGCAGATGAGGAGTCCCTGCTGCCCCGCGAGTCCCGCGTCACTCTGGCACAACTACGATCTGGATACTGTAGTAGGCTCAACTCCTACTTATCCAGAATCAACCCCGACATACCCAACACATGTCCGGCATGTGGAGATTCTCCGCACAACACCAACCACCTATTCACATGCCCTCTCAAACCCACTCATCTAACCCCCCTCTCCCTCTGGTCCAACCCTGTCGAAACTGCACGTTTCCTGGGCCTCCCCTAGATGAGTTCGACGACAACGACCATTGGGTGAATCCGCTCTTTACGGGGCGCGACTAGCCGCTACAACAACAACAACAACAACCACAGTATTTTTGCGCGCAACACCTTTCTGCGCTTCAAAAAAATAACCCTGGCCAATTCAACTCAAGAAGCTGTCGGGCGCTTAGGATCATAACATTCAATATGACCAATTATCCCTTTCACAGAAACACAAATAAATCAAAACATCTTATAATATTTAAACATAACTATATTAAATTATATATCAAATTAAAGGTATTTTTATTGACTATTTTACAAATATATTTTTACATATAGTTAATTACGTATTTTTTAAAGAAAAAATAGTTTTTCTAAAAAAAATGTGCATTAATTTCTTATTTTTTGATTTTTTCGAAATATTAATATATAATATTTGCAAATATATATAGAAAAAGGTGAAAGATTTTTTAATTACCTATCTAGCGATGTCAATATTTTTGAAATCGGTTATATATTTTTTGAAATATAAGCTATTAAAAAAGTTGAAAATACCCCCTTTACCCCTCTATAACTCCCCCCCTATTCGTTTGCGGAAAAAAAATTGTACACCATACGAATCAGTAGAAAAAGGATGACCACGCCCACTTTTTTATTTTTTTCTAGCTCAGTGGACCCTATTCTTTACTTATGCCCTAATTTGTGAGCCATCAGCATTTGACCCAAGTAAAATTGAAATTCGTTCTTTTTGGACTTTATATCCAGGGGCACTTTTTTCACAAGCCGAGACATACGTTTTATCTGGTAGGCAACGATAAAATAATCCTGTTTCGTCCACATTTTAAGTTTGTGACTCCATCAACCCCATTTCAAGGACTTTTTCACGAAATTTGTGAATGAACGGAGTGATCGAATCTACATACATCACTAGAAAGCATTTCAACTCCAATTTTTAAAATACGAATACCGTGTCGCAGTTTAAACTTAGTAAAGCATCCACCGCTTCCTCGGAATGCAATTTCATTTTCATCAGGATATTTTTCTCTAAAAATTTGTTTAGCTTTTTCCTTTAATATTGGTCCAGTTGATGTACACTTTCTTTCACGTTGGTTTAAAAACCACTTATAGAGACGACTTTCCATTTTCGGATATTCACACTATGTATAGATTTATTTGCTGCTTCCTGGTAGGTGTTGGAACCTGCATTTAATATAGATGATCTATTTGACTTGGTATAGCTGACGGCAGATTTGGTCACATTGATATCTAGCGCTAGGCGGTTCCCTTGAACACCTTTGTCCAGCTTTTCCAATATCAAACTTCACACTCGAATGACCAAAATGCACCAAAAATATGACAAAACAAAAATGCAAAAGGAATCAAATACATAACTTGGTGATTCCCCTTTTTATTTTAACTTTGTTGAATGAAATAAAAAGAAAAAGAGAATTCCCTTGTGTTCAATATTAAAAAAAAAATGTTCATAAATTAGAACCTCAAGTTCTAATTTCAGAGCGTTCAATGCATTAAAATCACTGGTTCTAATTCAAGAATATTCTAATTTCTGAGTTCTAATTTGTGAGCGTCTACTGTATATATGTATGTATATAATATATACATATACGAATATATCGGGTGTTTTTTTTACAGGTTTGTTTTTCGAATAGAGATAAAACTGGCATTTTGTGGTCAAATCTGGCAACTCTAATGTCATTTATGTTCAGTTTGGTTTGCCATTTCATCATGAACAGGTTGACAAAAGAACAACGCTTGCAGTTCCCGAAGTTTACCGCGAGCTCCGTCAATTTTATGGTCGACATAATCGTCCATCAGAGCAATTAATTCGGTTAACCATGGATCGTTTTCGCACTACGTTTACTCTATGTGATAATACGCATCCGCAGAGACGTCGAACAGTGCGCACCGAAGAAACAATTGCCGCTGTAGAGCAAAGTGTTGAAGAGGACCCGAATGAATCGATTCGCCACCGTGCACAGCAATTGGAGCTTTGTCCATCAACTTTATGGAAGATTTTGCGCAAAGATCTTGGCTTGCGACCTTACAAGATCCAGCTTGTGCAAGAATTAAAGCCGCGAGACCATTCAATGCGTCGTGATTTTGGTGTATGGGCCGAAAATGAGATTGATCTCGATGCTGATTTTCATCGCAAAATTTTGTTCAGTGATGAGGCTCATTTTTGGTTGAATGGCTACGTCAACAAGCAAAATTGCCGCATTTGGAGTGAAGAGAATCCACATTAGACCCTTGAAACGCCATTAAATCCACAAAAACTGACTGTTTGGTGTGCTCTATGGGCTGGTGGAGTCATTGGGCCATACTTCTTCCGCAATAATGCTGGAGAGGCAGTTACCGTTAATGGAGACCGGTATAGAGCCATGATAACCGACTATTTTGTTCCCGAATTGGATGGCATGAATGTGGATGAGTTGTGGTTCCAACAAGACGGCGCTACATGCCACACAGCGCACGTCACAATCGATTTATTGAAGGAAACATTCGATGAGCGCATAATTTCGCGGAATGGACCTGTAAATTGGCCACCAAGATCGTGTGATTTGACACCATTGGATTATTTTCTTTGGGGATATGTGAAGTCGCTCGTCTACGCCAACAAACCAGAAACGTTAGGGGAACTGGAAGCCAACATTCGTGGCGTTATTGCCGACATACGGCCCCATATGCTCGAAAAAGTGGTTGAAAATTGGACCTGTAGAATTGGCTTTATTCGAGCCAGCCGCGGCGGCCACATGCCCGAAATCATATTTAAACATTAATGGCATAAAATTATCCTTCCAATAAAGCCAAATTGATGGACCTTAAAACGATTTTCTTGTGTTTTATTTCAATTCCAAGTTCTATACCCCTAAAAAAAACACCCGATACATACATATCAGGTGGAGGATTTCTTAATTACATCTCCACCCACATCAAAATTTTTGAAATTAGTTTAATAGTTTTTGAAATACATATAAGCTATTGAAAATAGTGAAACTGCCCCCTTTACCCCTCCATAACTCCACCGGGGGAGATTACGATTCCTGGGGCGCCGCGTTTTGACGACTATTTCTCGTAGAACTCGACAAAATAAACACTTTTTCACAAGTAAAAAATATTGATATCTCGCTTGGTTTTCGAGATACAGCGAGTTGAAATTTGTCGATTTTGGTATACATGGTGCATAATATACGTCGCGTGTAATGCACTTTACGCATGAAATTCTTTGAATTCGTTATTTGTTTGTACTAACTATTCACTTTTCTCAAAATTACAACTATTTTGACATTATATTTTAATTAATACAGAATTTAAAATTGAGTTTGGAGTCATAAAATACTACGGAAGTGACGAACCGTGGGGTTGGTATGCAATAAATTACGCGCGCAGAAAGGTGTTGCACGCAAAAATAATGGGAACTGCGTAAAGAGGGGCAATTGGAAAAAGTGAAATAAAACAAATAACGAATTCAAAGAATTTCATGCGTAGTGCATTACACGCGACGTATATTATGCACCATGTATACCAAAATCGACAAATTTCAACTCGCTGTATCTCGAAAACCAAGCGAGATATCAATTTTTTTTACTTGTGAAAAAGTGTTTATTTTGTCGAGTTCTACAAGAAATAGTCGTCAAAACGCGGCGCCCCAGGAATCGTAATCTTGCCCTCCACCGGAATACATTTGCGTAAAAAAAGTGTACACCATAAGAATCAGTAGAAGGCGGACCACGCCCACTTTTTAACTATTTTCTAGCTCAGTGAACCCTATTCTTTACTTGTTCCAATATTTTACCTTTTTTTAAATTGCTTTGGTTCAAATAGGAAGGAACATTTTTTGCTACGGTGTACGACTTTGGCTTGGAGCCACTGTATGTATGTATGTACGAATACGGAAATAGAATACGCCTGTTCGAACACATTTGCAATGATAAATATTTTGATATATGTAATATGTATGTACATATGTACATGTCACGTAGTCAATAATTGAAAAGAAAGTTTCGTAACCAAATTCAATTAAATAAAAATTTCACCTGAGTACACAAATCAGCTTCTATTAATTCGCGATATAGTGGTACTTTACTCTGTCACGTTCAGTTCCGCACTAAACCATAATATTTCTCCCACAGTACATACATCTAGCACCAAAGATTGCTCAGTCACGTTCTGTTCAATATCAAGTGATTTTAATTTTTTGTCGACATGCTATGAAAACATTTGTTATCTCTATTTGTACCTTTTCCAACCTTATCATTTTTTCTACATACAACTGCAATGTGCGCATATTATATGTATGTATGTATTTACATACATATGTATGTATGAATGTGCGTATACTTGGGCTTCATGGCTAGTTACTTCAACTAATTTGCAGCTCTAGTTTCAGTATTAGCGTCGCAAGCCAACATCATAAACAAAAGTGAAAACAAGCGGCTAGGAATTCGTCTTTTATATCTAACAGGATTTTAAAATAAAACGTTAAATAGAATATTGCAGTTTTCACAAGGGCAGCATTATGTACATACATACGTAATAATTTTGATATACATACATACATATGTACAGTAAATATTACATCCTACCGATATCCACCTTACACGAAAGTCGGAGCAAATTGCTACTCTCTGGCAGAATAGTTTATATTCATAGCACGACAAACACTAGACTGTGAATTAGTTTTTAAGTCTCCTGTGAAATAATACGTGTAGACTTAACGCAATTTTGAACCTGTGCGATATCTAGGCTACTATTAACAATGCAGATACACCGATATGAACAGGTCTCCTTTTAATAATTGCAAAGTTTACCAATTTAATTGCTTCTTAATCAATTATACATAAATGCACTAAAAATCTATCAGGCATGTCGTTGAATCCGATATTCTGGCTGTCGGATTTCAAACTTTTTTCAACGTCAACTTTTTTCATCGGATCTCGCGCAATCCGATTTTAATGGTTTTTATGCTCGATTTTTTTATCGGTTTTAGGTGTCGCAGAATATCAAGATTCAATTCAAGGCGAATGCATACAATGTGGTGTTATGAATACAACTACAAAATTTCTATGTATTTTGTTTTTGTTTCTGCGTAAGGGTTGTCAAAATTTAAATACATTTTGTTTGTGCTTTTACGGCTTTTGAAAGCGCATACGCAAAAGCAAAAACAAAATACATGTACATAGGTGCATAAAAAAAATCAAATCAGCTGCTCTTATGCCATCACCTTCTATAAATTCACCTTGGAAGGAAGTAGAAGGGAAGAAATATGTAACTGGTTGTGGAATTTAAGTTGCATTAAATATCACAGATGGCCATTTTGAACTGTGAGACATAGAAATTCGCTCAGTTAACGACACAAGAATGGTGATGGTTGCTCAGCTGTGCCGAATTTTGACGTCTATGGCCTAACATTTTTCACTTATATATATTCATAATGAACGCTGTACACAACTTTTCGATAAAAAAGTGGATGTTCGCCTGAATTTTCAAGAGCTCCTTCACCAAAAATTTTTCGTTGTGGTAGGTTCAGTTTCAATTCTTGCACCAGCTGTATTTTGAAAGGCTCACACTGAAATCCTTCCGCAAAGTTGTCCACGCAGTGCAGAGACCAAATTGCTGCGAACGGCGCTGAATCGACAATTCACGGCCATTACTAACACTGGCAAATACAGCGTATTGGTGGTTTAAAGTCCAACAATGTAAATTGGGTGCGAAATTTAGTCACAATAGCCCGAATATCCGTCTCAGTCGATTAATATTCTTAACAAAGCACGCATTGTGATAACAAAATTCAATAATTTGCAAGCGTTGTTCGTTTGTAGACTAAACTGGAGATGTTTGAAAACTACACAAGATATGAAACGTGCGCGAGCTGCCAAAACCAGTGTTTCCAAAAAGAAAATAACTATAAAATCAGCATTTCATGAAAGAAAATTTGAGGTTAATGTTATCTGTGAAGCACAAGACACAAAGAGTGCGCGTATTACAGGAAAATAAAGAATTCAGTGAATTAATTTTCATATATATAAAACACGGCGGCCGCCGAAGCCGAGTGTGTAGGTGTGCTGGCCGGGGCAAGTAACATAACAAAATCATAGAAAAGTGTTTTTTCTAATAACGGTCGCCCCTCCCCAGGCAATGGCAAACCTCCAAGGGTATTTCTGTCATGAAAAAAAATTATCACAAAAAAAATATTCGACGTAAACTGTCGACGTAAAACTGTCGGGCCGGGCCCTCAATTTGTGTTACAACATCAAGACGCACACAACAAATTGTAGGAGAAGTTCGGCCAAAATCGCTTAAGCGGTTATAGCGCCAATTAAGTAAATAAATAATACGCAAAAAAGCTAAAAAGAGAACTTGTCATTTGAGACCACTATACCCATACGAAACGAACCGCAAAAACAGCCAGACCATCTCGAAAATAAATTATTGATTGCATACACAACACACTCTTGCAGGCGACGAGAGAAAGAGAAAAGGCATTAAAAGACTTATTCTTGAAACACAATACCGACGAAAAACACAAACTATGACCACAATTTCTACTAAATTCAATAAAAATCCCATGTACTTATATCGGGTTTTGCAATAAGAACGCAAAAAATTTTTTTAAAATAAAACAAAAACGGTTTGGGATATGAATTAAATTCTTTATTCCTGTGAAGGTACATTCGATTCCATTATGTATGGAACTCGATTTCTTTTGCATGGGCACCACGGGCACGCTTCCAGAAGTCCAGAAGCTGAACCCAATTTTCGACGGTTTTCAAGCATAAATCGGCCGATACTGCTGCAATTTCAAGTTCGATATTCGTACGGAGTTCATCAATCGTCGCTGGCTTGTTGGCATAGACCATAGACTTGACGTAGCCCCACAGGAAATAGTCTAACGGCGTCAAATCGCACGACCGAGGCGGCCAATTGACTGGGCCATTTCGTGAGATAACACATTCACCAAACTTGATTTTCAATAAGTCGATTGTGACATTCGCTGTGTGGCTTGCGGCGCCGTCCAGTTGGAATCACATATTTTCTAAGTCCATATCATCCAATTCGAGCCAAAAATATTTGGTTATCATTGAGCGGTAGCGATTCCCATTCACAGTAACGTGCCGGTCTTGATCATCACGGAAGAAGTACGGCCCAATGACACCGCCGGCCCATAAACCGCACCAAACCGTAATTTTTTCGGGATGCAATGTGGACTCATCGAGTACGTCTGGATTGCTGCCTGTCCAATAACGCATATTTTGCTTATTGACGAAGCCATTCAGCCAGAAATGACGACGACCATGAATTGGACATAGCGCTCTTAAAGTTGAGGCCATTGACTCCGAATTTCGGTAATAAATTTTAATAACTTCGACTCGTTGTTGGCTCGTATATCTTTCCATGATGAAATGGCAAACCTTACTGAAGAGATATCTCAAAAGAGCGGGGAAAAATATGGCGTCGTTTGCTGTCACTATCGGTCTACTTTTGTAGCGTCCCTATTGAAAACCCCTATACATACATATGTCAGCTGATAGGGCTGCCAAATGTTAAAGAGAAAACTTTTTAAACGCAAAAGGAATATAATGTGAAATAGATGGTTCGAAACGAATAGGAAATGTTGGAAAATAGCTTCTGCTTTGGTAAATTTTGTTAAAAATAACAAAATTAGTAACTTTCAACACAAATTAATTAACTAATACCTTTCGATTTAAAAACCTTAAGTATATCAAACAGATGATCACAATGGATTATATTTTGCCGCTGCTGCCAACGACGACAAAGGAAATAAATATATCGCGACGAATGTTCGTCGGACGAAATAGTATTCTCAACGATCGTAATTATGAGCTGCACTCGATCTTCGATCTTCGCCGGTTATCGAACATCGAAAATCGAATATAAAATTCATATTATGAGCTGTGCAACCCTGTCGAAATATTCGTTTCGCATCGTATAGTCTGTCGAACAGAATTTTGCTGTCGACGCTGTATCGTAGTGCAGAAAAGCTGCAGAAAATGTAAATGTTTTGCACTTGTTTTCTGCTTTTTGGTGAAATATATTTTTGTTAATTTTATCAATATGTTTTTGTTAATTTTGTGCTGGTCGTAGTACGAAGCAACAACTGTAGTGCGATTCACTAACTTTAAACCATCCGACAATCGCATTTTTTGACTACAATATTTGCCGTTTACGCTAACGGTTATGCGACTCACTAACTTTTTATTAACGACACTAAACAGCTGTCTCGTTGTATTTATTCAAAGTGATAAGTGGCAGAGATTCAAACGAAATGTCAAAATAAGTGAAAAGCCCAAAGTGGAATAGAGAAAAAACAAACGAATGCGTGCTACCAAATATAAATTTGAGCGCTTTTATTTTATTTCATTAAAGTGAAATAATATTAATATATATTTTAAACTACAGACATTTATGACTATTTTTTATATATTGCAATGTTCCAAAGTACCAAAATTTCTGATTCTCCTCTGAGTGATTTGGTAGAATAGCCATCAACTCGACCCCAAGGAATTTTTGGTATCACCTGCAAATGTCAAATGGTTTTCTTTTCAAAATTCGCGTTGTGCTCCAGCGTATTTAAGATTTACATATGTACATATAAATTTTTTAATTAGAATCATTTATCTATATATTAAAACTAAACTATATTTCTGTTTTTATACTTGGATCCTTGATAAAAGTTTGTTTTTACCATGTGCACATTAATTGAATGGTAGATATGGTGGTTGGCATAAGCCTCCTCATGATCCTTTGGTGGCAAAATTGATATACGAGTACAATCGACGGCCCAAGAGTGCCTCCCACAAATGGTGACGACGCTGAAGCAAACATTTCTTTAGCAGCTTGGGTCATAGGAAACCTCACTTTCTGGTGAAACAATGAATCATTGATTGCATTCGTTACCCTATGAATGCGGGCTTACGGATGACTGGCTTATGGATATTCCCCATTAGTCACTTACAAGTCGTTGAAAGCAACCAGTTGCGAAGAATCTCAAAGCCGTTAGAACCTACCAGAATACAAGCAAAATTTTTAATTGCATACAGGCTTAAAGATCTACCTGTTTCTCAGTCGATTTTGCTGTTATTATTGAGCCTATTATTTGGCTGTCAAGCTGAGAAATTAGGTATTCAGTCAGGTCTGGAGTTAACCGATAGAGCTTCTGAAATGCTGTTGCATTCAAATGAAAGGGTGTTGCGATTATTATTTCGCGCTGCAGTTGATGTCGGTTTGGAAATGAAACAAGTTTTTTAGAGCACGTAAGACGATGCTTAAAAATCAATTGTTTTTTCCTTTCACTTTTACAAATGTGTCATAAAATTCTTTCGACCTATATTTATAGTGAGAATAACTAAGAAATCTGGCCTGACTTAACAGTTACATACATAGCTCGTCTTATATTTAACAATAGGCATTAGGTAAGTGTTTAACGTTAAGGCATAAAAATGTACATAAAAAAATAAATATGTAGTAAGTAATATGCTATGGGACGAAGAATAACATGAGCAATAATGATAACTATGTGTTATATACATATGCATGGAGTATTGCAGGTATTCACTGCTGACTCATATAGGGTGATCCAATTGTAATTATATTCTTGTCGGTAACAAAGAGATTGTACACATCCCGGAGTAAACGTCGATTCACTGTTGGAGCACATACTTCTTCGTCACCTCATGATAAATCGTATGTCAAATATTTAAGCGCCAATATTTAATGTTGCTGTTATAATTTTAAGAAAAGTTGAAATCACAAATTTTTCATTTCTCGATTGAGTTAACAACATCAAATTTGTTGTCATTTAAAATTGTTATAAATGGCTGCTGAATAGCAGGAACGTTAAAATTTTCGTTAAGATGAGTTAACCATGCAATTATACCTTAAATAGGTTAGTTAATCGCACTACTGACCTTCTCTAATTTCCCCGCAAGCCTGCGCAGAGTTGCTTTTTTTCAAAAGAATTTTAAAATATTTTAAGAATTTTAAATCAAAACATTTTCGTTTGAAATTCTTTATTTTTCATCAATTTAAATATTACAAATATTTGGACTAAAACTAACTGTAATTTCAATCACAAAAAGTATTTATACAAATAGTAAATAAAGTTTCACATTAAGAAAGACATTATAAATACAAATTTATATTATTTATACACGTTAATGGAATTGCCTTTCTTTTGGTATATATTTACATATATATATTTAATAAACCAAAGAAGTAGCAAACTGCAACTATAAATTCCATACTCCAAAATGCACCTCTATATTGAGAAGCATCAAAACCTTTTATGATTCCGTAATGACAAAAAACATTTTCCAATGGTACCACTATAGAAAAATCAAATTTGGGAATTTAAAAGCATTTGCAGGATATTTTGCAGCTTCCAATCTACCGTTGAAATTTAATAAATAAAAAGGAAATAATGGAAAACTGAATATTAGGAGTAAAAAGATATTATTTTTAAAATTCGAAAAATATGAAATCAAGATGATAACAAAAGAATATCAAAAAAATGTATCAGTTTTCAAGAATTAATAACGGCACTATGCATTTTTATGTATTTATATACATATATATTATGGCATATGTGAATAGTATATATAAATTTAGAAGTATTTAAAAATCAATATATTCCAAGTTCTCTCAAAAAATTTGATTCGGCATTGTTAATACTGTTAATTCGCGCGATCGCCTTTAAAGAAACCACTTTTCCGAGTAGTTAGTTTTTATATCTGACACTACTTTAAAAACATTTGCTTCTCTTGGCGTATGTAGACGAACGAACCCCTTTTATTGGACGTTATTTTTTTTTATACTTTTTCGTCACGCCACCTTATTTACAGTAATTGTCATACAATAGAAAATAAATATGTATATATATGCATAAATGTGTTTGGAAGTATACCGCTTTTGTTTAGGTGCCCTGTAGGAAATTCTTAAGTCTAGGTACACGCTAAGAACGGCGGTAAAATCCCCCCCTCGTAAGCGAGTCCGTGGAGCGTACTCCGTTGGAATGTCGACGTCTCACTTAGCCAATTTTGTGGCAGGTCGCTCCAGAATTCTAGTGGCTGTTTTTACGGTTGCCCGCCTCACCTGACCATCCTTCGCTGTAACAACGTTTACTATGACGCCTTTCGGCCAACAGTTCCTTGTCATAGTTTCATCGACGATTACAACTACGTCGTCAACCTTTAAAGGAGGTTGCTTCCCGATCCACTTGGATCTCCGCGTTATGATCGGCCGATACTCCTGGATCCACCTCTGCCAGAACTTATCCACATACAATTGTGTTTGGCGATAGCGCTGACGCAGGTTTCCGCTGATTCCGATTGGTTTATAGCCTGCGGATGAGCCCATTAGCATATGGTTCGGTGTGAGTGCTTCATCGTCGGAGTCGTCTATGGTGACAAAGGTAAGCGGCCTAGAATTGATAACGAACTCAACTTTTATGAGCGCGCTGCGAAGAGTCTCATCATTAAAGTTGTGATCGGGATGCATTTCATTTAACACGGTTTTGATTGACCTTATTAGGCGCTCACACGCGCCTGCCATATGAGGCGCCGCCGGTGGGTTGAACCTCCATTTGACATTGTCGAACTTGGTTTGGATAATTGCGTAGTCTATTTGATCTGCTTCAAGACGTATCGGTGTAAATTTCTCTCGGTACTCCGCGCCGTGAAATGAAATTACGTAAACAAAGGACGCAGGAACTTGTATCGAGGCTATAAGCGATTTCTACGTGGATGGCTCTCACCGTTAGGCACGTGAAGATAACGCCCCAACATTTTTCTCGATGTCTGCCAACGGAGACGGCCATTGGGCCGAAATAGTCGATCCCGACATAACTAAACGGTCGTTCGAAACTGGCGAGTGTGGCGGCGGGCAAGGGAGCCATTTGAGGAGGCCGTGGTGTCGCGAATTCGTTCTTACAAAGTTGACACATTCGGCGCACCATTCGATACAGGACGCGGAGCCGTGGTGTATGAAATCGCCCTCTTATTTCATTTATGGCAGTTTCGTGTGATAGGTGGTGATATTTTTCGCGGGCGTCTTTAGCTATAAGATAGGTGACGTGGTGTTTAACTGGCAGAACCGCAGCATTACGAGCTGCCAGGAATTCGGTCCGACCTCGAACACGTATGACGTCATACTCATTTATAAATATATCGTGTGCTTTTAGCTTACTATTTTTATCAAGACTCTTACCGCTTTTTAAGCTAAGTAGATCCTTTCCATGCTCGCTAATCTGCGCCTGAGCTATTAATATCATTTTTGCCGTTTTAACCTTTTCAAATGTGACCATGCTGGAAGGATTTTGCGACCGAACCTTTGCTTTCACTCTCTCCACGTATAAAATGAATGTAGCCAACGCACGATACAGCCTTCTCCGGCTTGAAAAATATGCGAAGTTGATAGAGAGTTTCTTCTGTTCTAGCGTATGGATATGCAGTACCTGATTTTTTACTTCGCTGTTGTCCATTGGTCCCAATTCGTTGCGGTAGGGCCACTTGCTCTCATCATATTGCAGAAATGGGGCTCCATTAAACCAAAAGCTGATATCGGTTTTAGAGTCGACCATAGTTGCCAGGTCCGAAGGATTTAAAAGCGATGGAACCCATTTCCATTGGTTCAGGTTCGTACGCTCTAGGATGTCGGCAACTCGAAGCATCACAAATTGGCGGAACTGGCGGGGATCCATACCGAGCCATTTCAGTACTGTTGTAGAATCCGTCCAGAATATTTTCCTTTTAATTTGTAGCCGTGTTTTGCCTTGTATCTTTGCAGACAGTCTAGCGCCCAGTACTGCTGCTTGAAGTTCCAATTGAGACCGGGTTTAGAGGTGCTGCCTTTGACTTGGCGGCTACGATAGAGACGTCGATGTGGGAGCTGCTTTTGACACGTAGGTAACAAACTGCTGCGTATCCAAGTTCGCCGGCATCCACGAATGTATGCAGCTCAACATCTTCGGCAACGTCGAGGTACAATGAGTAGCACCTAGGTATTTCCACGGTGGACATGACTAATAGGGCGTTATTCCACTGGCGCCATTTTGTCTTCATTGCAGCGTCGATTTCCTCGTCCCAACCTAAGCCAGAGCGCCATATCTCTTGGAGTAAAATTTTCAGCATTATTGTATAGTGCGATAAAAAGCCAAGTGGGTCAAAAATTTACATTAAAACCTGAAGTATCTCCCGCTTTGTTGGGGTGGTATCACCTGCAACAACATTTCGTTTCAGTTTTGTGAACCCGAACGCTTATTGGAAGACGTCTTTGTTCGGATCCCAGTACGCTCCTAGAATCTTTTCGCCCGAGTTCAACTTCAATGGCTCTAGAGTCCTTTTGCAGCTGCCTTCCATATGTTTCAAGACCTCTGTTGAGTTTGAAGCCCAATTGCGAATATGAAACCCGGCCTTGGCGTGTATTTGTTTTACCTCTTTGGCCAGTTCTATGACCGCCTGTTCGCTGTCGCCCCTGAAGATAAAGTCGTCGACGTAGTGGTAACGTTTTATAGCATCGACGGCTTCCGGAAATTGTTGAGCGAAGGTTTTCGCATTTTTGTTACGTACATAGTGCGCGATGCACGGAGCACAGCTTATACCGAACGTGAGCGCGCGCATGACGTATACGCTGGGTTTGCTAGTGTCGTCTTAATTGTCTAGCCAAAGAAACCTTTGTACGTGCATGTCGTTGACAGTTACGTTAATTTGGTGGAACATCTCGGCGATATCGCTGCAGATGGCCACCTTTCCAAAGCGAAATGTTAATAGGATGTTCACCAAAGGGATCAACAGATCGGGCCCCCCAGTACGGCATCGTTAAGTGCTACGCCTTTACTTTTAGCTGCTGCGTCCCAGACCAGTAGTGCGATTCACTAACTTATTTTAAAGATATTGGTTTGGTTAACTCAACTTAACCAAAATTTTAGCGACCCTGCTATTCAGTAGCCATTTTTTAACGATTTTCGCATTCGCCGAATCAGCTGTTGATGTTAGCTAGTCGATGACCGAAAACTAAACGACAACAAATTTTATGTTGTTAACTCAATCGAGAAAAGTGAAATTCGTGATTTCAATTTAAATAAAAGAAAAATTGAAAATTCAGTGATTTGTTTTCTTGTAATTAAAAAAGGGACATTAAATAATGTCGTTTAAATATTTGGCATATGATTTATCACGAGGTGATGAAGAAGTAAGCGCTCCAACAGTGGATGGACGTTTACTCCGAGATGTGGACAATCCCTTTCATCTAAATGCAACAGAATTTCAAAAACTGTCGGTTAACTCCAGACTTGGCTGAATACCTAATTTATCAGCTTGACAACCAAATAAGAGGATCCAGAATAACAGCAATATCAACTGAGAAACAGGTAGCTCGTGTAATCTTTAAGCCTGGATGCAATTTTAAATTTTACTTTTATATTGGTAGGTTCTAGCGGCGTTAAGGTTCTTCGCAACTGGTTGCTATCAACGACCCGTAGGTGAAAATTGGGGAATATCCGTGAGCCAGTTTTCCGTAAGCCGGCATTCATCGGGTAACGGATGCAATCAATGATTCGCTGTTTCACCAGAAAGTGAGGTTTCGTATGACCCAAGTGGAACGCCATTCTGCTAAAGAAATGTTTGCCTTGGCGTCGTCTCCCTGTGGGAGGCTGTATTGGATCCGTCGATTCCACGCATATATCAATTTTGCCACCAAGGAATCATGAGGAGGCTTATGCCAACCACCACATCTACTATTCAATTAATATGCTAATGGTAAAAGCAAACTTTTACAAGGATCCATGTATAAAAATAGAAATATAGTTTAGTATAGATAAATTACTATTATTAAAAAAAATTAAATATATGTATGTAAATCCTATATACGCTGGAGCACAACGCGAGGTTTGAAAACGATGACCATGGCATATTTGCAGGTTATTCCGCATATTCCTTGGAGTCGAGTTGATGACTATTCTAACAAAACACTCATAGAAGAGTCCGGAATTCTGCTACAATGGATCATTGCAATATATATGAAGAATTTTAAGTGTTTGTAGTTTGAAACAAACTAATATCTATTTCACTTTAATGAAATATAACAAAACCGCTCAAATTTATATTTGGCAGCAGGCAATCGTTTGTTTTTTTCTATTCCTCTTTGTGCTTTTCGCTTATTTTGGCATTTAGTTTGACAGAGATGCCACTCTTTATCACTTTGAATAAATACAACGAAACAGCTGTTAAGTGTGGTTAAGAATAAGTTAGTGAATCGCACAATCGTTAGTGCAAACGGCAAATATTGCTGCTAAAAATAACAATTGTCGTACCGTTTAAAGTTAGTGAATCGCACTACAGGCGCACTTTACCTGGTTTATTTGGGTTGAGCGTCACGAATATGGGCATGTACCAGACGCGTCCTTTGTGCGCTTCCAGCTCTGCTGTGCTTAGCTTCTTTGCGTAGCCCTTAGCTAAAAGGTTCTCGACCTGCTTCTGCATGGCTAACTTCAGTGCCGGATTCTTGCAAAATCTGTCGTTGAGGCACACGAGGCGTTTGTGAGCCATTTTGTAGCTGTCGGGCAATCTGGTTTCCTCTTGTCGCCATAGTAGTCCAACCTCGTACCTGTTGTCGACCTTTTTGCAAGTGAAGTCGAGTATGGCTAATGCCCGCTGGTCATCGGGTGAGCGCAGCGTCGTTGGTTTAGGGTCGTCTAATTTGAAGTGATCTTTAACCAATTCGTGTAGTCTTTCATATTCGTCCATGCATGCGCATGTATGTACGTTCAGGCACGCGTACGACGGGGCACTACCACAACTACCTTGTATAGCCCAACCCAATCTCGTTTTCGTTGCTATAGGTTGGCACCAACTGCCTTCTCGAATTTTGAGTGGTACGGCTACTCGCCAGTTGTCGGAGCCAATAAGTATTGTCGGCTTTGCGTTAGCGTATGATTGTATTGGGATGCCGTTCATATAAGGGTAATCCTTGGTGATTTTCGCCATATCAACGGTTTGACTCGGCAGGCCGAGATGCTTCACTGTGTGGGCACCGGTAATGTTGAACGCTTTGCTATGCTGTATGCCTCTGATCTTGAATGAAGCTCTTACGGACGATTCTTCTTGACGAGTGTTGTCACCAGTCCAGCGAAGACATAGTGAATCAGGCACGCCTGGCAGGTTAAGTTGTTTGAAAACTTCTTCTTCGATGAGAGTTACCGAGGAACCTTCATCTAAAAAGGCAAACGTATCAATTATGTTGTCATTACCGTATATCCGAATCGGCAGAATACGAAAATAGGTAGGATAGTTTTGCCTGGTGTCGTTATGTGAGTGAACACTGGCGCTGGCTGTCGCTCTACGGTACTCACGGTTGTTTTCTGTCTTCGGGGACGTACTTCCGTGCAGAAGTTGATGGTGTTTGGCTTTACAGCCGTCTCCTTCGCAGGGCTTGGTAACGAAGCATCTGCGTCGGTGAGCGTTAAGACATTGACGGCATAGTTTTAACGTACGGACGACATCCCATCTGAAACTTGAACTCAGCTTTCTAAAGTCTTCGCACTGTGCCACTCGGTGCCCATCAGCTTTACAGTGACCACAGGTGGCGTCTCGTTCTGCGTTGGATGCTTGCATATGCGTGTTGACGACCCCCCCTCTTCTGGGAGCGCTGTACCCGACGACTTGGCTCGATGCCTCAGCAAATGCATTGAGCAAATCGCTGAATACTTTAACTATTGGCACGTGTTGTCCTTTTGGATGTAAAGCCCAGGCAAGCTTTTGATTGCTTGGCAACTTGTCCACCAAATCTTTAACCAGAGTAGGGTTACTCATATACGCACCCATTCGGCAGGATTCCATTGTGGAATATACCTTGCGCACGCAGAGTGCAAAGTCTATGGGGGCATCTAGTCTATATTTTACAGGTGGAACCCTTTTCACTTTTTCGATCAAGTTCTCGATTATTAGCTCTGTAGTGCGATTCACTAACTTTAAACGGTACGACAATTGTTATTTTTAGCGGCAATATTTGCCGTTTGCACTAACGATTGTGCGATTCACTAACTTATTCCTAACGACACTTAACAGCTGTTTCGTTGTATTTATTCAAAGCGATAAAGAGTGGCATCTCTGTCAAACTAAATGCCAAAATAAGCGAAAAGCACAAAGAGGAATAGAAAAAAACAAACGAATGCCTGCTGCCAAATATAAATTTGAACGTTTTTATTATATTTCATTAAAGTGAAATAGATATTAGTTTGTTTCAAACTACAAACACTTAAAATTCTTTATATATATTGCAATGTTCCATTGTAGCAGAATTCCGGACTCTCCTCTGAGTGTTTTGTTAAAATAGTAATCACCTCGACTCCAAGGAATATGCGGAATCACCTGCAAATATGCCATGGTTATCATTTTCAAACTTCGCGTTGTGCTCCAGCGTATTTAGGATTTACATACATATAATAAATTTTTTTAAATTATAATCATTTACCTATATATTAAAACTAAACTATATGTCTGTTTTTATGCATGGATCCTTGTAAAAGTTTGCTTTTACCATTAGCATATTAATTGAATCGTAGATGTGGTGGTTGGCATAAGCCTCTCATGATTCCTTGGTGGCAAAATTGATATATGCGTGGAATCCCACGAAGGAGACGACGCCGAAGCAAACATTTCTTTAGCAGAATGGCGTTCCACTTGGGTCATACGAAACCTCACTTTCTGGTGAAACAACGAATCATTGATTGCATCCGTTACCCGATGAATGCCGGCTTACGGAAAACTGGCTCATGGATATTCCCCATTGTTCACCTACGGGTCGTTGATAGCAACCAGTTGCGAAGAACCTAAACGCCGCTAGAACCTACCAATATAAAAGTAAAATTTTAAATTGCATACAGGCTTAGAGATTGCACGAGCTACCTGTTTCTCAGTTGATATTGCTGTTATTCTGGATCCTCTTATTTGGTTGTCAAGCTGATAAATTAGGTATTCAGCCAAGTCTGGAGTTAACCGATACAGTTTTTGAAAGTCTGTTGCTTTTAGATGAAAGGGATTGTCCACATCTCGGAGTAAACGTCGATCCACTGTTGGAGCCAAATATTTCAACGACATTATTTAATGCCCCTTTTTTAATTACAAGAAAACAAATCACTGAATTTTAAATTTTTCTTTTATTTAAATTGAAATCACGAATTTCACTTTTCTCGATTGAGTTAACAACATGAAATTTGTTGTCGTTTAGTTTTCGGTCATCGACTAGCTAACATCAACAGCTGATTCGGCGAATGCGAAAATCGTTAAAAAATGGCTACTGAATAGCAGGGTCGCTAAAATTTAGGTTAAGTTGAGTTAACCAAACGAATATCTTTAAAATAAGTTAGTGAATCGCACTACTGGTCTGCCGAAGCACATGCGCAAAGTTTGAATGATTTCCGGGACCATTGCCGGCAGGAGTAGTTTGCTTTGAACCATTTCCCTGGCTTTGCTTTTCAAACACGATTGTAGTCGCATTAGATTCTCGGAATTAATATGCTAATGGTAGCCTGCTATTTTCGTGCTGGTTTCAAAGCTACTAATGAATAGGGGCCATTCCTCCGGGTGGCCACGGAAATGCGGAAGCTCCTTTGGAATAGCTTGGCGTGCTGCTATTTGCGCAGGTGTTGGGGCAGTTCTTTGGCCGGTGCCGTGCATGCTCGTGGTCAATGTACCTTGCGAATGTGTTAGAATGTCGTATTTTTTCTCCAGATAACTTTGGTTAATCCGCCTCTCTTCTTCCAACATGGCTAAACGTAGCTCTAACTCTTTTGTGTTTGGCACGTGGCGGTCTCCCGTTTCGGTATGTAGACGAAGGTATTGAGGCGAGGCAGTGGTGGTTGTCATTGCGTAATTTGGCGGTCCTGTAGTTAGTGATGTCGCAAAACCGTGTTGTATGGGTGGCTTGGCTGCGGCAGCTAATGCTGGTAGGTGCAGTGGTGTCGTAACCAATTGATCGGGAACGCTTACTGCTTTTGTAGCTGCCCCAGCGAAACCTTCAGCGGCACTCCATCCATTTACAGGCGTGAAACTTGACGGTGATACGCCATGTGCAGGCGAGGATGCTGATTGCAGGATGTGCGAATTAGATATTGGTACCGTGTTGGCGCGTGCTTTGTTCGGAGGAGCTGCAGCACTCATAGTTGCGGTGGAAGTTAGCGGATTGCATTTGGCGCAATTCCAACTCTCGTCTTCTATTCCGCTGTTGACCCCGACGCAGGCGAAATGGTACCACTTATCGCACTGGTCACATTGTACCATGCTGTCGCTATCCCTTTCGGTGCACTTGTGGCAATTAAATTCTCCAATGGAGCCTCCTTGACTTTCCATTTGGAGTAATGTTTATATAAATTTAGAACTTGTAGTTAGTTTTTATTTCTGACACTACTTTAAAAACATTTGCTTCTTTTGGCGTGTGTAGACGAACGAACCCCTTTTATTGGACGTTACAACAACAACCGCTACAACAACAACATTGTACGTTATTCCTTTTTTATACATTTTCGTCACGCCACCTTATTTACAGTAAATAGGTGCGTACACGTACAAAATTATCCAGTAACTTGCCAGTAACTAAATTTTAGAGCGTAAGCAAAATTTGCTCTCAGTGAGAGAAACTTGCAAGAAAGTAAGAAAACGCAAAACCAGTAAGAACTTGCAAGTTTTTCTGACAGCTGATTCTTGTTTGGCGCGCAAATCAAACAAAAAGAAAAAGTTTAATATTTTGCAATTTAAAAACTTATTAATATTATAAATCTATTGTAAAATGGAAAATAATAAAAAAGTATCGAAATAACATGTTCTCCTGGAACATTTAAAAAAGTGCACGAAGGTAATTAAAAAATTATAAATTCCTTTTGCACATACATATATGTATGTGATTGCATTTACTATTTTAACTTACAGATGCAGTATACAGGCAAGAAGTTATAAGCGGAGTGGCCGGAGAACATGTACATATATGAGAGTATAATAATCTCTGAAGAGCGGAGAGAAACCGTGGGCGGAAATATTTCCGAACAATGCAGTACACAAGAGATTGAGGAAGACTATACTCCAATTGATGGTACTGGTGATACACCGGAAGGCAAAAAATTAGTGTGGTTGGAAGCACCAACAAAATTTTTAATAACCAGATTTAGAGATCTTCGTCCAATTGTTGGAAAAAGCGCAACTCTAAAAAATAAAAAGCAGATGTGGTGCGCTATAAGTAGCGAACTTTGCGAAAAAGGTTTTTATTTTTCGGCGCCGCAAGTGGAGGCTAAATTTTATAGCTTGTAGAGGCAGTATAAGAGGGTTAAGCTGCACGACTCCAAAACGGGGAGATCAAGATTAACTTGTCCTTTTGAGAAGTAAATATAAAAAAATAATAATCATAAATATTTTTTTTAATCTTTTCTATCTTTCCATTTGAATAGCGAACTGGACGAAGTTTTAATGAAAAAAAAATCCATATTTCCTGAGGTAGTTTTGGACAGCGAAAGCACGAATTTCCCTGAAGTTAGCGATCCGGATGAGTGTATGGAAGCATCACAACCTACATCAGGTAATTTCTATTTAACATATGTATGATGATATGTTTTCCATGTATAAATATTTCATTGTTTTCAGTAGAAGATATAGATTTCGGCCCGTCCACATCAAGGAAGAGGAGATCCACTGAGTCTTCCGCAAGTACACCTTCTGCAACTACACCAGGTAATAAAAGCTGACTTATTTTATAAAAAAAATTTACAATGTTTATACATAAGTGCTTACTTCATTCCCAAATGTAGAAGTTCTCGACGTTCCTCCATCAAATTCTAAAAAACGAAAGCCAATTTTAGAAAGATATCTGGAGGAAAAGAGGGAATCGGACGAGAGATTTCAGAAGTTGCTTGAGGACAGCATGAGAGCTAAAGCAGAACGAGCGGAAGCTAAAGCTAAGGTGGATAGGGAGAAGTTGGATTTTTTTAAATCCATGATGGATTTCCTAAAAAAATAATTAATTTTTTTTAGTAGGTATTAAAAATATGCATTGATGGTAATTTTATATTAATTAATAATTTTCTTTAATTTCAGGTAAAGTGAGGAAAATGAATTATAATAATTGTTAAAGCTTTTAGTTTTTTAAGTAAAATGAAATTTATAAATATTAAATTTAAATTTTAGATAGTTCATTATTGGTTGTAGGGTTTTTATTAACAGTGCCTTAAATGATGTGATACATTTATAAAATAAATGAATTTAAATGAATTTTGTAAATATAATAAGTATTTATTTTATTGAAACGTAGGGTTTTCAGATTATCCATCATAGCCACACCAGATAATAAATTAGAAGGAGTCATTTCAACAACTGTAGGCTATACATTTTGGCGAAGTTGTATTTCTTGGCATATAGGATCTCGCACATGATTTCCTCTTGAAACTTCGCCATGAGTCGTTAACTCAACCGTCACTTCTGGAGATATATCAGAAATGAAGTTTAAATCGTCTTCGTTTGCTATATTGTGCAAAACGCAACATGCTCTAACAAAGTGGCAAAGTTTTCCCATGCCTCTGAGCTTGCAATAATATAACTGACGGAATCTTTGTTTCAAAATCCCAAAAGAATGTTCTATAGCGATACGTCCAGAGCTTAGTTTGATATTGAAGGCCTTTTGGGCATGCGTCAAATGTCCATTATCCCTGTAAGGAGGTACCAAATACTTGTTACAGAGATATGCCGAATCACCCAAAAGATAGTAATCTGAAATACAAATTATTTTGAAATATGGCATTTTAGGATATTTGGAATAATTTCACTTACTACCACAATGCGAAGGTAGCTTTGCATAAATAGTCGAATTCTGGAAAACCCAGCTGTCGTGGCTAGAACCAGGGTATCCAACAAAAATGTTTATGAATTTTTTCCTCTCATTACATATGGCTTGTAGACAACTAGACACGATTCCCTTCCGATTTATGTAATCGTCCTTCGAAATCTTTGGTGGATCTATTTGGATGTGGGTTCCATCAATGCAACCTTGAATCATACAATAATATATAACCACATAATTAATAATATATACCAAAACGAAATCAGGGATATCCTTACCTATTGCTTTAGAAAAATAGCACTTCCGGTTAAAAAAATCACATGATTAAATTTTTTGCTCTTCTGTAGGCCATTTGATAACTTCTGGGCTCAATGAGCTAATAAACATACTAATTACTCTGTCAATTATATTGCAAACTGATGACAGGCACAGATTAAAGCGATCACCTAAGTCTCTGTAGCTGCACGCTTCATGGCCAGCGAACCACAAAAACACGAGTAAATGTGTTTGTTCTGATAGCCTTTTGTCAGCTCTTAGACTTTGATAAAACTCCGAGAGGTAAAATTGTTGGATAAGGCTTTCGAATAAACTTTTAGAAATCCTGAAGTGCATACGAAACTCTTGCTCCGTGTAAGTTGGCACAGTCAACAGTAAGTAGTTCTGCACACAATTTCGCTTATTTTTGCCCTTTAAGAATAAAATGTCATCTGTTCTTAATCTCTGTATGATCAAACGTTCATCCTCATCTTCGCTTTCAGATGAAGACGTCTCCATCAACATTGAAATTGCAGTAATAATAAGATGTTTCCTTGCAGTTTCCCCGCTCGCATCTACATCACCAATGTACACATATGATAACAAAAATTACTTACAAAATTAAAATACAGATATAAAATACTGAAATACCTTCACAATTCACAAGTGCTATTTGCAGTCACTCCGGCCGAAGGGGCACCACCATCTTCGCAAACACACGGATTCCGGCCCTCTTCCTAATATATTAACATAATGAACTTCACAAACATTTTTACGTATATATATTTACTCACTTTTTCCATTTTTCACCTTTTTAAATTAAAATAATTGCAATTTTTAATATTTGCTTTCTTTTTGTGATCGACCAAATACTTGCAATCAGCTGTTTTCCGTACTGGCAAATTGTTACGAGTAAAAATTTATCCAGTAAAAACTTGTAACTTCCCCTCCAAAGAACTGTCATTTTCGCTCTCTCAATTTCCCCAACTTTGCAAGTTTCTTGCAAGTTTTTGCGTAAGAAAACGCCAAAAGATGATAATTCGTAACAATTGTTACGAACTATCAAGAGTGTTCGTTTTAAAAACCCAGTAAAAATTAGGCAGTAAAATAATTCAGAGACTAAGGCGTCTTACTCTCTCAAATGCAGAAAGTTACTGAGTTTTTGACGAACAGGATTTAGTAAAAACTTGCAAGCAAGTTGAAATAACAGCTGTTTGCTTGCACAGTTGCATTTAAATCCGTGTGTGTCGACAGTTGCTTTTATTTATACAGATGGTTTTTTGTTTTCTGCTTACAAGTTTTTGGTAAGTATTATAATAAAACTAATAATTTTATAGCTAATTTATATTTTTCATTAACTAGATATTGCAATGGAAAATAAGACGAAATTAACTTTGCAGTGTTCTCCAGGTACATTCCAAAAAGTCCAAAATGGTAAGCAATGATATTAAATTTCAATAAGTGCAATAACAAAATATCAACAATTAAAATACATGTCCATACGTATACAAATACATATTTTCTAATTGCAGATATGGAGTACAGAAATAAAGTGCTACAAGATGCTGCTGGCGATAGTTTTTTTGAGGAAATTGAGTTTTCCCAGTGTAATGTGGGTACTGTTGAAAATGCCGACAATGGTTTTGTCCCTGCACACCTGTTGGCACTAATGAGGCACCAGCTACTGATGTTGGTACTAGTGACCTCGTTGATGCCTCTAGTGGGGCACAATCGGATGCGGGCGGAAATCCAGAGGAGCCTCTCAGTTTTGAGCCCGGCTGTAGTAGCGAAACGCCAGAAAAAAAATGATTTGGCTGGATGCCCCAATCAGATTTCTCATCGCCAGGGTCAAGGAGTTGCGACCGAAAGTGGGGAAAAGTCCGAAATTGAGAAGCAAACGGCGAATGTGGAATCAAATAAGCGACGAGCTGCGTGAAAAGGGATATCTGTTCAATTGGACACAAGTGGAGACTAAGTTCTTCAGCTTGGAGCGCCAGTACAAAAGAGCTCAGCTGCACAATTCCAAAACAGGACGATGTCGACAAATTTGCCCTTACCAAATGTAAGTTAAAAACTTTCGATATTTGTATGTAATAAGTATACGTAACATTTATATGTGATTTATTCAATAGTGAATTAGATGACCTACTTCAGGAGAGAGTTGCCATAAATCCAGACTATCTAATTGATATTGAAAGCAGCAGTAGAGGTTTGGAGGAAACTGCTGACTCGGCACCAGCTACCCCGGGTATGAAAAAAGATCTCGAAAGCTTATTTTAAATTACTTATATTTACTCTCGTTCACATTCCCTTTTATTTAAGAAAATCTGGATGTAACGCTTTCCTGCTCCAAAAAAAAAGGAAAGAGTAATTTTGACTTGCTGTGGGAGAAGATTGAGACCGAGTCTCAAAGTCAGCAGAAGCGGGATGTAGAAATTAAAAAAGTGCTGCAGGAAAACTTGGCCCATAAACGAGCAAATGAGGAAAAGAAAATGGAAATTGAACAAAAAAAAAATTAAATTTATTGGAGTCGCTGATAGGTCTCATTAAAAAATAGTATAATTTATATTCTTTGTTATTATTATTATATATATATTATAAAATCAAAAATTGAAGCTAGTTTTAAGACACAAGAAAGTTCAAAGAACTACTAATAAAATTTGAATTAAAAAGTTTGCATCTAAGATTACAGAATTTTTATTGGTTTTTGTTGTAAAATTAAATATTTTTACAAAGTTATAAAAATTAAAAGTAAGATTTGAGAAACAAATACATTTTGAAATTTAACAAAATTTGTTATTATTTTGGCCGCTGTTGAATATTAGTGAATGAAGATGAAAATAAATTAAATATGTGAATTGTTGTATAATAATTAGTGAAACAAATTTCATTAAATGTTTTGATTTAGGCGATTTTGGATGTTTTGGCAAATAAGATCCCGCACGCAATTTCTTCTGGATGTCTCGCCATGGCTTGAAATTTCATTAGACAATTCAGTAATTGGTTCTTCTGCAAAATCCAAATCGTCTTCATTGGCTATGTTGTGCAAAACACAACAGGCTCTCACAAAATGGCAGAGTTTCTTCATTCCCCTCAATTTGCAATAATACAACTGCCTGAATCTTTGTTTCAAAATTCCAAATGTGTGTTGGATTATTACACGGCCGGAACTCAACTTGGCATTAAACGTTTTCTGGGCACGTGTCAAGTGGCCATTATCTCTATATGGAGTAATTACATATTTACTGCAAGGATACGCCGAATCTCCTAAAAGGTAGTAATCTAGAAATCAGGAAAATATTATATTGATGTTATGTTTTGAATAAATTTAATAAAATACTACCTCCACAATACGAAGGTAATTTATCGTATATGTTGATAAATTTTTTCTGCTCATTACAGATTCCTTGCAGAACAACCGATACAGTGCCCTTTCTGTCAATGTACTCATCTTTTTCCCTTTTTGGTGGGACAGTTTCAATGTGGGTTCCATCAATACATCCTTAAAAACATGTGATTCATAATTAGTACAAATAAACTAAAATAATTCTAAGTAACGACTTACCTATTGCTTTGGAGAACATACACTTATTGTCAAAATATTGACTTGATTCGTCCGTCTTCTGCTGATTTGGCCATTTTATAACTTCCGGACTTAAATTACTGAGAAACATTGTCACAATATTTATTATTTTAGAAATTGTTGATATCGACAAGTTGAAGCGATCTGACAAATCTCGGAAGCTGCAGGCTTCATGGCCAGCAAACCATAAAAATACTAATAAATATGTGTTTTTTGGTAGTTTTTTGTCATAACAAAGATTGTTTTGAACAATTTTTTCGCTTAAACTTTCAAACAAGCTTCTCGAGATAATGAGTCCGGAATTCTTTTTCCGGGGGAGATTACGATTCCTGGGGCGCCGCGTTTTGACGACTATTTCTTGTAGAACTCGGCAAAATAAACACTTTTTCACAAGTAAAAAAATTGATATCTCGCTTGGTTTTCGAGACACAGCGAGTTGAAATTTGTCGATTTTGGTATACATGGTGCATAATATACGTCGCGTGTAATGCACTTTACCGATGCAATTCTTTGAATTCGTTATTTGTTTGTACTAACTATTCACTTTTCTCAAAATTACAACTATTTTGACATCATATTTTAATTAATATTTTAATTAATACAGAATTTAAAATTGAGTTGGAGTCATAAAATACTACGGAAGTGACGAACCGTGGGGTTGGTATGCATTAAATTGCGCGCGCAGAAAGGTGTTGCACGCAAAAATACTGTGGTCAGCGTAGCCGGTGTTGGACCGGCCAGGGTTATTTTTTTAAAGCGCGGCCGAAGGCCGCCTACGCAGGAAGGTGTTGCACGCAAAAATACTGTGGTCAGCGTAGCCGGTGTTGGACGGGCCAGGGTTATTTTTTTAAAGCGCGGCCGAAGACCGCCTACGCAGAAAGGTGTTGCACGCAAAAATACTGTGGTCAGCGTAGCCGGTGTTGGACCGGCCAGGGTTATTTTTTTAAAGCGCGGCCGAAGGCCGCCTACGCAGAAAGGTGTTGCACGCAAAAATAATGGGAACTGCGTAAAGAGCGGCGATTGGAAAAAGTGAAATAAAACAAATAACGAATTCAAAGAATTTCATGCGTAAAGAGCATTACACGGGACGTATATTATGCACCATGTATACCAAAATCGACAAATTTCAACTCGCTGTATCTCGAAAACCAAGCGAGATATCAATTTTTTTTACTTGTGAAAAAGTGTTTATTTTGTCGAGTTCTACAAGAAATAGTCGTCAAAACGCGCCGCCCCAGGAATCGTAATCTTGCCTTTTTCCGTATAAGCCGGCACTGTTTGCTCAACATAGTATTTTATAGAATTTCTCGGATTCTTTTGACACAGAATCAAAGCACACTCTGTAAGAGCTTTGTTTTTTCTTTTTAATACCAGCAACATTTCATTTTCTTCATCGTCGTCGCTATCTGATGATGAACAGTCCATTATCGACATTATGGCGGTAGCAATAACTTTGTTTCGGAATGCCTCTTGTTGCATTTGGTCGTCACCGCTCCCTAATAAATAAATGAATCCAAAAAGAAGATGTGTTTTAATTTTACAAACAGTATATTAAAATCGTATACCTTCAATGCTCTCAATTTGTGTTTCCTCATTACTGACTGTGGGATCTAATACTGATGGCGATGACTCTACCGCCCTCTGATCACGAACACATTTGCCTTTATCTGCCAACTTTTTAATTGCGTTATTAAAATTAAGAAACCAAATTTCATAATGTATTTACTATTTGTAATATTTATTTACTTACTTCTTTTGTTAATAAATCACTCATAATTATGATTTTTCAAATTTATAATTTGAAATGTTGAATTGTTTTGTTGACTCAAATGCAACCATATGCTACAATCAGCTGTTATTTCTTGCTTGCTAATTTGTGCTGGGACAAATTTTCCCAGCACGAATTAGCAACTTCCCCTCCAAAAGAAATGTCAAAATTGCGCTCTCTCCTTGCAAGTTTTGCAAGTTTTTTGGCGAAGCGAACACGATTTGGTACAAATTGGTACTGCCTTTTTACTGGGTTTTTAAAACGAACACTCTTATCATAAAGTCGTACGTAGAAAAACACTATTATATACATACATATGTACATAAATGTGTTTGGAAGTATACCACTTATGTTTAGGTGCCCTGTAGGAAATTTTTAAGTCTAGGTACCCGGTAAGAACAGCGGCAACAAATAGAGTTTTATTAATGTCAGCGATAATTGTATGTCAAATTAAGCACTATATTATTTACTATCTTTCAAACATCAAATGGACGTTCTTTTGAATATTTCAATACAAATATTACGTTTTTTTTAGCCAAACATTATTCACTCCCCTTCTCTATCGAACTATTAAAGGCACTACCTTTTCCAATTATTTCACGGATTTGCTTTTGGCGGTCGCCTTTTAGCCTGTTCGGTGATAATAGGGAACTGTAGTGCGATTCACTAACTTTAAACTGTGCGACAATTGCAATTTTTAACGACAGTATTTGTCGTTTGCACCAACAGTTGTGCGATTCACTAACTTATTCTTAACGACACTTAACAGCTGTCTCGTTGTATTTATTCAAACTACAACTGTTTCAAACTACAAACATTTAAAATTCTTTTTATATATTGCAATGTTCCATTACAGCAGAATTCCGGACTCTCCTCTGAGTGGTTTGGTAAAATAGTCATAAACTCGACCCGAAGGGATATCCGGAATCACCTGCAAATATGCTATGGTTTTCTTTTCAAAATTCGTGTTGTGCTCCAGCGTATTTAGGATTTCCATATATATATGTATGTATTTAAATGTTCTTAATTAGAATCATTTATCTATATATCAAAACTAAACTATATTTTTGTTTTTATACTTGGATCCTTGATAAAATCTTGCTTTTGCCATTGCACATTTATTAAGTGGTAGATATGGTGGTTGGCATAAGCCTCCTCATGATTCTTTTTGGCAAAATTGATATTGATTTATATGAAGCGTGCAATCGACGGTTTCAATAGTGTCTCCCACAAAGGGAGACTACGCTGAAGCAAACAATTCTTTAGCAGCTTGACGTTCCACTTGGGTTTTAGGGAACCTCACTTTCTGGTGAAACAATGCATCATTGATTGCATCCGTTACCCTATGAATGCCGGCTTGCGGATGACTGGCTTATGGATATTCCCCATTGCCCACTTACAAGTCGTTGAAGGCAACCAGTTGCGAAGAATCTCAAAGCCACCGAACCTACCAATATAAAAGTAAAGTTTTAAATTGCGTACAGGCTTAAAGATTAATCGAGCTAGCAGTTTCTCAGTCGTTTTTTCTCTTATTCTGGAGCCTCTTGTTTGGCTGTCCAGCTGAGAAATTAAGTATTCAGCCAAGTCTCGAGATAACCGATACAACTTCTGAAATTCTGTTGCACTCAAATGAAAGGGATTGCCCACATCCCGGAGTAAACGTCGATCCACTGTTGAAGCGCATACTTCTTCGTCACCTCGGTATAAATTATATGCCAAATATTTAAATGCAAGAAAAGAAATCACCGAGTTTAAAATTTATCATTTATTTAAATTGAAATCACCAATTTTTCTTTTCTCGATTGACATCGTTAAGATTTTCATTCAGATGAGTTAACTATGCGAATATCGTTAAAATAAGTTAGTGAATCGCACTACTGGCCTTGAAAAAATGCCTAACCATATCGAAATAAATTATCCATTGTACATCCACACATACCTGCAAGCGATGAGGAAACCCCGATTCATATTGTTTATGCTTCCGCGCTTACGTATACATCAAAGAAAATTTGAGTTGAATGTTAGCTGTGAAGTACAACGGACAAAGGTTGTGTATTACAAGAAAATAAAGAATAAACTGAATTCATATTCATAAAATCAAACAGGCTCAGAATAGAAGTGGTCATTTGATACCCGATGCTCGTACAAAGTAGCATGAATAATTTTACCACTAATATAATCATTAGTTATAGTTCTGGTGGCTGGTAGGGGCCGTGTATATTAATCGATAACTTATGTGCGATACTTTTCAGGGATAGTTAGTATTAAACAAATTTATATATTGGTACTAAGGTGTTGACTTTATCACCTACTTCAAATTGAATATATAAATAAAAATAATAAAAATTAGATATATACAAAAATTTGGAATGGCAAAAATGGCATTTCAACATCAGGCCGGGACGGCTATGGAATGTTTAAGTGTAAGAAATAACTAGACGGTTAGCTATTTAATGAATAATATTGTTTCAGATTCCGATTACACTTCATAAAGAAAAGGATTTTGATCGAGAAGGCCGTGAAATCCTAAAATGTGGATTTAAAATAGGAGGTGGCATAGACCAAGATTATAGGAAGAGCCCGCAGGGATATACCGATTATGTTCGTAATATGAAAAGTTGTAGCATTATTTAAGGACTTTTTTTCAGGGCATATATGTTACTGAAGTGCATGAAAAAAGTCCAGCATCAAGAGCGGGATTGCGCATCCATGACAAAATATTACAATGTAATGGATATGACTTTACGATGGTGACACATAAAAAGGCGGTCAGCTACATCCGAAAAAATCCGATTTTAAATATGCTTGTTGCAAGAAAAGGCGTAACTTCCACGTAACTTTTATTACCAATTGTTTAGAATACATAGTTAAGAATGAACAGGTGGTAAGAGATTGCTATATTCACAGGATAAAAGGAATTCATGTAAATTCCCTAGATATAATATGTTTTAACATAAGCGATTAGAGTAAAACTTCTCACAGGAAAGTGAACTCGGAATCAAAAGTATACTCCCGTATTTCAAAATTGGATTACGCCGAATTTATTATCAAAAAAGTTAGTTTCATAAAACGCAGTGAAAATTTTAAAATAAGGATCTACGCTGTGAAAAAAAGATTTATGACAAGTTGGAGAGTGGGGTTCCCTGTTTATATAACTGAAAGTCCTCGGCTCCTGAGGCTTACAGTTTTTAAACTATTAGCTAAAGGTGCAAAAGTAAAATTTAACCTCACTTTTTCCTTTGTAGTTGAACTGAAATTTGCCGCTGCCACACAGTACTAAAAATATCGAACACAAAGTGATAAAAACCAGAACTAATAAAAGCTCAAATAATACGGTTTATGTGTATGTATGTATATCCCAGGTCGGTCCAACTCCGGGTACACTATCCACAATGATTTCGTGCAGACCACCTTCCTACGTTGGCGGGCTTTGGCCGCGCTTATAAAAAATAACCCTGGGTTGGCCAACTTCGGAAAGTACAAATTTTGATTTACTTAGGCCTGACACGGATTAGAGGAAGTATCGTGGCCATGTTGTTGTTGTTGTTGTAACAGCATAAAACATTCCCCATAAAATTTTGGGGAATGCTGCTGAAGTGACAGTCCTTGGCCGGATATAGATCTGGGTCGTTCCGGTATCGTAGAACCGACTGTCGTGGGAACGTATCGTGGCCATCTTCAGCAGTGGTGTGTTTACAATTATTGCAGAATAGCAAGATGTTGAAACAAGTGTTAAAAGCGTTCATTCTTACACATTTTGCAAAAAAATATACATACATATGTTTGAGTTAAGTTGCATACGCATTAAGGGGCAGTGTTTATACATACATATGTACTAAAATTTAGTAAATCTATAAACTTTAGCAGAATTCAAAAATACTACTATTTGTTATAAATATCAGTTATAAATATCTGTCAGTGAGCATCTACCTAATGCCTGCAAATGTCATTAAAAAATTTCACGTACTTCGGCTAAAAGAGCCGATGCTTCCTTTTTACACAGTACGACAAAATCAAAAAAAAAAAAAAAAAAATCAAAACATTAAATATTACATTAGAAGTGAACCTACACGGTCCTCTGAAGTTTAAAAAATCGATTTTCTCAAAATTCTGACGTGCTACAGCAAAACGCCCAGACGTATTTCTTTATTTTAAGGCTATTTTCATATTCTGTTAACATTTCTCATGTTTGCCACTGTCGTACTGTGTTTTAAGACGAAGCAAAACGCATACATCTATACGGCTTATGAGAGAATGCTACTGATTTGTGCGCTTAAATAAGAGTGTTCGTATTCCCCAGTAACGAAATTTCTGGGCGTAAGCAAAATTCGTAGTCAATGCGAGAAACATGCAAGAAAGTTTAAACACGTCTCAAAATTCTTAATTGCAGCCACTGCTGCTGAAGATGCAGGACTATCCTTGCAAATACATAGATTTCTAGGCGCCTTACTAATAGTATATGTATGTATGTATGTACACAATAAACTTCATAAACCTAGTGTACGTTTATTTATTTACTCACTTTCTATTTTGCACCTTTTTAATCAAAATAGTTAGCACTTTTAATAACTTTTCGACATGTGATCAACTGAATAATTTCAACCAGTTTATCTTACTGGGAAATACTTGCTAGTAGAAATTTATCCTGAAAGAATCCAGTAAAACTTGAAAGTTCAGCTGTCATTTTCGCGATCTAAATGTGTAATGTTGGTGTTGTAACAGCATAAAAGATACCCCATACAATTTTGGGGAATGCTGTTGAAGTGACAGTTCTTGGCCGGATATCGTAGAACCGACTGTCGTGGGAACACTCAATTGTCTTATGCTGGTTTCTTGTCAGTTTTGGCGTACGAAAACGCTATCCAGTAAAATTATTACAGCGTTTTCCTGGTTTTTACCGGATATAGAATAAGAAAACAACTAATTGCTGCCTGTTGTCTCGTAAACTACACAATCACCAGTATTCAATAACGATTAAAAACTATTTAGTCTGTGCTGTAAATCGTACGATTTAAAAACAGTAACATTTCAAATAATCAAGCTAATCAAATTAATCAAGCCTCTTTAGATTTGATATAAATATATCTTAAGTATTATAACTGATATAGTTTTCATGATTTCATTATTAAAGGTTTGCTCACTAGTGATTTTCGGCACTCCTTTACAAAAAGTAGTATTCGTGTCACCTAAGCAAACACTCACATGAATATCATCCGAGACGCGTTGCTAAACTAAACGAGCCGTTCTGCCAACAAGGAGCGAGCAAACTTAATGAATTTTTATAGATTATATTAAGGATACATTGTAACGTAACGTTAAATTTATTTCTCAAATTAAAAATCGTTTTAATTCAACAAAAATTACAAGTTACGAAGGATTAATATTCACATTAATTTTTAAAATTAATATTTCTCAAAATATGTATGGATTTAATATTGGAATCATTTGATATGGAATTTATTTTCTTTTAATTCAATACACATGCATATATATGTACTTGCATACATTCCAATTTTTTTTTAAATCACATAACAAGCTATAATTAAATAGGAAAATTATTATGCTTTCTATGATAAACTATGTTAATTTATTTTTAGCTCTCTTATATTAAATTTAAATGTGATCTACAGAAAAATTTTATCTTCTATCATTTTGTATAATAACAATTATTTTAAATCATTATAACTATATAATTGGTTGTTATAATTATTTAATTGGTTGGGCGGAAATATCGAGTTTCCGATCCGCCCAGTCTGTTTTATTCGATGTACGAGCATATTTTTAAAATTAATTCGTCGAAACTGTATCGGCGGTTGTCTTAAAAAGCGTCCTCCCAGTGGAATTGAGGGTTGAAAAGTCGTAGTTAAATCTTAATTTTGCCTGGGCACCATTTTTATAGCTGTTTGTAGTTCTTTGAATCTGCTTTTTCTGCTTTCTATATCGTGGAAGTTCGATGCAGCTAACCTCTCTTGTTGTAGCGTCTAGTCACACCCTATAAAGAACGGATTCACCCATTGACGCGAAGTTTCGACGGGATCGGACCAGAGGGAGAGGAGTGTTGTTGTAACAGCACAAAACCTTCCCCATAAAACTTTGGGGAATGCTGCTGAAGCATAGCTGTTAAATAATGATTAGTAATTGCAATCATTAGCAATTAGATTAGATCCATATTCAAAATTAGATAATTCATTAGAAAACTTCAATTAGCTTATTTTCAATTACTAATCAATTACAATTAGAATAATTGAAAAATAATTGCAATTTTTTGCAATTAGCTGAAACTAATTGAACTAATTGAAATATCTAATTAAATTAGTTTTTTCAATTAGTTCAATTACTTTCAATTAGATCGCAAGTTTTGCTCAAACTTTTCAAACAAAATTTAGAAAAAACAAAAAAAGGAGCAAATAGCAATTCTTTAAACTACTTTTATAAACAATTTATAAACATATTATTAGTTTCAATATTATTTTTTTTTTATTTTATGATTATATTTCCTTTTTTCATATTTTCTTTATTAACTTTCCTTAACTCATTAGCAAAATTTTTAATTTTTAATGTTTTATAAACAAATAAACAAATTAAATATAATACTTCAGAACAATATCATTAACATACATACATACATACATGTAAAATAGCAATTCACAAATTACAACCAAAAAATAAACCGCGCGAAAAAACACATGTCGGACGAAAGATCATAAAAAAGTTATAAGTTATATGATAATAAGCACACCACAAAGCAAGGATGCGAAAACGGACATTTGCTTCTTTTTTTTTTGTTTTTTCTAAATTTTGTTTGAAAAGTTTGAACAAAACTTGCGATCTAATTGAAAGTAATTGAACTAATTGGAAAAACTAATTCAATTAGATATTCCAATTAGTTTCAGCTAATTGCAAAAAATGGCGTTATTTTTCAATTATTCTAATCTTAATTGTGTAGTAGATTAAAATGTAACGTGTAGACACGGTATTATAATTACACTAGTAAGTATGTGGTGTAGTGGATTAAAATGTAACGTGTAGACACGGTATTATAATTACACTAGTAAGTATATGGCAACACTGATATTGGTTGTATTGTAAAAGTGGGCATGGCAATACTGTCAACGAATAAAGACATTACTTCGTGAATCTGCAACAGCGTCAGGTGTGGAAGAACCGCGCTTTTTAAAAAAAAAAAAGAAAAAGTTGAAAATAATACAAACCTAAGTAAGATTTCGTGTAAAAATGGCTGAAAGGCAACAATTAGCTGAAGCCTTGCGTAGTTGTGGTGTGGATTTTCGGGAAAATTTTCCAATAAGGAACCACGCTTTGAAAAAAAAGGGTTTTATAGGGGGGTAGAGGGGGTCCTCCAGATACTAAATCTGAAAATCCCGTCTACCGGAGGCTTCTAGGTTGTAAGTTATTTGTTGTTAAAGTTGAAAAAATGGTCAAATTTAACCTCACTTTTTCCTTTGTACATCAGCTGAACTGAAATTTCGATGTTGCCATATGTTGCTAAACAAAATCTTAAAAAAAACCTCTGAAAACAAAAAAACGAAATAAAACAAAAACACAAAGGCTTATAGGTATATTTTATTGCCTCTAGCAGTTTTACGAAAGGGTCTTCGCGTTTTTTTAAAATTGATTTACGCCAAAAAAACTCAACCACGGTATCGGCAAAATTCGCCGGGTAGAACACCTTTCCGCGTGGGCGGCCTTCGGCCGCGCTTTAAAAAAATAACCCTGGCCGGTCCAACTTCGGCTACGCCATCCACAGAATTTTTGCGTAGAACACCTTTCCGCGTGGGCGGCCTTCGGCCGCGCTTTACCATAATAACCCTGGCCGGTCCAACTTCGGCTACGCCATCCACAGTATTTTTGCGTAGAACACCTTTCCGCGTGGGCGGCCTTCGGCCGCGCTTTACAAAAATAACCCTGGCCGGTCCAACTTCGGCTACGCCATCCACAGTATTTTTGCGTAGAACACCTTTCCGCGTGGGCGGCCTTCGGCCGCGCTTTAAAAAAATAACCCTGGCCGGTCCAACTTCGGCTACGCCATCCACAGTATTTTTGCGTAGAACACCTTTCCGCGTGGGCGGCCTTCGGCCGCGCTTTAAAAAAATAACCCTGGCCGGTCCAACTTCGGCTACGCCATCCACAGTATTTTTGCGTAGAACACCTTTCCGCGTGGGCGGCCTTCGGCCGCGCTTTAAGAAAATAACCCTGGCCGGTGCAACTTCGGCTACGCCATCCACAGTATTTTTGCGTAGGACACCTTTCTGTATTTTTACAAGAAGTGTATATTCCAATCGTAATTTATTAATAAATGAACGTTTGGAATTTACAAAATTCAATTTCATTACGCATCCCAACATGTTTTACAGTAAAAAAGAGTATTTCAATTTTGAAGGATCTGGTATCACCAGTAATGAAGTATGGCGGCCATCTTTCAGCCATTGTGTGTTTACGATTGTAGGAGAAAGCAATAGATTTAGAAAATTGAGTTTAATTAATTAATTTTTACACATTTTGTAAAAAAATATATGTGAATGAAGTTATAAAAGCATTAAATTGCATGTATTAGTAAGAATAAACTTCAATAGTGCAGTGCATATATGAAAATATTGTGAAGTAAGCCAAGAAATTTTAAGAACAAATATCTTAAAAAATATAAATATATGTGCGCAAAATGTTATTAAAACCGGTCAGTGAGCATCTCCCCAACACCCCCTGCGAATTTCATTAAAAAATTACCAGTACTTTGGCTAAAACAGGCAATGGTTCCTTATTGGAAAGCCGACCCGGATTTTCCACCAACGGCTACCTTACGGCAACTTAAAATTCTGCTGGCGTCGACATTGGGAGCACCGCCGCAGAATGACAAGGAAGAAAATCCCAACGGTACTCCAGCAGCCCAAGCACCGCCATGCCATACGGCCAAGCAAAACGTGGTCGAGACGGCAGTAACCACCGAAACTTTAGACAGGGATTCGGAAAAACCCTCAGCAGAACCTTCAGCGAAAACTTCCGAATATTCCGCAACTACTCTGGCACCTTCCGAAGCAACCTCAGCACTTCAAGAAACACCATCAACACCGGCCGGAAATGAAAAAACCGGTACACCTTCCGCAACCAACACCACTTCAGTTGACGAAACAACATCCACTTCAGCGCCAATTCCATCTTCAGCCCCCGTAGGTGATTCTACGGTCGCACAGTTATCGGGCGCTACCGCGGCAAACCACGCCGTTTGCACGCAGATAACGGCACCCGACGACCTAGCGGTACTTGAAGCGGAACTCGAGAAAAAACTGCGAATACTCAAGCTAAAAAAGCAAATTAATGAATTAGAGGGCAGCGTACCTACGAATTATTTTCCGATAAAATTCGGCGATTTTGAAAACGCAATGCCAAAATTCAGCGGCGATGATGGTGCCGATATCGACAAATGGATGAACGAGTTTGAGAGTATCGCAAATTACTACAATTGCGATAACAAATCGAAGCTCCTTCTAGTTCGACGCATGTTAAAAGGCAGCGCACTACTGGTCACCAAGATGGAAGAGTTTCACTCTTGGGAAAAACTTAAGCTGGCCCTTAGAAAAGAGTTTAAAAGACATGTAAGCGTTAAAGAGACATTTAGGCAGCTTGAGTCGCGGGTATGGCTGAACAACGAAAGCCTAATGCACTACATATTGTCAATGCAGAAGATAGCGCAAGCTGCGCCAATCGAAGAGTGTGAGTTGGTGGAGCTGATAGTGGACGGCCTCCGTGACGACAAAGGAGGCGCAATCATTTTCAGTGGCGCTACTACGCTGGAGGGGATAAAGGCACTGGTACCTAGGTACGAAAAATTACGACGGAACAGAGTAGGCGAGGAAGCAGCGAAAGGGCAGCCAGCACAAACGAGGTGCTTTAACTGTTCCCGCTTCGGGCATTTCGCAAAGGACTGCACAGCTAAGAGGCGCATCCAGGGATCCTGCTTCAGATGCGGTAAAATGGACCATCAATACAGGGACTGTCCCGCGAAGGCAGTAGCTGCGATTGACCAGCCAGAACTGGAAGATGAGGTGTACTTTAGGCAAATGGTGAGTGTCGCTTTTTGTGGTAGTTGTAGAAAAGAGTCTAAATTCGAAAATTTTGTTTCTATATTCGATACGGGTAGCCCGAGTAGCTTTATTAGACGATCGTTAGTGCAAAGCAATCCTCACCGCACCTACAACGGCGAAGTGCTGCCATGCTTTAAAAGTATAGGCGGAAAGACAATCAAACCAAATAATAAAATTTCAGTTTTTGTAAGATACAGAAATAAAATGAATTCAGTCACGTTATATGTACTTCCAGATGAACAGTTACCTTTTCCACTCTTGCTTGGAAGAGATTTTTTGAAAAAATTTAATATTTCTTTGTTTTTAATACAAAATACAATAAATGAATTAAGTCCTGAATTATCGGAAAATAAGTCGAGTTTTAATAAGTCTTACGATACGGAAATAGTTAAAAAGGTAAATAATGTAGAGATTGAAGGAAGTGTGCATTCGAATATGGAAAATTTGGAAATCCAAACAGTATTTAAAGAAATGTGTAATATTGATAATTACACACATAGTAGTGAGTTAATTGATATAAACCCTTAGTTACCTTCAATTTTGGCAAACAAGTTTAAGAATATGATAGAAAATACATACATTAAGAAACCAATTGAACAATTCCGAGATATTAACTATGAAGCAAAAATCATTCTAGCCTCAAACGCACCAACATTTTGCAAAGCTAGGCGTCTCTCATTCCGGGAGAAGAACGAAGTCAACAATATAATAAAAAATTTACTAGAAAAGGGAATAATTAGACATAGTAACTCACCCTACGCATCACCAATAGTTCTTACGAAGAAAAAGTCAGGAGCTATTAGAATGTGTATTGATTACAGGAGTTTGAACAAACAGATCGCAAGGGACAACTATCCTCTACCATTAATCGAGGACTGTTTAGAATACCTGGAAGGCAATAAAATTTTCACTGTGATAGATCTCGAATCTGGTTTTTACCATGTAAAAATGGACAGCGAATCTATCCAATTCACATCTTTTGTTATCCCAAATGGACAATACGAATTCCTAAGAATGCCCTTTGGTTTAAAAAACGGGCCTGCAAGATTTCAGAGATTCATTACCACGGTTTTAAGAAAATTTATCGACAACAACGAAATAATGGTATATATGGACGACATAATCATTGCAAACAAAACCATGGATGAACATCACGGGTTAGTTGAAAGAGTGCTGAGACATTTAGCTGACTATGGTCTCCGTATAAAATTAAATAAATGTAAATTTGCATATAGCGAGGTAGAATACTTGGGATATAAGGTAACAGGTAGCGGGATACGGCCGTCAGAAAGTCATATTAGTGCAATTATAAATTTTCCAATGCCCAGAAATCATCGAGAGTTACAAGCATTCGTAGGGTTGTGTTCGTATTTTCGGAAATTTGTTCAATCCTTCTCGCTTATAGCCCGTCCACTATACGAACTTCTGAAAAAGGACTCAAAATTTTTGTTCAGTGAAAAGTGTGTTTCCGCTTTTAAGCACCTTAAGGAGAAACTTATATCAGGACCGGTACTAGCAATCTATAACCCTAAAAATGAAACCGAACTGCATTGCGATGCAAGTTCCAACGGCTTCAGTGCAATATTGCTTCAGAAGCAAAAAGACAATAATCTCCACCCAGTAGCATATTTTTCGAAAAGAACGTCAGACGCCGAAAGCCGCTATCATAGTTTTGAATTGGAAACACTTGCAATCATATACGCACTACGAAGGTTTAGGGTTTATTTAGAAGGCCTTATATTCAAAATAGTGACGGATTGTAACTCACTAGCACAAACCCTTAATAAAAAACTAGTTAATAGCCGAATTGCAAGATGGGCGCTAGAGCTTGAAAACTTCAGTTACACAATATCTCACCGGGCGGGCACGAAAATGCCACACGTGGATGCCCTTAGCAGAGTCGAAAATAATGACATCGGGATAGTAGCTATAATCGACAGCGAAGACATAGATTTCCAGTTACAAATTATGCAAAACAGGGACAAAGAAATAATAGAATTGAGAAATAGACTAGAGAACGAGGAACTGACTAAATTCGCTATGGAGAATGGTGTAGTTTTCAGAAAATCTAAGAATCGGTTATTGCTATTGGTCCCAAAGGAACTAGAAAGGGAACTTATAAGAACAACTCATGAGCAGTTGGGACATCAAGGTGTCGATAAATGCTACCAAAAACTTAAAATGAATTACTGGTTCCCAGACATGAGAAACAAAATTAACATCTTTAAGAAAAACTGCATACGATGCATTTTGTATTCAGCACCAAATTCAGCAAACAATAAGAATTTACATAATATCCCAAAAGAGCCAAAACCGTTTCATACCATACACCTCGATCATTTGGGTCCACTTCCGTCACTGCAGTCTAAAAGAAAGCACATTTTAGTGATAATAGACGCTTTTACTAAATACGTTAAGTTATATCCAGTGTTAACCACTAGTACGAAAGAGGTAACGGCAGCCTAAGCAAATATTTCGAATACTACAGCCGTCCGCATAGATGCATAACAGATAGAGGAAGTTGCTTTACATCCAAGGAATTCCAACAATACTTAAATGATAGAAACGTAAAACACATAAAGGTAGCAGTTCATTCGCCCCAAGCTAATGGCCAGGTAGAAAGAGTGAATCGAAGCCTAGTAGGTATGTTAGCAAAGCTGAGCGAACCGGTGGGTCACGGCGATTGGGTGAACCAGGTAGTGAAAATTGAATACGCACTTAACAACTCAATTAACAGATCAATAGGAATAACTCCAAGCCAAGCCCTTTATGGTGTGAATCAAAGAGGCAAGATCATAGATAAACTCACGGAATACCTGGACGACCACAGTCCAACCCCGGGGGGGAGAGACCTTGAGTCAATTCGAAACACCGCAGGAGAGCGCATTAGAAAAGTTCAGGAGTACAACTTACAGCGCAGCGAGCAGAAGAGGGGTAGGGCGGAGGAGTTTGAGGTAGGGGACTTTGTAGTCATTAGGAATGTGGACACTACTGTAGAGCTTAATAAGAAACTGTTGCCAAAATTTAAGGGCCCGTATGTCATTCATAAGAAACTTCCTAACGATCGCTATGTAGTCAGGGACATAGAAAATGGGCAAATAACGCAAATCCCGTATGACGGTGTACTCGAATCTCGAAACGTTAGAAAATGGAAAACCAAAGAAGCGACACTCAACCATTGTTAAGTAATTTTATGTACTAGAGATAAGAATAATTGTTCACAATAACTTAAGTGACCGAGGCCGATCACCTGTCAGGTTGGCCGAGCTGTAGTAGATTAAAATGTAACGTGTAGACACGGTATTATAATTACACTAGTAAGTATGTGGTGTAGTGGATTAAAATGTAACGTGTAGACACGGTATTATAATTACCCTAGTAAGTATATGGCAACACTGATATTGGTTGTATTGTAAAAGTGGGCATGGCAATACTGTCAACGAATAAAGACATTACTTCGTGAATCTGCAACAATTGATTAGTGATTGAAAAAAAAATAATTGAAGTTTTCTAATCAATTAGGATTATTTTTAAAATTAATTCTAATGATTACTAATCCTAATTAAAAATTAAGAGCTTTGTGCTGAAGTGACAGTCCTTGGCCGGATATAAATCCGGGTGATTCCGGTATCGTAGAAACGACTTGTCGTGGGAACGAATATTCCCATTACAGTCGGTTCACCCAGCACATGATCACTCCTCTTCCCCACCCAGCTCCGCCCTTCGTGTGGGGACTCTCCAGCTGCTCCTGGTGCCCCACACAGTCTGCTCCGTGTGTCAGACCAGGATACACCGGAATGCGGCATCAGTCACGTGCAACTCGTGCCAGAGCTGGTGCCACTTTCGCGTGTGTTCTGGTCTGCGCACTACCCGTGAATGATCGGGTGACTACCTGGCTCCTTGCTGTAGAGCTCCGCAGCCGCAGACGCCCGTAGTGCCGCTGTGAAACAACATCTCAAAGCAGTCTAAAGGGCCACTGCATGTGCAGCAGGTACCAGATAGGCAACATCACCCTTCCCTCGCACCTCTTAGTCACGGGTGTCGGTAAGCTCTGGTCTACCGTGAGGTCGACCGAGTGGAAATTTCATTCGGGGATCGTGCCTCGTCGGACTCGAAGAGATGCGCGAGCTATTTTAGCCGGCAATTCATTCAGCATCCTTCGGGGGACAGGGCCGAACGAAAGTTGACCAGAAGGCTGCGCAAACAGTCTAAGACCAGCGCGCCCCTGACTCACTTCTGGCGAGGTGAAGGAGGCCACCAGAAAGGCGAAATCCTCCAAGTCCATTGGCCTTTACGGGCTAAGCGTGTTGGTGCCATAAACACACAGGCAGGTGAAACGCGGTCTTAACCAGAACCGCCACTGCGAGAGAACCGTCCTGGTAGCGTAGGACCTCTCAAACGCTTTGACACGGTAAGGCATTCCACGCTGCTAGCTGACGTGGAAGCATCAATTCTCCCACAGGGACTGAAACGATGGACCCCGAGAATCCAAATTACTATTATTATTATTTAAGGTTGTGTTTCCTTCCTTGATTGTTATTTGCTTTAGCCATGTGCACTAAAAATAACAATTTAGGCTTTCAATATATACCTAAGAAAATCTCACCTTTTGCACGCTTTTTTACGTAAATACACCAATACTTAAGGTTTACTTATTTTAAATTAAGATGTATGTATATAAAATACTTCTTTATCACATTTCGTTCGCGTTTGGAGTTTGTGCTTGATCGGCACTGATGTACAGGATTTTCTCTTAGCTGTGCGCTGTATTTGGCGACAAAGTAGCCCAATGCGTGCACGTTTTTGTATTTTGTTTTTGCTTTACACCCCAATATTTCCAATTATAAACTTTACAAATTCTGCATAAAATTTCATGAACGCCGCCTAAGCCGTTCTCAAGACTAGGCGATACAAAAAAATCATTTCAAAAGATATATGTACATATGTATGTATGTAATTAGTAGAGATAACGATGCAATAAAGCAATATTCTCAGCCTCAGAACTTAGCTTGTATTTGGCGATTTGCGATAAAATTTGTTCGACCATTGGAGTGAAAAGGTAAATAATTTAAAGCTTCAATTGAATCAATGCCTATCTAGGAAATATATTTACAGAAATGAAAAACTGCAATTATAATGAAGTGTATTGTATAAAAATAAAACATATTGTATTTTCAATATCTAAACTGCTATTTGCGACCGAAATAGTAAAGTAAAATTTTAACTGTTAGTTTTGAACAAAAAAATAGAAGTCAGATTGAGCTCACTTGATCGAAAAAAATAAACTTAAAACTTTTGATTGAAGAATTAGCAGTCATAAAATAGTGGTTAATTGCTGGCTTTTGAAAGTCAAAAAATTTAAATTATATATGATTAACATTCCTTGGCTAACAAGCATCACATTGCTATATCTATAATAATAATATGGCGCTTACATCGTAGCTTGATGTTTGATCGAATTGTTCCTAGAATTTGTGATATGCGTCTTGATATTGTAACACAAATTGAGGTACACTGGGATACATTCGACACTCGGCGGCTTTCGATTGCCTATCGAGAAACGACCGCTAATACAAAAAACGTGGCTACGGCGGCCGCGATACGCAAATGACTTTTTAAATTGAAATTTCAAAAATAATTACTACTTTCGATCCATGAATTAGTCATTGTTAAATTTACTGAGCTGAATTGCATTTCGATTGAGAGAAATAAAGTTTGATACATGTAAGAGTTCACAGCTTTATTATGTGGCAAAGTTACTGCTCCTCTTTATTGCTGTGGATAATTAACTTGTTAGTAATTGTGGCCTGTTTAACAAAGATGGTAAAATATGTGGATCCATTACGAGATATCATTACAGTTGACTTTTGGAAAGGGAAGGAATGTGGAGATAAATTATTTGAGAAGGCAAATAGATAAGGATATAATAAAACTTTTTTTTAAATAATAATATTTTGAATTTAGGAAGAAGTCGAGTGTGCTTTTTTAGAATATGTATCGTGTTTGAAAAGACTTGGTATAATTTTTCCTACAAGAATTTTAGAATTCCTATTTTTAAGTGCTTGACTAGTTATGCGGTTTTTCTTTTACCAGTTTATCATTGTAGTAGGAGTCCATTGCGATACCACCTGTTTTATGAACGGTAACGTGAACCGGAAAAGCCAGGAAAGATTAACCTGAGAAATGTTGCGTGCCCCGAATGAAGTCACGCAAATTACCAATCTCCACCCCAGAAAGCTCTTCTGGAGTCCTAAAGAAGTACGAGCCTAGGTACTTGAACATCAGTCTCGCAAAGGCAGGGCAGCTGAGCAGAAAATGAAAAGATGAATCCGCCTCATCCTCCTCCATACAGCTGCGGCAGAAAGGGTCAGAGACTATCTTCAGCCTAACCGCATGAATACCCAACGGACAATGCCCAGTCAAAACACCTACGAGGGTCGAGAGGTGCCGCTTAGTAAGCGGCCTCAGCTCCTTTGAGCGCCCACGACCCACTCTCGGCCAGAGGGTCCTAGCAGTTCTGCATGTCGTCGCAGTTTCCCAGCGCTCGCTGAGACGACAGAGAGCCCATCTGTCCAGGAGAAGCCAGTAGGCAGCCAAAGGAGCCCCCATCCCCTCCCTGCAAGGAGAAATGACGTCGAGATACTCTGCGGGAGAAGCCCAGAATAGGCGATGCTTTTCCAACACGTCACGAGGAGGGACATAGATAGCACCTGGTCCCACGCCTGGAACCTCACATTGCTCAGGATTACTGGGGAAATGGTAGTCGAGGAGAAGTTTGAGCGACTTCTCGCTGCTCATCGCCCAATTTCCCAAGTCGTCTCTTAGACATCCCAAGGGGACGCGAGCCCTCGCGAGCACCCGCCTAAGCCTAGAGGACTCGTGGCAGCCTTCAACGTTTTCGCAGAAACTTCTCTACGAGTCTCGCTTAGCTTCCCTTACTTCGGACTTATATATTCCCAATCCGATCCTATTAAGTTCCCAATCCGAGGGTTTTTTGCTCTTTCTCGCCTGGTTAAAAGACGTCTACTCGAACCCCTAAGCTCCGAAATTTTCAAAGTCCACCAGTACGGACATGAAATATTTATCGCTTTGTTACAAGCTACGGTGAATTTCTCCACTAAGCAGTCGATCGAACTTTCCGAAAGGAGTAAATTTCCCTGATACCCCTCAGGAAGAAACTCCTGCAGCTTCCTACAGTATAGACCCCAATCTGTGTTCCTCAGATTCCTATAGGGACGATTTTGGGGACGTGCTTCGCCCAAGGAGAATTGAATATACCTATGATCAGAGAAGGAGTGATCGTTAAGAACTCTCCAGTTCGAGATACGGGACAAGAATTCAGACGAAACCAGGGTAAGATCCAAGACCTCCTCCCTTACCGAAGTTACAAACGTAGGGTCGCTCCCCCTGTTACAAATAGACAAGTTTTCGCCAAGAATAAAATCAAAGAGAGATTCACCTCTCGCGTTGATATCCGAGCTTCCCCAGCAGGAGTGCCTCGAATTGGCATCGCAACCCACAACGACGCCGGCTTTCCTGCGCCTCGCTTCCGCCAGAGTATTCCTCAGCAGCACTGGAGGTGGTTCCACCTCATTTTCGTGAGCCATATACGCGGACATGAGCGGAAGTTCTCCGGCCCCGCCCTCGGGTCTCAATGTTACTACGTCTCCATTGCTGAAATTAGACAGAAAATATGTATTTGTTTCACGCCTGACGAGCATACAAGCTCTAGGTTTGGCGGGGTGCAATAGCGTCTTGTGAAATAAGGCCTTTATTTCAAAAAAGGCTTTATTGCACTTCGAAAGTGAAATAATGCCTTAATAAAAATTTGCTCAATTGCGCAATAAAGCCTTATTTTTTTTTATTTTTATTAAACATAAATCACAACCAACTGCATATACCGATATGATTGGGGTCATCACGAAGATTTGATTTCCGGAAGATTTGTGCGTCCGCCCCCGCTCCCATCCGCGTCCCGTCCGCCCGTCCTCCGGTTCGTGCGACCGCGTCCGCCGGTCCATTTTCACGATTTTTAATAATTAATTGAACAGCACACGTGCAGAATATTTATGAATTATTGTGATTAAAATTGTACTATTTTACATTAAATAGAACACATTTTTCTTAAAAGCTAAACAACATATAATGATTTCTTCCTTGTTATTGTAATACAATACCATCGTCATCTTAATTCTCTGAGTGGTTTTAATTTATTGTTTTTTTTTTTGTTTTTGATGCTCTTGTTACACTGTTCAATTTATTGTCTTTTGTTGTTGTTGATAACATCATTTCGCTTACTAAACTGTTATAATGTCCTCATCCGTCATTTGTTAAACCACGTGTGTTGCTCAATTAATTATTAAAAATTGTGAAAATGGAAAGTGATGAGCTACGTTTTTATAATATAATTCCGGGTTTGAAGAAACCAGCAAATTATTACATATTCCAACAGAGGGACAAATTTATAAATTTAAATATTCTCAAAATAATGCAAAATATTATTATTGTTATCAAAATGGATGTCCCGTTAATATTGCAATGGATTTGAACAATGCAATACATTGCCGTAAAACAAATAAAAACTCAGTGCACAACCATGAGGCCCAAAATGAATTTATAAAGAAATTAAGTTTAATTAATTCTATTAAATTCGAATGCGCTAATAGAATGTCATTGAAAAGATCAAGTGTTCGTCAAGTGTATGATGAGAATTGCAAAAAGGCTAAAGAGTCTGCTCATTTGGTTGAATTTGGGAAAATGCGAAGGCAATTAATAAACAAAATCGGAAGCCTTGCCAAAAGCACTTAAAAATTTTCATGATATAATATCAATTTTTAAAAACCTAGAAATTCGCGAGAATTATACAAATTCAAGATATGACAATGATTTGCCATTCTATCGGGGTACGGTGATTGAAGAGGAAATGCCTACTATCGAACCTCGTCATTATTTAATAGATGGGACATTTGGTGTAGTACCGATTAGTAGTTCCAATATCTTTAAACAACTGCTAATAATACATAGTGCTCATAATGAACATGTAAGTTATGCTTTCCATTTCCAGACAACCGGTCAGGTACGATCATGATTTTTAATTTCGACCAAACTCAAATACATTGTTTGTTGGTCCAAATAATGAGACACGTATTTTTTCTTTTGGCTCGGAAAAATTTTTCCGCCGAATTAAACGCGATTTTGTTTTGCAGTCTAAAATCGATTATTCGAATTGACAGTGAGAATTTTTTTTTAAATGCCCATAACTTTGTCAAAATTTAATGGATTGCAACAATGTTTTTAGTCAAATGTCAGTAATTCTTGTCACTTCAAGATAGAATGATATAATTATTGATTTTCATTATTTGAAATTTTTTATTTATCAATAAACAAAAGGTGTAATTTCTTTTTTAAATTTAATTTCTCAAAAAGTGTATTTTTTTCTCTCAAACTCTTTTTACCGGGAAAGAGACATTTTGAACTACAATCAACCCAAATCTTTGATAGCGAAGTTTTTTTTTGAGTTATGATTTTTTATAGAAAATATACGTTTTTGTGGTACATACCATGGCACATTAACCAGGTAACAGTATACGAAAAAATACAACCCTACCATGTATTTTGTTGTTGCAAGTGGCCCATCAAACGTCAACATAGAAATGCCAAATTTGGCGTGTTTGACAATTCAATAAGTAAACAAAACGCACACCAGCAATAATAATAATTAATATCTCAGCGTTTGCGTGTTGGATACTTCCATCAAAGGCGATGGTATATAAAGCGAAGGAACAGAGTTGGACATTAGGTTTGTTCTTTGCGCTCCTGCAATGAGGTCGGATTCCAAAAAGTGATCGGAACAAACCCAACCGCTTACCGGAAGTTCCACGACACGTGCTCTGTTCCAATTGGATCTTCTCCACTGATCTTGCGGAACCTTAAACAAGTTACAGCCTTTCCCCCTCCTCTTATTGCAAAGAAAACATTTTCCCATTTCTGAATATGTAAATATAATTTGGATATGTAATATGTAAACAATTTATTTTCATCTATAATCAAAATAAAAAATAGTTTGTTATGAGAAAATGTAAACAAACTTTGACAGCTGATGAACCACTTCGAATGAAAAAAATCAAAAAATCAACCCTGTTGCTGTTACCTGGTTAATGTGCCTTGGTACATACTACAATGTAAACAGTAATACCTGACCGGTTGTCTGGAAATGTAAAGCATCAAGTATATGCTGTTACATATTGTTGCGGTTATATTAATATTTGTATATTTTTTTTTCAGACATTTCTTTTATCTACATTTTAATGTCAAGCAAATCTTTGAAAGCATATATCCATGTACTACAATACATGGAAAGTAATATTTTTGACATGAAGCCAACAACATTCACCACGGATTTTGAGTATGGCTTAAGAAACTGCCTTAGCCAGTTAAGTGATAATGAATTGTCTTTGAACGCGATTCGGCGACGACAGTTGATGAGAATGACGAGGTTGATCTAACAATTGATACTTTACCATCTGTTTTGCCTTACACCATTGAAACTAATTTGACATGTATTATTTGTTATGGAAAAACAAAAAATATATTGTTATTGCCATGTAGTCATTTTAAGATTTGCAGTGATTGCTATGAAAAATTGGACACGAAAAAAAAGGAATTCTGTCTAAACTTTATGTCCAGTGTGTAGAACCATTGTTCAAGAAGCCAAACACATTTTTGCCTGATTTTCTTTCGTTTATTTTGATTTGTTTCTGAATTATTAATATTCCATTAATTTTTGTTAATATAAAAATTTTTTGTTGAATTATTAATGTTCAATTTTTTTGTAATTATTCAATAAAATATAAAAAAAAAAGAATATTATTGCTTCATTAAAAAATAAAAATGAAAGTGCAATAAGGCCTTTAAAGCCTTTTTTTTAATAAAGGCCTTATTTCTCAATTGAAAGTGAAATAAGGCCTTAAAAGTAATGAATGTCTGTGCCTAACATTATGTATACTTAGATCACTGCTTATAATGTATTCTAATAAGGACTCACCGAGGTATCGGTGCTGCCCCACTCCACATTGTGCGCGTTGGCATCGCAACCAATAATTATCGGCAGCTTTTCCGTCTCACAGTACCATATTAATTCCTGGACCTCTTTTGGGGGTATGGTGTTGTCCCCAGCAAAGTAGGCGGCCGCTAAAACCACGTTCATGGAGCTTTTGTCTACATCCAATATTGTCTGCACCGCTACCAGGTCCTGCGTTAGATATTCTGTAATGCAAAGTATTCCATATTGTTCTTAAGCACTATACAAGCTCTAGGCCTCTCAGATGAGAGATCCCATATTACCTTATTATTGGTTCCTTCGGGCCCCTTACCTGGCCTTTATAGACCCACGGCTCCTGCACCAGTACTATGTCCAGATCTTCCGAGGCAAGCCTCCTCGCTATCACGGCCGAAGCCGCTCTAGCGTGGTGGAAGTTGACCTGGGCTACTGTCATGTGGATCCATTACGAGATATCATTACAGTTGACTTTTGGAAAGGGAAGGAATGTGGAGATAAATTATTTGAGAAGGCAAATAGATAAGGATATAATAAAACTTTTTTTTAAATAATAATATTTTGAATTTAGGAAGAAGTCGAGTGTGCTTTTTTAGAATATGTATCGTGTTTGAAAAGACTTGGTATAATTTTTCCTACAAGAATTTTAGAATTCCTATTTTTAAGTGCTTGACTAGTTATGCGGTTTTTCTTTTACCAGTTTATCATTGTAGTAGGAGTCCATTGCGATACCACCTGTTTTATGAACGGTAACGTGAACCGGAAAAGCCAGGAAAGATTAACCTGAGAAATGTTGCGTGCCCCGAATGAAGTCACGCAAATTACCAATCTCCACCCCAGAAAGCTCTTCTGGAGTCCTAAAGAAGTACGAGCCTAGGTACTTGAACATCAGTCTCGCAAAGGCAGGGCAGCTGAGCAGAAAATGAAAAGATGAATCCGCCTCATCCTCCTCCATACAGCTGCGGCAGAAAGGGTCAGAGACTATCTTCAGCCTAACCGCATGAATACCCAACGGACAATGCCCAGTCAAAACACCTACGAGGGTCGAGAGGTGCCGCTTAGTAAGCGGCCTCAGCTCCTTTGAGCGCCCACGACCCACTCTCGGCCAGAGGGTCCTAGCAGTTCTGCATGTCGTCGCAGTTTCCCAGCGCTCGCTGAGACGACAGAGAGCCCATCTGTCCAGGAGAAGCCAGTAGGCAGCCAAAGGAGCCCCCATCCCCTCCCTGCAAGGAGAAATGACGTCGAGATACTCTGCGGGAGAAGCCCAGAATAGGCGATGCTTTTCCAACACGTCACGAGGAGGGACATAGATAGCACCTGGTCCCACGCCTGGAACCTCACATTGCTCAGGATTACTGGGGAAATGGTAGTCGAGGAGAAGTTTGAGCGACTTCTCGCTGCTCATCGCCCAATTTCCCAAGTCGTCTCTTAGACATCCCAAGGGGACGCGAGCCCTCGCGAGCACCCGCCTAAGCCTAGAGGACTCGTGGCAGCCTTCAACGTTTTCGCAGAAACTTCTCTACGAGTCTCGCTTAGCTTCCCTTACTTCGGACTTATATATTCCCAATCCGATCCTATTAAGTTCCCAATCCGAGGGTTTTTTGCTCTTTCTCGCCTGGTTAAAAGACGTCTACTCGAACCCCTAAGCTCCGAAATTTTCAAAGTCCACCAGTACGGACATGAAATATTTATCGCTTTGTTACAAGCTACGGTGAATTTCTCCACTAAGCAGTCGATCGAACTTTCCGAAAGGAGTAAATTTCCCTGATACCCCTCAGGAAGAAACTCCTGCAGCTTCCTACAGTATAGACCCCAATCTGTGTTCCTCAGATTCCTATAGGGACGATTTTGGGGACGTGCTTCGCCCAAGGAGAATTGAATATACCTATGATCAGAGAAGGAGTGATCGTTAAGAACTCTCCAGTTCGAGATACGGGACAAGAATTCAGACGAAACCAGTGTAAGATCCAAGACCTCCTCCCTTACCGAAGTTACAAACGTAGGGTCGCTCCCCCTGTTACAAATAGACAAGTTTTCGCCAAGAATAAAATCAAAGAGAGATTCACCTCTCGCGTTGATATCCGAGCTTCCCCAGCAGGAGTGCCTCGAATTGGCATCGCAACCCACAACGACGCCGGCTTTCCTGCGCCTCGCTTCCGCCAGAGTATTCCTCAGCAGCACTGGAGGTGGTTCCACCTCATTTTCGTGAGCCATATACGCGGACATGAGCGGAAGTTCTCCGGCCCCGCCCTCGGGTCTCAATGTTACTACGTCTCCATTGCTGAAATTAGACAGAAAATATGTATTTGTTTCACGCCTGACGAGCATACAAGCTCTAGGTTTGGCGGGGTGCAATAGCGTCTTGTGAAATAAGGCCTTTATTTCAAAAAAGGCTTTATTGCACTTCGAAAGTGAAATAATGCCTTAATAAAAATTTGCTCAATTGCGCAATAAAGCCTTATTTTTTTTTATTTTTATTAAACATAAATCACAACCAACTGCATATACCGATATGATTGGGGTCATCACGAAGATTTGATTTCCGGAAGATTTGTGCGTCCGCCCCCGCTCCCATCCGCGTCCCGTCCGCCCGTCCTCCGGTTCGTGCGACCGCGTCCGCCGGTCCATTTTCACGATTTTTAATAATTAATTGAACAGCACACGTGCAGAATATTTATGAATTATTGTGATTAAAATTGTACTATTTTACATTAAATAGAACACATTTTTCTTAAAAGCTAAACAACATATAATGATTTCTTCCTTGTTATTGTAATACAATACCATCGTCATCTTAATTCTCTGAGTGGTTTTAATTTATTGTTTTTTTTTTTGTTTTTGATGCTCTTGTTACACTGTTCAATTTATTGTCTTTTGTTGTTGTTGATAACATCATTTCGCTTACTAAACTGTTATAATGTCCTCATCCGTCATTTGTTAAACCACGTGTGTTGCTCAATTAATTATTAAAAATTGTGAAAATGGAAAGTGATGAGCTACGTTTTTATAATATAATTCCGGGTTTGAAGAAACCAGCAAATTATTACATATTCCAACAGAGGGACAAATTTATAAATTTAAATATTCTCAAAATAATGCAAAATATTATTATTGTTATCAAAATGGATGTCCCGTTAATATTGCAATGGATTTGAACAATGCAATACATTGCCGTAAAACAAATAAAAACTCAGTGCACAACCATGAGGCCCAAAATGAATTTATAAAGAAATTAAGTTTAATTAATTCTATTAAATTCGAATGCGCTAATAGAATGTCATTGAAAAGATCAAGTGTTCGTCAAGTGTATGATGAGAATTGCAAAAAGGCTAAAGAGTCTGCTCATTTGGTTGAATTTGGGAAAATGCGAAGGCAATTAATAAACAAAATCGGAAGCCTTGCCAAAAGCACTTAAAAATTTTCATGATATAATATCAATTTTTAAAAACCTAGAAATTCGCGAGAATTATACAAATTCAAGATATGACAATGATTTGCCATTCTATCGGGGTACGGTGATTGAAGAGGAAATGCCTACTATCGAACCTCGTCATTATTTAATAGATGGGACATTTGGTGTAGTACCGATTAGTAGTTCCAATATCTTTAAACAACTGCTAATAATACATAGTGCTCATAATGAACATGTAAGTTATGCTTTCCATTTCCAGACAACCGGTCAGGTACGATCATGATTTTTAATTTCGACCAAACTCAAATACATTGTTTGTTGGTCCAAATAATGAGACACGTATTTTTTCTTTTGGCTCGGAAAAATTTTTCCGCCGAATTAAACGCGATTTTGTTTTGCAGTCTAAAATCGATTATTCGAATTGACAGTGAGAATTTTTTTTTAAATGCCCATAACTTTGTCAAAATTTAATGGATTGCAACAATGTTTTTAGTCAAATGTCAGTAATTCTTGTCACTTCAAGATAGAATGATATAATTATTGATTTTCATTATTTGAAATTTTTTATTTATCAATAAACAAAAGGTGTAATTTCTTTTTTAAATTTAATTTCTCAAAAAGTGTATTTTTTTCTCTCAAACTCTTTTTACCGGGAAAGAGACATTTTGAACTACAATCAACCCAAATCTTTGATAGCGAAGTTTTTTTTTGAGTTATGATTTTTTATAGAAAATATACGTTTTTGTGGTACATACCATGGCACATTAACCAGGTAACAGTATACGAAAAAATACAACCCTACCATGTATTTTGTTGTTGCAAGTGGCCCATCAAACGTCAACATAGAAATGCCAAATTTGGCGTGTTTGACAATTCAATAAGTAAACAAAACGCACACCAGCAATAATAATAATTAATATCTCAGCGTTTGCGTGTTGGATACTTCCATCAAAGGCGATGGTATATAAAGCGAAGGAACAGAGTTGGACATTAGGTTTGTTCTTTGCGCTCCTGCAATGAGGTCGGATTCCAAAAAGTGATCGGAACAAACCCAACCGCTTACCGGAAGTTCCACGACACGTGCTCTGTTCCAATTGGATCTTCTCCACTGATCTTGCGGAACCTTAAACAAGTTACAGCCTTTCCCCCTCCTCTTATTGCAAAGAAAACATTTTCCCATTTCTGAATATGTAAATATAATTTGGATATGTAATATGTAAACAATTTATTTTCATCTATAATCAAAATAAAAAATAGTTTGTTATGAGAAAATGTAAACAAACTTTGACAGCTGATGAACCACTTCGAATGAAAAAAATCAAAAAATCAACCCTGTTGCTGTTACCTGGTTAATGTGCCTTGGTACATACTACAATGTAAACAGTAATACCTGACCGGTTGTCTGGAAATGTAAAGCATCAAGTATATGCTGTTACATATTGTTGCGGTTATATTAATATTTGTATATTTTTTTTTCAGACATTTCTTTTATCTACATTTTAATGTCAAGCAAATCTTTGAAAGCATATATCCATGTACTACAATACATGGAAAGTAATATTTTTGACATGAAGCCAACAACATTCACCACGGATTTTGAGTATGGCTTAAGAAACTGCCTTAGCCAGTTAAGTGATAATGAATTGTCTTTGAACGCGATTCGGCGACGACAGTTGATGAGAATGACGAGGTTGATCTAACAATTGATACTTTACCATCTGTTTTGCCTTACACCATTGAAACTAATTTGACATGTATTATTTGTTATGGAAAAACAAAAAATATATTGTTATTGCCATGTAGTCATTTTAAGATTTGCAGTGATTGCTATGAAAAATTGGACACGAAAAAAAAGGAATTCTGTCTAAACTTTATGTCCAGTGTGTAGAACCATTGTTCAAGAAGCCAAACACATTTTTGCCTGATTTTCTTTCGTTTATTTTGATTTGTTTCTGAATTATTAATATTCCATTAATTTTTGTTAATATAAAAATTTTTTGTTGAATTATTAATGTTCAATTTTTTTGTAATTATTCAATAAAATATAAAAAAAAAAGAATATTATTGCTTCATTAAAAAATAAAAATGAAAGTGCAATAAGGCCTTTAAAGCCTTTTTTTTAATAAAGGCCTTATTTCTCAATTGAAAGTGAAATAAGGCCTTAAAAGTAATGAATGTCTGTGCCTAACATTATGTATACTTAGATCACTGCTTATAATGTATTCTAATAAGGACTCACCGAGGTATCGGTGCTGCCCCACTCCACATTGTGCGCGTTGGCATCGCAACCAATAATTATCGGCAGCTTTTCCGTCTCACAGTACCATATTAATTCCTGGACCTCTTTTGGGGGTATGGTGTTGTCCCCAGCAAAGTAGGCGGCCGCTAAAACCACGTTCATGGAGCTTTTGTCTACATCCAATATTGTCTGCACCGCTACCAGGTCCTGCGTTAGATATTCTGTAATGCAAAGTATTCCATATTGTTCTTAAGCACTATACAAGCTCTAGGCCTCTCAGATGAGAGATCCCATATTACCTTATTATTGGTTCCTTCGGGCCCCTTACCTGGCCTTTATAGACCCACGGCTCCTGCACCAGTACTATGTCCAGATCTTCCGAGGCAAGCCTCCTCGCTATCACGGCCGAAGCCGCTCTAGCGTGGTGGAAGTTGACCTGGGCTACTGTCATGAGCGGGGTCATTATAACTGTGGCGCGTCTACCTCCGAGAGCCGTAACTCACTCTCGCTCCTCCTGTCGAGCTCGAGTTTGCTCAAGTCGAGCCCCTCGATTAATTCTTGAGCGGAGGGAACCTCTGTGTTATCCTGAGCAATGTTTCTGCGAGGAGAGATGGTCGGTCGATGTAGACGACGCAGAGGTTTGAGGTTTTAAAGAAGAGTCCTCGTCACCCTGCACCTGCTTCGAAGCTGCCTCGGATTCGCCCGCAATCTTTGGTCGCCAGGGCCTTATAGTAACAAAGCTGAACCTGTAGTTTAGCCGATAACCATCCCTGTTCATTCTGTTGAAGGACTCCTCATCTACACCAACGACTAGTCGTATACCGGTGTCCTCCACGTTACTGCTCATTATACGCCAAGCCGAGGTATGGATTCCCCATTTTGGGCGTTTAGCAGCCCAATGCCGTGCTCGATGGGCTTGTCCGCACTCCTCGGGAGGAATACCATGATCGTGTGCGTAGGAGGTATCTCCTCTCCTCTCCTCGTGCACAGCTTCGTGCCTTTCCAGGCTCCGAGTGGGGCGTTACCTCCGCAAGCCATGTTGCAGTGTTCTCATCTTTGCAATCGACCAGTATCAGCCCTGGCCGAAAACGTGCAACTTTCGGCCGTACGCGCGGTGATATGCGCCCGCCACTCTTTAGCGCTAGAATCTCTCGTTGCTACTAGAGAAGAATAACACGCTATGGTGCGCTCCAAACGCTGCATCATGACGTTCAAGGCTAAATAATTTTTTCCCAGACTGCGAGCCATTTTTTTTCAAAACGGAATATTGTTTAGCGTGAAATGTAGTATATATGGTTTTTTTTATGTAATAAACAAATATATAAACAATTGACTTAGATTCAATTTTTTTATTCGGAAAAAATTAGACGTAATCTATATTAAATGACGATTAAAATGGCGGTCAAATCATCTAAATCGGTCTGATAGATCGTTCGTAATTGATAATTGAAAAAAAATTACGAAAAATATTTATTAACAATATCTTTAACAAACAATTGTTTTTTAGAAAATCCAACTGGTGTTTTGTTTGCATCATTAATGCCTACAGAAAAAATTAAAAAAATGAGCAAAAATGATTTTTCACCGCATTCAGGTGATCCGTTTGAGAAATTCTGACCCACATGCTACTGTTTTTCAGTGAAACAATTTTCAAAAATGGACGGTAATTTGTAGCTACTTGAAACTTGCACTTTATGTACCAAAATTGAATGGGCTATAAAATTACCTATCAAAATTTATTTTTAATTTAATTTAGTTTTTTAAATCTACTGTACAAATTTTTGAAATTTTTCCCTATTTGAACAAAGTTTGAAACTTGGATTTAACCGGTATTTATTGTAAAATGAACTATATTTTATACAAATAAAATAAAGAAAAATAAATATTCAAAATTTGTGAATATATGGTTGTGCTATCGTAATATTATGTACCACATGTAATTAATATTTCCTTAACTACATTATTTTATTAATTCAATTCTTTTTGTAGAATTATTAAGAGTATTTGCTTCATCAAGCTATTCATGTATTGCCGGTTCACCAGCAAAATGTTTGAACAAAAAAATTTGACTTTTAAGCCATATGATATGAAAAATCGATACGGGGATAACACAATGGCTAGTAATGCAATGATATTTAACACTCAGTTGTGAGATTCATTTTCTGCATAACATAATAACTAAAATATTGACTGGTGGCTTAAAGTGCTTGAAGTTTCCGTGTTTTGGTTATTGGGCGGAGATCAGAAGGCGAAAGATTCTTTTCAACTAGCCAAGACACTACCTACTAAACTGGAGTCTAATATTGATTGTCTGCCAAAAGCTTTACATTTGTCAATGCGAACCAAATTCTTGTTATTTCGGTAAGTAAAATATTTTCAATAAAATATTTTGAATTTTAATTACTTCGAACGGTTCTGATGATTCCTGAAAGGAAATCTAGACTTACGTATTTACCAACTACATTATCTATGCTTCTCTTTAACTTTTATTACTAAGGTATACAGTGGTGGTCATATTTTTAGCATCAAAATACTATATGATACTGTTTGCCACATACTTTGATTTATTTATATTTGATAATTTTGCATAAAAGCATAATTCATTATATAATTTATACCATAGAAATCAGAGTTTAAAATATCGTGGAAAATTAAAAAAAAAAATCAACAGATTTTAAAAAATTGTCATCAAACGTTCGAAGCTTTTACTCAGAATTTTTAGAATTTTCCCGGGCACGCAGTTTTGTAGTGCAAGTTTAAACTTGATTTGTCTTTCATGAGTAAGCAGAATTATCTGAAAATAACCATTCTCAAATCAGTCGGTTCTACCCACCGGAATTGTCCGCGTTTCACCCGACCGAGGGCGCTTGCTTCGGTGGCTTAACCCTGTTTGGGTCAGCCAACCCAATAAGTCGTTTGACACCCCTAGTGGAACGCCCTGCAGCAGAGTTGCTCAACATACGTGTCCTCAGGGCTGGTGTCGAACAACCCTGGACCAGAAAGTTTTTTCTGCTGCGTATGCCGGAAAAGGCAACAACCAACTGATTGGCAAGCGTAGCTGAGACACGGTGGACACCCTCATGCTTCCCTCACACCCACCTCCGCAACGACTCAACCCTGACAGACGAAACTCCTCCAATTTGATTGCAACAGACTTCAGATCGCAGAGATAACGGACTTTATGATCCGGCATGGTCTATTAATAGCTGCGATCGAAGAGACGAAACTGTACAGTAACAGTATTGTATGACAGGGCATAGCTATCTGGTCAGGCGATGTCGAGCCCGAAGTGTTTAATGTTTATATACACCCTGCCACCTGCTGGCCAGCTAGATATCTCTCTGATATAACTGCGCAGATGTGAAACCCGAATGGCAGTAGGTGGCTTTAATGCGCTCCACAATCTCTGGCATTCAAACCTGCCAGCGGATCGTTGGGAAAATGAAATGTTCGCACGGACGAACGTAAGTAGCGCATCATGGTCGCCACAGCAGCTGTACGCTTCATCCCGGGATTGGGATTTCGAAAATTCGTCAGAATCTTCCTGTCGGAAGCGTTTGCCCTTGCTAACGAGCGTGACCACCTCTGATCCTTGCAATCCCGTATTAGGGAAGAGAATGTGAAGATTCGGAGATTAGTAGAGAACAATTTGCGGGACAAGCGGGAGAGGCATCTGAGGTCCTGTAACATGACTACGGGTGTAGGTAAACTCTGGTCGCCCGTAAGGCTCTCGCCTAACCCGGTGAAGCGCGATGGTCAAATGGTGTTTTCATTCGGTGACCGCGCTTCATTGGACCCAAAGAGATACGCGAGCTTATTTAGGCGGAAATTTATTTTGCCTCCTTTGGTAGACAAGGACAAGCGTAGAGTGACCAGGAGGCTGCGCAAACCGTAAAGACTAGCGCGGCCCTAACCTTAACTAGCGGCGAGATTAAGGAGGTAATCAGGCAGGCGAAAGCTTCAAAGGCGTTAGATTGTTCAAAGGCTTTCGACACTGTCAGCCACGCAATGCTACTAACCGATGTGGCTGCCAATTATATGTGTGATCGAGAATCGTCAGAGTGATTCAGAGATGCGAGCTCAAAATTGAGAGGAGGGCGTTTATCCACCCATCGCTCAAGTGAGCATCCTTTAGGCTAGGGAAGAGCAAACTCAGCACATTTTAGCTGGCGGCGTACACTTCTGCGAGCTGCACGTGCTAGATGAAGGGGGATGCCAAAGCCCGGAAGAAAGAGAGAAAATTTGATCATATAAGAGAGTAAATCTAACAATTTGCTTTCTCTCACACATAACCGTCATTTTATTACATGCACTGTATATTCCTTACTGAAACCCTTTCATAACTATTGTTAGTGGTACTTTACGAGGCCAACAATATTTTTTAAATTAACTAAATGTCTTTTCCTCTGAGTAAATGAACAAGGGCAATATAAAATACCTTTGCCCGCGTTGGTGCCCTCCTGTACTTCAGGCAAAGCTTAATCGAATCTTCTATCATCAAGCAAGATGCTCGGCTTAGTGCACCTGCACGTATTTATTTTTACCCCATATTGTTGCTCAATAACATAGTCGTGCCTTGCAGAAAAATGTCCGATTTCGAAAGCCTCAATTTTTCGAAGTAGTTGATATTGATCGGGGCACTCTCTGAAATCAATCAGAGAAGGTCTAGATGTTCCGATTTGAGTCTGAAGTTCGAGAAATCTGTATTTGTTTTGAAAAATAAGGTCATATAACGCAGTACGACAAAATCAAATTTTCAACTACAATACTAGAGTGGTTGGTACACATGTTAAATGTTAACAGAATATGAAGCCAATCAGAGAAGGTCTAGATGTTCCGATTCGAGTCTGAAGATCGAGAAATCTGTATTTGTTTTTCAAAAATAAGGTCATATAACACAGTACGACAAAATCAAATTTTCATTACACAGTACGACAATGGTTGGTATATACAGTGTTGCTCTTTTCGAATTGCGTCCCTTTTCAAAAGGTAATTTTAAGAAATACTATACCAAATTTTATAGAATTTTGGCTTTTATAATATTATAGTCGTTATTTATGTCCCGATTCTGACTACCAATACGAACTTTAAAAACGAACAGGTCTAGCGATTTTATTTTAAAATGGTTTCATAAATACAGAAAACTCGTAACTAATTTAATTTTTTTTTGTTTCATTACACAGTACGACAGTGGTTGGTACACATGAGAAATGTTAACAGAATATGAAAATAGGCTTAAAATAAAGAAAAACCAGTCTCGGCGTTTTGCTGTAGCACGTCAGAATTTTGAGAAAATTCAAAGGACCGTGGAGTTCACTTCTAATGAAAAAAAAAATGAAAAAATGAAATATTAATAAAATAAAAGAATTACATTAGAAGTGAACCTAAAATTTGTTTCTACTTTTGTACTTTGTACTTGGCGATTCGGAGGTGGCATTTGGAGATTATTCTTCGTCGGACCCGAAGAGATGCGCGAGCTTTTTGAGTCGACTATTTATGTATCTTTCGGTGGGAAAGATCAAACGGAAGGTGACCTGGAGGTTGCGCAAATAGTCCAATAACATGGTTGGCGGTAGGGAGCATACGATTTCCTGCTTGGGAATGGATGAGCCCAGATATCTCTCGAGACAGATTCACACTCGGACAGAAGATCCATCGGGGTCTCCGAGACCCCGTCACAGAAGCGACACAACTCGTTCGACCATATGCCGAAACTGTGCAGATGGCTTCGCAGTCTGCAATGACCTGTAAGAAAACCTGAACGTATCCTTACGTTGTGTTTTGGGAGGTCGAGAAACTGTTTAGATCGTTTACTATAATGCCCTCCCACTAGACATTTCGCCTAGGGTAACATCATCGTCTGGTGCCAGTGTATTTCCCTTTAAAGTAATTTCCTCTTTCCTAAGCACCTCCCTTAGATTAGTCGACCTATCGCCAGGAAGGGCTCGAGTTCTATGGGTGTGGCGGACACATCTCGAGCTTATCGATCGGACTCCTCGTTACCCAGTGCCTTTGTGGTCCGAACCCCAGAGGAGCTAGATGTGATTGTGGGTTGCTAGAGAGTTGACTCTTTCTACACCCTCAAACACCAATGAGGATTTGATCTCATATGATGATATGACTTTGACTGCTGCTGCTGAAATGGCTATCTCCTCATTGCTATAGTTCCTATTTAGGTTAACCTCTGCACACAGGAGGATGGCATACACTTCCTCTTGGAAGATTCGTGGCATCATACCCCTTAGCACATACATGCGTGTTCTGGAATCGAAGACGCCGGCCCCTATGCCCTCCGAAGACTTTAGTCCGTCCATGTCCCAGGGCAGGGTGCTAGCTCGGAGATGTCCTTCTAGCGAGGACGGACTCCATCAAGTTTTGTTCCTAAGTTCTATTTTAAATCTTTTCTCAAATTTAGTTACCTTAATGATCTTATCTCTGGGGAGCTGAGGAAGTGTTCAGTTTCTCCATATTTTTGGACAATATGATCTTACCTTTCCAATGACTTTCCCTACTACTATGTTGAATAGGGTTATATTAGCTGCCTGTTCTATGGTTATGTGTAGTGGTGTCAGGTCCACAATCACCTCCAATGGCCACGTCGGACACATACGCATTGCTCCTGTTATACATACGCATGCCAATCGTTGGAGTTTAGAGAGCGAGTTCCTCACTGGTAACAGCGATGTCCTTGATAGCCATGGCACCGCACCGTATGTTACTGTCGGCATGACTATCATTGTGTACATCCATATAAGTATATTCGGGCTGCTCCCCCAGAATTTTCCTGCTAGACGTCTGCACATCATTATTGCTTTAGTTGCTTTGGATGCTGTTGCATCAACATATTCTCTAAAGCAGCCTGGAGTCCATGGTTAGACCTAGGTACTTCACTTTGCTCTCCACACTTACTTCAATATAGACCAATGATATCGTTCTTGCTGGTAGTTTATTTTTCTGGAGAAAGGTATGATGGATTTTTCCAGTGGATTCATATTAAGGCCCCCTCCAGCGCACCTCACTTTTGTCAGATTTAGTACTCTTTGGCTATAACGACAATGTCGTCTGCATATCCTTGGCAGCGAATTTCATTATCGGTTAGTTGTTGTAGGACTTCATCTACTACTAAACTCCACAATAGGAGGATAAAACTTCCTCTCGTGGGCAACCTTTACTGATTTTCAGCTGTATAAGCTTGTCTGCTACGTTTGTTTCCGTAGTTGTTGTCTTGAACCATTGTTTTCAGTACAAATGAGGTTAAGCTTATTGGTCTGAAGAACTTGTCTAAGGAGTATTCCCTTTTTCCTACAGTTGGATTGAAGGACAGTGCCAGGGAGTCCCTCAATATCATCACCCTGAGTTTTATAATCAGGTCGTAGCCCTGTTCCAACTACTCTGGCCCGATACTATCCACCCTCGGAGACCTATATCGTTCGAACCAGTTCATAGTCCATCTCACTGAGTGCTTCGTAAATAAGTTTTTAGAAATTTCAGATGCAGATGCCTCAGAGAAGTGAGTCGTCAACCGAGCTAGCGCCCTTTCCTCTTCACTAGCGGTATATGTATGTACCGTTTGGTAGCTTAATAGCTAGTACGCCTTCGGATCCAGCGGTTGCATTTTATATGGCTGGATCTCATCCTTCAGTTCTAGGAGAGGGATCCTGATGTGCCTGGGGGTGGGTCAACAGGCATCCCGTGCGGAGTGCGGCATTCTGGCAGGTATGCAGCTTAATCCACTGTGACCTACTGGCTCTCGGTGACCACACTGGTGCAGCATAGTTTACTACTTTGCACCAAGTGCTGCCGCCGAGCGACGTGAGGACATTGTTTCGGCTCTGTACTTTATTGGCGATTGCGGTAGTGTGCGCAGAGAAGGAGAGCAGGCTGTCAAATCCAGAATCCTCCGGTGATTAACCATCGGAATGGGGGTGCCATCGGTTGGATATTAAGGTTCAGCCTAACCTTCTTCGTCCAGTTGGACACTGTGGTGACTCCGTCTGGCGGTTGAGGGAGCGTGGAGATATAGCGATTAAATAAGAGTGTAGACAGCACGCCAACCTGCGGTACACCTTGTTTAAATCTTCTAAGTTTCGATGTTGAGCCTCTTACTAATACCGATGATTGAGGACCACACTGGTAATACGCGGTCCACCGTTTCAGTCCCTTCGGGAGAGTTCATGCCTCTGCGTCGGCTAGTACCGTGGATGGCTTACGGTGTCCAATGCTACTAGGATGGTTCTCTTGCAGGGACGGTTCTGATTGGGATCGCGATTCATTTGTGTGTTTATGGCATTGAGTGCTGTTGTACTATGCACTTTCCGGAAGCCATGTTGATGCTTAGCCGAGCCCAGGTGGGAGTAGTAAAGGACGAGTAGGTAATCAGGTGTCTTTATCACTGGCAAAAGCATGAAGATCGGCCGATAGGAGTCACTCTCGTCGGCCGGTTTCCTTGGTTTCAGCAGTGGGACCACCCTCTCAGCCTTCCAAATGTTAGGAATGATGAGGGTGACCATGGACAGAGTGAGGATCCCTGTGAGTAAGTTAACTGCCGCCCACATTTTTTAGTATCAGTACGCTAAGCCCGGCAAGGCCAATGGCCTTGGAGGGTTTCACCTTTCCGGTGGCCTCCTTCACGGCGCCACAGGTGAAAGTAATGAGCGCGCTAGTGTTGGATTGTGTGCGCAGCCTTTTGGTCACATTCCGTTTAACCCTATCCACCGAAGGATGCAGAATGAACTGTCGACTAAACTAGCTCGCGCATCCTTCGGGTGCGGCGAAGCCTGATTCCCTAATGAAATTTCCTCTCGGTTATCACGCTTCGTCGGGTTGGACAAGCACCTCACGGTGGATCAGAGCTTACCGACGCCCGGGACTAGGTTGAAGGACTTCAGGTGCTCTTCGCAGTGCGAAGAGGGTCACGCTTCTTTGCTAGGGCAGTCGCTTTAGCCGGGAAATTGGGACGGATCTCTGGAATCCTCCTTTCCGGGATGAAGCGAGCCGCAGCAGACGCAACCACCTTGCGGAACTTCTTTTCGCCTTTGCGGTCGTCAGTAGTTGTGGGAAGAGATCTCAAAGCATTTTCAGTGGACTCCGCGAACCCGACCCAGTCAGCCTTTTTAAAGTTGATATAGGTCCAGTGATCCGCGGAGGCAAAGTCAGCAGGCCTGTCTATCGAGATGATTATGGGTAAGTGGTCTAATGGAAGCAATAGCATAGGTCCCCACGTTATGTTATTTCAGACCTGCGCTTGTTATTGTTAGGTCAGGCGAGCTGCTGGAATTGCCCATAATCCTGGTGGGGTGTCATCGTTCATAGTGCAGAATGTCGAATCGTCTATCTGCTCTGCCAAATCATTTTCCCTACGATCTGCTGGTAGGCCTCAGTGCCAGAGATCGTGCTACGCATTGAAGTCACCTACTACCGAACGGTTTCCACCTCAGAGAAGTGCACCTCTGTTAGGGTGCTATCCTGCCGGACAGCACTTTTTGACGTTGTGCAGTTTTGTTTCCTGGATCTCAGCTATTGACAGGTTATGCCGACTCATAAAGTCGGTTATCTCCTCTATCTTGCCCTGCTGCCCCTTGCAGTTCAGCTGAAAGAGTCTCGTTTGCCTCGGGAGAGTCGTCGCGGAGATAGGTGTGAGGGAACGGTTATGTTGTCCACATGGTCCCTGCTACGCATGCGGTAACACGTTAGGCTGCCTTGTGATGTTAGATGGCAGCCGGACTACGGGGGTCCATTCATCGCTGTATTACGTACGGGAATACCCGGGTTCTACCTGTTGTTGTCTCAGCGACTGAACCCTGTTGAGATCAGCTAATCCCATTAGTCATTTGTTTCGTCTGGAGAAACTCCCAGTAGCAGGCTTGCTTCGCATCCTTCTGTTCAGGGCTAGTATTGAGCCGCTGGTGTCACTTTTGGGTATGTTCTGGCCTGCCCACCTCGCGATTGGACGGATGAATACCTCCTTGCTGCAAAGCTCTGCAGCCGCATACGGTCGCAATGGCGTTACCACCTAACACCTCAAGGCAGCTTGGCATGCAGCGGCATATGCACCAATCACTAGGTGGGCGACAGCACTCGTCCGTCTAGCCTGTCTCTGCGTCGACTCAACCGATACTGACGCGCTCCTTCAACGGTACTACAACTGACGTCAGAGCATGACCTGTTGATAGCTACGATCTAGGAAACGAAACCGCACAACAACTGAACTTTGAGCAGTATAGTCTCATGAAAGAAGCTATCGGGACACTACCCTAGAATGTCAGGCAATATCTGTTCGGCAGGCGATGTCAAGCTCAAAACATTTACTTTTTATATACCCTATATCGCTTAATGCTCGGCAGGATATCACTATGGCATATCTGCACTTTTCAGGCGTGAAATCCATATGGTAGTAGATAACTTGAATACATACAAGTCTGCCAGCTGATCGTAGAGGAAATGAATTGTAGAAGCAGTTAGACGATTCGACATTCTGCACGATGAGCGATGACGCTCCCACCAGGATTGTGGGTAGTTGTAGTAGCTGTGATGAAACTTAATGGGACAGTGACTCTGACTGACTGATTTACTATCAGGTTTTAAAAACAATAAAACTTGAAATGCCTTGCTTTTGTAATCGAAAGTCTGATCGAGCTCAACAGAACGTACCATGCACAAAGTGCAACGAACTTTTTCATTTGCCTTGTATTGGTTTAAAAGCAGCCGATGTTCCATAAACCATTTTTTGTAAAGTGCAAGTGGCTAAGCGTCTTGCGTCTATTCGCCCGTTGCCCTTTTTCGTTGCTTTGGATAAATGTATTGTTGTTGAACCTGCGGTAAATCTGAACTGTGACCAAAATATAAATAGTGAGAACTCAGATAAAAGTGTTAACGAAGAACTCATAACTTTAAACGATATTGTCAAAAAAAATATCTTCTCCCATATTATAAGTATTAGGGGATTTGTATGCAGCTTCGCATGTCTACTGCATAGTAGAGCAGTAAGCGATTTGCTCTGCGGATTAAACGCGAATTATTTACTCACCTTCTCTGTCTCCTTATCCTTATCCTAGACTTGGAAATGAATGGATCCCAGGTGTAGGTGGGGCGGTATCCATATCTAGTTCGAAGAACTTTCAACGAGCCAACGTCCATACCCTCCACCAGGAATGTACCTTCGTCATTGCCTAAAGTTACCCATTTTCAAGTAAAGGAGTACACTCGCCATTGGCTTGTATTCAGCCCTCCGTTCTGGACACCGATACTTTTCAGGGCCTCATTTGGCTTCCGGTGTGAACCAATCTGCGAATTCTTCCATCTTTTAGGACGAATTTGCATTTTCGCTATCATTTTGGTAAGCCTTTCTCCACGCGAATCCCTTGGAAGTGTGGTTTGTCTTTCGACTCTCCAATATCCTTTCATAGATAGCTATCGAGAAAGTCCCTGTGCCCTTTGGACAGCGATTTTTTCTCATTATCGGTATGTATCTCAACTGTCATAGCCTTGGCGGCCATTCTAGCGAATGAACCAGAATTGGATGGTTGAGTTTCATCCGAGCGTCTCGAATGTTTTTTATGATAAATTGCTTTCGCCGAATCTTTGGACAGCTGACGCTAACTTACGTCCTTTTGTTTTTTTTTTAATAAAGGTGGGCCACGACACGTCAACGTAATTCGTAATTGAGTTCAAATGAATTTAAAGTTTTTTTTTTTATTTAATTCGCGCTATAACCACTTAAGCGGTTTGCGTCTTGATGTTGTAACACAAATTGAGGGACCGACAGTTTTACGCTGACTCCGAACGGCGAAATGTTTTTCGTGAGAAGTTTTTTATCACGGCAGAAATACACTCGGAGGTTTTCTATAATTTTTTGATGTTACTTGTCCCGGCCAGAATTTGAACCAGGGATCCAGCGAATGAAACGCGCACACGCTACACACTCGACTACAGCGGCCGCCTATTAAGTGAAAGTACTCCTTCAAAAAGCATTAGGATTTCTAACAAAAGCTAAAGTAGTTCGAGCTTCATATGGATTATGCGGTTATGGTTGTTATTGAGACTTGGCTCAATTATGACTTCCTTTTTGACTCTAAAATGTATAATGGAGCCAAGGAAAGGCCTCACTGTTTTTGTAGTTTCTTATATTCCGCCCAATAATATTAATATTCCGCTCATAAGATAGGAGATAATATCATTTATGTGTTTTAGGTTATTGAAACTTCTCTAATGTACACTGTCAAAAGCTTTATCAACTTTTGTTTTCACGCTAATGAATGTATGTACGTAAAACTCATGAGTCGCTTCTCATTGATAGTTTTTTAAGCCTAAAACTACCTCAAGTTAACAAGTACGTCAATAAGTTGCATATCATTTTCGATCTTATTTTTGTCAGTGATAATGTTAATTGTAGCATTAAAGAATGATTTTCACCGATATCTCTTACCGATATGCATAATATTTCTATATGTGACTTCCTAATGTTAATTAGTTGACTTCTGAAGTTTGATTGGAAAGAGTTACTCTCCTCCTCTGTTTAAGCCGTCGCCGCTTAACCATGTGCGCGCAGCGTGGAGACTACTCCGAACTGCAATACCGAGCGCGCACTTCCGTCCCAGCCAAGGTGAAACGACCGCCCAAGAGGAAGCGTAATTTATTTTTCATCAGTTCATGTACTAAAGTCGGAAACAGCGCACGCGTCCAACCCGTGACTTTAAAAAATTTAATTAATTGTGTAAGCTATTAATGTGTGAAGATAGCAAAGAATTACGTTTATAATAGAGTCAAACCACGTCAAACGTGACACAATATTTTTGGTCATTTTCTGGAATGCTGAGTCAATTGCATGGATCAATAGTACACACTAATATAAGAAACCAATTTGAATATTTTGTCGAAATAATGTATATTTTATTTAAATTTTGCAATTAAAAATTTTTGCACGATTTTCTTAAAAAATTTATAATTTTGGACTCGTTTGCAATAAATTGACCAAACTTTCAAGGTTTTTTTAAAATTGTGCACTCTTTCGATGTATTATTTTTTTATAATAATATTTTGCAAAATAAGGTAATTGTTTAAACATTTTTATAAACAAATTAGATTAATTATGCTTTATTCACGATGTTAATGAAAGCGCATAATGCAGGAATGTTGAGTAACTATTCCTCTTCATACCTATGAAAAAAAAATTTGGTATTTATTATAGGAACTATTTATTTTTGAATTTTACATGCATCAGTGGACCTACCGGCGCCTTTGTTTATCTAACGATTTGTTTATGTAGTATACGGTACTGTGTTGCTCGCAGCAGAGTCGCGCTTACCAGCAGTTGAACATCGTTAGATAAACAAATATCTGTACGTATATTTCAACCACGTATATACCAGTGAAAAGTGTTCGGGTTTTTTTTATCTTACTATAATTTTTAAACCCATATTCCACGGGTGTAAATTGGGCGCTCCATTTAAACATACTTTATTGGTGTAATAAAGTTGAACCAAATTAACACAAATTAAATTCCACGTCATTCCACCACATTCCACCACAAGGTTTTATAAAATTTTTTCAGATTTTCTGTGGCACAACACAATTCTCCCTGTTCACAAATTTTTTGAGAGCACTATACGGCTGACTTTTCCGAATTCCACTAGGGCACAGTCCAGAAAATATGTCGGGCATTGAGACTCAATCGAAAAGTGCTTCTTTACGAAGCTACAAGCGGAAAGAGAGCGACACGAGAGCCTACCCGAAAACTTTAAGAGATCGGTAGAAGGCAAATATTTCATTTGCCTTGTTGTTGTTGAAGTGACCAAAGCAAAAATTGTAGATCAACTTTCGCTGATTAAAGCATTCGCCGACCCAAGTCTACTCGTGGATACACCTCAAGTCCAAGCGTGCGACACGGAGACATTTTATGGCTTGTATCGTGACATGTTCACAGCGGTGTCCATCAACAACCCTAAGCTCTCCCGTGCTCAAAAATGGCACCACCTCCGATACAAAACGAAATTAAAAGCCGGTTCTATTTTCAAGCAGTGCCCGCTCAGCGATGGCAATTTCGATCTGGCTTGGGAAGCTTTACGGTCACGATACGAAAATAAATGTATCCTAGTTGACAACCTCTTATCTGGTGATCTTGCCTACTATTCAATACGAAAATAGTGAGCAACTTCAAAGGCTTTAAGTCGCAATAAACAACTGTCTGTCGTTGCTCCATTCTCAAGATGTTAGCACACACAGTTGGGATCCCATACTACTGTACAAATGCACAATAAAATTACTTGAAATAATACTGTTACTTTGGGAACAATCTTTCTCTTCACGAAAATACTTACCCTCGTAGGCACAAATGGACGATTTTCTTACGTTCAGAAACGAAGTAGTCGAAAGACTAAACCGTCTACATCCATGCCAAAATAAACCAAAACCAGTCGCTAATCAAAATGGTGCACAAAACAGGCCTTTTTACACGACCCAAACCTTTGTGGCAGAATCTAATAGGGAAGTATCCTGCTCTTACTGTAACTCCTCTCATCTCATTAGAGTCTGCTCACAATTCAAACAAATTTTTATACCAAATCGAGTACAATTCGTTCACCAAACAAAGCTGTGCAAAAACAGTCTTGGTAATTCCCACAGCACGAATGAATGCCCGAGCAAGTGGTCATGTGCACAGTGTCAACAACGGCACCACTCATTGCTGCACATGAATCCGAAGTCGCAAGCTCGCAATCCAAGTGCGATAATTAGTGCAGTCTCCGTGCAACACACTACTGCCAGCTCGACAACTCCCGTTCGACAAGTGCAGTCAAGTTCCAACTTCAGCGAGCAACCGTCCTGTTCCAAACAGGCACATACCCAAACATTGCATACAGACAATGACAGCAAAATCCTCCTTCCAACTGTCATGGTCGAATTGGAACATGAGGGGGAATTTTTTCAATTTAAAACCTTAATTGGCCAAGGCTCACAAAGGACTTTCATGTCCTCGACAGTTCAAAACCAGTTGAAACTTGCATTCGAACACTCCAGCTTCGAAATCTCTGGCATGGGTGGACACTTTGTCCAAAACTCATTCAAACTTTGTCCTTTAACACTGGTTGCATCCAAAACCATGCAAAGGATAAAGGCCCATGCAATTGTGTTATCTCAACTAACGAGGCACATGCCAACATTCACTATCAGCCGTGAAAACTTGTAGGGATTCAAAATCCTTGAACTCGCTGACCCAAGTTCCCACATACCAGCCCAACTGATACGGTTATCGGCAGCGGTATACTTCCACAAATCCTGCTGGAAGGCACACAAAAGATTCGCAATACAATACTTGCGCAAAAACCATATTTGGCTGGATTTTCAATGGTCAAATAACCGAAAATGTGGTGGCATTCTCGATACAAACGGAAGAAAGCTCAATTCCCAACTAAGAAAGTTTTGGGAAGAGGAGGAGATTCCACAACCTCCACAAATGGCGTCCGAAGATTAGACATGTGAGAGCATGTATGCACAATAACGACTCGTGCCCCAAACAGTCGATGCATTGTCACAAAACGATAAATTTTCTTTTGCCGGAGCAAGATACCCAAATTTATGGGTTTTGTGATGCCTCCGAAAAAGCATATTGTGCAGCGATTTACATCCGCGTACAGGCTGACGACCAAATAAAATCTCTATTGGTTGGGAAAGGCAAGGTCGGCCCACTCAAAACTTGTGGCGCAGTACTACTGGCAAGATTGACGCTTGGAAAAATCACTTAGAGGCATGCAGCATATTCTTTTGGTCAGATCAGATTGTGTTAGCTGGGCTTGAACATGGATGGCGTATGTCTCAAACCGTACCTCCCAAATCCGGGAGCATCTTCCAGACGGTACGTGGCAGCATGTTGCTGGTGTTAACAATCCAGTGGACCTCGGCATCCGCGGTTGCAAGCCGAAAGACTTGGCGGCTTCCTCGCTCTGGTGTCATGGACCGGAATGGATTTCGTGCTACATGGACGCTTGACCGAAATCAAAGGGATGCAGCACATCTTCTCCAGAGAAGCGCAAGGTGGAAGACTATCACGCCCTCGAAGAAAAAGACCACTTCGTGAGCAATGCCCACAAGAAGACAGGAAACATCTCCAGTCGACATCTGACATCTGACGAATTCCATCAGGCGAAAACTCGTCTTAACAATGCAGCGCAGACACGCCATTTTCCTAGCGAAAAGAGCGCTCTGCAAGATAAAAGGGACATCAACAAAAAAGTACTCTTCTTGTTTTTAATCCATTCGTGGATAAAGCCGGACTTTTACGAGCCAATGGCTGGTTGGCACATTCCACGTTGATCCTTCCCATAAAATCGAGGTTGTGACAGCTATATTAAAAGCTCTTACACATGCTGCTCCTTCTTGCAAAAGCGCGGCTAATGCTCTAAATGGTATGGCAACTATCGAAACTAAAACCTCTAATAAAAAGGTGCATTTTGAATTGGAAAGTGTTCACGCTTTACAAGCAACAAACGCGCACCCAAATAATGGACGCTCTACCCCTTAAGGGCTGCAGTTTCTCAATAGAAACAGATAAAGATGGCTTTTCTGCAATTTTAATTAGAAATATTCCTGCTTTGGGTTTGCCATTAGCTATTGTTGCGTCTAAGGCACTTGCTTCATATACTTTCAACGATGATTGGAAAGTTACCTACATATATCAACTCTTTGTTTAAGTGTGACAATAAAAATGTCAGTGTCATTTTCGTTCTCTTCACTTATGCTCCTATTACGGTTTACAACTCAAATTCGTTAAGTAGTTACAGCTGGGAATGCATTAGAGCATAGTTTTAGGCGCGGTATTTAAACCACCTGTAGTGCGATTCACTAACTTTTGACGATCCGACAATCATAATTTTTATCGACAATATTTGTTGTTTGCAGCAACGATTCTGCGATTTACTAACTTATTCTTAACGACACTTAACAGCTGTCTCGTTGTATTTATTCAAAGTTCTAAAGAGTATCATCTTGGTCAAACTAAATGCCAAAATGGGCGAAACCCAAAAGAAGAATTGGAAAAAAATTAATGAATGCGTGGTGCCGTGGTGTGACATTCTACGCGAGATACGTTTATGACATTATCTTCGTAGTAACCAACAACAACGAAGAAGAAATCCTAGATTACCTCTGTTTTAGTGACTGTCGCTCACTTAAATATCCTTCATTGACTTGCGATCAAGTGAAGACTGCATCCTGGTATAATTTGCTTACCATAAGTGACCTGCCTTCACTTAACTAATTTCCATGGCTTGCCGTCCCTGCACTATTTCCTTACTCTAAGTATCCCTGCTTTAATTGGAAGTAGCAGTGGAGTTGATTTTTTTCTTTCCTTCTGGGATCATCAGAGGACGTGAATACCATCGAAGCCATCATCTAACCAACGTGAGCATCATCATGATCATACCATCATCTTCAAATGTAATTAATTAAATAGTTTAAATTAATTCTATCAACAATCATCGATTAAACTTCAATTTTTCGTATATATTTCTAATATTGAAATCAATTCCATTCCATCATTCATCAATTTGTAAAATCATTCAATCATATTTCTCATACAGTCCGCTTCTTATCCTAGCTAATCAAAAACTTTGTGAATTTAATTGTAAATAAATTGTTAGCCTTCTGCAATTAAACACACTCTATAAATTAAACATGGTCCTTGCGAGCCAAATTTGAAGTTGGCCGTGCGATAAACGAAAAATCATTTTGGAACATAAAAAATCAGATACGCTACACTGGCATCAGGCATCAGCTACCCTTAGTGAATACGAAAGCATTGAGGAAACGCAAAAATTGGAAACCAAAGTTGAATTTGATCTAAAAACTGTAAAAACGCAAAATTAAAAAAAATAAAATGAAGAGTGGAAAAAACCGTGCTAATTTAACGTACAGTGTTAAATTCTATAAAACCAGGAAAAATTATTTAACACTGCCCAACGCGGGATTCTACAGGCCCTACGGACTGCCCCAGCGGGGGAATATTTCAATCAACAAACCATGTCCTGTACTTAAAGATAATAAAAAGGGATATATATATTACTCTTTTTGGTACCTATTTTTAGTACTGTAAACTTTAACTAATCTTATTAAAAAATTAAAAATATCCGGTTGAGTCATAAGAAAATTAGTTGAGATGGCAGCACTCTGAAATAAGCATGCCGATCTAGTTAAAATTACCACAAACACGTCACGGTGTGCTGAATGTAGAAGGTGTCTCCTTCAGAGGTACCGCTACTTTGGTTTTGCAGAGCTTGACAATTCTCAACTGCCACTAGACAAATATTTTTTTCACAAATTAGGTAAGGGCGACACTTGTTTTTTAGTATTTTGCCGATTTATTTATTAAATCTCTCCCTATAAACCCATATTTTTACACTTCAGAACAATCAAAACACGTTTTCCACTGAAATATTGGAAGTTATCAAATTTCTCTCTCCCGTAGATCTATCACTTCGATGAGGGAAGGCGCGTAATCTTGTATTCTATCATTAAGCCCGTTTTCCGGTAACCGAGTTGCAAAAGCACCCTCCAACTCGGATAAAATTTCCTTTAAATGAAAAAGCAACCCTGTTAGTCTCTTTCATGTAAGTTGCGATTTATTTAGAGATATTTAGGAACGGAAAATAGGTATGCCGGCAATTTCTAAATTTAAGTAGTTATATATTTACAAATTCTATGCAAATAAAAACGAATTACGTCTTAAATCTAAATTTCCCAAGTATTTTTTAGGGCTAATTCACAATAGCGCAGTTTTTTCACATCCCAACACTACATCTCAAGTCGGATATCATTTTACAAAGTATATTTTTCCGAGGTAGTGTTGTTGCTTTACATGCTATTCGTTATACTACCTAGTGTTCTTTTGCAATTAAGCTACAAAGAAACGGACCCATTGTTGCAAACACGTCGCTACTGGCTTTATTTTATCATTGCACCATGGTTTGCACTTTATTTGCAAATTTATCTTTAAATTTCCTAACGCAGGCCTCTATTATACGTTGCTTGCGTCAACATAAAAATACAGTTATCTATTTCAAAATTAAATTAAAATTCTATTTACTTTGAACTACTTTTTAGACAAAATACTGAACGACAACATCCCTGAACTTAAATTAAAGGGCATATATGTATATTAAAAACATTTACAAATATGTAGATGATATATTCGCTATTACTAAGATCAAGGACGTGGAAGACATACTAAAAACACTAAACCCACAATATACTAAAATCAATTTTACTACGGAACCAGAAAGCGAGAAAAAGTTAGCTTTCCTAGATATGAAAATTCATCGAACCGAAAATAACATTAAAACGAACTGGTAGGTAAAATCGATAGCATCGTCAAGGATGATGAATTATCATCCAAACCACCCGTGGACGCAGCAAAGAAACACAGCTATCAACTTTATAAATAAAATTTACCAACTAAGTGTTCAGTACTTCAGAAAAGACAATAGCAGAAAAAATAAGAATATATTGTTCAAAAATGGATACCCTACTGCAGTAATAGAGAGTTTATTAGCAATGGCAACACACAAAAGGGTATTGGCGTACAGAAATACCGAAAGCACAAACAAAAACAAGAATAAAAAATACACTGGCTCAAATACATACCAGTAGTGCGATTCACTAACTTATTTTAAAGATATTCGATTGGTTAAATTAGTGATTTCAACTTAAATAAAAGATAAATTTAAAATTCAGTGATTTGTTTTCTTGTAATTAAAAAAGAAACATTAAATAATGTCGTTTGAATATTTGGCATATGATTTATCATGAGGTGATGAAGAAGTAAGCGCTCCAAGAGTGGATCGACGTTTACTCCGAGATGTGGACAATCCCATTCATTTGAATACCTAAATAATCAGCTTGACAACCAAAGAAGAGGCTCCAGAATAACAGCGTTATCAACTGAGAAGCAGATAGCTCGTGTAATCTTTAAGCCTGTATGCAATTTTTAATTTACTTTTTTAGGTTCTAGGGGCTTTAAGGTTCTTCGCAACTGGTTGCTATTAACGACGCGTAGGTGAGCAATGGGGGATATCCATGAGCCAGTCATCCGTAAGCCGGCATTCATCGGGTAACGGATGCAACAATGATTAATTGTTTCTCCAGAAAGTGAGGTTTCTTATGACCCAAGTGGAACACCAAGCTGCTAAAGACATATTTGTTTCAGCGTCGTCTCCCTTTGTGGGATCCACTATTGGGGCCGTCGATTGCAGAATCATGAGAAGGCTTATGCCAACCACCATATCTACCATTCAATTAATGTGCAAATGGTAAAAGCAAGCCTTTATCAAGGATCCAAGTACAAAAACAGAAATATAGTTTAGTTTTAATATAAAGATAAATGGTTTTAATTAAAAGATTTTAGTACATACATATATGTAAATCCTAAATACGCTGGAGCACAACGCGAATTTTGAAAACGAAAACCATGGCATATTTGCAGGTGATTCCGGATATTCCTTGGAGCCGAGTTGATGACTATTCTACTAATCACTCAGAGGAGAGTCTGAAATTCTGCTACAGTGGAACATTGCAATATATAAAAAGAATTATAAACGTTTGTAGTTTGAAGTGAACTAGTGTCTTATTTCACTTTAATGAAATATAATATAAACGCTGAAATTTATATTTGGCAGCAGGCATTCGTTTGTTTTTTCTCTATTCCTCTTTGTGCTTTTCGCTTATTTTGATATTTAGTTTGACAGAGATGCCACTCTTTATCACTTTGAATAAATACAAGGAGACAGCTGTTAAGTGTCGTTAAGAATAACTGCGATTGTCGCACCGTTTAAAGTTAGTGAATCGCACTACAAAAATGCAAGGAACAACAACAAAACGTGGTATATGAAATTATGTGAAGAACGAAAAGACAGCAAAAGCATTGGAACAACATTTAACGAATAGCGAACACTCAGACGATTTCGATTAGATATGGCGAAAAAAGGGTGGACAAGATTAATATTAGAAGAGCTGAGAATACAAAAAAAAATACCGAACACGATGAATTTCAAGGAGGACGTTGACATTGTAAACTGTGTATACAGAACAACAATATTGAGTGATGGTCAATCAAAGGGACGAAAAATTAATGTGTAATTTAATGTGTGGAGCTTTATTGTTATACTTTTGTTTATTTTGACGTTGTTCCTGTGACGTGATTAAAAATGTAAGCGTAATTATTGTTGTAAGCATAGACATATTGGGATGATTATTATTGATGAAATTGTTTTAACGAAGCAGTTTATGATAATTTGCTTGCATCAGCATAAAAATACAGGTACAAATTTCAAAATTTATGTTAAATTCCATATACTCTGAATAAATTTAGTTCGTTTTATGCAATTGTTTCGCTACAGTTTTATAATACGTTTCCAACGTAAACATATACAACAATCCATCATTTACATTCCCGTATACATATATACAAACAGACCGATTCTGTGCACTTGACAAATTATCAAAATATTGTTTATTTATCAAGATTTTTATCAAGCCAAAAGCTTTTTGTTATTCTGTGCAAATATTGATAAAACTTAAAGCTTCAGTGCGAATCGCTTTTCACCATACTGTGGTGAACAAAATAATGTAAACATAAATCAGCTGTTTAGTGCGAAATGGATTCTTCAACAACGTAAGTATTCATTATTATTAATTGTTAATTTTAAAGAAATAAATGGTTTAATATTTAATTCAATTTATAGGAAACCGAAAAACCAACGTGCTACGCACGAACAATTAGAAACTTACGTTTCATTTTGCCGGGCGCATCCGGAAATCGGTAGAGGAAAAAATACGCCAAAATCGCCTCGACAAATGCAGGATTTGTGGCGGCAGCTGGCGGAGCAGTTAAATGCGTGCAGAGGGCCATCTCGTACTGCAGCTAAGTGGAAAGAGGTAATTCGTCTGATATTTTCTACATTTGTTAAATGATTTTGATTTACAGACATTGGGTGTTTGGAAGAGCCAACTACGTACGCGGGCAAGGCGCTTAAAAATGGAGCAGAGGCTCACTGGAGAAGGGCCCTGTGGCAAGCCGTTGACCGATTCCGAGCAAAAATTTTTGGCAGCTTTTGGATCAGTAGCTGTGGATGGAGTGGAAACTATTGAAAGCTTTGGTTTAGGGCTGCCGCGAAAACAAATTGTAGAATCGTCGATAATTGAGTGTCCAATATCATCTACTGAAAGTAGACTGCCTATTATTGTCGCCAACCCCACTACCTTCGCCAAACCCACTACCATCGTCAAACCCACTACCATCGCCAGGCCCACTACCATCGCCAAACCCACTACCATCGCCAGGCCCACTACCATCGCCAAATTCAGCACAATCTCCATATGATTCACCGTTATTTAGCCCGGATAATCAGGTATGTAATTTCTATTTTATTCTACAATGTATCCAAGTACATAAACCCCTGGCCACTGGTTAAACGCAGTGGCTTTTTTTTTCTTTTTTTGGGTTATTTTTCTTTTATTTATTCGCAAAGAAAAGCCATATGAACCCAAGTTTCTAGCTTCATACGAACTTTGTAATAATTTAACAAACTTTAAATTTGGAGCCCAAGAATTCGCACCAATATACTCGTATCTATATGAGTACCTATACATAATACATAGTTATGCATATATGTATATGTATACATATTTGCATAATGCATATGTATTTTTTTTAGGGGTATAGAACTTCGAATTGAAATAAAACACAAGAAAATCGTTTTAAGGTCCATCAATTTGGCTTTATTGGAAGGATAATTTTATGCCATTAATGTTTAAATATGATTTCGGGCATGTGGCCGCCGCGGCTGGCTCGAATAAAGCCAATTCTACAGGTCCAATTTTCAACCACTTTTTCGAGCATATGGGGCCGTATGTCGGCAATAACGCCACGAATGTTGGCTTCCAATTCCCCTTACGTTTCTGGTTTGTTGGCGTAGACGAGCGACTTCACATATCCCCAAAGAAAATAATCCAATGGTGTCAAATCACACGATCTTGGTGGCCAATTTACAGGTCCATTCCGCGAAATTATGCGCTCATCGAATGTTTCCTTCAATAAATCGATTGTGACGTGCGCTGTGTGGCATGTAGCGCCGTCTTGTTGGAACCACAACTCATCCACATTCATGCCATCCAATTCGGGAACAAAATAGTCGGTTATCATGGCTCTATACCGGTCTCCATTAACGGTAACTGCCTCTCCGGCATTATTGCGGAAGAAGTATGGCCCAATGACTCCACCAGCCCATAGAGCACACCAACCAGTCAGTTTTTGTGGATGTAATGGCGTTTCAAGGGTCTCATGTGGATTCTCTTCACTCCAAATGCGGCAATTTTGCTTGTTGACGTAGCCATTCAACCAAAAATGAGCCTCATCACTGAACAAAATTTTGCGATGAAAATCAGCATCGAGATCAATCTCATTTTCGGCCCATACACCAAAATCACGACGTATTGCATGGTCTCGCGGCTTTAATTCTTGCACAAGCTGGATCTTGTAAGGTCACAAGCCAAGATCTTTGCGCAAAATCTTCCATAAAGTTGATGGACAAAGCTCCAATTGCTGTGCACGGTGGCGAATCGATTCATTCGGGTCCTCTTCAACACTTTGCTCTACAGCGGCAATTGTTTCTTCGGTGCGCACTGTTCGACGTCTCTGCGGATGCGTATTATCACATAGAGTAAACGTAGTGCGAAAACGATCCATGGTTAACCGAATTAATTGCTCTGATGGACGATTATGTCGACCATAAAATTGACGGAGCTCGCGGTAAACTTCGCGAACTGAACCATTATTTTCGAAATAAATTTGCACGATTTGCAAGCGTTGTTCTTTTGTCAACCTGTTCATGATGAAATGGCAAACCAAACTGAACATAAATGACATTAGAGTTGCCAGATTTGACCACAAAATGCCAGTTTTATCTCTATTCGAAAAACAAACCTGTAAAAAAAACACCCGATATATATATCCATACATACAAACATACATATGCCTTTACGTAGTTTTTAATAAATATTTTTTTTTTAAGATTGACACCGATTCGGATGCCAGGACATCACGGCCATCAGGAGGGGAACGCAATAAGCTAATTAGTACTCTTATTGTTAACATAGCAAAGAGGAATGCTGCTGAAGAACACAGGCAACATCGTGAAGAGGAACAGCGTCGGGAGCACCGGGAAGTAATACATGCCATCCATGACCTAACAAGAGTTGTCGCAGAGTTAATAAATGTTTTAAAACAAAACTCTGGTCATTAGAGTTGGAAGACTGAATTTTATATTTTTTTTAATTCCTTATTTTTCAAATTTTTTTTATAAATTTCACATATACAGTCATGGACAGAGAAATAGCACAAAAATTCAAAATGATATTGTTCGCAACCTATGATTACTTATTTAATTTTAGTAATTTTCATTTAAAACATAATTCAATCTCTAATAGAATCCACATAAATATATATTTCAAAGCTTGCACAAATTTCACAAAAATTAATCAAACTTTAAAAAATTTTCATCAAAATTTCAAACTTTTTAATCAAAAACTTTAGAACATTTTCGGGTATGCAGTTTTGTAGTCAATTCTAAATAATTCTAAATAAGTAAACATAGGTTGCGAATAATATCATTTTGAATTTTTGTGCTATTTCTCTGTCCATGACTGTACATGTGTATGTTAATGGACTTTGTTGTTATTAAAATAAATTATCCAAACTAATGAATTAAACTAATGAAACAATGTTGTAAATGATTATTTTATATTTTTATTTATAATTTTATATTTTTTTCCTTATTTTTCAAATTTTAGTTTTCTTGTTTGTACATATCCATATGGATGTATGTTAATGGACTTTCTTTTTATTAAAATAAATTATTCAAACTAATGAATTAAACTAATGAAACAATGTTGTTAATGATTATATCTGGTTGTGTTATTCTGTAGCTGAAGATGTCGTGACTCAGACCGAGCAGCTTAGCATGTGCCTGACACAGGCTATGCAGGGGTTACTTTTAAGTGCGGTGATGTGTGCTTCTGTTTACATATTCTGTTTACATATGACTTGTGTATACACCAGAGATCTGCATGCGGTGGCCGCAATTATTGTACACTTAGTCAATACTTCTTGCTTCTGCGACTGAACACTGCATTGACTGATACGTGTGATGCTAAAGAGAAAGAAGTGGATGAAAGAACACCAGCGCAAAGCGAGGAGTGCGCATAACATATTGACTTCGGCAAAGAAGTGTTTCAAGTGTTACGCACGAAACAAGCAAACACTTTGTTTGACTTGTTGCCGAAGGCATAAGACACTGCGTTTAGCTTATTGCCGAAGGCATGACACTTTATTTGACTACCAACAACATGCTTTTGGCGCTAACAGAGGAACGCAATTGAACGATGGTTGCATATGCTACATAATTACATATTTACCTATTAACTAGAAAAAAATACAATTTGCAGTCTTGTACTTTTGCCTTTTATTTATAATATACTCCTTAGCAAATTCTAAACTAACCACATTTTGATAAATGTTCTCTAATTTACTTTTATTTAATTTAATTTCTGCGTAATTTTCAATTTAAATATACTTTATTCTTTAACAAACCCCATATGAGCCAAAGTTCTAAACTTTATTAAAAATTTAGAATGATTTAACTAATTTTCATGAAAACTACAAACTATTTAAAATAAACTTTAGAACTTTGGCTCATATGGGTTTGGTTAAAGAATAAAGTCTATTCAAATTGAAAATTACGCAGAAATTAAATTAAATAAAAGTAAATTAGAGAACATTTATCAATATGTGGTGCGTTTATAATTTTCAACGGAGTGTTGACATATCACAATTATTTGTTGAAATTTTTATAATAGGAATGTAAAAATAATAATATTGCCAGCCATTGAAAAAGCTCGTTCAGCCGCTGCACTGCTAGCAGGAGTTGAATGAATTTGAAAAGCTAATTTTGATAAACGAGGATAGTTTTTGGAATTATTTGTCCACCATTCAAATAAGTCAAAATCTCCCGTAATTTTAACTTTTTCCTGGCTATACCGTTCCACTTCTTCTTCAGGAGTTTCTGATGCTGTCGGTGCTGAGTCTTCTAACAAACTTGGTAGAAAGAACTGAATATCTTGATTGGGATAGGGTGATGGAGTCGTTCTAGTTGCTGTTGAAAAACTTGCTAAGTTATTAGATGAATTTCGCGAAACTGGCGCAGACAACTGTGGACCAGGGCTTTCGGAATCAGAAGTAATATTAGCCAGTGGTATTGATTGGAAAGAATCTGCTGCAGTACATTCTAATTCTTGAATGCGACATATGCAAAAATTTTTAATATCGCGGAGATCGTTACATTGCATATTTACAGCTGGCGTATATAAAAAGAATGTAGCCTTATGCCACAAAGTCAAATTCTTCACCCAAATATCGTCTACATTTTGAATTATTTTTTCTTTCAAAACAGAAATAGCACCAATATCTTCGCTATTAGGTTTACAGAGGTCTTGAATTTTATAAATCGAAGGTAAAACAAAACACAAAGAGGGTGAGCTGCAAGTTTACAACTTTTTGAAAATAATTTCAATGTTCTTACACAATTCAAGTAAGACTTTCAGTGTCGAAATATTTATGTGTAAAAGGCGCTGCCTTCCTTCTTTCTCACTTAGCAATTCATTTATAATAAACCAGTTATCAACGATTGATTTTATCATGGCGTAATTGGAATTCCACCGGGTTGGGCATGGACTTTTGAGAGAAGTTGTAAGCCTGTTCTGCAAATTTGCTTTTTTAAAATATTTTACGAGCTTCTTGCACGACTCTAATATTTCAGTGAGCTCAGTAGTTTCGTCAAATGATTTATCTAACACATTTGCTAATAAATGGCTACTACAACTAATGCGTATGTAGTTCTCCAATGCTTTAACCATATTCGAACCTCTATCTGTTACGAATTTTATAGCATTCATATTTTGCACACCGAACTGAGTAAACATTATTTTTAACTTCTTTAAAATATTGTCACCGGTTGATCTCTCAAAATCCATTGATTTCAATCCTAAAGTGACATCAACAAGTTTAAAATCGTGGTGGTAGTGCAACGTGACTCCTAAAAAATTTCTTTTTACATAGTTGTCTGACCACATATCTAGTGTAACAGAAGCACATCCACTTTTTACAACGTCGTTTATTTCACTCTTAATCGTTTCCTTTATTTCATCTGCTGACTTTTGTACCTTGCCCGAAACTGTTGTTGGATCTGGTAGCAAGTCTTTTATGTCTACATTTTCCCCATAGGTTGCACCTATCTTTATAAAAAACTTGACTAACTTTGCGAAGCCTGAGCCACTGATAGCATAAAATGGCCTACAATCTTCAGTAACCCATTCTGCGCATGCATCAATAGCTTTTTTTTTGTCTTCTTCTGTTACAGTTTTTAAAACTGCTGCATGTTTGATGGCTTGGCAACAAGGATGCCGATTCAGGTTGGATGTGTAATTTTTATTACATTTAAGAACTTTGCGGCATTTGCGGCAGTATACCATCCCTTCTACTCTGGTACCATCTGTTTTCAAAACCTCTGATAATATATTCCAAATGAAACTTCTTCCCTCGTGTTGCAGTGATAAGGTGTAAACACCATTCGCAATTTGTTCAGTGATAAAAGCTTGTGTATCGGACACTATATAAAATCTATAGAAAAACACATATCCATACATAAAATAACTCATTTATTTCGTGAACACATACATACATACAATATACACTACAGAATAATATCATCATAATACTTACTGCTTATTAAGTTACAAAGTTATATTAAACAAAACTGCCAAGTTTTCAATTCCGTGTAAACAAACCGAGCGCAACAGAATAACTGAAATTATGAAATAAGCGTGCCAGTCAAGTGTCGTTGAATTGTTGTTACAGTAAAAAACAGTCAAATAAAGTGTCATGCCTTCAGCAATAAGCTAAACGCAGTGTCGTATGCCTTCGGCAACAAGTCAAACAAAGTGTCTGCTTGTCTCGTGCGTAACACTTGAAACACTTCTTTGCCGAAGTCAATATGTATATGCAGGCTTAAATTGATCGTCACATGCGGTGGTGGTGTGCGCTTGCACTGCATGCTTTGCGCTGGCGTTCAGTCATCCACTTCTTTTAATGTAAGTAGGCTTAAAGTCAGAGAAACAGCAGCGCATGCCGATCTCTGGTATACACATATTGTTAGCAGTCGTTATATTGTGTAATAATAGAAGGATAATGTAACAGGAGTAGGTTAATGTGTAATAATGTCAATGTGCAGTGTATATATGCATATTGTTAGTAGTAATGTAGTGTATAGTGTAATAATGTGTTAAAGTGTAGATATATCTATATCTTGCCCTTATCCTTTCACCTTCTCGTGTATACTGCAAAGAGTCACCGGAATTAACTACATGGTCAGAGTCTTCTTCAACCTCGTTGTCCACCGCGTCCATGGTAATACCAGCTTTCGTAATTATATTATGCAGTATAACACAACTGCTTATTATTAATGCGGACGTTTCATGGGAATAATGTAGAACCCGGTGCTTCAGCAAACATCTGAAGCGCGATTTTAAAACTCCGAACGCTCTTTCAACACAATTTCTGGCAGTACAATGTAGCTTATTATACTTTCGCTCTTGAGAAGTACTAGGATTTGCGACCGGTGTTAAGAGCCAAGGTTCTAAAGGGTAACCTTGGTCACCAATCAGCCACGACTCCCTTCGGTGCCCTACAGAGTCATTGGTGTGTTGACGAATGAGATGCTCTCGTAGGTCAGAAGTTGCCCAAATTCCAGAGTCATGTGTCGCACCCGGAAATTTAGCAGTTAGAAACGTGAAGCATAAACGGTGATCACATACCTGAGAAAGTTAACTTATGTATGTCAGTTATTAAGTTTATACACAACAAAACATACCGCTTCGACATTAATGCTGTAGAAGCCCTTCCTATTTAAATATAAGCCAAGGGGACGTTCAATATTATTTGACGCAGGAGCAATAATTGCAACATGTGTACAGTCGATTGCTCCTATAGTACTCTTTATTCCGTATTTTGTGAAAAATCTGAAATTGAACTCAGTGAATTTAGATGAATCCAATTGTTTTAATACACATGTATGTACATACCCGGTTCTGACTATATTTTCTTCCTCAGTGGAACTAGGAAATTTTATTTCTTCTCCTTTAACTTTTACTATAAGTTTGGCCACGGCCCGCATACTTCTTGAGAGTGGCGACTGACTCATTGGCAAGTTGCAGTTATTACCGACACATTTTTGGAGGGAACCGTGACCAAAGAAATTTAAAGTTGCCAGGACTCTAATAGTCAAAGGCAATGAAGTCTTTTGTTGATCATGAGGCCGTAAGTCATCTATTAGACTCCGGCAAATATCACGCGGCAGTCGGAAATTTTTCATGAACTCACTTTCACTGAGGGCAAATGGATCAGTAGAATCCCTCAAACTCCTGAAATAACGCGCGCGATCTCTATTTTCTAAATTTTCCTCCTCTTCTAACAGCAACAATAATAATATGCCTTCTTCCATTTTATTTTATTTAATTACAATCAAAATTACAATTAAAATGTGTTCACAATATTTTCACAAACAGTTGTTTAATTTGTCAAGAGCATTTGACATCTTGATAATTTATCAAGAAAAGAGCTTTTGGTTTTTGACACAGAATACCAAAGACTTGATATATAATCAATATTGATAAATAAGCAAGATGGTGAATTTATCAAGTGCATAGAATCGGGCTGAAAATCTATTTTAACGCTGGACCCTATGTTACGTGGCATGTGTCAATCAGAGATCGGCATGCGCTGCTGTTTCTCTGACTTTAAGCCTACTTACATTAAAAGAAGTGGATGACTGAACGCCAGCGCAAAGCATGCAGTGCAAGCGCACACCACCACCGCATGTGACGATCAATTTAAGCCTGCATATACATATTGACTTCGGCAAAGAAGTGTTTCAAGTGTTACGCACGAGACAAGCAGACACGTTGTTTGACTTGTTGCCGAAGGCATACGACACTGCGTTTAGCTTATTGCCGAAGGCATGACACTTTATTTGACTGTTTTTTACTGTAACAACAATTCAACGACACTTGACTGGCACGCTTATTTCATAATTTCAGTTATTCTGTTGCGCTCGGTTTGTTTACACGGAATTGAAAACTTGGCAGTTTTGTTTAATATAACTTTGTAACTTAATAAGCAGTAAGTAATATGATGATATTATTCTGTAGTGTATATTGTATGTATGTATGTGTTCACGAAATAAATGAGTTATTTTATGTATGGATATGTGTTTTTCTATAGATTTTATATAGTGTCCGATACACAAGCTTTTATCACTGAACAAATTGCGAATGGTGTTTACACCTTATCACTGCAACACGAGGGAAGAAGTTTCATTTGGAATATATTGTCAGAGGTTTTGAAAACAGATGGTACCAGAGTAGAAGGGATGGTATACTGCCGCAAATGCCGCAAAGTTCTTAAATGTAATAAAAATTACACATCCAACCTGAATCGGCATCCTTGTTGCCAAGCCATCAAACATGCAGCAGTTTTAAAAACTGTAACAGAAGAAGACAAAAAAAAAGCTATTGATGCATGCGCAGAATGGGTTACTGAAGATTGTAGGCCATTTTATGCTATCAGTGGCTCAGGCTTCGCAAAGTTAGTCAAGTTTTTTATAAAGATAGGTGCAACCTATGGGGAAAATGTAGACATAAAAGACTTGCTACCAGATCCAACAACAGTTTCGGGCAAGGTACAAAAGTCAGCAGATGAAATAAAGGAAACGATTAAGAGTGAAATAAACGACGTTGTAAAAAGTGGATGTGCTTCTGTTACACTAGATATGTGGTCAGACAACTATGTAAAAAGAAATTTTTTAGGAGTCACGTTGCACTACCACCACGATTTTAAACTTGTTGATGTCACTTTAGGATTGAAATCAATGGATTTTGAGAGATCAACCGGTGACAATATTTTAAAGAAGTTAAAAATAATGTTTACTCAGTTCGGTGTGCAAAATATGAATGCTATAAAATTCGTAACAGATAGAGGTTCGAATATGGTTAAAGCATTGGAGAACTACATACGCATTAGTTGTAGTAGCCATTTATTAGCAAATGTGTTAGATAAATCATTTGACGAAACTACTGAGCTCACTGAAATATTAGAGTCGTGCAAGAAGCTCGTAAAATATTTTAAAAAAGCAAATTTGCAGAACAGGCTTACAACTTCTCTCAAAAGTCCATGCCCAACCCGGTGGAATTCCAATTACGCCATGATAAAATCAATCGTTGATAACTGGTTTATTATAAATGAATTGCTAAGTGAGAAAGAAGGAAGGCAGCGCCTTTTACACATAAATATTTCGACACTGAAAGTCTTACTTGAATTGTGTAAGAACATTTTTACATTCCTATTATAAAAATTTCAACAAATAATTGTGATATGTCAACACTCCGTTGAAAATTATAAACGCACCACATATTGATAAATGTTCTCTAATTTACTTTTATTTAATTTAATTTCTGCGTAATTTTCAATTTGAATAGACTTTATTCTTTAACCAAACCCATATGAGCCAAAGTTCTAAAGTTTATTTTAAATAGTTTGTAGTTTTCATGAAAATTAGTTAAATCATTCTAAATTTTTAATAAAGTTTAGAACTTTGGCTCATATGGGGTTTGTTAAAGAATAAAGTATATTTGAATTGAAAATTAAACGCAGAAATTAAATTAAATAAAAGTAAATTAGAGAACATTTATCAAAATGTGGTGAGTTTAGAATTTGCTAAGGAGTATATTATAAATAAAAGGCAAAAGTACAAGACTGCAAATTGTATTTTTTTCTAGTTAATAGGTAAATATGTAATTATGTAGCATATGCAACCATCGTTCAATTGCGTTCCTCTGTTAGCGCCAAAACCATGTTGTTGGTAGTCAAATAAAGTGTCATGCCTTCGGCAATAAGCTAAACGCAGTGTCTTATGCCTTCGGCAACAAGTCAAACAAAGTGTCTGCTTGTTTCGTGCGTAACACTTGAAACACTTCTTTGCCGAAGTCAATATGTTATGCGCACTCCTCGCTTTGCGCTGGTGTTCTTTCATCCACTTCTTTCTCTTTAGCATCACACGTATCAGTCAATGCAGTGTTCAGTCGCAGAAGCAAGAAGTATTGACTAAGTGTACAATAATTGCGGCCACCGCATGCAGATCTCTGGTGTCAATGTACCATAAAATCAGTGAAGTTTAAATTTTAATTATTTACTATTTTTTCTTTCGCTTAACGTTTTTGTTTTCGTTACGTTGATCAGACGTTTAAGTCAATTCCACGAATTATCCCTAATTATAGAGTTCATTATAACGCAGTAGTTTTTGAGGCGTTGCTTGCGTCAGTAAAAAATAAGGACATTTTTTTACAAAATTAAACTTAAATTGAACTCAATTACAAGATTATTGCTCATTTCTATACCTGGTTTGCTACAACGATACAAACGTCGGTAAAGTTAATCAAGTAATCATCTATTAAAATACAATTTAAAGATATCACGTTACGATACGTTGCGAACGTCAACTTATAAATAAAATTAGCAATTTGCATTTAGTGTTCGCAGAGAACTTAGAAGTATGAGAAAATGCAAATTGAAACTACTCGGCGATGGTCGTTAACAGGGCTGATACGTTTCCAAACTGGGTCGGCACCACACTGTTCAATTAACATTTTTAAGCCACCAAAAATGTTAAATTTAATGTTAGCAGGGAAAAATATAAATTGTGATGTTAACAAATATGCAAACGAATGAAGATGAGAATAGAAAAACTTAAGAAAGTAAGATTGTGTTGATATTCAGAACGAAATACAGAGTTTAATGTATTTATCAAAATAATGTTTTTAGTTATTTAATTTTTATAAATGAGAGTGAGCACATATGTACATACATATACCTTATTACAGGAAAAATTTTCGACAATACATATGTACTATGTGTATATGCAGGTTAAGAAAATATTTATACTTATTTTGTACTTAAAACTTAATGCGCAAGACTGATTCTGAATCAAGAATAATATTACAAATAAAATATGAAATTAATAAAAACTGGCAAAAATATATCTATACTTTTGCCCAACTGTGATTTGAACCTAGAAAAAAGTTGTGAAATGCATGATAAAGCTCCGCCTATACACGAGTTCGCCGCGTCTAAATCACTTCTTAATCGTGAACTTCTAACACTACATTATAAAGTATTTTATATTTCTAACATTAAATGTTAAATTCAACAGCCTTCAATCTGAAACGATTCTTCTATTGGTTTGCCAATAATATTAAAATTTTTTTAGAGAATTCTAAATATCAGCAATAATTTTTGAGCTCAATAGCCTACAACGAATACCATAATGCACACTTGGCGAATCTACGCAAAAATTACCGAAAAACAGAACAGGTTACCGTTCCCTTTCCCTTTCAACCCTTCTCTTATCCAAAATTGTTGCATAACTCCTCTTCCGTCTCAACTTGCCCCGCTGGCAATCGAAAAACAGTTTTTTTTCGCGCTTTACTACTTTTTCTTCTTTGTTTCATTTCTAGTTGGATTCGTAAATTTCTCTTCTTCTTTGCGCACACATTGCTATGATTTGCATAATTAGCCGCTTAAGCAAGCAAGCAAGAAAGTCTGCTGTGGCTTAGCGCGTATAGTCGCCGGCCACTTTATCATATTGCACGTTTTAGCTTTTGCCTTATAGTTCGAATTCATGCTTTTTTGTTGTGCCATGTCTAATTTTTATGATTTTTTTTAATTCAATAGAAAACTTAACCTTCATTTTATGGAAATCATTTTTCATTTAAATTTCTGCTCTGATTCTATTTCATTACAAATGAATATACAAAATCGTGAAAAAGTTTTCACATGTCGAATTTTTTGGAATAGTTTGAAATGCGAAATGCAACATATTTTATTAATTCAATAGGATATAAAATAAATTATTAACTATCCGTGCATTTTTACAGGTACAAATGAATATTTACAGCATGTAAAAACTCTAAAACTAAGTAAGGAAAAAATTTCCGAAAAAAAATTTTACAACATAATATTGGTAGGCACGCTGTTAATTGTCACATCTTAACATAATAAATACATATATGTTCACGACATTTTCTTACTGACCTCTCTGTTAGAATGTTATCTGCAAATGTTAAATAGCTGTGGGGAAACCCAGTTTGGAAACGTTTCAGACAAAATTTTTTGCAGTCCACGAATTTGCAGCTTCTCATACTTCTAAGTTCTCTGGTGTTCGTTGTTCTTCTGTAACACGTTGTACCCATAAACGTACAACAAAAATATCCATTTGAACTGAAAACAAATATTATTCACGACTTGTGGGCAGAATGACAGATCTACCTACATTTGAACTACAAAGTCTTAATTTTTGACAAATTCTGCACGTTTACGTAACATTGCATAAGGAAATACGAAGTATATTCGAAGTACTTTCAGTCATATCATCTCACGGATGAGTCAAGCTGTACCTCAATCTGTTTATGCCATATTACGTTGCCTGCGTTAACACATACCCTAAAAATCATATATAAAGTAAACGTAGACTTTATACTTACATATATTCTTACGTTAAATTTTCTATTTATGGGCCCGTTTTTTGTAACCTAATTATATAATACACTAGGACAAGAAATAGCATGCAAAGCAACAATACTGACTCGGAAAAATATGAGAGTTGAGCCAACTCGGTAAAATGATATCCGACCTGAGATGAGTAGGAAGAAAATACATGGGAAATTTCAGTTTAAGACCTAATTCGTTTTTATTTGCATAGTATTTTTAAACAACTATTTTCCGTTCTTAAATAGCACTAAACAAAGCGCATGTTTCATGAAAGTTCCGAACAGGGTTGCTTTTGCAACTAAAGGAAGTTTTATCCGAGTTGGAGCGCTCTTTTGCAACTCGGGTACAATGAAACGGGGCCTATATTAAGATAAAGAAAATAAATAAACATATTGTTCTCTCCCGTACTTTGCGGTAAATCGTGTATCAACTTTCTGCAAAAGTTTAAAAAAATATATTCCATTGTTGACAAAAAAAACACAAAAGTTACTTATTTACGCTTGCAATTCTAGCAAGTTCGTATCAAGCCAATTATTTGATTCAATCATATTGTTCACTCGGTGGTTGTATCTTACCACACGCCACTTTTTTACGTTATGGTTATGTCGAACGACAATAATTTTTTGTATTTTATGGTTTCTTCCCGTTAACGTAAACCTGTAAAATCATAATTTATAGCAATCTTAAAACTTCTAATATCACGATTTTTCAAATTTTTCCATAAAATATTCCTACCTAAATTCAATCATGGCTACTGATGCAACTGTAATGACTAAATTCATTTTCAATTCAAACAACGTCGTTAAGCAGATCCCGAAGATCACACTGAAACTTTACTTAAAGTACAGCTGCAATACCTCAATTGTCGATGGGAAAAGTGGTAAAGTTCCTATAAACAGGTCTGTCTTTCTGAACACACAATCGTTCCCGCCGATTTCAAAGAAGAAGCTAGCATTAAATTTCATATTATGCACGGCTAGCTTCTATATCTGCAAATCGCATATTCTCGATCAGCTCAAAATGTCTCAAAGTAGTTCACCCAACAATGCTTGCACTTCCCGAAAGTTCACTTCTTTCATCGAAAATCCCGTTCCGGACATCAAAGTCCCTCCGTGAGATACACAATCATTTAAAACCCCTTTTTAATGTCCCTTCGGCTACATCCGAAAAAACGCAATTAACGATTGGCTTCGTGCCTTAAGTCACATGGAATTGCAGTTTCCGATTGGGACCCAAAGCGATTGTTCTCCAAAAAGCTCACGAGCCTCCTGCCAAAATTCCATATTAATAAACCAAATATCTCAGAAATCAGGGATCTAGACCTTGAGCAACTCATTAAAATCAACTGACTATTCAACGTTCCACACTCACGCGGTGGAAGATCCAATTGAAAGTCTTAATTCTCAACTCAAACGGTTCTGGGAATTAAAAGAAGTTACTGAACCATATCCACTTACAACCTTAGATCTGTTCTATGAGAAATTTTATCAAGAAGCCACCTATCGATAATCCGATGGCCAATACGTTGTCCGATTGCCTTTCAAATCAGAGTTTCCATGCAAACTCTCCCTCGGTCCATCTCGATTGCAAGCGATGAAACAAGCGATTAGAATGGAACATATGCTGAATAAAAACCCTAATATCCTATTCCTAAGAGGAATACAACCGCATATTAGAAGACTACTTAGTTCTTAGCCACATGAAACCTATAACTTCCGATGATATTCAAAAAAGGGTAGTTATCCCTCATATTTCTACCCCATCACTCAGTTCAGCCCGAACTTGCGGACCCGCATATAACTTAAGTACCCTTAAGAGCCATAGATACGTATATATTATATGGTTTAGCGAAGCCTGGCTCTGCCTGTTTTATTTAGTCAAAACTTACCATTAGCGACGAGCAGTACCCTTTCTTTCGTCGTAACTTTGAAGCAAAATTATAAAATATATATACCATTGTAAAACCAAAGCTGAAAACCTACAACAAAAATAAGTTGTGAATAGATTGAACAAGTGCGAAAATTGATTGTTTTAATCATAGCTAGCACAAAAGCGTGGTATCTCAATATACACACACAGAAAACATATGAGGGAAGAATAATAAACGAACATAAACTCAGACGTCATATTAGAACCCTTAAAACTTGTTTACAAAAAATAAGACAAGAACTTACGTAGAATAACGGGTAACCACAGACACGATCGTGAAATAACCCTGAATTTCTATAAGACAAACTTTAAGTATAACACAAATCTTTACTACCTGCTGATAACGACATCATATAAGTTAACACGCTGGCCGGCTCACCCACCTCAGCAAATATGCTGGCACTGCGTCTAGCACCTTGCACGCGCATCCGGCGTAATATTCCAACGCAGGAACGTTGCATTACTGCATCGTGGAAATCGCACCGTCAGCAGCTTTAGGGTAGCAAGTATGGTTAGGTTTAAGCTAAGAAGATTTTGTGACTTCACTTCTATTTGGGCGTTGAAGCAGAAAAGTAATAAAGAGCTGTAATAACTTAAACTTTGAGTTTCCATTCACTTTGAGATTGGACTAAAGGAGCCTGTGGTTTGATCCCAACTATAAAGTGAGCATAAATAACCTGCGAGTCCTACGGGGTAACTCAAAGGTATAATTTACTAAATTTTTAAATCAAGTGAAATAAAGTGAATGGTATCCTGTGAGTCCTACGGGGCAGCTCAATGGAAAAATTTGCTAAATCAAGTGAAGTAAAGTAAATAATTGTGAATGACATCCTGCGGGTCCTAGGGGTAGCTCAATGGAAAAATTTGTCAAGTCTATCAATAAAAGAAGGAATAAATTAAAATTTGCTTGTCACAGAAATCAAGCTCTGGAAAGTTCCTTATTTGACTCAAAAACATAATTGAAAAATTGTGCAAGAAATTAAGAATATTTGGCATTGCCAGCGATTCACCACCTTCGGGGGGACCCTCCTGGTAAAAACTTTCTTTTTTAAAATACAAGTAACGGCTACTGCTAAGAGTGCTACTACATCTAAAAGTGTAAATGACAAGCCTTCTAATGTACAAGTCATCAAGCAACAAATAACATTGCAAACTTTAGCCAACGAAATCTCAGCTCTTAGAACCGAGAATGTGCGTGTGCTCTCAGTGCTAAGTACTCTGCACGAAGACAATAAGCGATTGGCTTTAAAATCGGACAATCTACATGATACAATTCTTTCTCTTAATTCCAAACTAAGTGACAAAGATAACGCTATTATTTCGCTTACCGCAGAAATAAAGAAAATGCACGGCATCATTGGTGCTTTTACAAGCAATAATACATTTGCCGCTGCTACTCAAACTCTTGCGTGCTCTTCGCCATCAAACAATGACACTCCTTGTGTCTCTGCTTCGCACACTTTTGTACCTGCTGTCTCTAATGCTGCTAACGCAGAGCGGCTGTCAAGTGTTACTATGCCCGCTAGTACGTCTACTTCGTCTAATGCTGTTGTCAATGCTTCGCTCTCTCTTGTTTCTGCTGTCGCTGCGCCGCGCTCTGCTGTTACCTATAGCGCTGCTGTCTCTTACGCTGCCAAGGCGAAGATATCGCCAAGTGTTGCTGCGCCTGTTATTACTTCTGCTCTGCCTTTGAAGTCAGCTGCTAGTAAAGTGTCCGCAATGCCGAACTCTTCTGCTCCTACATCTCAACGTGTACAACTGTCAATACCTGATATGTCGGATTTTCCCGTATCAGCTCAATCATCTTCTCCTTCTAATCGCAGTAATCCAGAATGGAAAACCGTAGCCAAAAATCCACGCAAGAATCCCAAACAACCATTGGTTCGGTTTGGTTCTAATGACAATAATGAATTAACCGTTATTCTTTCTATGAAGTGGCTACACATATCTTCTTTTTCATCTACCGTAACTGTGGATAATATCTTAACTTACGTTGCTAAACATGCTGAAATTGATAAAAAGTATCTTAACTGTTATATGCTTATAAAAAAAGATGCCCAAGTGGAAGATTTTAAAAAGATTAATTTTAAATTAGGTGTATCTGAATGTTTTTATGATAAGTTATTAAACGCGAATATCTGGCCCATTAATGTAAAGATTCGTCCTTTCCGTTTTTTTCAAAAAAGCGACGCTCCACCGCAAATTCAATAATTGGCGCTACTCAGGTTAAATCTCACTCTACGTCCCTGAGGATATATTATCAAAATGTATCTGGTATTAGGACTAAATCTAAACTCCTCTTTAATATGACCGCTCATATGGACTATGACGTGTTTGTGCTAGTGGGGACATGGTTGAACGCGGATTTTTGTGAGAACGAATTTTTTGACTGTAAGTTGTACAATGTTTACAGAAAAGACCGGGATGTTGTGAAGACTGGACTCTCAAGAGGTGGTGGTGTGCTCATTGCCGTTCGGCGACGATTTCGATCTTCGCTAGTGCCACTAGATAATAATAACCCTCTTCTAGACCAACTTTGTGTATTAATTCACGGAATTTCGGATATCTTTATTTGTACGTCCTATATACCCCCTTCCAGTGCGGATTTTCTTTACAAAGCGCATGTGGATAATGTAGTCGATATGGTATCTAAGCATGATAGTAGTAAGTTCTGCATTCTTGGAGATTTTAATCTTTGCAATGTAGTATGGTCGCATATAGATAATAGCGTGGCGCTATGTCCAAAAAATATTACCACCTTTTCCGAATCTTACTTAATAGATTATTTCCTAAGTACTAGTCTCTTTCAGGTAAACAGTTTTGCTAACAAGCTTGCCAGATTTCTTGACCTAATTTTTATTAATGATGACATGCATTTTTCTTTACATGAATGTCTAGACCCATTATCTGCTGTCGGTATGCATCATGTCCCGCTCGTTCTTAATCTTGAATTTTACGATTTTAAAAGCAGAAATATTAGTCAACCCACAAGTTTTTGCTTTAATCGTTGCAATTTTCAAATTGTCAACAGTGAGATATCAGCATTAGACTGGGACATATTATTTGAAAGGGCCAGTGTCGCGGAATGCTTTGATGTTTTTAAAAACAAAACCAGGGAAATTTGTATCAATAATATTCCGCTATTAAAAAGGAATAATTATACAATTCCTTGGCATACTAAGGATCTGAAGAGGTTAAAGAATCTGAGAAATAGATACTATAAGAAATTCAAGTCATCTAAATCGTTAGTGCATAAGGACAAATACCTGCGATATGCTAGTGAATTTAAAGTTATGAGTAAAAATCTTCATAGGGACTTTATTCGTAAATATGAATGTGACATAAAATCCAACCCCAAGTTTTTCTGGAATTTTGTTAAGACCAAACGGTCTTGCTCTAGTATTCCATCCGACATTTTCTATGATGATTCCCATGCGTCAACCCCTGAAAATGCTGCTAATCTCTTTGCCGATTTCTTTCAGTCTAATGTTTAACCGGAGTCTGACCCCGCCAGTAATATTATCCCAAATGTTAGTTCCCCGATCAACTTTGGTTCTTTGTCTTTATCCCTTGATGACGTTATGGATGGAATTTTGCATATCAAGTCTAATTCGCAAACTGATATAGATGGATTATCCCCTATTCTTCTAAAAAAGTGTGAAGCTTTTGCTTATCCACTGTTGTTAATCTTCAATAAGTCCCTGTTATGCGAAGAATTCATTTGCCCTTTGTTCTTTGTATTGTTTATAAATGATATATCTGATTGCTTCGTTAACTCTAACTTTCTTCTTTATGCGGATGACTTGAAAATTTTTACTACAATTTCGAGGCCCTCAGACTCCTTAAAGGTTCAATCAGACCTAAATAATGTAATAACGTGGTGCAGAAAAAATCAATTGCCATTAAACATTGGTAAATGTTTTCATCTTTCTTTCTCTAAGTCTCGTTCCCTCATTCCTACTACATATTTCATTAATGACTCTCGGCTCACCACTCTTGATGAAATTTCCGACCTTGGGGTGGTCTTTGATACCAAATTCTTATTCCATAGTCACATAAACTGCGCTATCGCTAAGGCTTACTCAATGCTTGCCTTCCTGCGCCGATTTTGTACAGATTTCACAGATCCTTACACTCTAAAGCTGTTATATACTTCGCTTGTTCGCTCCAAGCTGGAATATGCTGTATTCATATGGAGACCGTATCACGACTGTTACATTAAAAGACTTGAACGTATTCAGAAAATTTTTGTAAAATTTGCTCTCCGATCTCTTAACTTTGTAGAACCAATACCTCCGTACAATGCTAGATGTTTGTTAATTAATCTCAAATCCTTACATATTAGGAGGAATATTCTCTCACTCTCCTTCGTGTTTGACATCTTAAGTGGTGAGATTGATTCTCCGTTCCTTCTCGAGCGAATTTATTTTCACATTCCGCAAAGAAGTCTTCGAAATCATGACCCTTTCTTCTTAGAAAGAGTCCGAACTATTTATGCATCTCACGCTCCTTTACTTCGTACATTAAAAGAGTTCAATTTGCTTTCAACTACTCTGGCCATTGATTTTGGTTCTTCTAAATATAACTTTAAAATGCTTTTAAATGAATTTTATAAATAATGTAGAAGAATATACACCCAAACTGGCGTCCTTTCTGGCGTTCTGTTGGCGTCCCTTCTGGCGTACATACATGCTTATCTAAAAGTATACCACCGACGTCCCTACTGGTGTCTCCACTGGTTGCACACTTATATTCGATGTCAGCCATTATGTATAAAGATTATACCTTTTTTAACTCCAAACATATATGTATTTACAAATTAATCAATAAGTTGTCTGTAGAAATATGTATCTTTCTGTAGACTAAATAAATAAAAAATTAATATGTAATACTTTCTAATATGTGTAGTCTGTAAGAATTTTGTATTCATTGATTTCATAAACAAATAAATAAATTCTGTGACGCAAAAAATACACATAGAAAGCATCCTTTAATGAAAAAAATAAAATGTTCACGACAGAAACGTCCCAGCGTTCACATGGGAACACGCTTGGAGATCGCCATAGATCCAAATATTATTATGAAGCAAGCCCTGCTCAAGTAGGATGCCTTCAATCTGGTTGTCGGTAAACAAACGAGATAAGACGGTCCTTCCTTGACTGGAGCGTGATTCGTCCTTAGATGCGCGCTATTAAAAACCATTTTCTGTTTTTTTAAGAAAAATGCACGTGATTCATCCTCAGATGCACTGCATACCAATGAAAATATATATAAAGTAAAAGTAAAAATCACAAAATTTTTTTTTGTGAGTGTACTTACAGGCCGGAAAACTTTTGGAAGCTATTGCCATTATCTCTCTAAGTGCTGTGTAAGAGTGACGGAATTATACAAATACAGAAAACTGTTCGAAAAATTCAAAAGAATTTCTTGAAGAAAGTTTTAAATTGCAAAAAAAAATCTAATTGAAAAATACAGAAAAAACTGTTCAAAGAATTGAGAAAATTTAAGAAAAGTTAAAATTGGGAAAAAATGTGTAATTGGAAAATACGAAAATGCTGTGAAATATAGGAAAAAATTCTTTTAAGAAAATTTTAAATCGAATTTGAAGGTAAAAGGTGAATCAAATTGAAATACAAAAAATCGAATAAAATCGAACTGTGCCTTCGAAGTAAAAACGAACTGCAAGTAAATTGTAAAATCATACCCCAAGAAGCTAAATCGGCGAGTTAAAGTTTTCTCCTTTTATCCCTGGTCAAATATTTTGTTTTAATGGATTCCTTGGCCCAAACGGTAACCGAGTTGAATAGATCGGTGGGTGCACTCATAGCCGAGCTCCGCAAAGCGGAAGCTCGCTTCTGTCAGTTGGAACGTGGACCCTCTACTGAAGAGGAATTGAGGGAAATAGGTCGACTCCCTGATTCCGTAAGGGATTAAGAAGTGTTTGAAGGGGATCCGGTGCAGTGTGTTTATTGGGTCCACTCAGTGGAAGGAATCTTTGACGACTACAAAATAATTAGAACAAAGCCAATCTACAAAACAATCTTTAAAACTATAAGGGGCAAGGTTAGAGGCAAGGCCAATGCTGCCCATTTTATCTATCACTACATTACGCGGATAGAAGGGATATTCGGACCCTTGAGCATCAGTTGGGACAAATAACCCAGGGAAATTCAAAACTCGATGAATTTTACGCTAAAGTGAACCATCAATTCTCTCTCATCATCAACAAGTTGAAGTCGGGAGAGGTGGTGGACGCACTAATTGAGACATATAGGAACAGGGCCTTGGATGTTTTTGTTAGAGGTTTAAGCGGGGACTTATCAAGGATGGTCATAGTTCAAAAGCCAAGGACCCTACCGGAGGCGTATACTGCTTGCTTTGATATACACAACTTAAATTTTAGAACCTATCCTATTCATTCCGAAAATACCCGTAACGTAATCACGGTACCAATGAATGAGATGAATGGAGGGGGCAACCCTCCCCCGGCGTTCCCGAGGGGCACACGAAACTACACCCCACCATTTTTCATTTAATCAAACCTACACTTCTAGTATTCCTTATCTTACTTGCTCTTCATAAGCCGTAGGAATCACATCCCTACGATACAACCAGGTCTCAGCTTTCTTTTGAGAAGCAGCCAAAGCTGAAATCACTACGATAACTAATGAGCCTATATACACCAAGAGTTACCCATATCCAGCCTCTATGGGAGAAGAAATAGAGAAACAGGTAGCGGAGCTGCTAGGCGAGGGCATCTTCCGACCGTCGAAAAGTCCCTATAACTCACCTATATGGATAGTGCCGAAGAAACCGAAACCCTCCGGTGAAAAACAGTACCGGATGGTGATAGACTTTAAGCGGTTGAATGAGACTTCCATTCGGACTGAAAAACGCACCCGCTATCTTTCAGCGGATGATTGATGACGTTTTGAAAGAATTCATTGGCAAAATTTGCTATGTGTATACATTATCGTCTTTGGTAGAAATGTAGACGAACATCTGAGGAATGTTGACACTGTGTTTAAAAGGCTGATGGAATCAAATTTGAGAGTTAATTTAGAGAAAACGAAATTCATGAGAGCAGAGGTAGAGTTTCTTGGATATATAATCACGTCTGATGGAATTAATCCCGACTCAGCAAAAGTTAAGGCGATCGAATCTCTTCCACCCCCAGAAACATTGAAAGACTTAAAAAGTTTCTTATGAATGACATCCTATTACAGGAAATCGTTAACAAACCTCACTAGGGAGGTAAATGCCCTAGTAAAGGCAAATCAGTCCAAAAATGTACGCATCAAACTTGATTTTCCTGCCCTGCAAGCATTCGATAGTCTGAAAACACTACTTACCTCGTCTGACACCCTTGCTTTTCCTGACTTCGAGAAACCTTTCACTCTCATGACGGATGCGTCGAATTACGAAATTGGAGCAGTACTGTCCCAAGGGGAACTGGGGAAAGAGCGGCCCATTGCATTTATATCATGCTCATTAAGCACAACTGAAGAAAATTATGCGACGAACGAAAAAGAAATACTGGCAATAGTATGGGCCCTAGATAATTTAAGATGTTATCTTTATGGGGCTAAAAAATCAGAATCCTTACAGACTACCAGCCACTTGCATTCGCATTGGGAAATAGAAATTACAATGCGAAGTTGAAAAGATGGAAAGCGAGAATAGAAGAGTACAACCACGAGTTGATTTACACTCCTGGTAAATCAAATGTTGTGGCAGATGCTCTATCAAGGTTGCTATGCCAAGCCAATCATTTAGTGGCACCCCCAGCGAGCGATGGAGACCCCACCGAAACCGCTGACGAAGGGGCAATCGACCATTCAGGGACACTAACAGCGAGCGAGGGAGTAACAGTTCACAGTGCTGCACAGGATGCTTCTGACTTAATTATCCATGTGGAAACACCAATAAATGTCTTTAGAAACCAACTTGTAATTAGGGAAGGCAGATAACTCTTCCATGGAAAATCCACACAACGGCTACACACGTCACTATGTTACGTTGGACGGAATTGACCGCAATACCCTGACAGAAATCCTTAAAGAGCGCCTGAACCCGGCAGTGATAAATGGTATCAAGATACCCGAAAATAGTATTTAACTGCTCCAAGAAATATACCTTGATCATTTCCGTTATTACAAAATCAGAATAACGCAAAGGATGGTTCAGGACATTAGAAGCGAGGAAAGTATGTGCAGAATCATTGAGGATGAGCATAAAAGAGCACATAGGAACCCGGTGGAAAACAGGACGCACATACCGGAACGATACTATTTCCCCAAAATGGCAAGCCGAATAAAACTCTACACGAAAGCGTGTGAAATTTGCCTGGAAAACAAATATGACAGACATACCTATGTTCCGGAGCTAAAAGACAGGCCCATTCCGGAAAACCCCAGAGATATCTTACACATTGATATTTTCGAAAGACTTCATTCCACTGTCATAGAAGTTTAACGCTGCTTGCAAAAGGAGTTGAGAACTAGGAATCCAAAAGAATTGCTTTACATAGCAGTCGATCGCTACAACAATTCAGTTCACTCAATAACCAAGCAGAAGCCAAGTGACATATTTTTTAACAGGACTCAACGCATAAATTATCAAAATTTGACAAACTTCCAGGCCAAAGTTTTCTCTGAGGTAAGGCAGCAGATTAGAAGGAGTCAAGAGTTGCGCAACCTGCGCGTGAATAGAAAAAGGGGTAGGGGTATAAAGTATGAGCGAGGAGATGTAATATACGTAAAAAATAAGCAAATGACATGAGAGCAAAAGAAATCGTAGGAAGAAACAATAGAGTTACAATTTCAACAAACGAGGGCAAAAGGGTCCATACACACATAAAGAACACTGGGAAATAAAATTTAATTTTTTCAAATGCAAAAACAAAAGCGGATTCGGCTGATGGAGAGGGCCAAAGAAAAAAGCAAAAGGTCAAGGTAAATAAAAATTATGTAAAAAGGTTTATGAAATCTGATTTTTCAATACGAATTTTCTTTCCCAAACAAATTTTTACAAAATCACAGCTAATAACACAAACGGAAAAATCCTTTTCCAAAAATGCAATTGTTACTTTAAAAGCATTTTGTGACACAATTTATGCACCGAAGGTCACACAAGAAAAATGAAGAAATTTTTTTTCTTTCTCTCACATCTTTGTAAAAGACGTAAACAGGCTTGAAAATGCGCAAATGAGAATAATTGAAAGAGAAATCTGTCAATAGAAAAGTTGTTTTTTTGGCATTTCCTTCTGAAGTTGAAAGTTAATTGATGCCTTTTTTTGAAAAAAATATGATAAAAATAATCTCAAGAAGCCTTTCTACATCACGATGCGAGACCTTATTATACATATAAGGATCTTGAGTATGCGATAAGAATTTTTGATTTCTAACATATTTGTATAAATTTCTACTAAGATCGGCTATTAGCATACGGATTCAGCATATTCAACTATCACTCCGCACTGATGACGATTGAACGCGGAAGTGGATGGATCGTCAATGGAAACTTAAATACACGCGATCGATCTGGATTACTTCAGCCAAAGTCTGTCACAAATAGAGGACGCAGTGAATCAGGACCTGGAGCAAAAACCAATAAAATCGATCGTCGAATTTCACCTAAACCGGACGAGACTTCGCCTTGACGAGTTGCAGAAGCAAAATACGAGGAAGGCTCGTTCCATAAACTGGCTGGAATAGGCATGGAAGTGGCTCGGGGGTTCACCTGATGCTACCGATTGGGATACCGTTCTTCGCAGCCAAAACGAGGTGATTGCTAACAGCAATCAACAATATGTTATCAACCGCAGTCTTTTTAATGCTACGAATGATTGAATCACCTACGTCAATACCATCGAAAAAGGCGCCAAGGCAGCAAACCCTGAGATACTAATGCTAACTAGAGCATTAGTGCTGAAGGAGCAAGTAGCTGATATAATAAGAGCATCTCAGATGGCGAAAGCAGGAATTTTGAACACCAACCTCTTGAACCAGGACGAGATCGAGCGAATAATCCTAGAAGAACATGTCTTGCCTTATTAAAATCTTATCGAGGCAATGGAGTATGCCAAACCACCCTTGTACACTTCTCCTCTACGTGCTCTCCGTACCGAAGCTAAAAACTGACCGGTACCGATGGTTGGCGGCAAGAGCCGAGCACTACATAACAAACGCGTAAACCTCCAATACCGAAACCTGCTAGTTAATGAGGATGAAACTTGTGGTATCACGAATGATTGCTATTCTTTTAATAACACAACAATTTGCGAGATGTTCTCGGTAAAAAAACTGCCTGACGATGGATGCTTAGTTCGGCGACTCAAGAGTGGAGATGCAAGATGCCGCTACGAGCCTCATGAAAGAGAAATTGTAGAGCTTGTAGACGAAAATATCATTTTCGTGACTAATTTCGTGGGAGAGATCCGAGAAAGTAATCAATCGAAAGCCCTCAACGGAACATACCTTATTCAATTGAACAATGAGACGGTGTATTTCGGTAGCCAAATATTCTCAAGCAGATCAGCCAGAAGTCCCCAAGCACTCCCGCCAGTGTTGAGCAACCTAACCATGGAAGGGCTGCAGCCGAACTTGGAGTACATCCACGGGTTGAACCTAAAAAAGATAAGCCGCCTCAGTAAACTTAGTCAAATTTTCCACGTTTCCACTGGGATAGAAGTAATTTTTCTGTCGATCCTGACCATTGCGTGCTACATAATTTGGAAGAAAATATCCGCAGACATCCAACTGCCGACGATACATCCGATCGCAGCCCAGGGCGAAGTTAACGAGTCTCCTAAAAATCCTCCTACTACCAACCTTGACCTGCGGGACGCAGGAATTTGAGAGGGGGCAGTTAACGCGGTGACCGGCTCACTCACCTGAGCAAATATGCTGACACTGCGTCTAGCACCTTGCACGCACATCCGGCGCATTATTGCAACGCAGGAGCGTTGCACTACTGCATCGTGAGAATCGCAGCGTCAGCACCTTTAGGGTATCAAGTAAGCTTAGGTGCAAATATGCTGACACTGCGTCTAGCATCTTGCACGAGCATCCGGCGTAATATTGCAACGCAGGAACGTTGCATTACTGCATCGTGGGAATCGCAGCATCAGCAGCTTTAGGGTAGCAAGTAAACTTAGGTGCAAATATGCTGACACTGCGTCTAGCACCTTGCACGCGCATCCGGCGTAATATTCCAACGCAGGAACGTTGCATTACTGCATCGTGGAAATCGCACCGTCAGCAGCTTTAGGGTAGCAAGTATGGTTAGGTTTAAGCTAAGAAGATTTTGTGACTTCACTTCTATTTGGGCGTTGAAGCAGAAAAGTAATAAAGAGCTGTAATAACTTAACCTTTGAGTTTCCATTCACTTTGAGATTGGACTAAAGGAGCCTGTGGTTCCATCCCAACTATAAAGTGAGCATAAATAACCTGCGGGTAATACGGGGTAACTCAAAGGTATAATTTACTAAATTTTTAAATCAAGTGAAATAAAGTGAATGGTATCCTGTGAGTCCTACGGGGCAGCTCAATTGAAAAATTTGCTAAATCAAGTGAAGTAAAGTAAAATAATTGTGAATGACATCCTGCGGGTCCTAGGGGTAGCTCAATGGAAAAATTTGTCAAGTCTATAAATAAAAGAAGGAATAAATTAAAATTTGCTTGTCACAGAAATCAAGCTCTGGAAAGTTCCTTATTTGACTCAAAAACATAATTTAAAAATTGTGCAAGAAATTAAGAATATTTGGCATTGCCAGCGATTCACCACCTTCGGGGGGACCCTCCTGGTAAAAACTTTCTTTTTTAAAATACAAGTAACGAATTAAATTCTGTGACGCAAAAAATACACATAGAAAGCATCCTTTAATGAAAAAAATAAAATGTTCACGACAGAAACGTCCCAGCGTTCACATGGGAACACGCTTGGAGATCGCCATAGATCCAAATATTATTATGAAGCAAGCCCTGCCCAAGTAGGATGCCTTCAATCTGGTTGTCGGTAAACAAACGAGATAAGACGGTCCTTCCTTGACTGGAGCGTGGTTCGTCCTTAGATGCGCGCTATTAAAAACCATTTTCTGTTTTTTTTAAGAAAAATGCACGTGATTCATCCTCAGATGCACTGCATACCAATGAAAATGTATATAAAGTAAAAGTAAAAATCACAAAATTTTTTTTTGTGAGTGTACTTACAGACCGGAAAACTTTTGGAAGCTATTGCCATTATCTCTCTAAGTGCTGTGTAAGAGTGACGGAATTATACAAATACAGAAAACTGCTCGAAAAATTCAAAAGAATTTCTTGAAGAAAGTTTTAAATTGCAAAAAAAAATCTAATTGAAAAATACAGAAAAAACTGTTCAAAGAATTGAGAAAATTTAAGAAAAGTTAAAATTGGGAAAAATTGTGTAATTGGAAAATACGAAAATGCTGTGAAATATAGGAAAAAATTCTTTTAAGAAAATTTTAAATCGAATTTGAAGGTAAAGGTGAATCAAATTGAAATACAAAAAATCGAATAAAATCGAACTGTGCCTTCGAAGTAAAAACGAACTGCAAGTAAATTGTAAAATCATACCCCAAGAAGCTAAATCGGCGAGTTAAAGCTTTCTCCTTTTATCCCTGGTCAAATATTTTGTTTTAATAGATTCCTTGGCCCAAACGGTAACCGAGTTGAATAGATCGGTGGGTGCACTCATAGCCGAGCTCCGCAAAGCGGAAGCTCGCTTCTGTCAGTTGGAACGCGGACCCTCTACTGAAGAGGAATGGAGGGAAATAGGTCGACTCCCTGATTCCATAAGGGATTAAGAAGTGTTTGAAGGGGATCCGGTGCAGTGTGTTTATTGGGTCCACTCAGTGGAAGGAATCTTTGACGACTACAAAATAATTAGAACAAAGCCAATCTACAAAACAATCTTTAAAACTATAAGGGGCAAGGTTAGAGGCAAGGCCAATGCTGCCCGTTTTATCTATCACTACATTACGCGGATAGAAGGGATATTCGGACTCTTGAGCATCAGTTGGGACAAATAACCCAGGGAAATTCAAAACTCGATGAATTTTACGCTAAAGTGAACCATCAATTCTCTCTCATCATCAACAAGTTAAAGTCGGGAGAGGTGGTGGACGCACTAATTGAGACATATAGGAACAGGGCCTTGGATGTTTTTGTTAGAGGTTTAAGCGGGGACTTATCAAGGATGGTCATAGTTCAAAAGTCAAGGACCCTACCGGAGGCGTATACTGCTTGCTTTGATATACACAACTTAAATTTTAGAACCTATCCTATTCATTCCGAAAATACCCGTAACGTAATCACGGTACCAATGAATGAGATGAATGGAGGGGGCAACCCTCCCCCGGCGTTCCCGAGGGGCACACGAAACTACACCCCACCATTTTTCATTTAATCAAACCTACACTTCTAGTATTCCTTATCTTACTTGCTCTTCATAAGCCGTAGGAATCACATCCCTACGATACAACCAGGTCTCAGCTTTCTTTTGAGAAATAGAAGCATAGACAGTATTCACATAACCTGCTTACTAAATATTCTGACTTATTCGAACCGCTGAGTGCTAGTACTAAGATAAGGACAGCAGCCAAAGCTGAAATCACTACGATAACTAATGAGCCTATATACACCAAGAGTTACCCATATCCAGCCTCTATGGGAGAAGAAATAGAGAAACAGGTAGCGGAGCTGCTAGGCGAGGGCATCTTCCGACCGTCGAAAAGTCCCTATAACTCACCTATATGGATAGTGCCGAAGAAACCGAAACCCTCCGGTGAAAAACAGTACCAGATGGTGATAGACTTTAAGCGGTTGAATGAGACTTCCATTCGGACTGAAAAACGCACCCGCTATCTTTCAGCGGATGATTGATGACGTTTTGAAAGAATTCATTGGCAAAATTTGCTATGTGTATACATTATCGTCTTTGGTAGAAATGTAGACGAACATCTGAGGAATGTTGACACTGTGTTTAAAAGGCTGATGGAATCAAATTTGAGAGTTAATTTAGAGAAAACGAAATTCATGAGAGCAGAGGTAGAGTTTCTTGGATATATAATCACGTCTGATGGAATTAATCCCGACTCAGCAAAAGTTAAGGCGATCGAATCTCTTCCACCCCCAGAAACATTGAAAGACTTAAAAAGTTTCTTATGAATGACATCCTATTACAGGAAATCGTTAACAAACCTCACTAGGGAGGCAAATGCCCTAGTAAAGGCAAATCAGTCCAAAAATGTACGCATCAAACTTGATTTTTCTGCCCTGCAAGCATTCGATAGTCTGAAAACACTACTTACCTCGTCTGACATCCTTGCATTTCCTGACTTCGAGAAACCTTTCACTCTCATGACGGATTCGTCAAATTACGAAATTGGAGCAGTACTGTCCCAAGGGGAACTGGGGAAAGAGCGGTCCATTGCATTTATATCATGCTCATTAAGCACAACTGAAGAAAATTATGCGACGAACGAAAAAGAAATACTGGCAATAGTATGGGCCCTAGATAATTTAAGATGTTATCTTTATGGGGCTAAAAAATCAGAATCCTTACAGACTACCAGCCACTTGCATTCGCATTGGGAAATAGAAATTACAATGCGAAGTTGAAAAGATGGAAAGCGAGAATAGAAGAGTACAACTACGAGTTGATTTACACTCCTGGTAAATCAAATGTTGTGGCAGATGCTCTATCAAGGTTGCTATGCCAAGCCAATCATTTAGTGGCACCCCCAGCGAGCGATGGAGACCCCACCGAAACCGCTGACGAAGGGGCAGGCGACCATTCAGGGACACTAACAGCGAGCGAGGGAGTAACAGTTCACAGTGCTGCACAGGATGCTTCTGACTTAATAATCCATGTGGAAACACCAATAAATGTCTTTAGAAACCAACTTGTAATTAGGGAAGGCAGATAACTCTTCCATGGAAAATCCACACAACGGCTACACACGTCACTATGTTACGTTGGACGGAATTGACCGCAATACCCTGACAGAAATCCTTAAAGAGCACCTGAACCCGGCATTGATAAATGGTATCAAGATACCCGAAAATAGTATTTAACTGCTCCAAGAAATATACCTTGATCATTTCCGTTATTACAAAATCAGAATAACGCAAAGGATGGTTCAGGACATTAGAAGCGAGGAAAGTATGTGCAGAATCATTGAGGATGAGCATAAAAGAGCACATAGGAACCCGGTGGAAAACAGGACGCACATACCGGAACGATACTATTTCCCCAAAATGGCAAGCCGAATAAAACTCTACACGAAAGCGTGTGAAATTTGCCGGGAAAACAAATATGACAGACATACCTATGTTCCGGAGCTAAAAGACAGGCCCATTCCGGAAACCCCCAGAGATATCTTACACATTGATATTTTCGCAATTCAAGGCGAGAATTTCGGAGTTGTTTAGATAAGTTTTCTAAATTTGCAAAATTTTTCCATATAAAAAATAGTTCCGCAGTGCATCTGCTCAGCAAGTTCGCGAAAGTAAACCACTACTTTACAGCACCTCGAATGATAGTTACCGACAACGAGCGAGGCTTCGTTAGCCCTTTGGTCGCTAATTACATAAGGGGTCTCGGTATAAGGCTTTACCAAACTCCAAATCAGAGGAGGGAGGTGAACGGGCAAGCGGAAAGACTTCATTCCACTGTCATTGAAGTTTAACGCTGCTTGCAAAAGGAGTTGAGAACTAGGAATCCAAAAGAATTGCTTTACATAGCAGTCGATCGCTACAACAATTCAGTTCACTCAATAACCAAGCAGAAGCCAAGTGACATATTTTTTAACAGGACTCAACGCATAAATTATCAAAATTTGACAAACTTCCAGGCCAAAGTTTTCTCTGAGGTAAGGCAGCAGATTAGAAGGAGTCAAGAGTTGCGCAACCTGCGCGTGAATAGAAAAAGGGGTAGGGGTATAAAGTATGAGCGAGGAGATGTAATATACGTAAAAAATAAGCAAATGACATGAGAGCAAAAGAAATCGTAGGAAGAAACAATAGAGTTACAATTTCAACAAACGAGGGCAAAAGGGTCCATAAAACACACATAAAGAACACTGGGAAATAAAATTTAATTTTTTCAAATGCAAAAACAAAAGCGGATTCGGCTGATGGAGAGGGCCAAAGAAAAAAGCAAAAGGTCAAGGTAAATAAAAATTATGTAAAAATGTTTATGAAATCTGATTTTTCAATACGAATTTTCTTTCCCAAACAAATTTTTACAAAATCACAGCTAATAACACAAAAGGAAAAATCCTTTTCCAAAAATGCAATTGTTACTTTAAAAGCATTTTGTGACACAATTTATGCACCGAAGGTCACACAAGAAAAATGAAGAAATTTTTTTTCTTTCTCTCACATATTTGTAAAAGACGTAAACAGGCTTGAAAATGCGCAAATGAGAATAATTGAAAGAGAAATCTGTCAATAGAAAAGTTGTTTTTTTGGCATTTCCTTCTGAAGTTGAAAGTTAATTGATGCCTTTTTTTGAAAAAAAATATGATAAAAATAATCTCAAGAAGCCTTTCTACGTCACGATGGGAGACCTTATTATATACGGATCTTGAGTATGCGATAAGAATTTTTGATTTCTAACATATTTGTATAAATTTCTACTAAGATCGGCTATTAGCATACGGATTCAGCATATTCAACTATCACTCCGCACTGATGACGATTGAACGCGGAAGTGGATGGATCGTCAATGGAAACTTAAATACACGCGATCGATCTGGATTACTTCAGGCAAAGTCTGTCACAAATAGAGGACGCAGTGAATCAGGACCTGGAGCAAAAACCAATAAAATCGATCGTCGAATTTCACCTAAACCGGACGAGACTTCGCCTTGACGAGTTGCAGAAGCAAAATACGAGGAAGGCTCGTTCCATAAACTGGCTGGAATCGGCATGGAAGTGGCTCGGGGGTTCACCTGATGCTACCGATTGGGATACCGTTCTTCGCAGCCAAAACGAGGTGATTGCTAACAGCAATCAACAATATGTTATCAACCGCAGTCTTTTTAATGCTACGAATGATTGAATCACCTACGTCAATACCATCGAAAAAGGCGCCAAGGCAGCAAACCCTGAGATACTAATGCTAACTAGAGCATTAGTGCTGAAGGAGCAAGTAGCTGATATAATAAGAGCATCTCAGATAGTGAAAGCAGGAATTTTGAACACCAACCTCTTGAACCAGGACGAGATCGAGCGAATAATCCTAGAAGAACATGTCTTGCCTTATTCAAATCTTATCGAGGCAATGGAGTATGCCAAACCATCCTTGTACACTTCTCCTCTACGTGCTCTCCGTACCGAAGCTAAAAACTGACCGGTACCGATGGTTGGCGGCAAGAGCCGAGCACTACATAACAAACGCGTAAACCTCCAATACCGAAACCTGCTAGTTAATGAGGATGAAACTTGTGGTATCACGAATGATTGCTATTCTATTAACAACACAACAATTTGCGAGATGTTCTCGGTAAAAAAACTGCCTGACGATGGATGCTTAGTTCGGCGACTCAAGAGTGGAGATGCAAGATGCCGCTACGAGCCTCATGAAAGAGAAATTGTAGAGCTTGTAGACGAAAATATCATTTTCGTGACTAATTTCGTGGGAGAGATCCGAGAAAGTAATCAATCGAAAGCCCTCAACGGAACATACCTTATTCAATTGAACAATGAGACGGTGTATTTCGGTAGCCAAATATTCTCAAGCAGATCAGCCAGAAGTCCCCAAGCACTCCCGCCAGTGTTGAGCAACCTAACCATGGAAGGGCTGCAGCCGAACTTGGAGTACATCCACGGGTTGAACCTAAAAAACATAAGCCGCCTCAGTAAACTTAGTCAAATTTTCCACGTTTCCACTGGGGTAGAAGTAATTTTTCTGTCGATCCTGACCATTGCGTGCTACATAATTTGGAAGAAAATATCCGCAGACATCCAACTGCCGACGATACATCCGATCGCAGCCCAGGGCGGATTCAACGAGTCTCCTAAAAATCCTCCTACTACCAATCTTGACCTGCGGGACGCAGGAATTTGAGAGGGGGCAGTTAACGCGGTGACCGGCTCACTCACCTGAGCAAATATGCTGACACTGCGTCTAGCACCTTGCACGCACATCCGGCGCATTATTGCAACGCAGGAGCGTTGCACTACTGCATCGTGAGAATCGCAGCGTCAGCACCTTAAGGGTATCAAGTAAGCTTAGGTGCAAATATGCTGACACTGCGTCTAGCACCTTGCACGAGCATCCGGCGTAATATTGCAACGCAGGAACGTTGCATTACTGCATCGTGGGAATCGCAGCATCAGCAGCTTTAGGGTAGCAAGTAAACTTAGGTGCAAATATGCTGACACTGCGTCTAGCACCTTGCACGCGCATCCGGCGTAATATTCCAACGCAGGAACGTTGCATTACTGCATCGTGGAAATCGCACCGTCAGCAGCTTTAGGGTAGCAAGTAAGCTTAGGTTTAAGCTAAGAATATTTTGTGACTTCACTTCTATTTAGGCGTTGAAGCAGAAAAGTAATAAAGAGCTGTAATAACTTAAACTTTGAGTTTCCATTCACTTTAAGATTGGACTAAAGGAGCCTGTGGCTGATTCTGGCTCCTTGCTACTTGCCATATCCTTTTCCCATTCGTCTTCAATTTTCTTTATTCCTTATTCCAGATTGGCAAGAATGTGAATCGTGGGCAATGTTTTCTTCGATACAGGCAGCGCGAATTTGTTGCCAAGTGATAGTAACCCCCGCGACTCTTGTGAACCATTCTTCATTAAACTGAATACCAAACTTAATAATATTGATAAGTCGCGCTTGAATGCTAAATGTTCAATAGTTATCGCGATAGTATTTACATTTGTAAGTTGTTGCACTGAGAGTTTCTACGTTCGCTAGTTCTTTAAACCTTAAGTAATTTTGTTGAAAATTCAACAAATTATAATTTTATTAAATTTTTTAGTGTCACGTCTAATTTATCCAAAAAAGAAAGAAAATTACCAATTTTCGATAAACAGCAATAACACAATTGTGCCAACCAAGTATAGTAACACTTCATTGTGTGCCTGTGTTATTGTGTCAACACACCAAAAATCGTGACATTACATTACTTTATGTAAATTTAAAGTTTCACCAGAAGATACACTAGGGATATTCTCCATTCGTTGCGTACTGTCTAGCACGGTGCATATGTAGAATAAATAGCTTGATTGGACAACTTTGTTGTTGTTTCATGTGTTCAAATATTATGCAATCTTTTCATGCTCATGCTACTATGAACTCGGTGTGTTTGATTGCAAGATATGTATGATAGCAAACTTTTTGCAACCCACTGTCAGCTGTTATTTCATTTGTAACTCAAAAATTTGGAGCGTCAGTAAGTATGAATGAACAAAATGAATTATCCATTTGGTCATGCCATGGATCGAAAATACCCCTACTTTTTGTTAAATATTTTAAGATCATTGCACTCCGCTCTCGAACAGTTATTTTATAATTATTAAGTAACGTACTAAATATTATTAAATTTTAATCGCAAATTATACGTACCAAATGACTGCGAAAAAGAACAATTGTGAAGTTTTTATTTAAATAGCTTTCAAAATGATCACTTGATTATAAATTCACCTCACCTCATTTCGTGGAAGCTACCATACGTGAAAATATCGCTAGCTTTTGTAATTAGGAAAATACTGAATATAACGTTTGGAAAATATTGAACAAAAAGCTAGTTTACTCAATGCTTATTGGTGTATGTATGTTTGTATGCCCTGCCAGCTACGGGTATCCAGTTTCCTTTGAAATTCCAATACAATCGTGAATTCTTTATCCAAATACCAATACCAATGCACGTTATGATTTTAACCATTTTTAATTTTTTATTCATATTCATTATATATTTCCTTTGACAAAACGTGTAATTTGGAAGCAACCGATAGTTGAGGTAAGGATGCTTGTTGAAGTTTATTGACATTTTTAAGTTGTGCAGCATTTGGATATGAAAATTAACAAATGCAAACGTGAAAGTGAAGTGTATTTTAATATTAAAGGGGTTTCAAATCTTCAAATCTTTTATATTGATTGTTATATCTGTTAGGTTATTGTGCTAAAATGCAGATAAAAAAATAGTAATTGCTTAGCACTGCAACTGTTGGTAGTGCTTCAGTGAATGCTTCAGTGGCAGCGTTAACTTGCATATTCAACGTTGTATTGTGGGTATCTATTATTAATGCACCCAATTTGTTTTTAATAGTGTTAGTAATTTCTTATTAACTTTTTTATTTTCTTATTTGCAGATCGTCAATTCAGTAAGAAAATACAGTTCAGACCGGCAGGCACAAAAAATTAAAAAATAAAGGTAAGACGGAAAAAATTTTAAAATTTTGCAAAGTTTGTAAGAACAGTAATTTTTTTAAACGACTTCTAAAAGCTTTTAATTGCAAACATATATAAAGCGAAAGGTAATTCGATTACCCTTCTTTTGAAACGTTAAAATCTACCGACTTTTTTTAAAATAAATTTTGAAACTTTTCAAAATATGTAAATAGGGAAAAAGTGAAACTTTGCAAAGTTCTTAGAAAAGTGATTTTTTGAAACGACTTTAAAAATACGGAAATTTTGATTCATGATTCACGAGGAATTCTGGACCCTAATTCACCCCGCCCTTAACAAGTACTTTTGGATATAAGTTAAACTAAAGCGTAATTAGTTTATTAAAAAATATATATATTTTTACGGCAGTAAGCCGTGTTGTTTATTTGAATCCAAAATTGAGACTAACTTACAAACTTCAAATATTCTTACAACTATGCCTCGACATCATGTCGCAACTGCGGCTGGGATGATAACCTTGATGGTGAGCGTTTGGTGTCCAGACGTTTGTCAACGAATTCGAAAGATACGTGTGTTGTAACTGGAGTTGGGAATGCAGGCAACCTGTGCAGGCGTGAGAATAGTAGCGAAGACAGCGCTTATTAGCGTGAGAATATTTTTATGTGAAGTCTAAGTGTTAACGGCGTTAACTCCTCCCTCCATAAAATCGCTTGTCCTCGAGCGTCTGAAAAATTTGGAGAGTTCTTGTTTCTGGTGTTGGTACTTGGTTGGTGGCTTCTAGCTGTTGATTGGCCTGTGCAATAGCTTCAGCTGGTTGTTCTGAAGGTTTATTAAGTTTCCTTCTTTTGTGGCAATATTTCCTGGAGCTGGCTACCAAGACAATTACTATAATGAGTGTAAGTCCTGCGGAAGATCGGTTTACTGCTTTCTCTGTTTGGAGTGAGTGGATTTCCATGGTACTATTGATATGTAGCTCTCTGAGTGCTTCTAGTGATAAAAGTCTAGTTAAGCTTTCTTCTATTGGTGTTGGCTGTGCTACTGCTGGCATTATTCTCACTGGAGGTGCTTCGAAATTTTGGTATGTTTTTCCGTTGGCGGTTATTGTTTCATTTTTAAAATTTATAATGGATGTCCCATTCATGGCCTGCGAGTTGTTCTCTATTGTTATGTTGCCTTGAAAATTGTTAAGGAAAAGTATTCCTGGTGCGATGAGCTCGTCCCTGGGAACGTGGTGGCAGTAAATAAATTGGCACGAAGACTTGAGGCTTTGTATTAATTTAGGGATACAAAAATCATTACTTAAATCTAACAATTCTGTTTGTTTGTTCCTCAAAAAATTATTGTATCTTAAATCAATGATTGCATTATTTTTTATATCAGCTTTCAATAATAGATTATCGTAAATTTCTTTTGTTGTTAATGGTATCTTGAGGATATATAAAATTGATGAAACATTTCTTAGTACGCCAACCTCCGCTAATTCTAGTGCCTCTTCAACGGTATCGGAAGGCATATTTTTCTTATTCATTTCTTTTACTGCTAGGTCGATTTCCTTTTTGTTTAATATTATTGAGTTTACGAGTCCTATTCTAGAACATTGCATGGCATATTTTATGTGTATAATTTACTCTTTAATTAATCTTAACTTATTCTGAAGGCTATCTGCTATTACACTCTCTTCTTTTATGGCGTTCAGTAAATTGTTACTAATTTCAGTGATTTTATTGACTTGTTGGCTGAATGCATTGTTTATAATTAACTGTTTATTGTTATTTGCCAATAGGTTTTCCATGTTATTATTTATCATGTTAAGGTCATTATGATCGGGACTTCCCGCTATGTATTTCCAAGCGGTGCCAAGGAAATCTAGAGATCTTCGAGTTTTAGGAGTTCGGATGAGTTGTACGATTTCCAACATTTCGATATTTTGTTGCATTTCGTGCTGTAGGGTAGGATAGAAGGGATTTGATGGTGATAAGTTCCAGTCTATTATGCCTGTCATATTGTCCAAAAGGTTTCTGTATATTTGAGTGTCAATGATGGGAACGAAATTTAGGGGTCCGTCCTTTATTTTAGAATAACCATTATCGCTGGTTATTAGATGGGATGAGGAGTAGTCGTGGATTTGAACTTCTGCATAAGCAATGCAGGCGAATAAACTGAAAATAGTTAATATATATCTGTGATTGTAAGTTTAGCCATGTTATTAAATATTTGTTCATTATACTATAAACCGTACGCCTATGGCATATTACTCGACTTTGAAAGATTACTTTAAGTCCTATATTTAAATTCTAAGCCAAATTTCTCCTTATCTTAGGTTCACTTCTTCCTGATCATAACTTTTTTTCATTTTACTTTGTTTTTTTACGATGCCCTTATGTGGCTCTTATGCACTGACCTTCCGGATTGAGTAGTTACCGTGTTGCCTTTGTCTTCGAGGACTATTTCCTTTCTGTATCGGGGGTAAGTTTATTGCCTAAACGCTTATTAACTTTTACGTAAATAACGTCATTAGCCGAGTACGTCTTAAGTCCTGTTCGATTTTCATTGTGAAATGCAAGGCCCTTTTCTTGTTTATTTACTATGTTTCTGATATTTTTGAGTCTATCCTTTTCAATTAATGTGGGGTCGCTGTAAACGGATTTGCCAAAAAATATTTCGATAAGTTTTCTTTTTGTAGTAGAATGAATTGAATAGTTATATTTGCAAACGGATATATTCAATAATTCTTCAAAATTACTATGATTGTTTTCTGCTTTGACACAGCGAATTATTTAGGAAAAAGTTGAGTGGAAACGTTCCACCTGGCAATAGACTGAACTTGTACACATATGGGGGTGTTTTAAATATTTCTATGCCATACTGATTTTCCAACATGAATGTAATAGAAGCAGAACTTAGGGATTTTTCGTTGTCAATTACAATCCTTTCAGGTATTCCGAATGATGTCAGTAGCTCTTGTAAGGGTTTTTTGACATCCTCTGTTGCTCTTGAGTTTATAATTTTAGCTTGCGCATATTTGGAAAATTTGTCTATGGCTGTAAGGATAACTTTTTAATTGGTGTGGTAAATATCAATATGAACAATGTGTCCTGGGTAACTAGGAATGGGGGTTGCCTTTATTTCTGGTTTCTGAGGATGTCTCTCGTATTTGTTTTCCTGGCATATTTTACACTGGTTCGTAATTCTTTTAATTTTAGCATTCATTTGAGGGAAATACAAATTTTCTAAAAGTTGGGCCTTATTTTCATTGGGGTTCCTGTGTGCTCTATTATGCTCTTTTATTTTTTCAGATTCCTGTTCTGTCCCCTGCGTTAAGTCCTTTACTGTCCTTCGAGAGTAACGTATTTTATAGCGGCTGAAATGTAAGGGATAAATGGCTTGAATTCTACCAAGAATGTAGTCTTCGGTTATAATCGCATTTGTAACTCTGGGATTTAAATATCGTTTGAGTAGAGCAATTAATTTTGCATCCGTGTAGTTCGTTTCTTCGATAATACGAGTATGTCTATGGTAGGTAGGAAAAGGTAACTTAAATTGATAGGATGATGTGTCTGCTGTTTTAATGAACAACTGATTTTTAAAAGCATTTATGGCAAGCATTTCTTTCTCGTTCGCAGCATAAACTTCTTCTGTTTTTGAAACAGTTCTGGATATAAATCTGATAGGTCTATCGTCTTGCGAAATCTCTGCGCCTATTGCGTAATTAGAAGCATCCGTAGTGAGTTTAAAATCTTTATTTAAATTTGCATAACATCTCTTGAAATTAAAACGTTTTTAATTTTGTTGAATGCACTAACAGCATCTGTGCCAAAAGTAGTTTGTTTTTTCGCGGATTGAGTTTTGGACACATGTCCCTCCTCCCCTCTTAAAAAGGCTGTCGGGGGCTTAGCAAGCTTCGCATAATCTTTTACGAAGCGACGGTAGTAACCTGAAAGACCTAAAAAGGATCTGAGTTCTTTTAATGTTCGCGGAATTGGAAAATTTTGAATAGCTTCTATTTTCGAGGGATTCGTTTTGATCCCGTCTGGCGTTACTATAAAGCCTAAAAATTCTACTTCGGTTTGAAAAAATTTGCATTTGTCTAATTGTACTTTCATGTTCGTTTTTTCGAGAGTTTCAAAGATATTTTGTAGGTGATGTGCATGTTCTGTTTCCGTTTTGTTGAATATACAGTGAAAGCTCTCCTTGCGGACAGCTCTTATAGCCGGACAGCTCTCTTAAGCGGACAAATTTCTTGGTCCCAAAATTTTCGCCTTGTTTCAGGAAGGAATCATGTTCCCTTAAGCGGACGCTCCCTTGGACGGACGCGGACACTTTTTTTATTACGAAACATCTCCCATGAGTGGACAACTCTCTCTTCAACTTCACCATTTGTCTTGCTTTATCCAGTTTTTAAATCATTGGTCGGCAAACGCATACAACCATAATTTAGAGTTTGTGTGGGTGAGTTGCTCTCCTCCCTCTCCCAAATTGTTATACAGTTTTCTCATAACTATGTACAAATTTATAAACGAAAACGTTTGCTAAAATTGATGTTGTTGCATATCAACAACTAACGTCTTTAGAGATTCGTCTTATGGAAAATGATAAAAAATGGAAGCAAACCAACCTAAAGCAATCAACAGTCCGTCAATTTTTCCAGCGACAAAACTAAATTTTAAATTTTGTATATGTACTAATATCTAATACTAATTTCTTTTAAGTTTATGATTTATGAATCTGAATTCCTTATACATGAATATTTTACTTTAATAATAAAAATTTATTACAAAATGTTTTGAAATGTATTAACATATTTACTTCCTTAGTGGTGGGAACATTCTACACATTTGGTTTTCTTTTTTAATTTTCCTTAAAACGCTCCATTGGGCGGACATCTCCCTTAGGCGGACAAAATCGCTGAGACCGTCAGTGTCCGCTTAAGGGAGCTTTTACTGTAATTATATCGTCCATGTAGACGTAGCAACTGTGTCCTATATAGTCCCGTAAGATGTCATCTAATGTTCTTTGAAAAACTGCTGGGGCGTTTTTTAAACCAAAAGGTAATCTTGTGAATTCAAATTTCCCATTGTTGATTGAAAAAGGTGTCTTTTCAATGTCCGAATTTTTTAAAGGAATTTGGTGAAAGCCTCTTTTTAAATAAACAACTAAAAATAATTTATTACTTCCTCAGTCATCGACTAGCTTTCGTTGTCTACGGTTGTGTTCTCTCGCGGGTCCTATAGTTTTCTATTTCTATATTATCTAGACACCGTTACCTAAACACGTACGCTTGTTGTTGTTTTTCCCCGTGCACGTGGTGCCTATTTGCCGTGATTGAATAAGACTTAAAATTTGTTTAAAATGCCCCCAGGGCCCCCTAATCTAGAGGACAATTGATTTGCCTCTTTGGCAAATAGTCCCAAAGCCAAAAAAACGATCAAATAAATCTCTTGACGATTTTCCAGAGCTCCCAAGTCCCTCTGTCTCTCTACGAAACCCGAAATATGTGGTGGTCAGTGCAACAAATAATGATAAAACATAAGCTCAGTACTCATGTTTTGCAGTACATATGTAGATCTCTAAAAATTATCAGCAACGAAATCGAAAATATTTCAGAACTTCGCGATGGAAGTCTTTTACTTCTTGTAAAAAACAAAACCGTCGCGAATAAATTTATCGCATCAAAACATCTACCAGGGATATGAGAAATAATATGCAAATTACATGAAAATCTGAATTTTGTAAAAGGCACTATTTACGCCCCTTATTTAAACAACATTTCTGACGGGGAAATCGTCAAGGAACTCGAACCTCAAGGTGTGGTCAGCATTTACAAATTCACCAAAATTGTAGACGACAAACGTCAACCCTCCGGTGTTGTCTTACTCACGTTTGACTCTTATAACTTGCCCGAATTTATCAACGTTTCTTGGCACAAGGTAAAAATCAGGGAATATATCCCTAACCCTATGAGGTGCAAAAAATGCCAGAGACTGGGAAACACCCAGAAAAGTTGCAAAGGTGACCCCTCTTGCGTTAACTGCAACTTACCTCCTCACCCGCCCATCCCTTGTGTACGCACCAAGTGTGCAAACTGCGATGAAGAACACGCTTCAAACTCAAATAAATGTACCAAGTTTATACAGCAAAAAGAAATTTTAAGAATAAAAACACAAAAAAAATGTTCAATGAAACAGGCAAGAGACATAGTATACAGTTCACAAATACCACAACCATTAGCATTTACCACATATTCTAGCATCACTCAAAATAAATCTCCAACAACAATAAGCACCAATCAAACTTCCACAATTCAACCTAATAATTCTATCTTACAAACCACAATGAGCACCAATCGAAATCCCATAATTCAACCAAATAATTCTATTTCACAAACTTCAATAATTCCTCAGAAAAACGAAGAAACGACAGTCCGTAACAAAAACAATTTCTCTACTTCAGACAGCAAAGCAATCTCCAACAACAACACAACTGTTAGCAACGAAAGTAAGATGACTCAGATAACTCCTTCCGATACGACCTCCCCAATATCAAAATTTACTCAAGATCTTTTACGAAAAAACGAATATTTCTTAACTCATCCTAAAAATACAGAAGAAGACTCCGATTCCAACTAGATCAAAGCTCTAAATAGCTTTTCGAGATGGTATTTAACATACTTCATTGGAACATCCACGGTTATTATAACAATTTCAACGAACTCAGTCTTATAATAAACGATTACTCACCTTCAGTCCTTTCTATACAAGAAACACATGTACCAGCTAACAAAAGTGCTCCAGTACCCAAAAGTTTTAAAAGTTATTTTCACAACCTGCCACATAACATTACTAGCAAACAGGGCATTGCAGTTCTCGTTAAAAGGAACATTTCACAAAAACATATACAAATTCAATCCCCAATATCAACATTAGCCATCGAATTAGATGTAGGATTTCGTTTCACAATAATTTCTATTTATATCCCCCCACAACAAACGTTTAGCCTGAAAGAGATTCAAGATATTATTCACACCTTTCACACCCCTATTATCATAACAGGATATTTCAACGCTTGGAGTCCGCTCTGGGGATCAGATTCTACAAACGCAAGAGGCAAAATCCTTGAGGATTTGATTCTCTCCGAAGATCTGATAGTCCTTAACGACAATGCACCGACCCACTTTTCCACACATAAAACCTTTACCAACGTCGATGTGGTTATGTGCTCTGCTAATCTCGCACCAAGGCTTAGTAGTTCAACATTGGACTCTCTTCACGGAAGTGACCACTTCCCTATTCTGACGAATCTCAGTATACCATACACTGCTTGTGGCAAACCAAAGCCAAAATTTCAGACAGACAAAGCTGATTGGGTTAAGTTTCAAGCGCTTACCGAAAATTTTATTTCAGAAACCCCACAAACTCGCGTCATTAATAAGGAAGCGAAGAACATTGAAAAAACCATACGCACAGCCGCTCATTATTATATTCCTCAGACGCGACACAACACACAAAAACACATTGTACCGTATTGGTCCTCAGACCTCTCCTTATTAAGGGATGACAAATTGAATTCTTGGAAATCGTTCAAAAAACACCGATCGGACTGTAACTTACTCATTTACAAAAGAGCAAATGCCGTTTTCAAGAAAAAACTTAAAGAAGCCAAACGGAAATCCCTGGAGGATTTCACTGCGTCAATAAACCCCAGGACCGATCTGAAACAAGTATGGGCCAATATAAAAAGGTTGACGGGAACGTACACTCCGCATACAATAAAATTCATCAACACCAACCACGGCCCAATTTACTCGTCAAAAGACATTGCGGATTTTCTCTGCACTTCTTGGTCCAATTATTCGGAAGATTCAAACTTCCCCGCTGACTTTAACCAAGCGAAAAATAACACTTTGGCGCTAGAATACAAAAACTACAACCAATCTACAAAGGTCAGAGCAATGGAAAACTCCATTTCCACCTTTGAACTTGAAGCCACAGTCGCTTCCATGAAAGGAAAAACTCCTGGAAGAGATCGTATCTCGTACCCCTTGATAAAAAATCTTTCAGGAAAGATGAAGAAAAGAATCATTGATCTTTTCAACGAAATATTGGACCAAGGAACTTATCCGCAAAGTTGGAAGCATGCAATTGTGGTTCCAATACCCAAGCCAAACCAGTGCACCACAGCCGCGTCAGGCTTCAGACCAATCTCACTTCTCCCTTGCCTAAGCAAAATCTTAGAGAAAATAGTAGCAAAACGTATTATGTGGTATGCAGTTTCGAGCGGTTTAATCAGCCCACACCAGGTCGCCTTTAAGGAAGGCCAAGGCACTATGGATGCGTTACTTTTGTTTGAGAACTTCATTTCAAGAGCTTTAGCTACGAAAAATCATGTCTCAGCACTTAGTCTCGATTTCGAGAAAGCGTATGACCGAATAGGAATTTATGTCGTGTTAAGAAAGTTAGCAGACTGGAAAATTGGCACTAAAATTTACAACTTTGTGAAAGCTTTTCTGACAAAACGCACCTTTTGCGTCAAAGCGAACGATAAATTCTCAACCACAAAGAGTCTCCACAATGGCATCCCGCAAGGATCGCCGCTGTCTGTAGTCCTGTTTGTCATTGCATTTGATGACATCAATAAAATAGTTTCAAACCAAAGAACTGTCTCGCATACCATCTACGCAGACGACGTTCTTTTATTTACAAAATGTAAAGATTTGATGACTGCTAACAACAACTTTAATAAAATCTTAAGCGAAATCTCTAAATGGTCCAACACCTCCGGTGCTACCATATCCATCGCAAAATGTAAAACATTTCACGTTTGCAATAAACAAAGATGTGTGCCACCAATTCTTACATTTAATTCCCAAAGTATTCCTAATTGTAGTAGCTTACGTATATTAGGTATAATATTCGATAAGAAACTAACGTATAAAGAGCATTGTTTGTATATTTAAAAAAGAGTTAATTACACGATTAAATGTAATCAAATACCTTTCATCTAAATACTGCTTGGTCCACTCAGCTACTTTAATAAACATTGTGAAGGCACTGATTTTATCGAAACTAGACTACGGACTTGGAATCTATGGGCACTGTGCAAAAAGTAACCTGCGATTAATAGCTCCAGCCTACCATACTGCTGCCAGAAGAAGTCGGCGGGCATTCCCAACCTCCCCCACTAAATGCGTTTTGACCGAAGCAGGGCTACCTTCAATCGAAGATAGGGTCGCACACACCACCAGCAGGTTGACCTCGACCCCGCTATTCAGCTACAACCCCCTACTTCAAGAGCTGGTCAAAAACACTGTCGCCAGAAAAAAGGAAAGAAGAAGAAAATCCACAGTCGAAAGAGTTATTGATGCAGCGAGATCACTGGAAATTCCTATTGCACAATGCAAATCCAAATACACTCGCCCCCCTCCGTGGCAGGACTTCAAATCTTTTATATTACTCGATATGGCGAAACATTCAAAAAACAGCACATCAACATCAGTTTTCCGGAAAATCTTCCTCGAACTCACGTCCTCCTTTCGAGAAACACAATGGAAATTCATATACACTGACGGTTCAAAAAATTCCAGGCCCACTGCTTATGCCGTTGTTGACGAACATCAAAAAACAATCGCGACGCGTCTTGTCCGCCCATACTGTGGAATTTTTACAGCGGAAGCAGTAGCGGTTTACGAGGCTGTTGAATTTGCATTGCAATCGAGGGACAAGTTCCTCATAGTAACAGACAGTCTTTCAACTCTAGAATCACTTTTAAACAGTCAAAATAATAACCAGTTAATGTTAGCCATCAGGAATATGTTAATGAAAAGCGAAAACCGTATAAAGATTATGTGGAGCCCGAGCCACGTGGGAATCGAAGGAAACGAGGCTGCAGATCTGAGAGCAAAAGCTGCCACAGAGGAACCCCTATTCCTGTCAAACTGGATCTCCAAAGAAGATATACTTAGGTGTATAAATTCAAACATGTTTTTTAAGAAACAAAATGAATGGAAAAACTACCGCCATCACTATTCGAACATCAACACAGAATGTAAAAAGCCTACTTTGCCTTACAATGTTAGCTGTAGCGCATTAAAATCATTTATTCGTTTAAGGATTGGGCACACAATTATCACCCACAGCTATATTCTTTCGCGATCGAGTTCGCCTCAATGCCCTTTCTGTGGTGTAAACGACCTCTCCGTTTGCCATTTGTTGGACAGTTGCCCACAATACGCTCGAACAAGAAATTCACTATTCGATAAAATCAGACCTTCGAGACTTCTGACCGAAACAGACCCCAAAAAAAATAAAACTGATCAATGAATTTTTAGTAAAAACCGAATTAAAAAAATGTATATAATATCTCTACTTATCCAGTTCAAAATCAACTGTATCCAAAAGTGTATCATCATCTTAGTTTAAGTCTAATAAGTGGAATTAGAAAAAGCGAGCCGAAGGCCCTAGACGCTAGTGCTCCTCTTATAATGTAAGCGATTGATTTATCACTCGTCTTTCAAATAATAATAATAATAATAATAATAATTATTACTTCCTAACTGAGAAAGAACTTCGTTTATCTCTGGTATGGGGTAGCGGTCTGCGATAGTTACTGAATTTAGTTTCCTATAATCTATTCCAAGGCGGAACTGTTTGTTTCCTAACGAGTCTGGGTTTTTATCAAATATCCAAACAGGAGAATTATAAGGTGAGCGGGATGGTCTGATAATTCCATCTTCGAGGAGTTTGTTTACTTGCTTTTCTACTTCGGATTTTAGTGGCATTGGGTATGGGTAACATCTAGAGTAGATGGGGCTATCAGTAGTCGTCCTTATTTCTACTCTAACCACTGTTGTATAAGTTAGTTTTTCGTTAGGTTCGGAAAAGAGTGATGGGTGCTGATCACACAAGGTGAGAAGTTTTTCCTTCTGTTCGTTTGTTAAGTGTTCTTTTTGTATTTCTAGAGCATTGACTGATTTGGAGTATTATTGTTTAATTGGGATTTTTTTCCGTTTCTTATCGTCATGTAGTCCTTCGATGTATGTGTGATAGCATTAAGCTGTTTTAGGCTGTCATTTACAACGATACCGTGGAACGATTTCAATGAGGGCAATATAAAGAATTTTAATTTTTCGGTCCTTAAACCAAAAAGGTTGAGAAATATGTGGCGGGAGATTTTAATTTTTCCGGCTACCGAGTTGGCGTAAAAAATGTTGTCGTTTGGTAGGCGATTTTTCAATAGTGAGGGTTGAATATAATTTTTGTTTGAGCCTGTGTCGATTAAAAATTTTAATACTTCTCCCTTACCGGTCCTACATTGAATATATGGTAACGTAGAGAAAGCTAGTCTAAAAAATGAATGTCGCAAAATTCTTCATCATTCTTTAGCTCGTCTTGTGCGTGACTTATATATTCCTGATAGTAATTGCCCCAAGATTGCAATTGTTGGTCTGGGTCTTGTCCGTTTGTCTCGTACGCGTTTCCTTCGCACTCGCTTGCATCGGTCCTATAGGTTACCATTTGAGTTTCTGGCTCCTGGGAAAAGTGGTTTATCCTTTGGATCTTATTGGGAGGATTTCTACTGAATTGATTTGGCTGCGGTGGTGGTGGACGCTTGTTTGCGAAATTATTAGTATTTGGCCTATTCATATAATTTATGTTTCTTGTTTGTTGAGAACGGTCAATCTCCATTGGCGTAGGAGGTTTAGGTTGCGATGGCCTTGGTGGGGGATTTTTGTAAGGAGGTATGTGAGGTAGGGGGTTTGGTCTATTATATTGGTTATAGTAATTAGGGTGTTGGTAATAAGTTTGAGGCTCTCGTTGAGGTGTTTGTGTAATACCTCATTGGTGAAATTGTTTGCGGCATGTGTGCCAGTTGAGGGTAAAATAGCTGACTTCCAAATTGAAGCTGCCTAGGGGGCAATGGAGGCTTTTGCTGTGATGGAATATTGAAAGGTATTTGCATTTGGTAAGGTTTCTTTTGCTGGCTACTCTGACTTTTAGCATGTATTGCTCTACAATTTTGGTTTTCTAATTTGATACACAAAGTGCAAAGCTTCAGGCAGGTCGTGATAATCCTCTCACGAAAGTGTCAAGAGCTTTGTCGCGATATTTACTTGTTAGTATTTTTATAGCCTCTTCAGTTATTTCCATGCAAGCTATTTTATTTAGTATAAGGGATAAGTGCGAGTATACTTCCGCATAAAATTCTCGACCTTATATTAGGCACGTCCTCTGATATTCAAACGTACTAAGGTCTCTTTTGCCAGCATAGTGCATCGTGAGGCACCGACAAATTGCCTTCCAATTCAAGGGATTATTGTAGGATTCCAGGGCGGCGTCTGCACTGCCTAAAATTTTATTACGAATAACGTTCAGCATTCCGAAATATTTCGGAGAACCTGCGCTTGGTTCGCAGATTTTGAGGATGCGTTCAACGCTCTTTTTCCAGCTGCTGAATTCCGCAGGAGTTCCATTGAACTCTCTAAGCGAACGCACTACGTCCGGAACTTTATCCATCTCCGTTAAATTGCTTCTATAGCGGTCCTTTATTGTAGTATCGGTCAAAGCTTGCTGAGCGGGGTAAAGAGTTCCTCTTACCAAGCTTCCTCCATCAGTATTAAGAATTTCCATCATAACTTCCTTTATGATGCTTCTGAATTCTGTCGTTGAACTGTTAGGAGTGGGTTGTGCAGGTGCACTTCCTAACACAGATGGGCTAATCACGTTATTTTGAGCCATTTTTTGGTAAATTTTGTTAGATGTTACTTAATTATGTTTTCATTATATACATTTTAATATAATCTGGAGGGCCCCCCTTTACGGTGGTGAGTTGCAGATATATGTAATAGTATAAGGCCGTAGGGTGCCCCTTACGGTGGTGAATCGCGGTCTTGTATTATTTTTTAATTACTGGATGTACGAGCCTTCATATGATGATTTTGTGCAATAATTTATTTCTAATGCTTTTTATTTATAATGCTTTATTAACGATCTCTGGAGGCTCCCCCTTTTACGGTGGTGAATCGCAGGGTTGTTTACTAGTTATTAGAACCGGAGGGGAGAATCGCGGCTCCTTTGTGTTTTGTATTATTTAGTTTAAAAAATTTGTTTAGTTATTTCTTTTCCACTGCACTTCTTAAGTTAAGTTAGTTAGAGCTATTGTCAAATATTAATAAATAGTTAGAGCTACGGTCAAATATATTTCCTTATTCTTTAATTCTTAATAATTATTTTCACAAACTTTAATTATAACTTTCACCAAACAACTTCATTTCAAAAATTTATCTAGTAAGATTCGCTTTAACAGACAAGTTTCAAACATATATTTCTTTCACTATTATTTTAACAAACCTTTATTTTCTTATTTCACTAAAATAAATGCAATCAATATCTTAATGTTAATTCTTACATTAGGTAATAAATATCCCACGAAGCTCAGGAAATGATCCTCTTTGCTGTATCCGCCACTAGGGTTCCCTCGATGCGCACTCTCTGTGGGTCCAGTCCTTGAGTACCAGGTCCTTGTTTTTACTGGACAATTTTAACGAAAAATCTTTTTGATACGTATAAAATATCTCAAAGTTATTTTCAGGACACTCGCGACCAGCAAGTTGGGCGCCAGTTAAACTAAAGCATAATTAGTTTATTAAAAAATATATGTATATATTTTTACGGCAGTAAGCCGTGTTGTTTATTTGAATCCAAAATTGAGACTAACTTACAAACTTCAAATATTCTTACAACTATGCCTCGACATCATGTCGCAACTGCGGCTGGAATGATAACCTTGATGGTGAGCGTTTGGTGTCCAGACGTTTGTCAACGAATTCGACGGATACGTGTGTTGTAACCAGAGCTGTTAAACTTAGATTAAAATTAACAATCTTTGAATTGAATATAATTTTTAAATTTAATCGATTAATTAATAATTATTTTTTTTTTTTTGGATTATTAATCGATTAGGACTAAATTTTTGTCAGGATTAATGAGGATTATTTAGGATTAATACATTTTGAGAATTAATCCTAGGATTTATTCACTTAATCCGAAATTTTAATTCGGTTAAAATTTTGGATTAATTTTGATTTAACACGATTAAAACACATTTAATCTTAAAAATAATGAAATATTTTACATTCTGTGTTACTATAAACACCCGATTAGAATTTTATTATTTGCTGTTTGACAACTCTAAGATAAATTGCTTATGTTTGATTAGTTCTACACGTGGTTTTGCCCGTTAAATAGTTGTTTTTTTTTCTGTCAAATGTTTGCATATGAATATACAAAATGAACGTGCAGTTAAGTGCAAAGTGCAGATAGGTGCAAGATCGTACCAATAATAAAATAAAATAAAATAAACTTATTGTTGGATCACCGATAGGGAACCACTGCATTCGTTAGTCATATGCACTTGTCATCTATTTATTATATGCCTAAAATATATTCAAGGTCAGGTATGCGTATGTAATTCACCCCAATGGGTTTAATATTTGTTTTAGTATTTGAAACTATTGCTTTGTCTACATATTTATTCCCGCTATTTTGCTTATATGCACATACTTACATATGTACATACATATGTATGTATACTCACCCGCTATACTGATATTGTTCGCTTGCATATGCTCCAGCATTTGTTCCTTTGATGAAGCATCAGATCTTGCTTCTAAACTTCAACTTATAAGTAATGATCCAATGAGCAATATCGATTATTTTGATTTTGATGTAGATGGTATGTTAATAATCTATTATACAGATGTTCAAAATAAATCAACAACATAATATCCTCTTTTCAGAAGCTGATACCGAGATGCTCGGGTCATGCTCCAAACAGATGGACAATGTTGGCATTGATGTGGCAATTTCCAATCAATTATATGCCTACATTAATGATGTTAATGTGGAACCAGAAATTTGGGAAAAATATCCGGTACTGAAGGACGCTTCTTTGCATTTTAATACACCTCTTACATCATCTGCCCCAGTGGAACAGCTATTCTCTTTCGCCGGAATTGTAAATAATCCTTGGCGGAATGCCTTATCAGATTTGTCCTTCGAAAAGTTAGTTTTGTTAAAGTCCAATGGTTATTGTCAGAATTAATGTTTTGCTTTATATTTATATTTATTAATTGTTGACATTTTTCGTACATATCTTTAAATTTATGAATTGTTTTTTTTGTTCATATGTTTATATATTTATATTAAGGAACTGAACCATTTACATATAACTGTAATTAAATGTGCATGTACACATCTACATATTTTCAGAAAGTAAAATTTGATTAATTATAAAGTTAAATATCTTATCCTATATTTATTTCACAAATTCTTCTTAAATACGTTTGCAACTAATACATAAGTACCGATTGATAACTTATTCCATTCGTAAATTCTAATATTTGTTAATACATAATTTATGTTCTTTAACAGCCCTATTCTGTGCACTTGATAAATGCACCATCTTGCTTATTTATCAATATTGATTATTTATCAAGAGTTTGGCATTCTGTGTCAAAAACCAAAAGCTCTTTTCTTGATAAATTGTCAAGATGTCAAATGATCTTGACAAATTAAACAGCTGTTTGTGAAAATATTGTGAACACATTTTAATTGTAATTTTGATTGAAATTAAATTAAATAAAATGGAAGAAGACATGTTATTATTATTGTTGATGTTAGAAGAGGAGGAAAATTTAGAAAATAGAGATCGCGCGCGTTATTACAAAACCTAAACTCTGGATGCCTTTCACTCCATCAACAGCTACCATTCCAAAAGAGTCCAAAGCCTTTTCTTCAAAGTCGCTCATTGGCTTGACACCTGGCCCTCCGCCTGTCAGTCTCTGACTCATTTTTAAACGCCTTTCCCGCGTTCTGAGTTGGCTCTTCCATACACCCAAGGTCTAAATACAAAATATAATAATTAATCGGTTGTGGGAATATAAATGCATTTTCACTAACCTACAAACGCACAAACATTCGTGCTTATGTTCATAAGTGCATACACGCGTTGAATATTTAATAAAATATGTTAATATAAAAAATGCCTTGCCTCCATTTAGCTCCATTTAGCTGCAGTGCGTGTTGGTATTCGACAAGCATTTAGTTCATCTGCAAGCTGCTTCCACAAATCTTGCATTTGCTGGGGCGCCTTCGGCGAATTTTTTCCAGTACCAATTTCTGGATGGCCCCGGCAAATTGCAACATAGTGCTTGAGTTGCTCGTGCGTAGCTCGATCGTGTTTTGATTTCCTGCGAACAAAATTCATTATTAAATAAGATATTATTTTAAAATAAATAATAATTTGTAAAATACTTACGTTGCAGAAGAATCCATTTTGCACTAAACAGCTGATTTCTGTTTACATTATTTTGTTCACCACACATGTGGTGAAAGCACTGCGCACTGACGTTTACAGTTTTATCAAGATATGCACAAAATAGCAAAAAGCTTTTAGCTTAATAAAAATCTTGATAAATAAGCAATATTTTGATAATTTGTCAAGTGCACAGAATCGGGCTGTAATTCTTCATAATCAAACATAAGCAATTTATCACGTTCCCGCGACAGTCGGTTCTACGATACCGGAACGACCTGGATTTATATCCGGCCAAGGACTGTCATTTCAGCAGCATTCCCCAAAATTTTATGGGGAATGTTTTATGCTGTTACAACAACAACAACAATTTATCATAGAGTTATCAAACAGCAAATAATAAAATTTTAATCGAGTGTTCATAGTAACACAGAATGTTAAATATTTCATAAATTTAAGATTAAATGTGTTTTAATCGTGATAAATCAAAATTAATCCAAAATTTTAGTTCGAATAAATCCTAGGATTAATTCTCAAAACGTATTAATCCTAAATAATTCTCATTAATCCTGACAAAAATTTAATCCTAATCGATTAGTAATTCCAAATTATGGGAATTAATCTTATAATCATTTAAAAGGGTATCAAAAATATTTTAATTCGATTATTAATCAGTAAGATTATTAATCATTAGTTAACAGCTCTGGTTGTAGCTGGAGTGTTAAAGGCGTTAACGTATATATATATATGTATGTATATATAATATTTACATGTGTGAGACAATATTTTATTTAGCTCTATATATATTCTTAAAGTTGAAAATATTAAAGTGCAAATTGTCTTCTGTGTGGGAATGCGTGGTGTGTCGTCTTTTTGCGCCAGATCGTCTTCCTTTTCCCGCCGTGTTAATTTTTGACATCTCCCTCAGTGTTTATCATTGTATTCTTTCTTTCTATCTTCGTGTTCGTTGTCATGACATTCAGTAATACAGGGTGGCATTGGTAAAGCCTATCTTACATTCGGCCATCCTGATGGGATCCTCGACCCGAGGGTCTCTCTCTTACAGGCTCTTCGACTACGTCAGTAATCTCATCGTCGCTGCTGCCAAATAGATCCTCATCATCATCGCAAACCCATAGCTTCATGGAATCTGCCGCCGTGGATGTTTGCTTCGGACCTTCTGTCTCACCAATGCGCCGCACTACGTAACAGTCGGCCTGCAAACTCTTGGTGACCTTATAGGGGCCCAAGAACTTGTGAGAAAACTTCAAGCCTGGTCCCTGCTGCGTCCGCCGAATAGCGACTATATCACCTTCTTGGTAAACGGGAGCTTTTTTCCTCTTCTTGTTAAAGCTTCGCTTGTTTTCTTCTTGACTCTGCAGGATCTTGTGATGAGCGTAGCGTCGAAGGTCATTTCGTTCCTCGTCAAAGGTATTAACGCATTCTTGTTGCAACATTTCTGTCAATCCCTCATCGTCTTTAAAAAATGCTTCAACTCCAAATAAAAGCCTAAATGGTGTAGCTGCTGTACTTCGGTGTGTTGTTGTATTAAGCAGTCTCTGGGCAGCACTCAAGTGACGATACCACTCGTCAGGCTTCGGAGCGGATAACTTTGTAAGAAGTGGAATCAACGTACGATTCACCCGCTCGATCTGGCCATTAGCTCTGGGGATACCCGTCGTCGTGAGCACGTGACAAATACCTGTATCACGGCAATACGTTGCAAACTCTTTCGAGGTGAAAGCCGTTCCTCTGTCGCTAACGATGCGCCTTGGATTGGTAAAGGTGTCTGCTTGATTTCGTAGTCTTTCGATCACTTCCAACGTTGTTGTCGATTTGGTCGCATACAGCCAAACAAATTTGGTGAATGCGTCGATGACTGCAAAAATATGGTTATACGACTTCCTCGTTGAAGGAAGCGGCCCCAAATGGTCTACGTGGAACGAGTGAAATGGGTAGCTTCCTTTGTGAATTGGATGTAGGAATCCTTCAGGCTTACCAGTCTTCCGCTCAGCTAAAATACACGGTAAACAACTCTGGATGATCTTCTCAGTCTTCTTTCGCACGCCTGGGATCCAATAAACGTCTTCGATCAACGCCATCGTCTTTTCAACAGAGAAGTGTCCTCGTTCGTGTGCCTTTCGTATAATCTGTGCTTGCATCGACTTGGGAACAACGATGCGTGATTCATCTCCTACATCTTTATACAAAAGCCCTCGCCAAAGGCTATAACCATTGCGCACGCCTTTCTCTGCTAACGCCACCTTCTCGCTCAAATCGTCGTCTTCGCGCTGAAGCATCTTTAGTCTCTCAGTTAGGCTGTCTTCATCTTCTGTAACAACCAAGCAAGTTGAAAGTGGATACCGGCTCAGAGCATCAACATGCTTTAGGCTGCGTCCTGGTCTATGTTCCACCTCGTATTGGAATTCTTCAAGAAGTAACGCCCAACGCGCTACTCTAACGCATAAGTCCTTCTTTGACATGGTCATCGAGAATGCTTTGCAGTCCGTTATTATTCGAAACGGAATGCCCAATAGATAGACACGGAATCTGCGTAATGAGCGGACGATGGCCAAAACCTCAAGCTCATAACTCGAATACTTTTCTTCAGCTGGAGTTGTTTTACCACTGGCAAAGTAGATTGGATGCATTAATCCGTCCTCTGCGTCTTTTTGTAGCAGAATCGCTCCGTAACCGTCTTTCGAGGCATCCGTGTGGAGTTCCGTCTTAGCGCCGACTTTGTACAGGCTCAGCACAGGTCTACTAATCAAGTGCGTCTTTAACGCGATGAAGGCACGCTGCTCAGACTCACCGAATCTGAATGCCACGCCTGCTCTCAACAGATTGGACAAAGGCCGCGCAATCCTTGAATAGTCGGGAATGAATTTCCTGAAATAGCCACTTAATCCGAGAAATGATTGTACTTGTCGAATGGTCGTCGGTTCTGGAAAACGCTTTACTGCTTCGATCTTTGCTGTAGATGGTCTTACCGTTCCACCTTCTATGATGTGGCCAAGGAAATCAACACGCTTTGTAAGGAACTGACACTTATTGAAGTTAATGTGTAGTCCCGCTTTAGCCGCGATGTCGAAGATCCTTTTCAATCTCGCCAATCCGTCGATTTCGCCTTCTGAGGTAACAATTAAATCGTCCATGTAGGTCAACACGATACCTTCGCGGATAGCGTCGCGAAAAATTGCATTTATGTACCTCTGAAAGACTGATGGTGAGTTACAGAGCCCAAAGGGAACCCGCAAGAATTCAAATTGCCCGTCCGGCACGATGAATGAAGTGTATTTTATACTACCCTCTGCGATTTTCACGTGGAAGAATCCATTCTTCAGGTCCAACGTGCTGAACATCTTTGCGCACTGAAGTTGATCCAAATGGTCTTCAATTAAAGGCAATGGAAATCTGTCCCTAACTATTTTTCGGTTTAACAGACGATAGTCGATGCAAAGTCGATGAGATCCGTCCTTCTTCTTCGTCAATACCACTGGACTAGCATAGTCAGAGGAGGATGATCTAACGATGCCATCATTTTCCCACTCCTCAATTTGTTTATTGACGATGTCTCTCTCGGCTGGCGACAGTCGTCTCGCCTTTTGGTATACCGCTTCGTTGTCTTTAAGTACGAGTCGCATAGTCACGGTTGTCTCGGTCATCTTTTCTGGTTTATACTCGCTTACGAGTTTTCGAACTTCGGCTTTCGTCTCGTCGCTTTCGATGTGGGGCAAACCCACTTCGTCTTTGCTCTGCTCTTCAGACAAATTGATCTGCAGAATTTCGGCTACCCCGTCGTCGTCGTCGTCTGCGTCGATGTGAATTATCCCCTTCTTAGCATGGAAGTTTCTTCGCTCCAAAAAATCTGTTCCAACAAGAAGTCGGTGACTCGAAATATTGTCAGAAATTACGCGGATTCTAATTGGAAAGATACGCCCGTCTATGGATATTTTCGTGTCGAACTCTCCAGTCGCTGTATGTGGTGAAGACCCAAGTCCTGCGAAACGTAATTTGCAGGATCGTAGCGTTGGCGATCCAATTTTGGTGTACTCGTCATAGCACATCAGAGTCAGGTCGCTTCCGGTATCGATCAAGGCGTCGATCGATCGATCACCAATCAATACAGGTTTGGTATACTGTTTACGCGCAGTGTAGGTCACGGTATTTGCCTGTTTTGAGCCGTCACCCTTTCGTGGGCACCTGGACGCGATATGACCATGCTCGTTGCAGCTGAAGCACATTGGTCCTTGACTTTTTAAAGGGCATGAAGCGCTTATATGATCAGGTTTACCGCAGTTATAGCAAAGCTTCTGAACGCTTAACTTGCTATCGTCGTATTTACTTTTCATCGTCGCTGCACCTCTTTCACTTCGCGCTGGATGAGCAGCCCTAGCTTCTGTCGCATCCTTTAACATTATTTTATCAAAAGCCTCTATTAGCGATTCAGTTCACGAGAATTGTTGCATTCGTGCCTGATTACATAAAACGCGATCAGGTATTCCCTCAATCAAGTATTCTAGCATATCTCTGCTTGTGATGGGAATGCGATTACTTTCAAATTTCTTTCGCTGCTCTATAACGCTTGTATTGGGTTTATACATACGCTCGATTTCGGTCATCAGTGCGTCGAATGTCATCTCAAGATGTTCGGCTTTAGAATGCAGCCACTCGAATGCCTTCTTCTTCAGTTTCATACCAATCAGTATTTTCGCTTCGTCGTCACAGAGGTCATGTGACGTTTTTAAGAAAATTAGTTGCCTTTTCCAAACATTTAACAGATCCGGATTACCGTCAAATTCGCTTATTAAATCTGCCAGTGCGTGAATACTAGCTCTTGCCGTTGTGCGTTGCGACAATGTTGTTGTGCGCAGATCCTCCAGAAATGCATCTTCTCGCCGTCGATGCGTAGACTCATTCTCGAAATCTCGCCGTCTGCTTTCACACGCGAATTCAATTTCACGTCGAGAAAACTCAAGTTCACGCTGCAATAGCTCTCTTTCTCGTCTTTCAAATTCAACTTCGTGTTGTCGCTTTCTGAGCTCAAACTCATTATTTCGCTGAATGTCGGTATCATTACGCCTTCCTACAGCGTTATTGTCGCCAGGAGCACCTTCAAGTGCTACCACCTCTTCTTCATGAACAGTATCATTCTGCTCGCCATCGTCGTTCGCCCATCTACCAGCAGGGTCGTGTTCCATCAACCGTGCAATAAGTTGCGCCTTCGTGCCACCTGCAGACAAACCAATTCGCTTTGCCTTATCCCGCAACTAGGTGGCGGTGAAATCACCAACACTCGACATTTTTCCAACTAGTTGCCGTCTTCTTAAGGTACTGCAAAATTTAACGTCTTCTTCCTCTTTCAGCTATACACACTCAACGCAAATCCCGGACGAGCCCCCAAATGTGAGACAATATTTTATTTAGCTCTATATATATTCTTAAAGTTGAAAATATTAAAGTGCAAATTGTCTTCTGTGTGGGAATGCGTGGTGTGTCGTCTTTTTGCGCCAGATCGTCTTCCTTTTCCCGCCGTGTTAATTTTTGACATCTCCCTCAGTGTTTATCATTGTATTCTTTCTTTCTATCTTCGTGTTCGTTGTCATGACATTCAGTAATACAGGGTGGCATTGGTAAAGCCTATCTTACACATGTAATCAAAATTTTTATTAATAAGTTCATTCTTAATTCAAAGAATTATACATTATGCAAATTTAAATTTTTGGACAATAAAGATGCTTAGGTTAAAATTCTAAAAATATTTTAAAAGCCGTTCGAAGAAAACAGCAACCCTGCACAGGCTGACGAGGGAAATTACAGTAGATAAGCTGTAAGGTTTTCTTTCTAGCGGAGCTTAATGTGTACGACAGTGATGCCTGATCACATGTACAAGGGGAAAGTGGCTAAAATCTGCCCAGCGCCTTCACAAAATTATCTACGATTTGGGCGAGTTTTGAAGTTAACAACATCTCCGTTTTATCCAGTTTTTTCACGATTCGTGGCTGGCAGGGCGTACATGCATGTAAGTAAATACATATATATATATAGTATATATATATGACTATTATACCGTACCTCCATATCACAAATTCCCAGTGGCTTGATCGCTATTCCATTAAAGGTTTTCAAAATTATTACAGATGGTTTCAGCGGAGATTTGCTAATGCTGCGCTTAAATGTAGCAACCGAGATTACACTATATTCTGATCCCGTATTATTTCGCAATACAACTTTTACTTTAATTGAACCGTCTGCGCAACTTTTAATGGAAAAAGGGTAATTTCGGTATTATCTACAAAATTAAACTTTGTGTCCCTATTTTTACAAACTTTCTTTAAGTGACCTTTCTTGATACACATATTGCATGTATAATTTTTAAACTTACAATTACCACTTAAATGATTCGCATACGGTACATCTGTGCTGCGACTGCTGCTGCTGCTGCGCTTGCTGCTTACAACGACCTGCCTTGTCACCTTTTCTGCCTGCGTGTTGAGTAAAGTTTGTAGGAGTACGTACGATTTTTCTGTCAAGGCTGTTAGCAGAATCGCCTTTCTTATTTTTTCCTCCACGTTATATTTCCAGCGAAAAATTTATCCAGTCGTATACGAAAAACGTTCCAAATATTTTCGCCGTAATTGAACTGCGGCACGTTGTCTATAACCCCAGCCATTTCTTCGTCGCCGCTGTGAAAACCCGAAGGCTGGTTTTAAATATTTAGGTTTATTAATTCAATAGCTTACAACTAATACCATAATGCACACTGATATGGCTGAACGTTAACGGCGGAATAGAATGAAGTGCACGCGCACAATGCGAGAGAAGTTAACGCTACAACGAAAGCTCAAGTCTCCAAGGAAAGCTTAACTTAACATTACTAATACACTCCACTACACTTGCAAAACACTCACGCTTTGTCTTCTTCTTTGATGTATACATGCGAAAGCGTAACCAGCATGCATTGGGCTTTGACGCATCGTTTGCAGGAATGTATGTATGTGCATTCGACAATTTACTTTCGATATGGTCAGGAATTTTTGCAAGGCTGTAGGTCCATCAGTAAATACATACAGTGGCTCACAGCCAAAATGATGCAGCAGCGAATTAAAAAAGGGCTTAGTAAAAAATCATGTTTATATTGGGAAATAATTTTTTTTACTAATTTGTTAATTTAGAACATATATGTTAAATCTTGTAAAATAAGAAAACGCCAAAATTATATCTTTTTTACAAATGTAAAAAATCATGTTTATATACCGAAATGCAAGCTCACAGCCAAAATGATGGACAAATGTTTTCCGTTAGCTTAGCGGCGACAGCTTGGCGTCGATTTTCGAATGCAAAGTAAATACTGTTATAAATGTGAGCAATCCTGGAATAGTAAGTGATAGTTTTGACATTTAAGTATTGTCGTTCATAAAGTGTAGTTCAAAACGGGATGCCAAAAAAGTATTGAAGTGCGCGAATTAATACTAAAGCATTATAAACACTGCAAAAGTCAACGCAAAATCGCGGAAATGGTGAAACTAGTCGAGGAACTATTCGGCATATCATTGAACGAAATGCAAGGTTGAAGTTTGCAAACGAGCATTTATGTATATAAGAGTGAAAGCTTCTCGAATACCGTAATTTTTGCAGATGAGAATAAATTCAGCCTGTTAAGATCGGATGAAAGGAGGTATGTATGGGGAAAGGAAATGCTGAGCTTTGGAATTCATCGATTGTACTATGGACAAGAGTGTGTATTTGGATATTTTGAAACGAAATTTTTTTATTTATTTATTAATTTATTTATTTATTCAGTCTAACAAATACAGGATTTCTTACAGACTAAACAAGACTATGGGAATACAAATAGTTTTGCAAAATAAGGTTTATCTAATTAATTCATTTAATAATAGCTTGAAATTTTGCTTAGTTAACGAAAAATCAAAAGCGAGAGAATTTGAGACTTGATTAAATTCTTTCAAAGTTCTAAGAAAAGGTGCTTAAGAAGCATAAACAGTCCTGGCACGCTCCAAGAAGAACAAATCATTACTCCTCAAGTTTATTTGAGGAATATGGAAGTAAATACGCTCTAGAAGAGCTGGAGAGTCGATTACTCCACTTACAACATCAAAAACAAAGCAGATTGAAAGTATACTGCTCCTACTTTCTAAAGATTTTAAGTTTATCAATGCACATCTTGAACTATACGATGGAATCGGATAAGAGAAGAATAATGATCTAAGAGCAAAACGCAGAAACTTCTTCTGAATGGTTTCTAGTCTATTAATGTGACAACGGTGATATGGCCTCCATATAAATACTGCATATTCTAACTTAGATCGCACAAGCGAAGTAAATAGTACCTTTAAAGTGTATGGGCAAGTAAAATCAGCACCAAAACGACGAATGAAAGCAAAGGTAGAATAAGACTTGGCGATGATGAAATTTAAGTGATTGAGAAACGTAAATTTCGAATCAAAAATTACTCCTAAGTCCGAGACCACACTCAAAGTAGTGAGTCGGGAATTGTTAACAAAATACGAGGTAGAAATAGCTTCCCTAGACTTTGAAAACGACAGATGAGAGCATTTCTTAATCTTTAAATGAAGTCGATTCCGATAACACCACGCCACAACATTATTAAGATCCAGCTGGAGCTTGAAAGAATCCGAAAGGCTTGAGATTGTGTTAAATATTTTCAAATCATCTGCATACAGGAGGAAGTTAGAGAAGTGAAAACATTCAGAAATATCATTAATAAAAATTATAAATAGCAATGGGCCCAAAATACTCCCCTGAGGAACACCGGAAGTAGCTATAAAAGAATGCGAAGAGTTGTCGTCGACAACAACTACACATTTACGACGAGAGAGATACGACTTAACCCATTTTAAGAAAATGGAGTGAAACCCAAAACTAAACAGCTTAGAAACTAAAATCGAGTGACTAACTCTATCAAACGCCTTGGAAAAATCCGTATACACAGTATCTACTTGAAGTCTATTATTGAAGGCAGACGTACAATATTCAGAAAAAACAGCAAGATTGGTGACGGTTGATCTACCAGCCATGAAGCCATGCTGGTTATTAGAAATACAGCGCTTTACTGCGAAATATAATTTCTGTTTGATGATATATTCAAATAATTTTGATGTTGTAGAAAGTTTCGAAATAGGCCTATAATTAGAAATATCACATTTATTACCACTTTTAAATACAGGTGTGATACTTGTAACCTCCGCGAAATTAAATATTTCCGACAACTTTGGAACTGTCCGCACATAGTACAAACACCAGCACAGTCTTCAGATTTAAATGTAATTGGGAATCTGTTGTCAGTTTTGGAACCAGAGATTCGAAATTACGAGATTCGAAATAAACCCGACTTGAAAAACGCTCCGCAAGCTGAATGGAATAAACTTGCTCCTAACTATACAAAGAAATTGGTGGAATCCTTGCCGAAAGCAGTTATTGATAGTAAGGGGTATCCCATAAAGTATTAATCGACAGGAAATGTCGAAAATTGCAATGTATTCTTTATTTATTTATTTATTTATTTAATAAATTTATTTACATAATTAATTATATAAATAAATTTTAAAACTAGGCAACTAACAACTGTGGTCTTCGGCCTAATAGTAGTAATTCAAGCATGTGTCAAAATTCTTTAAATTAAGTAGTATTTGTTACATTTCTTTAGAAGTGATATAGTGTCGGCGATATTTTCTGAGCTAACATTTTTTAACAGTTTAGGCAAACTGATTTCATTAAATAGTACCAGTTGCATATTCTTAACAAAACTACAGTTGTAAACTAGGTGGTCAAAAGTAAGTGTATCGGTTAAACAAAGGTGGCATGTTGGCGGTGACATCTTCTCCATGAGGTGTTTGTGCGTTTGTGCGTTAGTCGCGTATGACCAAGCCTTAAGCGTATATATTTGTTCAGATTGCTTCTTGAAAAATTGCCTGGATACCTTATGGCAATTCCATCTTTGTTTATATCTTTGTATCCATCGTTGTAATTGTTCCAAAGCTCTCGTTTTATTTCAGAATAGTGTTTTTTTTACCGATCTTATGATGTCTTTTTTATTAATAGCCTTTCGAGTGATTATGGCTGCAGTCGTCGCAAATTTGGCCGCCTCATCTGCTAATTCATTCCCGCGAATGCCAACGTTGCCTGGGATCCACATTATTTTCATCTTCCTGGGATGTTGGATTAACACGTTTCTGATCCTTTGGATAGCCTCATTTTTTTGTTGGATGTTGAGCAATGCTTTTATAACAGATAATGAATCCGAACATATAAGATGTCTTCCCCTAGTTTCCTTGCACGTGTTAACGGCTTCAAGCAATGCTTCGGCTTCTGCTGTAAAGAGCGAATGATTTTCGTCGAGCCGAAATAGTTTTTTAAGTTGCAGATCTGTGCTAATAACTGCACACGACGTGGCGTTATTACTTTTCGTACCGTCGGTATAAATTAGATTCCAGTCCTGGGACCTAAATTTATCCATGTTTTGGTAACCGTAAAAGGCAGTAATTATACAGTTTGTGTTAAATTTCCAAGGTGGTTTAAGCGGTAAATAAAGTTTGTGTGGCCTTATGTCAATGCAATCTTCTGCGCATTCTTTATGATACGACAGATAGCCGAGGGGAATCGTATATCTCTCTTTCTTGTGGCGATTTGCTGTATATGTGTGACCAACTGCTTCTCAGTGTACAGAATAAGTTTTGTGATTTGCTTAGATGTGATTTCATTGTATCTATCGAATATATCAGGAATGCCCGTCTCTGTATATATATTTTTTACAGGTGTTGTGCGAAAAGCTCCAATGCTGTATCTTGCTGCGGCATTGTACACGCCCTTCAATTTATTATTTTCCTTTTTGGAAATATTACCATAAATAGTTAGTCCATAAACGATTTTCGAAAATAACAACGCCTTTGTGATGTTAGTAACATTATTGGGATGTGCATTACTGTGGTATGATGACAAACATTTAATTAAATTTAGTCGATTGAAAAGTGACATTTTTAAAGCATCTATATGCGAAGACCACGTAAATTTATTATTAAAAATTAAGCCTAGTATCTTAAGGGAGTTTACATTTTCTATTTGCTTATTAGATATAACAACATCGCTTAATCTACAGCTAGTTTTTTTGCATACATGTAACATTTTTGTTTTTGGAAACGATATCCTTGATCCGGAGTTATGACACCATTCCAGTCGTTTAGCTACGATCCTTTCGAGGATTTTTGCAGGGCTTGCCTAAAGGGAAATGGGTCGGTAACCATTGACCTCTGTTTTAGATTTGCCAGGCTTGTGTATAGGTAATACTGTAGCTGTTTTCCACTCTTGAGGAATATGGCCTAACAGGAATATTGAGTTATAGAGGTCAATATATCGTTGTTTTATACTAGAGGGAAGATGTTTTAACATTTGATAGGAGATCTTATCGAAACCCGCGGATTTACCTTTAGCAGTATTAAGTGCAGAATCAAACCCTTTTTGCGTTATGGGGATTTCTAGGAAGTTCACCGTAGTATCTACTGGATAATTTACTGATATATTTATATTTGATTTGTGAGAGATAAACGAACTAGAAAAATTAGTGTCTTTGGCTTGTCCGGACCATACACTGGCAAAAATGTTAGCGAGGTTGTTGGCGTCAGACACAGTTCCCCCCTCATTAGTTTTCAATGAACGTACTTGTAGGTAGGTGGACTTCCCATAAAGCTTGTTCACTTTTTCCCATAATTCTTTTACCGTTGTTTGTGGGTTAATAGCTTCTGAGAATTTGGCAAAAGAGTTCCTTTTTGCGGCCTTACATTCCCGCTTAAGTACTGCATTCGCTTTTTTATATGTCATTATGTTAGCTGCAGTTGGTTGTTTTTTAATCTCATTCCAAGCTAATGCCTTTACTGTGTGCAAATTGGATAAATCCCCATTCCACCAATGTACAAATTTTTTCTTATGAGCTTTGGCTCTAATTGGCATGGATTCATTTGCGGCTTGTATAATGAGTCTGTGGAATATAGCTGCAGTTTTATTTATATTAGTATGCACTACAAATTTGTGTTCAAGACTCAAAAGCTTAGTTTGGAACCTAAGCCAGTCAGCTTGGTCCGTATTAAAGACTGTGAGTTTATTAAGCAATTCATTGCTCTTCTCTCTCATCTGTGAAAATTCGATATAAATTGGGAAATGATCACTCCCATGTAGTTGTGAGTCAATTTCCCAAGAGAAAAAAGGGCGAAACTGTGTGGTTACAAGTGCGAGATCAATATGAGTGTATGTAGACCTAGTCGAAAAATGAGTAGGGGATCCATCATTTAAAGTGCACATATTTGAGTGTAAGAGGAAATTCTCTATGTCAGTTCCTTTTTGATCTGTCTGCGGAGATCCTCATATCTTGTTGTGGGCATTAAAGTCACCCAAAATCAGTATCGCACACTGATTGATGCAACAAAGTGTTTGCAAGTCATTGCAGGGTATATTCTCACCAGGAGTTATATAAATAGAACTAACAGCCAATTTTATTTCGGTTTTTATTACAGCTGTCACAGCGCACATATTCGGATTTGGTGGTAGAAAAGTATGTTCTAAAGTTCTCTTAAGAAGTATTAAGGTGCGTCGCTTGGAGAGCAATGATGTCAGGAGAGTATTTGTTTATAATTAGTTGAAGCTCATGTAGATTGTTATAGTAACCTTTCAGATTCCACTGCAGAATCTTTAGGACCATAAGAAAAGGAGAGAAAGAGATATGTCTCAAAGAGTATATACTAGGAATATACACTCGACGCTGACTTTGATCTTTCTACTCAATACACATATCTGAGTTGGAAGAGCCATAACGATAATTGCGAGGCTGCATTGCTCTCGATTGTAAGTATTGTTGTATAGCTGGTGAGTCGGATTGGTTTAAAAAGGAGTAATTTTTTTCATAAGTGATACACGTGGTGGTATTTTCTTCATTAGGGTTGGATGTCGACATTGGAATTTCAGTTGTTGTTTTCGTATTTTTTTTTTTGTATGGTTTTCGTGAATGGGAGGAGAGGAATTGGTATTGGAATATGTATTTGATATATTTAGTGTAGAACTGTTTTGAGTGGTTGTTGATCGAGAAGAGAGGCGTTTTTGTCTCATTTCAATAGCTTTATCGATGGTTTCTGTTGGAATATCGTAAACTTTTCCTTGAGCTTTGACTTTTTCTGCTGCGGTTTTGTATGTATGTACATTTAGTTATTGTTTTTATTTTAATTGTTTCTGTTCTTTTTTGTATGGTTGGGCAGTTTTTGTTGTTGGCTCTATGTGCATGATTGCAATTGATGCATTTTACCTCCTTGCACAAGGTAGGCTCATGAACATTTGCACTACATACCTCACATTTTTCCTCACTTTTACAATATTTTTTAGTATGGCCTAATTTGAAACAGTTTTTACACTGGATAGGTGCTTGTATATATGGCTCGACTTTGCACACAAAAAACCAATTTTTGTTTCCTTTGGGATTTCGTACTTATTGAAGGAGATGATATGGAGCGAGGTGTTCACAAGTTCCCCACTTACAAATTTTTTAAATTTTTGACACGCTGTTACTGCTTGGTCTCTAAGGCCTTCAACAATATCTGTATCGGATAGGTGTCGAAGAGACGGTGCAAATATCACGCCCTTGACAGTGTTTAAAGTTGGGTGCAGCTCGGATATTATCGGACAGACACTAACTAGAATTTTAGCTTTGAGAAACTTGTTTGTTTGCACATCGTTTTTGGTTAGCACTAGCAAATTTCCGTCACGAGTAAAAGATATTTGTTGCGGTGGTTCAGCACAAATATTTTCGAGAGCTTTAGACACAAGAAATGTGTTGAAACTATTGATAGGCTTGTCGGGTACTTTGCTCTTAATTGCAAAGCGTAGTAGTTCCCTCCAGAGGAGGACGCCATCTCGCACAAAAGATAACTCTTCAACAGTTATTTTGGAATACCAATGGATAAAGATTTACTAAATCACCCACGTGCAAATAAGAATAATGGAATGCAGATAAGAGAAAAATAACAACAGCTAAACTGCTGATACGAAAGCGATCGACAATGACTGTTCTCAATGAGCACCGTTTATCGACTGCACAATGTATTCTTTCTTTTTGTTACTGAATCAATTTCGCTGCGAGGTGCAATTTAATACTGAAGTTTGCTTTTGTAATTGATTAAATAAAATAACTTTACAATTTGAATTTTTTAAAGCGTAAGTTAAGTGGTATTTATATATTTTGGAAGATGTATTTAGTTTTCAGGTAATACTTACTTTAGTAATTCTTATACGGTTGCATCGCTTAGGCTGTGAGCCACTGTAAAGATGTGGCTTGGGACCACTTCGACTTCAGGATTATTTGAGAACAAATTCTGGACCGTTTCACCATTATTTTCGGCCTACTTATTTCTTGACCATTTCAGGAACTGCCATTCGTTCGCGACTGGTTCACCACTACAACTAATAGTACTCCTACTTCTAATACTACTACCAAGTTCTAATACTACTAGTAATACTACTAATTACTAATATGAGTGCTAGTAATACTAACTACTACTACAACAACTACTAAAACTGCTACTACTCCTACAACTTCTACTACCACTACTAACGACCACTACCACTCATTATTAATACTACTACTACTACTACCAATTTCTGGTACTACTACTACTAACTACTACGTCCTTACTAATTACTACTCCTATTAATAATGCTACTACTAATTTCTACTACTATTTTTACTTATGCGTCTGTTAATTTCTACGACTATTTTTTTTAATCGACTTTTATTTTTACTAGTGCTACTACTAAGTTCTACCACTATTTTTAATAATGCTTCTACATATTATTACCGCTATTTTTAGTTTCTACGTCTATTTGTACTAATAGCCTCCGCAGCCGAGTGTGTAGCGTGTGCGCGCTTCATGCGGTGGGTCCCAGGTTCGAATCCTGCCCGGGGCAAGTAACATCAAAAATTGTAGAAAGTTTTTTCTGATAGCGGTCGCTCCTCGTTAGGCAATGGCAAACCTCCTGCAAGGACAAAACTTCTCACAAAAATCATTCGCCTTTCGGAATCGGTGTAAAACTGTAAATCCCTCAATTTGTGTTACAACATCAAGACGCACACCACAAATTGTAGGAGAGTTCGGCCAAAATCGTTTAAGCGGTTATAGCGCCAATTAAGTAAGTATGTAAGTATCTGTACTAATGCTACTACAAATTACTACCACTATTTTTACTAATTTCTACCATTTTTTTTTACAAATGCTTCTACTAATTACTACCATTATTTTTTACGCATTTCTACTACTAGTTTTACTAATGCTACTACTAGCTTCTGCCACTACTTTTATAAATGCTACTAGTAATTACTACCACTATTTGTTACTAACTTCTACCACTATTTTTATCAAAGCTGCTGCTATTTGCTACCATTGTTTTTACTAATGCTACTAGTTTACCTGATGACTTAAAAGTGATACTCCTTTTTCATCTTTCAATTCTGGAGGACTTCTGTTATTGAGTATGATTAAAAATTTATCGCATATTTGATTGCTTTAATCACTCACATTTCAAGAAATGCTGTTTAGGTTTCTATCCTTTATTTATTTTAGCGTTGAATGACGCTATGCGGTAGGGTTTTCAGGCAAAATTGAAACCAGAGAGAAATTTGTAAAAAAAGTGAGGGTAAAGAGATAGATGTGGGTATGCTGAAGTAAAAACGTGAGGAACAGAAGTGTAGTGAGGTGGGGGGCATTTCTGGGGCAGCTGTTTGCTCAATGTTTGCTACTCACTTATTCTCAGCGACGACCAATATAATAGTGGTCGTGCTTGTGAGCGAACTTTTCTATTCTCTTGCTTGTAGAGAATAAAATTTGCACTAGTTGCTTTAATGCATACATACATACTGACAGAGCGCTCAGTGACCACATTCATTAACGCCAGTGATAGCTATGTATGTATGTATCATGTCAGCTGGTTGCTCAATGTTTGCTACTCACTTATTCTCAGCGAAGACCAATACAATAGTCGTCATTCAACGTTCAACGTTACGATACCTCGAAATAACACGACAGCCCGTGCGTGGCCGTAGGCCTCGCACAATGCCGCACTGACTTTTTTTAGTTTTACTTTGCTCTCGTAAAATATAAAAATCACATGACGTCGAATTGAAACTTACAATAATCTTTATTCTGAAAAATATAGTTTAAATTGTGTTAAAAAGGATTAAAAATTTAAATAAAAGCTGAAAAGGCAAAGGATTTTGGGTTCAGTGGTCGTATATTCACAGATTTCGCGAAAATCCAAAATGTGTAATTTTAAACATAAGATGTTCACGAGTACACACTTTTACATTTACAATGTTTAAAATTGTTGAAATATTAGGACTGAGTGTTTGCGCTAAAAAGTGTCGATACGAGAAGACATCATGCTTTTTATCCGACATTCTCCAGGTAAAGATACTTTCTTTCCATCCATTTTAAGGAATAGATTTCGCTCGGGTGCATCGCTGCAGTAGTTTGTCTGTGGTAGACAGCAAGTCCACAAATGCCTCTTTGGACAAACGGAAGTTTTTTATAAATCTGCAAACAAAACTTCCTAAATGTTATACATACCGAAACCTCTAAGAACTAGTACTATACTTACGTAGTGGAATCCATTTTCAAAGGGTTGGAAGCGTCCCTTAGTTTTTTTCTATTTCTGGCTAGTTCGAGCAAGCTTTCCTCTTCCTCTGATGATTCATCAAACCATAACTCCGTCGTTGTCATATTTTATTTGTACTTTTATTCATCTTTTCTTTATTTATAAAATATTTGTTTTTTTATTTTCTCAATCTGTGAACAAATCGTTTATAATTTCAACATCAGCTGATAGAAGTGTACTATCGTGAATCATCAAAATGATTGCAATTCACAACGGGGCAACACTTCATCGAATGCGCGTCGTAATACCAAATTAAAATTCGTTCGATCAACATTTTCGACAACGGTCGAAGATCGAATGCAACTCATAATAGGGGCCTATATTATATTTACATTTTCAAGTAATTTCACTTAACATTTGATAGCGTCGCCTCAATATTAATACATGTAGATAACAAGTAAGCAATTATTGAGGCGACGCAATTAAATTTTAAGTGAAATGACTTGAAAATGTAAATATAATATATTAATACATGTAGATAACAAGTAAACAATTATTGGTTAGTTGGTTAAATGTTAGTGAAATTACTTGAAAATGTAAATATAATATATGTTTGCCATTTTCTAGCGAATGTTTATTGATTTGTGATTGCTTCAAAACTTAAACTATTCGAAAACAAAAATTCATGTAAATATGAAATATTTATTAAATGTAAATATAATATATGTTTGCCATTTTCTAGCGAATGTTTATTGATTTGTGATTGCTTCAAAACTTAAACTATTCGAAAACAAAAATTCATGTAAATATTAAAGGGTGTTTTTTTTAGACTTTCGATAGGGATAGCTGTCAGTTGACAGCTGGGTAATGAGATTTCGTTTTGGCATTTCTGTTCAGAAAGCATTGACAAATCATCATGGAAAGAATGACGTCGCAACAACGTATACAAATTGTGGAAATTTGCTTTAAAAATCAGTGAACTGCTCGCCAAACTTATAGAGTACTTCGTGAATTTTATGGTTCACATAATCATCGTCATAAACATCAGAGCAGCTTATTCGTCGAATTGTTGATAAATTTCGAACAACATTTACTCTACTCGATGAAAAACCAACAACAAGACAAAGAACTGTACGTACAGAAGAAAATATTGGTGCTGCAAAGAAAATTGGACTTATCGCATCCGATTCACCAAAGCTAATCGTGGCGGACATATGCCAGAAATCGTTTTTAAATATTAAATGCCATGAAAATATCTTTCAAATAAAAAAGTATTTGGCATCATACTTCATTTCTTATGTGTTTTATTTCAATTTAAAGTTCTATCAGTCTAAAAAAAACACCCGTTACATTTATCTTTGAGTCATCAAGGATTGGTATTTACATCCACTGCCAGAAATGTAATGGTAGTTTTAGAAGTCATTTTATCTGGACCTATGACTGTTATTTCTGGTCAAATTCGTTAAAGAATAGGGAGATTTGTTGACCGTTTCATTCCGCATGTCTCTTTGTGTAAGATTGTTTATTGCGAAAATTTTCACAAGTATTGTGTTTGAATTTGTTAGAGTTGAATAACTTTGCATGTATTAAAGATTCGGTTGTCGAATTTTTACAGGCTTAGGGTTCGTTAGATTTTACATCAGTTGCTACCAATAATTGAGTTAGGTCTGACCAGTCAGCTTTGACGTATTAACCGGTATGAACTCTTGAGCTATAATCAGGTGAATTGATCATCTCTGACTAATAATCCATTCAGAAATGGTCAGTCAATTCAGTCATCTCCGAGGATCGACCTTTTCAAAACATGTGCTTGTTGAGATATTTGAAAACCATTTTTGGGGTTTAAGTTTTTATATCCATGAATTAACATAGTTTGCCATAATCTTGCATCCCAAACCTGTTTGTTAATTCCTTTTTCAGGTCGTCTATTACAGATAACTTATTTCCAACTATAACTATATAGTTCTCCCCTTTGGGTTCAGTAAAGGCAATACCCATGCATGGAATTCGTAAATCCCAATTTAAAAATTAACTGATTTGACTCCTGGTTCCAATACCTTGGTGCTTACTTGAGCCCGTAAAGAGACATGTTGGCAACTCTTGCCAGATTCAATTTAAATACTCTCAATTTCATATTCGCGCATACCGTTTTTGCTACATATGTAATTGTTTTTGTAAATTCCCCGAACTGCAGCATTTGAGTTTTTGTCACAGCCTACTGCGTACGCATTTGAAGTACTTGTTGCTATGTATGTATGTAATACGCTTACTTATGTACGCACTTCTGCGAACTTCGGGTTTTTTGTGCATATACCGCAATGTGTCGATCGCCTTTTCACTGTTGCGCTTGTTCGTCATATTTGGCAAGTCGTTCGAAAAAACAGAAAATAGTTCAGTCGTTGACAAAGAAGAATAGGCGAGGGACACACTGCGGTAAGTAATATTTGTTTGCAAGATGTATGTATTTATAAGTAACTATGAATTTTATTTTAGAAATAAACCAAGTTTAATGAACATTGGAACTTGTGTTAAATTCGCCAGCGGTCAACGACAAAGCTTTATTTCGCAGTGAAATATTAATTTCACTACGCAATCGCCAGCTTAAGTTCTACAGTTTTTTGGAGAAATTTTTGCATCATCGCCTGCGCTAAGCATAAGATTCGTCCGCTTTCGCCGTTTAATTTCAAACGCAACCATACGTTTGCCATCCCAGCCGGAAATTTATAGTTTACGTAGGATTTTAGCTCGTCTTTCCGAAGGAACTATTTATTAGCCATCGATATGACTACTCGTTCACCAACATTGAAAGGTAAAGCATCTGCTCCAATCGCCGTGCCGTCCAAGGTTACATCGGAAACCAGTGCTACCGCCAATGTTGTAGATTTGCCGATCGCTCCTATTGCCGAAGGAGTTACCACCCGTGCTTCATCAGCCGCCATCGCACGCCAAAAAGCGATGTTTCAGGAAATGCAGGAGCGTATTGCCACGCTCGAAAATAGTCTTAAACTCGCCCAACATAAACTGCAAGAGCACGAATCTGCCAGACATGTCCAAAGTACAGTAACGCAAAGCATAGTTACTGCACCCAGCGGCAGACCAGCCTACGAAGCTGTCGCACCGTCGACATCGCAACCACCGTTTTTAGGGTTACAACCGCCGTTAGCCACCAGCGGAGTCATTAATTTAGGTACTGTACCATTGCCGCCGTTTAATGGTACATGTTCGTCGCCGTACACCGCTACTCGTTACTCGCCACTTTTCCATACATCAACCGAAACTGTTGGAACAATAACTAATAGCATGTATACCAGCTCAGCCTTGCCTCGTCACGATTCAATGTTTAATAATTTACCGTCAGCTGCGCCCATACCTGACAACATGGGTTCCATAACGCCACAGTTGTCGCGTCCGCCGAGGAAACTGCAAGATTTACCAGAGTTTTGTGGGAAGCCCGAATAATGGCCGCTATTTTTTACAGCGTTTACTGAGTCAACTGCAGTTTACGGTTAAAGTTATTTTGAAAATAACCTACGATTGCAGAAGTGTTTGAAGGGTGAGGCGCGAGAAGCCGTTAAATCGCTCCTCATCCACCCAAATAATGTGAGCAATATCATCGAACAGCTTAAGTTCCGCTTCGGCCGCCCGGAACAACTAATTCGCAGCCAGCTAGCACAGGTTCGTGAAATCGGGCCAATATCAGAAGGTTCAATGGCAAAGTTGGTACCGTTTGCCACGAAGGTTAGCAACGTTTGTGCGTTTCTGGCCTCTGCTTATGGTGGAGATCAGCATATTGCGAATCCAACGCTGCTCGATGAGCTCGTCGCGAAATTACCCATGAGTAAGCGTATTGAATGGGCAGTGGTTGCGGCTTCCTTACATCCGTGTGCGACAGTCACGCATTTCAGCGAGTGGCTTACTAAGTTAGCCAATGTTATTTGTACGGTGTGCGATGGGGATGCAACGCGTGACTCTAAGCGTCGAGTTGTGTTGCACGCCGCTGAATCGCCACGCCAATCGAAGTGCCTAATATGCCAAGGCCAACATAAGTCTGCCGACTGCAGGTAATTCCGCGAACTTCCAGTAGCACAGAGGTGGGTGGAAGTAAAGCGACATCACCTTTGTTTTGCGTGCCTCAATGTCGGGCATGGGACGCGCAATTGCCAACAACGCAAACCGTGTGCCATTGACGGGTGTAAAAGGATGCATCATAATTTGTTGCGTGAAGCCATAAATTCGTCAACGCAGTCGACTCTTCCTGAAGAACGTGTTAAGCGCGTTCCGATCGGGGAGCAGCGCAAAGGTGTTAGCACGCAGGTGCAGTCAGCGTCACATACTCAGCAACAAATTGGTACAGGTGCAGCTGTTCTTAGCTGCAGTAATGTCACTGCCGTTAGTAAGCTCCTATTTCGAATTCTGCCCGTCGTGCTTTACGCAAACCAGAAGCGCATCGAAATATATGCGCTTTTCGACGAAGGTTCATCGATAACGATGGTGGACAGCTCTCTTATTGATGAGCTTGGGTTACACGGTCGCAGTCAGCGCCTGAATTTACAGTGGTTCGGAGGCCGTGTAGCACAGGAGCCAGCTGTCGTAGTGGATTTGCTCATAAGTGGGGCAGGCATGCAAAAGCGGCATAAATTGCGAAACGTATATGGTGTATCAAATTTACAGTTGCCTTCTCAAAGCTTGAGCGTTGCGGTCATGAGCGGCCATAACTCATATCTAAGAAGGCTGCCGATACAACCATATGCGCATGTAAAGCCAAAACTTTTAATTGGGATCGACCACTGCCACCTTGGAATACCATCAGCCACTGTGAAAATGAACAAGAGTGGACCGTTCGCTGCAAACACCGAACTAGGATGGGTGGTTTTCGGCCCAACAACTAGCCCCCAAGTGTCGATGCCAGCCTGTTTGCTATCCAGTTGCCATACTGATCTATTGCTTCACAATGCAGACGCAGAATATTTCGAAACCGAAAACTTCGGAGTCAGAGCTGCACCTCAAATCGAAAGTGACGCTGACGTTCGTGCACGAGAAATACTGAGGTCCACTTTATGCCGGGTTGACGGAAGGTTCCAGACTGGTCTACTATGGAAACGTGCCAATGTAGAGCTACCGAACAGCTACGCTATGGCGCTGAAAAGGTTGCGGAGTATAGAAGCAAAAATGAGGCGCGACGCTGATTTTTCTGCAGAATATAAACGAATCATGCATTCGTACGCCGAGAAGGCCTACGCAAGAAGATTGTTGCCGGAAGAAGCCGCCTTGTCTAGCGCCAGGACATGGTATTTGCCACACTTCGCCGTGACAAATCCTAACAAGCCAGGTAAATTGCGAATGGTATTCGACGCTGCTGCTGAGGTGGCTGGTGTATCCCTCAATTCGCAGCTACTGAAGGGCCCACAGGAGTATCGGCCATTGCCTGCCATACTATTTCATTTTCGAGAAGGTGCATTCGGTGTGTGTGGAGACATCAAAGAGATGTTCCACCAGGTGTTGATTCAGCGCGACGATAGGCATGCTCAGCGCTTCCTTTGGCGGGACGGTGACGTTTCAAAGGAGCCCGATACCTATGAAATGCGAGTGATGACGTTTGGGGCTGCGTGTTCGCCTTGCGCTGCCCATTATGTTAAAACGATTAACGCATTGGAACATCAAACTGGAGTGAGTGGCGTAGCCCGAGCTGTGTTGGGCACACGCTTGATGACCTGTATTCGAGAAGAGCATTCCGTTGGCATTGACGAATGCATCATCTGGAGCGATTCAAAAACAGTAATCCAGTGGCTCCGCAGCGAACATCCTCGGTACAAGTCATTCGTGCTGCATAGGGTAACCGAAATATTAGCCGCTACCACAGTTGTGAATTGGAGGTGGCTACCTACCTCGTATAACGTCGCCGATGAGGCCACACGAGCAAATGATCGTGTTAACTTCAGCGCAACAGCCCGATGGTCCTGTGGTCCACCTTTTTTGTTGCAGAACGCACACACCTGGCCAGTAGAGGAACATACTTTTAATTGTTTCCTCATAGAAGCCGAAAATATCGTAAATTCTCGGCCGCTGACGCACTTGCCCATTGATGTTAACCAGGAACAACCTCTAACGCCCAATGACTTCCTACTTGGTGAAGCCAATACACCACAAACTCCAATTGCGGATGATGTTTTGGAAAATACGTACGTTTTGCGACAACAGTGGCGCATTGCTCGTCAAATGAGAGACCATTTTTGGAAGCGATGGATACTGGAGTATCTCCCCACACTTACACGCCGGGTAAAGTGGTGCCAGCGAACAAAGGCCATAAAAATTCACAACCTTGTCTTCATTTGCGATCCCAACATACCCCGACGAGAATGGCGCCGAGGCAGAGTAGAAGGTTTATATCGTGGAGCAGATGGTGAGGTCAGACGAGTTGACGTACGCACTAGCACTGGTCTGAAACGAAGAGCCGTATCCAAATTGGCTGTCTTAGACGTCGAAGTTGGTGAATCGGGTTGATTCACGGGGGTGGGGATGTTGGCAACTCTTGCCAGATTCAATTTAAATACTCTCAATTTCATGTATTCCTATATTCACTTACTTATGGTTATGAATTCCAATAATTCTTATTTACTTTGTAAGTACACATGTATGTACCAATGTACTTAACATTGCCATTCGCGCATATACATATCTACGCTTACCGTTTTTGCTACATATGTAATTGTTTTTGTAAATTCCCCGAACTGCATCATTTGAGTTTTTGTCACAGCCTACTGCGTACGCATTTGAAGTACTTGTTGCTATGTATGTATGTAATACGCTTACTTATGTACGCACTTCTGCGAACTTCGTTTTTTTTGTGCATATACCGCAATGTGTCGATCGCCTTTTCACTGTTGCGCTTGTTCGTCATATTTGGCAAGTCGTTCGAAAAAACAGAAAATAGTTCAGTCGTTGACAAAGAAGAATAGGTGAAGGACACACTGCGGTAAGTAATATTTGTTTGCAAGATGTATGTATTTATAAGTAACTATGAATTTTATTTTAGAAATAAACCAAGTTTAATGAACATTGGAACTTGTGTTAAATTCGCCAGCGGTCAACGACAAGACATGATAAGTTTCCACTTTCCTTTGTCCTCATTGATAACTCCTTCTGACAGGGCAAATGGGAATACACATTCTTCTTTGAGAAAACCAAGCAAAAAAGATGTTTTAACATCGAGGTGATTAAATAAACCCCGATTTTCGACTGTCTCACTACAAGCAATTTCTTTTCTTTGAAGGGAACCCTTCACCATCAGTCCTGCTTTATATCACACCAATTTCCATTTTCTTTCGAAAACTCCATTTTGGTTTCAACAATTTTGCACCTTTAGGACGAATGACTTTACCATACATTATTATTCTTCATCAATTCCAGCTCTTGATTAACTGCATAAGTCACATATCCTTGTCTAGAAGATCTAAAGGAACACATGGTGCACTATCAGCAAAATAAATGGTCAGGAAATTTACATTAACATTTTCTTGATATTCTAGCTCACGTTCATTGACGACATCGCTATTCCCTTCTTCTTCGTGAGTTCTAATAATGAAAATTTGATCTTCCGCAGGATCAATCTTTCTAAAGGGGATGGTATGTATTTCGAGATCTTAGGTTTCTTTCCATAAAATTACTCACCATGTGTAACATCTTAGATAATTTCGATTCAATAAGTATAGTGGAAACTTTTTCCTATGGCTCTGTCGTTCCATTTTGTTGTGGAGAGTACGCCTTGCACGTTCAACCTGAATACTTTTTTCTTATACCATCGCGGTTGTTCAGGTGCACAATACTCAACCCTCTGACCCACAGTTAATTTTGATATTGATTTGTCAAAATCGCTTCGTATTCTTTAAATACTTCGAAAGCTTGACTCATATTCCTTATTAAGAAATTCATTACAAAATGCGAATAGTCTTCTTTAAATGGCACGAAGTACTAGGAGCCTTCATAACCAGTCTGGTCGATCGGTCCGCAAACGTCAGAATGTATAATCTCCAATACTCAAAAAATTTTCATAGGTGTCAAAAAAGGGTCTCTGAATTGTTCCCCTTAAAAACAAACATCGGAAAATTGATATTATCGCATCAATACCAGTTGCATAATATGTTTAATTAGTTTATTTAAACCTCCTTGCCGGATATTTTCTACTCTTGTATGCCACAACCTAATATCATCTGCCTTTATTATTTTAACCACACATTTCTTGGCTGCTATCATCTCGGTGTTCTTTCCCACGTTTATTATTTTCGGTGGACTTAAACTATGAATCTTATGAAAAAAATAATTATCATTTTCCAAATGGTCGCTAGCTTCAGAATCTAGTTTAAAAACTAAATTTTCTTCTTTCTTTTTGAAAAATTTATCGCCCATGAAACAAACATTTTGATTACCTCTGCTGCTGAATTTGCATACTGAACATTCTCTTGGCGACAATATTTAGCTTTGTGTCCGATGTTTTGACAGCGAAAACATTTTCTTTGGAATTTGACGTGTTTCTTTGAATTATTTTCACTAGAAAAGACAAACTTATCACTTATATTGTTTTATCTCTTCCGCATGTCATTTTCCCCCTTTTTTTAAAGAAATTCAGCTTAGCCTCCTCTCCAAATGGTAGATCGTCCTTTGCAACCTCCCCCACAACTGCAAATCGTCAAATTCAGTTCGCCGAAATTGAACTTCATTTAAATTTTCCTTTTCGTCGCCCATAACCTTAAGACTTGTGAATTAAATGAATATAATTTATTTGTTGTTAATACTTTAACTTTCTGATTTGAAGTAAATAAAAAATATGTTCCAAGGCGAATCCATACAAGGTGGTGTTATAAATACAACTACAAAATTCCTATGTATTTTGTTTTTGTTTCTGCGTAAGAGTTGTCAAAATTTAAATACATTTTGTTTTTGCTTTTACGGCTTTTGTAAGCTCATACGCAAAAGCAAAAACAAAATACATGTAGGTGAATAAAAAAAAATCAAATCAGCTGCTCTTATGCTATCACCTTCTATAAATTCGCCTTGATATGTTCAGTTACAATAGGACAATGATTGCTAGTTTTCTACAGTAACACAATATTTTAACTTGTGCAAAGTACAACTCAACAAAGTATTTCTAACCCGTCAGACCTCGGTCAGACCCCAACTAGTGTCTGAATGTAGAAGGGAGCAGGCCTCGATTTCTGATACTTTCGAGATTACCCTAAGATGCGCAGAAGAGTGCAGCCGCCTCTCTGTATGACCTACAGAAATTCATTTTCGGTTTCCCGAGTTTGTGGAATCAAAATCGCTAGTTTGTTAATTGCTTGTCACCAGTGTGACAATCCACTTAAACCAATATTACAGCGAGTCTCTGAATATTTATATATGCATATGTATTTTAAATATATATATTGGAACGATTTTCCGTCATCCCTTGACAATTTTGGTTTGGAGACAAACCGGAGTTGCACCATCTTCAGTGTATTTTTTCGTTCTGTTCAGTTAACATCTTCTGTTGCGTATTTATATGGTGTTGTTATTAGCAGGTAGTAAGGGTTTGTGTTATGGCAGTCCCATATGTAGGTACCTGAACCCTGTATTTGCGCGTTATTTCGCGAACGTGTCTGTGGCTTGTTTAGGCGGGTAGAAGTCGGTAATTTTGGCGTTGATAGATATTTTGTATTGGTTCTGTGTGTTGATAATCTTGATCTACATAAGTTCTTATTTTGTTTTTTAAACAAGTTTTAAGGGTTCACAGATTACTAATATTGTCTTTATAAACTACCTTAAACTTAATAATAAGACATACAAGAAAGCGAACGGGCTGCGGACCGTTCTCGGCTATCCTTATGGAGGTGTTCATGCAAACCCTAGAATGGCAATATATTGAGGAATTCAAGTCAAAATGAGGTGTGACTTATACGCGAGATATATTCATACCATTATCTCCGTAGCAGCCAACTACAGCGATTAAAAAATCATAGATTACCCGAACAAAAAACATAAAAACAGACAACTTACAATGAGAAAGGAAAACGAGAGAAGAATAAACTATCTAGATCTGACAATTACAAGAGACAAGGAAAGGAAACAAGGAAAGGTTAATTATGAAATTTATAAAAACTAACAACCACAAACACGATAACACGCAGTTTTCAATACACAGAACCAACACAAAATATCTTACAAGGTCAATGAATAAAATAACAAGCTTTTTTGCTATTGATCAAACACCCGAAAAGCAAACACCCCAACTATGTTCACAGTATGTATATTTCTGGAAAGTGATGATTATGGCAACTACCGTCTGCCCTTAAATGCTAAACATATTGAGCTTCAAATGCTGTTAACTAAGCAGAATACCAATGACGTGTATGTACAATTAGCAACAATGCAAACGGTATCACATAGGAACATTAAGAAACTAAAGTAATAGAAACTAGACTTAAGAGAGCAAGTACAGTAAAAGGCGACATTACTGTTACGAGATATGATACATTTCTTTAACAACTTTATAATGCCCCGTTGAAAGGTGTAGGCTTCCAACTGCATCAGCATCCACTGCTATTATGCATAGCTTGGCAGCAGCTCGCCTGGTGATGACATTGGCGGTGCGCAGAACAACCACTCGCACGACTCCGTCGTTGCCCTTGATGGTCTCTATCATTCTTTCCAGCGGCCACTTTAAGGACGAGTACTATGGCTCCAGCTTCAATGTTTGGCCATTTGATGCGTTGCTGCAGAAGTGCAAATTCGCGGACCACTTTTTCCAAAAACCTGTTGCATACAGCAAACGTCCTGTCACCTATCCAAGCGATTGATGTTAAGCTCTGAAACGTCTGGCTCTACTAACGAAGTAAATGTTGACCCAATTAGAAACTGGGTGGGTGTTAACACGTCCAAGTCTTTAGGATTTTCTGTACGATTCCGATAATTCATTATTGCGGATATTTGAGCTACCAGTGTTCTAAGTTCATGAAAGTTCAAAGTGGAGTATTCAACGACTCGCCAAAAGTGAAATTTTGGTATTTTAATTGAGGCTTCTCAGAGGCCACTAAAGTTTGGTGAGCTGAGTGGTATGAAGCGAAAGTCGATGCCATCACCAAAGACACTGCTGATGAATTGCTTTAAAGTTGTTTTCGTTGAAAAAGTACCGCTTTAGTTCTGCCAACTCGTTCTTCGCACCTACAAAATTCGTAGCATTGTCTGACCAACGAATTTTTGGTTTCCCACGAGTACATATAAATCGTTTCAGTGCGGCTAGAAAGGAAGGCCTGGACAAATCACTAACCAATTCTAACCGAACAGCCTTTCTATTGAATCATATGAATATATTTTTTATTGTTCTTCTTTGCGAAGCAATTTGTGAGGAATTCAATCTTTCTATTTTAATTTAATTCATTTATTCGAATGCATTTATTCGTTATGCTTAACGCATGTGATTTTAAGAAAGTTATTCATTTATTGGTAGTATTACCATATATTTCACTGAAATTATCTCTTTTTTGACGTACGACTTGCTGGGCAAGTACGTAGCCAATGGCTCACGGTCGGCTTGTGAGCTGCTTTTTACCACTTTCTTTATATCCTACCAACACAATTCAAGCACGACAGTGTCCCGCTATTACAGTGAATGCCTATTTTATTAATTATTGTTAGAATTTTATTAAGTTTGGTGTGCTCATAGTTTGTTAAATCTGCTTTTGCTTTTTACCGCTTTCCCTCTATCCTACCAACACAATTCAAGTACGACAGTCTGCCGCTATCACAGTGAATGTTTGGTTATTGCTGTTGGTTAACACAAAATCTATTTTATTAATTATTGATCGAATTTTGTTATGGTTGGTGTGCTCATCCATTACAAATATCCATGGAGTCATGAAAGAAATCTTATGAGGATATGTGGTGATCTCCGAAATAGCTATAATTTCTCCCACTCCTGACTGTTGTTTGCTTTTTTTCCAAAATACTTTCCTCATACTGGGCTCGAGCTCAAAAATTAATATTTGTCGATTTAATAAATTAGGTCAAAAAATAATATATACATATACATATGTATATATATTTGTAATGGATGAGCACACCAAACATAGTAAAATTCTAATAATAACACTGTGTAACACTGAAAATGAACTTTGAAAGAGACCTAGCCTAGGCGTTAGGCCTTATAAAACTAAGAAAAACTGTATACTTGAAATTTGCGAAACACCCCCAAAATCTCATTTTAGGGCCAAAAAACTGTTTTTGAGGTAAAGAAATGGCCAAGTAATGAAAAGATTAGCGCGTACACTTCTGAAGAACGGTTTTTTAACGGTAAAGCAAGATTTTGAGGGTGTTACAAATTTTTCAAAAACCGTTTTGAGTTATATTCGACCAGGTGAACAATTTACACTATGTCACTTTAAAAGTTCATTCAATTTTTTCCATTTTGTAACACTGTGTAATTAATAAAATATACATTCACTCTAATAGCGGGAGACTGTCGTTCTTGAATTGTGTTGGTAGAATATAGGGAAAGCGGTAAAAAACAATAGCAGCTCACAAGCCGACTGTGGTCCATTGGCTACATATGTACATATGTAGGTACATACTTGACCAGCAAGTCGTAGATTGTGGGTTCTAATACCGGTGGAGTCATGAAAGAAATCTGATGTTGTCTTTTTTCCAAAATACTTTCCTTATACTGGTCGCGAACTCAAAAATTAAGATTTTACGATTGAACAAATTTTCTTCAAAATCTCGAACGTTTTGCAAACGGTAAAAATATTGGAGGACGTAGTTCCATAGCCCTCTAATTTTAAGTATATTAATATTTTTAATAATGTAATTAGTTTAATTTCAAAGTATTCTTGAAAACAACTGCAAGTACCTTGTTACGTCCTTACTGGCAGGTAACAGGTTTTGGAACGGAATCAAGAACTCAGAATACCTATGTTTTGAATTTGTAAACAAAGTGGGCAATTGTAACCGTGGTGACTATTGTAACGACATCAGAATAGGCCGGTTACTGTAAGCTTACTATAAATTTACTAAGCAAGCTTAAAATTTAGAAAACGTTTACTCCAATTATTTTAACTCATTGCAAAATAATTGTAGAATCAACAGAAGTGATCCGTTATTAGTAAATTGTAGCGCAAGTTTGGAAAAGAATTGTGAATAAAATATTCTATGGTAAAGGTAGGTTGAATAATGACTGAAAAAATCGGATTTAGACAAAGCTATATTGCTTCATATATTGCTAAACAAAGCTGTGTTAGTAGCCTAGAGAGTACGTTCTAAACTAGAGATCAAACGAACGAAGGTTGAAATCCTCCTCAAAAATTTATTTTAATAAAACATTTTTTATACACGTTTTCATATATTATTACATATGTATCTTAAATTCTTTTCTTTTAACAACAGGCTCATGAATTTTAAAAATTAATATATGTATGTATATAAGTATATATATACACATGTTGTTTCTAATGAAATAATATTAAAGTAGTTTCTTTTTTCGTTCGGCGATTAAAAGTTACTTAATTTTACTTTCATTACATGAAAGGGATGCCATAAAATGATCTTCGAAATTAAGTTTTTCAACTACATCTAAATTGAAAAATAAGTAGTTGTAAGTTAGCTCAAACATAACTACATCATTGTATAAGCTGTTTTACTCACTTTTAATTGCCACTGTCACATTTGAATTCCGAACGCTCACATTTTCTGCTATTCCCTTCAAAGAATATTTCACTGCCAATTTGTCCGCAAATATTTTAGGCCAGCAATTTCTCACTCAACGACCGCTAATATTTTAAATTGGGTTCCTGAATAAATCATATTTACACATTAATTTATGTTGTTATATATGTAAGAACTGTTGGCCGAAAATTTGTTTTATACCAAACTTTTTATGTCGTCGGCAATTTCTTTAAGATACGTCTAAAACTCCCGAGCTCATTAAAATGTGAATGGCTGATCAGGCTCATCTCTATTTTTGAACTACTTGACTTCAGTTTGTGGAGTACGAATTTCTGATGATAGTCTCTTAAAACTAATGTAAGAAACCAAAACTCGCCTAGGAACTCCGTGTACCATGGTTCAAAGCCTGGTAAAGTCTAGAAAGAAAGAAGTGTGATGAGGAGATGTGGGGATCTCCGAAATAGCAGCTATCACTTCTACCACTTTGAGAAATCGTTGGTTTCTCATATTATTCCCTAATAAAAACTTGGGCTCAAGCTCAATAAATTACAGTCGATTCAAACATATAAGGCCAAAAATAATAATAATTACAAAAACAGAACAGTTTTTTTTTGTTGCTAAAAATATGCTCTCGTTCTATTGTTACAACATATACATATACTCACTTTGTATAGCTTCGTTAGTAATACTCACATCGCCGTTGTTAAGTATGTTCGTAGAGAAAGGGCTAGAAACTTAATACTGCAACAGTTTTGTTTGACGAACTTGAAAGAAGCATTGCCTTCTTCGCTATTAAAGAATTGGTGTATTTTGTTAATACTATCTTCATAGTATATATTTGAGTTGCAATGTGATGGTATATTTGAGTTGCAATGTGATGCTTTGCCTTAACGATTTTTTTAGATTACCCTCGTACTTTTCAAATCTAAAGTAGCATATAGTGTCTAACGCAACGCAATTCTTTACCTCAGAAGCCAAATGTTTAACAAAATGAAAATTTATGGTGAGGTTGGAATCATTATAAAGATTTTCGATATATTTTACAAACTTACAAAGTAGACCATGAGGTCTCTTGGTTTTCTGGAAAACTTCCGGAGTATTTGGTTTAGGAAATTCTGGTTTAAAACGCGTATTTTTGTCCAGCTTAAATAAAAATAAGTGTTCTCTTTTCTATGTTCTAAGCTATAAAAAGAAAGGTTTTTCATCGCGCCATGGCTCACAACATGAATATAATCCAATACAAATTGCTTCATTATGTCTATATGTAGGCTTTCAATTGCCATTAAAAACTTCTTTTCATGGTGTTCTAGACATGTCTTGTTGCGAAAATCGGAATATGTGCAATACTATGTGGTTTATAGGGGTATATCACTTCACTATGTTTATATTCTTCATTTCTCCATTATGGACTTTAGTTCCGAGAACGGCATTCTGTGTGGAATTTGTGGTTTTTAAAGCTGAATCCATTCGCACTTAAAAAATTTCATTCGCCCACAAAAGGTTCTAGAAAAAATCTGAATTTGTGGCTTTGGCTTGCCTGAAAACAGTCCAACAGTACAAATTCGAAACGAATTATTTATGTGCATTAAAATGGGCCCCACTTGTTCCGAAGAACAACGGAAAACCGTCAATGGTTATATTTAATTCGATTGAGGATGCATCAGTCATTAAAAAATCAGTCAAGCAAACCTCTAAGCCATAGTGGAAATATTCTCCAACAAGAATCGTAATTTTTTCAATGCTAGTTGGAGTTTCCTTCAGGCTCCATACATCCTTTGGTAAACCGCTAACGACTCTGCTTATAATTTCTAGTATAGTATACTTCTAAGAAATTCTGGCACTTTCCTGACTCGAGACCTCCGAACTAAAAAATTTCGGCAGCCTGGAAGATTCAGTGAATATCCATCGCAAGAAGGGGCCGGATTGTCTGTGTCACCAGAGGATACACTTTTTGTTAAACATCATAAGATCATTTCACTCCGTTGTCGGACACTTCTTTTATTTTTATAAGGCATTTTTATTATAATTATTGGTTAACGTACTAAATATTATTAAATTTTAATCACTATTTATCCATACCAAACGACTGTGAGGAAGAAAAATTTTGAAAGTATTTATTTAAATAGCTCAATAAACTACATTGCATTAATTTTATTTAAAAATTAAATTTTTTTCGAGAATAGATAAAAGTTTTCCTCCAATGCCTTTCAATTTTGGTGTGACTCTTCTAGTGCACCCTTCTGCTAGATATTTTGGGACCAGTGATTCCTTTATAAAGCTTACCGGACTACCGGTGTCGAAAAAGGAAAATATTACATCAGATATTGGTTCATTTTAAATGTTATATCAACTCCGTGTACCATGGTTCTCCAAAATAGCAGCTATCATTTCTACTATTTCGAAAAATCGTTGTTTTCTCAATGACTCCCTAAATAAAAATCTGGCCTCGAGTTCAATAAATTACACTGGCTTCCAAACATATAAGACCAAAACAATATAAATTAATATATGTATTTGAATTAAACCTTTTTCGAAATGAAAGCATTATTACCACTTATTTTGGGGCGTGACTGAAGGCGTATACTCACATTAAGTTGAAAAATACTGTCAAAAATACTAAAGAAGAATTGTTTGAAAGAGGAAATAATGTTAAACCTTATGTTACCCAATTGGTAACTGGTTCCGAAACGCACCCTACTGCAGATCAGGGTTGGGCATTTTTGCACTACCACTAAATTGCACTACCACTGTCTATTCAGTGGTAGCTAAACAGCAAAATCCATTATCACTGAAAATTTAGTGTTAGTGAAATAAAAAATGCACTATCACTAAACCTTTAGTGATGATAGCTCCGACAATGATAACCAGTCAGAATGTTCCATCCCTGAGTTCCACAATTATACGCCAATTTTGTCAAAGCATTTTCGATGTGCTAACCATACGCTCAACCTATTGGCCACTGTTGATTTTATAAAACTATTAGATGGCTCAACAAATCTGGCAGTTCGTAACATTCATAAAGCTGCTTTCAACAGGTTAGAAATAAAAATTCGAACTTTCAATTTATTAAGGGTACTAATTTAAAGGCGCAAAACTTTCGCGAACTGGGCAAACTGTGCAATTTTAAACCCTCGCAAATGAAATGTAAAAATTTGTATGGAAAGCCTTCTGCACAAAAAGGGCTGTGCAACCCTCAATCTGCTACTTTGTTTACTTTAATTTTGGTTTGTGCTGCGAAATGGCTGAGGTAAGACTTAAATATTTACTTAAATTTTAGTTTAAATTGTTCAACTTTTTAAATTAAGACTTGTCAAATAATTCACTGTCAAAACTGACAAGTTATTGCAGCAATCATCATTCCCGATATCAAATTAAAATTTTGCAAAGTCTTGTTGGAAAGTGCTGAGTCATACACTCTAGATGATGTTCGAGAAAAAGTTAAAGAATATGCGCTGGAGTTTAAAAGACAGCCGGTAGGGGAAGGAAATAATTTTCAGCCATCCATAAGTGCTAGTACATCATTTCTCGAATTCGGTGACGAGTCCACAGGTATTCGATTTAAAGAAACCAACCTGTGAAATTTTTGTAAATAACTTCATTTTCAGATGAAAATCAATGCATACAAGTATACTTCCACGGCGGAGAGCAAGCGAAGTAATTTTGTACTTGAATGGCGCTGATAGGAGCATTGATGCTTTGCACCGCTTTCCTATTATGAAAAAAATGTTTTTAAAATACAACACACCTCTTCCTTCCTCTGCGCTAGTGGAAAGACTTTTTTCCTTTGCTGGAATTGTCAATCGATCGACAAGGCAAAATCTCACTGACCGTAATTTTGAAATGTTGGTATTAAAAAAAGCAAAAAATGAATAATGTTTTCCTAATTTTGGTGCGACATAATTAGAAGTCTCTACTCAAATATATGATTTATTTTGAATACATTTCCTCATACTGCTTCAGCTTATACATATACATATGTATGTACATAATCTTATTTTTATTCTTCAAGAAACAGTGTTATGTTACTGAAAAATGTTAATTATCACTAAAGGTTTTCACTATCACTAAATATTTAGTGGTAGTGCAATTTGGTTTTCACTATCACTATAATATATGCATTAAGGAGACTTAGACCATATTTGCAAGGTATACTATGGATCATCTATCCATTACCAAACCCTTGAGCAAACTGTACTTGTATTACTGGCTCCAAACATGCGAACAAAAGTTGAAAAATTTATCAGAAATTGTCTGAAATTCATAGCGTATTCTACACCTCCACATGCTAGAGAGAGAAACTTACACACTATTCCGAAAACCCCGGTACCATTCGACACTATTCCTATAGATCACTTTGGGTCGATACCGTCGATCAGGTCGAAGCGGAAACATATTCTAGTCGTAGTCGACGCATTTACCAAGTTCATTAAGCTTTACCCCACGCACTCTACTAGTATTCGTGAGATCATCGCCACCCTCGGGAGATATTTCAGCTACTATAGTCGACCACGATGGATCGTTAGCTACAGAGGAACCTGCTTCACTTCTCTAGAATTCGACGCTTTTCTGATGAGGCAAAACATAGGTTATGTGAAGGTCGCCGTCGGCCCCCCTCTTAAAGTTATGCTAGGTAAACTGACTGACGAATTTAACCATGACGACTGGACCAAAGAGTTACTCGAGGGGGAGTATGCCATCAATAACTCTATCTACAGAACTTGCCGCGATACACCTAGTCGGCTTTTGTTCGGTGTTGCACAAAAACGAATTCGCTGAATACTTGCAGACAAAATTGTGCCCTGATGATGGACGATGTTTAGAGCTAATTCGGAAAAACGCGTCCAAATCTATTATAAGTAGGCAAGAGTATGACGCTAGGCAATACCTTAAAGGCCATTCTGGGGCTAATACATTCAATGTGGGCGACTACGTCGTTGTAAAGAATGCTGACACGACTGTTGCAAGCAACAAAAAACTCATACAATGATATAAAGGCCCCTGCGATATATCAGATACTGGGGAACGACAGATACGTCGTGAGGCGCATAAACAATTGTCAGCTAATCCAACTTCCATATGACGAGATTATTGAAGGTATTCAAATCCTACGATAGCGGCAGTAACCCAAAGAGAGTATTGACAAATCAGATTCCAATCCTTTGCTAATTAATTAGTTAAGATATCCATGGTCGAGGTCGTGCCTTAATCAGGATCACTTAACTTTAAGTCACATGCAGTGAACACCGCCATGTATAGAGAATAAGGAAACAAGATAAAAAGTGAATAAAGAGAAGAAAGAAGATGGAATCTTCCTGTTTTAACCGAGAAAGAAATCGAACGTGCTGAATTACTAACCTGGTAATAAATTCGTCAATTTATCAATGTATGTACATTAGACTGAATTTCATTTAGAGGTCTCGCGTGGACGTTTTGTGCCTCCACCTCAAGTGCTTAAAATTACTCGTCCTTCAATCCATGCGCACGCGAAATCCATTAAGAAATTTAAGTTTTTTAATATCTTATAATATGGTTTTAAGGTCGCTGAACACTCTGGGTAAGTTAATTTTCCGATCTGACCCTAACATTTTGATATATTAGGACAAAATCGTAAAAAAACGATAAGAAATTCGAAAATTATAGTTTGAAAGTTGATTATTAAAACACCTCTAAATGGTAAAATTTTTGCATCAAATTTTCAGGGGATGGTTTTTATTCATACTGGAAGCAAAAAAGTCATGAGCGTCAAAAAAAGAAGCACTTTGATTTTTTTTTGGTCAGTCTAATGTACATATATATTTATGTACATATGTACTATTCCTGCAAGATTATTATACTAGAAGGTTAAAATCATGTGTCAGGGGATTAGGTATGCAACAAATTGTGTCAAATGCTACTAGGGTGACCAAGGACAGCGAAACGCTGATCGACTTAGTGATAACTGATAACAGAAACATGGAATGTACAGTATTACGCACACCAAGGATTTCTGATCATCATATAATTGATATATCGATTGGGGAGTTACTCAACTGTTCTACAGGTGAGAGACAAAAGTTTCTTATGAAGGGAAAGATAGATTACGAAGTGGTATCTAAAGTAGTACAGAATAAATTAAGAAATAAAGATAGTTTAAAGATGGAGTGTGGGACCGAATATGACTTTTTAAAAGAAGTACTGATTGAGAGTATACAAGAAGGTAGGAGACGAGATATATGGGTAAAAAGTAAACCGTGTCCGTGGTTCTCGGCAGAAGTAAAACATAACATGATAGAAAGGGATATAGCTTATAATAGGTTTCTCCTGTTAAAAGAAACAGGTTACGGGTATTTGGAGGCATGGGATCTATATAAACAAAGTAGGAACAAATTTATTAATATTTGGAGGAGCGCAAAGAATAAATATCATAAAGATAGTTTTGAACGACTGAAGAAAGATCCAAAGAACCTCTGGAAACATCTGAAAACATTATACAAAGCTGAACCTAAACAAATGAAAAGTGTTATAATTGGAAATGAACATGTATTTAATGTAGATGAAATAGCAAATGGATTAAATCAGTTCTTTGTTAGTAGCGTAGAGGAAATAGTCGAAAGTATATCCAATGGAAATAGCTACGAAATGGAAATGAGGAATGAAAACATTTCCTTAAAGCCACATTCGTGCTGACCGGACGTGATTTTACTGCGCTCCGGGGTTTTAAGATTTTCCGCTGTCTATAGTGATTGGGTTTTAACTAAATTTAATAATGTCTAAGTTTGAGCAATTGACTCTTCATACTCGTAAATAATTTTTATCTATTTTTTTGGATAATATTTTCACGCTTGAAAACGCTAATTTTTGCCATACGTTTGTTTAAAATGCCGTGTGTGTGTGGACAAAAGGTCGATCGTAACCATGAAAAAGCGCAGTGTGCTAAGTGCAACGACCTCTTCCATATGGTCTGTGTTGGTGTTTTACCAGCTGATTTGGAATATCTGCTTAGCTCAGGCAATAAGTACTGTTGCAATAATTGTGTAGTGTCTCGTCGGAGATCTATCCGCACCCCTCCTCCTACTGCTATTCGCGATGAGAGTTCATTACAAATCGCTAAAAGCACGGCATCAACTAATCCGTCAATTTCCTCGCATACGAATTCCAGTGTTAACACCGCTTCGCAACAACACTTGCCTAAACTATTGACAAATCAACAAGTATGCGATGCTGGTAATGTTAACAATTCGACTCTTCTATCGATTCTTCACGAAATCGCCGCTCATGCATCTGCCTCAATAAGTGCTCTTCAATCTGATAAACAATTTCTGGTTGGAAAAACTGAAGAGCTGCGGCTCGAAATTAAATCTTTGCATAAACTTCAAACTGAAGAAATTACCTCTGCCGTGGCATTGTTCACAGCGGAGGTTAGAGAACTTCATGGCTCTGTGCATAAATGTGTGTGTGAAAACAATGATCGTGCTTTTGTAAATTCATCTACGCGCGCTCTAACTTCTGATGTCGCGGATTGTTCAAACGAGCAATGTAATTCGGCTACTGGTCCTCTCAAAGCTACTCCAGCTGCATCTGATAATAATGTTCCGCCGCCTACACCTAATGCTGTTGCTGTAAAGAGTAATGCTTGCGCTCACTCGACCTCCGCTGTTGGGTCGCATACAGCTACAGCCGCTGCTTTTGATGCTGATTTCCCTACGCCTATTATTGACTACATACTTTCTGTCGCTGATGGTGAGAGTTCGGCTTGCGCTCACTCAACTCCAGCAATATTATCATGCCCAACTGAGCGAGAAAATTACGCTACTGGTTCGCTCAAGGCTTCATCGGCTGCTGTTGATGTTTTGACTCCCATTCAAGCTTCTAGTGCTACCGTAGCTCGCTCAGTTGACCCGAGTGATACAAACACAAAATCATATGCCGCCGCTGCTGCTTCCGCTTCTACTTCTGCAACTGCTGACAAACCCAGCAATAAATTAAATATGCATAAACGACCTCCTCGTGATTCAATTGCAGCCAATCGTAGGACATTAAAACTGCCATTAGTTATTGGAACTAGTAATAATAATGAGTTAAGTGTAGTATCAAAAATTAAATGGCTGCATCTCTCTTCATTTACGAATAACGTGACTAATGAAGATATATTGGATTACGTTTCTAAACATGCAACTATTGACAAAAAGTTCTTAGAGTGCTTTATGCTGGTAAAGAAGAATATCCCGATTGCTAGTCTTAAAAAAATCAATTTTAAGCTAGGTGTGTCTGAATGGTGCTACGAAAAGGTTCTGGCTGCGGATATATGGCCAGCGAACGTCAAAGTTCGTCCCTTTAGGTTTTTTCCCAAAGGCGACGTAATTCAACTCGACTATCTAGAGGTGGTGGAGTTTTAATTGCAGTTTTGAAAAAATTTCGCTCGTCCCGTCTGCCACTGGAGAATGATGACTTGCTTCTTGACCAACTGTGTGTGTCCGTGTATGGCACCTCTCAACTTGCCATTTGTGCGTCATATATTCCTCCCTCTGGCTCGGATGCTCTATATAAAGCGTACATTGATAATGTTCTATCTCTAGCATATAAGTACACAAATAGTAACTTTTGTATTCTAGGGGATTTCAATCTGAGTAATGTCGAATGGGCAAATTCGTCTGATTGCGCTGCTTTATATCCCATAAACATCCATACTTTTTCTGAATCGTACGTGGTTGACAATCTTTCGAGTATCAATCTTAGTCAGATAAATTGTTTTAAAAATAAGCTTTTTAGAATCTTAGATCTCATTTTCTTAAATGATAATATGCATTTTTCTTTACATGAATGCCTTGATCCCTTGTCGTGTTCTGGTCTTCACCATATTCCTCTTATTCTTCAACTGCAATTCTATGAATTTAAAAATACTTTGGTGAATAATCAATCCACTAGTTTTTGTTTTAACAATAATTGCGATTTTAATGCCATTAATTATGAGGTTTCTTTATTGAACTGGGACTCGATTTTTTCCGGAGTCAATGTTGATCTATGCTTTGATACTTTTAAGTCCAGAGTAAATGAAATTTGTTCTAGAATAATTCCGCCAAGATCTAAGAGTTTTTATAGAATTCCCTGGTACACCAAGGAATTAAAGAAACTAAAAAATTTAAGAAATAAGTTCTACAAAAAATTTAAAGCCTCCAATTCTTCATCACATAAGGAAATGTATTTGAACTATTCAAGTGAGTTTAAATCCTTGAGTAAAATCCTTCATAGAAATTATGTTCAGAAATTTGAACAGAAAATTAAGTCGAGTCCGAAGGCTTTTTGGCAGTACGTTAAATCAAAAAAAGGGTGCTCAAGCATTCCGTCTGGTGTTTTTTATAATGGAGCTCATGCGAATTCCTCTGTAGAGGCGGTAAATCTGTTTGCTGACTTCTTTAGCTCTAACTTTGAGCCTGAATTAGATTCTATAGACGACAGTTGTCTAATTGTGAATGCCCCAATAGATTTTGGATCACTCTCCATTACGCTCGACGACGTGATTGATGGCATTCTTAATCTTATCTTATCTTTTCAAAAACTGTCCCGCTTTGGGGTACCCTCTTTTACTAATGCTCAATAAATCCCTTGAAAGTGGTGAATTTATCGATGCGTGGAAGGTTACCTTCATAACACCTATACTCAAAAGTGGTAATAAGAGCAATATTGCCAACTACAGACCCATATCAAAGTTGTCTACAGTATCTAAGTTATTTGAGTACATTGTCAAGCAAAAGATGTACTTTGCAACTAAGCGGCTGATCTCAGATAACCAACATGGCTTCATGACTGGCCGATCAACTGTTACAAATCTCGCTGTTTTCTCTGAATTTTGTCTGTCCGCTTTCAATAATCGTCTGCAAGTGGATACTGTCTATACGGACTTCGCTAAAGCTTTTGACAAAGTTAGTCATTCGCTTCTAATTTCAAAATTATACAGTTTAGGGGTTCACTCTACTTTTCTGAAGTGGGTAAAGTCTTACCTTTCGGCACACAAATGTGTTGTCGTAATGGATAATATCTCGTCTCATTCTTTTACTGCGACCTCTGGAGTTCCTCAGGGTAGCGTCTTAGGTCCCCTTCTCTTTGTGATATTCATTAATGACATATCTAATTGCTTTAAACACTCTGGATATCTTTTATATGCCGATGATTTGAAAATTTTCACTACTATTTCAAATCAGCTTGATTCTGCCAAGCTTCAATCAGATCTAAATAATGTTGCTGTTTGGTGTCACAATAATCATCTACAGCTAAACTTAAAAAAGTGCTTCCATATCACATTTTCCAAATCTCGTTCCCCGATAGTCACTTCTTACCATATTTCTGGCTCATGCCTAAGCACTCGAAGTGAAATTTCCGATCTCGGAGTGGTTTTCGACTCCGAATTTCTTTTTAATAGCCATATAAACTATACTATAGCAAAGTCCTATTCTTTACTAGCTTTTTTACGTCGTTTCAGCTCCGAATTTACTGATCCGTACACTCTGAAACTACTATTTACATCTCTCGTCCGCTCTAAACTAGAATTTGCTGTCTTTATTTGGAGACCATACCACAATTCCCATATCAAAAGGATTGAGCGTATACAAAAAACCTTTATACGTTTTGCCCTCCGCTCAATTCAGTTTGTTGATCCGATTCCTTCGTATACTGCCAGATGTCAATTAATTGATCTTAAATCTCTAAATAGCCGAAGGACTATTCTTTCGCTTACTTTTGTATATGATATTTTACAAGGGGCGATCGATTCTCCATTTCTGCTTGAATGCATCTACTTCAATATCCCCACAAGAGACCTGCGCAATCATGAAATTTTTTTTCTAAATCGCGTTAGAACAGTATATGCTTCTAACTCACCTATATTTAGAGCATTAAAGCAATTTAATTTTCTGTCATACTCGTCTGATATTGATTTCTCTATGTCAAAACCGAGATTTAAATCCCTTTTAAATGAAATTGTTAAATAATTATATGTTGAACTTGTCTCTGTATAGTCTGTAAGAAAATGTACATTTTCTAGATTATTATTGAATAAATAAATAAATAAATAAATAAATGAGTTTCAAGAAGTAGATAAGAAACCGTTTAAAAAATTATCAAATATCTAAAAAATACGAAGGGTCCCGATGGCATAAGTTGTGATATTAATAAAAAATTGTGGGCGGTGATTGGTGATGAAGTAACAGACATTGTTCAACAGTCACTTGCACAAAAAATGATGCCGAAATCACTAAAAACATCAGTGATTGTGCCAATTGCCAATATTAAGGGGAGTGCTCATTGTAATGACCTCAGGCCAATTAATACTCTGCCAGTAATAGAAAAAGTGATTGAGACTATAGTACACGAAACATTATTAAAGTATATATCAGAAAATAGATTACTGACAAAACACCAATCAGGCTTTAGAGAGCAACATAGCACAGAGTCGGCTATACAATTAGTTACTGAAGATTGGCTAAGAACAATTGACGGAGGAGAAGGTATATTTGCAATTTTTCTGGACTAGAAAAGAGCATTTGAAACAATAAATAGGAAGCTGTTATTAAAAAAATTAAGGGAAATGTATAAAACTACGGGTTGGGTTTATGAATGGATTGATGACTACCTAAGTGAGAGATATCAAACTGTGAGATTTAATAATAGAGTGTCAGATGAGAAAGAAGTCATAAGTGGTGTCCCACAGGGAAGTAAATTGGGTCCCTTATTGTTCATAATGTGCATACATAAATGACTTACCAGGAGTATTGCAACATTGTAAAGTACATATGTTTGCAGACGGCACATTGATTTATATAAGTGGAAAAGATGTCCAGGATCTAAGTATCAAAATGAATGAAGAATTAACTTCGGTCTGCGAATAGTTATGTAAGAATCAATTATGTGTCAATGCACAGAAAACAAAATGTATGGCGTTAGGAAAGTATAGGTTTTGGGAAGAAGCTGAAATGAGAACAAGAGTTCTACTTATGGGTTCAACGATAGAATGGGTTCAAAGGTACAAGTATCTAGGGGTAATTATAGATAACAATTTGACGTTTCAAGACCATGTTGAATATATAAATGGTAAAATAGCAAGGAAAGTAAATTTATTGCATAGATTAAGGAAAACTATTTCCAAAACAGGAAAAATTACATTATTTAAAATGATTTTGGTACCCCATATAAGATACTGTTCTACAATACTCTCAATGGCAAATAAAAAAGAAATATCAAAGTTGCAGAAAAATTTTAATAAAGGGATGAGGGCAGTACTGAATAAAAGGCGTAGTGGAAATGTTAACAATATGTTAAAAGAATTAGGCTATTTATCGGTAGCAAATGAAATAAAAAGAGATGTTTTGACTTTTATTTATAGAATAGAAAATGGGTTGCTTCCGGAATATTTAGAGTCTTTAGTAAGAAACTCAGATGTTCACCAATACTTAACTAGACAGGAAAATAAATTTCACTTGGAACCTGTTTGTAAAAGTAAGGGCCTGAAATCAGTATTTAATAATGGAATGGGGAAAAGATAGGATTATGGCTAGATACCAATAGCGAAATATAGTTTATATATCTACAATGTACTACGCTTAGATATTTGTAAATACAAAAACTTTGTAATGTATGAAAATAACTTTAATGTGATGTCCGCTTTGTATGTACCTTTTCAATTCGTAAGACTGAAGCAAAAATAAGTTATACAATTTAGTGTATAATTATAATTAAAATTTAGTTTATAATTAAAATTTAAAATGTCATAGAAAGCTGGCTGTTAATTTTTGAAATTTTATTTGTAAATAAGAATAATTGTATTAGCTTATTAATAAATAAATAAATAAATACGTACGGAAGCGTAAATAAGATGCATTGGTCTTTGACGCATCGTTTGCAGGAATGTGTGTATGTACAATCGATAACTTACTTTCGATATGGTCAGGAATTTTTTGCAGGGCTGTATGTCCATCAGTAAATACATAAATATGTAGGTTGGGACCATTTCGACTTCAGGATTATTTGAGAACAAATTCTGGACCGTTTCACCATTATTTTCGGCCTGCTTATTTCTTGACCATTTCAGGAACTCCCATTCATTCGCGACTGGTTCACCACTACAACTACTAGTACTCCTACTTCTAATACTACTACTAATTAATAATACTACTAGTAATACGACTAATGACTAATACTAGTGCTGCTAATACTAACTACTACTACAACAACTACTAAAACTGCTACTACACCTACAACTTCTCCTACTACTAAAGGATTTTTCAATAGGAACGCTACAAAAGTAGACCGATAGTGACAACAAACGACGCCATATTTTTCCCCGCTCTTTTGACATTTCTCTTCAGTAAGGTTTGCCATTTCATCATGAAAAGATATACGATCCAACAACGAGTCGAAATTATTAAAATTTACTACCGAAATTCGGAGTCAATGGCCTCAACTTTAAGAGCGCTACGTCCAATTTATGGTCGTCGTCATTTCTGGCTGAATGGCTACGTCAATAAGCAAAATCCACACGTACTCCATGAGTCAACATTGCATCCCGAAAAAATTACAGTTTGGTGCGGTTTAGGGCCGGCGGCGTCATTGGGCCGTACTTCTTCCGTGATAATCAAGACCGGCACATTACTGTGAATGGGAATCGCTACCCCTCAATCATAACCGAATATTTTTGGGCCGTGTTATCTCACGAAAGGGCCCAGCCAATTGGCCGCCTCGATCGTGCGATTTGACTCCGTTAGACTATTTCATGTGGGGCTACGTCAAGTCTATGGTCTATGCAAACGAGCCAGCGACAATTGATGAGCTTCGTACGAATATCGAACGTGAAATTGCAGCAGTATCGGCCGACTTATGCTTGAAAACCGTCGAAAATTGGGTTCGGCACAGTGTTATAAGGCCATCGGCAATAACGCCATAAGACTTTATTTCCCAACAAGATGGGAAATAGGGGCATATGGCTTTATTACACCGCACGTTGGGAAATAGAGCCATACTCAACTGAGTAATAAAGTCATAATGACACACGATGCAGAAAATACAGAGGTGACGCCATCAGCAGCACCGTTACTTTGGTTTTGCCGGTTTTGACAAAACACGTCACACGAGTTTGTAAACACAGCTCAAGAAACACTATTATTTAAACAAAAAACGCTATTATTAAAGTATTCTATCAATCTATTAGCAAATACCGATAAGTTTAAACAACAAACGGTGGGGTGCTACGAAATGAATATAATAATCTTTTTGTAAAAGGGAAATTTCCCTTTTACGAAATGTATTTATTTATCTTTTTGTAAAAGGGAAATTTTATAACATATGTATATAGTAAATTGTACATGATAATCTTTTTGTAAAAGGAAAATTTCCCTTTTACGGAATTTTTATATATATATATATAAAATTTGGAAATAAAGACACTGCGTCGTTATTTCATGTGACGTTATTGCACCCCACCCACAAATATAAATATAAGTTTTACATTTCATTCCTTTTATATTTTTAGGTGAAGCCAATAAATTTTTCCGTATACGGAGAGCCCATGAGAACCAGCAACTCCGCGGAAAATGAAAAAAAGAAATAAAGCCATAATGGCTTTATTGCCCAATTATGTTTGGCAATAAAGCCATATCAAAAATATGGCCCTATTTCACATTTAGTGAAATAAAGCCATATGGCGTTATTGCCGATGGCCTTATAATACTAACTACTAATTACTAGAAGTACTACTATTTTCGATAATGCTACTTACTATTACTAATGCTGCTACTAATTAGTACTACTATTTTTGCTTATGATTCTATAAATTACTACTACTATTTGTACTAATGCTACTACAAACTACTACCACTATTTTGTTTTACTAATTTCTTATACTATTTTTACTAATGCTACTACTAATCATTACCACTGTTTTAACTAAAATTAGTACAAATTACTAGCACTTTTTTATTCATTTCTACAACTAATTTGTACTAATGCTACGACTAAATATTGCCGTTACTTGTTTCTAATTTCTACCACTATTTTTACTAACTTCAACTATTATTAATACTAATGCTATTATTTTATCTCTACTAATGCTACTACTACATTGATTTGACGATTGCAAAGAACGTAGATGTATAAGAAGTGACAGCACGCTACTTTGAAAATTTTTCTACTAGGAATTCCCCATACGCTTTGTGTCTCTGTTCGTACGGAGAAAAAGAGTATGAACATTTTCGCTTCAAGTTTTGAGGAAGCAAAACAAAGAAGTCAGTGTTATTGAAATATTTTTGTAAAAACGAAAATTTTGAATGAGAATAGATAAAATTCGTGAAAAATTAAAAAAAAATACCATATTATTGACCCCGTAAGTTAAAATGCGAAGTCTTAGTGCGTGAAATATGTGCAAATGTGGAAAATTTACAAAGTGTACGTGTTTGTGTGCGAAAGCAAGCGCCATAATAAATATTATTCGCGCATACAATGTAGTGTAGTGTAGTAGTGTAGTGTACAATGTAGTGCATATATCAAATATGCAATAAACTATTAGAATAGATTCTTTATTGCGAATTTATGCATTTAAATAATAATTCAGAAAGTGTTAAAAAGTGTTCATAAATAAATAATGAGTGCCAAAATTAAGTTGTAAAGTGACCGGGAAATAAGTGTTTTAAAGTGTTCATAGTGTTTAAAACAAAAACAGTGTACGCTTTATATATAAAATGCATTAGTTTGTTATGAAATCTATGCATTTATATATATGTGTACATATATTTGTTCTCATCAAGTGAGCTTCTTGTGTCAATTTCGCTTTTCTGTAGATGCGAAATAATATATTTGTTTATTTGAATCAAAAATTTGCCTTGACAGAAATAAAATCACGGGAAACTTATTCAAGTATCGATAAAATTGGCGCGACCATATTCTGTATGCTTTCGTTATTCTCGAGTTCAAATCCCATCAACAGCGAGTTTTTTTTAAATTACATACATAGACTAGCAACATACATACGTACATATGTTTTACATTAAGGTGCTTCACCAAAAAAGTTGCAAGTTTTCCAACTGATTTAAAGATTTATTTGAGCTCTTTGGCTTCTGCCAAATATTTACGAAAAATATTAGCAGTTACGTGAGCTGGACCGACTTAAAAATGCAACCAAAAATTAAGGTTTATTCTGGTGATATATGTATTTTAAGTATAAATCGGCAAAGTTTTGGCTCCAAAAACGTCGAAGATAGCATTACAAGTTTCATAATGGTTTAAACTGTTTTGAGGCAATTTTATTGAAAACATTAAAAAAAACTAAAAAATTTAGGTAATTTAAAATGGGTCCAGCTCACCTTAAACGAAATATTGTTTCTTTGTTTTATAGATGTACATATGTACATACATATTTTAATAAATAATTTATATTTCATTTCAAAGCATCTGATAAAATTGATTATACGCCCTAATGCTTTCATATTCTTATACACACATACACATATATACATATGTATGTTTTTCCAACCCGCAATATTTTTGTATAAAAAAAAATCAAAATCAAAAAATCAATTTCAACCAATTTTTCTTTAAAAGGCAGAGGCAGCAAGCGCCCAAATATGTAAATATACATATGTGCGTGCAAACTTATTGTACGCAGTACCAAGACACCAAAAATATTAGTAAGCGTGCGCGCGTATTTGAATCGAAAAATTAAACAATTTTTGAATTGCGCATGTAACTTTCCTTTCCCTTCTTGCACTACTTTTGTCTATACTCATATGAGCTCCCTTTTGTCGTCGCAAGCGTCCCTTCCGTTCACAACCAAATTCAATATAAGTTCAAGAATTTTATAAATTTTCAACCAAAATTCGGCGAATAGCCCATGTTGCCGATTTTCAGGAAGATTTATGAATGAATATTTTGTTTGTATGTAGCTAAAAATATTTCAGTGTTTTTTTCTACCATCCCCTTTCCTTTCCACCCTTCCTTTATATGTATACTTGTTGTATAACTCCTCTGCCGTTTCAAGTTGCCGCTTCCAATCAAAAAACAGGCTTCTTTGCGGTTTAATCCTTTTTCTTCTTTTATGTTTGTTTTGATTTTGTATCTGTTCTTATTTTCGCACACAATAAGATGATTTACATAAATAGTAATTTAAGCGGCGACCGCAGAACGTCTGTTGTGACTTCGGTGGTATAACTGCCGGGCCAAATTAACATATTGCACACTTGAGCTTGTACACGAGTTCGACCCCGTTCCATGCCTTTAATTTTATGTTTTTTTGTTTTTTTAATTTAATGGCATATGAAATATAATATAAACTGTCATTCATTTTTGATCATATATTAATAAAAAGGAAGTCTCGCTAAATAATACGTGCATGATTTTTTACAATTAACCAAATGTACATACATATATACATACGTACCTACAATTCCATTGACATTTTTCTGCTTCTATCATCCCATTTACATTTTCTTTCATTGTTTGACCTGGCGAAGAGCGAACTCGGAGCGAATTCAAAATAAACGTTCTCACATTTGGTGAGCTTTGAAGGATGTGGAAGTAATGAAGTGTGGTGCATTCCCAATCCAGCCACTGGCTCGCTACACTTCAGCGTCTTGTCCCTTCTAATACATCTACGTTCTCTGAAGATTGTTTGACCGGAAATCAAAGTAGTTTTGACATTCGTCATATGTGATGCTTGTTTGACTAGCATTGTGGACCAGGTAGGGTGCTATTTGATCAAATTACCTTCCTCGGTGAATTTTGTTTGTAAAAGTGAGCAATTAATGAAATGAAATGAAAATCTGAAGTTTGATAAATTGTTTGATGTGTGTGAGGGCAAACCGTCAAATTGCACAGACACGTAATTCGATCACAAATTTGATCGTGTAAGGTTGCATATGTACAAATAGTAGTTGAAATGCACGATGCAGAGAAAAGAAGGTGGCGACAAAAGCACTTCCGTTACTTCGTACTTGCCTCGTTTGAAGGATTGGCGTCACAACTAAGTCTTAAAAAGTTAGTATTTCAGAGTTTTGAGTGATTTTTACAAAAAGTTAAACACAGAATAATAATGTGATGTGCCGAGCTTTGTATATTAACAGCTGCAGTGCAAATAAAACACCCAAGTGCAGTTATCACCTTCCTTTCCGTCTCGCTATTTTTGTAGAAGCAACCGCTGTGGGGTGTACGCTCCCGGCGTTGTAGTAATCTGGTTTTCTATCATTCTTGGTGGAAATGTAAGGTGTGTAAGCAAAACCAATAGAGAGCGGCGCTCTAAGGGTTTGACTAAAATAGCATCCAGTTTCTCATTTGAATCGACAAATTCATACTGTACAATGTGTACCTATTGTCCTGATAAAGTTTCTGTTTCTGCCGCGCTTTTAATTTTCTTTGGAAGCTTCTAACACTTCTGACTTCGTCAATAAACGTTACGAAATAGTTTTTGCCACCGTTCAAGGAACACCGCATTGCACCGCATACGTCACAATACAGGAAATACTATACGTGTTTGTTTCTCACTTACACATATTTCACAAGACGTTAACCACATCTTTTAAAGTTAAATTCTTGGCATAACCTTTTTCGTTAACTGTTACCTTTATGTCCCCTGCACTAGTAATTTTTGTGAAGTTGTGGTTAGCTAAATTTAAAACTTGATTTAGTTCTACCATCTCAAAAAAATTATTTTTGACAGCGCTCATGTGCGAAGTGGACACAAAAAATGGATTCTGTTGCTCTTGGCGAAGAATTTTTCTCTTCGCTTTTGTTGGCAATTTGCTTACTGTGAATTTTTGAACGACACCCTTTTGCGAAATGACAACTTTTTCCTCACATGTAACAACAAAAATTTCTTTTTGTCTCTACGCGTTTTCCACCGCTATACCCATCGTTACTGTTTTTATTTCTAATGTACATATGTACGTATTTGTCTTTTGAGTGTTTTTTACATACAAGGCGTCGCTCTTGCTTCGCTCATTTTTTGCTTTTCGCGATTCACACTCTTCTAACATTTTTACACGAAGCACTTGTGACTTTGGCAAGTCTGTAGTGCGATTCACTAACTTTAAACGGTACGACAATTGTTATTTTTAGCGGCAATATTTGCCGTTTGCACTAACGACTGTGCGATTCATTAACTTACTCTTAACAACACTTAACAGCTGTTTCGTTGCATTTATTCAAAGTGATAAAGAGTGGCATCTCTGTCAAAATAACTATCAAAATGAGTGAAAAGCACAAAGAGCAATAGAGAAAAAACAAACGAATACATGCTAACACAGTGAACGGAGCAAATTTTTGGCGTGAGTTGAAAATATTTGAATAACGTAAGTAAAATAAATCATTAATATAATATAATTTATAATTTTGTATATATTGCTTTACATAGAATGACGACAACTACTATTAAAAGAAGCCGTGCCACAGCCGAGAAACTTAATTGTATGACGGATTTTTTGCTTGAAAACCCGGGGTTAGCCGGATCTAGTTTCCAGAAGCTACCCTGAAAGTTTGAATGCGGCAAGAAGTGGAAGGAATTGGCGACAATTTTGAATAGTCTTGGCGGAGCAGTTAAGACTGTCGATCAATGGCACACGGTAAGCAAACATTGTTGAATTATTTAAACACCCCTGCCAGAACACCACGCAGGAGTTTAAAGAGGAAACGTGCGGAGGAGGGCGGCGATGCACGTACGAAATTTGTGGAGATCGCTGAAAAACAAGCAGATGCTATAAAGGTAAATTGCTTTCGAAGTTACAGTGTAATGTTTTTTCTTATTTTCTGTTTGGGATTATCTTCTTATAGATGTTAGCTGAATCTAACAAACAAAGTGTCGAAGTTGCCAAACAACAGGCAGAAACTTTAAAGGTTCGTAATATTTGCCTAGCACGCGTATCTTAGCCGAATCCAGCGCAGCGCGTGTCGCTGTTGAGAAACGTATGGCGGAGGCAATAACCTCTTTGGGGTAAGGGTTGAAAGCTACGGCAGATGCTTTCAACGATCTAGCAAACGCCATCTACCGCGCGAATTATTTTAAAATTTTTTTTATTATAAAGAATATTTGTTTGTACCTGAATTCATGTTTTATTTTCTTTTATAGTAATAAGCTTTAGTTATAAGTTTGAAGTACTTTTAATATTTATTTAATATTCAATGAATTTAATCCTGTTTTTTTAATTTTTGTGAATTTGTTTGATCATAATGTACAATTTCATAAAGTTTTGATTTAATGAACTTTTTCGAAATAGCTGAATGTTCCTCTATGTGGCGATTAGTTCCACGTTTTATATATTTTATATAGTGATTGAAATGTAATAAAATATGTATACATACATATGTACAAATGAATTTCCAAACTTGGATTTAATATCTCCTGAATTAAGAGACTTTATACTCGTTTGTAAGACTGGATAGAAAATGTTATCTGAATTTTTATACAAATATATAACAACAAAAATGAAACCGTAAATATTTTGCAAAACATTACACGTAAGAATTTTACTTTTATTGAGAATTCCTGAGCATGAATGTAAAAAAGTATTTAGGTAAAAAAATTTGTAATTAGTCGCTTTTGGATGCGTTTCGCAATTGAGGATGGCGCATCTTGCGCTAAGAAAATGCTGTCCGTTGTGGACTCTGAAAGCTCTTCCCCGGGCACTTCTATTTGCTCATCTAAACTAATGTTGTGCAGCACTGTGCACGCATTTACTACTTTTCCTGTAAATCCGGGATCATACAAAAGAGTTCTTTGTTTCGATAAGCATCGTCAAGTTCCTTTAAGAACACCAAAAAGTCTCTCAACTGGGTTGCGTGCTTTTCACAATGCCTCGTTATAGCGGTATCTCGGGCTTCCTTCTGGTTGGTTTGTTAGAGGAGTCATCAGCCACGGCTCCAATAGATATCCAGAATCACCTGCAGACATTTTCAATAACAAATTAATGCTTTTAACTCACCAATGAGAAACATGTTCTGACTTCCGTTTTCAAAATTTCGCTGCATAACTCTTCGTGCGGCGGAGGAGCTCCAAATGTAGGAACCGTGTCGTGCCCACGGAAACCTGGCATTCACATTAAAAATTTTTAAATTTGGATTACATATCTACGTATAAATGAAAAGAAGAGTATACTAGTAATTTTATATTTGAAACATTGATAAAACTTTGAATTTACCATTTGCACATTAATTGAATGGTAGCTATGGTGGTTGACATAAGCCTCCTCATGATTCTTTGGCGCCAAAATTGAAATATGAGTGCAATCGATGGCCCCAATAGTGCCTCCCACAAAGGGAGACGACGCTGAAGCAAAGACTTCTTTAGCTACTTGGCGCTCTACTTGGGTCATAGGAAACCTCACTTTCTGGCGAAACAAAGAATCATTGATAGCATCCGTTACCCGATGAATGCTACGGTTTACGGATGACTGGCTCATGGATATTCCCCATTGTTCACCTACGGGTCGTTGATAGCAACCAGTTGCGAAGAACCTTAACGCCGCTAGAACCTACCAATTTAAAAGTAAAATTTAAAATTGCATACAGGCTTAAAGATTACACGAGCTACCTGTTTCTCAGTTGATATTGCTGTTATTCTGGATCCTCTTATTTGGTTGTCAAGCTGATAAATTAGGCATTCAGCCAAGTCTGGAGTTAGCAGATACAGTTTTTGAAATTCTGTTGCATTCAGATGAAATGGATTGTCCACATCTCGGAGAAAACGTCGATCCACTGTTGGAGCGCTTACTTCTTCGTCATCTCGTGATAAATCATATGCCAAATACCCAAACGACATTATTTAACGTTCCTTTTTTCTAATTACAAGAAAACAAATCACCGAATTTTAAATGTATCTTTTATTTAGGTTGAAATCACGAATTTCACTTTTCTCGATTGAGTTAACAACACAAAATTTATTGTCGTTTAGTTTTCGGTCATCGATTAGCTAACAGAAACAGCTGTTTCGGCGAATGCGAAAATCGTTAAAAATGGCTACTGAATAGCAGGGTCGCTAAAATTTAGGTTAAGTTGAGTTAACCAAACGAATATCTTTAAAATAAGTTAGTGAATCGCTTTACTGGAGTTAACCGATACAGCTTCTGAAATGCTGTTGCATTCAAATGAGAGGGGTTGCCCATATCCCGGAGTAAACGACGATCCACGGTTGGAGCGCATACTTCTTCGTCACCTCGTACTACATCCTATGCCAAATATTCAAACGACATTATATACTGTTCCCTTTTTAATTTCAAGCAAACAAATCACCGAATTTTAAATTTATATTGTATATAGTTGAAGTCACGAATTTTTCTTTTCTCGATTGAATTAACAACATTAAATTTGTTGTCGTTTAGTTTTCGGTAATCGACTTGCAGATTCGGCGAACGCGAAAATCGTTAAAATATGAATACTGAGTAGCTGCGACGTTAAAATTTTCGGTTAGATGAGTTAACCATGCGAATATCGTTAAAATAAGTTAGTGAATCGCTGTATTGAGGTGGCATCAACCCCGAGTTAGATCTTCCTATTTGGAACGCATTTGAGAGATTTTTATTTCTATGATCCTGTTGATCAACGAGAAAATCAAAAGTGATGTATTGTCGCTTCTTATAGTTCCTGGTTCTTTAATCATGGTCAGACAAAAGGTGATGCATAAAAGGGATTGCAAAATAACAAGGTGAATCTGTTGTGTACTCTGTTTGTGTTATTTTGCGGGCAAAATGCCAAAATCGGAATTCGCCCAGTATTGCACCTATATGGTTTTGTGTATTTTTGCGTGTCAATTCATCTAAAATGAAGTTATTAAAGCTGCTGATGTCTTTTTCTTCCACTATATTTGTATTTTTCCTTTACTCCTGACGTTCTAAAAACGAGAACTTATGGCCATATTTTTTCTATTCTCTTTCATCGTGACATCCGAAAATTGAAAAAATCGTGTGTGTGCGTTATGAATTCCTCATGGTTTGTGTAGGCAAAACATACCAGCGAATTGGCACTGGAGACCAAGCATTTAGCTCAAGGGCACCTTACATGAATTCACAAGGCGAATTCATACAGGTGGCGGCGGTAGCATATATGTAAAACTCCCATGTATTTTGTTTTTGTATCTTTGGACCCGTCTGTCAAAACCTATGAATTCGCCTTGGCTTAAATGTAAACAAACAAAAATCAGAATTTATTGGCCTCAAAATTTAATGGGAAACTATAAAACTATAAAATAGAATGGATTATAACATTCATAAGATATGCAGAGTTTACTTGGAAGAAGGTGCAGAAGGTTTATAAGTGAAAAGTGTTTGTGTTGCTGAAACTAGCACCGACTTACCTATAACATCATTAAACAATAAAACACATGTGTTTTTAGAGGCAGAGTCTGAAGATGAATCAGATGTGGGTGAGAATGTAAAAAAGAGGTATTTTCTTTATTTTTCAATTAGATAGTCTTTTAACACTTTTAACGTTTACATTCTTTTAGCAAACGTCGTTCGCGTTATCAACGTAAGCCGCCAGAGGAACATAAGCGCCGTGGCCCAAAGCCTTTACCCAAATTACCACAAACCTGCTATGAATGCAATAAGACTTTTAAGTGTGCCGCACAATTACAAATTCGTTTACGCACACATACCGGAGAAAAGCCATTCATTTGTAATTATTGTCCACAACGCTTTACACAAAAATATAATTTACATATTCATCAACGAACACCCACCGGTGAACGACCATTCCAATGTGAAATATGTTCTAAACAATTCTCTGCACTTGGTAATTTTCAAGCACATCAAAAGATACACACAGGGATACGTGATCAATTATGTCCCGTATGCCAAAAAGCATTTTATAGTGCTGGTGATCTCTCCAAACATATAGTTACACATACCCAACTAAAGACACACCATTGTGATGTTTGTGGTAAATCATTTAGTCGTCAACGTGATATGCAAGCTCATAAAATGAAACAGCATGCACTACACGAACGTAGTGAAGATGATGAGGATGAATCAGTTGATACCACTTGTCCTGATCCTGTGGTTGTAGTCGGTGATGCTGTAGGTACTGTATCATTTTTTCGCATTGGCGTGTGAACAATGCGATGCCTCCTTCGGGCAGTGGACAGGATTTCTACTTTAATTAATTTGCAACGTCATGTTATGAGTATACATTTGCGTCAACGTAATTTCAAATGTGAGCTATGTCCATCCTGTGCTATGGAGTTGTTGTAAAAGCCCTGCACATTCATTTCTCTTGATACTGCGATACAAATGAATTTGCTGTGAAAATACATAATAATGCTTATTGTAAATACTGATAAAATATCACAATAATAAAGACTTCACCTGTTCCAAGCTTCAGTAATCATATATAGATTTTGATGAATTTTTTAAAGCCTATCAACCTTGGCTTTGCTTTTTGCACTCTAAGCCGTCTGTTCAGGCTTCGGATGCGGAAATGTATTCCGCATTTGAAAAAGAGACGTTTCACGCTTTCTGGTACTTGAACATGAGCGCTACAGTTTACCAATCGCTCATGTAGGTTTTTGCAACTTGAGATTTCCGACTTATTGATGTTTTCAAATATTTTCTCCATTGATTTCACACCGTGTAAGAGATGTGGAGACGGCTTTTTTAAAAACCCTTTACTCACTTCGTCCACAAAACCGATAGATGGTCGAAAATCTCGAAGCTCTTCTAAGCCCAGTTTTTTAATCATATACCCCGAGATATATGACAAAGCGTCCTCCTGTAAAACGTCGCAATCGTCCGTGTAGGATGAGTCTACCGCGCTGATGACATCCGCCACATCTTCACCGCCACCATCTTGGTTTTCTTTATCCTTATGCGCTTCACCATTGAAAAACACTTTTTTATTAGTTAAGGCTGAAATAGTTTTTATAATTAACTTATTTTTTCACACACCGCAAAATATTTAAAATATGCACACGCCAATAAGAAAATCGAGAAAATTAGCAAAGTAAACGGGGAGATTACGATTCCTGGGGCGCCGTCGTTTGATGACTAATTCTTGTAGAAAAACACAAAATAAACTTTTTTTCACTTATAAAAAAATTCGATATCTCGCTTCGTTTTCAAGATATACAGGGTTAAATCCATAAAAAATAGGTGATTTTCAACTTGGACAGGTCAACCGTTTCGCGGCACTTAATGGCTATTTAACAATAATTTACGATAATAGCAATAATAAGAGATGATTTTTGTTTTTCCAATACACCATAAAAACTATCATTAACCAGTATCGCCTACGCAGAAAGGTGTTGCACGCAAAAATACTGTGGTCAGCGTAGCCGGTGTTGGACCGGCCAGGGTTATTTTTTTAAAGCGCGTCCGAAGGCCGCCTACGCAGAAAGGTGTTGCACGCAAAAATACTGTGGTCAGCGTAGCCGGTGTTGGACCGGCCAGGGTTATTTTTTTAAAGCGCGTCCGAAGGCCGCCTACGCAGAAAGGTGTTGCACGCATAAATACTGGGGTCAGCGTAGCCGGTGTTGGACCGGCCAGGGTTATTTATTTAAAGCGCGGCCGAAGGCCGCCTACGCAGAAAGGTGTTGCACGGAAAAATAATGTGAACTGCGTAAAGGACAATTGGAAAAAGTGAAATAAAACTGTATTGTTATTGTATCTCGAAAACCAAGCGAGATATCATTTTTTTTACTCGTGAAAAAGTGTTTATTTTGTCGAGTTCTACAAGAAATAGTCGTCAAAACGCGGCGCCCCAGGAATCGTAATCTTGCCAAGTAAACAAACAGTTTGAATTCGCCTTGAGTTTGACATGTGTTTGACATTCCGGTCCAAATGGAAATAAAAAAAGTTGAATACATATATGCTACTGCCGCCACCTGTATGAATTCACTTGGTTAAGCTCTTTTTGGCGGGTTGCCGGGAATTATCGAAAACTCCGAATTAGTTTTCCGATAAGTTAATATCATCTTCAGCTCGTCTGATATTATTTTTGGGCTTTCTCATTGAACAAGTTATGAATGCGTAATACAGTCAAGCTACTACTAAATTTGTTATTCACTACTTAATTGTTTCCGGTAATATGGAGGATAATAATTCAGTTAACTCGCTAGAATTTGATTTTGGATATGGTGACGCTTTCGATTCCTTGGACATTTTTAAAGAAGACGACGCTTTAAATATGATAAAAGAATTACTGCCGCCTGGTAGGCTGCAGAAATCAGTTACTGTTTGAAAGTAATTTATATTTTTTTCTTTTAGAAATGCAAACTTTTTTTGATGACATAGAACAGATGGAGTTCTCTGATGACGCTGCTCCAAGTACTTTAATAAATAATTGTGGTACACAGCTCTCGAAACACCTGGAATCAGTTCCACGTACACCGTCTGGTGGGTCAAATGTCCTTGTGTTAGCTTCAGATCTAGTCACGACCTCTGAACCTGGAAATATTGGTGATAAGAAACTAAGTAGCAATACCTGTTCATCGGACCCTGTAATGGCTGCTCATTTTAATCCGGCTATGAATTTACCGAGCCCAATTTCTGCGGATATTGCGTACAATTTACCATCGGTCAAACACTTGGAGCAACCACGAACCTTGCATTGTCAAAACCAAATGAATGACAAGCGTTTACAATCGGATTGCGTAAATTCGAAAAACATATCACAATTAAAGAAAGATTCGAGTTTTACTAGAATATCTTGTAAAACCAATATACTGAAAAACATGCACGGAAATGTTCAATCCACTGTTCCTTCTATAGAACACATGGATGTTGCGTTTGGCCAACAACTAAGTGAGAATAAACAGGTAGGTTTAAACATTTAGACAATCGATGGGCAGACTTACACCATCACATTTGGTATGAATCCCCCTTGACTGGGCAATTGCAGATTTTGATATTTCATTTTATTTCTTTGCTTATAACACAGTACGACAGTGGTTGGTACACATGAGAAATGTTAACAGAATATGAAAATAGGCTTAAAATAAAGAAATACGTGTCTCAGCGTTTTGCTGTAGCACGTAAGAATTTTGAGAAAATTTTAAGCTTCAAAGGACCGAGGTTCTAATGTAATACTTTTATTTTATTAATATTTAATTTTTTCATTGCTACAGTAAAACGCCGATACACGTATTTCTTTATTTTAAGCCTATTTTCATATTCTGTTAAAATTAAACATGTGTACCAAAAAAATTTGATTTTGTCGTACTGTCTAATATTCGTGGCACTGATAGAATAATATAAGGTGCAGTTTCTATAGCAGGCGATTTGATTTTTTTTTCACCTACCTATGAGCTTTCAAAAGCCGTAAAAGCAAAAACAAAATATATGCGATTTTCGTAGTTGAACTTATAACACGGCCTTTTATGAATTCGCTATAGCTGATAACTGAACTGCTCATTGTTGTCATCACAAACTCCACATCAGTAACAATCAATCTACTCAAAAAACGTTCATTATTCATTCATGAAATTTCTTTGAAAAAGGAAACAAGGCGAATTCATTTAAGGTGGTGTTCCTAGAACAGCTGATTTGATTTTGACCTGATGTGATCTTTTACGGCTTATTTTTATTTATGTTCTCATTATGTATATTGTGTCCATAAAAGCAAAAACAAAATACATGTACATTTTTGTATTTGAACTACTGCTACTACCTTTTATGAATTTGCCTTGAAAGGGACTTAAGAAATCTAAAAGCAAATTTTTTTTATTTTTTATTTAATCTACCAGGCTTAGTCCTCACAGATCAGATTACGATTTCACAATAATTCAGTTGTAATAAGTTATTATTACAAATACATTCAAATATTTTACTCTTAAAGCAATATTTACTTAAAAAGTACAAATTGAGTTGCATAAAAATATAAATTTATGAATTGATTCGTTTCCACCATAATTCGTTCTATGTGCTTGGCAATAAAAATATCGCTCTCTTAACGACCTTCCCGGTACGTGGAAAGGCAATAGTGCCAGATGCTCTGGATAGTCAATTTTGCCATCGTGAATATCTTATAAAGAGGATACTATTCATTCTTCTTCGGCACGCAAGATTGGTAAAGTTAAGCATCCTACATTTAAACTCTTAAGAGGGGAACGCGTCCAAAGGGTAAAAGCGCCGAGGAGCGAACCTTGTGAAACGTAAAGATTAAAATCCCATATAACACAGGAATATTTCAATATTGGTCTAACGAGGCTAGTAAAGAGGATAGCGAAAGTTTTTGGAATTACTGTTAATAAAACGAAGATTAGAGTTAGCTGACGAAATCACATATTCGCTATGGAAGTCAAATTTTAATTTAGAGTTTTGATACATTCCTCAGTCCTTCACTATAACTGAGCGGATAGAGGAGTCAATGCTCATTCCCACTACAGTCGGTTCTACGTACCGGAATGACCCGTGTTTTACCCGGACAAGGACTTTTTTCGGCGATCTAATCGTGTTTTGATCGGCCTACCCCATAAGTCGTCTGTCGCCTCTGGAGCAACTTCTAGCAGCAGGGTTGCTCCTCCTTCTTCTGCTCAGGGCTGCCATCGAGCCAAACCCTGGTCCAGAAACCTATTTTTGCGGCGTCTGCCAGAAAAGGCTCCATCCGAACTCCACTTCCGTAAGGTGTAATTCGTGCGACGGATGGAGTCATCTTAAGGTCTGCTCAGGCCTTAAGACCCATAAAGAGTGGTCCACAAATTATGTGGCCCCATGTTGTTCGCGCCCTACGGCGCCCACAGCCTCTAAGGCACCCTTAGCTGCACCAAGCCTAGCACCTCAGAACCTCTGCGGTTCATAGGAACACATAACAACAACATGGACGCTCCTCTCCCCCACTCGTGCCAGGGCTGGTGTCACTTCCGTGTGCGTTCTGGTCTGCGCACCACCTGTGAATGGTCGGGAGACTACCTGACTCCTTGCTGTAGAGCTCGGCAGCCGCACACGCCCGTAGTGGCGCTGCCAAACAACATCTCAAAGCAGTTGTTGTTGTTGTTGTAGCGGCTAGTCGCGCCCCGTAAAGAGCGGATTCACCCATGGTCGTTGTCGTCGAACTCATCTAGGGGGAGGCCCAGGAAACGTGCAGTTTCGACAGGGTTGGACCAGAGGGAGAGGGGGGTTAGATGAGTGGGTTTGAGAGGGCATGTGAATAGGTGGTTGGAGTCGTGCGGAGAATCTCCACATGCCGGACATGTGTTGGGTATGTCGGGGTTGATTCTGGATAAGTACGCCTCGGGATCCAGTGGTTGTGTTATAAATGGCTGGATCTCGTCCTTCAGTTCTAAGAGATGCCTTCTGATGTGTCTGGGGGTCAGCTCCACTGCAAGCAGATGCCTGTTTGGGTTCCCCGAGCGGTGACATCTACCAAGGAACTGCTTGCTGAGCATGAGGTCGTGCTCCTTAACGCGGAGCACACTGGCGCAGCATAGTCTTTGCCCCATGAGCTGCCGGCGAGCGACTTGAGGACATTGTTGCGGATCTGTACTCTATTGGCGATTGCGGTAGTGTGCTCAGAGAAGGAGCGCAGGCTGTAAAATGTCAACCCAGAATCTTCGGATGATTAACCGTTGGAATAGAGGTGCATACGAGATGATTGTGACTCCCTCTGGTGGTTGAGGTAGCTTGGAGATATAATGATTAAACAAGAGTCGAGACAGGACGCCGCCCTGCGGTACCCCTTGTTTAATCCTCCTTAGTTTAGATGTTTTGTCTTTGAACCATACCGATGATTGGCGACCACACAGGTAATTCGCGGTCCACCGTTTCAGTCCCTGCAGGAGAGTTGATTCTTCCACGTCAGCTAGTAGCGTGGAGTGACTAACTGTGTCAAAAGCTTTTGACAGGTCCAACGCTACTAGGACGGTTCTCTCGCAGGGGCGGTTCTGGCAAAGACCGCGATTCCCCACTGTGTTTATGGCATTGAGTGCCCATCATTCCTACTACAGTCGGTTCTACGTATGACCCGGGTTTTACCCGGCCAAGGACTGTTGTGTCGGCGATCTTACCCTGTTTAGATCGACCTACCCCATGTAATGGAATGTAGTGGCTTCCGCCGCAAAGTGCTTGACCTGATCTCATTATCTATGATCTTCTCCATTGTTTTCAGAACAAAGGAGGTTAGGCTAATTGGTCTGAAGGACTTCGCTAAGGAGTAGTCCCTTTTCCCAACTTTTGGTATAAATATTTATAAAATTTGGCTCTCCCCTACACAGTTGGAATGTATGACAATGCAAGGGAGTCCCTCATTATCTTCACCAAGTGTGGAATAATCTGGTCGCCGCCCTGTTGCAATAACACTGGCAAGATACCATCCACCCCCGGACCTATATCCTTCAAACGAGTTCATGGCCCATCTCACTGAGTAATGCGTAAATAAGTTTTTCGCTAGATCCCAATCAGATTGTGGTCTCATTTGCCTTATATAGGACTGAGATTCAGGCGCAGATGCATAAGGCGCCCATAGCCTCTACGGCTCCCCTAGTTGCACCTAGTGCACCGGTGCCCAGCACCGGCAGAACCTCTACGGTTCGCAGGAGCACACAACAACATGGACGATTCGACATTCTGCACGATGAATGATGATGCCCCCACCAGGATTATGGGTAGTTGCAGCAGCTCGCCTGACCTAACAATAGCTAGCGCAGGTCTGATAAATAGCATAACGTGGCGACCTATGCTATCGCTTGCATCTGACCACCTACCCATAGTCATCTCGATTGACAGACCTGCTGACTTTGTCTCCGCGGACCATCGGACCTATATCAACTTCAAAAAGGCTGACTGGGTCGGGTTCGCGGAGTTCACCGAAAATGCCTTCAGGTCTCTTCCCACACCCACCGACGTTCGTAAAGGCGAACATAAGTTCCGCAAGGTGGTTGCATCAGCTGCGGCCCGCTTCATTCCGGCAGGGAGGATCCCTGAGATCCGTCCCAACTTCCCGGCTGAAGCGGCCGCTCTAGCGAACGAACGCGACCACCTTCGCCGCTCCGATCCCCGTAATCCGAACATTCAGGATTTGAACGTGGAGATTCGGAGCCTGGTGAACCAATACAAGCGGAACAAGTGGGAAGAGCATTTGAAGTCCTGTAACCTGGTCACGGGTGTTGGTAAGCTCTGGTCTACCGTGAAGTCCTTATCCAACCCGACGAAGCACGACGACCGAGTGGAAATTTCATTCGGGGATCGTGCCTCGTCGGACCCGAAGAGATGCGCGAGCTATTTTAGCCGACAGTTTATACTGCATCCTTCGGGGGATAGGACCAAGCGGAAGGTGACCAGGAGGCTGCGCAAACTACCGAACAACAGCGCGCCTCCTGCCTTCACTTGTGGCGAGGTAAAGGAGGCCATCGGGAAGGCGAAAGCCTCCAAGGCCATTGGCCCCGACGGGCTAAGCGTGTTGATGCTGAAAAATTTAGGCCCCGCGGGAGTTGAGTTCCTCACCGGGATCCTCAATTTGTCTATGGCCACCCTCAGCATTCCAGACATCTGGAAGGTTGGGAAGGTGGTCCCACTACTGAAACCAGGGAAACCGACAAGGGTGATTCCTATCGGCCGATTTCCCTGCTTTCACCTGTGGTAAAGACACTTGAGGCCCTACTCCTCCCGTATTACACATACCACCTTGGGTCAGCTAAGCATCAACATGGCTTCCGGAAAGTGCACAGCACAACAACAGCACTTAATGCCATAAACACGCAGGTGAACCGCGGTCTTAACCAAAACCGCCCCTGCGAGAGAACTGTCCTAGTAGCGTTGGACCTGTCGAAAGCTTTCGACACAGTCAGTCACTCCACGCTACTAGCTGACGTGGAAGCGTCAACTCTCCCGCAGGGACTGAAACGGTGGACCGCGAATTACCTGTGTGGTCGTCAATCATCGGTATGGTTTAGAGATAAAACATCGAAACCAAGGAGGATTAAACAAGGGGTACCGCAGGGTGGCGTCCTGTCCCCATTACTGTTTAATCATTATACATATCTCCAAGCTCCCTCAACCGCCAGAGGGAGTCACGATTGTCTCCTATGCTGATGATTGCTCGATAATGACAACCGGCAATGTAATTGATGATCTGTGTTTGAAAGTGAACGGATATCTCTCTGATCTTGCCCATTTCTTTACCAGCAGGAACCTGGCGCTGTCCCCTGCTAAGTCCTCGGCGACCCTTTTTACCACCTGGACGAAGGAGGTCAGGCTGGACCTTAACATCCATATCGATGGCACCCCCATTCCGACGGTTAACCACCCGAAGATTCTGGGGGTGACTTTCGACAGCCTGCTCTCCTTCTCCGCGCACTACCGCAATCGCTAATAGAGTACAGAGCCGCAACAATGTCCTCAAGTCGCTCGCCGGCAGCTCTTGGGGCAAAGACAAAGAAACGTTGTTGGCAACATACAAGGCGATTGGCCGGCCGGTAATAAATTATGCTGCGCCAGTCTGGTCGCCGGGAACTAGCAGGACACAGTGGATGAAGCTGCAGACCTGCCAGAACGCCGCACTCCGCACGGTGACGGGATGTCTTCTGATGTCGCCTGGGGAGCATCTCCACGAAGAGGTCAATGTGCTCCGAGTTAAGGAGCACAACCTCATGCTCATGCAAGGAGTCCCTTGCTGGATGTCACCGTTCGGGGCATCCAAATAGGCACCCGCTTGAAGTGGAGCTGCCCCGCAGGCACATTAGAGGACATCTTCTAGATCTAAAGGACGATATCCAGCCATTCATCACGCAACCGCTGGATCCGGAGGCGTACCGGCGGGTCCTAAGCAACATCCACAGAGACACAGTCACTAACATCATTGACTCCCGCCAGGCAAATGCAGTAATCGGAGCCCAACCACCACCTGTAGCAGATGAGGAGTCCCTGCTGCCCCGCGAGTCCCGCGTCACTCTGGCACAACTACGATCTGGATACTGTAGCAGGCTCAACTCCTACTTATGCAGAATCAACCCCGACATACCCAACACATGTCCGGCATGTGGAGATTCTCCGCACGACACCAACTACCTATTAACATGCCCTCTCAAACCCACTCATCTAACCCCCCTCTCCCTCTGGTCCAACCCTATCGAAACTGCACGTTTCCTGGGCCTCCCCCTAGATGAGTCCGACGAAAACGACCATGGGTGAGTCCGCTCTTTACGGGGCGCGACTAGCCGCTACAACAACAACAACAACAGGCGCAGATGCATCACGGAAGTGAGTCGACAACAGAGCCAGCGCTCTTTCGTCTTCATTAGCTGTATACGTACCGTTAGGTAGCTTGATAGCTAGACTAGTTTCTATCTTTTCTTTAGCTAGCGCTCTGTAAAGTCTTGCCGCTGCCGGCGTGCAAGTGATGTCTCCACAGAAGCTTCTAAACCTTTCCCTTCTAGTTTTCCTGATTTCTTTACTGTATGCTGTTAGTCTCGCTGCATACTCCTCCCAGCATCCATTGCGCCTAGCTCTGTTAAAAAGCCTTCGTACTATATTGCGTTAGGATGAGAGGTGCTGAGACCACCATGGAGTTGTTGTTGTTGTTGTAGCGGCTAGTCGCGCCCCGTAAAGAGCGGATTCACCCATGGTCGTTGTCGTAAAACTCATCTAGGGGGAGGCCCAGGAAACGTGCAGTTTCGACAGGGTTGGACCAGAAGGAGAGGGGGGTTAGATGAGTGGGTTTGAGAGGGCATGTGAATAGGTGGTTGGTGTCGTGCGGAGAATCTCCACATGCCGGACATGTGTTGGGTATGTCGGGGTTGATTCTGGATAAGTAGGAGTTGAGCCTGCTACAGTATCCAGATCGTAGTTGTGCCAGAGTGACGCGGGACTCGCGGGGCAGCAGGGACTCCTCATCTGCTACAGGTGGTGGTTGGGCTCCGATGACTGCATTTGCCTGGCGGGAGTCAATGATGTTCGTGACTGTGTCTCTGTGGATGTTGCTTAGGACCCGCCGGTACGCCTCCGGATCCAGCGGTTGTGTGATGAGTGGCTGGATCTCGTCCTTTAGTTCTAGTAGATGTCTTCTAATGTGCCTGGGGGGCAGTTCCACTGCAAGCAGGTGCCCGTTTGGATGCCCCGAGCGGTGACATCCAGCAAGGAACTGCTTGCTGAGCATGAGGTTGTGCTCCTTAACTCGGAGCACATTGACCTCTTGGTGGAGATGCTCCTCAGGCGACATCAGAAGACATCCCGTCACAGTGCGGAGTGCGGCGTTCTGGCAGGTCTGCAGTTTCGTCCATTGTGTCCTGCTGGTTCCCGGCGACCAAACTGGCGCAGTATAGTTTATTACCGGCCGGCCAATCGCCTTGTATGTTGCCAACAACGTTTCTTTGTCTTTGCCCCAAGAGCTGCCGGCGAGCGACTTGAGGACATTGTTGCGGCTCTGTACTCTATTGGCGATTGCGGTAGTGTGCGCGGAGAAGGAGAGCAGGCTGTCGAAAGTCACCCCCAGAATCTTCGGGTGGTTAACCGTCGGAATGGGGGTGCCATCGATGTGGATGTTAAGATCCAGCCTGACCTCCTTCGTCCAGGTGGTAAAAAGGGTCGCCGAGGACTTGGCAGGGGACAGCGCCAGGTTTCTGCTAGTGAAAAAGTGGGCAAGATCCGAGAGATATCCGTTCACTTTCAAACACAGATCATCAATTGCATTGACGGTTGCCATTATCGAGCAATCATCAGCATAGGAGACAATCGTGACTCCCTCTGGCGGTTGAGGGAGCTTGGAGATGTAGTGATTAAACAGTAATGGGGACAGGACGCCACCCTGCGGTACCCCTTGTTTAATCCTCCTTGGTTTCGATGTTGTATATCTAAACCATACCGATGATTGACGACCACACAGGTAATTCGCGGTCCACCGTTTCAGTCCCTGCGGGAGAGTTGATGATTCCACGTCAGCTAGTAGCGTGGAGTGGCTAACTGTGTCGAAAGCTTTCGACAGGTCCAACGCTACTAGGACGGTTCTCTCGCAGGGGCGGTTTTGGTTAAGACCACGGTTCACCTGCGTGTTTATGGCATTTAGTGCTGTTGTTGTCCTGTGCACTTTCCGGAAGCCATGTTGATGCTTAGCTGACCCAAGGTGGTATGTATAGTACGGGGGGAGTAGGGCCTCAAGTGTCTTTACCACAGGTGAAAGCAGGGAAATCGGCCGATAGGAATCACCCTTGTCGGCCGGTTTCCCTGGTTTCAGTAGTGGGACCACCCTCCCAACCTTCCAGATGTCTGGAATGATGAGGGTGGCCATAGACAAATTGAGGATCCCGGTGAGGAACTCAACTCCCGCGGGGCCTAAATTTTTCAGCATCAACACGCTTAGCCCGTCAGGGCCAATGTCCTTGGAGGCTTTCGCCTTCCCGATGACCTCCTTTACCTCGCCACAAGTGAAGGTAAGAGGCGCGCTGTTGTTCGGTAATTTGCGCAGCCTCCTGGTCACCTTCCGCTTGGTCCTATCCCCCGAAGGATGCAGTATAAACTGTCGGCTAAAATAGCTCGCGCATCTCTTCGGGTCCGACGAGGCACGATCCCCGAATGAAATTTCCACTCGGTCGTCGTGCTTCGTCGGGTTGGACAAGGACTTCACGGTAGACCAAAGCTTACCAACACCCGTGACCAGATTACAGGACTTCAGATGCTCCTCCCACTTGTTCCGCTTGTGTTGGTCCACCAGCCTCCGAATCTCCACGTTTAAATCCTGAATGTTAGGATTACGGGGATCGGAGCGGCGAAGGTGGTCGCGTTCGTTCGCTAGAGCGGCCGCTTCAGCCGGGAAGTTGGGACGGATCTCAGGGATCCTCCCTGCCGGAATGAAGCGGGCCACAGCTGACGCAACCACCTTGCGGAACTTATGTTCGCCTTTTCGAACGTCGGTGGGAGCGGGAAGAGACCTGAAGGCATTTTCGGTGAACTCCGCGAACCTGACCCAGTCAGCCTTTTTAAAGTTGATATAGGTCCGATGGTCCGCGGAGACAAAGTCAGCAGGTCTGTCAATCGAGATGATTATAGGTAGGTGGTCTGATGCAAGCGATAGCATAGGTCGCCACGTTATGCTATTTATCAGACCTGCGCTAGCTATCGTTAGGTCAGGCGAGCTGCTGCAACTACCCATAATCCTGGTGGGGGCATCATCATTCATCGTGCAGAATGTCGAATCGTCTATCTGCTCTGCCAAATCATTTCCCCACCATGTTGTTGTGTGCTCCTGCGAACCGTAGAGGTTCTGCCGGTGCTAGGCACTGGTGCACTTGGTGCAACTAGGGGAGCCGTAGAGGCTATGGGCGATATAGGGCGCGAACAACATGGGGCCACATAGTTTGTGGACCACTCCTTGTGGATCTTAAGGCCTGAGCAGACCTTAAGATGGCTCCATCCGTCGCACGAATTACACCTTACCGAAGTGGAGTTCGGATGGAGCTTTTTCTGGCAAACGCAGCAAAAATATGTTTCTGGACCAGGGTTTGACTCGATGCCAGCCCTGACCAGAAGGAGGTGAAGCAACCCTGCTGCAAGGAGTTGCTCCAGGAGAGACAGACAACTTATGGGGTAGGCCGATCTAAACAGGGCTAGATCGCCGAAACAACAGTCCTTGGCCGGGTGAAATCCGGGTCATTCCGGTACGTAGAACCGACTGTCGTGGGAATGTCTTGGAGTCTTGGACTTCTCCTTCAGTTTGGTTTCAGGGCAGCTGCAGTGGAAGGCATCAATGGGGTTCAGAGGAAACTTCCCACTGCGAGATCAAATCGTCAGTAACTTTGTTGCTGAGTGTTATGTCTCTAGCTCTGGTAATGAATGTTGGTCTGTGCCCAACATTGTGTATACTTAGATCACTGCTTCTTATGTATTCTAATAAGGACTCACCGCGTCCGTTGGTATCGGTACTGCTCCACTCCTCATTGTGCGCGTTGGCGCACAGCTTTGCCTTCTTGCAGTACGTTATTAGTTCCTTGACCCCTTTTGGGGGTATGGTGTTGTCCCCAGCAAAGTAGGCGGCCGCTAAAACCGCGTTAATGGAGACTTTGTCCACCTCCAATCGTGTCTGCACCGCTACCATGTCCTGCGTCAGATATTCTGTAATGCAAAAGTATTCAATATTGTTCTTAAGCACTATATAAGCTCTATGCCTCTCAGATGAGAGATCCCATATTACCTTATTACTGATTTCCTTTAGGTCCTATACCTGGCCTTTGTAGACCCACGGCTCCTGCACCAGTACTATACCCAGATCTTCCGAGGCAAGCCTCCTCGCTATAACGGCCGAAGCCGCTCTGGCGGGGTGGAGGGTGACCTGAGCTACTGTCATGAGCGGGCTAATTATGGTTGTGGCTCGTCTACCTCCGAGAGCCGTAACTCGCTCTCGCTCCTCCTGTCGAGCTCGAGTTTGCTCAAGTCGAGCCCCTCAATCAGCTCATGTGTGGAGGGATCCTCCGTGCTATCCTGAGCAATGTTTCTGGGAGGAAGGACGGTCTATGTATATGGCGCAGAGGATTGAGGTTTTGAAGAGGAGTCCTCGTCATCCTGCACCTGCTTCGAAGTTGCTTGCTCGATAATGGCAACCGGCAATGTATTGATGACCTGTGTTCGAAAGTAAACGGATATCTCTCAGACCTTGCCCATTTCTTCACAGGCACAAACCTGGTGTTGTCCCCTGCTAAGTACTCGGCGACCCTCTTTAACACCTGAACGAAGGAGGTCAGACTGGATCTCAACATCCACATCGATGGCACCCGCATTCCAACGGTTAATCCTCCGAGGACTCTGGGGGTTACATGTAATGTATTGTCATTCATTTGGTGTTTGTTTAAAAATGGAGCCACTTCATATTTTTACAGCAGAGTGGCTTCTGCTTATCAATAGGCAGCCGTAAGGTTGCCGAGATCGTTGAGAAATAATATGCTGTAGTGTTACTTGCTAGATTATTTCTAATTTTATTCATGAAAACTTACGACTATTTATACAAAATTGTATCACAGAAAGTGATTTCCATAACTCCTCCCTTTTTACTTCTTTGACTTCGAATTGTAGCAACGGCCAATAGGAATGCTTTGGCGTTTGGCTGAGCAGAGCGTATTGACAAATTTTCTGCTAGCTCAGCCATCGTATTGACACACATTCAGTTTAGCAATGCAATTGGCTTTGGTTCCTCATATCGACTTACTTCTAATGTTGTAACCGCGTTGCAGTTCCGCATGCATATGTAAGTTGTTGTAGCGGCTAGTCGCGCCCCGTAAAGAGCGGATTCACCCATGGTCGTTGTCGTCGAACTCATCTAGGGGGAGGGCCAGGAAACGTGCAGTTTCGACAAGGTTGGACCAGAGGGAGAGGCACTACATTCCCACGACAGTCGGTTCTACGTACCGGAATGACCCGGGTCTCACCCGGCCAAGGACTGTTGTTTCGGCGATCTAACCCTGTTTAGATCGGCCTACCCCATAAGTTGCATATGTAGGTTGTTGTTGTTGTAGCGGCTAGTCGCGCCCCGTAAAGAGCGGACTCACCCACGGTCGTTTTCGTCGGACTCATCTAGGGGGAGGCCCAGCAAACGTGCAGTTTCGACAGGGTTTGACCAGAGGGAGAGGGGGGTTAGATGAGTAGGTTTGAGAGGGCATGTGAATAGGTAGTTGGTGTCGTGCGGAGAATCTCCACATGCCGGACATGTGTTGGGTATGTCGGGGTTGATTCTGCATAAGTAGGAGTTGAGCCTGCTACAGTATCCAGATCGTAGTTGTGCCAGAGTGACGCGGGACTCGCGGGGCAGCAGGGACTCCTCATCTGCTACAGGTGGTGGTTGGGCTCCGATGACTGCATTTGCCTGGCGGGAGTCAATGATGTTAGTGACTGTGTCTCTGTGGATGTTGCTTAGGACCCGCCGGTACGCCTCCGGATCCAGCGGTTGCGTGATGAATGGCTGGATATCGTCCTTTAGATCTAGAAGATGTCCTCTAATGTGCCTGCGGGGCAGCTCCACTGCAAGCAGGTGCCTATTTGGATGCCCCGAACGGTGACATCCAGCAAGGGACTGCTTGCATGAGCATGAGGTTGTGCTCCTTAACTCGGAGCACATTGACCTCTTGGTGGAGATGCTCCCCAGGCGACATCAGAAGACATCCCGTCACCGTGCGGAGTGCGGCGTTCTGGCAGGTCTGCAGCTTCGTCCACTGTGTCCTGCTGGTTCCCGGCGACCAAACTGGCGCAGCATAATTTATTACCGGCCGGCCAATCGCCTTGTATGTTGTCAACAACGTTTCTTTGTCTTTGTCCCAAGAGCTGCCGGCGAGCGACTTGAGGACATTGTTGCGGCTCTGTACTCTATTGGCGATTGCGGTAGTGTGCGCGGAGAAGGAGAGCAGGCTGTCGAAAGTCACCCCCAGAATCTTCGGGTGGTTAACCGTCGGAATGGGGGTGCCATCGATATGGATGTTAAGATCCAGCCTGACCTCCTTCGTCCAGGTGGTAAAAAGGGTCGCCGAGGACTTAGCAGGGGACAGCGCCAGGTTTCTACTAGTGAAAAAATGGGCAAGATCGGAGAAATATCCGTTCACTTTCAAACACAGATCATCAATTACATTGCCGGTTGCCATTATCGAGCAATCATCAGCATAGGAGACAATCGTGACTCCCTCTGGCGGTTGAGGGAGCTTGGAGATATAGTGATTAAACAATAATGGGGACAGGACGCCACCCTGCGGTACCCCTTGTTTAATCCTCCTTGGTTTCGATGTTCTATCTCTAAACCATACTGATGATTGACGACCACACAGGTAATTCGCGGTAGACCGTTTCAGTCCCTGCGGGAGAGTTGATGCTTCCACGTCAGCTAGTAGCGTGGAGTGGCTAACTGTGTCGAAAGCTTTCGACAGGTCCAACGCTACTAGGACGGTTCTCTCGCAGGGGCGGTTTTGGTTAAGACCACGGTTCACCTGTGTGTTTATGGCATTAAGTGCTGTTGTTGTGCTGTGCGCTTTCCGGAAGCCATGTTGATGCTTAGCTGACCCAAGGTGGTATGTACAATACGGGAGGAGTAGGGCCTCAAGTGTCTTTACCACAGGTGAAAGCAGGGAAATCGGCCGATAGGAATCACCCTTGTCGGCCGGTTTCCCTGGTTTCAGTAGTGGGACCACCCTCCCAACCTTCCAGATGTCTGGAATGATGAGGGTGGCCATGGACAAATTGAGGATCCCAGTGAGGAACTCAACTCCCGCGGGGCCTAAATTTTTCAGCATCAACACGCTTAGCCCGTCAGGGCCAATGGCCTTGGAGGCTTTCGCCTTCCCGATGACCTCCTTTACCTCGCCACAAGTGAAGGTAAGAGGCGCGCTGTTGTTCGGTAAATTGCGCAGCCTCCTGGTCACCTTCCGCTTGGTCCTATCCCCCGAAGAATGCAGTATAAACTGTCGGCTAAAATAGCTCACGCATCTCTTCGGGTCCGACGAGAAACGATCCCCGAATGAAATTTCCACTCGGTCGTCGTGCTTCGTCGGGTTGGATAAGGACTTCACGGTAGACCAGAGCTTACCAACACCCGTGATCAGGTTACAGGACTTCAAATGCTCTGCCCACTTGTTCCGCTTGTGTTGGTCCACCAGCCTCCGAATCTCCACGTTTAAATCCTGGATGTTAGGATTACGCGGATCGGAGCGGCGAAGGTGGTCGCGTTCGTTCGCTAGAGCGGCCGCTTCAGCCGGGAAGTTGGGACGGATCTCGGGGATCCTCCCTGCCGGAATGAAGCGGGCCGCAGCTGACGCAACCACCTTGCGGAACTTATGTTCGCCTTTTCGAACATCAGTGGGTGTGGGAAGAGACCTGAAGGCATTTTCGGTGAACTCCGCGAACCTGACCCAGTCAGCCTTTTTAAAGTTGATATAGGTCCGATGGTTCGCGGAGACAAAGTCAGCAGGTCTGTCAATCGAGATGATTATAGGTAGGTGGTCTGATGCAAGCGATAGCATAGGTCGCCACGTTATGCTATTTATCAGACCTGCGCTAGCTACCGTTAGGTCAGGCGAGCTGCTGCAACTACCCATAATCCTGGTGGGGGCATCCTCATTCATCGTGCAGAATGTCGAATCGTCTATCTGCTCTGCCAAATCATTTCCCCTACGATCAGCTGGTAGGCTTGAATGCCAGAGATCGTGGTGCGCGTTAAAGTCACCAACTACCAATCGGTTTTCACCTCTGAGGAGCGCACCGATGTCAGGGTGATATCCTGCCGGGCAGCAGGTGACAGGGGGTATATAAATATTAAATATTTCGAGCTCGACATCGCCTGACCGGACAGCTATTCCTTGACATTCTAAGGTAGTGTCCCTGCGGTCGATGTCTTCGTCAATAAGACGATACTGCATTGTGTGATAGGTGATGAATGCTAAGCTACCACCATTACCTCGCTCGCGATCCTTACGATGCACATTGTAGCCGTTGCAACTTAACAGAGTTGAGGTGCTGTGCAGTTTCGTTTCTTGGATCGCAGCTATTGACAGATTATGCGGACTCATAAAGTCGGTTATCTCCTCAATTTTGCCTGCAGTCCATTGCAGTTCAGCTGAAGGAGTCTGTTGTTGTTGTGGTAGCGGCTAGTCGTGCCCCGTAAAGAGCGGATTCACCCATGGTCGTTGTCGTCGAACTCATCTAGGGGGAGGCCCAGGAAACGTGCAGTTTCGACAGGGTTGGACCAGAGGGAGAGGGGGGTTAGATGAGTGGGTTTGAGAGGGCATGTGAATAGGTGGTTGGTGTCGTGCGGAGAATCTCCACATGCCGGACATGTGTTGGGTATGTCGGGGTTGATTCTGGATAAGTAGGAGTTGAGCCTGCTACAGTATCCAGATCATAGTTGTGCCAGAGTGACGCGGGACTCGCGGGGCAGCAGGGACTCCTCATCTGCTACAGGTGGTGGTTGGGCTCCGATGACTGCATTTGCCTGGCGGGAGTCAATGATGTTAGTGACTGTGTCTCTGTGGATGTTGCTTAGGACCCGCCGGTACGCCTCCGGATCCAGCGGTTGTGTGATGAGTGGCTGGATCTCGTCCTTTAGTTCTAGAAGATGTCCTCTAATGTGCCTGGGGGGCAGCTCCACTGCAAGCAGGTGCCTATTTGGATGCCCCGAGCGGTGACATCCAGCAAGGAACTGCTTGCTGAGCATGAGGTTGTGCTCCTTAACTCGGAGCACATTGACCTCTTGGTGGAGATGCTCCCCAGGCGACATCAGAAGACATCCCGTCACCGTGCGGAGTGCGGCGTTCTGGCAGGTCTGCAGCTTCGTCCACTGTGTCCTGCTGGTTCCCGGCGACCAAACTGGCGCAGCACAATTTATTACCGGCCGGCCAATCGCCTTGTATGTTGCCAACAACGTTTCTTTGTCTTTGCCCCAAGAGCTGCCGGCGAGCGACTTGAGGACATTGTTGCGGCTTTGTACTCTATTGGCGATTGCGGTAGTGTGCGCGGAGAAGGAGAGCAGGCTGTCGAAAGTCACCCCCAGAATCTTCGGGTGGTTAACCGTCGGAATGGGGGTGCCATCGATATGGATGTTAAGATCCAGCCTGACCTCCTTCGTCCAGGTGGTAAAAAGGGTCGCCGAGGACTTAGCAGGGGACAGCGCCAGGTTTCTACTAGTGAAGAAATGGGCAAGATCGGAGAGATATCCGTTCACTTTCAAACACAGATCATCAATTACATTGCCGGTTGCCATTCTCGAGCAATCATCGGCATAGGAGACAATCGTGACTCCCTCTGGCGGTTGAGGGAGCTTGGAGATATAGTGATTAAACAATAATGGGGACAGGACGCCACCCTGCGGTACCCCTTGTTTAAGCCTCCTTGGTTTCGATGTTCTATCTGTAAACCATACTGATGATTGACGACCACACAGGTAATTCGCGGTCCACTGTTTCAGTCCCTGCGGGAGAGTTGATGCTTCCACGTCAGCTAGTAGCGTGGAGTGGCTAACTGTGTCGAAAGCTTTCGACAGGTCCAACGCTACTAGGACGGTTCTCTCGCAGGGGCGGTTTTGGTTAAGACCACGGTTCACCTGTGTGTTTATGGCATTAAGTGCTGTTGTTGTGCTGTGCACTTTCCGGAAGCCATGTTGATGCTTTGCTGACCCAAGGTGGTATGTACAATACGGGAGGAGTAGGGCCTCAAGTGTCTTTACCACAGTTGAAAGCAGGGAAATCGGCCGATAGGAATCACCCTTGTCGGCCGTTTTCCTTGTTTCAGTAGTGGGACCACCCTCCCAACCTTCCAGATGTCTGGAATGATGAGGGTGGCCATGGACAAATTGAGGAACTCAACTCCCGCGGGGCCTAAATTTTTCAGCATCAACACGCTTAGCCCGTCAGCCTTGGAGGCTTTCGCCTTCCCGATGACCTCCTTTACCTCGCCACAAGTGAAGGTAAGAGGCGCGCTGTTGTTCGGTAATTTGCGCAGCCTCCTGGTCACCTTCCGCTTGGTCCTATCCCCCGAAGGATGCAGTATAAACTGTCCGCTAAAATAGTTCGCGCATCTCTTCGGGTCCGACGAGGAACGATCCCCGAATGAAATTTCCACTCGGTCGTCGTGCTTCGTCGGGTTGGATAAGGACTTCACGGTAGACCAGAGCTTACCAACACCCGTGACCAGGTTACAGGACTTCAAATGCTCTGCCCACTTGTTCCGCTGGTGTTGGTCCACCAGCCTCCGAATCTCCACGTTTAAATCCTGGATGTTAGGATTACGGGGATCGGAGCGGCGAAGGTGGTCGCGTTCGTTCGCTAGAGCGGCCGCTTCAGCCGGGAAGTTGGGACGGATCTCAGGGATCCTCCCTGCCGGCATGAAGCGGGCCGCAGCTGACGCAACCACCTTGCGGAACTTATGTTCGCCTTTTCGAACGTCAGTGGGTGTGGGAAGAGACCTGAAGGCATTTTCGGTGAACTCCGCGAACCTGACCCAGTCAGCCTTTTTAAAGTTGATATAGGTCCGATGGTCCGCGGAGACAAAGTCAGCAGGTCTGTCAATCGAGATGATTATAGGTAGGTGGTCTGATGCAAGCGATAGCATAGGTCGCCACGTTATGCTATTTATCAGACCTGCGCTAGCTATCGTTAGGTCAGGCGAGCAGCTGCAACTACCCATAATCCTGGTGGGGGCATCATCATTCATCGTGCAGAATGTCGAATCGTCTATCTGCTCTGCCAAATCATTTCCCCTACGATCAGCTGGTAGGCTTGAATGCCAGAGATCGTGGTGCGCGTTAAAGTCACCAACTACCAATCGGTTTTCACCACTGAGGAGCGCACCTATGTCAGGGTGATATCCTGCCGGGCAGCAGGTGACAGGGGGTATATAAATATTAAATATTTCGAGCTCGACATCGCCTGACCGGACAGCTATTCCTTGACATTCTAAGGTAGTGTCCCTGCGGTCGATGTCTTCTTCAATAAGACGATACTGCACTGTGTGATGGGTGATGAATGCTAAGCCACCACCATTACCTCGCTCGCGATCCTTACGATGCACATTGTAGCCGCTGCAACTCAACAGAGTTGAGTTGCTGTGCAGTTTCGTTTCTTGCCGTAGAGGCTATGGGCGCCTTAGGGAGCGAACAACATGGGGCCACATAATTTGTGGACCACTCCTTATGGGTCTTAAGGCCTGAGCAGACCTTAAGATGGCTCCATCCGTCGCACGAATTACACCTTACCGAAGTGGAGTTCGGATGGAGCTTTTTCTGGCAAACGCAGCAAAAATAGGTTTCTGGACCAGGGTTAGGCTCGATGCCAGCCCTGATCAGAAGGAGGTGAAGCAACCCTGCTGCAAGGAGTTGCTCCAGGAGAGACAGACAACTTATGGGGTGGCCGATCTAAACAGGGTTAGATCGCCGAAACAACAGTCCTTGGCCGGGTGAAACCCGGGTCATTCCGGTACGTAGAACCGACTGTCGTGGGAATGTGCATATGTAGGTCGCTTGTGTTGGTTGTACGCTACATTCGGTGTGTGGGGTCACTACACACTTACCGCAAAAGGAAAAAATTATTTCGTTTGAGAAAAAAAAAAATTAAATAAATTTTTGTGTGGAGTTATGCAAATACTTTTCTTGTGAATATATATAGTTATGTTTTGCTTATCGGTAATTTCTTATTGTATTAAGGGCCAGTTTTTTAGTGCTAGTTCAACTTGATTTGCAGTTTAAACTAAGTTTAAACTCGATGTGCTGTTTTTCAGTCGAATTTAAACTTAGTTTAAACTAAGTTTAAACGCCCGATATGCTAAGTTTAAACTGAGTTTAAGCAATCAGCTGTACAACTGTTCAGCTGTCATTTCATGAGTTCACAGAAATTGAAATCAACAAAATTACGTTTTTTGTCCGTAAAATATATTAAAATATATACATTTTTGTACATTTTATACATTTTTTCACCGTATTAGTAACATTTTTTCACCGTATTAGTAACTTAAATTTTCACAATTAATTCACGAAGGTTTTTGTGTACAAAAAATGTAAACAAACGTCAGCTGCTTTGTTGTGTAGATAAAGAAAAAAACAGTGTTGCCCCACCACACTGTCAAATTCTAGGGCGGCCTTAAACGCTCACTGAAAAACAGCTCTGCAGTTTAAACTTAGTTTAACCTTAAACGGCGTTTAAGTAAACTTAGTTTAAACTCAGTTCAAAGTAGCACTGAAAAACTGGCCCTAAGTGTCATTTTTATTTTCTTTAGCTTATCTCTAAATGTCTTTTTAATAACTTATTATGTAATTCCTTATGTTTACCATTAATTTCTATTGTTGAGTTTACACCACTTTTATTTACAATTTTATATGGGCTATGATACGGGCTTTCGCTTTTCTTTATATTTTCTACTCTTACATAAACTAAATCTTCTATTTCAAATTTGGCTTTGTTTATATTATTGTCATATTTTGATTTTCGTTTGCTTTTTACAATGTTTATTATATTTCTCGCATTCTTTATTGAGGTATGGAGTCTCAGTTTCAATTCATTGGCATAATTTTCAATGTCATAAATTCGAGTTTGTTTATTTATATTATCGCTTGGCAGCGTAGGTAATTTACCGAACACTAATTCATATGGTGAGTGCAATGTATCTACGAGTGGGGTAGTGTCCCATTCATAATCGTCAGCAAATGAAAGTAAGTATTCGTTAAGTGTTCTGTGGTTTTTTTCAAGTGCACCTATTGTTTCGTGATGGTATGGTGTGGAAAATACTTGTTTAGTGTTAAGTAGGTTACACACGTTTGTCATTAGTTCATTTACAAATTCAGTCCCTCTGTCCGATTTTGATGTTTTTATGAAACCGTACTTGAGAATTAGTTGTTCAACTAAAGTGGTTGCTATTGTTTTTGCGTCTTTGCTTTCAATGGGGTGCGCTATCACAAATTTTGATTATTCACATTGCATTGTTAATATGTATCTGTAGCCGTTTGATATGCGAAGCGGGCCAACTGTGTCAATTGTTATGGTTTCGAATGTCGACATCGGCGTGTCTGTTGTTACAAGTGGTTCTTTTGTATGTCTTACTATTTTGTTTTGTGTGAATTTTCTGCAGTTGTTTACAAATTCTTTGACCATCTGTCTCATATTTTTCCAAATGTATCTTTGTTTGAGTTTTAATATAGTTTTTCTAATTCCGGAATGGCCTGCAATGTTTGAGCAGTGAAATTCGTCTATCAGTTTGTATTTAAGTATCGTGCTATCTATTTCCCTTGGAGCTGTATATATTAGTATCTGTATTGGCGCGCGTTTATTCATTACTAATTCATTATACTTCTTCTTGAATGCATTCATATTAATTTCTTTGAATATATGTATAATCTTTTTCACAAAGGGCTAGCTCCTTTATATGTATGTATGTGAATATCTTAGTGAACTATGTAATTTCTCCAACATTGAATCTAGATTCAAAGGGTCATCGCTACAACTTATGTGCACTTCATTATTAATTATTTCAATAGCAGGCCTACTTTCTTTTTCAATATTAAATTTAAATTTCTTCATTTTCTTTACGTCATCAAAAGATGTACATTCCCAAATGTGAAGTTGATCAGACTTCTTAGGAGATGTGCTTTCTTTGTTAATGCGTGTACCGGTTTCCTTATGTTCTTGCGCTTTTTCTTTTTCTTTATTTTCTTTAAAATTTGCGGCCTTGCTCTTTGTTACAACATTGATACATTTCTTATCTCCTTTCTCATTTTTACTAATAGGGATCATTGATTTAAGTACGTCACTATCTATCTTGATGCGTGATAATGCGTCTGCATTGGTGTTTATTTTGCATGTATTGGGTGTGATTGTTGTTGTTTCTTACAAACATAACACTACTGTTGTTGTGCTGGGTTCCTTGCTCTATTTCGAGTGCTAACTCAACAGCGTTATCAAAAGTCTTAGGCGAATATTGTTTGCTTCAAATTGTCATTTATGCCATTTTTGAAGACAAATAAGCTGTATTGTTCGTTAAGGTTTGAAATTAGAGATTTTTGATCGGAATTTGCAGCTAAGCCTAACTGGCTTATTTGTAAGGTGTTCAATTCGGATATTAACTGCAGGATTTTGTTTTTGAAAGTTGTAACACTTCTCTTTCTTTGTTTAAGGTTAGCTAATTGGTTCTGAATGTGTGGGATTGTTGCCGTGGTTTTATATTTATTTAGTAATATATTTTTTAAGTCTTCTAATGTTCGTGGTATTTGTAATGCAGTCACATTTGTTCTCACCGTCTGACTTAGCTTTGTGTAAATCACGAAGTCGATAAGTGTAATTTTTCCTTCTTCTGCTAAATACAATATCTGTGATTTTTAGGAAGGATTCAAGTTCTTTGTAATTTCCGGAAAAGCTCGGAATAGCTTTTGAGGCTAGTAATAAGTTAAAATCAGACATTGTTAATACGTTTTGACTTGACTCGTAACCTGAAATGTCTATGGAATGCGGAATCAAAATGTCAAAATAATATTTTGTTAAAATTTTTAGCAATTTGTCTCTTAGTTGCCAAAATATGTCTAAACCAAATTCTCTATGTTCTTTTGTAAATTTTGATAAATGGACATTTAAAGTACTTCTAACATTTTCTAAAGTCGTAAATAGGACACTGAGATGTTTTTTAATTGTCTCTTCTTTAATTTTTATATTTTTATTTAGATATTTGTATGCTTTATTGAATTCGTCTTTTAAAAATTTTAGTCTATCTTCTATTTTTACCCATTAGTCCATTATTTCTTTGTTTATCGATTATAAAATACATTTTTATTTAGTTTGTTCCTATACATTGAGTGTATTTTAAGAGTAAGCTTTGTAGAAAAAGTTGGTATTGTTATTAGTAACAAAATAATACATACTATGGTTGTTATTAGTAACAAAATCTTTTTGTCCATAGTAGATGAATAGTAAGGTTAAATTTGGTCTTGCTTTATGTTATTGACAATAGTTTTCTTTTGTATATTTCTATAAATTGAATGAATCTTAATGATGAAATCTATAATTAAAATACTAGTTATAATAATGAGAAAAATTTCTATAAGGGTACTAGAATTTTTCTGATTGTTATCTAGTATTGCCTCGTTTATAACATTGGCCTTTGGGTCACTAATTTTAGATTTTTATATTAGTTTTTTGTTTGTGATGTTCCTAATCGCGAGAGAGATTTGCTTTTTTTTTTCTTTGTTGTAGTGAGGTGTAATTCCTTATATAGGATGGCTTTCTCTTTGCGTTTGTTGAACGCCTTCCCTCCCCTCTTTCTTTTTGTGGATTTTTGTTTCTTTTGCGGGTTGGTCTGTGTTAATTTATGTCTTCTTTTGTATTCCTCTAATGTAATTGCTTTTGGGCCGGCTGTTTTTGGTGTTGGTAAATATGGGATAATATTTTCTGGGATATTACCTTGTGGAATATATGGCTGTTCTAGGTAGGCTATATATTTGTTAAAAATATTATCGATATCTCTTTCAGTAATATTGTCTGTTTCTAGAAGATTATGATGATCCGTTTGGGCAGGATCGCCATGTAATGTATTGTCATTCATTTGATGTTTGTTTAAAAATGGAGCCACTTCATATTTTTACACCAGAGTGGCTTCTGCTTATCAATAGGCAGCCGTAAGGTTGCCGAGATCGTTGAGAAATAAAATGCTTTAGTGTTACTTGCTAGATTATTTCTAATTTTATTCATGAAAACTTACGACTATTTATACAAAATTGTATCACAGAAAGTGATTTCCATAACTCCTCCCTTTTTACTTCTTTGACTAAGAATTATAGCAACGGCCAATAGGAATGCTTTGGCGTTTGGCTGAGCAGAGCGTATTGACAAATATTCTGCTAGCTCAGCCATCGTATTGACATACATTCAGTTTAGCAATGCAATTGGCTTTGGTTCCTCATATCGACTTACTTCTAATGTTGAAACGGGCGTTGCAGTTCCGCATGCATATGTAGGTCGCTTGTGTTGGTTGTACGCTACATTCGGTGTGTGGGGTCACTACATACATTTGACAGCCTGCTCTCCTTCTCCGCGCACACTACCGCAATCGCCAATAAAGTACAGATCTGTAACAATGTCCTCAAGTCGCTCACCGGCAGCTCTTGGGGCAAAGACAAAGAAACGTTGTTGGCAACATACTAGGCGATTGGCCGGCCGGTAATAAGGAGGAACAGTGGATGAAGCTGCAGACCACCCAGAACACCGCACTCCGCACGGTGACGGGATGCCTGCTGATGTGCATGAGGAACATCTCCACCAAGAGGTCAATGTGCTGCGCGTCATGCTCAGCAAGCAGTTCCTTGCTGGGTGTCACCGCTCGGGGCACCCAAACAGGCATCTCCTGGAACTGAAGGACGAGATCCAGCCACATGTAACGCAACCGCTGGATCCGAAGACGTACCGGCGGGTCCTATGCAACATCCACAGAGAGACAGTCGCCACCACCATCGCCTCTCGCCAGGCAAATGCCGTAGTAGGAGCTCAACCACCACCACCAATAGCAGATGAGGAGTCCCTGCTGCCTCGTAAGTCCCACGTCACTCTGGCACAATTGCGATCTGGATATTGTAGTATGCTCAACTCCTACCTATCCAGAATCAGCCCTGACATACCCAACACATGTCCGGCATGTGGAGATTCTCCGCACGATACCAATCTCCTATTCACATGCCCTCTCAAACCCACTTATCTAATCCCTCTCTCCCTCTTGACCAACCCCGTCGAAACAGCACGTTTCGTGGCCCTCACCCTAGATGAGTTTGACGACAACGACCATAGGTGAATCCGCTATTTACAGGGCATGACGACTAGCCGCTACAACAACAACAAGAGTCAGTGCCATTATAGATATAGTCGTGAGATATTGAATCATTGTTCCGCGAAAAATAGATAATTTTGGACTTAGAGAAGCTTAATTTCAGGCCGTTGCGATTACACCAGGACACCAAAGAAAAAATATCTAGCTGCAAATGACGACAATCGCGAGAATCCCTTATCCTACAAAAAAGCTTTATGTCATCTGCATACCTTATCTCGTTATGAAGGTCATTCCCTGAAGAACACCTAAGGTAGCTGTAGCTTTAAACAGGTATTGCCGATTTTAGCTATTAGTTACGGATTCATTCAACCATTGAAGTGCGTTAAGATGAACTCCAAGAGTATCCAATTTAGTAAGAAGCATGGAATGACTTGAGCTATGAAATCCTCGATAATATTGATAACAAAGTTAGTAAATATATCTATATTCGTAGCAGTAGATCTACCCGGAAATATGGCTCTTACAAGCATTTACCAGTTCATCTAGAACTTTAGGTATGAGCGAAAGCTTTCCAATAGGAATCAAAATGTCAAAATAATATTTTGTTAAAATTGTTAGCAATTTGTCTCTTAGTTGCCAAAATATGTCTAAACCAAATTCTCTATGTTCTTTTGTAAATTTTGATAAATGGACATTTAAAATACTTCTAACATTTTCTAAAGTCGTAAATAGGACATTGAGATGTTTTTTAATTGTCTCCTCTTTAATTTTTATATTTTTATTTAGATATTTGTATGCTTTATTGGATTCGTCTTTTAAAAATTTTAGTCTATCTTCTATTTTTACCCATTGGTCCATTATTTCTTTGTTTATCGATTATAAAATACATTTTTATTTAGTTTGTTCCTATACATTGAGTGTATTTTAAGAGTAAGCTTTGTAGAAAAAATTGGTATTGTTATTAGTAACAAAATAATACATACTATGGTTGTTATTAGTAACAAAATCTTTTTGTCCATAGTAGATGAATAGTAAGGTTAAATTTGGTCTTGCTTTATGTTATTGACAATAGTTTTCTTTAGTATATTTCTATAAATTGAATGAATCTTAATGATGAAATCTATAATTAAAATACTAGTTATAATAATGAGAAAAATTTCTATAAGGGTACTAGAATTTTTCTGATTGTTATCTAGTATTGCCTCGTTTATAACATTGGCCTTTGGGTCACTAATTTTAGATTTTTATATTAGTTTTTTGTTTGTGATGTTCTTAATCGCGAGAGAGATTTGCTTTTTTTTTCTTTGTTGTAGTGAGGTGTAATTCCTTATATAGGATGGCTTTCTCTTTGCGTTTGTTGAACGCCTTCCCTCCCCTCTTTCTTTTTGTGGATTTTTGTTTCTTTTGCGGGTTGGTCTGTGTTAATTTATGTCTTCTTTTGTATTCCTCTAATGTAATTGCTTTTGGGCCGGCTGTTTTTGGTGTTGGTAAATATGGGATAATATTTTCTGGGATATTACCTTGTGGAATATATGGCTGTTCTAGGTAGGCTATATATTTGTTAAAAATATTATCGATATCTCTTTCAGTAATATTGTCTGTTTCTAGAAGATTATGATGATCCGTTTGGGCAGGATCGCCATGTAATGTATTGTCATTCATTTGATGTTTGTTTAAAAATGGAGCCACTTCATATTTTTACAGCAAAGTGGCTTCTGCTTATCAATAGGCAGCCGTAAGGTTGCCGAGATCGTTGAGAAATAAAATGCTGTAGTGTTACTTGCTAGATTATTTCTAATTTTATTCATGAAAACTTACGACTATTTATACAAAATTGTATCACAGAAAGTGATTTCCATAACTCCTCCCTTTTTACTTCTTTGACTTAGAATTGTAGCAACGGCCAATAGGAATGCTTTGGCGTTTGGCTGAGCAGAGCGTATTGACAAATATTCTGCTAGCTCAGCCATCGTATTGACATACATTCAGTTTAGCAATGCAATTGGCTTTGGTTCCTCATATCGACTTACTTCTAATGTTGAAACCGGCGTTGCAGTTCCGCATGCATATGTAGGTTGTTGTTGTTGTTGTAGCGGCTAGTCGCGCCCCGTAAAGCGCAGATTCACCCATGGTCGTTGTCGTCGAACTCATCTAGGGGGAGGCCCAGGAAACGTGCAGTTTCGATAGGGTTGGACCAGAGGGAGAGGGGGGTTAGATGAGTGGGTTTGAGAGGGCATGTGAATAGGTGGTTGGTGTCGTGCGGAGAATCTCCACATGCCGGACATGTGTTGGGTATGTCAGGGTTGATTCTGGATAAGTAGGAGTTGAGCCTGCTACAGTATCCAGATCCAAGTTGTGCCAGAGTGACGCGGGACTCGCGGGGCAGCAGGGACTCCTCATCTGCTACAGGTGGAGGTTGGGCTCCGATGACCGCAATTGCCTGGCGGGAGTCGATGATGTTGGTGACTGTGTCTCTGTGGATGTTGCTTAGGACCCGCCGGTACGCCTCCGGATCCAGCGGTTGTGTGATGAGTGGCTGGATCTCGTCCTTTAGTTCAAGTAGATGTCTCCTAATGTGCCTGGGGGGCAGCTCCACTGCAAGCAGGTGCCTATTTGGATGCCCCTGCCGGCGAGCGACTTGAGGACATTGTTGTGGCTCTGTACTCTATTAGCGATTGCGGTAGTGTGCGCGGAGAAGGAGAGCAGGCTGTCGAAAGTCACCCCCAGAATCTTCGGGTGGTTAACCGTCGGAATGGGGGTGCCATCGATATGGATGTTAAGGTCAAGCCTGACCTCCTTCGTCCAGGTGGTAAAAAGGGTCGCCGAGGACTTAGCAGGGGACAGCGCCAGGTTCCTGCTGGTAAAGAAATGGGCAAGATCAGAGAGATATCCGTTCACTTTCAAACACAGATCATCAATTACATTGCCGGTTGCCATTATCGAGCAATCATCAGCATAGGAGACAATCGTGACTCCCTCTGGCGGTTGAGGGAGCTTGGAGATATAATGAGTAAACAGTAATGGGGACAGGACGCCACCCTGCGGTTCCCCTTGTTTAATCCTCCTTGGTTTCGATGTTTTATCTCTAAACCATACCGATGATTGACCAGTAGGAACAGTGGATGAAGCTGCAGACCACCCAGAACACCGCACTCCGCACGGTGACGGGATGCCTGCTGATGTGCATGAGGAACATCTCCACCAAGAGGTCAATGTGCTGCGCGTCATGCTCAGCAAGCAGTTCCTTGCTGGGTGTCACCGCTCGGGGCACCCAAACAGGCATCTCCTGGAACTGAAGGACGAGATCCAGCCACATGTAACGCAACCGCTGGATCCGAAGACGTACCGGCGGGTCCTATGCAACATCCACAGAGAGACAGTCGCCACCACCATCGCCTCTCGCCAGGCAAATGCCGTAGTAGGAGCTCAACCACCACCACCAATAGCAGATGAGGAGTCCCTGCTGCCTCGTAAGTCCCACGTCACTCTGGCACAATTGCGATCTGGATATTGTAGTAGGCTCAACTCCTACCTATCCAGAATCAGCCGTGACATACCCAACACATGTCCGGCATGTGGAGATTCTCCGCACGATACCAATCTCCTATTCACATGCCCTCTCAAACCCACTTATCTAATCCCTCTCTCCCTCTTGACCAACCCCGTCGAAACAGCACGTTTCGTGGCCCTCACCCTAGATGAGTTTGACGACAACGACCATGGGTGAATCCGCTATTTACAGGGCATGACGACTAGCCGCTACAACAACAACAAGAGTCAGTGCCATTATAGATATAGTCGTGAGATATTGAATCATTGTTCCGCGAAAAATAGATAATGTTGGACTTAGAGAAGCTTAATTTCAGGCCGTTGCCATTACACCAGGACACCAAAGAAAAAATATCTAGCTGCAAATGACGACAATCGCGAGAATCCCTTATCCTACAAAAAAGCTTTATGTCATCTGCATACCTTATCTCGTTGTGAAGGTCATTCCCTGAAGAACACCTAAAGTAGCTGTAGCTTTAAACAGGTATTGCCGATTTTAGCTATTAGTTACGGATTCATTCAACCATTGAAGTGCGTTAAGATGAACTCCAAGAGTATCCAATTTAGTAAGAAGCATGGAATGACTTGAGCTATGAAATCCTCGATAATATTGATAACAAAGTTAGTAAATATATCTATATTCGTAGCAGTAGATCTACCCGGAAATATGGCTCTTACAAGCATTTACCAGTTCATCTAGAACTTTAGGTATGAGCGAAAGCTTTCCAATAGGAATCAAAATGTCAAAATAATATTTTGTTGAAATTGTTAGCAATTTGTCTCTTAGTTGCCAAAATATGTCTAAACCAAATTCTCTATGTTCTTTTGTAAATTTTGATAAATGGACATTTAAAATACTTCTAACATTTTCTAAAGTCGTAAATAGGACATTGAGATGTTTTTTAATTGTCTCCTCTTTAATTTTTATATTTTTATTTAGATATTTGTATGCTTTATTGAATTCATCTTTTAAAAATTTTAGTCTATCTTCTATTTTTACCCATTGGTCCATTATTTCTTTGTTTATCGATTATAAAATAAATTTTTATTTAGTTTGTTCCTATACATTGAGTGTATTTTAAGAGTAAGCTTTGTAGAAAAAATTGGTATTGTTATTAGTAACAAAATAATACATACTATGGTTGTTATTAGTAACAAAATCTTTTTGTCCATAGTAGATGAATAGTAAGGTTAAATTTGGTCTTGCTTTATGTTATTGACAATAGTTTTCTTTAGTATATTTCTATAAATTGAATGAATCTTAATGATGAAATCTATAATTAAAATACTAGTTATAATAATGAGAAAAATTTCTATAAGGGTACTAGAATTTTTCTGATTGTTATCTAGTATTGCCTCGTTTATAACATTGGCCTTTGGGTCACTAATTTTAGATTTTTATATTAGTTTTTTGTTTGTGATGTTCTTAATCGCGAGAGAGATTTGCTTTTTTTTCTTTGTTGTAGTGAGGTGTAATTCCTTATATAGGATGGCTTTCTCTTTGCGTTTGTTGAACGCCTTCCCTCCCCTCTTTCTTTTTGTGGATTTTTGTTTCTTTTGCGGGTTGGTCTGTGTTAATTTATGTCTTCTTTTGTATTCCTCTAATGTAATTGCTTTTGGGCCGGCTGTTTTTGGTGTTGGTAAATATGGGATAATATTTTCTGGGATATTACCTTGTGGAATATATGGCTGTTCTAGGTAGGCTATATATTTGTTAAAAATATTATCGATATCTCTTTCAGTAATATTGTCTGTTTCTAGAAGATTATGATGATCCGTTTGGGCAGGATCGCCATGTAATGTATTGTCATTCATTTGATGTTTGTTTAAAAATGTAGCCACTTCATATTTTTACAGCAGAGTGGCTTCTGCTTATCAATAGGCAGCCGTAAGGTTGCCGAGATCGTTGAGAAATAAAATGCTGTAGTGTTACTTGCTAGATTATTTCTAATTTTATTCATGAAAACTTACGACTATTTATACAAAATTGTATCACAGAAAGTGATTTCCATAACTCCTCCCTTTTTACTTCTTTGACTTAGAATTGTAGCAACGGCCAATAGAAATGCTTTGGCGTTTGGCTGAGCAGAGCGTATTGACAAATATTCTGCTAGCTCAGCCATCGTATTGACATACATTCAGTTTAGCAATGCAATTGGCTTTGGTTCCTCATATCGACTTACTTCTAATGTTGAAACCGGCGTTGCAGTTCCGCATGCATATGTAGGTTGTTGTTGTTGTTGTAGCGGCTAGTCGCGCCCCGTAAAGAGCGGATTCACCCATGGTCGTTGTCGTCAAACTCATCTAGGGGGAGGCCCAGGAAACGTGCAGTTTCGACAGGGTTGGACCAGAGGGAGAGGGGGGTTAGATGAGTGGGTTTGAGAGGGCATGTGAATAGGTGGTTGGTGTCGTGCGGAGAATCTCCACATGCCGGACATGTGTTGGGTATGTCGGGGTTGATTCTGGATAAGTAGGAGTTGAGCCTGCTACAGTATCCAGATCGTAGTTGTGCCAGAGTGACGCGGGACTCGCGGGGCAGCAGGGACTCCTCATCTGCTACAGGTGGTGGTTGGGCTCCGATGACTGCATTCGCCTGGCGGGAGTCAATGATGTTCGTGACTGTGTCTCTGTGGATGTTGCTTAGGACCCGCCGGTACGCCTCCGGATCCAGCGGTTGTGTGATGAGTGGCTGGATCTCGTCCTTTAGTTCTAGTAGATGTCTTCTAATGTGCCTGGGGGGCAGTTCCACGGCAAGCAGGTGCCCGTTTGGATGCCCCGAGCGGTGACATCCAGCAAGGAACTGCTTGCTGAGCATGAGGTTGTGCTCCTTAACTCGGAGCACATTGACCTCTTGGTGGAGATGCTCTTCAGGCGACATCAGAAGACATCCCGTCACCGTGCGGAGTGCGGCGTTCTGGCAGGTCTGCAGCTTCGTCCATTGTGTCCTGCTGGTTCCCGGCGACCAAACTGGCGCAGCATAGTTTATTACCGGCCGGCCAATCGCCTTGTATGTTGCCAACAACGTTTCTTTGTCTTTGCCCCAAGAGCTGCCGGCGAGCGACTTGAGGGCATTGTTGCGGCTCTGTACTCTATTGGCGATTGCGGTAGTGTGCGCGGAGAAGGAGAGCAGGCTGTCGAAAGTCACCCCCAGAATCTTCGGGTGGTTAACCGTCGGAATGGGGGTGCCATCGATGTGGATGTTAAGATCCAGCCTGACCTCCTTCGTCCAGGTGGTAAAAAGGGTCGCCGAGGACTTAGCAGGGGACAGCGCCAGGTTTCTGCTAGTGAAAAATTGGGCAAGATCTGAGAGATATCCGTTCACTTTCAAACACAGATCATCAATTGCATTGCCGGTTGCCATTATCGAGCAATCATCAGCATAGGAGACAATCGTGACTCCCTCTGGCGGTTGAGGGAGCTTGGAGATGTAGTGATTAAACAGTAATGGGGACAGGACGCCACCCTGCGGTACCCCTTGATTAATCCTCCTTGGTTTCGATGTTGTATCTCTAAACCATACCGATGATTGACGACCACACAGGTAATTCGCGGTCCACCGTTTCAGTCCCTGCGGGAGAGTTGATGATTCCACGTCAGCTAGTAGCGTGGAGTGGCTAACTGTGTCGAAAGCTTTCGACAGATCCAACGCTACTAGGACGGTTCTCTCGCAGGGGCGGTTTTGGTTAAGACCACGGTTCACCTGTGTGTTTATGGCATTAAGTGCTGTTGTTGTGCTGTGCACTTTCCGGAAGCCATGTTGATGCTTAGCTGACCCAAGGTGGTATGTATAGTACGGGAGGAGTAGGGCCTCAAGTGTCTTTACCACAGGTGAAAGCAGGGAAATCGGCCGATAGGAATCACCCTTGTCGGCCGGTTTCCCTGGTTTCAGTAGTGGGACCACCTTCCCAACCTTCCAGATGTCTGGAATGATGAGGGTGGCCATAGACAAATTGAGGATCCCGGTGAGGAACTCAACTCCCGCGGGGCCTAAATTCTTCAGCATCAACACGCTTAGCCCGTCAGGGCCAATGGCCTTGGAGGCTTTCGCCTTCCCGATGACCTCCTTTACCTCGCCACAAGTGAAGGTAAGAGGCGCGCTGTTGTTCGGTATTTTGCGCAGCCTCCTGGTCACCTTCCGCTTGGTCCTATCCCCCGAAGGATGCAGTATAAACTGTCGGCTAAAATAGCTCGCGCATCTCTTCGGGTCCGACGAGGCACGATCCCCGAATGAAATTTCCACTCGGTCGTCGTGCTTCGTCGGGTTGGATAAGGACTTCACGGTAGACCAAAGCTTACCAACACCCGTGACCAGATTACAGGACTTCAGATGCTCCTCCCACTTGTTCCGCTTGTGTTGGTCAACCAGCCTCCGAATCGCCACGTTTAAATCCTGAATGTTAGGATTACGGGGATCGGAGCGGCGAAGGTGGTCGCGTTCGTTCGCTAGAGCGGCCGCTTCAGCCGGGAAGTTGGGACGGATCTCAGGGATCCTCCCTGCCGGAATGAAGCGGGCCGCAGCTGACGCAACCACCTTGCGGAACTTATGTTCGCCTTTTCGAACGTCGGTGGGAGCGGGAAGAGACCTGAAGGCATTTTCGGTGAACTCCGCGAACCTGACCCAGTCAGCCTTTTTAAAGTTGATATAGGTCCGATGGTCCGCGGAGACAAAGTCAGCAGGTCTGTCAATCGAGATGATTATAGGTAGGTGGTCTGATGCAAGCGATAGCATAGTTCGCCACGTTATGCTATTTATCAGACCTGCGCTAGCTATCGTTAGGTCAGGCGAGCTGCTGCAACTACCCATAATCCTGGTGGGGGCATCATCATTCATCGTGCAGAATGTCGAATCGTCTATCTGCTCTGCCAAATCGTTTCCCCTCCGATCAGCTGGTAGGCTTGAATGCCAGAGATCGTGGTGCGCATTAAAGTCACCTACTACCAATCGGTTTTCACCTCTGAGGAGCGCACCTATGTCAGGGTGATATCCTGCCGGGCAGCAGGTGACAGGGGGTATATAAATATTAAATATTTCGAGCTCGACATCGCCTGATCGGACAGCTATTCCTTGACATTCTAAGGTAGTGTCCCTGCGGTCGATGTCTTCTTCAATAAGACGATACTGCACTGTGTGATGGGTGATGAATGCTAAGCCACCACCATTACCTCGCTCGCGATCCTTACGATGCACATTGTAGCCGTTGCAACTCAACAGAGTTGAGTTGCTGTGCAGTTTCGTTTCTTGGATCGCAGCTATTGACAGATTATGCCGACTCATAAAGTCGGTTATCTCCTCAATCTTGCCCTGCAGCCCATTGCAGTTCAGCTGAAGGAGTCTCGTTTGCCTCGGTAGAGTCGTCGCGGAGAGGGGTGTGAGGGAAGGGTGATGTTGCCCACCTGGACCCTGCTGCACATGCAATGGCACGTTGGGCTGCCTTATGGTGTTGTTTGGCAGCGCCGCCACTGGCGCGTGCGGTTGCGAGGCTCTACAACAGGGAGCCAGGTAGTCACCCGACCATTCACGTGTGGTGCGCAGGCCAGAACACACTCGAAAGTGACACCAGCCTTGGCACGAATTGCACCTTACTGATGCCGCATTCCGGTATATCCTAGCCTGACACACGGAACAGACTGTGTGGGGTACCAGGAGCTGCTGGCTGTTCCCCACACGGGGGGCGGAGCTAGGTTGGGGGGGGGGGGAGGGGAGCGACCATGTTGTTGTGTGCTCCTGCGAACCGTAGAGGTTCTGCCGGTGCTAGGCACCGGTGCACTAGGTGCAACTAGGGGAGCCGTAGAGGCTATGGGCGCCATAGGGCGCGAACAACATGGGGCCACATAGTTTGTGGACCACTCCTTGTGGGTCTTAAGGCCTGAGCATATGTAGGTCGCTTGTGTTGGTTGTACGCTACATTCGGTGTGTGGAGTCACTACATACTTACATTTGACAGCCTGCTCTCCTTCTCCGCGCACACTATCGCAATCGCCAATAAAGTACAGATCCGTAACAATGTCCTCAAGTCGCTCACCGGCAGCTCTTGGGGCAAAGACAAAGAAACGTTGTTGGCAACATACTAGGCGATTGGCCGGCCGGTAATAAACTATGCTGCGCTAGTCGCCAGGAACCAGTAGGAACAGTGGATGAAGCTGCAGACCACCCAGAACACCGCACTCCGCACGGTGACGGGATGCCTGCTGATGTGCATGAGGAACATCTCCACCAAGAAATCAATGTGCTGCGCGTCATGCTCAGCAAGCAGTTCCTTGCTGGGTGTCACCGCTCGGGGCACCCAAACAGGCATCTCCTGGAACTGAAGGACGAGATCCAGCTACATGTAACGCAACCGCTGGATCCGGAGACGTACCGGCGGGTCCTATGCAACATCCACAGAGAGACAGTCGCCACCACCATCGCCTCTCGCCAGGCAAATGCCGTAGTAGGAGCTCAACCACCACCACCAATAGCAGATGAGGAGTCCCTGCTGCCTCGTAAGTCCCACGTCACTCTGGCACAATTGCGATCTGGATATTGTAGTAGGCTCAACTCCTACCTATCCAGAATCAGCCCTGACATACCCAACACATGTCCGGCATGTGGAGATTCTCCGCACGATACCAATCTCCTATTCACATGCCCTCTCAAACCCACTTATCTAATCCCTCTCTCCCTCTTGACCAACCCCGTCGAAACAGCACGTTTCGTGGCCCTCACCCTAGATGAGTTTGACGACAACGACCATGGGTGAATCCGCTATTTACAGGGCATGACGACTAGCCGCTACAACAACAACAAGAGTCAGTGCCTTTATAGATATAGTCCTGAGATATTGAATCATTGTTCCGCGAAAAATAGATAATGTTGGACTTAGAGAAGCTTAATTTCAGGCCGTTGCGATTACACCAGGACACCAAAGAAAAAATATCTAGCTGCAAATAACGACAATCGCGATAATCCCTTATCCTACAAAAAAGCTTTATGTCATCTGCATACCTTATCTCGTTGTGAAGGTCATTCCCTGAAGAACACCTAAGGTAGCTGTAGCTTTAAACAGGTATTGCCGATTTTAGCTATTAGTTACGGATTCATTCAACCATTGAAGTGCGTTAAGATGAACTCCAAGAGTATCCAATTTAGTAAGAAGCATGGAATGACTTGAGCTATGAAATCCTCGATAATATTGATTAAAAAGTTAGTAAATATATCTATATTCGTAGCAGTAGATCTACCCGGAAATATGGCTCTTACAAGCATTTACCAGTTCATCTAGAACTTTAGGTATGAGCGAAAGCTTTCCAATAGGCCGGTAGGTTTTGACTAAGCTTCTTAGCCCGGATATGTAAACTGGAGATAAGAAACCCTTTTTCTTCTCATCATTTACCTTTGGGAAGTGAAAAGGTGTGTGACATCGTGCGGAGAATTATCACATGCCGGACGTCTGTACGTCTGCGTTGATTCTGGATTAGTAAGAGTTTAACAATATCCAGATTTTAATTGAGCCAGAGTGGCGCAGTATTGATGAGGCAGCTGGACCACCTCCTCTGATATAGGCGGTTCTAATTGTCTCTCGGTGAATGTCGTTTAAGACCACTTTGTAGGCAGCATGGTCCAGCCTATTGGTGGCGATCTAACCCTGTTTAACCGCCGGAACGTAGCATCAGTTAGGTGCAATATGTACCAGATAGCTATGCCCTGACATTCAAGGGAAGTATCCTTCCGCTCGACGTCTTGTTCAATAAAACGATATTGGAATGTGTGGTGTGTGATGAACGCTAAGCCACCACCATTATCAGGCTCGCAGTCCATACGATGCACATTATATCCGTTGCAATTCAACAGAGTTGAATTGGTGATTGGGGCGTATGCGGCTGCAGAGCTCTGCAAGATGGGGCAAGGTAGTCCACTCACGTGTGTTGCGCAGACCATAACACGTCCGAAAGTGACACAAGCCTTGGCACATATTGCACCTAACTGATGCCACGTTCCGGGGGTTAATCAGGATTAGATCGCCGAAATAGCAGCCCTTGGTCGGGTGAAACCAGGGTCATTGCGGTACGTAGAACCGGCTGGAATGGGAATAAAGTGACAGTCATCACCACCATCGACTCTTGCCAGGAAAATGCCGTAATAGGAGCCCAACCACCACCAATTGCAGATGAGGAGTCCCTGCTGCCTCGCGAGTCCCGCGTTGCTCTGGCCCAATTAAGATGGATATTGTAGTAGACTTAACTCCTACCTATACAGAATCAACCCTGACATACCCAACACATGCCCGGCATGTTGAGATTCTCCGGACGAAACCAACCACCTATTCTCATGCCCTCAAACCTACTCATCTAACCCCCTGACTACCCGCTACAACAACAACAACAACCTAATCTCAGTGGTCTTGTGGTATTTTGTACTTTTTTCACCGGAACTATCGTCGAAATTTTCCGTTATTTTCTTCTTTGCGAAGAAGTGGCCTATGTATTCAACCGAGTCTTTAATAACACCATCAGATAGAAATATTTATTTATTTATTTATTTATTTATAAAACGTGAAATAATAATACAATTATTTTTACACGAAAAAAGGAGCACTGGCTGCCAGGACCTTCGGCTCGCTGATGTAGATATAAAATGTATACTTAAGGCTTAATTAAGTGTTAAGTGTAAAAGTTAATAAAATGTTCTGTAGCTAATAGAAAAGTATTATTAACAAAAATAAATAAAACTAGGGGAAATTATAAACAGAATCATATTAGTGGTTTTATTCCTGTTTGTACTAAGAATGCTGATATTTTTATTATGTTTTCGGAGGAACTCGTTTTTAACAAGGCAGACGGTATTTGGTCGTCGAAGATATTTTTTCTAATAGCTGTGAAATGTGGGCAGTCGTCGAGTAAATGATAGGCTGTTAAAGCTAACGACGGGCAGTGTTGGCAAATAGATGGACTAGAACGATTTAGGAGGTGAGCATGGGTGGCAATTGTGTGTCCTAGGCGTAAACGGACAAACGCTTTGACGTCGTTGCAACGACAGCTTGAGGGATAACTTGGTTTTATCCTGTTCGGGTTATTTGCAGTATATAGGTGCATTATAGATCTCCAAGATTCCCTGTGAGAGCTGTATTGAAGATGCGATATACACTTGTATAAGTCTTTTTTCATGATACAGTCAAAAGTTATAAGTGGTTCTTTTGCAGCGAGTTTAGCCCGTTCGTCTGCTAGATTGTTTCCTTTTATGGCTGCATGTCCTGGAACCCACATTAGTTTCACGCGATCGCTATTTTCGATTAATTTGCTTCGAATACAGGAAATTATATAGGACTTGTTCGTTGTATTTATTACAGCGTGTATGGTAGACTTGCTATCAGTGCAGATAACTGCTTTGAAGTTAGAGTTTTCGACGAAAATGATTGCGTTGAAGATAGCGACAGCTTCGGCTGTGAAGACTGAGGCGTAGCTGGGAAGTATACCAGCTGTAATTGTTACTCCATCGGAGTCAACGACGGCGAATGATGTACTTATGTCGGTTTTTGAACCATCTGTGAAAACGAATTTCCATTTCGGAAGCAGTGGAGTTGTATATTCCGCGAAAAGGCGTTGAAATACTATGGGGGAGGTACTACTTTTACCATATTTCTCCAAGTTTAATATGAAGCACGATTTGTTTATCATCCAGGGCGGAGACGATTCTTTTTGACGGAGAGAAGGGAATGTGATATCAAGCTCTCTGGCGTATTCGATGCAGAGTGATATTGACGACTTACGACTTGTATACTTTTTCCGCTGCAGCTCGGATAAAACTGTTTCGTAAAGACTGCTGTTGTAGCAAAGGAACAGCTTCGGTATAAGTTTTTTTAGATTAAGTGCAAATCTTTCTTCGATTGTGGGTAGCCCGGCTTCCACCAGCATGAATTTTATTGGCGATGTAGGAAAGGCGCGAAGACTTCTGCGTACAGCCATGTGGTATGGGGAATACAGTAACTTGATGACACTTTTCGCGCAGTTGCCATAGATGGGTAGGCCATAGTCTATCTTCGATAATATAAGAGCTCTGGTTACATTTATGAGTGTTGACGAGTTAATTAAGCAGTGTTTGGATGATAAGTACTTGATAATATTGAGCCTAGCAGCCAGTTGCTTTCTTAAATATAAACAATGTTCTTTAAAACTTAATTTTTTTATCAAAAATTAAACCTAGAAACTTTAGTTTGTCAGCATTTACAACTGGAATATTGTTATAAACTAATGTAAAGTAATTACATTTGTGTTTTCGGCAAACATGAAAATTCTTACATTTGTTTAAAGATACGTTGGCTCCGGATGATTCGGACCATATACTTAAATCGGCTAATATATTGGTGAAATCTTGTTTAACAAGGTTTAGGTCATTAAGTTTTGATACCAATAATAGATCGTCAGCATAGCATATACAAAAAACATTTTTATACTTATTAATTATGTGACAAACTTCATTGAATGCTGCAATAAACAAAACAACAGATAGCGGGGAACCTTGGGGAATACCATTATGCAAAGAAAAATAGTCCGAAAAGGTGTTATTTACTTTGGAAACAAATCTGCGATTAGTGAGAAAAGACTGGATAATTTTAAGGATTTTGCCGCCAAGGTTCCATTTTACCAACTGACGTAAGACTACATGCGCTCCCACACGGTCAAAGGCTTTCTCAAAGTCTATACTTAGCACAGAGAGGTGGTTTCTGTTGGAAAGAGCGGAAGAAGCATAACTTTCGAAGAGGAGCAAGGCATCAATGGTGCCATGCCCCTCTTTGAAAGCCACTTGCTGTGGACTAATGAAGTTGTTATTTAAAGCATACCACGAAATGCGATGAGCTATAATTTTTTCGAAAAGTTTACCTAAACAGCTGAGCAGTGAAATGGGTCTGAAACCTGAAGCTTCTGTTGCAGGACTACTTGACTTAGGAATGGGGATAATAATAGCATTTTTCCAGGTTTGAGGGTAAATACCTTGAATAAGAATGTTGTTGTATAACTTAATTAATCTGGCCTTCAAACATGAAGGTAGATGTTGCAACATGGGGTACGATATTCTGTCGGCACCCGGGGTTTTGCCTGAGAAAGAGGATAATGTAGACTCTAGTTCAATAAGTTCTATCTTGCAATCTGTGATGTTAGACAACGCGTAAGAGGTGCTACTGAGGTATTTGTTTTTGTCTGAAATGAAAGTGGCATGCAAATTTGAGTCCTGTGAGTATTCTGACCAGTATGATGCGAAGTAGTTAGATAGCTCTTTTGCGTTGACGATAGGGCCAGTAGCATTCCTTATGGAAATTAACTTGAATTGCGGGTATATTCCCGACAATCTTTTAATATCGGACCATGCTTTTTTCGGGTTCGTTTTATGGTTGATTGATTCCGAAAATTTATTTAAACTATCCCTTTTAGATTGTTTTGCTTTCCTACGAAATATCGCGTTTACCTTTTTATACATAATTAAATTATGATTTGATCTTGTTCGTTTATATTCCGTCCAATAAAAGCGCTTTTCGTTTCTTAATTGTGATAGCTCAGGAGACCAGTACGGCACAGTTTTAGTAAAGATTTTATTACTGGATTGTGGAATGGAAAGGTGAGCGGAGGTCCGAATAATTTTTGTAATTGTCGCAACTTCTTTGTTGATATTATCCGAATAGGGATGTTTTTCGCAAAAGTTGCTAGCAATAAGTTGAAAGTTTTCCCAATTCGCTTTATCTGTTAAAAACTTTGGAGTGGGTTGGGCCTTATAGATTGACGGAGTGCGTAAACTAGTAAGAATAGGGAAGTGGTCACTACCGTGGAGGTGGGAAAGGGTATTGGTAGTTAGTTTAGGGGCGATATTGGAGGAACATATTGTAAGGTCTACAGAGGTAAAAGTTTTGTGTGTGGAAAAGTGCGTCGTTTTGTTGTCGTTAAGTAAAATAAGGTTTTCTGAAAATATCAAATCTTCTATAATAGCGCCTCGGTTGTTGCAAAGAGCTGATCCCCAAAGAGGACTCCAGGCGTTAAAGTCCCCAACCATAATGAAAGGAGTAGAAACTGATCGCAAGATGTTTCTAAGTTCGGTGCATGTGAAATTCTGTAGAGGTGGTATATAGAGGGCCACGATGGTAAATTTGAAAGACAGAGAAACTTCTATTGCAATTGTGGCAATATTTGAAGTGATGGGAACTTGTCTATGGGGTAAAGATTTTTTTATCAAAACTGCAATGCCTTGCTTGCTCGTTTTGTTTTGCGGCAAGTTGTAAAAATAGCTTTGGTACTGATGAGGCGAAGCTGTTGACTTATCAGCAGCAATATTAGTTTCTTGAAGACAGACAACATTTGGCGAATGTTCTTTCAACAGAAGTTCTAGTTGTGTGTAATTGTTCAAGTAACCGTGCATATTCCACTGTAGGATTTTACACATTGAGAGTGGAAGAGGGATTGTCACAAAATTAATATAGTATGATATGTTGTATGTATGTATGTTCTTAAGTGCATTCGTCTATTGACATAATTTGCTCTTTCGTGTTGTTTTCGTTATGTTCTGAGATATTTTGATTGAAAGAGAGGTTGATAACTGAGGTATCAGCTGTCTCTTTCATGGAAGCGTCTGCTTCTGCTTTGTTTTGGTAAGCGTTAGCTTGCGAAATGATGTTTGCCAGAGTAGATTCGAGGTTGAATGGAGTGTGTGATAGAGTTTGCGGAAGAGGTGTAAACGAGGAAACTAAGGCATTGCTAGGTTGTTGATTGTTGTTGTTTTGTGGTGAGTGGTTAGGTAGAGAAGAATTTATTTGAGGTGGGTTAGCATAAGAAATGTCAGATGTAGTAGTAATCGGTGATTTGTTTAAGAATATGGGTGGTGAGATATGTAAGTGATTTGGAGCTTTGCGTAGGGTTGTTATTTGATGTTTGAGCTTTTTTAGCTACCTCGGCGAAAGAGGAGTTAAGCATAGATGGTGTTTGTGCTTTATAAAGCTTAAGTGCTTCGCGCATGGAACATTTGTTTTGACATTTTATTTTAAGAATTTCTTTCGTTTGCATATATTTCGGGCAGGTGTTGGCAGATGACGGGTGGTTACCCGAGCAGTTTGCACAGAGCGTGCGAGAGCATGGTGGAGGATGAGGTTGGAAATTGCATGACATACATACGGGAGCATTGTTGCAGCGTTTGGCGGTATGTCCAAGCCGTTGACAAGTTTTGCACCGCATTGGGTTTGGATAGTAGGGTTTCACTTTAGCGCTACGCCAAGAAACGTCAACTTTATCTGGTAGCTCGAAAAGATCAAAAGTAAGTAACACAACTCCAGTGAATTGTGAAACTCCTTCCACTGTTTTCGAAAATTTGTACACTCCGACTACGCCTTGGTTACTCATGTTTTCAATTATTTCTTTGTCACTGACGTTGTTTAAGCAAGGAGCATAAATTGTTCCTCTTACGCTATTGAGGCTGTCATGATATTTTACAACAATTTCACATACACCAGGTAGCCTTTTGGTTGAAATGAACCTTTGGGCAATTTGATTGTTTTTCACAAGCAGCAGTAGATTGCCAGCACGTAATTCTGAAATCGAAATAATTTCTTTGCTGATAGCTTCTATCGCTTTATGTACGGCGAAACAAGAATATTTAGAAATAGGTTTCGTTGAATCGGAAGCACTTATAGTAATAAATTTAGGGTTTTCATTCCTAGACTGAGGCAGTTCGGGAAAACTAAGTGGCGTGTATGAGGGTTTCTTTCTTCTTGGATGGGATTCCAGGGCAAGCAAAGCAAACCTGTTATTCCCGAGGTTGGGCGGCCCGGGGGCCATGATTATTATATCTACACACTCGATTCACTTGGTTAGAAAACACTTATAGGAAAAAAGATATATGGATATAATAATAAAACAGAGTTTTACTTAGAAAACACGTGCACGTGTATACTGTGCGGAATACGCAAACTAATAAGCCGAGGGGTACCGAAACACGTCTTCTCAGAGCGAGCTTTAGTCGACGACTGAGATAGAAATATATTTCCACCAATTTTTCGCTTAAATTTCTTCACAATTTGTCTGAAGTGATTTCTTTGAATTTAAATATGGCTTTGGGCATAGCCTTCCGGATGGAGTCATATCTAATGCCTACTATATTACTCGACGGCCGTGCCCCGAACAAGTAACATCAGAAATTATAGAAACTATTTTTTAACAGCTGTCGCCCCCGGCAGACAATGGCGAACCTCCGAGTGTATTTCTGCCATCAAAAAACAATCGCTGTTCGGAGTCGGCGTAAAACTGTAGGCCTCTCACTTTGTGTTACAACATTAAGACGCACACCACAAATTGTAGGAGAATTTCGGCCAAAATCGATTAAGCAGTTATAGCTCCAATTGAGTAAGCAAGTAAGTAATGTCAACAAAAATAGATCCACATTTTCGACAATTTCACTACTGCTAGTGTATATTCTACCATTTCTTAACACTTCTGTAATTTTTCCCTTGTTTGAATTATTCACTAATTTTTTAATTATATCTATACTCTCTGGTTTCATTTGCATTCATTTAATTTATTAATAAAAGTTATTAGTACAATAAGATTTAAGATCATATTTTATAGTACAACAGTTTTAAAGTAAAAGTAAAGTAGCAAAAGATATTAAAACTAAGTTTAACATAAAACAATCAGTATTCATATATGTATGACTATGACGAAATAAGAAAATACAATTTCTGTATTTCAAATAGTCAGAAATTTCACACACGAAAGGCGCTATCTCAAATACATACCGTGTTACATGATTAGAAACTACGTCACTTTTGTGCGCAGATTGAGAACTCAATTTAATAGATTAGTTCTGGATAGCAGCTAATTGGTAATATTAATTGTACGGCAAGCTTTCTCCTAATTTCAAGCGGAGTAAAATTTGAAGACATTTTTAAATTCCGTAAGAATTTAAGAATTTGCTCACGGTGGAGATTACGCGATCGTCACAAGTAATACTAGAATTGATAATAAAACCAAGAATTGTGACCTTAGAGACAAATTTAAGACTATTTTCATCAATATATAGGGGCGGAATGTCAGAGAAATTGATACGACTTTTAGTTATGGGAAGGACATACGACTTTACACTATTAAGACAGAGACTGTTTTTAGACGCCCAAAGTGAGATGGATAACAAATCAACATTAAACTTAGAACATAGACTATCTTTTAGCTCAATAGTTCCCGACATATAGAGTTGCATATCATCCGCATAAGCATGCAAATGTGCATGCTGACAAGTACTTATTACAAATAGCATTTATAAATAAGCTAAATAATAACGGCCCCCAAAATAGAACCTTGCGGGCACACCCATTAGCAGCAGTTTAAGACGAGAGAATTGTCTACCATTTTTCACACGCTAAAAATAAATTCTCATGAGACGCACTGCAAAGTCCCCAAAACCAAAATAGTTTTTTAATTTTGAGGAAAGTAAGTTAGGGTCCACAGAGTCAAAAGCCTTAGAAAAGTCAAGTAGGCAAAATAACGTCAGTTGGTTTTTGTCAAAAGGTATTCTTATATCGTCCAAAATTTGAATAACAGCCGTGGAGCAGCTATGCTTGACTCTAAAGACAGATTGAAACAGTGATAGTAAACTAAATTTGTTTAAATGACTATAAATTTGTTCAGCCATCATGGTCTCAAAGACTTTAGAGAGTGCAGGTAAAGTGACTAAGGACGAAAATCACAGGGATTACATGCATGCTTACTTTTAGCAATCGGTAGCACAGTTGCAACCTTCCACATTTCGGGGAAACACGAGGTAGTAATGCTATGATTGATCACATGGGTGAGAGTTAGCACGATGTTTGGTAAAATTATTTTAACAAATTTAATAGGTATACCGTCCTCACCAATTGCAATTGACCGTATTTTGTAGATAAACCTTGCCACATCTAACTCCGATACTGTACAAAACTCAAGTACCTCACCGAAAGAAACTGAAGAAGAAGGACTACCTGTGGATCGGGAGGAAACACTGGGTGGGGTGACACGATTGACAAAGGCATCATTAAGGACTTCAGGGTTAATAGAACAATCAGGACTATCAGTAACATGCATACGAAGATTCTTTATATTGTGCCATAGGGCATTCTTCGGAAGCTAGGGGATCAAAATTTTGCTATAGTAGATTTGTTTTACGCGCTTTATAGCTGCAGTAGTCTCATTTCTTACGTACCTATATGTACGCCAATTTATATCCGTTCGATTGTTTTCCATATAGAATACTGCTAATTACGTTTTATAATCAGTGTACGGATTGTTTTATTGAACCAAGAACGTAAATAGTCTTAAAATAATCTCATTCAAAAAATTCAGTTTATCATGCACAGAGCTTAGTCTCCAACAGTCTGGCCAGTTAATGCAAGACAGGTAATTTATCAAGTCATTAAAATTTAATAAGCCATAGTCAGGATAGTTGGATGAACTAAAACTATACTATGATGTTCGAGATTAATACTAAATGGACAGAAGATTAAATCATGGTCAGATATAAACGAAATTTGGTAAAATTTTAATACAGAAGACTGACCAGAGACAATGAAATCAACAATGAGACTCGGACAACAATTATTTCCATATCTTGTCGGTACGGACACATTAACCAAAGACAAACCAGCACTAGAACCCACCACCCTTAGTAATTCTATCAGACTGAAACAGAACATTCAAAGGTACTCGTGACTACATACAACTTTTCATTGTTAAGGCTACGAGCATTGAAATGTACAACATTAAAGCCTTTTTGGAGTCTGCATAAAATGATTATCATAGCAAGGCTATTATCATCAATGCTACCCTTTTTGTTGTTGCCCGAAGTCATTTGACTTATAGAAAACAATCGCAACTTTAAGACAATGAAAGTATGGTGGAAGACAAAACAAATACAAACAGAGTTTCGCTACCTTTACAATATAAACAACAACAAAACATACCTAAGAAAATATAAATAAACATGCAATCACATATATACTTAATGAAACTGCTGAAGGTCGTCATCGCAGGTAATTTTTGCTGGGAGGCTGTTTTCCAAATTATCCATTCGCACATGCACAGCATCTCGCTTAGTATACGCCGAAATCAATTTCCTCTCACGCCGCTATTTTATAGCCTTTTGCAGCAACTATCTGTTCTCCTGGCAAGGCTCTCAAATATGTGAAAATTACCTTCACACAAAAAAGTTTTAGTGTCAAAACAGCACTCTTCGGTGTTGCTGTATATATAAACTAAAAAAGGTGTAAACTTAACACCAAAAGGAGTCAAAATAAATAACACTAAAAGGAGCCAGTTTGACACTAATGCGGAGTATTTGTAAACAGCACCTTAAAGTGTGATTTTAACTCCAATAAAGTGTTAATAAGAATTACACTAAAAGGTGTAATTTTAACTCTATTAAGTCTTAAATTTTGAGTGCAGTTTTAACTCCAATAAAGTGCTAAAAAAGTTACACTAAAAGGTGTAATTTTAACTATTCCCCAAAATTTGCCCCCACATAAAGGCTGGAATGAAACGGAACTCGTTTTTAATTCATTTTTTATTCAGTTCAAAAACTATTTACATATGTATATTATTTAGATAAAAATTACATCCGTTATTATTATGTATATATTAGAATTAATATGATAGCAATCATAAGGCTTTTTAAATTTCAGGTTGTCAAAGGGGATTACCTCCTTATTTTTCGAAGGAGACACCTCGTAAATATTAAGAATATCATCAAAAGTTGTGGTAGTATAATATTGAACATAAAATAATATATTATTATTAATAATATAAATATCTTTTATTTATGCAAATATAAGCGTTTCGTTTTCTCGTTTCAAATAAAGCATAAAGTCAGTTCTATAACGATATCGGTATTTATATTAAATCCAAGTTGAAGAATATATGTTACATGTTTCGTATTCTGGTAAAACCTTTGATAGACAAAATTTTACATTTTCATTTAGATTATTACTATTTATAAAACTTTTTCTCCCTACTGATATTGCATTTATTAAAGTCCCTTTCCACAGCACGCTCATTTTCATCTGATACTTTTTCGCTAGCGATTTACATATGTTTTGAAAATTATTTGTGAGTTTCGCCTGCCTTAGAATTTCACGATGTTTAGCCTCATATCTCATGGCCCATGTATGAACTTTCTAATAACCGATGGGTAGTGCGTTAAAAAGTGGTGTTTAGGTAACAAATCTACTTTATATTGTTGTATAATACATTTAAGATGATCTTTTATGTTTTCTTTTAATACTTCAATATACTTTTTATGAATAATTGGAGACATGACTATATTAATAATTTTTAACAATGAAATTACTCCGTGCCATAAATTTGGCAAACGCGACTGAATATCGAAGAAAATTAGTGGAAAATGTATTATTAGGCATAAATTTTGAGAAGCAGTTAGTCCTATTGAAGTGTTTGATTTTTTTATAACAACCTTTGGGGGAACTTCAGTCCTATACAAAAACCCAAAATGAAAAGCCTGTATTTTATAGTTTATATTATCAATTGAAAGAAGTTATTCCTGTATTACCTTTTCAAAAAAGTGTTTTAAAATAAAGGGAACAGCACCTTCCAAAACATCATGCATTACATCAACGTTATTGTTTTCTATGCTGTGGTAAAAAGTTAATTGATTAAATGCCGACAATTCCTTTACACCTTTCGAAGCTTCCAACTCAGAATTATCAGCATGTATACCTACAGAAAGCATTTTATCATATTCATTCTTTTTCCTTAAAAGCTTAGGATTTTCCTCCAAGGTATGACTAGCTTCCTCACGGCTTGCGGTACAGAATCTGCAGTAATGCTTTGCACGAAACGAAGTGACAAAACCTAGACATGTATTCGCACCTAAATTGTCATGTGCTATAGAAACGATGGTACCTTTTAGATTAATCCCATTAACATTAAGCCCTACGCTTTCAAGAACTAGTAGATCCTTTACAATTGGATGAAGAATATCATTGAAAGTAACATTTTCATTTTTTAAATATGCGCAATTAAAAAGAGCCAACAAGTGAATATTCTTCAACTTTGAATTGTACTGATACGGTAAATTTCTAATTGTAAAATATAGTGCACCGATTTTATGCAAACCCTTTTTGCTTCCCAGCGGATTAACAATTTCAAAATCATCATAAAAAATTTGAATTTGTAAAGCGTTTGGATTTTGCTGAAAAAAATTGGATGAACTGAAATTCTCTGAACAGCAAAAATTCTCTAGCATCTCTAAACTGCACGTGTGATCATTATTAAAATACAAATTCGTAAAGAGCTCATTTTTAAAAAGGGTTATTAGTGTTTCGATTATCGGAATATATTGAAAGTACGTTTGAACGAAAACTCTAACTAAAGAATTACAATCCCTTCTTTTTTTCATTATCCAGCGACCTCCTAGAGAGCAAGGTATAGGTTGTACAAAATGAGCCGATTTTGAAATTATACCCTCTCTTTTAAATTTACTTGAGTATTTACTTAACTTATTTTTATAAGAAACTTTGAATCTATCGCAATTCATTTGGAAATGTCTCGTTTGTATTTCACTGTGTGCACATAAAATAAAAAAAAGCATTTTCTAAGTGCTTAATTAATTTGTTTGCACTGGCTTCTGTATTAGCATTGATGCTCAACTGTTCACAAAATACTGATAAGTACGATAATGATTCATCATTTTGTAATGATGCAGGAGGGGATTCTTCACTCGGGCAATGCCAATTAGTTAATGCGTTTGAGCATCCGGGGTTTGTATTTAGATCGATGCCATTTTGTGAGCTTTGGTTGTCCTCACAAACAGTTTTCGTATTTTTATCAATATCACATTGTGAAGAATGTCGACGTAATGAATTAAATGTACAAAAAGTCTTTTTACAGTTTTCGGAAGATGCACAAGCCAGCTGTAAACCATGCCTTTCAGAAAGAAAATGCTCGTGTCTTAAATGAAAGACAACAAAAGATAATTTTTCAAAGAGTTTCTTACATATAAAACAAAAATATCCCATTTTTTAAATTACTGATCGTTCAGCATCAATTTTGCTTTTGAACTTCATATAGATCTCAAGAACTCGATTAGAACACTTTACATTCGGTTCAACTTTGTAAATGAACTTAGAAAAAAATTTTAAAAAGTTTGACAATGCTGGATCGAATTCTATATGGAATACATAAAATGACTTAAAATATAAATCAAATACCTCAATGAAAGTATATGTTATAGGCACATGTAAAGCTTTACCGTCAATTAAAATAAAATACTGAACAATTTCCTCCTTACTTTTTCCAGATGCTACGATTGTGGGCTGCTTGCTGTTTAATTCGAAGTCGTCTATGGGTGTATTTATCTAAAATTATAAAGATAGTTAAATTATTGGTTTTCTTATAGGACACATTATTGCTACTTTTTAATTTATATTTGAATAAAAGCAGGACAACAGTTATAGTTTTATCGCAAACGTTACTCCATACATACTTACATTCTGAAAATTTATAAATTTATTGATGGTTGATTCGAAATTTACTCGTTGTTGTTTATTTTCCTTTGAGCGTAGTGTAAATGAAGGTAGTAGTCGTAGCAGATGTAAAAACGGTTTGATTTCAATAAACCACTCTAAAAATTTAAAATTTAAATCAGAATTTTTAATACATACATATGTATTTCCTAAGTGAAGATGCTCACCTGGTATTAAACAGCTTCCAATAGTATCTTTCAAAACGTCACCTGTGAATTTTAAATAACTTCGCCAAGAAGTAATTAGGCTGTTGGCTATTAAACGATTGTAGCGCAGTTCAAAATCGAATGAAATCTGAAAACTGTTTACTAGTAATAAAGATTATTTTACAAATGTTGTCTTATATACCAGGGATGGATCGTATCGAAAAATCGGAAAAGCTTTCAAAACATCAAGATGTAGGGTACAATATCGAATTCTCTCATTCAGCGTTGTTTTCAATTTTTGCTTTATATCTTCAGAGTTCCCTCCAACGACACAATTTCTGAAGAAACCTACATCAAATTCCTCTGCTGTGCTCTTACGTCCATCTGTATTTGATTCACTTGAACTCTGGTTAAGATTCGTGCGCCTTTTTCTATTCAAATTTTTTAGCTTTGAAACCAGGTATCCTGAATTTTCCGCGGGATTGTAAAAGAGATCCTGTGAAAAAAAAAAAGATTATAATCGCCGTCCGTATTTATAGTTACTATCGCCCTTTACTTAAAAAAACTCACTTACAATTCCTCCTATCTCGCTTGCGGTGCATTTGTAAACTGGAAAATTGGCGATAATGGCTTTTGCAAGAGCTATTTTTTGTTGCCGAGATGGATAATTACCACAAACTTTGCGCAGAAAGTTTACAGCTTCACGCACCAATATTCGGCGTGAGGCATCACTTAATGTTTTTGTTTGGTTGTATTCCTCCAGTATATGAGCACCATCACCTTCCTTAAGAAAGTCCAATAATGCCTATGTAAATACAACAACTCAATATTTGTAAACATTCAAATCTTTTATACTCGCTGAGCAGAATATGAACATTTTTTGAATGCAAATGAACAATGCGACTAATTTGCGTGCAAATGCTATGTATGTAGCTAGTAGTTCATACTCTGCACATACGCCCATTTTTTATACTCACTTCATTTCCGATAGCTTCAAAACTAGAGCTTATTGCCTTGCCATTGAAATTATTTTCTGCTTAAGATTGTACATTGTAATTCATATTAGCACAAATAATTGGGATTTTGTCTTAGCTTACCTTTGTCTAAAATTTCTAGCAAAAAACAGGAGCAACTTCCAAACTGCTTAATTGTAGATACTATTTGGTCTTCCTCTATTGGAACTTTATCCCGGTTCAGAAATTTTATTGTGATATTGTACGCAATGCCGAATTTTGAACAAACTGTTGAAATGATAATGCAATAAAGGTTCACAAACTGTAACTAACCCACAAACAAGAAAAAACTTACTGAAATCAAGCACATCTTTCGCTCTGGTATACATATGTGTTTATATCAATGAGTTTTATCACATTCCCACTTTTCACTTTTACCAACATTTGCGTTTTTATTAATCAATTCCTTATTTATTTAACAATTTTAGTTATTTTGTCTGTTGAAGCACGAAATTTCCCGACTGATTTCAGATGAAGACAAAGCAAGCCATGATGAGCGAAATGAGATGGCACCATGATTGCCATGCATTTTTTCATGTGTAGTAGTTTCAAAAAGCAAATAATTTATGCGGGATTTTAATTGTATTTAGATAAATGCATATATTGCGCATAGCCGCAGATTAAGAAAACCACATCACTTCCAATTATTATTGGTGTGTATTTGTTAATATTTAAATTGAAAAATAAATTCTTCTTAAACTATACTATCGTTTGGGATTAAATTTTGCACCTTTTTACAGATGAACATTTATATATTATTCAACAATTTTTTAATACATACAGATGCACATAACAGCATAGGTACTATTAATCCGTGGTTGCTGAACATATTCTTTATCTTTTATGCTAAATCTTTTATTATAAAACTAAACAAATATCTACTCATAAATGCACAAGTAACATATGTATGTACATTTGCTCCCATGTATGGGAATGTAAATATACCATAAGTCAATGAAAATATTTCATACTTAAGGTATATCTTGCATTATTTGATGGCAACCCTTTCTTTGCGTCCACGAATAACTGTTAATTTCGCTTGTAATATACATACAGATGTACGTACACTTGCGAGCACTTGAATAGGAACAAAAACTGATGTCGGAATAATTGGATTTTTCCATTTTTCAACATATTTTTTCTCGTTTAAAATGAAATACAATTGTCCGAGGCTGAGTGATAGGCCTCAACATTTTACCATTGTGATTAAGCGCTTTTTTGTCGTAGACCTTTCGAAAAATGAACAATTTTTATTTTTCGTATAGAAGAATTGACGAGCACATACAAAGAATAACGCCTTACCATTAATTTTGAAATATATTTAAGTAGGCGCTTCTGTCTCTAGACAAATACAAACAAATTAAAAAACCGTCGGTAAATCGTGTCTGCAAAACATCACGATCCATCATTCAAACATTGTCTCTATCCATGTGCGAGTTAGTGTATAATGCCGTTCATACATGAGATGAGAGACAGAGAGCGGTTAAGAGCGATTTTGAACATCGCGAGAATTTATTGCCAGATTGGGTAATTAATAAACCATAAGTTTACTCTAGGGAATTTTCGCATTGGTATGAGATGGGTATAGACGTAATCAGCAATTTGTCAATAATTTTTCAAGTTAAAACCAAATTAGTCGACAAAAGAAGGGTATACATTTTTATATATATAATTGTGATACTTTGCAAGAAAAGCAATTCGCATTTATGGCATACATCAAATTGCAAGTGGTGGATTGGTATTGTAGTCAATTTTTTTCTAACTTATGGTAACGCCATTTGTAATGAACAGCAATGCTGACTACCAAATAGTGTTAAGCTTATACTTTAAAGTGCAGATCAGCGAGCAAATTAGTAAAATGACTCCACATTTTCTCACGTTTTGGTGTTACAAATGAGAATGACACCATAAATTGGCCTTAATATTGCTCCCAAAGGTGTAGAATTCACACTTTACTTTTTTGTGTGTTGGCATTAGCGCTGTTAGATGTTTGAGACGTTCTTGTACAGAAAATATCACTAACTTGAGGAGCGAGGAAGTCAATAGACAGTCACACCTGATTAAAAATGCTCTTCAGATTCTCTACTTCCTTAAACGGAACACCAAAGCGGCTCTCTGTAGTTTAAAATTTTCGATCTACTCTTTCATGCAAGCAATCTCCGTTACTGTCTTTTCCACGTTCTCCTCAAGCAAAACAATGCAGGCAGAGAACTCAGTCACCGTGGAAGTGAGCACCGATATCTCCTGTTGTTGCTGTGGCGGCCTGTTCACGCCCTGTGAAAAGCGAATTCACCCATAGGCGTTGTCGTCAAACTCATCTAGGGGGAGGCCCAGGAAACGTGCTGTTTCGACAGTGTTGGACCAGAGGTTAGCCCTTACACTTGGGTGGGAGCAGGATGAGGATGGAAGGGGTGGGAGAGATGGGGAGTGCAAGTGTTGCTGATTGCTCCTTGGAGCCATGGAGGTCCCGTGGGAGCTAGGTGGCACCGGCGCAATTGGCGCAGTGTTTTGGGCCGTAGAGGCCGTTGGCGCTTCAGAGCGCAAGCAACACGGGGCCACATACCGTGTGGTCTCCATCCATCGCACGTATTACACCTTACCGAGGTGGATTTTGGATGGAGCCTTCTCTGGCATACGCAGCAAAAGAATGTTTCTGAACCAGAGTTGGATTCAACTCCAGCCCTGCCGAAATGACAGCCTTTGGCCGGGTAAAACCCGGATCATTATCAAATTTAAGAAAATAAAAGTGAATGATAATTGCTTTAGGAAAAACCGATTCACGAGTTAAATGCAAATCACATTTAAATAAACCACATTGTGTCCGTCAAAAAGCTCAGTAGATAAAAAATCAGAAGTCAACCACGTTTCCACAAGTATTATTGTGTCGAATTCATATGCTGCTGCTGATTGGTGTAGATAATTGAATAAGAACACGTAACATTTTGCGTTGAGCTTTTTTGTTGTTTTGTAACTACAGTTATTGAAGGTCAAATTAAGCATATGTTAATATCGAAATTACACATAGCAATGTATGGATTTTACATTTTCATTATATATATCTGGTAAAGTTTTTAGATAAATCAATTGTTTTTACAAAAATCATAATTTTATATTTAAAAAACTCAGTTTTTGTTGTTAAATTAATGTATTATTACCCGTCCTTTTTTCATTTATTTGTTACAGTCTTACGACTTAAAATATAAATATGGTTTTTATTACATACATACATACATACATATATAAATTGTAAGAGTTATATTGTATTACTACCACTTTATGTTTTATTTCAATACTATACATATGCATGCATTAAAATGTTACTTCACTGTCGGAATGGATGAAACTTCGAGCGAACTAGTCGGTGGCTCTCATACTGAGCTGGCGGCCTAAAAGTATGAGTTTCAAATCCGCACTGCTGGGTCGGATGGAAAGGATTGGTTTCCTACGTTTCTCTTATTGCTGGTTCAGTTTGATCTTCGTTTGAGATGTTCATCAAACTGCTTGAACGGACTAGGTTCAGAGCAGTCCTGCTTGGTATAATGGAAGGGCGGTTGTAAAATACTTGTTTCCAAGACTCGACTTGCCGGTAGTGTTCGACAGTGATCAAGTAGTAATCTCTTGAAATTGATAATGCTATCACAATTTCTAATTTGCGGCGGTAGTTCGTTAAAACACTTCAATCTCTAGTAGAATATATTAATTTTATCAACATCTGTTCTGCATAGCGGTGAACGAAAGCTATTATTTTTCCTAAGTATACATATATGAATGAGTATCATTTATATATCTCAGATTATCGCATACAAATTTCATGGCATGGTAAAGAATTTGCTGTTTTACACTCAGCTAATGCTTATTTGTAATCATCTGCCGTATGGGTGCATCGTACCGTTTTGCATTTTTTGCAATTTATCTATACTTATGTTTTCGTATTCTCCAGTCAAAAGTCTCCAGTAATGAAATTTCTGAGCGTAACCAAAATTTGCTCTCAATGAGAGAAACATGCAAGAATGTACGAAAACGCAAAACCAGCAAGAAGTTGCAAGTTTTCGTTACAGCTGATTTTTGTTTGGCGCGAAATTTAAAAAATACATACTTTATATAAAGAAATAGCTCCACAATTCATAATTTTCGCCTCACAAGTGTCAATTGCAGTCACTACGGCTAAAGATTAAGGAGGACTATCCTGGCAAACACACAGATTCTGGGCGTCTTAATGATATATGTTCACAATAATCATCATAAATTTAGTGTACGTTTATTTGGTTTCTCACTTTTTCTATTTTTCACCCTTTTTAATGAAAATAGTTTGCAATTTTAATAATTGTTTTCTACTTGCAATCAACTGAATACTTTCAATCAGTTTATCTTACTGGCAAATTCTTGCTAGTAGAATATATCCAGTAAAACTTGCAAGTTCAGTTGTCATTTTCGCTCTCTCAATTTCCCCTACTTTGCTAGTTTCGTGCTAGATTTGGCGTACGAAAACACTATCCAGTAAAATTATTTCTGGTTCTGGCTGGATAGCGTGTCGCATGCCATCAAAAATATCGTTGGGCAATATATGGAATGCGGTTCTACTATATACTACACTTCCAAGGTATCTCCTTCCAAGTTGCTTACATGATCTTTTCATGAGGCCAATTTTTTTTAGCAATTTATTTATCGGATGGTTATGTAGAACAAATTGATGTAATTGTAAAGTGTGCTAATAATAAGTCCATCATTTTGTATTGTCCTACATTTTTCCCGGTAGCGATTATATACTATAAAAAGCATTTAGATAATTTTAACATTTATTAATAGCATCAAGCCAAACACTGATGTTATCTACTTAGGTGACTTTAATCTATGTAACATAGCTTGGGTAGGTGAATGTAACAACATTCTACCGTATTTCCCCAAAGCAGATATAGATTTTTTATTCGTGAGTACCTTAAACAATGTAATCCATATTCTTATAGTAATAGCAGATTCCTAGATCTTATATTTGGCTCTGCCGATTTAAGAGTTTCTCGTACAGAATGATTATCTCGATTGGTCTTTCCTGAACTCTTCCAATGAACCGGAGTTATCATACGATATTTCCGTGAGCGTTTCTAATTGGCTATTTCTAGCTTTGTTCCTTTGAGGAAACCAATTTCAAGCAATAAACCCCCCTGTTTTAACTCAAGACTTAATAATATCTAAATAATGTTCAAAACAAGGATTTAAAAAAATAAAAAAAAGCACGAGCGTAGTTTCCTTATTCTTAAAAAGAGTTTTGATTGCCTTAATAAATTTCTTTTCGGGCAACATGCTGAAAATCAAATCTCGACAAAAAACAAATACGCCTGGCCTTTGGTATGTAAATAACTTAAGTAGACGTACAAATGGGTTTCCGACAACTATGCAATATGATGGTGAGATATCAGATAATTCGCTGGACACTTGTAACTTGTTTGCTAAACTTTTCCAAACAGTATACACAAGGTACTCCAGCTCTGCAATTTCTAATTTCCATTCAGCTTCTTTGCCAGTTGTTTCTTTTTTCAAAATTTCGGAGGATGATGTACTCACTTCGATCCCTAAGACAAAATCAAGTCCAAATTAGATTCTGAAGGATTTTCTCCAATATTTTTAAAAATTTCCTCGCATAGTATTGCCAAACCAATATCAATACTCTTTCAATCATGCTTGAAGCTTTGCTCATAGTCCCTATATTTAAATGTGGAGATCGCAAAGATATCTCCAAATATCGACCAATAGTCAAGCAGAGTACTCTGGCTAAGCTATTCGATCACATTCTTTATAAAAAATTATTTTATCTTATTAATAATGCTCTAATCTCTAATATATATCTGCTAACTAATTAAATAATGAAGGCTTTTGGCAATCACGCTCAGCTTGAAATCATGCTATCCTCTTACGCAAGCTAAAATTATACGAAATTAGTGGTAAACTATTGGAACTATTCTCTAGTGTTTCTAATGGGGGCCTAATGGTCTCCCACCTTATGTAAGTGGGCGTAAGTTGTCCGGAATTGTCCAATTTATTCAATGGCTATTTTCCGCCCGAATTATCACTATCAACTTAAGTTGAATTGATTTTGAAAAATAAACCAAATTTAAATTCTTTGCTGTTGGTTTCTTTATTGGTTCTTCAGAACTGATCCAAAATTGGCTTATTACTATTATTTATACCCTTTGATTGTTGGCACAAAATTGCCAAATTACAATATTGTTAATTTTGTTATATATTGTTTCTTTATAGTTTTATTTGTTATAGTTAATGCAAAATTGCTAAGTTGCATTTTGGCATTTTACATAAGTTCTCTATTGAATACATTGTTTATGAGTCAATTGGTTTATGTGTTTATTCTGCTTAATCTATTGCTGCCCAAACGAAATCGTAACCTGATATTTATGATTTCGTTTATGGGTCAATTATTTCTTGCTTATTTATTATGGTTGTCAACCAAGCGAAATCGTAACTCAATAGTTGTGATTTCAATTGGTTCCATCTCTTCCTACATTTGCCAAGCTTGTTTACATTAGTTGTTTATTATGCCCAATTAACGGCTTGTATGTATGATGGCTGTGGAGTTGATGTAGCTTCGTATGTCGTTGGAGTTGACATAACTTCTCCCCCCTTACTTTGAAAATTCTTCCGAATTTTTGTTAATTTTTTATACTTGGCATATTTAAAAACGATGACAATCGATACTGAGCTTACAAGTAATAAAATTATTGTACATATTGCTATAGAAAAGTGAGAATGATTTATTTTGTGATATCTTAATTCTTTATTTTTTTTAACGTTTTCCAAATTACTTAATACTGTTTCGTCGAAGGTCGGTTCGACTCTAGTGTTATTGACTTTAATGTTGGTTGGTATTACAAAATTGTCTTTAAATTCTTTGTTTTTATTTTGAAATATTTTGTTGTTTATATTTATGTTACAATCTTGAAAAGTTAACAGGAAATTTCTTTTTAAGAATAAGTTTATATTGTCACAATTGCTTGCTATGTTATATCCCGGTGAATTTTTTAACAATATTACACCGTTTTCAATTTCTATAATTTCTGTTGAATTTTGTATTATACTTTTACAATTATTTTTAAATACACATAATTTAGTTTCTTGTAAAGTGTGAATATTCAAATTTTGTGTGTAGTCGAACGTTTTATTTTTATAATTTACAATTTCTTGTGGCTTGAAATTTAATGTGATAAAGTTATCGTTGGTTACTGGTGTAAATAAAGATCTTTTTAATGTAATAATTTCAATAGGCACGCTTATATTAAATCCTAACTTATTTTCCATATATTGTGCAGTTTTTAAATCAATATTTTGGAGCTTAAATAAATCAATGTTAAATAAGATAGTTGTTTAAATATGCCATCATTTTTAGTGTTCATAACTTCAAATTTTTCTAGTACATTCCGTCTGTAATTTTCTACAGCTAATTTTAATTAGCTGAATGTTTTATTGAAATGATTATTGGTTCTAATTGTTATATGCCCAATGTCTTCTTTATAACTGAAGTTGAAACTTCTTCATACAGGGTTCTTAGTTTCTATTATTATATTAGTACAAAGTTGCATTTATTAGTATTAGGTGCAGTAATTATAAAAGTAGTATGTTATACATATTTTAATCATACAACATCATCCTTTTCAATTTGCGTTTATAATAATAATAATGGATTTTAATAAAGAACACATGCTTCTTACATTTAGGGTTCGAATCGAGAAGGTTTATAAATTTTTCTTCCCTCTTGCGTAATATAAGTGGTTTGGTTACCTAACAATTCTTTATATATAACCTTAGGCTCAAAATTTTGTAAAATAGGTGTCTGTACAGATCTTTCAGCAAGACCATTAGATCTTGGAAGATATGGACTAGATGTCCGATGTTCGATACTCCATTGCAAACAAAATTTACTAAATTCTTTGGAGTTGAAGGGCGGCCCGTTATCCGTGATAACTAGTGCCGGTATTCCATGTCTTGCATATAAAGATTTCAATTTAGTTATAATTTGTAAGCCTGAGTAACCCGAACTTAAAATCTCTACCTCAATATACTGTGAATAATAACACGGTGTGACAAAAAAAAAAAATGAATGGTACTTTTTTCGAGACATACCTCATTTTGTAGGTCTGGTCCGACATATAAAAACTGCATCCTCAGAATTTCCAATATACCCCCAAAATCTGAAGTTAGGGCCAATAACCCCTTTTTCATAGGTTAAGACACATATTGCTCAATAACTTTTTTATTATTTATCCGATTAACACGAATTTAGTGTCACTTTAAAGGAGACACTTTTCACTTTGATCAATTTTTACAGCGAAATATGCGCTCTACATTTTTTTGATTATGTTAGCTACGACCCAAACTTCTTCAAAGTGTATGTACTATGTATATGACATTACAGTACTATACAAACGTGATAAAAGCTGTGGATCTTAGTTGTAAAAAATGTGTGAAAATCGGAATAAATTTTGCTACATTTGTGGCTTGTTTGTAGGCGAATAAACACGCGAAAAACTAGAAAATTCTAATGGTTTGGTTACAAGTTACAACATCTTTTTTGGCAAATCATTTGTAAAAAGCCGATGGTATGAGCCAGAGTATGCTTGTTTTTCTTGTGTGATGAAGCAGCTAAAGTGTCCACGAAAAAGAGTCGATCAAACTTGGGATTTCCCTTATTCAGCGCCTATGATATGGCATCCACAGTTATACCACAATATAAGTGATTGCTACTTCTGTAAAACAAATTTATATGGGTATAGTTATAAAACTCGTAAATATATCAAATATGCCAATGTTTCTAGTGTTTCGAAGGCAATACCTTATCAAGGTCAAGTGAAGTGCACAAATACTGTCGAGCAAAAATTCAACAAAGCTGAAAACTTTTCGAGACAGAGGACGGCGACAAAGAGTTTATACCACACGGGTCGCGTTCATCCGAGCGCCATTTGGTTTCTAACGAGGATTTTGAAGATCTGGTAAGAGATCTAGATATAACAATTCGGCAAAGGGAAGTACTTGCTTCTAGATTAAAGCAGTGGAATATAGTGGAAGAAGATTTTAAAATTACGCTGTTGCGAAGTAATGAGCGCTTGATGTTTAACCAAGTTTTTAAAATTGATAAAGACGAAAAAAACTTGACTTATTGTGCGGATGTGTCTGAACTCTTCGTCCGATTTGGATACAACTACGAACCAAAAGATTGGCGCCTTTTCATCGATGGATCTTGTAGAAGTATAAAAAGTAACTAACAAAAATTTTTTTTTTTAATAATATGTGAATTTTATTAAGGCCTTAAAACTGTATTGCTACATAACCAAAACGAGATGCCTTCGGTCCCATTAGCGTACGCCACTGGTATGAAAGAAACATACGATTCCATTGAAAAAATTCTTCACTTAATAAACTATGCAATGCACAAATGGCAAATTGTTAGTGACCTTAAAGTTTTAACAATACTGATGGGCATGCAGGGAGGTTACACAAAGTATCCCTGCTATTTTTGCGAGTGGGATAGCCGTTCTTCGCTTAAGTACGAAAGAGATAAGTGGCCAGAGCGAAGTACCTTTCAAATTGGAGAGAAAAATATGTTGAAAGCTCCACTTGTGGATCCTGAAAATATAATTTTGCCACCACTGCACTTAAAACTGGGTTACATGAAGCAATTTGTTAAAAGGCTTAATGTAGACAGTGAAGCATTTCTCCATATAAAATCTTCATTTCCAAAATTAAGTGAGGCTAAAATAAAAGAAGGTAGTTCTGATAGTATTTCTGTATGTTATGATTTATGCTTCATTTATTGGTTTTTATAATGTAAAGGCGTTTTTATTGGGCCTCAGATTCGCAAGCTAATGAAAGATACTGAATTTTCATTCAAACTAAGTCCGGTTGAACAAAGAGCCTGGAATAGCTTCCAATCTTTATGTACGAATTTTCTAGGCAACAAAAGGCGTGAGGACTACAAAGACGTCGTTCATGAGTTTCTGAATGCGTCCAACAAAATTCACTTACTCCACTCTCATTTGGACGTTTTTCCAGAGAATTTGGGTCAGCTCAGTGATGAACAAGGGGAGCGCATGCATCAGGAGATGGAAGCTATAGAGAGAATGGTTTCTGGAAAAAATATTGTTAATATGCTATCGGAGTATTGCTGGTCTCTCAAACGGGATACAGATGATAGTTTATATAAAAGAAAAAGAGTTCGTAAACATTTTTAATTGACCAAAATGTATTTGTATACCCATAAAAAAGTTTTTTTTTTAGTTTTTCAATAAGGAAACGAATTACATTAGAAAAACCTCAACGGATCTTAAAAAAATATACCTCGTTGGAAACAAAATTGACAGGAGACTCTACACGTAAATCAAGCTATATACACTGATGAACAAAATAGTGGAAAAAACTGTGACTCAAGATGGAATTTTTTTCCAAAAATTGAAATATTTTGTGTGTTTCTTATATTTTTTCTCTGAATTTTCTGTCAAAAAAATAAGACGTTTATAAATCGATAGAAGTGTCAAAATGTCTTCTTTCCAATAATACCAAAATCTTTTACATAGGGCGACCAAAAATAAAGTTATAGGCCAATATATGCGCCTTCACATATGGAAAAGGGGGTTTTGGCCCCTAACTTCAGATTTTGAGGGCGTATTGGAAATTCTGAGTATGCAGTTTTAGTCAGTGTGACTAGACCTACAAAACGAGGTATGTCTCGCAAAAAGTACTTTTTGACTGTAACACCGTGTAATCAACTACGAGAAGATAGATTTTCTTATTGTGCTCAAATAAATCGCATCCCACTTTGTACCAAGGTACTTCGGGAATTTTATGGCTTCTTAAACTTTGACTTGGATTGGCATTTTAGTATTTCATGCAACTTTCGCAACTACTGACTAAGTTATAAATATCGTTGTTGATGTTGGGCCAATACACCGATTCCTTGGCTAAATTCTGACATCGCTGGATCCCCATGTGACTTTCATGTAAGAAGTCAAGTATTTTTTACGCAGTATTTTCGGAATAAGTATTCGGTTATTTTGTAAAAGAATACCGCCAATCATAAAAATCTCATCTTTGAAACTATAATAAGGCATCACTTCATTTTTAATACTTTTTTTATTTATTGGCCAACCTCTGCCCATGTATTCAATAATTTTTTGAAAACATTCATCGGTTTGTGACGAAAGTTCAATTTCATTGATAAATTGTTGTAGGCAATTGTGTGGCATTACAAGGTTGCAATGTAAATTTACTTCGTTATCCCAATTAATAATTGCTTGCTCTTTGAGTGGAGCCCTGGAGAACGTGTCTGCTATGTATAATAACTTTCCTGGTTTATATGTATATCACAGTTAAATTGTAGCCCTGTAGCCGAAGCATGAACCTTTGTAAACGTGCTGGGATTTTATGAAGAGGCTTATCAAAAATAGACACAAGTGGTTTATGATCTGTTTCCACAACTACGTTTCGGCCATAAGTAAAGGGTGGTTAAATTTAAAGGGCCCATGTGGATTTTGAATAAAACACAAATTATTTTGGAAATTATTGTAATATCTTTTTATTATGATAATATGGTGTGGTTCAATTATGTATTTTCGATGACGCTGAGGCATAATTGAGGTTCTATGCCTTTTCTTTCAAATAACCCCAAAGAAAATAGTCCAACGGTGTCAAATCACATGATCTTGGTGGCCAACTGACATCGCCACCACGTGAGATAACACGGCCATTGAATTTGTCGCGCAAAAGAGCCATTGTTTCGTTGGCTGTGTGACAAGTGGCACCATCCTGTTGGAACCACATATCGTCCACATCCATATGCTCCAATTCGGGTCATAAAAAGTTCGTTATCATCTCACGATAGCGAACACCATTCACAGTAACTGCCTGACCGGCCTCATTTTGGAAAAAATACGGCCCGATGATGCCGCCAGCCCATAAACTGCACCAAACAGTCACTCTTTGGGGGTGCATTGGTTGTTCGACAATCACTCTTGGATTATCATTCGCCCAAATGCGGCAATTCTGCTTATTGACGAATCCACTGAGGTGAAAATGTGCCTCATCACTGAAGATGATTTTTTTCGAAAATGCACGATATGCATTTTGATTCGAACGCCCATTTTCATAATAAGCCTGAATAACTTTAACACGTTGCTCGATTGTGTTTCTTTCCATGTTCAAATTGAGTTAGTCTGAAATTGAAAAATGTCAAATGAAATGCAGAAAAAAACTTGAGGTTTAGGTTTGGTTCACATTCAACATTGGCCCTTAAAATTTAACCACCCTTTATATTGATGAAACCGAGAAATGTCAAATGAAATGCAGAAAAAAACTTGAGGTTTAGGTGTGGTTCATATTCAACATCGGCCCTTAAAATTCAACCACCCTTTATATTGATGAAACCGAGTGCAGCCAAATAAAATGGCAAATAGTTCCTTTTCCAATTGCGCATAATTTATTTGCGCTTCTGTTAAGGACGCTGACGCATAAGCTATAAGATTATGATTATAGAGAATGGTTGCACCCACCACATATTTCGATGAGTCAACTGATAAAATTAGCTGTTTGTTAGGACCAAAGTATGTCAGCACAGAATCTCTAGTTAGTTCTAACTTTAAATTGTTGAATTCGTTTTCATGTAATTCATCCCAGCACCATAGACTATCACTTTTTAAAAGATTTCTTTAGTGCTTGTTCTTCGCAGATAAGTTTTTTATAAAGGAACTGAGGTACTTTATCATGCCTAAAAAACGCTGTCAGTCCGCTACGCAAGTGGGATGCGGCATCTCCAAAATTGATTTTATTTTATCGCTATCTGGTTTTATACCGTGCTCATTAATGACGTGCCCAATGAACTTAATTTCGTTTTGCAGAATTTTAGATTTGGATTTATTGAACTTAAGACCAACCTGCCTAGCCCTTTCTAGTACTTTACACAAAATGTGATTATGTTGGTCTATAGTCGCCGCATGTACTAAAAAGTCATCCATATACTCGTATGTAACGAGACCGTTTATACCTCCAAATAGTTAAATAATTTCTGAATGGAATATTTCTGGGGCTGCGTTAATGCCAAACGGAAAACGTAAAAATCGATAACGTACAAAAGGTGTATTAAAAGTACACAACTTCGACGACCTTTCATTTAATGGCATCATCCAAAACCCGGAGTTAGCATCAAGTGTGCTATAGAATTTAGAGCCAATCAATTTAGATTTACACTCATCTATGTTAGGGAATGAAAAATGCTGTCATAAAATCACCTTATTTAAATTTCGTGGGTCTAGACCATAGATGGGCAAATGAAATGTATGGATGTATTGGTAACCGCGAGCGTAAAGTGGCTACCATGGGACAAAGAACATTTGCAGTCAGTTGATTAACAAACAACAGCGAAGCAACATCATTTTCTGATATGAAATTCATCTGTTCCAAGCAAAGAAGCAGGTTAACTACTAGAAATTTATCGAACGCAATTTTAATAAGAAACTGTCACAAAAGTATAGAATTAATGTAGGCATTCAAAATAATTAAAATACAAAGAAATTAATTTTTTGGGGCGCCCAGAAACAACCCCGTTTTGACGAAAAGCTTTATGTAAGTGAATATATTTCAAAGCGAAGGTGTTTTTGGACGCCGAGGCAAGCCTTATTTTTAAGCATGATTTCTCTAGAACTTCACAATTTCAACTTTATCTTAAAATTTCCGCTAACTAGTGTGCTAGTAAAAGTAGTCAACTCCCAATTTACCCCACCAAAGGTATCTGAAATTATAACATTTTTTTTATATTATACATTTCAAATGGGGCAAAAATATACTAGGGCATAAAAAAACATCAACATACCGACTACCTGTGTTACCTCGTTGCTGTCTGCAGCGCAACTGGCAGGAAAATCATTTCATTATCCCACAGTGCAAAACTGGGTTTTTCGCTCTCAATAGCGATTGAAATAAGAGCGTAAGAATACGTGTGCTGAGAGTAACTGCTCATGTGAGTCAAAACGCCCATCTAGACTCTAGACACAAACGTAAGCTACCATTGGGTTTTGATACTAAAACGATTAAGTTTACCCACTCAGTTGGTCCTTGTATAGCTTTAATTACGTTTAATTTCACCATTCGCTCTAACTCCGCTTCCAATGGGTCGTACAAACTGAATGATATTTTCCTAGGTACATCCACTATAGGTACTGAGTTTGGTTTTAATTTTAAATTAACTTGATTTTTTAAATTTCCTAAGCCTTCGATAATTTTATTATGTTTAATTACATTGATTTGTTTAATTTCATGTCTACTGCTAGTTTTAATCCAATAATATTTTTGCATGACATATCTAGCACGTGAAGAGTACTAAGTAATTTTTGTTTTGATATATACAGTTTACATTAACAGCGCCGATGAGTGGCAGCTTTTCTCCACTAAATGTTAGAATGTTATATCTTGATTTTTTACATTTTTGCAGTTGTAAACTTTTACAAATATCAATTGACATTATGTTAGCCTGAGCTCCTGTGTCAACTTGACACGTTATGTTACGATTCCTTATTTTGATATTTATATTTCACTCATTAGAACGACACGAAATTGTACTCACATTTGGTTCTTCCAGTTGAGTCGCTTCGTCTTGAGTGTCCATAGCCCTGACATATTTGCTGTTGTTAAATCTGCCAGAGTAGTTGTTTCGTAGATTTCCATGTGACTGAATATAAAAATGTCTCGTATTAAATCTTCTCGTAGGTCTCCAAACTCGCAAGATTGACTAAGGTTTTTTAGAGTTGTAATAAAATGAGTGATTCATTCCTCCCCCGACACCCCCCTTGACGACATGAAACAAATTTATGACGCTCCAATATGATATTCAATTTTGGAACAAAGTGATTCTCCAGTTTTTTCAGTAAGATCTCATATTTGACGTTGTCAATGTCTTCATTAAATGAACTGAATATTTCGTTGCTAAACGGCATCTTTGTGCACACCTGACACCATGTTATATCTCCAATGTCTTCTTTATTACTGATGTTGAAACCTCTTCATACAGGGTTCTTAGTTTCTATTATTATATTAGTACAAAGCTGCATTTATTAGTATTAGGGGTAATAATTGTAAAAGTAGTATAATTATAAGGAGATATACATGATTTAATCATACACTAATATTCTTGTTTAAACTTTCTATTACGTTATGGTTGTTTTCGTCTATTATTCTACGAGTAAGGTGTTCTTCCAATTCTGTTCCATCGTTGTCGTCCATTGTGCCTGTTATAAGTTTCAGTCCTGTTCCTAATGCGTTCAGTAGTCCTCTTTTATGCCTATGGGGTGAAACTTTCAAAACTTTCGTTCTTACTCTGCCTCACTCATGTTCCAAAAGTAGTATATTTTCCAGTTTTGCTGATTTTATGTTTAGTTGCAATGTGTCTATGATATCAAAAATTTTATTAATATCTATTATGTGAAGTATTTTACAATAATCTTTTATCATGTTAACATTGTCGAGTTTTATTTCGGCATAACCGTTTATGCTATCAATCGGCTGTATGGTCAGTGTTCCTGTTGTGAACGTCAATATCAGCATTAAGAGCGTTAGGACTAAATGCACCTGAAAATTTAGTTTTTCGTTTAGTATTTGTTGATGAAAATTTCCTAAATTTGCTTTTCTGTGCCTAGGCTCGTACTTGTGCCTAAGTGCTTTATAGTTCTTAATGTAACCTTCTCTTTGATTTTGTACATAATTTTCTCTTTTCTCAATTCTGTTTGCTATAATTTTGTTCTTTATTTGTTTTAGTCTGTTGCTGATAATAGTTTTATTGATTTTTCCTTCTGCTATATCCTGAGGATTTTCTTTAGTTGTGCTATGTATTGATTGTTATAAAACTCTATACATTTGAAAACTTTCTCTTGGGTTGAAAGTTCGACCTTTTCCACTTCTATCACTCTAAATTTTTCAGAAATTGTGCTATGAAGTCTTTCTACGTCTGAGTTTCCTGTATGTGCATTTGGCTTAGTAAAATGTACATCAATATTTCCCTCTCTCTCTCTCTCTCTCTATTAATTCATAAATTACAAGTACTCTTTTAACTAGTTATATACTTATGTACTTACTATACATAACTCCTCCACCACCAGAAACAGCGGTCTCTGCTGTTCCAAAATTTTAATTGCTTTTAATTCTCAAACCAATTTTTTCGACTTATTTGACTTTTATATATTTTTTTAAAATTTATTATCATTAGATATTAAATAGTTTCCTCCTTTTCTATAATGTTCAATTCTTTTATACTTAGGTTTTGACTTACTTACTCTATAATTTTTAACGATATCATTTGTAAAATTGCCCTCATCAACTGTCTTTGTTTTCGTGTTTATCATATTTATTCTTTTAGATTTTTGTTCATGTAATGAATGAGAAAGTTTTGATAACTCTTCTTGTGAAAGTAAATTGTTTAAAAGATCAATTGGTCGGTTATTAATTGCCGAATGGATAGTATTGTTATAAGATACTACTGCTTTAAAAACTTTGTCCTGGAGTTCGTCTGCGTTGTTTTGATCTGCGTTAAGTAAACGTATATGTTCATTTAACATACCGTGTAGTCTCTCTACATCAGCATTGCCGGTTTTCAAATAAGTCGTAGTTGTATGTAAGGTTATTTCCTGCTCCTTTAGAAATTCTCTTATTGTGACAGTTTATAATTCATTATCAAATACTATTTGCGTTGGTTTTCCTAGATACTGGATTCTTTGTTTAAGTGCTTTTAGAATTGACTCCCTGTCCTCTAAATAATGAACAGTTGCATATTTTGTAAGTTTGTCAATACTAGCCAAATACATCGTGCCGCGTTGTGGGTACGATATATCTATATGGACAATATCATTATGATGTTTCGGGGTAGGAGTTACGTTCAACTTATGCTTCACTGGATGCCTGTAAAATTTTGCTATTTTACATATTGCACAATTACTGATGTATTTTTGGATCTCTGTTTGAAGCTTTGAATAACAATAATCCCTCTTTATTTCTTCAAAAACTTCAGCAATACCACTGCGGTTATTTTTTAAATGCGTTTTTTCTATTAATTGTAAAAGCTTTTGTCTAGCAACTATATCTTCAATTAAAATCGATGATTTTAGTGCTTTTAGATTCTTATTTTTGGCAAAATATTTAATAAAGTTGAATTGAAATTCTCTAAATAAATCAATATTTGGGAAATAAACCACTGCCAGTCCCTTGACAGGTAATTTTTCCTTCATAAAGTCCAAAATATAATCTTTATCTGCTATTTTTAAATTATGTCGAATTTTGGTTTTAAAAAATATTTTAGTTTTGCAAGAATTAAGATTGGAGTTTTCGACTAGTATTTGATATCTAAAAATATTTATTGGCCTTTCTGTTATTTTAATATAATCGGTGTCATCACTTTCAGCGCTATGTACTGTATTAACATCTTCGTCAAACAGTTCATTTAAATTAACTGTAATTTCATTATCCAATGTTTCATAGTTTAACCTGCTTAACCCGTCAGAGATAACGTTCTCCTTGCCTTTTATATAGAGAATATCAAAATCGAATTCATCTCTGTAGCTTTGCATTTGGTTCCTTTATATTATTTAGCCACACCAACGGACGATGTTGTTGTTGTTGTAGCGGCTAGTCGCGCCCCGTAGAGAGCGGATTCACCCATGGTCGTTGTCGTCGAACTCATCTAGGGGGAGGCCCAGGAAACGTGCAGTTTCGATAGGGTTGGACCAGAGGGAGAGGGGGGTTAGATGAGTGGGTTTGAGAGGGCATGTGAATAGGTGGTTGGTGTCGTGCGGAGAATCTCCACATGCCGGACATGTGTTGGGTATGTCAGGGTTGATTCTGGATAAGTAGGAGTTGAGCCTGCTACAGTATCCAGATCGTAGTTGTGCCAGGGTGACGCGGGACTCGCGGGGCAGCAGGGACTCCTCATCTGCTACAGGTGGAGGTTGGGCTCCGATGACCGCATTTGCCTGGCGGGAGTCAATGATGTTGGTGACTGTGTCTCTGTGGATGTTGCTTAGGACCCGCCGGTACGCCTCCGGATCCAGCGGTTGTGTGATGAGTGGCTGGATCTCGTCCTTTAGTTCAAGAAGATGTCTTCTAATGTGCCTGGGGGGCAGCTCCACTGCAAGCAGGTGCCTATTTGGATGCCCCGAGCGGTGACATCCGGCAAGCAAGGCTTGCTGAGGATGAGGTTGTGCTCCTTAACTCGGAGCACATTGACCTCTTGGTGGAGATGCTCCTCAGGCGACATCAGAAGACATCCCGTCACCGTGCGGAGTGCGGCGTTCTGGCAGGTCTGCAGCTTCATCCACTGTGTCCTGCTGGTTCCCGGCGACCAAACTGGCGCAGCATAATTTATTACCGGCCGGCCAATCGCCTTGTATGTTGCCAACAACGTTTCTTTGTCTTTGCCCCAAGAGCTGCCGGCGAGCGACTTGAGGACATTGTTGCGGCTCTGTACTCTATTGGCGATTGCGGTAGTGTGCGCGGAGAAGGAGAGCAGGCTGTCGAAAGTCACCCCCAGAATCTTCGGGTGGTTAACCGTCGGAATGGCGGTGCCATCGATATGTATGTTAAGATCCAGCCTGACCTTCGTCCAGGTGGTAAAAAGGGTCGCCGAGGACTTAGCAGGGGACAGCGCCAGGTTTCTGCTGGTAAAGAAATGGGCAAGATCAGAGAGATATCCGTTCACTTTCAAACACAGATCATCAATTACATTGCCGGTTGCCATTATCGAGCAATCATCAGCATAGGAGACAATCGTGACTCCCTCTGGCGGTTGAGGGAGCTTGGAGATATAATGATTAAACAGTAATGGGGACAGGACGCCACCCTGCGGTACCCCTTGTTTAATCCTCCTTGGTTTCGATGTTCTATCTCTAAACCATACTGATGATTGACGACCACACAGGTAATTCGCGGTCCACCGTTTCAGTCCCTGCGGGAGAGTTGACGCTTCCACGTCAGCTAGTAGCGTGGAGTGACTGACTGTGTCGAAAGCTTTCGACAGGTCCAACGCTACTAGGACAGTTCTCTCGCAGGGGCGGTTTTGGTTAAGACCGCGGTTCACCTGCGTGTTTATGGCATTAAGTGCTGTTGTTGTGCTGTGCACTTTCCGGAAGCCATGTTGATGCTTAGCTGACCCAAGGTGGTATGTATAATACGGGAGGAGTAGGGCCTCAAGTGTCTTTACCACGGGTGAAAGCAGGGAAATCGGCCGATAGGAATCACCCTTGTCGGCCGGTTTCCCTGGTTTCAGTAGTGGGACCACCTTCCCAACCTTCCAGATGTCTGGAATGACGAGGGTGGCCATGGACAAATTGAGGATCCCAGTGAGGAACTCAACTCCCGCGGGGCCTAAATTTTTCAGCATGAACACGCTTAGCCCGTCGGGGCCAATGGCCTTGGAGGCTTTCGCCTTCCCGATGACCTCCTTTACCTCGCCACAAGTGAAGGCAAGAGGCGCGCTGTTGTTCGGTAGTTTGCGCAGCCTCCTGGTCACCTTCCGCTTGGTCCTATCCCCCGAAGGATGCAGTATAAACTGTCGGCTAAAATAGCTAGCGCATCTCTTCGGGTCCGACGAGGCACGATCCCCGAATGAAATTTCCACTCGGTCGTCGTGCTTCGTCGGGTTGGATAAGGACTTCACGGTAGACCAGAGCTTACCAACACCCGTGACCAGGTTACAGGACTTCAAATGCTCTTCCCACTTGTTCCGCTTGTATTGGTCCACCAGGCTCCGAATCTCCACGTTTAAATCCTGAATGTTCGGATTACGGGGATCGGAGCGGCGAAGGTGGTCGCGTTCGTTCGCTAGAGCGGCCGCTTCAGCCGGGAAGTTGGGACGGATCTCTGGGATCCTCCCTGCTGGAATGAAGCGGGCCGCTGCTGACGCGACCACCTTGCGGAACTTATGTTCGCCTTTACGAACGTCAGTGGGTGTGGGAAGAGACCTGAAGGCATTTTCGGTGAACTCCGCGAACCTGACCCAGTCAGCCTTTTTGAAGTTGATATAGGTCCGATGGTCCGCGGAGACAAAGTCAGCAGGTCTGTCAATCGAGATGACTATAGGTAGGTGGTCTGATGCAAGCGATAGCATAGGTCGCCACGTTATTCTATTTATCAGACCTGCGCTAGCTATCGTTAGGTCAGGCGAGCTGCTGCAACTACCCATAATCCTGGTGGGGGCATCATCATTCATCGTGCAGAATGTCGAATCGTCTATCTGCTCTGCCAAATCATTTCCCATACGATCAGCTGGTAGGCTTGAATGCCAGAGATCGTGGTGCGCGTTGAATTCACCAACTACCAGTCGGTTTTCACCTCTGACGAGCGCACCTATGTCAGGGTGACATCCTGCCGGGCAGCAGGTGACAGGGGGTATATAAATATTAAATATTTCGAGCTCGACATCGCCTGACCGGACAGCTATTCCTTGACATTCTAAGGTAGTGTCCCTGCGGTCGATGTCTTCTTCAATGAGACGATACTGCACTGTGTGATGGGTGATGAATGCTAAGCCACCACCATTACCTCGCTCGCGATCCTTACGATGCACGTTGTAGCCGTTGCAACTCAACAGGGTTGAGTTACTGTGCAGTTTCGTTTCTTGGATCGCAGCTATTGACAGATTATGCCGACTCATAAAGTCGGTTATCTCCTCAATCTTGCCCCGCAGCCCATTGCAGTTCAGCTGAAGGAGTCTCGTTTGCCTCGGTAGAGTCGTCGCGGAGAGGGGTGTGAGGGAAGGGTGATGTTGCCCACCTGGTCCCTGCTGCACATGCATTGGCACGTTGGGCTGCCTTATGGTGCTGTTTGGCACTGGCGCGTGCGGTTGCAGGGCTCTACAACAGGGAGCCAGGTAGTCACCCGACCATTCACGTGTGGTGCGCAGGCCAGAACACACCCGAAAGTGACACCAGCCTTGGCACGAATTGCACCTGACTGATGTCGCATCCGGTATATCCTAGCCTGACACACGGAACAGACTGTGTGGGGTACCAGGAGCTGCTGGCTATGCCCCACACGGGGGGCGGAGCTTGGTTGAAGGGGGGGAGCGTCCATGTTGTTGTGTGCTCCTGCGAACCGTAGAGGTTCTGCACTAAGTGCAACTAGGGGAGCCGTAGAGGCTATGGGCGCCTTAGGGCGCGAACAACATGGGGCCACATAATTTGTGGACCACTCCTTATGGGTCTTAAGGCCTGAGCAGACCTTAAGATGGCTCCATCCGTCGCACGAATTACACCTTACCGAAGTGGAGTTCGGATGAAGCTTTTTCTGGCAAACGCAGCAAAAATAGGTTTCTGGGCCAGGGTTAGGCTCGATGCCAGCCCTGATCAGAAGGAGGTGAAGCAACCCTGCTGCAAGGGTTAGATCGCCGAAGCAACAGTCCTTGGCCGGGTGAAACCCGGGTCATTCCGGTACGTAGAACCGACTGTCGTGGGAATGTCCAACGGACGAGGATCTGTCTTGATTGTAAACCTACGACCGAAAAGGTATTGGCGGAAGTATTTAGTCGCCCACACAATTCTTTTTCAATCGTGCTATAATTTCGCTCATGTCCATTCAATGTACGACTTGCAAAAGAAATAGCTTTGTTGCCTTGCATAAGAGCTGCCCCTAATGCATAATTACTTGCATCTGTTACGAGTGTAAACGATTTGCTAAAGTCTGGGTGAACAAGTATAGGATAATTTTTTATTAATATTTTTAATTTTTTAAAAGCTTCTTGGTAATCTTTCTCATTCGTATTAACATTTGCTCCCTGCTTTAAATACTTAATAATATGATGAGCTATTCTCGAGTAATCTCTAATAAATCGTCTGTAGTATCCTGTGATACCTAAAAAAGATTTTATTTCTTTCTGAGTTTTAGGCAATGCTATCTTGTCGATGGTCTTAACTTCTCCAGGATTCGGTTTGATTCCATCAGGATTAATAACATGACCTGAAAACTCTGTTTCTTTTGCAAGAAAAGTGCACTTGTCTACTTGCACTTTAAGGTCAGCTTCGCTTAAACGTTTGAGTATCTTTTCAACAGCCTCTAAATGTTCTTCTATGCTTGTTGAAAATATAAGAACGTCGTCCAAATATACTAAGTAGATTGACCCAATATATTCCTTCAAAATGTTGTTTATCAGCCTTTGAAATGCCGCTGGAGCATTACGAAGTCCGAAGGGCATGCGTAAGAACTAGTAATGGCCAGTAGCTGTTGAAAACGCGGTTTTTGCAATATCGTCGGGATGCATTTCTACCTGATGGAAGCCTTTGGCCAAATCCAAGATGGTAAAGTATTGGCATTTCCCTAATTTGTCGAATATATCATCTATATTTGGAATAGGGAATCGATCTTCTATTGTAACATCATTAAGTTTACGATAGTCAATTACTATTCGCCATTTTTGTTCCCTAGACGAATTTAATTTTTTAGATACAACCCATATAGGGCTATTGTGCGGACTATGTGAATGCCTAATGATGCCTTGTTTAAACATATTTTCAATCTGTGAATCAACTTCTGTTTTATGTACTTCGGGGTTCCTGTATAACTTAGAATATATTGGCATGTCATGCTTGGTTAGAATTCTGTGTTTAGTTTCGTTAGTGAATGTTAAGTTGTCATCTTTATTATAGAAAGCTTTTTTATATTTATTAACAATTTTCAACAATTTTTCTTTTCCGTAAGCTTGCAAGTGACCTGTTTTAATTATGGTTGCGATATTGTGTTTTCCTATTTCACAATTAAAAATTTCGAGGTAGTTCTTCTTATAAGACTTTTCGCTATACATTTCTTCTTCTTTGGAATAAAATATAGTTATTACCGCATTTTTTGTAATAAACTGCCTATTAGGTAAGTCGATAATAGAGTTTAAATCTCTTAAAATTTTATTCCCTATTATGCCATCAAATTTATCGTTAAATTTACACTCTAAGAATTCACGAAAGTAATCATTTAAATTAAATTCTTTAAATATTGGAAATCTGCACATTTTTTTATCAAAGTCTGCCGCAAGTCCCAAGGCTTTTGCTACTACATTAACATCATTCTTGCATTGAGGATGACAAATATCAGGGTTAATTAAACTGAACTCCGCTCCTGTGTCTATTATAAATTTCAAATTTTTTATAGGATTTTTTATTATTATGTAGGGTAATTGTGTTCGCCGGAAATGGGAAAATTTACACTTGAGTTGCCTATTTCCATGGGTTCAACTTGTTTACTTTCACTACGGAAATTCTGGCAATTCTGATTTTTCCATGATATTATATTGTAATTAGTACCTATTAACATCATATGGTTGTTGGTTTCTATTTGTGGATTGTGAAAAGTTTGATCGCCTAGTTTGGTTTGTTATTCCTGAACTACCAAAGTTATTAGGAAACCGTGGTTTAAAATGCATAGAATTATTGAAAAATTGTTGGTTCTGATTAGGAGAATTTTCAAAATTGTTCTTGTTGTAAGGTCTAAATGAATCATTGCTCCTATGGTAGTTACTATTATGATTGTTATCAATTTGAATATTGTTGTCGTAATTTTGGGTGTTGTACGGATTATTTTTAGCCGGATATTTAACATTTTTATAATCATTGCTGAAATTTACTCTAAAATTTGTGTTTAAATTATCTTGTTTTGCCGGCCCAAACTGAGTATAATTTTGGTGTCTTGCGTCTAAAATAATTTTAAAAGTGTCTTCTTAAGTGGTCGGATTTCTGGAAAATATCATTGTACATGTAGGTTGTCTCTAAATGTCTTAAGTGCTATTCTATTAATTTCTTCTGTAGTGTAAGTATTTTCATTATGCGTGAAATTTCTATTATGAATTCTATTTGCTAATTTATTTATTCTATAATAATAATTTTCAATTGTTCCCTGAAATCTACAGGTCTTCAAATTATCCATCAAATCTTTACTGTTGTCTTTCTCGCCAAAATTAGTTGTAAGTATTGCCTTTAAAACATGCCATGAAGTTACATTTGAGTGCCTCTCTAGTTTTTCCAATACATTTGTTTTTTATGTAATTAAACAGTATATTTCCATTAGTTGAGTTGAATTCCGAAATTGTAGGTAAAATATTTTCAACTTGCTCTATAAAATCTGGTAATTGGTTTGGATCATTACCGTCCAAATTTTCAATATTTTTAATACAAGCTAATACTAGATTGAATTTACTTATTTCTAGCGCCTCCATAACGAATTTTGATTTAACTTGCTATTTATGTGCCCTACCTAAATTTAAACTACTTGAAAATATAAAGTAAATTATAGTTACGCAAAAATTTCCAGTAGGTACAATGTGATTATGTTTCTGTCACTGTATTTATTGTTGTTCTCCGCTGACGATGGTTGTTGTTAAGAAATCACTTATCTTGTTTTTTTTTTGTTGTATCTACATACTCCAGTTGCTTGCTTTCGTTTCTGCAGTGCTGCAACCCGGAAACGGCCTCACCGAAATTTATGTTAAACAGGTAAAACTTTTAAGTTATGTATAAATGTTCGTATGTACATATGTTTTGCTGTTATTTTATATATATTGTCCGCTGGCAATGGTTGCTATCTTGCTCAATCTTTGTAAACGCTCTGCCTCCTTTTGTTAATGTTAAAACAAGTGCAATTGAGTTGTTGGATTATTTCACTGTCCTTGCTAGAGGCCACCAAAAATTAGGCGCTTAGGTTTGTTGTTGTTGTTGTTATGTTATTTTGCTGCACTGCTATAGGGGTTTCACTGTCGTTGCTAGAGGTCACCAAAAGTGAGGTGCTCGGCAGCTTGATTGGACCAAGTTTCTGTGATACTTCGTTGTTCTTATTTATTTCTTCTTTTTACAGAAAAACGTCAAACACCTTTTCTTGTATTTTTAATATGCTTAGTACAAGTTTTCTTTCCGTTCACTTTATATATCGTTAAAATAATAAAACGTTTATTTTAATTGGCACATATTTGGTGTCGGAATTCCTTAAATATTTCTTAAAAAAAAACACAAACAGTTTGATTCTGCTCAGAAAACCGTTCTTAAATTTTATATTTTTAATCCTCGTCGCCAGTAAAGTTTTGGGAATTAAACACGCGTCTTCAGTGTCTCTCTCAAAACTAAAAATCTTTATTTCTCAAATCAGTAACAAAGGTACATAAGTTCATAGTAAAATAAGTTATATATAAAACTTAGTCTAGGTTCTCTTAAACAGTTAGGTATGTAATGCTATTGTAATAACATAAATATGTGTGTACGTATGTATGTTCTACCTATCCTCTCTCTCTCTCTCTCTCTCTCTATTAATTCATAAATTACAAATACTCTTTTAACTAAATATATACTTATACATAACTATATACGTCTAAGTGTATAATTTGACTTGTGTCGGTAGGAGTCTCTATAATACGGAATATGGGCTTTGGTGGATTCCTATCGTATTTTGCTTTATGGCAAGTATCGTAATTATTGATGTATTTCTGCACTACCTCTTTTAAATTGTTGAAGTATACTTTCTTTTTAATGCCCTCGTAAGTTTCTGTTATACCACTATGTCCTGTGAATTGTTGCACATATACTCATGTTGTCAATATTTTCTTCTGTTACGTAAATTTCTTCTGTTTCTGTATTAATTCGGCTAAGAAAATCTGCAACTCTATTTTCTTTGCCCTTTATATAGTTTATGTTTATATTATATTCACCCAATTCCAGTAGCCATCGCTGTAACCTGGGGTTGATATCCTTTCCTTTATGCTTGTGGTACAGCAGTGGTTGGTGGTCAGTTGAAAGATCAGATTCTTTCCCGTAAAGGTGCGGCCTAAAGTAGGTAACTTCCCACACTAGGGCGAGCAATTCTTTTTCTACTGTTGCGTTGTTCCTTTCATGATCATTAAGGGTTCTACTTGCGTAGCTAATAGGACGGTCATTCTGCATGAGGACTGATCCTATAGTAAAGTCACTTGCATCCGCCACCAACTTAAATTTCTTTAAGAAATCTGGATAATTTAGGATTGAAGGGTTTGTAAGCATCCTTTTTAATTTAAGGAACGCATCAATGTAAAGTGGATCATTTTTGTTAACTATCGAATTTTTCCGGAGATATTTTATTAATCCATGTGCTACTTTAGCATAATCCTTTATGAATTTTCTATAGTAACCAGTGATTCCCTGGAATTGCTTGATTTGCTTCTGCGTTTCCGGCAGTTTTAATGATTGAATTGTTTTAATTTTACTTGGGTTGGGTTTAATTCCTTCTGGTGAAAGAATGTGGCCTAAGAACTCAGTTTCTTTTCAAAATAAATTGCATTTGTCGATTTGAATTTTTAGATTGTGTTCCCTTAATTTATTAAGTACTTTATTAAAATTATGAATATGTTCTTTGAAGCTTGTGCTAAAGATCAATATGTCGTCAAGGTAAACGACGCATATTTTATTTATTAATTCTCTTAGTACTGAGTTTATCAGCCTTTGGAATATGGCGGGTGAATTTTTTAGTCCGAAGGGCATTTGAACAAACTCATAATGGCCTAAAGGTGTGGAAATTGCTGGGTTTTCCTATCCTCTTCCTTGACTAGTACTTGGTGGAAACCTTTAGCTAGATCAAGGGTTGTAAAATGTTGGGCTTTACCCAGTTTGTCTAAAATATATTCAATATTTGGGATGGGAAACTAGTCGTTTACAGTGATTTCGTTAAGTTTCCTATAGTCGATCACAATACGCCACTTTTTCTTGCCTGAATTGTCCATTTTTTTGGGACAATCCATAAAGGCGAATTGTATGGAAACGTACTTTCTACACTAATATTTTGTTTCAACATATCATCAATTTGATTGTTGATTTCCTCCTCATGAATCTTCGGATACCTGTATATCTTGGAGTATACAGGATTATTCGTTGTGGTGTTAATTTCATGTTGTACTTCGTGGGCATGGCTTAAAAGTTCACCTTCTTTGAAAAATAAATCACAATTGTTTTCTATAATTTTATTGAGTTCATCTTGCTCTTCTTTATTCATGTCACCTCTTATGAGTTTACCTAGTACTTCAGTTCCGATTTCCTGAGTTTCTAATGCATGAATACTTCCGTATATGTAGAGACAAGCATTTAAAGAACTTATTTTATTTTTATTTATTTCTAAATAATTTTCTTCCAAGTTGATTATTGCGCCTAATTTTCTTAAGATATTTTGGCCTATAAGCCCTTGGAAGCTTTTATTTGTAAATGTGGTGAGCTCCCAAGCCATTTGGTTTTTGTTATTGAATTCTCTTGGGTTTTCCGAAATAATCTCATATTCTGTGTAGCTCTGTCCGTTTAATGTATTAAATTTAATTGGATTTTGTAATTTAAATTTTTTGTAATTCGGAAGTGCGTCTTTGTCCAGGAGAGATGTCGTCGATCCTGTGTCGATCAAGCATATTAATTTATATTTGCCTATCGTTAACTTAACTAGCGGAATATCTCACTGTCTGTGGCCAATAGAAAATTTACTTCTTGGTCGCTTTCCTCCTGTAGGTGATCTACTTTCATAGGTTTGTAACGTCTGGACTGTGTAGTTTTTTGATGGTTGAGGTGGTTTTGCCTTGAAAATGTCGATCTCTTTACTCCTGAGGTTATTGGCTTTTGTTGGTTCTGCCCATTTTCAAATGGCGGAATATTACTGTTCTGATTTGATTGCCCTATGTTTTGTGTCGTATTTTTCGTAAAAAAATGTCCTTGCTTCTTAGCTGGTTTCACCAGTCCTGTTTTTCCTCAAGTGTGTAATATGCTTCCCTAAGTGTTTTTATGTTCCTGCTGTGTATTATGCTCGATAAGTGTGATGGTATGTTGGTTAGGAAAGTTTTAAGTATCATTGATTCATTTATAGCTGGACAGAATTCCTGTGGCTTAGGGCCATCCTGCTCATATTTAATATTTAACTGGTCTAAAATATTCTTAAGATTATAATAATAACTTACATTGTTATTTTTCGCGTTAATTGCTCTGAAATATAATTGATGGTAGGACTCCCTGATGCCAAAATTTGCTATGAGTTCCTTTTTTATTGCTCCCCATGTCAGTGATGCTCCTAATCTTCGTATTACGTCGAGTGCATCGCCCTGCAATTTGTTGACTACACATCTCTGAAATACGTATTCTCTGAATGGGGTATTCTCGAAGAGTGGCAGGAATATTTCAACTTCTCGTATGAAGGACATAAGGTCGTAGTCGCCATTACCTCTAAATTCTTTTATTCTGCTGGCTTCCTTTAACAACTCTGTTACTGGTATTATGGGATTAATCGGTGAGTTATTTGTTGCTTCCTTCATGGTTAACTTAATGACCTTTGCTTTTGTCACTCAATTTTTGATTAATAAAAGGTTAATTAAATGTTCTATTTTGTTTCAAATTTAGTGGGTTTTTCACTTAGATTTAAGATCCCTTTACTTTTAAATCAAAATCTTGTTTAATAACACTTAACTTTAGTTAGAATCACTCAGTTTTAAGGTGTTTTTACTTCGTTTTAGGATCCTCTTATTCTTTTAATTAATTTACTTGTGAAATTAACTCCCTGACTGCGCCAATTATCACTATCAACTTATGTTGAATTGATTTTGAAAAATAAACCAAATTTAAATTCTTTGCTGTTGGTTTCTATATTGGTTCTTCAGAACTGATCCAAAATTGGCTTATTACTATTATTTATACCCTTTGATTGTTGGTACAAAATTGCCAAATTACAATATTTTTATTTTTGTTATACATTGTTTCTTTATAGTTTTATTAGTTATTGTTAATGCAAAATTGCTAAGTTGCAATTTGGCATTTTACATAAGTTCTCTATTGAATACATTGTTTATGAGTCAATTGGTTTAGGTGTTTATTCTGCTTAATCTATTGCTGCCCAAACGAAATCGTAACCTGATATTTATGATTTCGTTTATTGGTCAAATATTTCTTGCTTTTTTATTATGGTTGTCAACCAAGCGAAATCGTAACTCAATAGTTGTGATTTCAATTGGTTCGATCACTTTCTACATTTGCCAAGCTTGTTTACATTAGTTGTTTATTATGCCCAATTGATGGCTTGTATGCTAATCAATACTGTAATATTTTTAATTTTAATTGCAGTTTGTATATATTTAAGTTTGATTTGTTTTGTATTTTTGACTAGTCTGTAAAAAGTTATTACTTTGTAGACTGTATGAAATAAATAAATAAATGACATCCTGGTGCTCAGCAAGCAGTTCCTGATTGGATACCACCGAGCAAAGTTCGAATTAATTAAAAGAGTAGATAGAAGGCTTATGCAAAGCCACTGAAGAGCAAATTTCAAGAGTAGATGCATCAACTAATGAGATACGCAAATAAAAGGATGCCTATTTACTGAATTTTAAAAAGCTGGGAGCCAAAACAAAGAGAACGCTCAACGCAGTGTGGGTGCGTCGATTGTTAGCGCGGTAAAGGGACTACCTCCAATAATAATTAAGCCAAAGAACAAGCAAGCGGTTGAGAAAACTATGGTGGATCTAAACAAAACCGATAATAATTAATATGAAAATGAACAACGTATTCAACAAGCAAAATGTGGCGGTATTGATAAACGCAAATAGTGTAACTGAAAACGAACAAATTATCTGAACCCAAAATGAATAGACCGAAAATAATAATAACAGAGGTCAAAAAAATATTTAAGTCTAAAAGAAATAATGAGTCTTTAAAATCATTTGGTGCTTTAATTGAATTAGAATATGAATTCTTCTTGCAGGTTCCAGACTCAGATCGATTAAATATTGGTTGGGATCGATGTCCAGTTTATGACGGGCAGTCGGTAAAAAAATGTTACAAATGCTTGAGTTTTAATCATAATGCTAATAATTGCAGCAAAAGCAAGATGTACGAGTAATAAGTACATGGGTGAACACAAACCAGATAACTGCGCTGAGGCTAACCCAAAACCAATATGTGGCAACTGTTGTGATGTTAATAAAGATTTATGATTTGACTTAAATACAGATTATAGTGTATTTATTTATTTATTTATTTAGTCAATGAATACAATAAAATTCCTATAGGCTAAGCGGTATAATATACAATATAACACAAATTAAAATAGAACAAAAACAAGATAGAAATTTAACTACTTATAAAAAAGATCCAAAGAGTTCATGAAGCGATTTTTTTGAAAATGAGCAATTACTCTCGACAAACCATTCGATCCTATTGAACTCAATCAATGCCCTAATAATGTGAACATTTCTTGCATACAAAGCTTTAAAAACTCCAACATAGAAAAATTTCGAATAATGATGAGGTCTGACAGGTATTTTGAAAAAAATACAGGACAGTCCACAAAACTACGGTCAACATATAAGACGATAGATAAAGACAGAATTGTTTGCCAACTCTGTGGGGTTTCTAGATGTATCAGTAGGCATCTCGATCCATAGGCGGGAATAGAGTCCGAAAAGTGTAGGCTTCGTAGCGCAAAGCTTAAAAATATCTTCTGTATAGGTTCGATCCTTGTAATATGGCGGCACGTACAGTGACCAAATAAAAGAACGAACAAATGACATGTATAACAATTTTAGTGTACAAGCATTTCATATGATTTGGAAATTATGAAATTAGTACGCCCCCAGGTCTTTTATTTCACTTACACGCTGGAGGGGAGATAAGGAAACGAAAGGTAGAGACATGACATTATCAACGACGATTACGTAAATACAAGGCAATTCAAGTCAGGAAACCTAAATGAAAGCCAATAGAGAAGTCGGTATATATAGTGGCAAACTGAATCCCATATTGAAAAGATACGATACAATCGTTTAAGAACACGGCCAAGTTAGATACAGTAGAACGACACGGAATGTTGCTCCGTGCATGTTACTTATATGTACATATACAGTTAGTCACTTAAGTAAGTATACACCATCTTTATTTTTGAAGAGAATTAAAATTAAAGTGTTTCCCAATATACTAATGGCACGTTTTTACACAAAGCATGTGTACATTGGCACTCGCTTTAACATCAACACAAATATAGCTGTAAAATGTTGATACCGTTAGACACACATCGCTTATTAGTTGAGGCGAGTGAAAATAATATCACAAAAGTTAGTATACAGCGTACAATTGTTTGGTGAACATAACGCGATAGCATAATTTTAAATTTAAAAAGTTCAATCATTTTAAACAAAAAGGACACTGTTAGGAATATTATTAAAGAATTCCACATTTTTCTTTAAATTACTGAACAATTTGCGGCAATGGCACGAAGAGGAAAAGAGCTCTCTGATGACTTAAAAAAATTAATTATAAAATACCACAAAGAGAATAAATCTTTGCGTGAAATCGCTCGTATCGTTGATAAAAGTGTTGCTACAATTCAAAAGATTGTAAACAAGTACAAAAGTACTGTCAAAACAAATAATAAGCCTCGCTCCGGACGCCCACGGGTATTCAGTGACAGGGAAAGTAGTCTGATTGTTCGTAAAATAAAAGAAAATCCCAAAAAAAGTGCCCCAAAGTTAAAAGCTGAAGTCGAAAAAGAATACGGGAAGCAGTGTAGTACTCAAACTATTCGCCGAGTCCTGTATAATGCTGGTTACCGTGGACGTAATGTTAGGAAGAAGCCCTTCGTGAGCAGGGTCAATCGATGTAAACGGATATCATTTGCAAAAAATCATGAAAAGTGTGACCAAACGTTTTGGAACAACGTTATATTTTCAGATGAGTGCAAATTTTGTATCAGTGGAACGGATGGTCGCGAAAAAGTATGGAGGAAAACTAACACGGAGCTGAATCCTATTAATATGACCGGCACGGTTAAGCATGGTGGTGGCTCGGTGATGGTTTGGGGATGTATGGCGGCAAATGGGGTAGGCAATCTGGTGTTTATCGAAACTATTATGGACCGATACGGTTACCTCAACATCTTAAAAAATAATTTGAAGCAAAGTGCGATTAAATTGGGGCTGGAGGAGTCATTCATCTTCCAGCAGGATAATGATCCCAAGCACACGGCCAAAGTTGTGCGGGAATGGCTCTTATGCAATGTGCAAAAACAGCTTAAAACACCACCCCAATCACCGGATACAAACCCCATTGAACATTTATGGGAACATCTAAAGCGGCAAATCCGTAAATATTCCATACGAAGCAAGGAGCAATTAAAAAGTGCGCTCCAGGAAGAATGGAATAAAATACCGCAAGCAGTAACCACAAATTTGGTGACATCAATGCCTTCACGTCTTAAAGCCATTATTAAGTCCAATGGTTATCCAACCAAATACTAGAAGTCGACTTTTAAAATAATATTTTTATAATTAACTCAATATTTGTGCCTTTGTATACTTACTTTTGTGATATGAATTTATACCAAATTTTTTTTAATTCGTAAAATTTTTTTATTTTCTGCCATTTTGTATGCGTTTTTGAATTGAGTATTATATTTATGTTTCTTTCAAGTGAATAAAACACATTTTTCTTAAGTCGGTTTTCTGTCTATAACCGAGTGAACTGAATTGTGATAGCGATCTACTGCAATATTTACGAGCTCTTTTGTCCTGAGATCAGGGGTTTCCGTTTTTAGGCATCTAAATATTTCGATTAAGGTGGAATGAAATCGTTCGACTTGACCATTCACCTCGCTTTTTTGCGATGGTGTGCGGTAAAGTCGAATTCCCAGTGATTCTAACAGATTCCTAATTAGCGGGCTAATCAACCCGCGGTCATTATCAGTTACTAGGACCTTTGTGATCGTAAAATAGTGCAGTAGTTTGATCACTTTGTCTTTAAGGTGCAAACTTGATTTGTTTCTGATGTGAGAGTTTTGCAAATTTTGAGAATTTATCTATGCAGCTTAAAAATTTTTGTCCTTGGATTTCAAAAATGTCTACGTGAATTATCTCACATGGTCGTGAAGGGATGGGTGTACTCTGAAGTTCTGGCCTGTTTGGGTGTCTGTCGTATTTATTAGATTTGCATGTTTCGCATGCCAGTACATACTTCCTAATCTGGCTGCTCATTCTCGGAAAGTAGTAATGCTCTAAAATCTGCTGCCTATTCTCTTTATCATTGCGGTGTGCCCTTTTATGTTCCTTCATTATCACCTGGCACACCACGTCGGGATTTCACAAATCCTGCACGAGCGTTTGAGCTACGCGAGTCTTATAATTGGAGAAATGTTCTAAGTATACCTTTTGAAGTAAGCCCAAATGGCTTTCTGGCATTTTTACTCCGTTAATAACGCTGGGTCTTAATTTTTCCTTAAGTATGCTAACAAGTTCGCTTTCCCATACCCTCTATTCCTACATAGTGCCTTGAATATCCTGGGTGAGGTTCCTCGAGGATGTGAAGCCTACCGCCGAATACAATTTGGTTTCTGAAAACATTCAACGGCACCTCGACGGATGGAATCAGGTCGGAGTTATCCTGTTCCGCGCTGTGAACTGTATCACATTCACTCGCGACGTCTGTCGTTGATCCTGCGGTTGCTCTTTGGCTGGATACCTCTGAAGCCGAAACGGTTGAGTCCGTTAGTTGATTTACCTGAGTTTTTAGGCGGGATAGGGCATCGGCTACGACGTTGGACTTACCAGGTTTGTAGATAAGTTCGTAGTTATACTCCTCTATTCTAGATTTCCAGCGTTTGAGCTTGGCGTTGTAGTTACGATTGCTGAGCGAAAAAGTTAGCGGTTGGTGATCTGTAAATATACGTATCTTCTTTGCGCCGTACAAATAATTTCGGAGATTATCTAGCGCCCAAACGATCGCTAGCATCTCCTTTTCATTGGTCGCATACCCTTCTTCTGTGGATGTTAAACTTCTTGATATGAATGCTATTGGTTTGTCCTTACCGTCATAGTCCTGAGACAATACGGCACCAATGGCGAAGTCGGAAGCGTCCGTCGTTAAGTTGAAGGCTTTTTCGAAATTGGGAAAAGTCAGGACCTCCGAAGTTGTCAAAACCTCTTTAAGGTCCTCAAATGTCTTAAGGGCTTCTTTATTTAGGGTAATTGCCTCTTTCTTAGATTGAGTTGCCTTTATTTGAGCGTGCTCCCCTCTTGTAAGGTTGGTAAGTGGCTTGGCGATTTTAGCATAATCGCGAATGAACTTCCTGTAATAGGAGGTTAGTCCCAAGAAGCTTTTGAGCTCCTTTAGATTCGATGGTGGTAGCATATTTCTTATTGAGTTTACTTTTTTTGGATCTGGCAGAATTCCCTCGGAAGTCATCACATAGCCAAGGAATTCAACGCTTTGTTTTAAAAACTGCGTTTTTTGCAGATTAACTTTAAGACCTGTGGCCGATAGTCTACAAAGGATCGTCTCAATATCCCGTAAATGGGTGGGCTCGTCTTTACTATAAATATTTATGTCGTCAATGTAGACGAAACATATCCGCCCTATGAATTCCTTGAGGACATCGTCTATCATGCGCTGGAAGAAAGAAGGTGCATTTTTTAGGCCGAAAGGAAGCCGCAAAAATTCATATTTGCCATTCATGGTAGAAAAAGCTGTTTTTGGAATGTCGCACTGTTTCATAGGGATTTGGTGGAATCCCGAAGTCAAGTCAAGCGTGGTAAAATAATTTGCGTTTCCGAGGCTAGCAATAGTTCCATTTATATCTGGAATGGGGTATGTATCTGGGATGGTTACGGCGTTTAGCCTTTTAAAATCAATTACCATTCGATACTTTTTTTCTTCGTCCGGCTGGGATTTTTTTGGGACAATCCAAATGGGAGAATTGTATGGACTTTTTGAAGGACGAATAATGCCTTCTGAAAGGAGTTCCTGAATCTGTCTATCGACTTCCACACGCATGTTAACAGGATAAGGGTAGCTTTTTGTATAAATAGGATCATCGGTTGTTGTCTTAATTTCCGCCTGAACGTTGGTGTCAATTTCTGTGCTTCGGTCGACTGGGCCAAAAAGCTGTTCATGTCTGTCCAGTATTCTGTGAAGTTTCTCCTTTGTATGCTGCGCAATGCAAGAATCAAGGCGAAGGTCTGCGGTGATGCTATTGACTTGTTGTGCGTTTCTCCGTTTAAGGGGTAACACAATATCTGGTTTTAAAATAAGAAGATTCAATTCCCTATCTAGTACTGCTTTGATTTCTGTAAGTGTATCATCGCCTAGGATGCCATCAAAGGACTTAAGTCCTGGAAGAACAAAAAATGTAGTGGAGATGTCTCTTCCGACGAACTTAAAAAAATGTCCACAAACTTTCTTCTCTATTTTAATTTTACCTCCTGCGGAGGTTACCTGAAATGGTTTTTCCACTGGCATGGTTGTCTGTGCCACGCGCTCGCTGATATAGTTTTTGTTGGCCCCCGTATCCACCAAAAACTCTAGAGTGCCTTGATTTGGCGTATCATATTCTAAATATGGTACGCCGGACACGAGGCGCCTATTGTAAAATTTATCTCATCACCATCATTTTGTTCCTGATTGGATACAGGCACTGTGTTCGCGTCATCCGTTCCGTTTACCTGTAATAAATGAAAAAGTGTCTGCTGCTTGTTTGGATTTGTTTGCCCGGAAAATTTTCCGGAGTTTGGGCCCCTCTTCAAATTCTCATGCCTCCGAAATTGGCCAGAATTATTAAATTGCCGAGTTCGGCCGGAAGGATCGACATCCATTTTACTTACTCCTGAAGGATTATAGTTACTGCGCCAACTTCGCATGGTTTGATCAGTGTTTCTTGTTTGATTTGAGCTGGGGTAGTCCCAGTTTCCCCCGGCTTGGCTTTGAACCTTACTTGGAAAACTTGGATTTAGTCCTTGTTAGCTTTGGCCTGAGTAAGGTTTGCTTGTGCCTGAATAACTGTTGTTAGGATATCAAGAAGTGGAAGCCACGAAATTGTTATTGAAAAACCTGCCATGTGGGTTTGCTGCGCGTGGCGGGCGGTATATGGCGTTTCTTCGGTCTACGTTCATGAACGCCAAACACGCCGAGTAAGCCTCGGGCAGAGATTTGGGTTTTTGAACCAAAAGCAGGGTCGGAAGATCCCCGTTCAACCCCCTTATGAACACGTCTAGTGCCCGTCTCCGATGTGTCTCCGCTAATGCCATGACTGTTTCCGCATGGTCGTATTTCTCGCTATTTATTGTCTTAATCATGAGTGATAACTGCCTATTTATTTGTGCATAAAAATCGGACACTTTTTGGCGTCCCTGAGTCAACTGAATTAATTGTTGTTCTAAAGTTTCCACATCCCTGATGTCTGCGTAATGCAGAGAAAGGATTTCTTTTATCTGGTGCCAATCGCCATCTAGAATATTATGCGCAACTAATGCGGCGTCTGCCGCCCCCCGGATCTTGTGCCTTATATGGCGTAAGATGGCCCTAAATATAGGCTTATGCCTTACTATCTTGTAATCATTAACTATTTCTTCCGCGCTGTGCATCCAGGACGAATATTGTTCCTGATTTCCCTCAAAAACTTGTAGCTCCTTTACACAATCTGGTAACCTAGCAATTTCGTTTAGTTCTGCCTCCGTCTGAGGACTGATAAGAGGCTCATATGCCTCCTGCGGATCAGTATCTGGGGATTGCCTACGCACCTCATCCAGCCTATCCTCTAAACTTTTTAAGTTAGCACTGAGTCCTTGTAAGGACTGTGAACTGTCTCTGGCCTCTTCGGATTGTAGACGGGCTTCTACAACTTTCAACTGCTGTAGAACGGCATTTACGGCGCCGTTCATTTCCGTTAGGGACCTTTTCATTTCCTCCGGATTCATTGTTGTTTCTGAAAATATAGACGGAAAAAAAATTTTTTGTTTCTCTTATTAACTTACATAACCCAGAACTTCATTCGGGTTTTAGCGCTTTTTGCTCTTCGAGTCGAGTCACTTTTCTATATGTAAAGTAAACAAATTACTTTAACTACTTTTACTTGAAACAAGTCACTTTAAATATTTCTTTTTTGTCTTCACTTTAAATACTTTTACTTGAAACAAGTCACTTTAAATATTTCTTTTTTGTATTCACTTTAAATACTTTTACTTGAAACAAGTCACTTTAAATACTTTTCTTTCAAAGAAGTCACTTTAAGTACTTTTACTTGAAACAAGTCACTTTAAATACTTTCACTTGAAACAAATAAATTTTGCAACCCGCTCGGGCGCCAGTTAACTCTCATTAAAGGAGAGTTGGAAAAAAATAAGATTGCGGCGAACCAACTCGTTCGCCGACTTTTGAAATTAAACACAAGTTTAAGAAAACGTTACAATTTTAATTCCGTGCGCCTTGCGCACTCCAACAGAACTAACTTTACAATTCCAATTTACTTAAAAGGTAAGTTCTTAGCCTAGTAGCCCCAACGATAACTTCCATGGCTCCAACTTGCTGATGTAGCACTTCCCACACTTTTGGTATGGCGCGCCTGTCCACGACTCCAACTTGCTGATGTAGCGGTTCCCACATTTTGGTATGGCGCGCCGGATGCGCGTGTGTCATGTCAGCGAAAGTTCTGCCCGTGTGAATGCAAGTTGCGTAACCGAGTAGCGGTCACCTGCATGGCAACGTGAGCAAGTGTACGAACCGTGGGATACCGTAGTGATAACTTACATACATATGTGATATAAACATGCTTAGCCTTCAAACGACAACAGGGGTGACGGGTCACCCGACTTTTGTAGATAACTGTAAATATTTCTTGTTTCCTTTGTTGAATGTTTCTGTCGCTTGATCTATTCCTCAATTAGAGTGAGCACAATCAGTCGCTTACATGCACTTGTCGCGGTAAGTCTTAATTTTGCAATAATAGCAATAAAAAGTTCTGCTGGGGTGATCAGCCACCTCATGTTGCTCTTTGTGATTGTTCAAATTTTTTGTGGAACTTTAATAAATGTTATTTTTTTCAGCTAAAAATGGCTTCGCTTTCAAATGAAGAAATTGAAAACATACTGCAAAATCTTGTTGATGATGATTTTCACGGTGAGTCCTGTTCTGAAAATGGCGAGATATACGAAGTAGGGGATAATTTATCCATACATTCAGAAGAAGGAGACGAAATTGGTGATGGAATAAGTGACGACGATAATGATCCAGTAAATCCCACGGAAGTGTTATTAAAAGGTAAGAATGGACATATTTGGTCAACTGTTGCACGAACTTCGAGTAAGACACCACGCAGAAACAAAATCTATGTATCTATTCAACGACTGGCGAGGGGTGCTGCTCAAAACATTGTAACTGAAATGGATGCATTTTCAACTTTACTTAACGAGGAAATAATTGACTTATTTGTGTTATACACTAATCAAGAAATTAACCGACGTGCTCCAAAATATGAATATCGGCGATATGTTCATAAAACTGATAGTACAGAATTCAAAGCGTTGATAGGCCTTTTGCTCTTTTCTGCTATAAATAAAAACAATCGTAAAAGTGCAAACGATATGTGGTCACCATTTTCGGGTATATATTGCTTCAAAGCCCGATAAATATGGACTAAAAATGGTAACCATTTGCGATGCTAAGACGTACGATTGATGCGATTCCTTATATTGATAAGAGAACAGAGCAAAAAACAACAGCAGATTATGTGACGAAGCTAGTCCAAACTATTAAAGGTTCCGGCCGCAATGTTACCTATGATAATTGGTTTGCATCTATACCTCTTCCTGATGAGTTATTGAAGGATTATAACATAACAACCATCGGAACTCTACGTAAAAACAAACGGGAAATTCCTCCATGCTTTTTGGCACATAAAAGAAAGCAACCACTAACATCTCAGTTTGCTTTCGATCAGGAAAAGACACTTGTTTCTTTTACTCCAAAGAAGAATAAGGCAGTTATACTACTTTCAACTATGCACTACACAGGTGAAGCAAACCCAGAAACAAGTAAACCAGAAATAATACACGATTATAAGGCGACGAAAGGTGCTAAAGACACATTCGTCAAATTGATGCATTCATATACTTCGGCTAGACGTACAAGACGATGGTCTCTTCGTTACTTTTATGCCATGATTGACCAAGCTGGTATAAACTCGATGGTTCTGTATTTTGACACCAAACATCCAAATATTTCAGCAGCAAAGATGCGTAGTGAATACGCATGCGTTACAATTAGCCAGACCGCATATGGAACGCCGTTTGGAAACAATTGTACGTAGAGAACTAGCCAGCAGTATTTGGGATATTCTGGGCATCACAAAGGAAGTTTCTGCAGACGAACCGCCGCATAAATAACAAAAGCAGGCGAGATGTGCACTGTGCCCAAGAAATCGGGACAAAGAAGTTAAAGTTGTTTGCGAAAAAGGCCATTTGCCAGCATGTCCCGAACACCAGAAAAATCTGTGCCTTACGTGCATTTTATTGCAAATATATAATAATAATAACCGTTATATGAACAAAATTAATTTTTTTTAACTATTCTTAATGAAGAAAGGAACTTGTTAAGAAATAAACATGAATGAGATCTGTACACAATATTGTTTTATTTAAAAATAAAAGCAGTGAGGTGACGCATCACCCCCAATTATTTTATACGTATGTACATATGTAAAAATAGTGTTGGATGAAGGTTAGAAGATAAAATTAGTAGCTTCCCGTCACTGTTGTCATTGTAGCATTTTTCGGATTTAGTTTTTTGTTTTTCATAAAATGGGTTAGATTTTTTAGACTTTCCTCTTTTGCTGTTATCTCATGAAAAAAGTAAGTTCGATACTAATGAAATAAATGTCATCGAATGAGATGGGAAAAATAGCTACACATAATAACAATAATAATTTAGGGCTAACATCGTAGCTATAGGTCGATGTTTTGCCGAAGTTCTCCTACAGTTGAACACGAATAGATTCTTTAATAATTGTACTAAACTTGAAATTCTCCTCAGTCGCGACTCTCTATTCTACTTCTAAACGAAACACACAAAAAACTGTATTGGATATACCTCATAATAAAGAAAGAGTAGCTAAATTAGTAATAATAATAATTTGGCGCTTACGCCACAGCTTTATGTTTGGGCGAACATCTGTAATATGTACTCCGCCGTTGACTCCGAATGTGAAATGACGCTTGTGCGTGGGGTGGCTTAAGGTGTCGTTAGCTTCCTTCGCTACCTGCTAGAGATCCACCATTATAGCGCGCGGTTTCTGTTATCCTGCATCTAGTATATCATAGGCTTCTTTTAACCTACCTCGTAAAATTTTGCTTAATTATGGCTGATTTCGTTAAAATTGGTGCTTGATTTGCATGCAACTTCTAAAAAGCTTGTGCGCGGGGGGCTCTTAAGCTGTCGTTAGCATCCGCTGACTGCCCGCTAGAGATCCATCATGATGGCGGGTAGTTTCGGTTAACCTGCTTCTAGGTCATTGCAGGCCTGTGTTAACCTACCACTTAAATTTTTGTTTAATTATGGGTGATTTCCGAAATATTGGCGCTTGTTTTGCACGCAACTTCTAACAGAAATCCATCATGGTGGCGCGTGGAGTCTTTTAAACAACCCCTTAAATATCTCTTTATTTGTAGTTGATTTCCGTAAGGTAGACGCTGGATTTACATGCAACTTCTAACAAACTTTTGCACGGTGTGCGCTTAAGGTGTCGTTAGTTTCCGCTTAATGCTTAATAGAAATCCACCACGATGGCGTGTGATTTGTGTTAACCTACCGGTATTATATCGGATACCTCTGTTAACCTACCACTACAATTTCTGTTTAATTATGGTTGATTTCAGTACGACTGGTGCGTGATTTGTATGCAACGTTTGGAAAACTTGCACGTGGTTTCTGTTAACCTAGCGGTACGCTTGAGTGCCAGAGATCGGCAATTCATTCTTCATCCTTCGGGGGATAGGGCCAAACGGAAGGTGACCTGAAGGCTGCGCAAACAGTCCAACACCAGCGCGCCCCTTTCTTTCACCTGTGGCGGGTGAAGAAGGCCATAAGGAAGCCAAAATCCTCAAAGGCCATTTGCATTGACGGTCTAAGCGTGTTGATGCTAAACAATTTATTCCCGCGGGAGTTGAGTTTCTCACAGAAATCCTCAATCTGTCTATGGCCACCCTCATCATTCCCGTCATCTGTAATGTAGGGAGGTTGGTTCCACTCCTGAAACCAGGGAGGCCGACAAGGGTGATTCCTATCGGCCGATTTCCCTGCTTTCGCCAGTGGTAAAGACACTTGAGGCCCTACTCCTCTCGCACTACACTTACCACCTTGGGTCGGCTAAACATCAACATGGCTTCCGGAAAGTGCACAGCACAACAACAGCACTTAATGCCATAAACACACAGGTGAACCGCGGATTTAACCAAAACCGCCCCTGCTAGTGAACCGTTCTAGTAGCGTTGGACCTGTCTAAAGCTTTTGACACAGTCAGCCACTCCACGCTACTACCTGACGTGGCAGCGTCAACTCTCCCACACTGATTGAAACGGTAGACCGCGAATCAACTGTGTGGTCGTCAATTATCGGTATTATATAGAGGCTTACCATCGAAACTAAGGAGAATTAAACAAGGGGTCCCGCAGAGTGGCGCCCTGCCTCCACTTTTGTTTAACCACTATATCTCCAAGCTCCCTCAATGATTATTCGATAAAGGTCACCTGTGTTCGAAAGTGAACGAATATCTATCCGACCCTGCCCGTTTCTTCACAGGCAGAAACCTGGCCTTGTCTCCTACTAAGTCCTCGGCGGCCCTCTTTACCACATGGACGAAGGAGGTCAGGCTGGATCTTAATATCCATATTGATTACACCCCCATACCGAGGATTCTGAGGGTTACATTTGACAGCCGGCTCTCCTTCTCTGTGCACACTACCGCAAATGACATCAGCCTTGGCACGAATTGCTCCAGACTGATGTCACGTTCCCGCGTATCCCGGCCCGACATACGGGTCAGACAGTGTGAATCACCAAGAACTCCCGGGTTGCCTTTACACTTAGTTGGGAGCAAGATGGTGCTAGGTTGCCCGGCGCGACATTTTGGGTCGTAGGCCGTTGGCGCTTGAAGACGCGAGCAACTTACCGTGTGGACCACTCCCTATGGGTCTTAAGGCCTGAGCAGACCTTAAGATTACTCCATCCATCACACGTATTACATCTCCCCGAGGTGGAGTGTGGATGGAGCCTTTTCTGGCAAACGCAGCAAACATATGATTTGGACCACGATTAGATTGGATCGAAACAGAAGTGAGTGGAGCAACGCTACTGCAAAGCATTGCATCATAGATGATAAACGACTTATGTTGTGGGCCGATGTAAACAGGGTTAGATCACCGAAACAACATCCCCTGGCCTGGTAAACCCCATGGCTTTCCGGTGCGTAGAACCGTCTATCTTAGGAATGATTGGCCTCCGATAGGCGTCCCATTCGATGTGGGTTCTGGGTTTCCTTCGTCGAGAGAGAGATTTACTTAGCAACTGCCTACTCAGCCCAAAGTACCACTTATTGGCAAGAGATGACTGAATGATGACTAAAGGTACTTCGTTTTGCCCTAGTTCAACTCCAAGCCCAATCGCTTTGCTTCTTTATCCAGTTTGGAAAACGCAGAACCGCTGATTTCGATGCCATCAGTATGCACATTTTTATAAAAGATTGTGTCTGACCAGTTACAGAAACCCTGTCTGAAACCTGGTTTGGTATCAACTAGCTTTATGTTGGAAGTAATATGATCCTGTCAAGGTGGGCGGAGTAGCGCCATATGCTGTTAATTATTAAATTTTAAGTTGAAACCTAAAACCTAATGAAATTGAAAATTCAAATAATATGTACATATGTGTGTACATTAACTTACTCAATCTATCTACATTTATCAGTTCAGGCTCCTTTATTACCACATTTATTGTATTTATGGATATACTTAATACACTTACACTTACATACTTATATGCTGTAGAATTTATTCCTTACCCCTTAATCAATGTACATAAGTCTCCGCTAGAGCTAAGCCGTTAGTAGTAAGTCTTGGCCTATGTATTCTAAATCTGAAATATACCAAATGATGTCTGTATAAATATTGAGTAAATAGAATATTTATGTAGATGGAAATTTTTTTTTATTATTTTATATCGTTTGAGATGAACTCTCTCTCTGCCTCACACATTAATGCCCCTATTATGTATGGAGACTTGTAGCTGCTAGGCAAACATATACTAAAATTTGTATAACGAATGACAAACCTATACTGGTCGCTGGTTACTGAGTCCAGTTACGTATTTTGATTTTGTGTTTGAATGAAATTTGTTTACGCCGTATCGTAAATATTTTCTAACCGCCCTAATGCGCGCGTCTATACCCATACGCATACATGTGCAACTGCGAATTATTCCGCATTTCCCGCCGGATAATTCCTTGTGTTCACATTTCCAATTTCTTCCTTTCCAATAAAACTGCGGTTGACGGCAACCGTACGTTTTTTCATTCTTTCACTCGATCTCAGGATTTCAAGAGCGACACAGGTCTACCACCGATTCACACCACAGGTAAAGCAACATTCTTGTATATCTCCATATATAAATTTCAATTACATTTTAAAACTAAACACAATCTTTTTAATTTCTCATTTCAAATATCCAACCGTGCGTCTGGACATTTGTACATGGTCCATCTACGCCGAGATTCACATACAGTCCACTAAATTATCTTAAAAGGCAGCAAAGCCGGAGAAAAATCAAAAAGTTAAAACAAAGCCGCACAAGACAAAAAGCCGCACAAGACACAGCCGCACAATCAACCACCCAAACAAGGCAATCACACATACATTTACCAGCTGCGCACATCCCTGCCAACCATGAGCCGGTAAAAAACTGGATAAAAAGTGGCTCACGTTATCTTCAAAACTGGATAAAAAAGTAGATAATTTTGTGAATGCGCTGTGCGGATTTTATCCACTTTCCCCTTGTACGTGTGATCAGGCATCCCTGTCGTACGCATTAAGCACCGCCATAAAGAAAAAACTATAGCTGATCTCCTCTAATTCCCCTCACCAGCCTACGCAGGGTTGCTTTTTTCTTCAAAAGATTTCAAAATATTTTAAGAATTTTAAGCCAAAACATTTACGTTATAAATTCTTTATTTTTCAATCATTTAAATATTACAAACATGTGTACTAATCCTAACTATAACTTAAATTACAAATAAGTATTTATACAAATAATAAATAACAAATAATAAATTTGGTGTTTGGTTGGCCGCAAATCTGCAATGACAAAAATATCACTTAAAATATATCAATATTTCAGTAATTTCAATACATACCTTTAAATTGGGGTTGAGTTGCACCTATTCTGGAAACAAAAAAGCTAAATTTACATTTTTAAACAAATAAAATTATAAAAACATATGCTTACCTCCAATATGTTCGATGAATTGACAATTTTCGTCAAAACTCCCGTACATCTAACTGGCTCGCTCTAACACACAGGGTTTTTTAAAGGGTGATTTCACTGCTCTAACTTACAGAAATTTTTTGACAGCGCGAAAAAAAAGTTGGAAGTGTGTGGGTGAGATGTATAAAAAGTTGTGAATGTGTTTGAAAACTTTTGATTTTCAGGGGAAACTGGATAGCCGTGGCTGGCAGGGATATACACAAGCTGCACACATATACCAGCTGCATACACACCAACAGCAAACACAATCAATTGCCATCACCACATATCTCAGACATTAAGGTACGTGTTATATGTTCCAATTGCATTTTATAACACGTTAATCAATTTTTTGTGAAACAACGCCTTACAAGGCAAGTGATTTTTTGTGTGAAAACGAAATAGTGTTACACTTCAAGAAAAATTAAAACTGCTACAGTGAACAGTGGTACTGTATTGCAACAGTTCAATCCATCGAATTTTAATTTAAAGTTTTATTTTGGATTTTCACTTTTATTTACTTTAAAGTAAATTGGCATAACTTTCTTTGTTCAATACTGCTCATTAGGATATCATATTTGTTTATTTGCAAGTCACTATTTCACTGATTCGAGAAACACTATTTCTATTGCACTATTGCGTTTTCACATAATCACTTTTGAGCCTTTGTTGTAATTTTGTATATATAACTAACAAGTAAATCAACAATATCACTGGTACATATGTAATTAAGTACCAACTTTACTTTTTAAAACACAACTATATATACGTCGACACATTTGGGTGGCAAGTGTTTTTTTTTTCTTTTGCATAAAGTGCCATTTTCACACATTAGGGTGGCAGTGTTCTTTTTTATATCACATTTAAAAAAAAATAACCACTTGACTGAAATTAAAGAAAAATCATTAAATAAATATACAGACACATAAAAATTTACTGGTAATTGTCATTTTGTGGGACTTTTTTAACAATATCAGATTTAGGTATACTTCATTAAATCCTTCTTAGCTTTCACTATGGATTCATACATCCGTTTGGCAGAATCTGTCGCAGAGTTCGATGCTGACTTCAACAGCACTCCTGCCTCCGAACAAAATAAGCACGGTCTTGCTATCCAGCAAGACGAATTAAAAGTGTTATGGGAGAAAACGAAGGTAGCGTACGATACGCTAACGAACTGAGAAGGTTTAAGTAAGGAAGATGTTAGGGCGATCAAAAAGAAATATAGAATATGTTTTTCGACATATGTGAAATGCATGTCTGCTATGGCTACTCAACCAGAAGCATTAACTAACTTACAAAAGGATGTAGCGGAGCAGTCCACCCGCGAACACAATATCCACCTTCCACCGTGCGATACAGACGTGTTCAAGGGCGACTACCTTTCATGGCCAACATTCCGTGATATGTTCACGGCCATCTACATCCTCAATAAGCGCCTCACCCCGGTTGAGAAACTTTTTCATCTCAACCATAAGACACAAGGGGAGGCCAAAGAAATCGTAAGAAAGTGCCCACTAACGAATGAAGGCTTTACTACAGCGTGGAAAAACCTGTGTGAACGCTATGAAAACAAGCGTATTCTAGTTAACACGCAACTAAAACTATTGTTTAACTTAAAGGCAATAGAGTTTGAGTGTGGTAGCTCAATAAAAAGTTTGCAGCTGGAGATAAACAATTGCTTATCAGCCTTGAAGAGTCATCAAATTGACATATCGAACTGGGACGCAATTGTCGTTTATCTCTGCTCGGCGAAGCTGCCTGACAGAACACTGGCTCTATGGGAACAAACCATAGGCCATAAAAACGACATACCCAAGTGGGACGATATGGACAAGTTCCTGTCCAATCGTTTTCAGATCCTTGAGACATTGTCAGGGTTGAAGGATGGTAGAGCTGTGAGAGTGCCAAAGCCGCTACAAATCACACGTCATCCTTTCGAAACCCCAACAAAAAGAGTTGGCACCTTCCAAGCAAGCGTGACCACTTTTACTTGTAAAATGTGCCATACAAACGAGCACAAATTGCGCAGCTGTTCCCGATTCCTACAGCTAACACCTACAAACAGATTGAACTTTTTAAAGGAAAATAATTGTTGCCTGAATTGCCTTAGTTCCGGACATACTGTATCAAGATGCACAAGTGCTTACGATTGCAATACGTGTCACTCGCGACATCACACGCTCCTGCATCTAAATGCAATTCAGCCAAAGGCAATGACGCGTTGGACGTCTTCAAGGCCTGCCGATGATTCTCGATCGACATCTAGGCAGGCGCAAGCACAACGTGATTCCGATAAAGCAACTGAAAATGCAAACAGAAATTTTAAGTCCTGCTTTGCGAATTCAAGTACAGGTGTGCTATTAGGAACAGCTCGCGTAAATATACGTCTCAATGGCACAGATTTTGCTGCACGAGCACTGATTGATTCTGGTTCTGAGTGTTCCTTTATAACAGAGAGGCTCAAACGCAGAATCAATCTATCTGCAAAAAAGATGCATGCCCAAGTTTCGGGCATCACAAACTCGGTAAATGCCCAGGTGAAAGAAGCATGTAGCATACAATTGCGGTCCCCCGTCGACCCATTGTTTAGCTTGACTGCAATTGTCCTGGTTTTACCACAACTAACCGGAAATCTGCCGACAACAAATATAAGCGCGACGACTAGGCAAGAATTTCCGGACCTGGTATTAGCGGATAAAAGGTTTTTTGTAAATGAACAAATAGACATCATTCTTGGTGGAGACATTTATCCACAAATCATATTAAGTGGGATAAAGAAAAACGTCTTGAGGACACTTCTAGCCCAAGAAACCGTATTCGGCTGGATTACAACTGGTAGTACGGATACTACAAACACAAACAGAAATATAGTTTCGTGCTTCAGCGAAGTTGCGCTGGATAAGCAACTTACGGCATTCTGGGAGTTAGAAGATTTACCCAAAACCAAAAGCCTCAATGAAGATAATAAATATTGCGAAGAGCTTTATAAAAATACCACTATCTGAACTAATGAGGGAAAATACAAAGTCTCGTTACCATTCCGACAGGAATTTCCAGTAACCATACAACTAGGCCCCTCTCTTTAAAAAGCCTGCTCTCAATTCTTCCTGAATGAGACACGGATAGCCAAGGATCCCGTCCTACAAAAGGAGTATAATAGGGGGTTAGCAGAGTATGAGACACTAGGACACATGACGAGAATAAATAGTAACATTTCATCGGACTCATGTGAAAATTACTTCCTGCCTCATCACGCCGTTACAAAGGCAGAGAGTACCTCAACTAAAGTTCGCGTGGGAAAAGCTTAAATGACGTCCTCCTACCAGGTCCAGTACTGCAATCAGATCTTCCGATACTGATTCTACGCTGGAGATTATACCGATATGTTTCCAACAGTGACATCGAGCAAATGTACAGACAAATCTGGATAAACGATAACCAGTCGAAATATCAGCGCATCGTCTTTCGGGCAAACCCGAACGAATCAACGAGCCTATATGAATAAAAGACGGTTACGTTTGGAATAAACTGTGCTTCTTACCTGGCGATAAGAACACTGTTGCAGTTGGCCGATGACGTAGAAAGCTCGCATCCAATAGCAGCTAATATTCTGCGAAAGTGCATGTACGTAGATGACGTACTTGCAGGAGGACACAGCATCGAATCTACCATAAAGGCAAGGGACGAAATTTCTACGGTACTGCGGTCAGCAGGTTTTCCCTTACGAAAATGGACGGCCAACTGCGAGGATGTAATAGCAGACGTTTTAAAGAAGGATCTACTAAGCGAAGATTTTTTGGCATTCGAAGACACCAGCACAGTTAAGGCTCTTGGAATAAGATGGAACGCCCATTCGGATTATTTTTACTTCCTAACAAGACCAATGGAGCATAGTGACACAATCACTAAAAGGTCGATATTGTCTTCCATCGCCAAGCTGTTCGATCCGCTAGGATGGCTTGCGCCCATTGTAATAGTAGCCAAAATATTGAGGCAAAACATTTGGCTGGAAGGCACAGAGTGGGATGAACCTGTGTCTTCAACTACTTTAGAAAAATGGCAAAAGTTCACCAAATACTAGCGCGAGATAGAAAGGATTAATATACCGCGTTGGGTCTATTTTTCTCCCGCCCATGACGTCGAAGTACATGGCTTCTGCGATGCTTCAGAAAAAGCGTATGCAGCTACGGTATACTTACGGGTTAAACAGGGTAGTGAAGTTCTAGTGAATCTGCTTGTAGCAAAAACAAAAGTTGCTCCAGTTAAAACTATTTCCCTGCCTCGATTAGAACTCTGCGGCGCGGTATTGCTCGCCGAAAGTATTGAGTCGGTACTTGGCAACCTACCACTAGGACAGGTACAAGTACACTTATGGACAGATTACACAATTGTGCTTGCATGGATACGTAAACCTCCATGTTCGTGGTCAACGTTCGTAGCACACCGTATAACCAAAATTGTCGACAAAGTCGGAAATACGGACTGGCTTCATGTGGAGTCGGCATCAAATCCAGCAGATATGGCAAGCAGAGGAGTTCTCGCCTACGAATTAGTCGATAACACTCTGTGGTGGCATGGCCCTTCTGATGAAATTAAGGCAACGACACAACGCTTAATAATCCTTTACCAGAAGCAATACTACTGTGATGAATATTCGAACCTAAAGTCAAAGAAACCCATCGATAGAAAAAGCGAAGTGCTACCCCTTAACCCTTTCTTAGATAAAAATAGGATTATGAGGACTGGAGGTCGTCTTGGCGCATCGCTAGATTTAGCGTACAACGAGCGTCACCCAATAATCCTTCCTTATAAGTGCCGATTAGCCCGTCTTGTTGTCCAATTTATCCATAAAATCTCCCTGCACGGCGAGAATCAATTAATGCTGCGTCTCATTCGAACGCAATACTGGATTCCCCGAGTCAAAAATATGGTAAAGTCTGTCATCCATAATTGTAAGGTCTGCACAATCCACAGAAAACAAACCCAAACGCAGCTTATGGGAGTGCTCCCTCAGGAACGCACCTCCTATTCGCGTGCATTTACAAACACAGGTGTAGATTTCGCAGGACCTTTCGATATCACAAACTTCCGCGGCAGAGGTTGTCGCATTTCAAAAGGTTACGTCTGCCTGTTTGTGTGTTTCGCCACTAAATATTTTGATATATTTAAACATTTTGTATATTTAAATATTTTATCATTTTTCAAATTTTAATAACTTTTATCATAACTTTATATTTTTTTGATCAACTCAATAATTTTCAATCATTTTTTTATCCAACTTCCAAATTCTTGCTAGTACTTAGATCTTTCCAATTTATCCGTACACAAAAAGAAAAAAAAAATGTTGGAAACATCTAAGTACTAATGTTTACCCTATACACATAAAAATTTTAAATATATATATACATATACATACGTATAAGAACAAAACAGTTACTTGTCGGTTATGAACAGCTCCACTGGTGTCCCGCTCCTCACATCGTGAAAATCTCATTCAAATTGTTCACCTGTTGAGAAAGAAAACAACAACAAATTAGTTTCAGTGTACAAAATTGATTAAACACAAAAAAAAAAAAAAAATAATAATTAAAAATTCGATCCACATTAATACTTTACAAAGTCCTTTCTTTGCTTCCGGTCATCATCCGCCATCTTCGCATGGCATACCCCTCCTCCCTCCGACTGTGCCCTCGCAATCGAACGCAACACGCCACCATGTGCATGTAGATGTATATCGATCATGTACAAAAAATTATTATATTATTATTAGTATAAATATATAAATACCACTTACCTGATCATCGCCGCCGTACACATGCATGCGTCCACCATCGCCATGAATGCGATGTATGCATATGTACGACAGGCACTGTTGGCCAGCTGCTCATGGCGACATGTACGCCAACCTCAAAATGACCACAACTGGGAACTGAAGCCCCGCTCGTGCTGAACGAGATACTGCCTTCGCCTTTGCTTTGCCAGAATCCTTGCCTTCTTTGCCTCCAGCCATTTCTATTAATTCCAATTTTATTCACAAGCAAAACGGAAATGCTAACAAAATCTTGTAACACTTTTGGAATGGGTTTAACACTCAGAGCAGCCCTGTGGTCAGCAAATTAAGCACAGTGGCATACAAACTGTTTGTGGGTGGTAGGCCAGATTGCTGGATGAAAGATTGCTGACCTACCTCACCACAATCAAATATCTAATGTACATAAACCACACAAAAAAAAAACAGATTGTTGAGCCATTTCATGGTGGGGGGCACTTTCCGCGATTACCGAAATACAGGAATGGGTAGTTCATATCAATTTTTTATTTCTTTTTAATATTAAAAACATCATATGCAATCAGGTGTTTTTACGATATATGCAAATATATCGTAATGCCATATACGTTCGCAACAGTGGAACATAGCCAAGTCCACCACCTTTAAGTTAGGCACCATCTACCGATGGGGGGCGCAAGTGTACCGATACGATCACACCCAAATACCATTTTTACAGTGGGTGATGGAAGTTTTTGGACACTTGGCGCATAAATACACCAAATACATATAAATACATAAATACATCAAATTTACAATAAAATACATATATATGTATGCATACATTTTTTGTCATGCCATAATGTCATAAAATAAAATAATTTTTTTCTTTGGTTATTTTTTTTCTATATCACTTGCCACCCAATATTACGACCACTTTCAACGGGTGGCGGCTCGGAAACCTGTACTTTCCGACCGTCACTGCAGCATGAACGGCGAAGGCGCGCCTCGGAAACCAGTCCATTCCGACGGCCCAGGCAGCGCGGCTTTGGATCCCGTCCTTTCAGACCGTCTGCCCAGAAAAAAGAAACGACGAACGACTGGCGTGGGAACTCGTCTTTCCCGACCAGCTCAGCATCAGCGAATGTTCAGCCATAATATTTTTTTCTATTACCGTCCTTCCTAGTAGAGTACGGGAGACGATGACGGAGGAACACGGAGCGGCTCAAGGAAACAACAAGCAAGGGGTTCAACAAACAAACAAAAAAAAAAATTATATTTTTTAATCAAATATGTGATGTGGTGTGAACTGGTAGTTGACTGTTGTCAACGCTCAGGATTTATGCTTACCGCAAGGGGGCTGGCATGTTTACGCCGCATCGTAAATATTTTCTAACCGCCCTAATGCGCGCGTCCATACACATACGCATACATGTGCAACTGCGAATTATTCCGCATTTCCCGCCGGATAATTCCTTGTGTTCACATTTCCAATTTCTTCTTTTCCAATAAAACTGCGGTTGACGGCAACCGTACGTTTCTTCATTCTTTCACTCGATCTAAGGATTTCAAGAGCGACACAGGTCTACCACCGATTCACACCACAGGTAAAGCAACATTCTTGTATATCTCCATATATAAATTTCAATTACATTTTAAAACTAAACACAATCTTTTTAATTTCTCATTACAAATATCCAACCGTGCGTCTGGACATTTGTACAATTTCGATATTTGTTTACATTAATTGTCATGCATATTGTAGCAGAGTTGTCAATTATTTTCAAAGTTGATTTTCAGCTATACTTACTTAGTAGCTATACATAATACTAAGTACGATATTGGTAGCCATGGCAAGCAGACCAGCGATTATACACTACGAGTAGTATGCTTGCATGATAGGGGTATACAAATCTCTCAGGTTTAATTTTTTAAGAAGCTAATTTCTTTTACGGTACTTTTTTTTCCTTAAATGTTGTGTACTTTTTTAACCCATTAATTTCCGTATTCCACAAATCTTTAGTATATAAATAATACGTATGTAAATAAAATATGACTGCTTTCAGTTTAACCAGCAGAATATATCCCGCCAACATTCAAAGAAGTTCCAAACGGACCAACATGTCTTAATCGACGGATATTCAGCAATGGTTTATTCTACTGCCTCCATAACTCCGCCTACGATTGTTGGGAGGGCTTCAATAATATCTCAAATACCTATCTTATTTGAGCCAACTATAACTGTTTCCAGTAATTTTTCCAAAGGGAACATATCAGCTATTGACAATAAAGTTCCAATTAATCGGATTCAACCAAGGAAAAAAGAAGTTAAGAGATCCGCTCATAATGCCATTGAGCGTCGCTATCGTACCTCAATTAATGATAAAATCTCAGAACTTAAAAATTTGATAATAGGAGAATCAGCTAAGCTCAATAAATCAGCTATTTTAAGAAAGTCAATCGATAAAATACGTGATCTTCAACAACAAAACTCTGAAATGCGTACTGAAATACAAAGGCTTCAGAATGAACTTTTAAGTCAGAGCAGTTGCAAAGTGAAAAGTTTACTAAACTCAACATTTGTTGAAACAACTAAGATAATAAATACTGAGTATGGTAATAAAAACTTTAAAAATATTATTAAAAGTGAACAGCTGCCACTCAGTAAGCAAGTGATTGTTACTCCACCATGCAGTGATGAGTCCAACGCTTCAGAATCGCCAACACGTTCTGATTCCTCTTTGCCGTGTTCTCTGTTTAACGACTCTGTTAAAACTATGAATTCATATAAAATGAAAAATGTTTCATCTGCAATTCGCGATATATCTCATTCCCGACTTACTTTATGTATCTTTATGTTGGCTTTTATCACAATCAATCCATTCCAAAGACTTTTAACGAAAACTACGAAAACATTTGGCTCCTACTCAATGGATGAAGGGATTGATGGTAATACCCAGCGACGAATTTTAAACTTCAATGATGGAGGTACGTACATAAAATGTTGTTCTTTTTGTTTTTAGATAAAACCCAGCTATGGTTTCATCATTATTTTTGATGGAAATAGTTTTAGAAATATTAATAGTATTAGAAAACTACTTAGGAAGTATTGGACTAATTACGAAGTTTCACCTATTGAGATGTTAGCATTTGGTATTCTGTTAAGGAAAAACGTTTATTTACTTTTTAAGTTGTTATTATCGCACTGTAGGAAAAGGATAGCGTGGGCTTATTTTACTGTTTTGTATAATTAGTCTTTCTCTAATATGTTGTATATTAATGAGTAAAAATGATCTAATAATTAGGAAAATTGTTTACATACAATAAAATATCTTTTAATTATCATGCTTTAACTAAATCTTCAATAGAGAAAACTTATGTTAAATATTAACAATACGACTTTTAATTCTTTCAATGGCGCTGTCATTATAAAGTTCAATCGTTACTTACTAAAAGGCAATAGAAAATTTCATAATTTTCGAAACACTTAGGATATTAAAAGTAGTGAATTTTCCACTATAGAAATAAATAAATAGAAACAATGAATTTCATTGAATGAAAATATACAAGCTTTATTTTATTATTAAAATATGAAAAACAAATAATACAGTAACAATTTATTCATAAAACAACAAACAATTAATACTTTTCAAAGCACAGTAAATTCATTTACCACAACCAGGTGTTTTTTATTTACATCACTTGAAACTTTAATTACAACTACTTGACAAAATATGTACATAGCCTTTGTTATTTATATCAGCTGAAAATTGAGTTCGCATATACTAAAAATTTGTATAAATTTTAAAGCAAAAGTTGTATGGATTCTGAAACGGGGTCAAATTAAGAATTTCGTAGTGAATCAGAATTAATTCCGATACATATCTTTGATGTCTACCAATTACGCTAGACTGTGTGATTGGGATTTTCGATAGCCATTTTGACTTTGAAATAATTATGATGTCAACCGCTGAATATAACGGAATCAGATTACTGTTATATTCGTATTGAGTTTATGGAACGTACCCAATAAGTAATGAGGTAAACTAGCTGATCTTTCACTGTTTTCCAAAAGTTTTATTCATTGCTTTCCAAATTAGTTCGGAAATAAATAAAATTTCGAACAACTCGCAATGTTTTCCCAAATGGTAGCTTTAACGAAATAAGATTAGGTAAATATATAATCAAGGTGGCATTTTGAAAGCTATTTAAATTAAAACTTTCAAAATTATTAGTTCTCGTAAATTGTGGTTACAATTTAATATTATTTAGTAAAATAACTGATAATAATAATTTAAATGTCTTATAAATACAAAACAATTGTTGGACAGCAAAGTGCAAATATTTTAAAATTTTTAAGAAAAAGTGTAAATTTGGATGAGTTAGATATCCCGGCGCATTCTTGCAGTGGATATTCACTGAATCATCCCAGTTTTCCGGAGTTTTTTAGTTCGGAGCTTTCGAGTGTAGGAGGTGATAAAATTTCTTTTGAATATATTTCGGTCGAGAAAATCAAAAGTGATTTAGCCAAATTCCCCGTTAAGTGTCATATATCAAACTGAATACTAGGTATTATCGGTAGGGTCGTTGGTGATGTACTAACGGATGCAAGGAGGCTGAAGATACATTGGCTGGGAAATTTTCTTGGTAAGGAACATCAAGCACAAAAAGCGCACGTTCCCACGACAATCGGTTCTACGATACCGGAATGACCCGTATTTACATAAATCCGGCCAAGGACTGTCACTTTAGCAGTATTCCCCAAAATTTCATGGGGAATATTTTAAGCTGTGGCAATTATTTTACAATTGAGATGCAGCTTCAAAATTTAATTTTGAAAAAGGCCATTTCGTGAATTAGACAACGGTGCTCTTTCAGTATGAAAAATAGGCGAATGCATAACATAATTTTCTAATAACTAATTAATAGTTTTTTTATAAAAAGTAATTTTGCAAAGCAGCATTGTATACATACATATTCATGAAGAATGAAATAGGAGCACGACATATTAACAACTTTGTAAATTTAATTAATTAATTAATTGATTAATAATTAATTAATAATTTTCATTAATTTGTTTATAAAATAAAAGCAGACAATTTTTATAGAAATTTTAATTTTTTTAATCAAAAGTTTTAATGTTTGGTATCCAGTTTTGTAGCTCATACAATTTTAGTATAAACAGTGCTCATTTTAAATCGTTAGAAATTATCTTTTGTTGAGTGTGCAAAAACGAATATAACGGATGAGCAAAATTTAATTTATGCACATATATGTAGTACATACATATATGTTTGCACACTACTTTCATACAATACGAACTAAAAAAAGTCGCGATGAGAATAATTTTTTTTTAATTTCCTAATAAATAACATACATATACATATGTATACAATTAGTTTAATATTGTTTCATGGGGAAACATACATACATACATACATATTAATTTTTATTATTCACAATGTTGTAATTTATTTGTTTATTAATTAGATTTTATTTAATACATACACGAACGAAGTACAAAAACGACTGACGTTATAGGAACAAATTCAAATGTGTTGAACTTATGCAAAGATGCACGAAAGCAAACTTAAAACTAGGGTTGCATGAATATGTACGTTGTACAGGATGAGTTCATTTTCAACACGCCTCCTCAACGGTCATATTATGCACTTATATCAAAAACTTCAAGTACAATAACATTTTAGCTTAATCCTAACATCTTAGTAAATTTATCATGTTTAGGTCTAGCCAAATTCTTAGTCAATATGTCTGCTACCATGTCACTGCTGGAACAATATTTCAATTCTATTTCGCCTCCTTGATAGACATCCCGAATGAAATGATATTTGATATCAATGTGCTTGCTCCTCGAATGGTACATTTGATTCTTGACGAGATTCATGGCACTCAAATTATCACCGTGAACAACTATCGCCTTAGGACAGTAAATTTTCATTTCTGTTAACAGTTGCCGCAAATAAACAACTTCCTTTACCGCAGATGTGAGAGCCATGTACTCTGCCTCGGTACTGCTCAACGCTACTGTTGCCTGCTTCTTAGACTCGTATGAAAATACGCCACTAGCTAAGAAAAATGCATAGCCCGTATACGATTTACGGTTGCTACCATCGCCGCCCCAGTCAGCATCGACAAAACATTCTATGTCTTTGCCAGTGCTATTGTACCGTAACTGTTTGTCTTGAGTTGCGCAAAGATAGCGCAAGATTCGTTTGGCCGCTGCCATATGCTCGGTATGTGGATCGTTGTTACGCTGCGCTAGCTTGCACACTGAGTGTAAAATATCTGGCCGCGTACATACATATGACCAAGTACATCAACGAACCCACCAATGACTGATACTGAACCTGATCAGCCTTCTTGCAATCACTCTTGTTGCAATTTACTTGATGCCCTGCATCCAATGGAATTGCGATTGGTCTGCAATTTTCCATACCATATTCACTCAACAGCTTACGAATGTGTGATTTTTGCCCAACACATATGGACCCTCTTTTGCCATCACGATCTATTTCCATGCTCAAAAAATGTTGTACTGGTCCTTTGTCAATCACCTCAACTTCATTGGAAATACCTATCTTTATTTGCTGCATTTGTTCATAATCAGACGATGCTATTAGCAAGTCATCTACGTAGACTGCTATAATATTTATGTGACCACCTATGTGTTTTACATACACACATGGCTCACTCTCACACGCTCTGAAACCAATTTTCTTTAATATGCTGTCAAGTTTCATGCTCCATTGACGACCTGACTGTTTTAAGCCATACAATGCTTTCTTTAATTTAAGGCAATGGTTTGGATAACGTTTATCTACAAACATTTTTGGCTGGCTCATATATATTTCGTCGCATAACTCGCTATTTAAATATGCGGTTGACACATCCATCTGATATAAATATAAGCCATATTCAGCTGCCAAAGCAAAAATCATTTTTATTGTGCTATACCTCACCACGGGGGAAAAGGTTTCTGTATAGTTTACACCATACGTTTGCGAACAGCCTTTCGCTACTAGCCTTGCTTTAAAGCGTTCTACTTTGCCGTATTTGTCTCTTTTCAAAGCAAATACCCACTTGCTACGCACGGCCTTTTGGCCTTCAGGCAATTTGCAAATTTGCCATGTATCGTTTTTTAATAAAGATTCGTATTCATTTTTCATAGCCTTACGCCATTCATTGCAGTACTTACTTGCCAACGCTTGCTCAACTGTGTCGGGTATTTGAATCTTCTCTTCCTGCACGATATTTAAATATTTGTACTCTTTCGTTGGCCTACCTGGCAGCCCGCTACGCACTATTCGCGGTCTACCTGGCCCTCGCTTCAACTGACCTGCTGCCTCGTCTTCTTCAGCTGATTCAAATTCATCATCGCTGTTTTCTTCCAATGCCGCCGCAATTCGTACCTCGTTTTCGCTTTCAAATGTAGTTTCGGTTGTGCTCACATTTGTACTATTGTCATTCGCTTTGTGTTGTATAACCACATCAAGTACCTGCGCGCGCTCTTGTACGCTATTTTGTGCATTCTTAGCTAACCCATCATCGTAGCTTTGATTTGCCATACGCTCAACAAAGAACACATCTCTGCTGACAACCAATCGCCTAGACTCACGATCGTACAGACTGTATGCTTTTGAGGTGTCTGAGTAACCAACAAACACGTACTATTTACCCTTTGCTTTAAATTTGTCATTCTGCCTTTTATCTAATGCAATTGCTACAGAACCGAACACGCGCAAATGTGATACCGTCGGCTTATACCCATGCCATGCTTCATATGGCGTCTTAGTGTCTAACGCTTTTGTTCGAGAACGATTCCTCAGATAAGCCGCCGTATACACAGCCTCTGCCCACAACGATTCACATACGCCAGAACTCAATAACATACATTTGGCCATCTCAATAAGCGTTCGGTTGAATCGCTCCGCCACACCATTCTGTTGTGGTGTGTAGGGAACGGTAAACTGCCTCACTATACCATTTTCTTTAAGATATTTGTCAAATGCGCCATTAACAAATTCTCTACCATTGTCGCTGCGCAGAATTTTAAGCTTTTTACCAGTTTGGCACTCAGCCATCTGCTTAAACTCTTTAAACGTTTCAAATACTTGATCTTTTGTTTGCAAAAAATAAACAAACACATAGCGTGACATATCGTCAATAAAAGTTAAAACATATTTCGCTCCGCCAAGCGATGAATTTCTCATTGGGCCACGTCTGTGTGAACTAAACCCAAAACATCTGTTGCTCTATTAACTGAATTGCTAAATGGCCTTTGTGTACACTTGCTAGTCATACACACAGTGCAATCGATTTCTTTTGGTATGCAGACATTCAACCCTCGTACCATTTGTTTGTCGTTCAACTCCTTTATGCTAGCAAAGTTGAGATGCCCATAACGAGAGTGCCACTTGATCGCCTCATCATAATATTTCCTTGCAAAAAATAATGTGTTGTTATTTGCTTCAAACATAAACAAATCACTGACCTTATTAGCACGTAAAATTGTGCCTCCGTGCTTATTTTTGATCATTGCTGCATTTCCACGAAATTCCACGCTGTAACCACTGTTGACTGCCCTCACAACTGACACAAAGTTGCATTGCAACCCCGGAACGTACAAAACATTTACCAGTGTTACGTCAATCTTGTTCGACTGCAAACGCACAACTCCTCTGCCCTTAGCTAACATTTTGTTGTCACCAGCAAGTGTGATTGCCTCTTCATACTCTTCGAATTCTACGAACAATTTTCGATCGCAACACAAATGCGACGAAACACCGCTATCGACGCACCAAGCACCGACGTGAAGAATTTTGTCACTAACTGCAGCAAACAAGCCGTTATTTCCATGTGCAACTGTCTGACGATTTTGTTGCTTGTTGTTTGTTTTTTTTCTTCTTTCGCGCACCATGAACGCCTGCACGTCTGCATGTTCAGACTTGGTACATTTTCGACGCTCACCTTCTTCGATTAGCTTAATCTTCACAGCACTCAGCTTTGGAAGATCATCTCTGGATTCTAATGCCACTACAAAGTTCTCGAATGATTTTGGCAGACTTGCGAGTAACATTATAACAAAAAACTCATCTTGAAGTGTGACACCAATCTCTTCAAGCTTTTCTGCCACTGCTGTAAAATTACACACTCACCGTCGGTCATACGCATTCCAAGTAAACGTTTGAGAAGCGTTACATTTCGTACTGGCCCCTTTGGCCTGTGTACATCACGTAGGGTATTCCATGATTCATGCGCCGTCTTGCAATTTCTTATGTGACCAATTTGCATAGGCGTGATGCTCAAAATAATTGTAGCCGCTGCTTTTTCGTCTTTCGCCTTACACAGAAGTTGTTTGTTCGCGTCATTTTCATCAGGCTCTGGACAAGGTTCACTTCCAGACGTTACTGACCACAGCTCCTGATGCACGAGAACACTTTTGATCTGGATACTCCAGGAATCGAAATTGGACGTCCAATTTCGCAATGTTGAATAAAGACGAACTCATCGTTTTGCACACACAGTATTATTTGATTAATAACTTTATTCAATGTCTTTTTCTTTACTTGGATCCTAGGAATTTGCACCTGGGCTCATAACTTGCTGTAATTTATTTGTTTATTAATTAGATTTTATTTAATGCATACACGAACGAAGTACAAAAACGACTGACGTTATTACGAACAAATTCAAATGTGTTGAAATTATGCAAAGATGCACGAAAGCAAACTTAAAACTAGGGTTGCATGAATATGTACGTTGTACAGGGTGAGTTCATTTTCAACACACAAGATTATTACAATATTTGCACCAAAACATGAACTGAAATAAATTAAATATACATATATAATAATATATGAGCACGCGTAAAAAGCCTTACTAAAAAATTTCACTTTTGTTGATTCTACAATTATAATTCAATGATTCACAAAAGTTGGAGTAAACGTTTTCCAAATTGCAGGCTTACGGAAGTAAACTTATAGCAAGCTTGCGGTAAGTGTATATTGTTTATTGGATTTTTGATCCTTTTATATGTACGTATATAAAGTGGAGCTCATTCATTCAATTCCTGAAATTTCTTTAGTGTACTGTCAATCAGTTGCATTGCATCGAGGATGTTCCATACTCTTTCTGTTAGACTTTTAATATTGACCACGGAGCTTTTGTATGAATTTTTGTTTGAATTTGTTTTTGATCCCGATTGTATTGGATCGCGTACTGTTGTCAAAATTGTGAGGAAATTTTTCTTCTAATAAATGCTTACACGTTCATAATCAATCCAAAAGTCTTTGACAGATTCAGCTCCAAGCCGAGCACAAAAGGAGAGAAATACACAAAACTCCCTCTTTTGTTGCTAAAAATTGTTATTCAACTGTAGGTTTTTCGCTTAAACACAGGTAGTTGTACAGAATGTATTTCGCGCTTCCGTTGTTATGCCTGCGTTTAATATTTCGATTCTGTCGCTGCCGTTATTGTGGAGAGACGTTCACGGATTCCTTACGAACGTTGTCTAAAATCGAAATACTGATATTGCGTTTCCGCTGTTTGTTGAGATGATTCCGTTTTATTAAGTCGCCTAATTGATGTAATACGTCGCAGATTATTTTCGTTAATGTTACCGGTAAGGAAGAGACAAGGTGTGGTATGATGATTCGTCAGATTCAGAAATTTTGCGAGTCTGGCCTAAGTATACGCGCGTACAATCTTCCGCCGGTTGGTGTACGTAGTGTCATTAACGATAGCATTCCCATTCAAAATTACTGGGAGGGAATTTCCTTCGTGAATTTAACCAATTTATTTTTTATAACGACCAATTTCTTCTACCGGTTCGATATGGTCTGCTGTAATATTCTGACAGGATGCTAGCAGTTGGCTTAACAAATTCAAAACACAAAAGCTATTCTAATTTGTTGCTTGAAAAAACATTTTTTAAAATTCGCAAGTTGATATTTACTGTTACATGTGTACACTATACTAGTCTCTACCATAATTGACTTAAAATTCTTCATAACTGGTTTACATTTACCCATTTTACTAAAATTTGTGTGCCCATTTATCAAAATTAAATTAGCCAACAAATTTCCATCAAATATGCTAAGCATTTTAGAGTTATGAAGCTTAAAACTTCAAATTGCGGAAAAATGCGGCTGTTTGGCTTGCGCTGGGTGGGTGTAATGCACTTATGGTGAAGTATGAACTCATTCTATCAATCGTTATATCCCTATTCCCTATCCACTCGAATGTTGCCCTTTCTGTTGCCGAAAACTTATATTCGACGTTTTTTCACCTGCCCACACCTAGATTGTAGCACTTTTAGTCAAATGATATAAGCGAACTTTAATTGAGATAAATACATTTTTCCATTCGGCAATACATTTTGCTGGTAGGCCCACCGAATTTAGCACTTGCTCAGCATTGCGCCAAAATCTATTTACAACCTCTCTCCTTCAATGAAATTAATTCGCATTTCCAGCTTTTAAATATTCGTACTCTTTGAATCAAAAAAACAAAAAAGGAATTTTGTATATGTAAGTATTTTAGTATATTGGTCTTTTCTTTGCACTCACTTTTCATTATTTTCGCTTTCAGATATTGGGAAAAGCGAACATCTTGCTTTCTTTTTTTGTTCATTAAACTAATACAAAATTGGTCGGTGAGCGCGTTCCATGAAATGCCAAGGGTTTTGGTTGTGGAAGCACTTTCAAGTTCAAAAAGTTGTAGTCGAAAAGATCCTTCTTTGAAAATATGTCTAATATGGAAGGATGATTAGCCGTTAGCTTTTTTAAAATGAAACCAACTATGTTCAGTGCTTTGATTACTTGAACAAGTGATTTAGCGACATTCTCAATGTCATGACTTCCCGAGAGGATGTCGTCCACATAGGTTTCGGTTTTAAGTATTGTGACAGCCAATGGGAATGTCGCCATCGTATTGTCTGCTATTGATGTAGGATATAGGGTGCACAATTAATATTGAATGTGACGGGTTTAAGGTTATAAGCGGTGACAGAAGAGTCAGCCGATTAGCAAAAAAGGATCGTCTGAAATTTTTGGTCGTTCTCCTGGATGAGTATTTGACGATAATTTTTTTTAAATGTTTCCACTGAACATGAACTTGTGCATGCGCCACTGCAGATAAGCATCATGATATCTGGTTGGATTGTGGACCCAGTGAGCATTACGCCATTCAGAGTGTTTTCTGAACCAAGTGTTTTTGAGGTGTTTAATACCCATGGTCGTTATTTTTAAACTCATCTAACGGAAGGCCCAGGGAACGTGTTGTTTCGATAGGGTTGGACCATAGGGAGAGGGATGTTAGATGAGTAGGTTTGTTGGGATATGTGAATAGGTGGTTGGTATCAAAGGTCTGCATCGGAATTCATTTTGATTCACTATGAAGTTCTCTAGAAATATGCTACCTACACATACTTTTACAAAGAACGCACGTAAGGAGAGAAGCGAAAATGTTAAGCGTCATATGTATGAGTACAGTACTCATGCAAAAAAGGTTCTGTAAAAGAGGGGAACATAAAGCAGAAGTACCAAGCTATTAAACTTCCACAAGTAACATGTTCCTTCACAAGTATTTTTTTTAGTATTTTTGGAAGTTTTGGTTTAATGAAGCATACGTTTCTAAAATGAACAAATTATTAGTACGTATGCATATGTATACATGTTTACCTAATATGATGTACTTTTTAACCGAATCGGATCAGATTCCATTCATTTTAATAAGTTTTATTTTGTCTTCAAATATATGTAAGTGTAGTATACTATCTATTCCTTTTTTTTTGACAACAATTTTATTTACCTTACCTTTTCAATGCAGTCAAAGAGAACGAATATTTTATGTTTTTACTTTTTCGAAAGGTTTTATTGACACTTAACAAATATGTAAACATTTTTTTCTATTTGTACCTAAGCTAGTCCATTAAATTTTCGACTTCACTGATGATGTTAGTTTTGCCAATATTGTAATGCAAGAACATGATTTGGTCGACAATTATGGAATTTATGCCAATAGTACTCCTTTTTTCCCGTGATGGAGCGCTACTTGCAGGGGTACCTAACAGATTACAACTAACCTTATATAAAATCGGTAGCTGTACTCGATGGATATTCCACCACTGCAAAATGTCAAATTCATCACTAAAAGCTATTTCCATGGTTTCAAATTTGTGGACTTCATTTTCAGCTCTATCGCTGCTACTTGATACTCCAGACTCTCCAAAAAGTCGGAAAGAAGTTCTGAATTTGAAAGGGATATTCCAGGTGCGGTGTCCATATTATCGTTTTCAGCTACGCTGCCTAAATATCGTGTTATTTTTTTATTTTGATATTAATTTTTTCTCCTTCAGAAAATTGTTTAAGTTTGTTTGTTGGTGGAAAAAGAAAAACCGGTATTTTGTGCAGAATATTAATATTTTTTTCAACAGTTTCCGTTAAGTAGTAGCTAAATTTTTCTTTCACACGCTTAATAATATCGATATCTTCTACATTAGCGGTACTTTTTTTTTAAGCGATGAACATATATGAACACCCAATGCATTGTGGCATAATTTTCGCCCTCTAATTTTTTCGAGGTTTCTTCAAATGGATTTAAAATTTTTACAATGGCCTGTATATGACTTAAATTAAGATTGTGGATCCTTGGCATTACCTTTTTCTGTTGAAGAATTGATGTAATATCAGCTCAATTATTTTCAATTGATGTCATAAGGTAAAAAATGGGTTGGAGGAAAGCTCTTCAATGTTGAATGCAGCCTTGAATTAATCCCAGATTTTTTTTTAAATATTTCACGAGTTTTGTACATAAATTGCTTAGTTCAAAAACTTCTGGTATTTCTTTCGTTGACTTTTCCACGGTATTATTTAACAAATGGTTTATACAAAAAATCTGATTGCAAGAGTTAAACGCTGACACCTCTGTCAGTCACGAATATAAATTTCTCATTAAGTTCACAATTGAAGTCTTGCATAGTTTTGAGCACTTTCATATTTACATTAACACCTGTCAAAGAATTTTGCATATATATGTACATATTAAGAATATAAATATTTCAATTCGTTATTACATATGTATACCTCTACTTTCTAAGAAGAAAGTCATAACCCAAAACAAAAAATTAGACAATAAGCAAAGGGACCTAAAACTTCTGTAAAATATTAAAGTAGCCATCAAACTCTACTTTGATCTTCACATAGTCAAAGGTTTATTTAATTATTGTTTTAATTCCTAAAAAATGTAAATGAGAAAAGTTGCAAACAAAATTTATTTCCATAAAGATATCGCTATGAATTCTTTTTGCTCAACATAATAATATATGAAGGCCCTGCTTGAAAACTTAACTCAAAACCAATTTTGCATTGCTTATGACAGTCTTCCAGGAAATCAGCGGTATGTACATACATGCTTGTATTCGTTGGCATATAAAAACATAAATATAAGTACATACATAAATATGGCGTTGCAAAACGAAGTAGATATCTTCAGATGTAGGTATGTACTTAGATAAATGTACATAGTCTTGAAAAAAATAGGGACGTGGCATTATTTATTTGTTTGTTTTATGTTTGATTTTTTTTATAAAAGCCTAGCTCAATATATAACAAACACTGTATAAATCCACGTTTCAAATTTTGTAAAAAGGGGAAATTCTACAAGATTTCACACAATTTTCATACTTTATAATTCGAATTTTTATAAAAATTCAAAGAATGCAGTTTTATGGCCCACTAAATTTTAACGCATTTTTTTCCATACAAAAAAAATTGTCGGGGCGTATCGAAATGAAGCTCTTCATACTCCGATAAAGGAACGAAACAACTTCCTTTGGGTTCAACTTCTTTACATATGTAATATGAAAAAACGCAATTAAATATGCAACTGTTGCAATTTTTGGAAAATAAAACATGCATTTGTAATAAAAATATGTCGCACATTACGAAAAAAAACCAGAACAACTATATACACATATATATTCTTACCAGTACTTTTTGTACCATCCATAGATTTAAGCCCAAGGAGTCTGTTTTTTAATAAACCATCCTTGACAAAGTCCGCAGTTACAGCAACATAAACTTTTTTCAAATATGTGTCTGTCCATAGGTCCGTAGTTATTCAAAAGCCGTTTCCCCTAACCTCACTAATTTCTGTTTTTACCTCACTCAAGTGTTTTTCATACAGTTTTTTTTTAATATTTCGAGATAGTGTTGTGGGGTGAGGCCACAAATGCTCCAAATTGACGTTCTCACCATATTTTGCACCAACTGCCATCAGAAATGCTGCGAATTTGTGCAGCTCCGAATCTGAAATGATTTTAAATGATCGGCAGTTCTTAACTGCCCACTCTGTCACAACGCAGACACATTTTTTCTTTGTCCGATCATCCACTTGTATTTCTATATTTCTACCTCTATCTCTGCTGGAAATAAGGTAGCATTTTTGCTTGAACAAATTTGAAAGGACTTTAACGCTTAGTTTTAAAACACCGTTACACTTTTTGCAGGCCACAATATTTTCGATCTCTTGTCCATCCTCATTTTGAATGCCCGCATAAAACTCCCATACCTTGCTTCTACCTTGTCTTTGAACTAATTTTTATTCGCCGTTTAAAATTTTTGCCTTAATTTCCGCATTTGTAGGTTTTTGGATATCAAGGGCTTCATTTTCCATAGCCGATGATAAACTTGACAATGATGTCTTAATAAACATATTTGTAAAACTTTTATATAATAATATATGATACTCACTTCATTAATATCCATTTTCTGCTGCATAGGCAATCGACAGTACGAACTATTGTAAAATAAAACAAGGCCTAATGACAGAAAATAAGCTAAAACAGTAAAATAAGATCCCGTTATATACAAAAAGCATGTATAAGTTTTTTCTTAATAAAATGTTAAATACTAACATCTCAACAGGTAAAACTTCATAAGTAGTCCAAAACTTCCTATGTAGTTTTCAAATACTAATGAATGCAGTCCTACTTAGTAAGTACTTTGGCATAGGGGTTCACTTTTTGATGCAAAAGAGCGCTGTGAAGCAACATCGCTAGTTACTATAATTTATGTTGTTCTCTTTTTATGTTCCTCTCTTTTTACATACTCTAAAACCATGTTCCTCTTACTCATGTACACTTGTAATGAGTATTTCGGCCGCTACATTTGCAGTGCTCTAGTTGGTATAGTGCGGGGATTCTTCACATGTCGGACATTTATTTACGATGTCGGGTCGGGTCTGGATAAGTAGGAGTTGAGCTTACTACAACGTCGAGGGCTTAGTAGGGCTAGAGTTTCATAAAGGTGGCAATCAACTCTTGGTGAATGCTGTTCAGAGCCTGTCTGTACGCCATCGGATCGAGTGGTTGACTGGTGGAAGACTGGATCTCGTCCTTGAGTTCACGGAGATTTCCCCTGACGTGCCTTGGAGGCGGCTCGGCCATTTGCAAGTTCCTGTTAGGGAATAAGGTCGCCGAGAACTTAGTAGGGGATGGGGTCATATTACGTCAGGTGAAGAAGTGTGCAAGATAAGAGAGGTAACTGTTCACCTTGGCCACATGTTACCAATTGCATTGCCGGTAGCCATTATCGAGCAGTCATCAGTATACGAGACGATGGTGACTCCCTCTGGCCGTTGAGGGAGCTTTGAGAGGTAGAAGTTAAAGAGCATTGGGGAGAGGACGCCGCTTCAATCCCTGTGGGAGAGTTGTTGTCTCCACATCGGCTAGTAGCGTTGCTTGGCTGACAGTGTCGAAAGCCATGTACAGATCTAATGTTATCAGCACGGTTTCCCCACATCGACGGTTACGGTTTAGGCCGTAGTTCACCTCCGTGATTATGGCGCTAACTGCAGTTGTTGTGGTGTGCACTTGATGCTTCGCCGGGCGCAGGTGATATGTAAAATACGGGATCCGCAGATTCTCCAGCGATTTTATAACTGGTGAAAGGAAAATTGGTCGTCAACCTTATCTGCCGGCTTCCCTGGTTTCAGCAGAGGTATAACCCTCCCCACCTTCAGGGACGATGAGAGAGGAGATGGAAAGGATGAAGATGCTGGTGTGGTACGCTACTCCAGCATCAGCATGTTTAATCCATCAGAACCAATGGCTTTGGAGGCTTTCGCTTTCCCGATGGCTTCCTTAACCTCCCAATGGTGAAGGCAAGAGCCGAGCTTATTGTTGGCAGAAGGATGCAAAATAAATTGCCGGTAAAAGAAGCTCGCGCATCTCTTCAGATCCGACGTAGTATGGCCACCGAATGAAATCTCCACTCGGTCATCACGCTTCGCCGGGTTGGACAGCGACCTCAGGGTCGACCAGAGCTTACCCACTACAGCGGTGAGGTTTCAGGACGTCAGATGCTTCTCTCGCTGGTCCCGTTTATTCTGTTCTACCAACCTCCGAATCTCCACGTTTAAATCCCTAATATGGGGATTACCGGGATCGAAGTGGCGAAGGTGGTCGCGCTTTTTAGTAAGGGCAGCCGCTTCGGCCGGGAAGTCGGTACAGGTTTCCAAAATCCTACCGGCCGGGCTGAAGCATGCAGCTGCTGTCGCGATCACGTTACGGAACTTACGCTAGCCAGTGGAACATTGGTTGGGGTGGGAAGAGCACTGAAGGCGCCCTCTGTGAACTCTGCGAACCTAACCCAAGCAGCCTTTTTAAAGCTGATTCGAGATGATTATGGGCAGGTGGTCTGATGCAAGCGATATCATAGTTCGCCACGTTATGCTATTTATCAGACCTGCGCTAGCTATTGTTAGGTTAGGCGAGCTGCAGCAACTACCTCTAATTCTGGTGGGGGCATCGACGTTCATTGTGCAAAATGTCGAATCGTCTATCTGCTCAGCCAATTCGTTTGCCCTACGATCAGCTGAAAGGCGTGATTGCCAGAGATCGTGGTGCGCGTTAAAGTCACCGAGTAATATACAGTTTTTACTTCTGAGGAGGGGACCTATGTCGAGGTGATATCCTGCCGGGCAGCAGGTGACAACAGGAATATAAACATTAAAAATTTCGAGCTCGGGTTGAGATGGTGCGAGTCTCTATGTTGCTGTGGTGAGCTCCGTTGGATAGGGTGGGGTGTCAAAGGACGTATGGGATTAGCTGACCTAAACAGAGTTAGGTCGTCGAAACAACAATCTTTGGCGAGGTGCAACCCGGGTCATTCCGGTACGTAAAACCGACTGTCTTGGGAACTTTGGTGGTCGTTATTGTTGTAGCGGCTAGTCACGCCTTGTGAAGAACGGAATCACCCATGGTCGTTGTCATTTGTTTTTTTTAGGGAAGCTCATGAAACGTTCTGTTTTGACGGGGTCGGACCAGAGGGAGAGGGTGGGTTAGAAGAGTAGGGCATGCCAGCGTTAATTCTGGAGTTCAGTCTACTAAAAATTGAGATCTTAATTGGGCCAGCGGTTGGGTTATATGTATCTGGATCTCGTCCTTCAGTTCAAGGAGATGCCGTCTGATGTGCCTCGAAGGTGGCTCATATGCAAGCAGATGCCTATTTGGGTGCCCAAAACGGCGACAAACGGCAAGGAACTGCTTGCTCTGCCTGAGGTTGTGCTCCTTAACGCGGAGCACAGTAGCCTCTTGGTGGAGATGTTCCTCAGGCGACATAGGCAGGCATCCTGTCTCCGTGCAGAGTGCGGCGTTCTGGCATGTCTGCAGCTTCATCCACTATGTCCTATTGGTTCCCAGCGACCACACTGGCGCAGCATAGCTAATTACCGGTCGGCCAATCGCCTTGTATGTTGCCAACAACGTTTCTTAGTCTTTGCCCCAAGTGCTGCCGGCGAGCGATTTGAGGACATTGTTGCGGCTCTGTACTTTGATGCCGATTGCGGTAGTGTGCGCAGAGAAGTAGAGCGGGCTTTGAAATGTAACCTCAAAAGCCCTTGGGTGACTAACCGTCGGAATGGGGGTGCAATTGATATGGATGTTAAGATCCAGCCTGACCTCCTTCGTCCAGGTGGTAAAGAGGGCCGCCGATGACTTAGTAGGGGGCAACGCCAGGTTTCTGCCTGTGAAGAAGCGGGCAAGGTCGGATAGATATTCGTCCACTTTCGAATACAGGTCATCAATTACATCGCCGGTGGCCATTATCGAGCAATCATCGGCATATGAGACTATTGTGACTCCCTCTGGCGGTTGAGGGAGCTTGAAGATGTAGTGGTTAAACAAGAGTGGAGGCAGGACGCCACCCTACGGTACCCCTTGTTTAATTCTCCTTAATTTCGATGTTGAGCCGCGAAATAATACCGATGATTAAAGACCACAAGGGTAATTCGCGGTCCACCGTTTCAGTCCCTACGGGAGAATGGATGCTTCCACGTCAGCTAGCAGCGTGGAATGGCTTACCGTGTCAAAGCCTTTGACAGGTCCAACGCTACCCGGACGGTTTTCTCGCAGGGGCGGTTCTGGTTAAGACCGCTATTCACCTGCCTGTGTGTTTATGGCACCAACACGCTTAACCCATGAGGGCCAACGACATTTCAGGATTTCACCTTCTCGATGGCCTCCTTCACCTCGCCACGGGCGAAAGCAAGTGGTGCGCTGGTGTTTGACTGTTTGCGCAACCTTCTGGTCACCTTCCGTTTGGCCCTATCCGTGGAAGGATGCAGAATGAATTGTTGGCTAAAATAGCTCGCCATCTCTTCGGGTTCGACGAAGCCAGATTACCGAATGAAATTTCCACTCGGTCGTCGTGCTTCATCGGGTTGGATAAGGATTTCACGGTGGACCAGAGCTTACCAACATCCGTGACCAGGTTACAGGACTTCAGATGCTCCTCCCACTTGTTCCGCTTGTTCTGATCCACCAGCTTACGATTCGTCACGTTCAAATCCCGAAGCTCTACAGCAAGGAGGCAGGTACTCACCGGACCAGTCGCGAGTGGTGTGCAGACCAGAACACAAGAAAATGGCACCGCGCTTGGCATGAGTTAAGCTTGACTGATGCCGCATTGCGGTATATCCTGGCCTGCCATACGGAGCGGACTGTGAGGGGCACCACGAGGGGCTAAACTGGGTGGGCGAAAGGAGCGACCTAGTTGTGGAAGTTTTTCCGGTGCTTTTGTTATTGTTGTAGCGGCTAGTAACACCCTGTGAAGAACGGTTTCCCCCCTGATTGTTGTCTTCGAACTCATCTAGTGGGATGCCCAGGAATCGTGCAGTTTCGGCCGGATCGGACCAGAGGAAGAGGGGGGTTAGGTGAGTTGGTTTGAAACGCCATGTGAATAGGTGCTTGGTACTGTGCGGAGATGTTCCACATTCCGGACAAGTGTTTGGTATGTCGGGGTTGATTCTGGATAGGTATGAGTTAAGTATACTACAATATTCAGATCTTAATTGGGACAAAGAAGCGCGGGACTCGCGTGGTATCCGGCGTTCCTCTCTACAATTGGTGGTGGTTGGACATCTTTCACGGTATTAACAAGTCTCGAGTCGATGGTGGTAGTGACTGTTTCTTTGCGGATGTTGCTTAGGACCTCCCGGTACGCTGTCGAATGCAGCGGCTGGCTTAGGTGTGGCTGGATATCGTCCATTAACTCGACGAGGTGCCTTCTGATGTAGCTGGAAGTTGGCTCGTCGGCAAACAGATTCCTGTTTGGGTGCCCCATACGCTGGCACCCAGCAAAGAACTGATTGCTCCTTAACCGGGGGCACATTTGCCTATTAGTGTAGATGCTCCTCCGGCGGCATCAGAATATATCCCGTCACAGTTCGCAGTGTAGCGTTCTGGCAGGTCTGCAGCGTCATTCACTGTGTGCTACTGGTTCCCGGCGACAACACTAGCGCAGCATAATTTACTACCGGCCGGCCAATCGCCTTGTATGTTGCCAACAATATTTACATATATGGCTTTGGGCCAAATGCTACCCACGAGCGACTTAGGGACTTTGTTGCGGCTCTGTTTTCTTGTTGTTGGCATTGCATATTATAGCTGTTGTAACTCAATAAACGTCAGTGAACTGATTTTGTCCATTTAACCAGCAAAATACTATTTAACACGGTTATAAAGCACGTACAACGCGCATGTCGCGCGACAAAATATCGAATATTTACGAACTTGAGAGCGATCCCAAAGATTTTTTTCCAGAATCTAAAGGCAGTGTATATAAGAAATATAATCTATTGAAAAATATGTTTTCAAACGATTGAGAACGTTAAAAAAATTATTATTGTTATTAGTGTAAATTTTTTTTTCTATAAAGTTTTATAGTCAATTTAACATATCCTGAAAATTTGAAATGATTCGATCAAGTAATTAATGTAGAAAAAAAATTTACCTTTGTTTTGGTATCAAAAAAAAAAAACAAACAATTTTTTTTGGAAAAGCGACTCCGTAAACCCTTATGAGGATGTTTTTAAGACTACCCATTACAATAAATAATAATGACCATCTTGGCATTGTGAAAAATCGAGAGACCACTTGACGAATTTCCACTCTATTAGTATCGAGAGGTGTCTTTTTGGAGTTGGATCTCGTTACTACTATGATAGCAAAGTTTTCATCTCTAAATAGTTCAATCAATCCGAGATAAAGCATCTCCACCGCAGTTATACTACTACATATTTTCCTTTGATATATTCAACTTCAGAATCAAATTCGAGCCTCATTCTCGTTAGCTTAAACGGAGTTGGTTTTCATGGCGAAAAGCCATGATAAGAGATTTTGTACGATAAATACGGGGTGTGAAAATTTTTATTGGATGACTGTAACTTCTTATTCTATCACAGACTTGCTTCTTTCTCATTTTGTGGTTTTGATAAAAATGCTAAATATGTGTAGTTGTTTAGCGTTCTGGATTTTTCTATACAAATTGTCACAAAAGCAATTACGTCACCGCACGCTTTTTCTCTTGATATATTGTTCGTTGTGCTAATTTATTTAAAATTGACGACAGCCGTTGCCGAGTGTGTAGCGTTTGCGTGCTTCATTCGGTGGGCCCGGGTTCAAATCATGGCCGGGGCCAGTAACGTCAAAAATTAAAGAACAACCTCGGCAGGCGGTTGGCAATTCTCTGAGTGTATTTCAGTCATGAAGAACTTCTAGCAAAAATAATTTGCCGTTCGGAGCTGGCGTAAAACTGCAGGCTCCTCAATTTGTGTTACATCAAGATGCGCACTACAAATAGCAGGAGTTGGTCGGCCAACCATCAAGCTATGTGGTGTAAGCGCCAAATTATTATTAATATTTAAGATTGTGTTTTGCTTCCTTGATTGTTATTTGGTTAAGCCATGTGCACTACAAAATAACAATTTAGGCTTTCAATATATACCTAAGAAAATCTCACCTTTTGCACGCTTTTTACGTAAATACACCAATACTTAAGGTTTACTTATTTTAAATTAAGATTTATATATATAAAATACTTTTTTCGCACACATCTAAAGTAAAATTTAAACTGTTGGTTTTGAACAAAAAAATAAAAGTCAAATTTTGCTCACTTGATCGAAGAAAAATAAACTAAACATTTTTGATTGAAGAATTAGCAGTCATAAAATAGTGGTTAATTGCTGGCTTTTGAAAGTCAAAAAATTTAAATTATATGTATATGATTAACATTCCTTGGCTAACAAGCATCACATTGCTATATAATAAGAATATGGCGCTTACTTCGTAGCTTGATGTTTGGTCGAATTGTTCCTAGAATTTGTGATATGCGTACTGATATTGTAACACAAATTGAGGTACACTGGGATACACTCGACACTCAGCGGTTTTCGATTACCTATCGAGAAACGACCGCTATTACAAAAAACATTCTATAATTTTTGATGTTGCCCACCGCTCATAAGCTACTTGCGAGGCTACGCCGTGATACACAAATGACTTTTTAAATTGAAATTTCAATAATAATTATTACTTTCGATCCATGAATTAGTCATTGTTAAATTTACTGAGCTGAATTGAATTTCGATTGAGTTAAATAAAGTTTGATACATGTAAGACTTCTTATCCGGTTTAATAAATTTATTTAAAATTATATTTAGGTGTTCACAGCTTTATTATGTGGGAAAGCTACTGCTCCTCTTTATTGTTGTGGATAATTAACTTGTTAGTAATTGTGGCTTGTTTAACAAAGATGGTAAAATATGTGGATCCATTACGAGATATCATTACTGTTGACTTTTGGAAAGGAAAGGAATGCGGAGATAAATTATTTGACAAGGTAAATAGATAAGGATATAATAAAATTTTTCTAACAATAATACAATTTTGAATTTAGGAGGAAGTCGATTGTGCTTTTTTAGAATATTTATCGTGTTTGAAAAGACTTGGAATAATTTTTCCAACAAGTATTTCAGGATTCCTCTTTTTAAGTGCTTGGCAAGTTATGCGATTTTTCTTTTACCAGTTTATTATTGGTGGTAAAATATCCGAAAAGTCTGAGTTAGTCTCCAGTAAAAAAAATCAGCATAATAAACAAATTTTATCCGCAAGAGACTTGGCACTTTTCTTCAATCGGATGAATCAGCTGCATTTAACAAGCAACAGACATAATGAACATGGGCTAACTTTATCATTATATGCTTTGGACATGGCACATACTGCTCTACCAGTTCTTACAAGTGAGGAGTTGGTGACACTTTACTTAACATCGGCATTAAGTGTAAAACGAAGCTACCCCAAGTCGCTGAAGTTCTTTGTCCGATACTGCCTTCACAAAGCAAAACAAGAATGGCTTAAGTATGATGAAGATTTGCGGAAGCATAATTGGATATTTACTCCTGTTGGATTACAATATATAATTGAGCACGATTTGCATCTAAACAAATGCACGAATACTGATAATAGTATTTTTATAGAATTACCTAATTCTGGAGATCCGCTAACATATTTATTGAAGGTAAGTACATACAGTGCACGACATAATATTGATAGTACAACTACATATTCACAAATTTTGACTATTTATTTTTAGTTGCTATGGTTTTTTTTTAAATATAATATTTAATGTACAACAAACACAGGTTAAATTCAAGTTTTAAATTTTGTTCAAATGAGGGAGAAAAACAAAACAACAAATTTGAAACTAGATTCAAAAAAAATTTTTATTCCAATTTTCCGCAAAAATTTGGTTGTTGTTGTTGTTGTAGCGGCTAGTCGCGTCCCGTAAAGAGCAGATTCACCCATGGTCGTTGACGTCGAACTCATCTAGGGGGAGGCCCAGGAAACGTGCTGTTTCGACAGGGTTGGACCAGAGGGAGAGGGGGGTTAGATGAGTGGGTTTGAGGGGGCATGTGAATAGGTGGTTGGTGTCGTGCGGAGAATCTCCACATGCCGGACATGTGTTGGGTATGTCGGGATTGATTCTGGATAGGTAGGAGTTGAGCCTGCTACAGTATCCAGATCGTAATTGGGCCAGAGTGTCGCGGAACTCGCGTGGCAGCAGGGACTCCTCATCTGCTACAGGTGGTGGTTGGGCTCCGATAACTGCATTAGCCTGGCGGGAGTCAATGGTGGTAGTGACTGTGTCTCTATGGATGTTGCTTAGGACCCGCCGGTACGCTTAGGGATCCAGCGGTTGCGTGATGAGTGGCTGGATCTCGTCCTTTAGTTTTAAAAGATGTCTTCTGATGTGCCTGGGGGGCAGCTCCACTGCAAGCAGGTGCCTATTTGGGTGCCCCAAACGGTGACACCCAGAAGGGAACTGCTTGCTGAGCATGAGGTTGTGCTCCTTAACGCGGAGCACATTGACCTCTTGGTGGAGATGTTCCTCAGGCGACATCAGAAGACATCCCGTCACCGTGCGGAGTGCGGCGTTCTGGCAGGTCAGCCGATTCAATTTTAGTGTAATAAAGTGCAAGTTTCATGTTGCTACAAATTGCTGTTAATTTTTTGCATTTTTTTTAACGCTGCTATCGCATTCGCCCATATAACGCATGCTATTTTTTTTTATATTTGAAATAAACCGCGCAACGCCGTCAGTGAAACAATTTTCAAAAATGGGTAATTTGTAGCTACTTGGAACTTCTACACTATTATACAATTTTAAAATTGATTGGGCTGTAAAATCACCTATAAAAATTAAAAATTTGTTAAATCTGTCTGTAGCTTCATCCACTGTGTCCTGCTGGTTCCCGGCGACCGAACTGGCGCAGCATAATTTATTACCGCCCGGCCAATCGCCTTGTATGTTGCCAACAACGTTTCTTTGTCTTTGCCCCAAAAGCTGCCGGCGAGCGACTTGAGGACATTGTTGCGGTTTTGTACTCTATTGGCGATTACGGTAGTGTGCGCGGAGAAGGAGAGCAGGCTGTCGAAAGTCACCACCAGAATCTTCGGGTGATTAACCGTCGGAATGGGGGTGCCATCGATATGGATGTTAAAATCCAGCCTGACCTCCTTCGTCCAGGTGGTAAAGAGGGTCGCCGAGGACTTAGCAGGGGACAGCGCCAGGTCTCTGCTAGTAAAGAAATGGGCAAGATCGGAGAGATATCTGTTCACCTTCAAACACAGATCATTAATTACATTGCCGGTTGCCATTATCGAGCAATCATCAGCATAGGAGACAATCGTGACTCCCTCTGGCGGTTGTGGGAGCTTGGAGATATAGTGATTAAACAAGAGTGGGGACAGGACGCCACCCTGCGGTACCCCTTGTTTAATCCTCCTTGGTTTGGATGTTTTATCTCTAAACCATACTGATGATTGACGACCACACAGGTAATTCGCGGTCCACCGTTTCAGTCCCTGCGGGAGAGTTGATGCTTCCACTTAGCGTGGAGTGACTGACTGTGTCAAAAGCTTTAGACAGGTCCCACGCTACTAGGACGGTTCTCTCGCAGGTGCGGTTTTGGTTAAGACCGCGGTTCACCTGTGTGTTTATGGCATTAAGTGCTGTTGTTGTGCTGTGCACTTTCCGGAAGCCATGTTGATGCTTAGCCGACCCAAGGTAGTATGTATAATGCGGGAGGAGTAGGGCCTCAAGTGTCTTTACCACAGGCGAAAGCAGGGAAATCGGCCGATAGGAATCACCCTTGTCGGCTGGTTTCCCTGGTTTCAGCAGTGGGATCACCCTCCCAACCTTCCAGATGTCCGGAATGATGAGGGTTGCCATGGACAAGTTGAGGATCCCTTTGAGGAACTCGACTCCCGCGGGGCCTAACTTTTTCAGCATCAACACGCTTAGCCAATACCTTGGAGGCTTTCGCCTTCCCGATGACCTCCTTTACCTCACCACAAGTGAAGGCAAGAGGCGCGCTGTGTTTCGGCAGTTTGCGCAGGTTTCTGGTCACCTTCCGCTTGGTCCTATCCCCCGAAGGATGCTGTATAAACTGTCGGCTAAAATAGCTCGCGCATCTCTTAGGGTTCGACGAGGCACGATCCCCGAATGAAATTTCCACTCGGTCGTCGTGCTTCGTCGGGTTAGATAAGGACTTCACGGTGGACCAGAGCTTACCAACATCCGTGACCAGGTTACAGGACTTCAAATGTTCCTCCCACTTGTTCCGCTTGTTTTGGTCCACCAGCCTCCGAATCTCCACATTTAAATCCTTGATGTTTGGATTTCGGGGATCGGAGCGGCGAAGGTGGTCCCGTTCGTTCGCTAGGGCGGCCGCTTGGGACGGATCTCGGGGATCCTCCCTGCCGGGATGAAGCGAGCCGCAGCTGACGCAACCACATTGCGGAACTTCTGTTTACCTTTACGAACGTCAGTGGATGTGGGAAGAGATCTGAAGGCATTTTTAAAGTTGATATAGGTCCGGTGGTCCGCGGAGACGAGGTCAGCAGGTCTGTCAATCGAGATGACTATGGGTAGGTGGTCTGATGCAAGCGATAGCATAGGTCGCCACGTTATGCTATTTATCAGACCTGCGCTACCTATTGTTAGGTCAGGCGAGCTGCTGCAACTACCCATAATCCTGGTGGGGCATCATCATTCATCGTGCAGAATGTCGAATCGTCTATCTGCTCTGCCAAATCATTTCCCTTACGATCAGTTGGTAAGCTTGAGTGCCAGAGATCGTGGTGCGCGTTGAAGTCTCCAACTACCAATCGGTTTTCACCTCTGAGGAGCGCACCTATGTCAGGGTGATATCCTGCCGGGCAGCAGGTGACAGGGGGTATAAAAATCTTAAATATTTCGAGCTCGACATCGCCTGACCGGACAGCTATTCCTTGACATTCTAAGGTAGTGTCCCTGCGGTCGATGCCTTCTTTAATAAGACGATACTGAACATGTTGTTGTGTGCTCCTGTGAACCTTAGAGGTTCTGCCGTTGCTAGGCACCGGTGCACTTGGTGCAGCTAAGGGGGCCGTAGAGGCTATGGGCGCGAACAACATGGGGCCACTCCTTATGGGTCTTAAGGCCTGAGCAGACCTTAAGATGGCTCCATCCGTCGCACGAATTACACCTTACCGAAGTGGAGTTCGGATGGAGCTTTTTCTGGCAAACGCTGCAAAAATAGGTTTCTGGACCAGGGTTTGGCTCGATGCCAGCCCTGAGCAGAAGGAGGTGAATCAACCCTGCTGCAAGGAGTTGCTCCAGGAGAGACAGACAACTTATGGGGTAGGCCGATCTAAACAGGGTTAGATCGCCGAAACAGCAGTCCTTGGCCGGGTAAAACCTGGGTCATTCCGGTACGTAGAAACGACTGTCGTGGGAATTGCAAAAGTTTGGTCATGCGGTCATATAGCCGATTCAATTTTAGTGTAATAAAGTGCAAGTTCCATGTTGCTACAAATTGCTGTTAATTTTTTGCATTTTTTTAACGCTGCTATCGCATTCGCCCATATAACGCATGCTATTTTTTTTTATATTTGAAATAAACCGCGCAACGCCGTCAGTGAAACAATTTTCAAAAATGGGTAATTTGTAGCTACTTGGAACTTCTACACTATTATACAATTTTAAAATTGATTGGGCTGTAAAATCACCTATAAAAATTAAAAATTTGTTAAATCTTCTGTAAAAATTGTTGAAGTTTTTCCCCATTTGAACAAAGTTTGAAACTTGGATTTAACCGGTATTTATTGTAAAATGAACTATATTTTTTATAAATAATACAATTAAAATTAAATAAAGATAAATAAATATTCAAAACTTGTAATATATGGTTGTGCTATCGTTATGTTAAGTACGACATGCAATTAATATTTCCTTAACTACATTAATTTATTATTCAATCCTTTTTGTAGAACTATCAAGAGTATTTGCTTCATCAAGCTATTCAGTGTCTTGTCGGTTCAACCAGCAAAATGTTTGAACAAAAAAATTTGACTTTTAAGCCATATGATATGAAGAATCGATACGGGGATAACACAATGGCTAGTAATGCAATGATATTTATCACTCTGTTGCGAGATTCATTTTCTGCAGAACATAATAACCAAAAAATTGACTGGTGGCTTAAAGTGCTTGAAGTTTCTGTGTTTTGGTTATTGGGCGAAGATCAGAAGGCGAAAGCTTCTTTTCAACTAGCCAAGACACTACCTACTGAACTGGAGTCTAATATTGATTGTCTGCCAAAAGCTTTACATTTGGCGATGCGAACCAAATTCTTGTTATTTCGGTAAGTAAAATATTTTCAATAAAATATTTGAATTTTAATTACTTCGAATGGTTCTGATAATTCCTTCAAGAAAATCTATACGTACGTATTTCCTCTCTTCATTATCTATTTTCTCTTTAACTTCTATTACTAAGGTATACAGTGGTGGGCATATTTTTAGCACCAAAATTCTATATGATACTGTCTGCCACTTAGTACATATGATTTATTTATATTTGATAATTTTCTATAAAAGCATAATTCATTATATAACTTATGCAATAGAAATCAAAGTATAAAACATCGTGGAAATTTAAAAAAAAATAACAGATTTAAAAAAATTGTCATCAAATGTTTGAAGTTTTTACTCACAATTTTTGAATTTTCGCGGGCATGCAGTTTTGTAGTACAAGTTTAAACTGACGGAAAATTTGCGCTGATATTTGGTAATTTTTTTTTTGCTGACGGTGTTGCGAATTTTCTTCCTATAACGCATGAATAAAATTTATCTTTTATGGAATATGAAAGCAACCATTCCCAAAAAAGTCGGTTCTAACTACCGGATGGCCCGCGTCAGGTGCAACTCGTGCCAGGGCTGGTGCCACTTTCATGTGTGTTCTGGTTTACACACCATCCGTGAATGGTTGGGTGACTACCTGTATCTCTGCTGTAGAGCTCCGCAGCCGCACACGCCCGTAGTGGCGCTGCCAAACAACACCTCAGCCAGCATAATGTGCCGTTGAGTTGCAACGGCTACAATGCGCATCGTAAGGATCGCGAGCAAGGTAATAGTGGTGGCTTAGCGTTCATCACCCATCACACAGGAGTCAAACCACGTCAAACGTGACACAATATTTTTGGTCATTTTCTGGAATGCTGAGTCAATTGCATGGATCAATAGTACACACTAATATAAGAAACCAATTTGAATATTTTGTCGAAATAATGTATATTTTATTTAAATTTTGCAATTAAAAATTTTTGCACGATTTTCTTAAAAAATTTATAATTTTGGACTCGTTTGCAATAAATTGACCAAACTTTCAAGGTTTTTTTTAAAATTGTGCACTCTTTCGATGGATTATTTTTTTATAATAATATTTTGCAAAATAAGGTAATTGTTTAAACATTTTTATAAACAAATTAGATTAATTATGCTTTATTCACGATGTTAATGAAAGCGCATAATGCAGGAATGTTGAGTAACTATTCCTCTTCATACCTATGAAAAAAAAATTTGGTATTTATTATAGGAACTATTTATTTTTGAATTTTACATTCATCAGTGGACCTACCGGCGCCTTTGTTTATCTAACGATTTGTTTATGTAGTATACGGTACCGTGTTGCTCGCAGCAGAGTCATGCTTACCAGCAGTTGAACATCGCCAGTGGTAAAGACACTTGAGGCGGAGCTCAACCTCATGTTCAGCAAGCAGTTCCTTGCTGGGTGTCACCGTTTGGGGCACCCAAATAGGCATCTGCTTGCAGTGGAGCTACCCTCCAGGCACATCAAAGGCATCTCTTAGAACTAAAGGACGAGATCCAGCCACTCATCACGCAACCGCTGGATCCGGAGGCGTACCGGCGGGTCCTAAGCAACATCCATAGAGACACAGTCACTACCATCATTGACTCTCTCCAGGCAAATGCAGTCATCGGAGCCCAACCACCACCTGTAGCAGATGAGGAGTCCCTGCTGCCCCGTGAGTCCCGCGCCACTCTGGCACAATTACGATCTGGATACTGTAGCAGGCTCAACTCCTACCTATCCAGAATCAACCCCGACATACCCAACACATGTCCGGCATGTGGAGATTCTCCGCACGACACCAACCACCTATTCACATGTCCCCTCAAACCCACTCATCTAAACCCCACTCCCTCTGGTCCAACCCTGTCGAAACAGCACGTTTCCTGGGCCTCCCCCTAGATGAGTTCGACGTCAACGACCATGGGTGAATCTGCTCTTTACGGGACGCGACTAGCCGCTACAACAACAACAACAACACTTGAGGCCCTACTCCTCCCGCACAACACTTACCACCTGGGCTCGGCTAAGCATCAACATGGCTTCCGGAAAGTGCACAGTATAACAACAGCACTCAACGCCATAAACACACAGGTGAATCGCGGTCTTAACCAGCACTGCCCCTGCGAGAGAACCGTCCTAGTAGCATAAGAGAATTAAACAAGGGGTACCGTAGGGTGGCGTCCTGCCTCCACACTTGTTTAACCACTACATCTTCATGCTCCCTCCACCGTCAGAGGGAGTCACAATAGTCTCATATTCCGATGATTGCTTGATAGTGGCTACCGTCAATGTAATTAATGACCTGTGTTCGAAAGTGAACGGCTACCTCCGACCTTGCCCGTTTCTTCACGGCGTTGCCCTCTAATAAGTCCTCGGCGACTCTTTACCACCTGGACGAAGGAGGTCAGGCTGGCTCTTAACATCCATATCAATTGCACCCCCATTCCGACGGTTAATCACCCGAGGATTCTGTGTGTTACATTTCACAGCTTGCTCTCCTTCTCTTCGCACACTACCGCAATCGCAAACAATGTCGTCAAGTCGCTCACCGGCAGCTGTTGGGGCAACGACAAAGAAACGTTGTTGGCAACATACAAGGCGGTTGGCCGACCGGTAATTAACTATGCTGTGCCAGAGTGGGAACCAGCAGGACACAGTAGATGAAGCTACAGACCTGTCAGAACGCCGCAGTCCGCACGATGACGAGATGTCTGCTGATGTAGCCCGAGGAACATCCCCATCAAGAGTTCAATGTGTTCCGCGTTAAGGAGCACAACCTCTTGCTCAGCAAGCAGTTCCTTGCTGGGTGTCACCGCCCGGGGAGCGCAACCAGCACCAATTGCAGATGACGTGTCCCTGCTGCCTTGCTAGTACTCTGGCCCAATTAAGATCTGGCTATTGTAGTAGATTTAATTCCAACCTATCCAGAATAAACCCTTACATATCTAATACATGCCCGGCATGTGGAGATTCTCCGCACGATACTTATCACCTATTCACATGCCCTCTCAAACCCACTCATCTAACCCCCCTCTCCCTCTGGTCCAACCCTGTCGAAACTACACGTTTCTTGGGCCTTTCCTAGATGAGTTTGACGACAACGCGTTTCACCCGGCCGAGGGCGGTTGCTTCGGCGACCAAACCCACCCTGTTAAGGTAAGTCAACCCCATAAGTCGTTTGACTGCCCTAGTGCAACGAGTTGCTCAACATACGTCTCCTCAGGGCTGGTGTCGAACAACCCTGGACCAGAAAGTTTTTTGTGCTGCGTATACCGGAAAAGGCAACAACCAACTGATCGGCAAGCGCAGCTGATACGCGGTGGACACCCTCACGCTTCCCTGACACCCACCTCCGTGACGACTCAACCCTGACAGACGAAACTCTTCCAATTTAACTGCAACAGACTTCAGATCGCGGAGATGACGGACTTTATGAGCCGGCATGGTCTATTAATAGCTGCGATCCAAGAGACGAAATTGGCACAATATAGATCTGGATGCTGTAGTATTCCTACCTGTCCATAATCAACCCTGACATACCCAACACATGTCCGGCATGTGGAGATTCTCCGCACGTTACCAATCACTTATTCACATGCCCTCTCAAACCCCCTCTCTCTCTGGTTCAACCCTGTCGAAACAGCACTTTTCCTGGGTCTCTAGATGAGTTTGACGACAACAATCATGGGTGAATCCGCTCTTCACAGGGCGTGACTAGACGCTACAACAACAAAAACAACGAAACTGTGCAGTAACAGTGTTGTATGTCAGGACATAGCTATCCGGTCAGGCGATGTCGAGCCCGAAGTGTTTAATGTTTATGTACACCCAGCCACCTGCTGTGCGCCTAGATATCTCTCTGATATAGGTGCGATCTTCAGAAATGAAACCCGCATGGTAGTAGGTGGCTTTAATGCGCACCACAATCTCTGACCTTAAAACCTGCCAGCGAAATTAAATGTTCGCACGAGGGAACGTAAGTACCGCACCGTTGTCGCCACAGCAGCTGTACGCTTCATCCTGGTATTAGGATTTAGAAAATTCGTCCGAATCTTCCTCGGCTGAAGCGGTTGGTAGTGCTAACGAGCGCGACCACCTCTGATACGTACAATCCCCGTATTACGGAAGTGAATGTAAAGGTTCGGAGATTAGTAGTGAAGAATTAGCGGGACAAGTGGGAGAGGCATCTGAGGTCCTTTAACCGGACCACGGGTGAAGGTAAACTCTGGTCGCCCGTAAGGCTCTCGCCTAACCCGGTTAAGCGCGATGACCAAATCGAGTTTTCATTCGGTGACCGCGCGAAAGAAATACGCGAGCTTATTGAGCCGGAAATTTATTTTGACTCCTTTAGTGCACAAGGCCAAGCGTAAAGTGACCAGGAGGCTGCGCAAACCGTCAAGAAGCACACAGGTGAACCATTACCTAAACCGCGACCGTCCCTGCGTACCGTAGTAGTGTTAGATTTGTCAAAGGATATCGACACTGTCAGCCACGTGACGCTATTAACCGACGTGGGGACAACAACTATCCCACAGGACCTGAAGCGGTGGACTGCCAATTATATTCGTGATCGAGAATCGTCTGAGTGATTCAGAGATGCGAGCTCAAAATTGAAAGGAGGGCGTTAATTCACCCATCGCTCAAGTGAGCCTAAAGGATGGCTAGGGATAAGCAAACTCAGCACATTTTAGCTGGCAGTGTACCCTTTTGCGGGCTTTACATGCTAGTTGAAGGGGGATGCCAAAGCCCGGGAGAAAGAGATCATATCATATGAGCACGACTAATGAAAGAGAGTAAATCTAACAATTTGTTTTCTCTCACACATAAACGTCATTTTATTACTATTGATAGTAGTACTTTACGGTGTCAAAAATAATGTCTTTTCCTCTGAGTGTATGAACAAGGGCAATATAAAATACCTTTGCCCGCGCTGGTGCCGACCTGTATTTCAGGCAAAGCTTAATCGGATCTTCTATCATCAAGAAAGATGCTCGGCTTAGTGCATCTGCACGTATTTATTTTTACCCTATATTGTTGTTCAATAATACAGTCGAGCCTTGCATAAAAATGTCCCATTTCGATAACCTCAAATTTTCGAAGTTGTTGATATTGACCCCATAAACTAACTGTGAAATTTTAAGCCAATCAGAGAAGGTCTAGAAGTTCCGATATGAGTGTGAAGTTCGAGAAATCTGTATTTGTTTTTCAAAAAGTTATTTATTTATTTAAGTCTATATTTCATAAATTAATTTATAAAATATATTTTGGGGCTGGGTTCCTAGACCTTATAGCCCCACGGGGGTTGTAGTTTATACTTCATGAAGTAGATTGTGTTTATTTAACGCATCTGCTAATATTTTAATGTTGTCTTCTTTGCTGCAATCGAGGATTTCTTCCAATTTGTTGTTGCGACTGCCGGATACAGCACAGTTCTTAAGAATATGTTCAATACTAAGGGTCGTGTGGCACCATCTGCATTCTCTCGGCCTGGATTGTGTGAAGTAGTGTTCGGATGAAAATTTCGTTACCCCTGCCCTTCATGCGGGCGAACCTAACGCAGTCATGTCTTGACCAATTTGGATTGTAGTTGGGTCTGTCGTAATTGCTATTATGCTTCCTTAGAACAGTTTGTGATATCTGCCATTTTCGTCGTTTTTCATCCTTGAGGTTGGCTGAGTGGGATTTGGTGATGATTGATTCTAGACAAGGCACTTCTGCTACTAATGGTAGACTTACGGCTTTTTTGGCGGCGTGGTCTGCTAGCTCATTTCTCCTTATTCCTATATGACCTGGTATCCAAATTATTTTGATATTTAATTGGGTTGACAGCCCGCTCAAAATGTATTTATATGCTTCGTTGTCTTTGTTCGCGAGAGATTTCGCTACACTTAGGCTGTCTGTGGAGATCAATGTTCGATTATTGTCTCTTGCTGCATGGTGGACTGCGAACTTCCCTGCTGCCAATTCCGCATTGTAGATGCCAGCGTTTTAGCCGTCGGTGAAGTATGTTACATCAGGGGAGTACGAGTTCTTTAAGTAAAGAAAGCTTCGTCTGTGGAGTTTAGGACACGTGTTGTTCTTGTGGAAAGCGCTTAGTGAAATTTTTACTTCTAAATTTGCATCTACTAAGCTTTGATTAACCGGCTTTGGTGGAATTGGTGTATTGGTGCTCCTTAAATGTTCTGATATAAGTTCAATACTGCAGCGGTTGCTTCCTCTTTTGTCGTTTGACTTTTTTATGTGTTTCCAGAAGCTTTCATGTAGGTCATGTAAGGGGGATGTAAGAGATTTTGCTCCTAGTTTCGTAGATCTGAATTGAAGTAACCACTGGAAGTCTTTATATCGAGCTTCCACCCTGGTGGCCTCTAGTGGAGTCGCCGCTAAAAGTGCACGAGCCGTTCTAAAACATCTGTTTATGGCCGTATCTATTTTCCTTTTATTTGCCTCAGATGTCCACCCGTAGAGGGTTATACAGTGTTGAACAGCTCCTTCAACCAGTGATCGGCATATCGATAATGCTGACTCCATATGATGACCCTTTTTTACACCGCATATTACTTTTAGTAAGTTGTGAATTTTGTTTAGCTTGATTACAATGTTTTTGACCTGTTCATTCCACAATCCGTTTCTGGTGAATGTTACGCCTAAAACCCGCATGTTTGTTTTTAGTGTAATGTTTGTGTTGCAATTTCTTTTTTTGCAAATGTGCAGGACTTCGGTTTTATTGGCTGGAATTTCCGCTCCCGTTGTTTTGGCCCAGTTCTGGATTCTCCTGCTAAGGTCGTTCAGACTTTCATGTACCTCTTTTCTGTGTCCGATGATAGTGCAAATATGTTATCTGCGTATATACGTATGAACTTTATTCCCGGCACGCTTGTTAGGGCTTTGGACAATGTGTTTGTATAGGCGCTGAAGAGGAATACGGAAAGAGGTGATCCTTGTGGGATTCCGTTGTCAAGATTCAGCGATTGTGATAGATATCCGTCTACTTTCACAGTAATCCTTCTATGGGATAGGAATGAAGAAACTAGCTTTAGCACCAAACTTGGAACTCCCCAATTGTGGAACTCCCCTACCGTTGCTACCAGGTATCTCGGGATGTGGTCATCGTTTTGCTTTAATTCGGGTAGAGGTATAAATTCACGTTCATTTTTTCTGAATCGTTTGCCTGAGGGGTTTATATCCGGGCCGAGATCGCGGAAGCGGTTTCTGAAAGGGGGCTCTGCCCCGTTCATTTTAGTTTTCCCAATATCGGTAATCTAATCAGAGAGATTTATTTATAAGCACAAGGGAGAAATAAATATAATAATACACGAATTGTTAGTGCACCACTCTAGTGCAGTTAGCAATTTTATACGTGTGTAAGCTAGATCAACGAATTGTAGAATCCACTCACGATATCACGAAGATCATATAATGGGCCCGTTTTAATGTAACCTAGTTGCAAAAGAACACTCCAACGCGGATAAAATTTCCTTTTAGTTACTTCACAACACTGGCAAAATCTGTCATTAAACATATGATTTGTTTAATGAAATTTTAAAGAAGCATAACAAAATGAGCAGTTCTGAGGATTCTGTGGTAAGTTATTAGATGCAATGAGTGAGACAGATTTCAAAATGCACATGAGGCTAAGACGCCAAACGGTGGAATATCTAACAAGTAATAACAAAATGTGTGTAAAAGAAATGCATAAACTTAATGCTATTTTATTTTCAATGAAGTATTCGCAATGTAACTGCGTACCTGACACATCTGGTGGTGGCAGAACACGTATATTACCAAAAAATCAATGTATTTGTACATTTGGTATGTAAGCAATACATTGACATTTAGGCAACTGGCAAATTTGTTTGCGGTAGCCCCGTCAGCGGCATGGTCAACTGTTCTGAAAGTTACCCGCTTTTTAATATCGATTAGTCATGAACATATTAAATGGCCAGAGGGTGGATATTTGTACGAAAATGTGGACAAATTTGAGCAAAAGAAGAGTACATTGCAATTAAAGCCCTAAAGGACCATAAAGAAATGCACTTTGATCGGAAAAGAACGTACAGCATTGTGTGGCAAGCTGTGGTAGATGTCAACAAAAAGTTCATTGACATAACTTGTGGTGAACCAGGATCGCTGCATGGTTACCGTGTTCTAAGAAGGTCCAAACTCTTTCAGGATACAGAAAGTCATTACGAGGATATGTTTCCGAATTAATTTTTTGTAATCAGAGATTTGGCATATCCGTCAACGAAAATGCTAGTTCGACTACGGAAATTTAAATGCATTCCAACGGAAGCTCAACGAAATACAATCCTCAACACGGATGGTGGTTGAAAACTCATTTGGACTACTGAAAGGGGGCTTTCAATTATTACTACAGTTCACTGAGTAAACGGACTTGAAGACAATTCCCACGACAGTCGGTTCTACGTACCGGAATGACCCGGGTTTTACCCGGTCTTGTTTCGGCGATCTAACCCTGTTAAGATCGGCCTACCCCATAAGTCGTCTGTCTCCCCTGGAGCAACTCCTTGCAGCAGGGTTGATTCACCTCTTTCTGCTCAGGGCTGGCATCGAGCCAAACCCTGGACCAGAAACCTATTTTTCCTGCGTTTGCCAGAAAAAGCTCCGTCCGAACTCCACTTCGGTAAGGTGTAATTCGTGCGACGGATGGAGCCATCTTAAGGTCTGCTCAGGCCTTAAGACCCATAAGGAGTGGCCCACAAATTATGTGGCCCCATGTTGTTCGCGCCCTAAGGCGCCCATAGCCTCTACGGCCCCCTTACTGCACCAAGTGCACCAGTGCCTAGCACCGGCAGAATCTCTACGGTTCACAGGAGCACAAAACAACATGGACGCTCCCCTCACCCACCCCCACCTAGCTCCGCCCCTCGTGTGGGGAGTAGGCAGTAGCTCCTGGTGCCCCACACAGTCTGTTCCGTGTGTCAGGCAAGGATATACCGGAATGCGACATCTGCCAGGTGCAACTCCTGCCAAGGCTGGTGTCATTTCCGTGTATGTTCTGGTCTGTGAATCACGTGAATGGTCGGGTGACTACCTGGCTCCCTGCTGTAGAGCCTTGCAACCGCACACGCCCATGGCGGCGCCGCCGACCAACACCTCAAGGCATCCCAATGTGCCAGTGCATGTGCAGCAGGGACCAGGTGGGCAACATCACCCTTCCCTCACACCTCTCCGCGACAACTCTCCAGAGGCAAACGAGACTCCTTCAGCTGAACTGCAATGGGCTGCAGGACAAGATTGAGAAGATAACCGACTTTTTGAGTAGGCATAATCTGTCAATAGCTGCGATCCAGGAAACGAAATTGCACAGCAACCCAACCTTGTTGAGTTGCAACGGCTAAAATGTGCATCGTAAGGATCGCGAGCGAGGTGGTGGCTTAGCATTCATCACCCCACCCATCACACTGTGCAGTATCGTCTTATTGAAGAAGACATCGACCGCAGGGACACTACCTTAGAATGTCAAGGAACAGCTGTGGGGTCAGGCGATGTCGAGCTCGAAATATTCAATATTTATATACCCCCTGTCACCTACTGCCCGGCAGAATGTCACCCTGACATAGGTGCGCTCCTCAGAGGTGAAAACCGATTGGTAGTTGGTGACTTCAACGCGCACCACGATCTCTGGCACTCAAGCCTACCAGCTGATCGTAGGGGAAACGATTTGGCAGAGCAGATAGACCATTCGACATTCTGCACAATGAATGATGATGCCCCCACTAGGATTATGGATAGTTGCAGCAGCTCGCCTGACCTAACAACAGCTAGCGCAGGTCTGATAAATAGCATAACGTGGCGACCTATGCTATCGCTTGCGTTTGACAGACCTGTGAGAGGAGCATTTGAAGTCCTGTAACCTAATCACGGGTATTGGTAAGCTCTGGTCCACCGTGATGTCCTTATCTAACCCGACGAAGCACGACGACCGAGTGGAAATTTCATTCGGGGATCGTGCCTCGTCGGACCCTAAGAGATGCGCGAGCTATTTTAGCCGACAATTCATAGTGCATCCTTCGGGGGATAGGGCCAAGCGGAAGGTGGCGAGGTGAAGGAGGTTATGGGGAAAGCGAAAGCCTCCAAGGCCATTGGCCCTGACGGGCTAAGCGTGTTCATGCTGAAAAATTTAGGCCCCGCGGGAGTTGAGTACCTCACAGGGATCCTCAACCTGTCAATGGCCACCCTCATCATTCCTGACATCTGGAAGGTTGGGAGGGTGGTCCCGCTGCAGAAACCAGGGAAACCGGCCGACAAGGGTGGTTCCTATCGGCCGATTTCCCTGCTTTCGCCAGTGGTAAAGACACTTGAGGCGGAGCTCAACCTCATGTTCAGCAAGCAGTTCCTTGCTGGGTGTCACCGTTTGGGGCACCCAAATAGGCATCTGCTTGCAGTGGAGCTACCCTCCAGGCACATCAAAGGCATCTCTTAGAACTAAAGGACGAGATCCAGCCACTCATAACGCAACCGCTGGATCCGGAGGCGCACCGGCGAGTCCCAGGCAACATCCACAGAGAGACAGTCATTACCACCATTGACTCTCGCCAGGCAAATGCAGTTATCGGAGCCCAACCACCACCTGTAGCAGATGAGGAGTCCCTGCTGCCACGCGAGTCCCGCGTCACTCTGGCACAATTACTGTCTGGATACTGTAGTAGGCTCAACTACTACCTATCCAGAATCAACCCTGACATACCCAATACATGTGCGGCATCTGGAGATTCTCCGCACGATACCAATCACCTATTCACATGCCCTCTCAAACCCACTCATCTAACACCCCTCCATCTGGTCCAACCCTGTCGAAACTGCATGTTTCCTGGGCCTCCCGCTAGATGAGTTCGACGACAACGACCATGGGTGATTCCGCTCTTTACGGGGCGTGATAACTGCTACAACAACAACAACAACAACAACAAAATCTTTATCAATTGACTTTTATTCACTTCACACTTCATTATGTGCCATAAGTGCTCAATAGGGTTTAAATCTGGCGAGTTTCCAGGCCAATCCAAGCGTTGAATCCCTAGACCGTTAAATGTATTAGCCAACTAAAAATAAAAATTTGAGCAGAATAGGATCATATACACCAATATTATATAGATGTTTTATATAAGATTTGTTTCCAATCACCACCTAAACGGTGCACGTAAAGCAAATTTTGTGAGCATAGCAAATTAAATTTGCTTTCGTCAGACCAGGGGTTCTTCAAAGATTAAAATTTTTTTTTTATATAGTTTAAATTGCAATAGTTTTTTCTTGTTTTATTAGTGGACTGTAATTTGTTTGTTGAGGGTGTGCGGAGGAGTGGAATTGGGTATTCGGTCATGCTCCTTATTTAGCCATGTAGGGTGCGTCTTGATGTAACACAAATTGCGGGACCTAGAGTTTACCGCCGACTTCGAACGGCAAAAGTTTTTGGTGAGAAGTTTTTTCGTTTCAGTAATGCACTCGGAGGTTCGCCTTTACCTTCCGAGGAGCGGGCGCTATTAGAATAAAACTTTTTCTATAATTTTTGATGATAGTTGCCCCATTATAACTTATATTGGCGCGGCAACGATCGAAATAGAACGCTCTTTAAAATTAATAGTGTTGCCCGTATACATTCCGCCAACACTTAATACTGGCTTCAAATCTCATTTGTCTTAATGATGGCCCACCTACGCACTTTTTGACATAATTACGCAGCTTAATGTGACTATATGGTGTCTTCCCATAGCCCCAATATGTTCTTGGAAAACAGTATATACAATACACAGTAGTGCTCACTTCCCTATACTTACCCAAATAAACTGCAACAATTAAATTTGCAACTTTAAACTTAATATAAATTGGATCACTTAGCTTCGAAAAACTTCCAAAAGCATTGCCCTCAGCTGTGCAGTACCGTGCAAGTTTCACTAAGTACACACCAAGAAGCAGCGAAAATTTCAAAAATAATACTCGCAGCAGCAATACTGATACCTAGCAAACCTTCCTCAGATGTAAAAAGTTACCGTCCTACTTCCCTTCTGTCTTGTCTAGGAAAAGTGACGGAACAATTACCGTCAATCGGTATCGCATGGTAAAAGTAAAATGTGATTAAGCTCGAATTAATTAGCATACAAAAAACGAACTTTCAGTTAAAAATCACGTCTTGCTGCTATTAATCGACTTTCAAAAAGCGTTTGAACGCTTCGGCATTCATATCATCTTAAGACAATTGTAATAATAGAAAGTATTTAAATTTATTAAAAGCTACCTCAGCTATCTCATCTGTCAAACCGCTAGTTAATGGCACTCCAAACAGGTCTCTTTTTTCAGCATCTGATGAAATCGCACTAATGAATGTCAACTTTATGGGGACGCTGGGCTTATTTACACTAAGAACTCAGACCTTTCAACTGCCACTAGACTTTTTGAGAACATCTTAAAAGAAATTGCAGAATGGTCTATTTCATCAGGCGGAGACATATATTGTGCAAAAAATACAAAACACTGCACATATATAGAAAACGTAGTTATATTGGTGTAACAATAAATTTCAACAGCAAATGAGTCAGCTCTGCATTAGAAATTATTATTCTAGGTGTAATCGTAGATACGAAATATAAATTTAAGAAACATTGTAAATATGTTAGAGACTAATTGTAATCAAGTCTCTGGTCAACGCAACTAGAGCTCTCATATTATCCAAAATCAACTACGCCCTTCCTATTTACGGCAACATAGGGTCCATAAACAAATTGCCATCTCCCTACTATGCAGCAAATCTGTAGAAGCATTCGAGTCATTCCCACGACAGTCGGTTCTACGTACCGGAATGACCCGGGTTTCACCCGGCCAAGGACTGTTGTTTCGGCGATCTAACCCTGTTTAGATCGGCCTACCCGTGTGGGGAGTAGCCAGCAGCTCCTGGTACCCCACACAGTCTGTTCCGTGTGTCAGGCTAGGATATACCGGAATGCGGCATCAGTCAGGTGCAATTCGTGCCAAGGCTGGTGTCACTTTCGAGTGTGTTCTGGCCTGCGCACCACACGTGAATGGTCGGGTGACTACCTGGCTCCCTGTTGTAGAGCCTTGCAACCGCACGCGCCAGTGGCGGCGCTGCCAAACAACACCATAAGGCAGCCCAACGTGCCAATGCATGTGCAGCAGGGTCCAGGTGGGCAACATCACCCTTCCCTCACACCCCTCTCCGCGAGAACTCTACCGAGGCAAACGAGACTCCTTCAGCTGAACTGCAATGGGCTGCAGGGCAAGATTGAGGAGATAACCGACTTTATGAGTCGGCATAATTTGTCAATAGCTGCGATCCAAGAAACGAAACTGCACAGCAACTCAACTTTGTTGAGTTGCAATGGCTACAATGTGCATTGTAAGGATCGCGAGCGAGGTAATGGTGGTGGCTTAGCATTCATCACCCATCATACAGTGCAATATCGTCTTATTGAAGAAGACATCGACCGCAGGGACACTACCTTAGAATGTCAAGGAATAGCTGTCCGGTCAGGCGATGAAGAGCTCGAAATATTTAATATTTATATACCCCCTGTCACCTGCTGCCCGGCAGGATATCACCCTGACATAGGTGCGCTCCTCAGAGGTGAAAACCGATTGGTAGTTGGTGACTTTAACGCGCACCACGATCTCTGGCATTCAAGCCTACCAGCTGATCGTAGGGGAAATGATTTGGCAGAGCAGATAGACGATACGACATTCTGCACGATGAATGATGATGCCCCCACCAGGATTATGGGTAGTTGCAGCAGCTCGCCTGACCTAACGATAGCTAGCGCAGGTCTGATAAATAGCATAACGTGGCGACCTATGCTATCGCTTGCATCAGACCACCTACCTATAATCATCTCGATTGACAGACCTGCTGACTTTGTCTCCGCGGACCATCGGACCTATATCAACTTTAAAAAGGCTGACTGGGTCAGGTTCGCGGAGTTCACCGAAAATGCCTTCAGGTCTCTTCCCGCACCCACTGACGTTCGAAAAGGCGAACATAAGTTCCGCAAGGTGGTTGCGTCAGCTGCGGCCCGCTTCATTCCGGCAGGGAGGATACCTGAGATCCGTCCCAACTTCCCGGCTGAAGCGGCCGCCCTAGCGAACGAACGCGACCACCTTCGCCGCTCCGATCCCCGTAATCCTAACATCCAGGATTTAAACGTGGAGATTCGGAGGCTGGTGGACCAACACAAGCGGAACAAGTGGGAAGAGCATCTGAAGTCCTGTAATCTGGTCACGGGTGTTGGTAAGCTTTGGTCTACCGTGAAGTCCTTATCCAACCCGACGAAGCACGACGACCGAGTGGAAATTTCATTCGGGGATCGTGCCTCGTCGGACCCGAAGAGATGCGCGAGCTATTTTAGCCGACTGTTTATACTGCATCCTTCGGGGGATAGGACCAAGCGGAAGGTGACCAGGAGGCTGCGCAAATTACCGAACAACAGCGCGCCTCTTACCTTCACTTGTGGCGAGGTAAAGGAGGTCATCGGGAAGGCGAAAGCCTCCAAGGCCATTGGCCCTGACGGGCTAAGCGTGTTGATGCTGAAAAATTTAGGCCCCGCGGGAGTTGAGTTCCTCACTGGGATCCTCAATTTGTCCATGGCCACCCTCATCATTCCAGACATCTGGAAGGTTGGGAGGGTGGTCCCACTACTGAAACCAGGGAAACCGGCCGACAAGGGTGATTCCTATCGGCCGATTTCCCTGCTTTCACCTGTGGTAAAGACACTTGAGGCCCTACTCCTCCCGTACTATACATACCACCTTGGGTCAGCTAAGCATCAACATGGCTTCCGGAAAGTGCACAGCACAACAACAGCACTTAATGCCATAAACACACAGGTGAACCGTGGTCTTAACCAAAACCGCCCCTGTGAGAGAACCGTCCTAGTAGCGTTGGACCTGTCGAAAGCTTTCGACACAGTTAGCCACTCCACGCTACTAGCTGACGTGGAAGCATCAACGCTCCCGCAGGGACTGAAACGGTGGACCGCGAATTACCTGTGTGGTCGTCAATCATCGGTATGGTTTAGAGACAGAACATCGAAACCAAGGAGGATTAAACAAGGGGTACCGCAGGGTGGCGTCCTGTCCCCATTATTGTTTAATCACTACATCTCCAAGCTCCCTCACCCGCCAGAGGGAGTCACGATTGTCTCCTATGCTGATGATTGCTCGATAATGGCAACCGGCAATGCAATTGATGATCTGTGTTTGAAAGTGAACGGATATCTCTCTGATCTTGCCCACTTCTTCACTAGCAGAAACCTGGCGCTGTCCTCGGCGACCCTTTTTACCACCTGGACGAAGGAGGTCAGGCTGGATCTTAACATCCATATCGATGGCACCCCCATTCCGACGGTTAACCACCCAAAGATTCTGGGGGTGACTTTCGACAGCCTGCTCTCCTTCTCCGCGCACAGTACCGCAATCGCCAATAGAGTACAGAGCCGCAACAATGTCCTCAAGTCGCTCGCCGGCAGCTCTTGGGGCAAAGACAAAGAAGCGTTGTTGGCAACATACAAGGCGATTGGCCGGCCGGTAATAAATTATGCTGCGCCAGTTTGGTCGCCGGAAACCAGCAGGACACAATGGACGAAGCTGCATACCTGCCAGAACGCCGCACTCCGCACGGTGACGGGATGTCGCCTGAGGAGCATCTCCACCAAGAGGTCAATGTGCTCCGAGTTAAGGAGCACAACCTCATGCTCAGCAAGCAGTTCCTTGCTGGATGTCACCGCTCGGGGCATCCAAACGGGCACCTGCTTGCAGTGGAACTGCCCCCCAGGCACATTAGAAGACATCTTCTAGAACTAAAGGACGAGATCCAGCCACTCATCACACAACCGCTGGATCCGGAGGCGTACCGGCGGGTCCTAAGCAACATCCACAGAGACACAGTCACTAACATCATTGACTCCCGCCAGGCAAATGCAGTCATCGGAGCCCAACCACCACCTGTAGCAGATAAGGAGTCCCTGCTGCCCCGCGAGTCCCGCGTCACTCTGGCACAACTACGATCTGGATACTGTAGCAGGCTCAACTCCTACTTATCCAGAATCAACCCCGACATACCCAACACATGTCCGGCATGTGGAGATTCTCCGCACGACACCAACCACCTATTCACATGCCCTCTCAAACCCACTCATCTAACCCCCCTCTCCCTCTGGTCCAACCCTGTCGAAACTGCACGTTTCCTGGGCCTCCCCCTAGATGAGTTCGACGACAACGACCATGGGTGAATCCGCTCTTTACGGGGCGCGACTAGCCGCTACAACAACAGCAACAACAAGCATTCGAGTATTTCCAACAACACCCCTTTGAAACCTCTTTGCTCAAACCGATCTTCCTTGCACACTGGACAGAGTTAAAGAGTGTTCGAATCGACTCCTGATTCTATTGCTATGCACGTCTAACCGAAATGTAATATAAGACTACAACAACGCAGCCTTCTAAAAAAGACAACCGAAAATGCTGTATTTACGCATGCAGACTTACTACAACGATCTCTATTTAACGTTTGCCGTCTTGCCAAAACTTTTTATATTCTGGAAGTTCTTTCTTCTCATTTTCGGGCACAATGGATCGAAAGGTCGAAGTGCAAACCTCAACAATAATATCTATAATATATAAATATATTTAGAAATTAGGTTTATTCCTTTCTTCTGGAACAACGACAATATCATCCAAAGTGATTTGAAATCTTATGGGATGGGCATGAATTTTGTTACCCTATTTGGGGTAGCGGATCACGAATTTGAAGTTAGATTTAAAAATTTCTATATAGCGAATACAATAAAGACGATATAAAAACACGTCTATAACTAGTCTTAATATAATAATGTTTCTGAAGTCTTTCAAGAAGAGGCTAAGGTGCGATTACAGACTTCACTTTTTTCAGATTTGTATTTTGGTGTTTATACCTTTCAGGAAGATGAAATGGTATTATAACTTTGGTTCGATTTTTATTAGTATAAGAATAATAAATAGACTCGTACTCAAACCACTTAGCCCGTCTGTCTGTTTGAACGCAAATTAGTCACTCAGTTTGCAAGATATGGTAGGTAAATGTATTTCTATAATGTATTAATCATTTGTTGGAACCGACCAGATCGAACCTTATATAGCTTAACTGCTATACAACTGGTTGTTCCGATATGAAGTTTTCCGTTATAATTCGTACATTTAAGTAGCTGAGAACAGGAAATTTGACATTCCTGCCACCAATTATAAATGGAAAGTGTCTAATGTGTCTAAAACCATTAAGATCTGTTCACTATAACTTATAGTTTCGATCCACTGATTGTTCACATATGATTTTGCGTTAAAACTCCTACACTTAACCAAATAAGTCCATGCCACTCCTGTCACCTCTTATAAATAAAAAGTGTTCAATGAAAATTATCAAGATCGGATTGCTATAAATTATACAAAAACGCTACTACACAGCACCTATCTGCCAAATATGATTTAAGACATTGCAGAATGGTGGACTAAAAGCTCAAACATGCTAACGTGTTTATTAAAACCTTGTATCACACTCTCAAATACCTTAGAGAAATGTGTATACTCGTAAATGCGATCAACTTGGAGTAATGGCGAAAACTATGACATACAGGCTTAGCTAAAAAAGGCATGATTAGTAGCTGTAGTGGAGGGTGGATGGAGCCGAATGATAATGTCCACGCATGTGGGGAAGGCTGGGAGTGGCCAGAACGATTCTTCTACATGCGCATTCAAGCAGCTCACAACTTCCGAGTGATTTCACCCAAGCTCCCGAACATCTGTTAGGTAGTGAGCTAAAATGAGAATGAGAACTGGTGGAGCCACTCCGACGTTTTCGGTTTAAGGGCTCACCAGGGTTTTGCAGCGTCTGTGCCACTAAAACAGCACTAATGAAAAATTTCAGCAACAAGCCTTGGATGAGACCCCGTTATTCTGATGACGATCACGGCAAACGTTTAAAGGAATATGATTTAAGGACATGCATCTGGGATGTCCGGATCCTTAATCGGGAAGGTGCCTCTGCTCGGCTGTTGGATGCCCTCGTAAAGACAAAGGCTGACTTCACCGCCATCCGAGAGATGCGATGGACGTGGCAAGGAATAAAGATGATCGGACCTTGCAACCTTGCCAGGTATTGTCGTTCACCCCAGTGGACGAAAATCTCGCCGTAATCCACATCAGAACGAGATTTTTCAACATTTCGCTGATTTGCGCCCACTTCTCTACGAAAGAGAAGGACGATGTGACCAAATATGATGGGGAACCCGAACCTTCAATCAATGAAGATGGAGTCGAAGTACCGTTACGGCTAAAAATCAAAAAGGTCGCTGGTGCTAATGGACTGCCAGCAGAACTATTCAAGTGCGGCGGCGAGGTGCTGGTAAAGTGCATGCATCAGCTAGACGAATCTATGCCAGCTGATTGGAATATAAGGACACTCTGCCCAATCCACAAGAAGCGGATGCTGCAATATACCCCAACTACCGCGCGATCCTTAGTATTAGTATATACGGTTCTGTCGAGCGAATTGTGTGAACGACTGAAGGTCACCGTGAACGGACTGATTAGATCTTATCAGTGTGGCTTTAGACCTGACAAAGCTACCATCGACCAAATTTTAATATACGCAAAATCTTTGAAAATACCTGAGAAAGAAGAATATACACACACCATCTTTTTGTCGCCTTTAAATCAGCTTCGACAGCACTTGAAGAAGTTGCTTATATGATGCGATGCCGAAAATGCTTCATCTCTGAAACTATTCAACGGGGTACCAGCTGGTGGTGGTAGCCACATTAGCGAAAGCCGTCACTTATGCTAGCCAATCCAAAGAAATGCTAAATTATTTAATTCGGAAAAGTATAATGCGATCTCCAAGGGAAATCAGGATCATTTGGATTCCAGGACATGTTGGCATCAGCAACAATGAGTCTGGTGATGACGCAGCAAAAACTCGCGAAAATTCCATCATTTGTACATAACTATAATCAAATAAATTGTCTTTTCCAAATTTGGAAAATTGAAAATTATTTTGACAAGAAAAATTTTAAATTAAAAAATTTTAACATTCAGGACAAAATTAGAAAAGAAAAATTTTAACAGTTCATAACATACGTAAATCTAATCTCTTAATATTAACATACGGCTTTGTTTTGAAAATCGAACGATATGAAATCGTACGATTTGCCAAATATTTTTATCTATATCGGGTGAAGTTACCGAATATATTAAAAGAAACAATAAATAAGAATCTGCTTTGTAATATAAATTGCTTTAACGCCAAACTTTAAGGATTTTAGTTAAAAATCTTGAAAAAGATTTTGGAACTTGGCTGAGAGTTTGAATAAATGAAGTATTATGAAGTATTATTAGCTTAACGAACTTAAGGGGGTCGGGTCATATAGAGGCCAGATAAAAGTCGATTTTTTTGAATTTTTATAATTAGAATAAAAAACACTAGAAAATTTGTTCAAGGAGCATATTTTAGTGCATATTCGAACGTTTATTTTAATGATTAAATCACTCAAAAATTAAAAAAATGGCGGAGAAATCCATGTTTCAGTGAAACGTGTCGCAGCTAGTACCGTCCATTGGCGTGCAGAGTAGCGTCCGTAATTCTTATCTGTAACAGTTAATATAAATATCTTGTTAATTTGTATACTTTTTCACTCTATATGAATCTCAGAAAGCCAAAGAAAACTAAAAATTAATCATTTTTTCAATGTTTGAACTCTGAAATCGATTTTTAACGTGACATTTGTGCAGTTTTTTATTTATAAAATTACAAAAATCAAAATAATTATCAATATCTTTGGTTCACAAAGAACAGTTTTTTATACTTCACAAAATAAAAGTTGAATCAGATTGACATGGTTTTCAGAAAACGCGCTGGGTCAGAATTTCTCAAACGGATCACCTGAATGCGGTGAAAAATTACTTTTGCTCGTTTTTTCATTTTTTCTGTAGGCATTAATGATGCACACAAAAACCCAGTTGGATTTTCTAAAAAAAAATTTTTTTGTTTAAGATATGGTTAATAAATGCTTATCGTCATTTTTTTTCAAAGATCAATTACAAACGATATATCAGACCGATTAAGATGATTCGACCGCCAATTTAATCGTCATTTAATACACAGTGCTACAAAAAAGAATGAAGTCGAAATACCTGGGAAGTGATGTTATTTTCCTTGTAGGTCTTATCGAGTAGAACGAGAATCCAATTTTGGAATTTGTCAAACACCCCTAAAATCTCGACTTAACTTTATAAAACCGATTTTTCGTACTTTTGCGCACTTCTTAGCCCATGTCTTAGCTAATGAACAACCGATTTTCATTCTAAGAACGGTTTAAGAAAGAAGAAACTCAGACCTTTTGAAAGATATATAGACGTCTTAATAAAGCTGACGAAATTTACTTGTTTTTGCACAACATATGTACTTAAATTTTGCTACTCTTTTTCTTCTTCTTTTGACTTTGGCGATATTTTCACACACTATTTTATAAAAACACAAAATGAGTTTTGATTCGATTCAAAGAGTACATTTAATACCGAGTTCAACGAATGTTTCTTTTAAAAAATCGGCCAAAAATTGACTGCGTTATTTTACTTTTTATAAGAACGAAATTTTTGCAAAAATTTACAACGAACTTAATTTACTAATAAATATTATTAAATGAAAATATATAGATCAAAAGTGCTTTTTTGACCGTTTTTTCCTTAGGTCAGCATCGTCAGTTTCGCGTTGTACTGACCAGCAATATTCTGCCATCATATTTATTTGGTTTTTTCCTTCGAAACGTTTTTCGATCGTAGACATTTCTTGTTGGAAGTGGCCCAGATTATGTGGGAAGAAGTCCAAATTCGAATGCAAGAATCGCATTTTTATCGGCATGTTGCAACCCATTTCACCATATTTACTTAAAAATCCGTTTACAACCGTGATGTAGTCGTCGCTTCTGTTGTTCCCAAGGAAATTATCACATAGCGCTACAAAACTCTTCCATGCACGTTTCTCAACACAGCTTAACTTGTTCATAAAGGTAACGTCGCTCATAATTTTGCGAATTTGAGGTCCAATGAAAATACCTATATACACATATTATAAAAAAAATAAAAAACAAGTAGGTATGAAAACAAATTAATAAATACCGGCTTTTATTTTAGCTTCACTTAATTTTGGGAAGACAGTTTTAAGATGAAGAAAAGCTTCGCTATTAACATTCAATTTCTTTACAAATTGTTTCATGTATCCCAGCTTTAAGTGTAGTGGTGGTAAGATAACATCCTCAGATTTTACCAATGGGAGGCTTAAAACGTTTTTCCTGCCTATCTGATGTGACTCGAGATGGCCATGCTTTGCGATCATAGCGATTAGATGCCCGACTATCCCATTCACAAAGGTAGCAAGGATATTTTGTGTAGCCACCTTGCATGCCAAATAAAATTGTCAACACTTTTAAGTCAGCGATGACTTTCCATTTATGCGTGGTATAGTCGATCAACCGTAACATTTTTTCCATCATTTCATACGTTTCTTTCTTGTTAACCCCATACGCGATTGGAACTGATGGTAAGAGATTTTCATTGTGTAATAACACAGCTTTGAAACCTAAGGGTGACATTACAGACTTCATTAGGGGAACACGAATGTATTTTTTTTTTGTTTTAGGGTACATACTTTTACACGATCCATCAATGAAAAGTCGCCATTCATCTGCATTATAATTATAATTTGGGTACATTTACACAATGTACTAGATCACAGTCATTGCCATCAATTTTAAAACTTTCTCTAAGTATCAAATATTTTTCCACTAAATTCCACTGCTTTAGTAGTGAACCGAGGACTTCAGATTCTCGTTTCGATAAATGCAAATCACGCACGAGATCGGCGAAATCAGAATTTGAAACCAAATGCCTTTCCGTTGATTCCGATTTACAAGGAAGGAATTCTTCCTCTACTAAATATGTTTCACCAGCATCAATGGACTCACTTTTTGTAGGCACATCGGCATTAAAGTATTTTGGTTTTGTAACCGTAACAACATTCGCATACTTTACGTTTTTCCGCGATTTAAAATTGTGACCTGAAACGTTTGTTTTGCAAAAATAGCAATCATCTTGTTTATGATATGCCTGATGATGCCAAGTCATAGGCACAGCAAAGGGCAAAGTAATTGATTGTTGAACTTTACATTTTTTTAATGTTGTGCAGCAATATTCACGAATAAATTCTGGCTCGTACTAGCGACTCGCACTATAAAACCTTTCGAAATGCTTGTCATATAATTTTACAACACCAATATTATTTTTAAAATCACGCCGATGACTTGTATCCGTAAATAAGCCACAAATGTAGCAAAACTTATTACGCTTGTCGCACATTTTAGTTTTACTTTACCACGATACTTATCCAATTTAACAGCAAACACAACAAAAGATAAACAACACGTGCACTTCAGTATAACGGAAATTTATAAAGACTTCAAAATTGAGTAAAAACTCAAAAATTAAGTGATAATTTCCTTGGGAACAACAGAAGCAAATTTTGGCAAAAATTTCGTTCTTATAAAAAGTAAAATAACTCAGTCACTTTTTGGCCGATTTTTTAAAAGAAACATTCGTTGAACTCGGTATTAAATGTACTCTTTGACTCTAATCAAACTCATTTTGTGTTTTTATAAACTAATGTGTGAAAATATCGCCAAAGTCAATAAAAGAAGAAAAAGGGTAGCAAAATTTAAGTTTGTTGTGCAAAAACAAGTAAATTTCGTCAGCTTTATTAAGACGTCTATATATCTTTCAAAAGGTTTGAGTTTCTTCTCTCTTAAACCGTTCTTAGAATGGGCTAAGAAGTGCGCAAAAGCACGAAAAATCGGTTTTTTACGGTTAAGTCGAGATTTTGGGGGTGTTTGACAAATTCCAAAATTGGATTCTCGTTCTACTCGATAAGACCTACAAGAAAAATAACATCACTTCCCAGGTATTTTTGATTGTCACACTGTGATATAGATTACGTGTAATTGTTTCCGAATAAAAAAGAAGCAGGCTGTGTCAGAGACACGGCCATTAAGTTTAACGTAGAATACGCCATCCGATAAGACAGAAAACATATGTAACAATAAATGATAAATAATACAAGCAAATGAATTTCTTTATTTGATAGTTACTTTGGATGATATACATAAGCTTATGATAGGAAAAATAGGATAAAAATGTTTTTAAATTATCAATTAAATTTCTCGCAAAAACGAAGTCAATGGCTGTTATCAATAGTAAAGATAAATGATAAATAACATACGCGAATCCATTTTATTATTATTTTTGCAGTGCTTGGCAGCATTTTCTCTTCTTTTACTCTACTTTAACTTGCCCGCCTAAAATTATGCAATACAAATAAAGGGCTGCACGAGTACATTTAAATCGCCCAACAGCAAACACTCAACCAAACACCACACACATATTTGTGTGCATGTGTTTATACAATTTTCATTTGAGAAATTTAAATATTAGGAAGATATCAACCAACATGAAATGTATGTCAAACGAAAGCTAACATCTTCATTTGACTACAAAAAAAAAAAAAAAAATTAATCGAGCCGTTTCCTTATAATTAAAGAAATAGAGATTACAACAATAAAAACCTGACATTGGTGCCCATACCGTAAGGTAAGACGTATTCTACGCCAAAAATTGAATCTGAGTCAATTGTTTATACATTTGTTTATATATATATTTCCATATATATATAAAACCATATTTACAATATTCCGTTTTGAAAAAAATGACCCGCAATCTGGAAAAAAGTTATTTAACCTTGAACGTCATGATGCAGCGTTTGGAGCGCACCATAGCGTGCTATTCTTCTCTAGTAGCAACGAGAGATTCTAGCGCTAAAGTGTGGCGGCGCATATCACCATATCACCGCTCGTACGGGCGAACGTTGCACGTTGCTGAGAAATTCTGACCCCGCTTCAAAATATAAAAAGCGACTGACACGTGGTCGACACACTTGTCTATTACCTGAAATATCTCTTGAACCACTTTGAAATCGAAGCTACTATTTTGCACATATGTTTTCAGATATTTTTGGATTTGGAGATTAAGCAAAACAAAAAAAAATCGATTTTTTTCCGATGTAAATGACCCGACCCCCTTAAACTCTACACATACATATGTATGTATGTATGTATGTCTTCGGTGCATATACAGGTACTCGAATGCGTACGAGATAACAAATACAATGACAACAACAAAAACGACAAAGGTAACAGTATCAAAACGAGCAACAATAAAAACAAAGATAAAAATAATACCAAGCTACAATAAAAACAAAGATAAAAATAAACAAAAATTCTTGGTATGCAGATTTTTTTCTTATTTAAAATTAAATTTAGTTTTCAATCAATATCGTTTGTATGCCAACCCTGTGATATCTGCATCTCACGGTATGTCACACGTCGCTTTTGCATTATCATTTCATGAACATTACAGTTCGTCAAAACCCCTTAAAATTAAGTTTTCTTTTTTGAGCGCTAAATAAAAAACAAGAAATAACTATTGTTTCTTAGTAAAATAAAAGTAAAGAAATAACTATTATTTTATGAGCATTAAATAAAACTCAGGAAATAACGATTAAACCAAAGCTGTTAAATTTTAATTAGGATTAGTAATCTTTAGAATTAATTTTAAAAATAATCCTAATTGATTAAAAAACTTCAATTATTTTTTTTTCAATTACTAATCAATTACGATTAGAATAATTGAAAAATAATTGCAATTTTTTGCAATTAGCTGAAACTAATTGAAACTAATTGAACTAATTGAAATATCTAATTGAATTAGTTTTTCCAATTAGTTCAATTACTTTCAATTAGATCGCAAGTTTTGTTCAAACTTTTCAAAAAAAATTTAGAAAAAACAAAAAAAGGAGCAAATAGCAATTCTTTAAACTACTTCCATAAACATTTTATAAACATACTACTATTTGTTTCAATATAATTTTTTTTATTTTATGATTATATTTCCTTTTTTTAAAATTGATTTTTTAATTAAAACTCAAAACATCAAACTCAATTTCGCTGAAGGCAGTCCTTGTAAGAAGGAGTATGCTTCTTTAATCAAAGACGCCTAATCTATAACTATCGGTTATATAAGCGGGAAAATTAACTCAAACTATTGGTCAGTCTGACGGTTAGTTTTGTATAGGTACCGGGTATGCAAATTAATTCCAAGAGCTCTTTATTTTTTTGTAATACTCGCATTCTTTGTCCGTTGTGCTTCACAGCTAACATTAAACAAACTTGTTTTCGATGTATGTACACTTGCGGTCAATAAAAGCGCACCACTACTTTGGTAGACTATCTTCAGCTATATCCATTTTACACGATGGCATGGCGCTGAGTCATCCTGGAAGATTAGGCAATCCGTATAAGAACAATGCTCTTCATTATTCCATCAACAAGGTGTAGAGGCCCCAAAACATGGTATGAAAAGCAGCCCCAAATCATTTGACTTTGAGGAAACTTAACTTTTTTTTTACTACACAATTATCCTGCAACCTCTCACCACCTGAACGGCGCACGTAAAGCAAATTTTGTGAGCTTATCAAAATAAATTTGCTTTCGTCAGACCACATAATCTGTTGCCAATCATTTTGATCCGAATTTTGGTACTTTTTAGTCCAAGAAATTCGTGCAGCCTTTATTTTTTGTGTTAATAGTGGTTTTTTGGCAGGGCGTCTTCCATATAAACCCACATCCCTAAGCCGCCGGCGTATAGTTTCAACACTTAAATCCAATTGGTGAAAATTTTGCATCTCCACCCTTAAAGAAAGTGCACTTTTAAAGCGATCCCTTAAACTTATCCGCCGCAGTATGTTGTCTGTTCTCTCAGTTGGCTTTCGAGGACGACCTGGTCCCTTTTTACGCTCGCAACACATCACTATTCGCGTGTTTTTTTTTTTTTTGTAAAATACGAACAATAGTTGAATGGCTACAACCAATTCTAGCTGCTATTTGGCAAGAAGATAACTTTTCTTCATCTAATGCCAATATGCGAATTTTTTGATGACGCGTTAATTTCTTCCGTTATTTGGGATTTTGCACAACTTTTCAAATACACAACCAAAACACGACTATAACTGAACGGTGTGCAACCCAATTTCAAAAAAATAATATATTTATCAGTGCTTACTAGATCTAGTAAAAATTTTTCAAATTTGCAGTTACATAGCTGAAGATAGTCTGCCAAGTGGTGGTGCGTTTTTATTGATCGCAAGTGTACATACGTGGGGAAGCATAATCAGTATGCTTTGGGTTTTTCTGCTGGTTTGCAGAAATGTGTGTATGTACAATCGATAATTTATTTTCGATATGGTCAGTCACTTTTTGCAGGGTTTTCACATCATTTTTTATTTGATATTTGGACAATAATCGTTATTTGCTGTCCCTAATAGTTACCGTATATGATTTAAAATAATTGTTTATGAAAATAAAAAAAACACGCTTGCACCTAGAATGTTTGTTCACCATGAAAATTTATTGTTGTTGCTGTGTTTGTTTTTGCTGTTGTTATTGTTGTAGGTTTCCTTTGTACTTATTGGTTGCTGATGCTGCCTTTGTTATGCTTGTTGTTGTTGGGGGTGTTTGACAAATTCCAAAATTGGATTCTCGTTCTACTCGATAAGACCTACAAGAAAAATAACATCACTTCCCAGGTATTTTTGATTGTCACACTGTGATATAGATTACGTGTAATTGTTTCCGAATAAAAAAATTTAATCTGAGTCAATTGTTTATACATTTGTTTATATATATATTTCCATATATATATAAAACCATATATACAATATTCCGTTTTGAAAACAAATGACCCGCAATCTGGAAAAAAGTTATTTAGCCTTGAACGTCATGATGCAGCGTTTGGAGCGCACCATAGCGTGTTATTCTTCTCTAGTAGCAACGAGAGATTCTAGCGCTAAAGTGTGGCGGCGCATATCACCATATCACCGCTCGTACGGGCGAACGTTGCACGTTGCTGAGAAATTCTGACCCCGCTTCAAAATATAAAAAGCGACTGACACGTGGTCGACACACTTGTCTATTACCTGAAATATCTCTTGAACCACTTTGAAATCGAAGCTACTATTTTGCACATATGTTTTCAGATATTTTTGGATTTGGAGATTAAGCAAAACAAAAAAAATCGATTTTTTTCCGATGTAAATGACCCGACCCCCTTAAACTCTACACATACATATGTATGTATGTATGTCTTCGGTGCATATACAGGTACTCGAATGCGTACGAGATAACAAATACAATGACAACAACAAAAACGACAAAGGTAACAGTATCAAAACGAGCAACAATAAAAACAAAGATAAAAATAATACCAAGCTACAATAAAAACAAAGATAAAAATAAACAAAAATTCTTGGTATGCAGATTTTTTTCTTATTTGGCAATTCTCAAATTGAGCGAAATCCAACGCGAACAAATTTTATTTAAAAATTTAGTTTTCAATCAATATCGTTTGTATGCCAACCCTGTGGTGTCTGCATCTCACGGTATGTCACACGTCGCTTTTGCATTATCATTTCATGAACATTACAGTTCGTCAAAACCCCTTAAAATTAAGTTTTCTTTTTTGAGCGCTAAATAAAAAACAAGAAATAACTATTGTTTCTTAGTAAAATAAAAGTAAAGAAATAACTATTATTTTATGAGCATTAAATAAAACTCAGGAAATAACGATTAAACCAAAGCTGTTAAATTTTAATTAGGATTAGTAATCTTTAGAATTAATTTTAAAAATAATCCTAATTGATTAAAAAACTTCAATTATTTTTTTTTCAATTACTAATCAATTACGATTAGAATAATTGAAAAATAATTGCAATTTTTTGCAATTAGCTGAAACTAATTGAAACTAATTGAACTAATTGAAATATCTAATTGAATTAGTTTTTCCAATTAGTTCAATTACTTTCAATTAGATCGCAAGTTTTGTTCAAACTTTTCAAAAAAAATTTAGAAAAAACAAAAAAAGGAGCAAATAGCAATTCTTTAAACTACTTCCATAAACATTTTATAAACATACTACTATTTGTTTTAATATAATTTTTTTTATTTTATGATTATATTTCCTTTTTTTAAAATTGATTTTTTAATTAAAACTCAAAACATCAAACTCAATTTCGCTGAAGGCAGTCCTTGTAAGAAGGAGTATGCTTCTTTAATCAAAGACGCCTAATCTATAACTATCGGTTATATAAGCGGGAAAATTAACTCAAACTATTGGTCAGTCTGACGGTTAGTTTTGTATAGGTACCGGGTATGCAAATTAATTCCAAGAGCTCTTTATTTTTTTGTAATACTCGCATTCTTTGTCCGTTGTGCTTCACAGCTAACATTAAACTAACTTGTTTTCGATGTATGTACACTTGCGGTCAATAAAAGCGCACCACTACTTTGGTAGACTATCTTCAGCTATATCCATTTTACACGATGGCATGGCGCTGAGTCATCCTGGAAGATTAGGCGATCCGTATAAGAACAATGCTCTTCATTATTCCATCAACAAGGTGTAGAGGCCCCAAAACATGGTATGAAAAGCAGCCCCAAATCATTTGACTTTGAGGAAACTTAACTTTTTTTTTTACTACACAATTATCCTGCAACCTCTCACCACCTGAACGGCGCACGTAAAGCAAATTTTGTGAGTTTATCAAAATAAATTTGCTTTCGTCAGACCACATAATCTGTTGCCAATCATTTTGATCCGAATTTTGGTACTTTTTAGTCCAAGAAATTCGTGCAGCCTTTATTTTTTGTGTTAATAGTGGTTTTTTTGCAGGGCGTCTTCCATATAAACCCACATCCCTAAGCCGCCGGCGTGAAGTTTCAACACTTAAATCCAATTGGTGAAAATTTTGCATCTCCACCCTTAAAGAAAGTGCACTTTTAAAGCGATCCCTTAAACTTATCCGCCGCAGTATGTTGTCTGTTCTCTCAGTTGGCTTTCGAGGACGACCTGGTCCCTTTTTACGCTCGCAACACATCACTATTCGCTTTTTTTTTTTTTTTCTAAAATACGAACAATAGTTGAATGGCTACAACCAATTCTAGCTGCTATTTGGCAAGAAGATAACTTTTCTTCATCTAATGCCAATTTGCGAATTTTTTGATGACGCGTTAATTTCTTCCGTTATTTGGGATTTTGCACAACTTTTCAAATACACAACCAAAACACGACTATAACTGAACGGTGTGCAACCCAATTTCAAAAAAAATAATCTTTATCAGTGCTTACTAGATCTAGTAGAAATTTTTCAAATTTGCAGTTATATAGCTGAAGATAGTCTGCCAAGTGGTGGCGCGTTTTTATTGATCGCAAGTGTACATACGTGGGGAAGCATAATCAGTATGCTTTGGGGTTTTCTGATGGTTTGCAGAAATGTGTGTATGTACAATCGATAATTTATTTTCGATATGGTCAGTCACTTTTTGCAGGGTTTTCACATCATTTTTTATTTGATATTTGGACAATAATCGTTATTTGCTGTCCCTAATAGTTACCGTATATGATTTAAAATAATTGTTTATGAAATAAAAAAAAACACGCTTGCACCTAGAATGTTTGTTCACCATGAAAATTTATTGTTTTTGCTGTGTTTGTTCTTGCTGTTGTTATTGTTGTAGGTTTCCTTTGTACTTATTGGTTGCTGATGCTGCCTTTGTTATGCTTGTTGTTGTTGGGGGTGTTTGACAAATTCCAAAATTGGATTCTCGTTCTACTCGATAGGACCTACAAGAAAAATAACATCACTTCCCAGGTATTTTTGATTGTCACACTGTGATATAGATTACGTGTAATTGTTTCCGAATAAAAAATTTTTATCTGAGTCAATTGTTTATACATTTGTTTATATATATATTTCGACATAAAAAAACCATATATACAATATTCCGTTTTGAAAAAAAATGACCCGCAATCTGCAAAAAGGTATTTAGCCTTGAACGTCATGATGCAGCGTTTGGAGCGCACCATAGCGTGTTATTCTTCTCTAGTAGCAACGAGATATTCTAGCGCTAAAGTGTGGCGGCGCATATCACCATATCACCGCTCGTACGGGCGAACGTTGCACGTTGCTGAGAAATTCTGACCCCGCTTCAAAATATAAAAAGCGACTGACACGTGGTCGACACACTTGTCTATTACCTGAAATATCTCTTGAACCACTTTGAAATCGAAGCTACTATTTTGCACATATGTTTTCAGATATTTTTGGAAGAAATTAAGCAAAACAAAAAAAATCGATTTTTTCCGATGTAAATGACCCGACCTCCTTAAACTCTACACATACATATGTATGTATGTATGTCTTCGGTGCATATACAGGTACTCGAATGCGTACGAGATAACAAATACAATGACAACAACAAAAACGACAAAGGTAACAGTATCAAAACGAGCAACAATAAAAACAAAGATAAATATAATACCAAGCTACAATAAAAACAAAGATAAAAATAAACAAAAATTCTGGGTATGCAGATTTTTTTCTTATTTGGCAATTCTCAAATTAAGCGAAATCCAACGCGAACAAATTTTATTTAAAAATTTAGTTTTCAATCAATATCGTTTGTATGCCAACCCTGTGATGTCTGCATCTCACGGTATGTCACACGTCGCTTTTGCATTATCATTTCATGAATATTACAGTTCGTCAAAACCCCTTAAAATTAAGTTTTCTTTTTTGAGCGACAAATAAAAAACAAGAAATAACTATTGTTTCTTAATAAAATAAAAGTAAAGAAATAACTATTATTTTATGAGCATTAAATAAAACTCAAGAAATAACGATTAAACCAAAGCTGTTAAATTTTAATTAGGATTAGTAATCTTTAGAATTAATTTTAAAAATAATCCTAATTGATTAAAAAACTTCAATTATTTTTTCTTCTATTACTAATCAATTACGATTAGAATAATTGAAAAATAATTGCAATTTTTTGCAATTAGCTGAAACTAATTGAAACTAATTGAACTAATTAAAATATCTAATTGAATCAGTTTTTCCAATTAGTTCAATTACTTTCAATTAGATCGCAAGTTTTGCTCAAACTTTTCAAATAAAATTTAGAAAAAACAAAAAAAGAGCAAATAGCAATTCTTTAAACTACTTCCATAAACATTTTATAAACATATTACTATTTGTTTCAATATAATTTTTTTTATTTTATGATTATATTTCCTTTTTTTAAAATTGATTTTTTAATTAAAACTCAAAACATCAAACTCAATTTCGCTGAAGGCAGTCCTTGTAAGAAGGAGTATGCCTCTTTAATCAAAGACGCCTAATCTATAACTATCGGTTATATAAGCGGGAAAATTAACTCAAACTATTGGTCAGTCTGTCGGTTAGTTTTGTATAGGTACCGGGTATGCAAATGAATTCCAAGAGCTCTTTATTTTTTTGTAATACTCGCATTCTTTGTCCGTTGTGCTTCACAGCTAACATTAAACTAAATTGTTTTCGATGTATGTACACTTGCGGTCAATAAAAGCGCACCACTACTTTGGTAGACTATCTTCAGCTATATCCATTTTACACGATGGCATGGCGCTGAGTCATCCTGGAAGATTAGGCGATCCGTATAAGAACAATGCTCTTCATTATTCCATCAACAAGGTGTAGAGGCCCCAAAACATGGTATGAAAAGCAGCCTCAAATCATTTGACTTTGAGGAAACTTAACTTTTTTTTTTACTACACAATTATCCTGCAACCTCTCACCACCTGAACGGCGCACGTAAAGCAAATTTTGTGAGCTTATCAAAATAAATTTGCTTTCGTCAGACCACATAATCTGTTGCCAATCATTTTGATCCGAATTTTGGTACTTTTTAGTCCAAGAAATTCGTGCAGCCTTTATTTTTTGTGTTAATAGTGGTTTTTTGGCAGGTCGTCTTCCATATAAATCCACATCCCTAAGCCGCCGGCGTATAGTTTCAACACTTAAATCCAATTGGTGAAAATTTTGCATCTCCACCCTTAAAGAAAGTGCACTTTTAAAGCGATCCTTTAAACTTATCCGCCGCAGTATGTTGTCTGTTCTCTCAGTTGGCTTTCGAGGACGACCTGGTCCCTTTTTACGCTCGCAACACATCACTATTCGCGTGTTTTTTTTTTTTTTGTAAAATACGAACAATAGTTGAATGGCTACAACCAATTCTAGCTGCTATTTGGCAAGAAGATAACTTTTCTTCATCTAATGCCAATATGCGAATTTTTTGATGACGCGTTAATTTCTTCCGTTATTTGGGATTTTGCACAACTTTTCAAATACACAACCAAAACACGACTATAACTGAACGGTGTGCAACCCAATTTAAAAAAAAATAATCTATTTATCAGTGCTTACTAGATCTAGTAGAAATTTTTCAAATTTGCTGTTATATAGCTGAAGATAGTCTGCCAAGTGGTGGTGCGTTTTTATTGATCGCAAGTGTACATACGTGGGGAAGCATAATCAGTATGCTTTGGGTTTTTCTGATGGTTTGCAGAAATGTGTGTATGTACAATCGATAATTTATTTTCGATATGGTCAGTCACTTTTTGCAGGGGTTTCACATCATTTTTTATTTGATATTTGGACAATAATCGTTATTTGCTGTCCCTAATAGTTACCGTATATGATTTAAAATAACTGTTTATGAAAATAAAAAAAAACACGCTTGCACCTAGAATGTTTGTTCACCATGAAAATTTATTGTTGTTGCTGTGTTTGTTTTTGCTGTTGTTATTGTTGTAGGTTTCCTTTGTACTTATTGGTTGCTGATGTTGCCTTTGTTATGCTTGTTGTTGTTGGGGGTGTTTGACAAATTCCAAAATTGGATTCTCGTTCTACTCGATAAGACCTACAAGAAAAATAACATCACTTCCCAGGTATTTTTGATTGTCACACTGTGATATAGATTACGTGTAATTGTTTCCGAATAAAAAAATTGAATCTGAGTCAATTGTTTATACATTTGTTTATATATATATATTTCGACATAAAAAAACCATATATACAATATTCCGTTTTGAAAAAAATTACCCACAATCTTTCTCTAGTAGCAACGAGAGATTCTAGCGCTAAAGTGTGGCGGCGCATATCACCATATCACCGCTCGTACGGGCGAACGTTGCACGTTGCTGAGAAATTCTGACCCCGCTTCAAAATATAAAAAGCGACTGACACGTGGTCGACACACTTGTCTATTACCTGAAATATCTCTTGAACCACTTTGAAATCGAAGCTACTATTTTGCACATATGTTTTCAGATATTTTTGGATTTGGAGATTAAGCAAAACAAAAAAAAATCGATTTTTTTCCGATGTAAATGTCCCGACCCCCTTAAACTCTACACATACATATGTATGTATGTATGTCTTCGGTGCATATACAGGTACTCGAATGCGTACGAGATAACAAATACAATGACAACAACAAAAACGACAAAGGTAACAGTATCAAAACGAGCAACAATAAAAACAAAGATAAAAATAATAACAAGCTACAATAAAAACAAAGATAAAAATAAACAAAAATTCTGGGTATGCAGATTTTTTTCTTATTTGGCAATTCTCAAATTAAGCGAAATCCAACGCGAACAAATTTTATTTAAAAATTTAGTTTTCAATCAATATCGTTTGTATGCCAACCCTGTGATGTCTGCTTCTCACGGTATGTCACACGTCGCTTTTGTATTATCATTTCATGAACATTACAGTTCGTCAAAACCCCTTAAAATTAAGTGTTCTTTTTTGAGCGATAAATAAAAAACAAGAAATAACTATTGTTTCTTAGTAAAATAAAAGTAAAGAAATAACTATTATTTTATGAGCATTAAATAAAACTCAGGAAATAACGATTAAACCAAAGCTGTTAAATTTTAATTAGGATTAGTAATCTTTAGAATTAATTTTAAAAATAATCTTAATTGATTAAAAAACTTCAATTATTTTTTTTCAATTACTAATCAATTACGATTAGAATAATTGAAAAATAATTGCAATTTTTTGCTATTAGCTGAAACTAATTGAAATATATAATTGAATTAGTTTTTCCAATTAGTTCAATTACTTTCAATTAGATCGCAAGTTTTGTTCAAACTTTTCAAAAAAAATTTAGAAAAAACAAGAAAAGGAGCAAATAGCAATTCTTTAAACTACTTCCACAAACATTTTATAAACATATTACTATTTGTTTCAATATAATTTTTTTTTATTTTATGATTATATTTCCTTTTTTTTAAATTGATTTTTTAATTAAAACTCAAAACATCAAACTCAATTTCGCTGAAGACAGTCCTTGTAAGAAGGAGTATGCTTCTTTAATCAAAGACGCCTAATCTATAACTATCGGTTATATAAGCGGGACTTTGAGGAAACTTAACTTTTTTTTACTACACAATTATCCTGCAACCTCTCACCACCTGAACGGCGCACGTAAAGCAAATTTTGTGAGCTTATCAAAATAAATTTGCTTTCGTCAGACCACATAATCTGTTGCCAATTATTTTGATCCGAATTTTGGTACTTTTTAGTCCAAGAAATTCGTGCAGCCTTTATTTTTTGTGTTAATAGTGGTTTTTTGGCAGGGCGTCTTCCATATAAACCCACATCCCTAAGCCGCCGGCGTATTGTTTCAACACTTAAATCCAATTGGTGAAAATTTTGCATCTCCACCCTTAAAGAAAGTGCACTTTTAAAGCGATCCCTTAAACTTATCCGCCGCAGTATGTTGTCTGTTCTCTCAGTTGGCTTTCGAGGACGACCTGGTCCCTTTTTACGCTCGCAACACATCACTATTCGCGTGTTTTTTTTTTTTTTGTAAAATACGAACAATAGTTGAATGGCTACAACCAATTCTAGCTGCTATTTGGCAAGAAGATAACTTTTCTTCATCTAATGCCAATATGCGAATTTTTTGATGACGCGTTAAGTTCTTCCGTTATTTGGGATTTTGCACAACTTTTCAAATACACAACCAAAACACGACTATAACTGAACGGTGTGCAACCCAATTTCAAAAAAAATAATCTATTTATCAGTGCTTACTAGATCTAGTAGAAATTTTTCAAATTTGCTGTTATATAGCTGAAGATAGTCTGCCAAGTGGCGGTGCGTTTTTATTGATCGCAAGTGTACATACGTGGGGAAGCATAATCAGTATGCTTTGGGTTTTTCTGATGGTTTGCAGAAATGTGTGTATGTACAATCGATAATTTATTTTCGATATGGTCAGTCACTTTTTGCAGGGTTTTCACATCATTTTTTATTTGATATTTGGACAATAATCGTTATTTGCTGTCCCTAATAGTTACCGTATATGATTTAAAATAACTGTTTATGAAAATAAAAAAAAACACGCTTGCACCTAGAATGTTTGTTCACCATGAAAATTTATTGTTGTTGCTGTGTTTGTTTTTGCTGTTGTTATTGTTGTAGGTTTCCTTTGTACTTATTGGTTGCTGATGCTGCCTTTGTTATGCTTGTTGTTGTTGGGGGTGTTTGACAAATTCCAAAATTGGATTCTCGTTCTACTCGATAAGACCTACAAGAAAAATAACATCACTTCCCAGGTATTTTTGATTGTCACACTGTGATATATAAACCCACATCCCTAAGCCGCCGGCGTATTGTTTCAACACTTAAATCCAATTGGTGAAAATTTTGCATCTCCACCCTTAAAGAAAGTGCACTTTTAAAGCGATCCCTTAAACTTATCCGCCGCAGTATGTTGTCGGTTCTCTCAGTTGGCTTTCGAGGACGACCTGGTCCCTTTTTACGCTCGCAACACATCACTATTCGCGTGTTTTTTTTTTTTTTGTAAAATACGAACAATAGTTGAATGGCTACAACCAATTCTAGCTGCTATTTGGCAAGAAGATAACTTTTCTTCATCTAATGCCAATATGCGCATTTTTTGATGACGCGTTAATTTCTTCCGTTATTTGGGATTTTGCACAACTTTTCAAATACACAACCAAAACACGACTATAACTGAACGGTGTGCAACCCAATTTCAAAAAAAATAATCTATTTATCAGTGCTTACTAGATCTAGTAGAAATTTTTCAAATTTGCAGTTATATAGCTGAAGATAGTCTGCCAAGTGGTGGTGCGTTTTTATTGATCGCAAGTGTACATACGTGGGGAAGCATAATCAGTATGCTTTGGGTTTTTCTGATGGTTTGCAGAAATGTGTGTATGTACAATCGATAATTTATTTTCGATATGGTCAGTCACTTTTTGCAGGGTTTTCACATCATTTTTTATTTGATATTTGGACAATAATCGTTATTTGCTGTCCCTAATAGTTACCGTATATGATTTAAAAATAACACTGTGTAACACTGAAAATGAACTTTGAAAGAGACCTAGCCTAGGCGTTAGGCCTTATAAAACTAAGAAAAACTGTATACTTGAAATTTGCGAAACACCCCCAAAATCTCATTTTAGGGCCAAAAAACTGTTTTTGAGGTCATTCGCTAGTCAATCATCAATATCTTTGCGAATTTTCATCCGATTCAAAAGTTGTTTATATATTTTGAAAGGTGACAAATCACTATTTTTAATGGCGTATAAAATCAAACGAGAACTGACGAAGCTACAGAAAAAAAAAATCGTAACTTAATAAAAAAAATTAATTTTGAAACTTTGACTACGATTTTACGATAGTCTTAATTCAGAAAGGTACCTATCAAAGACAATATTATTAAAGCGAATTTAGTACTGCGTCGATTAAGCTATTTCAATCGAAAATCGGTTGGAAATTGACAGAGTTATTACTATTTAAATTATTTTAGATGATGACCATATTTAAAAATTCATACATTTTGATTATCTTTCAACTTCAAATTTTTATTGTGACTGAAAAAAAAAAAATTTATCATTAAAATGCTAAATAACTTTATAGCTAAAAATGTTTGCTTGATCTTCTGCCTTTATAAGACGAGTCATCTGTTTCACGTTTGAGTGACCAGCAGTAATTAGCTATCATCCTAACTTGGTTCTTTCCTGTAAACCGTTTTTCAATGTTGGAGATTTCTTGGCGAAATCTTTCACCTTGTTCGTCGCTGAATTGACCAAGATTATCCGGGAAAAATTCCAAATGAGAATGCAAAAAGTGAATTTTTATAGACATGTTGCATCCCATTTCTCCATAAGCTTCCAAAAATTCATGGACCACCTCAACGTAATTTGAACTTCTCGTGTTTCCACGAAAGTTTCGGCACAAAGAAATGAAACTCAGCCATGCTCTTTTCTCTACTGGGTTCAATTTTTTTATGAAGGCATCATCAGTCATAATCTTACGAATCTGCGGTCCAACGAAAACGCCTGATCAAAATGTAAAAATAAATTAGGATGAATTCTTTTTGAAGAATTCTTGTTGGGAAATTTTTATAAGTACCTTCTTTAATCTTGGCGTCACTCAACTTGGGGAATACAAGTTTCAGGTGTAGAAAAGCCTCGCTGTTTTTTTCGAGTCGTGTAACAAACTGTTTCATGTACCCCAATTTTAAATGCAATGGCGGCAAAATTATATCATCAAGCTTAACTAATGCAATATTGAGAACATTATTTTTGCCAATTTGTTACACTTGTAATGATTTTTGGCACGACTGTCCCATTCACAAAAGTAACAAGGATATTTAGTGTAGCCACCTTGCATTCCAAGTAGAATTGTCAGGACTTTAAGGTCCGAGACAATCTGCCTGCGAAATTTATTGTATTTAATCAATCGTAGAATTTTTTCCATCGTTCGATAAGTCTCTTTCATATCAGTAGCGTATGCCACTGGAACTGATGCTAATTCATTTCTGTTGTGCAGCAATACTGCTTTCAGACCTACGATGTTAGTCAATTGAAAATTAATTGATAAATTGTATTCAAATTTAGTTCTCTCACACTCATAACACATTAAATACTTACTTTTGCAAGAACCGTCTAGAAATAATCGCCAATCTTGTGGACAGTGCACGTGATCGAGTGCAGCAAACAATTCATCCACATCAACGCAATAAACTAGTTTGTTATTGGTGTCATCAGCTTTGAAAATATGTTCGAACGAAGATAGGTCTCTGTCTCGTGCAGACGTTACTTTAAAGTTACTGTCTACTATATTCCACTGCTTTAATCTGGAGGCCAGAATCTCTGTCTGTCTTATAGACAGATCCATATCCCGCACAAGATCACAATAATCGTGATTTGACACGAAATGACGTTCCGTTTCTATTGCTTTGGTTGGAAGGTACGGTTCGTCATTTACCTCATTAGAAGATTTGTGGCTTGAATCAGGAAATGTAGCTGGATTTTTGTCTTCAGTTCGCTGATCTTGTTTTCCTCTTGGAATCGGTTTCGATACAGTCAACACATTGGCATATTCTATGAGGTGGCGAGTTTTATAGTGGTGACCAGTGATTTTTGTTTGGCAAAAGTAGCAATCCTCCGGCTTGTGATATATTTGATAATGCCAAGCCATAGGAGTCACAAACGGCAGACGCTGGTCATCACATTTACCGGTTTTCCATTGTTTTAATGTTGTACAGCACATCGAACAAATATATTCGGGTTCATACCAAGCACTTTCCACGTATGAGCAACTGAAAAAGAGGTTGAACGCTTCAACCACAGCTTTATTTGTTCTTAAATCGAACCGATATTTCTTATCAACAAATAGACCGCAGGCGTAACAAAATTTGTTGCGCCTATCACACATTTTACCACACTTATCACACAATATAATTGCGAAGCGGTCGCAAGGTTGAATTGACGGCGTAAATTTATTAGATGAGCACTCAAAATTTTTGGAAATGAATGTGTTTAAAATAATTCCTCATACTTGCTATGTTTCTAGTAAAATAACGCAATGAAATGCGGTCAAAGTAGAAAAATTAAAAAAAAAACTTTTCGCAAGGTAAATTTATTTAATAGCAGAAAAAATTTAATAGCTTCGTCAATTTTTGTCCGATTTCATTGCATGAGCACTCAAAATTTTTGGACATGAATGTACTTTCAAAATAATTCCTCATACTTGATATGTTTTTAGTAAAATACTGCAATAAAATGCGGTCAAAGTAGAAAAATTTGAAGAAAAAACAAATTTTCCAAGTTTACCCGATGAAAACTTACAACACGCTAGCTCAAAAAATAGATCTTTCTATCTCAATTTAAAGGTATGATCCTTACCTTTCCAAAACATATTTCATATTGAAAATCGGTAAAGAAATGGCCAAGTAATGAAAAGATTAGCACGTACACTTCCGAAGAACGGTTTTTTAACGGTAAAGCAAGATTTTGAGGGTGTTACAAATTTTTCAAAAACCGTTTTGAGTTATATTCGACCAGGTGAACAATTTCCACTATGTCACTTTAAAAGTTCATTCAATTTTTTCCATTTTGTAACACTGTGTAATTCATTGTACATACTGTTTTGAAACTTTATCATGTTGTTGCCTATAAAACTTAAAATTTTAGTAATAATATTTATTTATTATTTAAGTATTGTATGTAATGTAAATTCTTTCGAAATCCCAGAAGACCGCATTGGAATAAGTGTAGTAAAATGGCATCAAGATATTTGGAATACAACCGTTAAAGATCTAGACGAAACAGTAGAAATGCGGGAACTCAATTAGTAAGTCAGGAAAACCTTCAACTTAGCACTCATTTAGGGTGGGGCTATACGAAAATGCAATGCAATTTAAAAAGGCAGTTTAAGAAGGCACTATGAAAGCAAGGCCGAATCCTGACAATCATACCGCTTACCCATAGAAGACTGTAGAGATTTCACCACACTGATCAAAATTTGTCTCAGGCGAACACGAATCCAAGATTCGTTAGAAAAGATGTTGTGTGAATAAACGCAACTAAGGAGGAGTCGCTAGAAGCTCCCATCAATACCAATTTTTCAGACTGCCACCAGGTGCCAACACTGTGGTCCTTCATGTATTTTTCTCGGAAGAAAGACTGAACTTTATCGTTGAGAAGGAAAAAGTAAAGTATGCAATATGCAGCGTTTCTCGCGATAAATCTCTTAGCCCTATCGTTTTATAGTCTTCAATCTGGAGTCTTCAAAGCCAACATCAGTCCGGCTACTTAACTTTACTAGTATCTTTCAAGCGGAAATGAGATAGGATGCAGGGTGCTGGAAGAAAACAACAAAGGACATGAATTTTCTCCAATAGCCAAACAACACTCTTCGCACTGGGATGCTAGGAAAGATAATAAGATATTAAACTCTCTTAGCTGATCAATCAGAGCGACCCATAATCTCGTTGTTTACATTGGCAACAAACCCGAATCATGGGCAGATGAATAGCTGGCAAGCGAAAAGGCGGGCTACCAGACTTAAACACGCGAAATAACTGCCAGAATTAGTGGGTTTTAAAATTGAATGAAAATAGAGAGTGAATGGTTTTTTTGCTAAGATATCGTGAGATTCATATTAAAATATAAAATACAGTTGAACCATAATAAAGAATATAGTGTTAGATTTTATACGCAGTAATAAAAAAATGCCATTAACAATGTCGATTAAAAGTTCTTTTTTGACACGATTGGATATAGATTGATTGATTGCTTGTGGAATCCGAGCATAAACAACGAATCGAAACCCATTGAAGAGAGCTGCACATATAGTTCTTCGAATTACAGAAACAAGATGGGGCAGATTAACGACTAGCTAAATGAAGGACCTTCTAAGTAGGTCAAGAAAAGATCTATTCAAATTAAGAGATACGATCGCCAGACACTAACTGATTTGTGAATATGCAAATAACACTAGATGTCCACGCTGCAAGCATGAGGAGAGTACAGAAACAGTATTTACTGTCTCTGTATATAGAAGATCTCCAACGGCACAAAGAATTACATCAATAGATTAATCTACAAATCCAAATGGTATGGATTTTGAGAATCGAAACAGCAGGAATACGAATACGACAATTATCAGGTATACATTTTTACGCAATTCTGAGCGATAGTTGCTCTCGTTTGGAGTCAAATTAGTATGGGAAAATTTCCATAAAGTTTCGTAAAAATACTGGACCACAATTGTCAGAACTTACATATTTAATTAGGAAATCCCTTCGTGCTACCTCTTTTATATTCTGCTACTTTTAAATTTCGGTCGGGGCATGTAACATCAAAAATTATAGCCAGTCCAAATGTATTTTTGCCATGAAAAAACTTATGGCAAACAACATTTGCCTACTAAAGTGTGTCATGTCCCGAACTAAGTTGCTTTCAATAAAGTGGAAACATTTTGCGAAGAATAATTTTCTGGAACATTTTAATGAATTTTAGTCGACTTTTTAAATTGGTGTTATAAAAGATATTTTTAAAGTTAGGGTGGAAACGACCTTATATATGGGAGCTAATTGGTTAAAATGTTCGACGATATTTCCCGTGAAGTTTCACTGTACTTATACATAGATGTCTGTTTTCAGGTATCTGAAAACTTTAGCAGGTAATTTTCTTTAGAAAATCAGTATATAACAACAACGTCAGAGCTTCAAAACTTCCTACGAGTTGTCCTAGGAAGAGAAATCCAAATTACCAAAATTTAAAGAAGGACACAGATTTGTTGATGTTGTCTAGGCGAAATTCGATTGAAAAAACGAGGAAGAATAATTGGAGATAAGAGTTCGCTACTTGATCATCCAAACAAACAATTAAACTCTTTTAATTACTGCAAAAGTGTTGTTGCAAAATACGTTCTAACCTTCAGTATTGTAGTTATAATTTTGCATATTTATAAAAATGCTTACTGAACGTGAAGTACCAAGGCGACTTCTTTTAAAAATGCGGAATTTTATTTTGAATTTTCTGTCGCAGAGACTGACACCAAATATCGGCTTGCTTTGGACTCAATTTTGAGACTTCAAAATGCGCCAGCTGCATTCGTTTTCGGAATTTGAGTTTTCTAAAGTGAAAAGAAAAGAAAAATTTATATACAAGTTTAAAATAAATTTGCAAAAAATCGTTAAAACCGCACTTTTTAAGACGAAATATTGGGCTGTTTTTTTCTGTTTATTTACGAAAATGCTCCGATGAAAAGATTTTTTTTTTTTTTTAATCAAAAGTTCAAGTTATTTTCTTAAAGTTATTATATTTTTATTATATATATACATATTTTCAAAATATATAGATACATATGTACATACATAATTGCATACCATATCAACCTCCGCAAGAGCTGTAGTTATAACAAAAAAAGAAACAAATATTATATTTATGCATTTATCTATTTCACGAAATCATTTCGTGCTATGTAGTTAAAAATCATCACACACATTTATGCTCTTCACTAAAAACCAATACATGTCACTCGTTTTACCATTTGATGAAATTATGCCGAATTCATAGCCAACTTTCGTATATAATTGAATTCATGTATTCAATTCATATGCTTTATAAAATGATTTCGGGAAATAACAAACGCATAAACATAATTAAAGTTATGTGTCATATGTTGGTATTTAATTGTATTTTATTTTATTGTGACTATTGAATGATAGATGTCGCTTGATAAATATTAACATATCGAAGGACTTAAATATGGGGCAAAGCGAATATTTAATGTTTCAATATGGACTTACGGTAACTATGCGGTGTATGAAAGTATATAAAGGTGTTTCAGTTTTTAATTTGAATGAGTTGGTCAATACCACATATTCTGTGTGTTTAAAGGTACTGGCCCAATACGCGTTGGATTTGCTTGCTTTGATAACTGTAAAAAAATGAATAGAAATGTACTAAGATGTATGAAAGTTGGCCAAATGATAGCCTTCCTTCAAGCGCTTGAGCCGTTTCAAAGTTTCGAATGGCGCAAAAATCTATTTGACAGCGCTAAGTACTAAAAAAATATTTAATTAACTACAACTAAAAAAATAATATCTTAATTTAAATGCAAGTACCGATTTAGTATAAAATAAATCTAAATATAGAAAATTTGAGGAAAAGGTAACCTCATAGAGAGTTGTATTTATTGGAGCATTAGCACCGTTATACCGTTCTGTTAACACCCACACGAAAAACTTCGTAATTAATAATTTTATTCGCTGAAGAAGAAAAGGGTCATCAACCATACCAACAAGCTCAAAAATAAACGAGACTGACAAGAGAGTTCTTCTATCTGATAATGATAAGAAGGTTAGTAATTAAATCGTAAGATGAAATCGGGTCAGAAAAGAAAGGAGAGCGCAGCGCAAAATGAAGAAATATCCTCTGGATTCTTTCCAATCTTTTGTTTGGACAAACCAGAGTATAATATTATGTAAGTGTAATGATCGGAAAAATGAGAAGAGTGACGTCTCACAAATGGAAGCATGCCTAATGATTTTGAGATTATGAAATTTAAATGAGTGCTGAAGCTAAAAATCAAAATCATCAAAATACACTCCTTGCATTCTTTAACTTTTTTGACCACGGTAAGATAAGTGCTCTATGAAATAGGAACTCTCCAAAGGGAGCTTTCGAAGTAAAGTAAAGTAAAACCAGGTCAGCAAAGCGAGCAAAGCAGGCCTGCATTGAGTTTGTACCTTAAGTTTAGCAGCTGTGGCGCCAACTCAACAACCAGGCCAAAACGAGACGCGGTGTTGGTTTAAATGCTCTAAAACAGTTAATGTCATTTAAGCCTGACAGCATAGCATCCCAATCAATAAAAACATAGTGATCAATACTGCTTTCAGACCTACGATGTTAGTCAATTGAAAATTAATTGATAAATTGTATTCAAATTTAGTTCTCTCACACTCATAACACATTAAATACTTACTTTTGCAAGAACCGTCTAGAAATAATCGCCAATCTTGTGGACAGTGCACGTGATCGAGTGCAGCAAACAATTCATCCACATCAACGCAATAAACTAGTTTGTTATTGGTGTCATCAGCTTTGAAAATATGTTCGAACGAAGATAGGTCTCTGTCTCGTGCAGACGTTACTTTAAAGTTACTGTCTACTATATTCCACTGCTTTAATCTGGAGGCCAGAATCTCTGTCTGTCTTATAGACAGATCCATATCCCGCACAAGATTACAATAATCGTGATTTGACACGAAATGACGTTCCGTTTCTATTGCTTTGGTTGGAAGGTACGGTTCGTCATTTACCTCATTAGAAGATTTGTGGCTTGAATCAGGAAATGTAGCTGGATTTTTGTCTTCAGTTCGCTGATCTTGGTTTCCTCTTGGAATCGGTTTCGATACAGTCAACACATTGGCATATTCTATGAGGTGGCGAGTTTTATAGTGGTGACCAGTGATTTTTGTTTGGCAAAAGTAGCAATCCTCCGGCTTGTGATATATTTGATAATGCCAAGCCATAGGAGTCACAAACGGCAGACGCTGGTCATCACATTTACCGGTTTTCCATTGTTTTAATGTTGTACAGCACATCGAACAAATATATTCGGGTTCATACCAAGCACTTTCCACGTATGAGCAACTGAAAAAGAGGTTGAACGCTTCAACCACAGCTTTATTTGTTCTTAAATCGAACCGATATTTCTTATCAACAAATAGACCGCAGGCGTAACAAAATTTGTTGCGCCTATCACACATTTTACCACACTTATCACACAATATAATTGCGAAGCGGTCGCAAGGTTGAATTGACGGCGTAAATTTATTAGATGAGCACTCAAAATTTTTGGAAATGAATGTGTTTAAAATAATTCCTCATACTTGCTATGTTTCTAGTAAAATAACGCAATGAAATGCGGTCAAAGTAGAAAAATTAAAAAAAAAACTTTTCGCAAGGTAAATTTATTTAATAGCAGAAAAAATTTAATAGCTTCGTCAATTTTTGTCCGATTTCATTGCATGAGCACTCAAAATTTTTGGACATGAATGTACTTTCAATATAATTCCTCATACTTGATATGTTTTTAGTAAAATACTGCAATAAAATGCGGTCAAATAGAAAAATTTGAAGAAAAAACAAATTTTCCAAGTTTACCCGATGAAAACTTACAACACGCTAGCTCAAAAAATAGATCTTTCTATCTCAATTTAAAGGTATGATCCTTACCTTTCCAAAACATATTTCATATTGAAAATCGGTAAAGAAATGGCCAAGTAATGAAAAGATTAGCACGTACACTTCCGAAGAACGGTTTTTTAACGGTAAAGCAAGATTTTGAGGGTGTTACAAATTTTTCAAAAACCGTTTTGAGTTATATTCGACCAGGTGAACAATTTCCACTATGTCACTTTAAAAGTTCATTCAATTTTTTCCATTTTGTAACACTGTGTAATTCATTGTACATACTGTTTTGAAACTTTATCATGTTGTTGCCTATAAAACTTAAAATTTTAGTAATAATATTTATTTATTATTTAAGTATTGTATGTAATGTAAATTCTTTCGAAATCCCAGAAGACCGCATTGGAATAAGTGTAGTAAAATGGCATCAAGATATTTGGAATACAACCGTTAAAGATCTAGACGAAACAGTAGAAATGCGGGAACTCAATTAGTAAGTCAGGAAAACCTTCAACTTAGCACTCATTTAGGGTGGGGCTATACGAAAATGCAATGCAATTTAAAAAGGCAGTTTAAGAAGGCACTATGAAAGCAAGGCCGAATCCTGACAATCATACCGCTTACCCATAGAAGACTGTAGAGATTTCACCACACTGATCAAAATTTGTCTCAGGCGAACACGAATCCAAGATTCGTTAGAAAAGATGTTGTGTGAATAAACGCAACTAAGGAGGAGTCGCTAGAAGCTCCCATCAATACCAATTTTTCAGACTGCCACCAGGTGCCAACACTGTGGTCCTTCATGTATTTTTCTCGGAAGAAAGACTGAACTTTATCGTTGAGAAGGAAAAAGTAAAGTATGCAATATGCAGCGTTTCTCGCGATAAATCTCTTAGCCCTATCGTTTTATAGTCTTCAATCTGGAGTCTTCAAAGCCAACATCAGTCCGGCTACTTAACTTTACTAGTATCTTTCAAGCGGAAATGAGATAGGATGCAGGGTGCTGGAAGAAAACAACAAAGGACATGAATTTTCTCCAATAGCCAAACAACACTCTTCGCACTGGGATGCTAGGAAAGATAATAAGATATTAAACTCTCTTAGCTGATCAATCAGAGCGACCCATAATCTCGTTGTTTACATTGGCAACAAACCCGAATCATGGGCAGATGAATAGCTGGCAAGCGAAAAGGCGGGCTACCAGACTTAAACACGCGAAATAACTGCCAGAATTAGTGGGTTTTAAAATTGAATGAAAAAAGAGAGTGAATGGTTTTTTTGCTAAGATATCGTGAGATTCATATTAAAATATAAAATACAGTTGAACCATAATAAAGAATATAGTGTTAGATTTTATACGCAGTAATAAAAAAATGCCATTAACAATGTCGATTAAAAGTTCTTTTTTGACACGATTGGATATAGATTGATTGATTGCTTGTGGAATCCGAGCATAAACAACGAATCGAAACCCATTGAAGAGAGCTGCACATATAGTTCTTCGAATTACAGAAACAAGATGGGGCAGATTAACGACTAGCTAAATGAAGGACCTTCTAAGTAGGTCAAGAAAAGATCTATTCAAATTAAGAGATACGATCGCCAGACACTAACTGATTTGTGAATATGCAAATAACACTAGATGTCCACGCTGCAAGCATGAGGAGAGTACAGAAACAGTATTTACTGTCTCTGTATATAGAAGATCTCCAACGGCACAAAGAATTACATCAATAGATTAATCTACAAATCCAAATGGTATGGATTTTGAGAATCGAAACAGCAGGAATACGAATACGACAATTATCAGGTATACATTTTTACGCAATTCTGAGCGATAGTTGCTCTCTTTTGGAGTCAAATTAGTATGGGAAAATTTCCATAAAGTTTCGTAAAAATACTGGACCACAATTGTCAGAACTTACATATTTAATTAGGAAATCCCTTCGTGCTACCTCTTTTATATTCTGCTACTTTTAAATTTCGGTCGGGGCATGTAACATCAAAAATTATAGCCAGTCCAAATGTATTTTTGCCATGAAAAAACTTATGGCAAACAACATTTGCCTACTAAAGTGTGTCATGTCCCGAACTAAGTTGCTTTCAATAAAGTGGAAACATTTTGCGAAGAATAATTTTCTGGAACATTTTAATGAATTTTAGTCGACTTTTTAAATTGGTGTTATAAAAGATATTTTTAAAGTTAGGGTGGAAACGACCTTATATATGGGAGCTAATTGGTTAAAATGTTCGACGATATTTCCCGTGAAGTTTCACTGTACTTATACATAGATGTCTGTTTTCAGGTATCTGAAAACTTTAGCAGGTAATTTTCTTTAGAAAATCAGTATATAACAACAACGTCAGAGCTTCAAAACTTCCTACGAGTTGTCCTAGGAAGAGAAATCCAAATTACCAACATTTAAAGAAGGACACAGATTTGTTGATGTTGTCTAGGCGAAATTCGATTGAAAAAACGAGGAAGAATAATTGGAGATAAGAGTTCGCTACTTGATCATCCAAACAAACAATTAAACTCTTTTAATTACTGCAAAAGTGTTGTTGCAAAATACGTTCTACCCTTCAGTATTGTAGTTATAATTTTGCATATTTATAAAAATGCTTACTGAACGTGAAGTACCAAGGCGACTTCTTTTAAAAATGCGGAATTTTATTTTGAATTTTCTGTCGCAGAGACTGACACCAAATATCGGCTTGCTTTGGACTCAATTTTGAGACTTCAAAATGCGCCAGCTGCATTCGTTTTCGGAATTTGAGTTTTCTAAAGTGAAAAGAAAAGAAAAATTTATATACAAGTTTAAAATAAATTTGCAAAAAATCGTTAAAACCGCACTTTTTAAGACGAAATATTGGGCTGTTTTTTTCTGTTTATTTACGAAAATGCTCCGATGAAAAGATTTTTTTTTTTTTTTTAATCAAAAGTTCAAGTTATTTTCTTAAAGTTATTATATTTTTATTATATATATACATATTTTCAAAATATATAGATACATATGTACATACATAATTGCATACCATATCAACCTCCGCAAGAGCTGTAGTTATAACAAAAAAAGAAACAAATATTATATTTATGCATTTATCTATTTCACGAAATCATTTCGTGCTATGTAGTTAAAAATCATCACACACATTTATGCTCTTCACTAAAAACCAATACATGTCACTCGTTTTACCATTTGATGAAATTATGCCGAATTCATAGCCAACTTTCGTATATAATTGAATTCATGTATTCAATTCATATGCTTTATAAAATGATTTCGGGAAATAACAAACGCATAAACATAATTAAAGTTATGTGTCATATGTTGGTATTTAATTGTATTTTATTTTATTGTGACTATTGAATGATAGATGTCGCTTGATAAATATTAACATATCGAAGGACTTAAATATGGGGCAAAGCGAATATTTAATGTTTCAATATGGACTTACGGTAACTATGCGGTGTATGAAAGTATATAAAGGTGTTTCAGTTTTTAATTTGAATGAGTTGGTCAATACCACATATTCTGTGTGTTTAAAGGTACTGGCCCAATACGCGTTGGATTTGCTTGCTTTGATAACTGTAAAAAAATGAATAGAAATGTACTAAGATGTATGAAAGTTGGCCAAATGATAGCCTTCCTTCAAGCGCTTGAGCCGTTTCAAAGTTTCGAATGGCGCAAAAATCTATTTGACAGCGCTAAGTACTAAAAAAATATTTAATTAACTACAACTAAAAAAATAATATCTTAATTTAAATGCAAGTACCGATTTAGTATAAAATAAATCTAAATATAGAAAATTTGAGGAAAAGGTAACCTCATAGAGAGTTGTATTTATTGGAGCATTAGCACCGTTATACCGTTCTGTTAACACCCACACGAAAAACTTCGTAATTAATAATTTTATTCGCTGAAGAAGAAAAGGGTCATCAACCATACCAACAAGCTCAAAAATAAACGAGACTGACAAGAGAGTTCTTCTATCTGATAATGATAAGAAGGTTAGTAATTAAATCGTAAGATGAAATCGGGTCAGAAAAGAAAGGAGAGCGCAGCGCAAAATGAAGAAATATCCTCTGGATTCTTTCCAATCTTTTGTTTGGACAAACCAGAGTATAATATTATGTAAGTGTAATGATCGGAAAAATGAGAAGAGTGACGTCTCACAAATGGAAGCATGCCTAATGATTTTGAGATTATGAAATTTAAATGAGTGCTGAAGCTAAAAATCAAAATCATCAAAATACACTCCTTGCATTCTTTAACTTTTTTGACCACGGTAAGATAAGTGCTCTATGAAATAGGAACTCTCCAAAGGGAGCTTTCGAAGTAAAGTAAAGTAAAACCAGGTCAGCAAAGCGAGCAAAGCAGGCCTGCATTGAGTTTGTACCTTAAGTTTAGCAGCTGTGGCGCCAACTCAACAACCAGGCCAAAACGAGACGCGGTGTTGGTTTAAATGCTCTAAAACAGTTAATGTCATTTAAGCCTGTCAGCATAGCATCCCAATCAATAAAAACATAGTGATCAATACTGCTTTCAGACCTACGATGTTAGTCAATTGAAAATTAATTGATAAATTGTATTCAAATTTAGTTCTCTCACACTCATAACACATTAAATACTTACTTTTGCAAGAACCGTCTAGAAATAATCGCCAATCTTGTGGACAGTGCACGTGATCGAGTGCAGCAAACAATTCATCCACATCAACGCAATAAACTAGTTTGTTATTGGTGTCATCAGCTTTGAAAATATGTTCGAACGAAGATAGGTCTCTGTCTCGTGCAGACGTTACTTTAAAGTTACTGTCTACTATATTCCACTGCTTTAATCTGGAGGCCAGAATCTCTGTCTGTCTTATAGACAGATCCATATCCCGCACAAGATTACAATAATCGTGATTTGACACGAAATGACGTTCCGTTTCTATTGCTTTGGTTGGAAGGTACGGTTCGTCATTTACCTCATTAGAAGATTTGTGGCTTGAATCAGGAAATGTAGCTGGATTTTTGTCTTCAGTTCGCTGATCTTGGTTTCCTCTTGGAATCGGTTTCGATACAGTCAACACATTGGCATATTCTATGAGGTGGCGAGTTTTATAGTGGTGACCAGTGATTTTTGTTTGGCAAAAGTAGCAATCCTCCGGCTTGTGATATATTTGATAATGCCAAGCCATAGGAGTCACAAACGGCAGACGCTGGTCATCACATTTACCGGTTTTCCATTGTTTTAATGTTGTACAGCACATCGAACAAATATATTCGGGTTCATACCAAGCACTTTCCACGTATGAGCAACTGAAAAAGAGGTTGAACGCTTCAACCACAGCTTTATTTGTTCTTAAATCGAACCGATATTTCTTATCAACAAATAGACCGCAGGCGTAACAAAATTTGTTGCGCCTATCACACATTTTACCACACTTATCACACAATATAATTGCGAAGCGGTCGCAAGGTTGAATTGACGGCGTAAATTTATTAGATGAGCACTCAAAATTTTTGGAAATGAATGTGTTTAAAATAATTCCTCATACTTGCTATGTTTCTAGTAAAATAACGCAATGAAATGCGGTCAAAGTAGAAAAATTAAAAAAAAAACTTTTCGCAAGGTAAATTTATTTAATAGCAGAAAAAATTTAATAGCTTCGTCAATTTTTGTCCGATTTCATTGCATGAGCACTCAAAATTTTTGGACATGAATGTACTTTCAATATAATTCCTCATACTTGATATGTTTTTAGTAAAATACTGCAATAAAATGCGGTCAAATAGAAAAATTTGAAGAAAAAACAAATTTTCCAAGTTTACCCGATGAAAACTTACAACACGCTAGCTCAAAAAATAGATCTTTCTATCTCAATTTAAAGGTATGATCCTTACCTTTCCAAAACATATTTCATATTGAAAATCGGTAAAGAAATGGCCAAGTAATGAAAAGATTAGCACGTACACTTCCGAAGAACGGTTTTTTAACGGTAAAGCAAGATTTTGAGGGTGTTACAAATTTTTCAAAAACCGTTTTGAGTTATATTCGACCAGGTGAACAATTTCCACTATGTCACTTTAAAAGTTCATTCAATTTTTTCCATTTTGTAACACTGTGTAATTCATTGTACATACTGTTTTGAAACTTTATCATGTTGTTGCCTATAAAACTTAAAATTTTAGTAATAATATTTATTTATTATTTAAGTATTGTATGTAATGTAAATTCTTTCGAAATCCCAGAAGACCGCATTGGAATAAGTGTAGTAAAATGGCATCAAGATATTTGGAATACAACCGTTAAAGATCTAGACGAAACAGTAGAAATGCGGGAACTCAATTAGTAAGTCAGGAAAACCTTCAACTTAGCACTCATTTAGGGTGGGGCTATACGAAAATGCAATGCAATTTAAAAAGGCAGTTTAAGAAGGCACTATGAAAGCAAGGCCGAATCCTGACAATCATACCGCTTACCCATAGAAGACTGTAGAGATTTCACCACACTGATCAAAATTTGTCTCAGGCGAACACGAATCCAAGATTCGTTAGAAAAGATGTTGTGTGAATAAACGCAACTAAGGAGGAGTCGCTAGAAGCTCCCATCAATACCAATTTTTCAGACTGCCACCAGGTGCCAACACTGTGGTCCTTCATGTATTTTTCTCGGAAGAAAGACTGAACTTTATCGTTGAGAAGGAAAAAGTAAAGTATGCAATATGCAGCGTTTCTCGCGATAAATCTCTTAGCCCTATCGTTTTATAGTCTTCAATCTGGAGTCTTCAAAGCCAACATCAGTCCGGCTACTTAACTTTACTAGTATCTTTCAAGCGGAAATGAGATAGGATGCAGGGTGCTGGAAGAAAACAACAAAGGACATGAATTTTCTCCAATAGCCAAACAACACTCTTCGCACTGGGATGCTAGGAAAGATAATAAGATATTAAACTCTCTTAGCTGATCAATCAGAGCGACCCATAATCTCGTTGTTTACATTGGCAACAAACCCGAATCATGGGCAGATGAATAGCTGGCAAGCGAAAAGGCGGGCTACCAGACTTAAACACGCGAAATAACTGCCAGAATTAGTGGGTTTTAAAATTGAATGAAAAAAGAGAGTGAATGGTTTTTTTGCTAAGATATCGTGAGATTCATATTAAAATATAAAATACAGTTGAACCATAATAAAGAATATAGTGTTAGATTTTATACGCAGTAATAAAAAAATGCCATTAACAATGTCGATTAAAAGTTCTTTTTTGACACGATTGGATATAGATTGATTGATTGCTTGTGGAATCCGAGCATAAACAACGAATCGAAACCCATTGAAGAGAGCTGCACATATAGTTCTTCGAATTACAGAAACAAGATGGGGCAGATTAACGACTAGCTAAATGAAGGACCTTCTAAGTAGGTCAAGAAAAGATCTATTCAAATTAAGAGATACGATCGCCAGACACTAACTGATTTGTGAATATGCAAATAACACTAGATGTCCACGCTGCAAGCATGAGGAGAGTACAGAAACAGTATTTACTGTCTCTGTATATAGAAGATCTCCAACGGCACAAAGAATTACATCAATAGATTAATCTACAAATCCAAATGGTATGGATTTTGAGAATCGAAACAGCAGGAATACGAATACGACAATTATCAGGTATACATTTTTACGCAATTCTGAGCGATAGTTGCTCTCTTTTGGAGTCAAATTAGTATGGGAAAATTTCCATAAAGTTTCGTAAAAATACTGGACCACAATTGTCAGAACTTACATATTTAATTAGGAAATCCCTTCGTGCTACCTCTTTTATATTCTGCTACTTTTAAATTTCGGTCGGGGCATGTAACATCAAAAATTATAGCCAGTCCAAATGTATTTTTGCCATGAAAAAACTTATGGCAAACAACATTTGCCTACTAAAGTGTGTCATGTCCCGAACTAAGTTGCTTTCAATAAAGTGGAAACATTTTGCGAAGAATAATTTTCTGGAACATTTTAATGAATTTTAGTCGACTTTTTAAATTGGTGTTATAAAAGATATTTTTAAAGTTAGGGTGGAAACGACCTTATATATGGGAGCTAATTGGTTAAAATGTTCGACGATATTTCCCGTGAAGTTTCACTGTACTTATACATAGATGTCTGTTTTCAGGTATCTGAAAACTTTAGCAGGTAATTTTCTTTAGAAAATCAGTATATAACAACAACGTCAGAGCTTCAAAACTTCCTACGAGTTGTCCTAGGAAGAGAAATCCAAATTACCAACATTTAAAGAAGGACACAGATTTGTTGATGTTGTCTAGGCGAAATTCGATTGAAAAAACGAGGAAGAATAATTGGAGATAAGAGTTCGCTACTTGATCATCCAAACAAACAATTAAACTCTTTTAATTACTGCAAAAGTGTTGTTGCAAAATACGTTCTACCCTTCAGTATTGTAGTTATAATTTTGCATATTTATAAAAATGCTTACTGAACGTGAAGTACCAAGGCGACTTCTTTTAAAAATGCGGAATTTTATTTTGAATTTTCTGTCGCAGAGACTGACACCAAATATCGGCTTGCTTTGGACTCAATTTTGAGACTTCAAAATGCGCCAGCTGCATTCGTTTTCGGAATTTGAGTTTTCTAAAGTGAAAAGAAAAGAAAAATTTATATACAAGTTTAAAATAAATTTGCAAAAAATCGTTAAAACCGCACTTTTTAAGACGAAATATTGGGCTGTTTTTTTCTGTTTATTTACGAAAATGCTCCGATGAAAAGATTTTTTTTTTTTTTTTAATCAAAAGTTCAAGTTATTTTCTTAAAGTTATTATATTTTTATTATATATATACATATTTTCAAAATATATAGATACATATGTACATACATAATTGCATACCATATCAACCTCCGCAAGAGCTGTAGTTATAACAAAAAAAGAAACAAATATTATATTTATGCATTTATCTATTTCACGAAATCATTTCGTGCTATGTAGTTAAAAATCATCACACACATTTATGCTCTTCACTAAAAACCAATACATGTCACTCGTTTTACCATTTGATGAAATTATGCCGAATTCATAGCCAACTTTCGTATATAATTGAATTCATGTATTCAATTCATATGCTTTATAAAATGATTTCGGGAAATAACAAACGCATAAACATAATTAAAGTTATGTGTCATATGTTGGTATTTAATTGTATTTTATTTTATTGTGACTATTGAATGATAGATGTCGCTTGATAAATATTAACATATCGAAGGACTTAAATATGGGGCAAAGCGAATATTTAATGTTTCAATATGGACTTACGGTAACTATGCGGTGTATGAAAGTATATAAAGGTGTTTCAGTTTTTAATTTGAATGAGTTGGTCAATACCACATATTCTGTGTGTTTAAAGGTACTGGCCCAATACGCGTTGGATTTGCTTGCTTTGATAACTGTAAAAAAATGAATAGAAATGTACTAAGATGTATGAAAGTTGGCCAAATGATAGCCTTCCTTCAAGCGCTTGAGCCGTTTCAAAGTTTCGAATGGCGCAAAAATCTATTTGACAGCGCTAAGTACTAAAAAAATATTTAATTAACTACAACTAAAAAAATAATATCTTAATTTAAATGCAAGTACCGATTTAGTATAAAATAAATCTAAATATAGAAAATTTGAGGAAAAGGTAACCTCATAGAGAGTTGTATTTATTGGAGCATTAGCACCGTTATACCGTTCTGTTAACACCCACACGAAAAACTTCGTAATTAATAATTTTATTCGCTGAAGAAGAAAAGGGTCATCAACCATACCAACAAGCTCAAAAATAAACGAGACTGACAAGAGAGTTCTTCTATCTGATAATGATAAGAAGGTTAGTAATTAAATCGTAAGATGAAATCGGGTCAGAAAAGAAAGGAGAGCGCAGCGCAAAATGAAGAAATATCCTCTGGATTCTTTCCAATCTTTTGTTTGGACAAACCAGAGTATAATATTATGTAAGTGTAATGATCGGAAAAATGAGAAGAGTGACGTCTCACAAATGGAAGCATGCCTAATGATTTTGAGATTATGAAATTTAAATGAGTGTTGAAGCTAAAAATCAAAATCATCAAAATACACTCCTTGCATTCTTTAACTTTTTTGACCACGGTAAGATAAGTGCTCTATGAAATAGGAACTCTCCAAAGGGAGCTTTCGAAGTAAAGTAAAGTAAAACCAGGTCAGCAAAGCGAGCAAAGCAGGCCTGCATTGAGTTTGTACCTTAAGTTTAGCAGCTGTGGCGCCAACTCAACAACCAGGCCAAAACGAGACGCGGTGTTGGTTTAAATGCTCTAAAACAGTTAATGTCATTTAAGCCTGACAGCATAGCATCCCAATCAATAAAAACATAGTGATCAATTAACCTGGAAATGTAAAACGAGGAATTTTTAAATGCACTTTTTCCGTTTTACTGATATCAAAATCATATCATATCGTTAACTAAAAAAAAACATTTCAAATTCAAATTACATATGTACATATCTTTATTCTGGCTTTACAGTGATTATTTACATATAATACATACTTATACATCTTAAAAATATATTAAAAAATCATAAAATAAAAAAACTAAAAATATTTCATTTAATTTCTTGTAAATTGTTAAAAACACATATTATATGTACTATATATGTATTTATAAAATTAAATTTAATCGGCGAGCTTTTTTCGCAGCAAATATGTCAATAACTTCTTTTGTTGGCACATTTATACGGCGATGAACCGACATCAATGCCAAACCATTTAATCTTTCCGTGCTTGTTGAGTTTCTGAGGTACGTCTTTAACCTCTTCATAGTTGAAAAAGATCGCTCGGAAGAGCATGTAGTAACTGGCAAAGTTACCAAAATTTTTAAAAGAAAATGCACATTTGGAAATAAATCTTTATTGCAGGCTTCAAGCGATTCTATTGCTAATTAGGCATGTTTATTTCGGGTTCGTTGCGCCATTTTGTTTGCCAAAGCTGCAATTCAGACTTAATGTAATTGTCTTTTAAAAAAATTTCATAAAATGAAAAGGTAGCAATTTGTAAAGTTGTGTCACTGTTACATTATGCTTTTCAAATCTTAGTTTTAATTGGTTAATGAAATCATCTAAAAGTGGAAGTAAAATGGTTATTCGGTAGTATTTTTTTGGATCTTTTTCAACTATGTTTGCGCGGTTTTGCTGTCGCCCAGTTATTCGAGGCAACGCTATTGTTTCACCCAGAAACTCAAGCAAGTTCTCAGCATCTTTAAAAATATCTACGAACTCTGTTTCTGAGTTTGTACGCATATTTTTAAAATTGTTTATAATGAGATCGACGTGCTGTACAGCAGCCGCTAAGTCGCATGAAGTTGTTTGAAGAGTTTTGCATAATGGTAAGGTATATGCAAATATACAATTTAGGCAGCACAAGCTTATCACGAACTCGCTAGTTGATATTGATCTTATAAAAGAAAATGCTTTTGATGAAGTATCGCAATCGCTATTACCACTTAATTCTTCTAATGCACCAACAATCGCTTTAAAAATCTCTTTAAACCTCAGCAGCCCATCATGGTTTTCAACCCATCGGGTCTCGTACATTGCAGTTAATGTTCTCCATTTTGTTTCTGGCATATTTTGTTTAATATATTCTGTTAAACAATTTGTTCGTTTGGCGGAGGATTTGAAAAAGAGCCCTATTGATTTTATAATGCCAATTGCATTTCTGATGGGTTGAATTTGGCATGAGTGACACAAAGCTAAATTTAGCGAATGAGAGCTGCAGTGCACATAGAGAGCGTACGATATAAACATTGTTGTGGAGCTCGGTGTATCTTACACAGATGGACATTTGTTCCTGTCGTGATATATCCGTTGTTTCATCAGCCAGCAAGGAAAAACTCTTAGCATTATTAATAGCCGTCACCAGCTGTTTTTGAATTATTTCACCACAAACAGAAATCAATTCATTTTGTATAGTTGGACTATAATATGTAGCATTTAACTGCAAAGTTTCATCATGTTGCTTCAAATCTATATCGCCACATTTATGACGCATACGTAATATAGCTCGAAAATTACCATCATTAATGTCTGGTTCAGACTCATTGAATTTAATACATCCGAAATCGCAAGTTCCTCTTAATGATAACTCTTGTCGTCCACACAGCTTAATGGTTTCAACAATGGGAACCAGTTTTTTCCTATTTTTGGCAATATTAGCGGATCGCGCGATGTCTAGTTGACTCCTTATGTCTATTTGTTTTTTTTCATATACGCTTATAAAATTATCAGCAAATAATGTGCAGTCTTGATGATACTTGCTTTGCTCATGCCGCTTAAAATCCGCGATCGCGTCTTTCCACTTGTTTAATGGTTTCACAACCAATAAGCTCAGTTTTTGGTGTGCACCCTTCCCAGCACATTCAGCTGCAAATAAAACGCAAATCTTGCACAAAGCACCTTCAGGCTTTTTTAAGGTATAGATCAGCCAGGAGAATTGATCGAACCATTTGTGCTGAAATTTCAAATGTCTTTTGTCGTCTGTGATTGGGAATTTGTAAGATTTCTCTGGTACCCAGGGGTTTTTCAATAACGCATATTTTAATTCATCATCAATTTTTTGTTTTGAATTAGCATAAGATCCTAAATCCAATTTGTCAAGCGGGTTAAACGTAGTTTCGTCTCCAGAAGAACTGGTAGTGGCGGCGACAGGAATAATAGGAGTTGAGCTATCAGTAGACACTGATGAACACTGATCTGGTTCTGGTTCCTTAGAACTATCATCATTTTTTTGTTTTTTTTTTCAAGTATTTGAAAAGTGTGTTGTTGCTTGAACGCTTCGACATCACAAAGCTATTTTAAAAAAAATTTAGTATGCCTACGAATAAAACACAACTTCTTTCTAACAACATAACATTGCACTTTACTTACCTAATCAATAAAATAAACTAAAACTTTTTATTTATTCAAGCAAACTTAACAATATTATTAACCAAATTAACTATAAATATGAATATAAAATTGATTAAATATGTGATCATATGCGCGAAATAAGAACCGTTATTAAAATTTACAAAGAAGGAAATGGCAAAACAAACTTACATGCTTAGTCGTCTTTCAAACACGGCAACTTTTGTTGCGGCAATTCGTAGTTTGTGGGAGAGAGAGCGACGAGGAAAGGGGAAGGGCACCGAGTTGCTCGTGCTCGGGCAATTCGCTTTGTGTTCTCATTCTTCTTAGTATTTTAGAACTCTTGCTTCACAGCCTACAAAAACAAATACATGGGATGGAGTTGCTGTGTGTGAACGCGATGGGCAATTCCAAAAGAGGAATTGCCGAAAATGAGCAACAAAGTTGCCGTGTCTGTACTACGACTTACCAAAGTTGCAAGCGAAGATGAAACAAAGAAAATATGCGTCCCCATTAGAGCGTTCAATTTGTCTAGTAACAAAAAACAAGCAAAAAAAGTACCGTACATTAAAATTTCATAAAAACAAAAACGATAAAGCAAGCGTGCCACAAAATATATGCGTACCTATCTATAAAGATTGTCGTTAGTTCAGTAGTAAAGCATATACATACATAGATACAAATAATAATTGAGACTAACTTTTTACATGATTTCTATGCTTCTAAAAAATACAATTAAGCATATTTATATTACAAACGGCAGACGCTGGTCATCACATTTACCGGTTTTCCATTGTTTTAATGTTGTACAGCACATCGAACAAATATATTCGGGTTCATACCAAGCACTTTCCACGTATGAGCAACTGAAAAAGAGGTTGAACGCTTAAACCACAGCTTTATTTGTTCTTAAATCGAACCGATATTTCTTATCAACAAAAGACCGCAGGCGTAACAAAATTTGTTGCGCCTATCACACATTTTACCACACTTATCACACAATATAATTGCGAAGCGGTCGCAAGGTTGAATTGACGGCGTAAATTTATTAGATGAGCACTCAAAATTTTTGGAAATGAATGTGTTTAAAATAATTCCTCATACTTGCTATGTTTCTAGTAAAATAACGCAATGAAATGCGGTCAAAGTAGAAAAATTAAAAAAAAAAACTTTTCGCAAGGTAAATTTATTTAATAGCAGAAAAAATTTAATAGCTTCGTCAATTTTTGTCCGATTTCATTGCATGAGCACTCAAAATTTTTGGACATGAATGCACTTTCAAAATAATTCCTCATACTTGATATGTTTTTAGTAAAATACTGCAATAAAATGCGGTCAAAGTAGAAAAATTTGAAGAAAAAACAAATTTTCCAAGTTTACCCGATGAAAACTTAAAACACGCTAGCTCAAAAAATAGATCTTTCTATCTCAATTTAAAGGTATGATCCTTACCTTTCCAAAACATATTTCATATTGAAAATCGGTAAAGAAATGGCCAAGTAATGAAAAGATTAGCACGTACACTTCCGAAGAACGGTTTTTTAACGGTAAAGCAAGATTTTGAGGGTGTTACAAATTTTTCAAAAACCGTTTTGAGTTATATTCGACCAGGTGAACAATTTCCACTATGTCACTTTAAAAGTTCATTCAATTTTTTCCATTTTGTAACACTGTGTAATTGTTTATGAAAATAAAATAAAACACGCTTGCACCTAGAATGTTTGTTCACCATGAAAATTTATTATTGTTGCTGTGTTTGTTTTTGCTGCTGTTATTGTTGTAGGTTTCCTTTGTACTTATTGGTTGCTGATGCTGCCTTTGTTATGCTTGTTGTTGTTGGGGGTGTTTGACAAATTCAAAAATTGGATTCTCGTTCTACTCGATAGGGCCTACAAGAAAAATAACATCACTTCCCAGGTATTTTTGATTGTCACACTGTGATATAGATTACGTGTAATTGTTTCCGAATAAAAAAATTGAATCTGATTCAATTGTTTATACATTTGTTTATATATATATTTCGACATAAAAAAACCATATATACAATATTCCGTTTTGAAAAAAATTACCCGCAATCTGGAAAAAAGTTATTTAGCCTTGAACGTCATGATGCAGCGTTTGGAGCGCACCATAGCGTGTTATTCTTCTCTAGTAGCAACGAGAGATTCTAGCGCTAAAGTGTGGCGGCGCATATCACCATATCACCGCTCGTACGGGCGAACGTTGCACGTTGCTGAGAAATTCTGACCCCGCTTCAAAATATAAAAAGCGACTGACACGTGGTCGACACACTTGTCTATTACCTGAAATATCTCTTGAACCACTTTGAAATCGAAGCTACTATTTTGCACATATGTTTTCAGATATTTTTGGAAGAAATTAAGCAAAACAAAAAAAATCGATTTTTTCCGATGTAAATGATCCGACCTCCTTAAACTCTACACATACATATACATATGTATGTATGTATGTCTTAGGTGCATATACAGGTACTCGAATGCGTACGAGATAACAAATACAATGACAACAACAAAAACGACAAAGGTAACAGTATCAAAACGAGCAACAATAAAAACAAAGATAAAAATAATACCAAGCTACAATAAAAACAAGGATAAAATAAACAAAAATTCTGGGTATGCAGATTTTTTTCTTATTTGGCAATTCTCAAATTAAGCGAAATCCAACGCGAACAAATTTTATTTAAAAATTTAGTTTTCAATCAATATCGTTTGTATGCCAACCCTGTGATGTCTGCATCTCACGGTATGTCACACGTCGCTTTTGCATTATCATTTCGTGAACATTACAGTTCGTCAAAACCCCTTAAAATTAAGTTTTCTTTTTTGAGCGATAAATAAAAAACAAGAAATAACTATTGTTTCTTAGTAAAATAAAAGTAAAGAAATAACTATTATTTTATGAGCATTAAATAAAACTCAGGAAATAACGATTAAACCAAAGCTGTTAAATTTTAATTAGGATTAGTAATCTTTAGAATTAATTTTAAAAATAATCCTAACTGATTAAAAAACTTCAATTATTTTTTTTTCAATTACTAATCAATTACGATTAGAATAATTGAAAAATAATTGCAATTTTTTGCAATTTGCTGAAACTAATTGAACTAATTGAAATATCTAATTGAATTAGTTTTTCCAATTAGTTCAATTACTTTCAATTAGATCGCAAGTTTTGTTCAAACTTTTCAAACAAAATTTAGAAAAAACAATAAAAGGAGCAAATAGCAATTCTTTAAACTACTTCCATAAACATTTTATAAACATATTAATATTTGTTTCAATATAATTTTTTTTATTCTATGATTATATTTCCTTTTTTTAAAATTGATTTTTTAATTAAAACTCAAAACATCAAACTCAATTTCGCTGAAGGCAGTCCTTGTAAGAAGGAGTATGCTTCTTTAATCAAAAACGCCTAATCTATAACTATCGGTTATATAAGCGGGAAAATTAACTCAAACTATTGTTCAGTCTGACGGTTAGTTTTGTATAGGTACCGGGTATGCAAATGAATTCCAAGAGCTCTTTATTTTTTTGTAATACTCGCATTCTTTGTCCGTTGTGCTTCACAGCTAACATTAAACTAAATTGTTTTCGATGTATGTATGTATGTATGTATGTTTTTTGGCAGCACGTCTTCCATATAAACCCAACAGTTAAATCCAATTGGTGAAAATTTTGCATCTCCACCCTTAAAGAAAGTGCACTTTTAAAGCGATAGGGCCTACAAGAAAAATAACATCACTTCCCAGGTATTTTTGATTGTCACACTGTGATATAGATTACGTGTAATTGTTTCCGAATAAAAAAATTGAATCTGATTCAATTGTTTATACATTTGTTTATATATATATTTCGACATAAAAAAACCATATATACAATATTCCGTTTTGAAAAAAATTACCCGCAATCTGGAAAAAAGTTATTTAGCCTTGAACGTCATGATGCAGCGTTTGGAGCGCACCATAGCGTGTTATTCTTCTCTAGTAGCAACGAGAGATTCTAGCGCTAAAGTGTGGCGGCGCATATCACCATATCACCGCTCGTACGGGCGAACGTTGCATGTTGCTGAGAAATTCTGACCCCGCTTCAAAATATAAAAAGCGACTGACACGTGGTCGACACACTTGTCTATTACCTGAAATATCTCTTGAACCACTTTGAAATCGAAGCTACTATTTTGCACATATGTTTTCAGATATTTTTGGAAGAAATTAAGCAAAACAAAAAAAATCGATTTTTTCCGATGTAAATGATCCGACCTCCTTAAACTCTACACATACATATGTATGTATGTATGTCTTAGGTGCATATACATGTACTCGAATGCGTACGAGATAACAAATACAATGACAACAACAAAAACGACAAAGGTAACAGTATCAAAACGAGCAACAATAAAAACAAAGATAAAAATAATACCAAGCTACAATAAAAACAAGGATAAAATAAACAAAAATTCTGGGTATGCAGATTTTTTTCTTATTTGGCAATTCTCAAATTAAGCGAAATCCAACGCGAACAAATTTTATTTAAAAATTTAGTTTTCAATCAATATCGTTTGTATGCCAACCCTGTGATGTCTGCATCTCACGGTATGTCACACGTCGCTTTTGCATTATCATTTCGTGAACATTACAGTTCGTCAAAACCCCTTAAAATTAAGTTTTCTTTTTTGAGCGATAAATAAAAAACAAGAAATAACTATTGTTTCTTAGTAAAATAAAAGTAAAGAAATAACTATTATTTTATGAGCATTAAATAAAACTCAGGAAATAACGATTAAACCAAAGCTGTTAAATTTTAATTAGGATTAGTAATCTTTAGAATTAATTTTAAAAATAATCCTAACTGATTAAAAAACTTCAATTATTTTTTTTTCAATTACTAATCAATTACGATTAGAATAATTGAAAAATAATTGCAATTTTTTGCAATTTGCTGAAACTAATTGAACTAATTGAAATATCTAATTGAATTAGTTTTTCCAATTAGTTCAATTACTTTCAATTAGATCGCAAGTTTTGTTCAAACTTTTCAAACAAAATTTAGAAAAAACAATAAAAGGAGCAAATAGCAATTCTTTAAACTACTTCCATAAACATTTTATAAACATATTAATATTTGTTTCAATATAATTTTTTTTATTCTATGATTATATTTCCTTTTTTTAAAATTGATTTTTTAATTAAAACTCAAAACATCAAACTCAATTTCGCTGAAGGCAGTCCTTGTAAGAAGGAGTATGCTTCTTTAATCAAAAACGCCTAATCTATAACTATCGGTTATATAAGCGGGAAAATTAACTCAAACTATTGTTCAGTCTGACGGTTAGTTTTGTATAGGTACCGGGTATGCAAATGAATTCCAAGAGCTCTTTATTTTTTTGTAATACTCGCATTCTTTGTCCGTTGTGCTTCACAGCTAACATTAAACTAAATTGTTTTCGATGTATGTATGTATGTATGTATGTTTTTTGGCAGCGCGTCTTCCATATAAACCCACATCCCTAAGCCGCCGGCGTATAGTTTCAAGAGTTAAATCCAATTGGTAAAAATTTTGCATCTCCACCCTTAAAGAAAGTGCACTTTTAAAGCGATCCCTTAAATTTATCCGCCGCAGTATGTTGTCTGTTCTCTCAGTTGGCTTTCGAGGACGACCTGGTCCCTTTTTACGCTCGCAACACATCACTATTCGCGTGTTTGTTTTTTTTTTTTTTGTAAAATACGAACAATAGTTGAATGGCTACCACTAATTCTAGCTGCTATTTGGCAAGAAGATAACTTTTCTTCATCTAATGCCAATATGCGAATTTTTTGATGACGCGTTAATTTCTTCCGTTATTTGGGATTTTGCACAACTTTTCAAATACACAACCAAAACACGACTATAACTGAACCCAATTTCAAAAAAAAAAATAATCTATTTATCAGTGCTTACTAGATCTAGTAGAAATTTTTAAAATTTGCAGTTATATAGCTGAAGATAGTCTGCCAAGTGGTGGTGCGTTTTTATTGATCGCAAGTGTACATATGTACGTGGGGAAGCATAATCAGTATGCTTTGGGTTTTTCTGATGGTTTGCAGAAATGTGTGTATGTACAATCGATAATTTATTTTCGATATGGTCAGTCACTTTTTGCAGGGTTTTCACATCATTTTTTATTTGATATTTGGACAATAATCGTTATTTGCTGTCCCTAATAGTTACCGTATATGATTTAAAATAATTGTTTATGAAAATAAAAAAAAACACGCTTGCACCTAGAATGTTTGTTCACCATGAAAATTTATTGTTGTTGCTGTGTTTGTTTTTGCTGTTGTTATTGTTGTAGGTTTCCTTTGTACTTATTGGTTGCTGATGCTGCCTTTGTTATGCTTGTTGTTGTTGTAGGGGCTTATGCATTATATGCCGGACGCACAATAACGTAAATTACGTATGTATATTCCTCCAAATTACTTCGCATAAACTAAGTTCGTCCACACTTGCCATTCCTACTTTGTATTGACAGCTCTGTAGCCACGGGCTGCTTAGTCATTTGAGCAAAGGAAAAAATGTTGAAGATTGTGTTTTAATATAATATATGTAAATTTTGCTGTGATAATATCCTTTTTACGATCATGAAAGAAAGCTTCTAGGGGTTGTAAAAGTCAACGCACAGTGAATCGTGAAACACCTTTTTCGATTATTACACAGTACGATAGTGGTTGGTACACATGAGAAATGTTAACAGAATATGAAAATAGGCTTAAAATAAAGAAACACGTGTCTCGGCGTTTTGCTGTAGCACGTCAGAATTTTGAGAAAATTCAAAGGACCGTGGATGTTCACTTCTAATGATTTGATTTTGTCGTACTGTGCTATGGATAAAATTTAAAGCCTACACTATTTGTTCGTGATTTCATTCTTGATTTATGATAAAATACCTCATTTTATCTTATTTTTTTGACCGGTTTTGCAATACGAAATTACTACTTAGTTTCATGGTAATTTGCTCGTAGACTAAGAATGAATAAATCACGATAGTGTGTCTGTCCGGGCTTTTAGAGAACATGCCTATGTAATTTAGACTGACCAAAAAAAGTGAAAGTGCCCCTGAAAATTTCGTTCAAAACTATTAACATTTTTAATTCTCGCGATGTTATCCCTACATTATTTGGATATATTCGGAAAAACCTTTCAAAAAACGATAAAAAATCTGAAAATCGCGCTGTAAAAGTTGTTTTTTTTTTAATTTTTTATGGAAGCTAAAAAGTCATGGTCCTAAAAAAATCAGCACTTTAATTTTTTTGGTCAGTCTAATGTACATGCATGTGTGTGTTTGTTTTATCTCACACAAGCGTCGTTATGCGACGTTAAAAAGGGTTTACTTTAAAAACTACGCTCGGCTGTTTATTTGTCTTGCTTTGAATTTCAGAGCACACTTTCCCCTTTTTGCGTAGGAAAGTCCCAAAATAAAAAGTAGCAAGTTTTTATAAACTTTACTTTTAGATTTTTTTTGCATGTGTTTGTGCTATTTAAACACAAAAGTTATATAACTTTGAATACCAACTAAGGCTCTTGTCAATTTCAATAATAACCGATGTGTAGGATGCAGTGATAGGATAGCAAGGAATTATTTTTGAATATAAGGTTATATTAGTTTTCATACTATGTGAAATTTGAACAGGCAATCAACATATGATCAAAAAAATTTAAAAGAATCTTCAACCCGACACTTTTTGCCCCCGGTGTAATACAATTGTGACAAAGTAGCAATTATAACTCATTTGGATGTCCTCATGCCACGAAAAATGGGATTATGTTAGTCTGCCCATCTGTGATCTACATACAAAATCACGATCATGCCGCTAAAGAAGTTTTACTTCAAAAATGTCTATAATGAAGTGATAATGCAAGAGCAGCTTGTGACATATCGTGAGATTCAGGCATCCCAGGGCTTGTAGACAAACGATATTATTGCATGCAAATTTGACCTTGAAGAGAATTTGTTCGTGTTGGATTTCGCGTAATTAGAGAATTGCCAAATAAGAAAATAGAACAGAACTTAGAACTTTTTTTCATAATGAAATTGTGGGTTTGTTTTGTTTTTGTTGGCGGTGTTTGTGTTGCTGTTGTCTTTGCTGCTGCGCTTGTCGTTGTTGCATTTGTTGTTGGTGTTTGTAGGAGTTTACGCATTCGAGTACCTATGTACATATGCAAAAGCATATGTTTGTTTGTTTTATCTCGCACACGCGTGATCTCCCGACTTTGTGACGCGATGTTGATAAATCCCTCCCTCAAGAAGTTTTTCTTCAAAAACATCTCGAAGATTATATACCAGCTCTCTTTGGCCCCTTATTGAAAGCGGCTTCATGGTTCCAGTACATGAAAGTATGACAATATTAGATCGATATTTTTTATAATAAAATGCATGCCAGAGTATCTGTATTAAAATAAAATGTATGCCAGATTATTTCGTTTCAGTGTCTAATTCTACATAAATTGCAGGTGTGGCGATAATTTTACAAGAAGTGATTCGAAAATTGTTAAAGGCATCTGTAATCGATCCAGCGACTATCTCCAAGACTGTTTAACATTTAATAAAATTACTTCTGTGAGAGAAATAAAATTGGTGAGTTTGTGCAACATGTGTTGCAAAGCATTACTTGTATTATAGTTTAAAATGTTTATATTAATAGTTATAAAAAAGACCCACGTACACCTATGTAAGTGCGCGAGCCAGAAGTAAAATTTCTTTGCGGATTTCATGTAGATATAGAAAGGGTAATGTTAGGCTATACGTTATGTTCTTCAGCAGTGTTGTCACTTAGGTGCGCACATGATGTTTTCCAAAGAGAAACATATTTAAAATAAGACTTACTACAGTTTTTAAATGAATCAAAATTGCTGGCTAGAATAATGACGTCGGTGGCAAGTCCAAAAAATAGTGAAAGAAAATCTGGTATCGCGCTTTTTGACGTGTGCAGTGAATGCGTGGGTTATTCATTCTTGATTTTCTAGTTTAACTTGCTGATTTCCTTATTGCAAGGGTAAAGAAACAGCAACAGAATCCAGCAGACTCAGACAAAAGAAAAATATTGGCGATGGCTCGGGTTTCACCCGGCCAAGAACTGTTGTTTCGGCGATCTAACCCTGTTTAGATCGGCCTACCCCATAAGTCGTCTGTCTCCTCTGGAGCAACTTTTAGCAGCAGGGTGGCTCCACATCCTTCTGCTCAGGGCTGGCATCGAGCCAAACCCTGGACCAGAAACCTATTTTTGCTGCGTCTGCCAGAAAAGGCTCCATCCGAACTCCACTTGGGTAAGGTGTAATTCGTGCCTGTAATGCAATGGAGCCTCTTAAGGTCTGCTCAGGCCTAAAGACCCGCAAGGAGTGGTCCACAAATTATGTGGCCCCATGTGTTTCGCGCCCTACGGCGCCCATAGCCTCTACGGCGCCCATTAGCCGCACTTAGTGCACCGGTGCCTACCACCGGCAGAACCTCCACGGTTCAAAGGTGTACACAACAATAACATAGTCGCTCCTCTCCCTCACTCAGCTCCGCCCCTCGTGTGGGGAGTAGCCAGCAGCTCCTGGTACCCCACAAAGTCTGTTCCGTGTGTCAGACCAGGATAGCGGAATGCGTCATCAGTCAGGTGCAAGTCGTGCCAGGGCTGGTGCCACTTTCGTGTGTGGCTACCTGGCTTTTGCTGTAGAGCTCCGCAACCAAACACGCACATTGTGGTGCTGCCAAATAACATCTTAAGGCAGCCCAATGTGTTACTGCATGTGCACCAGGGATCACACCTCTCTCTGCGACGACTCTCCCGAGGCAAACGAGACTCCTTCAGCTGAACTGAAACACGAAACGAAATTGCACAGCATCTCAACTTTGTTGAGTTGCAACGGCTGCAATGTGGCGTAGCGTTCATCATCCATCACACAGTACAGTATCGTCATATCGAGGAAGACATCGACCGCAGGGACACTACCTTAGAATGTCAAGGAATAGCTGTCCGGTCAGGCGATGTCGAGCTCGAAATATTTGATGTTTATATAGTACCTCCTGCTGCCCCCTAGAAGGTATATGACTCTTTCCGGCAGGATATCACCCTGACACAGTGGTTCACAACTTATTTCGTGTGCCCACTTATTACAAAGAAAATATGGAAAATTTTTTATTCAGGTTATATTTTCAAAAAAACTTAAACGAGTAAACAAAGACATATTATTGTAATTTAGAAATATAAACAAAAAAATTCTAAATGATTGCTTTTTAAGTGGAATATTTACAACAAAAACAAAATTCAATGTAAAATGACATCACAGCTTATTTCGTGTATGCATTTTTACTGTTATTGGCGCCTGCAAGACGGCTAGCAAGATGTACAAATTTACTTAGAATATGGCACTAGATGTGTTCTAAGTTTAGTACGCACAATGAGACCGACAGAACAGGATTATTAATTTCTATAAACTAAGATGGGTCGCCGCACATCTCTTGAGAAGCGTGAATTAATAATTAATCTGTATAAAAGTGGAAATTCTCAATAAAAAATCGGGGAGAATGTGAACTTAAGTGCCTGCACTGTTCAGTACATAATACAACGTTATATCCGTGAAGATAGAGTAGCTGACAAAGGTCGTGAAGCCTCAAATAAAATATTTACAGAAGCTGACGAAAGGTGGATAATTAGAAAAATTAAGCAAGACCCAACTATAAGTGCACCGGCGCTGACTAAAGAGGTTGAAGTGATGCCCGGAAAGTCATGCAATCCAGAAACAATAAGAAGAATTCTTCGCAATGCAGATTTTCGAACAGCTCGGAATAAACCCTTTATTAGTGCTCGAAATAAAATGTTGAGGATGCAATTTGCTAACAGCCATGTTAATAAAGAGGAGAACTTTTGAATTGACGTTATTTTTGCTGACGAAAGCAAATTTAATATTTTTGGTTCAGATGGTAAGTCTTTCATTTGGCGAAAACCGAATACGGAGTTATAAACAAAAAATCTGCGAGCAACAGTAAAACACGGTGGTGGCCATATAATGGTTTGGGGCTATATGTCATCAGCTGGTGTCGGAAACTTAGTGTTCATTGAAGAAACTATGGATAAAACAGTTTATTTAAATTAATTAAAAAATAATTTATTACAAAGTGCTGTAAAACTATGCATTCGGGATAGGTTTAGGTTCTATCAAGACAACGAACCGAAACACTAATCGAACCTTATACAGAATTCATGGAGTGTTCTTGAGAAAAATGTAAGAAACATCAAAATAGCAACCGACAAGATTTGAAAATGGCGCTGCAAATGCAGTGGGAGCAAATAACACCCGAGTATACAAAAAAATTGTTAGTTCCATGCAATCCCGCCTGAGATCAGTTATAAAACAAAAAGGTTTCCCTGCAAAGTATAAATTGATAAAAACCTTAAAAAATTCTAAAGTGTATGCATTTATTTTTCAGTTTAATTCACCGCACGAAATAAGCTGTGATGTCGTTTTACATTAAATATTGTTTTTGTTGTACATATTCCACTTAAAAAGAAACCGTTTTGATTTTTTTTGTTTTCTTTCTATATTACAGTAATATGTCTTTGTTTACCCGTTTAACTTTGTTTGAAAATATAACCTGAATCAAAAATTTTACCCATTTTCTTTTTAATAAGTGGCCATACGAAATAAGCTATGAGCCACTGTAGTTGCGCTCCTCAGAGGTGAAAACCGATTGGTAGTAGGCGACTTTAACGCGCACCACGATCTCTGGCACTCAAGCCTACCAGCTGATCGTAGGGGAAATTATTTGGAAGAGCAGATAGACGATTCGACATTCTGCACTATGAACGATGACACCAGGATTATGGGCAATTGGAGCAACTCGCCTGACCTAACAATAGCTAGTGCAGGTCTGATAAATAGCATAACGTGGCGGCCTATGCTATCGCTTGCATCAGACCACCTACCCATACTCATCTCGATTGACAGACCTGCTAACTTTGTCTCCGCGGGCCACCGGACCTATATCAACTTTAAAAAGGGTGACTGGCTCAGGTTCGCGGAGTTCACTGAAAATGCCATCAGATCTCTTCCCACACCCACTGACGTTCGCAAAGGCGAACAGAAGTTCCGCAGGTCGTTGCGTCAGCTGCGGGTCGTTTCATCCCGGCAGGGAGGATCCCTGAGATCCATCCGGCCCAGATTCCCGGTCGAAGCGGCCGCTTTAGCGAATGAACGCGACCACCTTCACCGCTCCGATCCCTGAAATCCTAACATAAAGGATTTGAACGTGGAGATTCGGAGGCAGGTTGACCAAAATAAGCGGGACAAGTAGGAGGAGCATTTGAAGCCCTGTAACCTAATCACGGGTATTGGTAAGCTCTGGTCCACCGTGAAGTCCTTATCTAACCCGACGAAGCGCGACGACCGAGTGGAAATTTCATTCGGGGATCGTGCCTCGTCGGACCCTAAGAGATGCGCGAGCTATTTTAGCCGACAATTCATTTTGAATCCTTCGCGGATAGGGCCAAACGGAAGGTGACCAGCACGCTGCGCAAGCAGTCAAGCACCAGCGCGCCTCTTGCTTTCGCTTGTGGCGAGGTGAAGGAGGCCATCGGGAAGGCAAAATCCTCCAAGGCCGTTGGCCCTAATGGGCTAAGCGTGGTGATGATAAAACATTTAGGCCCCGCGTTTCTTACAAGGATCCTCAACCTGTCCATGACCATCATCATCTTTCTTGACATTTGGAAGGCTGGGAGTGTGGTCTCGCTACTGAAACCAAGGAAGCCGGGCGACAAGGGTGACTCCTATCGGCCGATTTCCCTGCTTTCTCCAGTAATAAAGACACTTGAGGCCATACTCCTCCCGTACTACACTTACCACCTGGGCTCGGCTAAGCATCAACATGGCTTCCTGAAAGTGCACAGCCCAACAACAGCACTTAATGCCATAAACAAACAGGTGAATCGCGGTCTTAACCAGAACCGTCCCTGCGAGAGAACCGTCCTAGTAGCGTTGGACTTGTCAAAAGCTTTTGACTGAAACGGTGGACACCGAATTACCTGCTCGGCCGTCAATCATCGGTATTACTTAGAGACTCAACATCGAAATTAAGGAGAATTAAACAAGAGGTACCGTAGGGTGGCGTCCTGTCTCCACTCTTGACTCTTGTTTAACCCTACACCTCTAAACTCCCTCAACCGCCAGAGGGAGTCACAATAGTCTTATATGCCGATGATTGCTCGATAATTGCAACCGGCAATGTAATTGATGACCTGTGTTCGAAAGTGGACGGATATCTCGCCGACCTTACCCATTTCTTCACAGAAACTTGGCGTTATCTCCTACTGAGTCCTCGGCGACGGTCTTTACCACCTGGACGAAGGAGCTCACGCTGGATCTCAACATCCATATTGATGGCACACCCATTCCGACGGTTAATCACCCGAGGATTCTGGGGGCTACATTTGACAGCTTGCTCTCCTTCTCTGGGCATACTACAGCAATAGCCAACAAAGTACAGAGCCCCAACAATGTCTTCAAGTCGCTCGCCGGCAGCTCTTGGGGCAAAGACAAAGGAACGTTGTTGGCAACATACAAGGCTATTGACCGACCGGTAATTAACTATGCTGCGACGGTGTGGTCGCCGGGAGCCAGTAGGACACAGTGGATGAAGCTACAGACCTTCCAGAACGACGCACTCCGCACGGTGACGGGATGCCTGCAGATTTCGCCTGATGAACATCTCCATCAAGTGGTCAATGTGCTCCGCGTTAAGAAGCGCAACCTCATGCTCAGCAAGCAGTTCTTTGCTGGGTGTCACCACTCAGGGCACCCAAACAGGCATCTTCTTGCGGTTGAGACACCCCCGAGGCACATCAGAAGGCATCTCCTTGAACTGAAGGACGATATAACGCAGTCGCTGGATCCGGAGGCGTACCGGCGGGTCCTAAGCAACATCCATAGGGAGATAGTCACCACCACCATCGCCTCTCGCCAGGCAAATGCCATGGGTGAACCCGCGTGACTAGACGCTATAACAACAACAACATCGTACGACGGTGGAAATTTCAAATGAGCTGAAGGAAATCAAAATTTGTGACGTTCATCCTCAAACATTCGTAGGTGTACAGAGCGTTCACACCTCTAAAAAAGCCGTTTTTGCCCAAACAGAAGGTAAAATAACGGCTGGATTCCGCTAAATGCTACATAAATAGGCCACCAGAGTTTTGGGAACATCTTAATATCCTTAAGGAGTACCTTCCCCAAACTACTAAAAAATTACATTTGACTACTCGTAGTTTGTTTGTTTATGATAACGTCGCGAAACATACCGCTTTGGTGTTCAAAGAATGGTTGCTGTATTACGCAAAATCTGTGCTACTACATGGTGAAAACTAGCTAAAGGACGCGATTATAAAAATTCTATACCAGTAGAAGTGACTGTGAATTTATTTGCGTTCATGAAAAGACGATTAGAGGCTTTAGTAAAAGCAAAAGGTTATCACACAAATTATTGAATATAAAGTGATGCAGAATAGAATACACCAAGACAATATGTCTCAGTTTTTTCTCTTTGGTTCTCAAAAATGGAGTTGCCTTGTTCAATCCAGTTTTTGAAACAAATAAATACAGTTTTAAGTAAATAATTTGGTTTTTGGTTTTGGCTTGCCTTAAAAATATTTTGCATTTAAATTCCAATATATAATTGCAATATTAGTCGCGCAAACACTTATACGACAGAAGTCAATAGTCTTACGCGATTGCACAAATAGTAATTCCCTAATAATAGCTTGCCCAAAGTGCAAGCTCAAGCAATATTGCTGTCGCAGCTGTCTGCACAGTACAATAAACTGGTGATGAAAATGATTAACTTCATAGCCTTTGTTTCAGTATAAATTAAGACACTTGTAAAATTAGAGTTAGTTCAGATTGGTGATTGGAAGCAAATAAACGTGAATTTGCTGTCCGCGTAAACCTTGATTCGTATTTTGTTTTCGCTTTCACGCTAGTGATCGGGTAACTGACGTTCGAGCATAAGTTTATGCTTCGCGTAAAAAAGTGTATTGCTATTCGCGAACTTAAAAAATTAAGAGAAATCTATGTTTCTCACCGTTGCGTTCTAAACACCACGCAAGTACATGTTTCTGCAACAATAGTAAAATAATTTTGCGGAAAATTGAAAAGATTAACTACCCCAAAAAGTGACTACTTGAAACAAGGTTTTTTTTGGAAGTGAAAAGTGCATAAAAATATATTGTATAGGAACTTTCGCGAAGACGCGCACTAAACTAAAATCAAAGCTTCCACAAGATAAATATACCAATTTGGCGCCAACGGAAAACAATTACAGGAGTAAAGGAGTATATGTGAGCCAAAGGAACACATCATCAGCGAGCGACGTCACAGGTATCAGTTCAACAAATAAAACAGAAACAAAGACAAACAGCAGCAATGCTAACACCAGCAGGGAAAAGATAGTGTATGCAAAATAGTAATAGATAATAAGAGATAAAAAGGCAGGATTAAGAGAAAAAGGAAAATGGCAAATCAGAATAACCTAATCCGACCCCCCACGAACTCGGCACCAACCACCTCTCAGGGTTCACAGAACGCCCAACTCAGTTTAGACGACTGTATGATACCAATAACAAATATTGCGTCCGAAGTCTTGAAGCAGGCAGTGCAAGCGACGCTCAGTCCAAATGCCACCTTGTCAAACGCAAGTGACCAGTTAATAGAATAACTATATAGAACGAATTTAGGAGATTTAGACAAGATACCAGATGTGGTCAAATGCCTTGCGGAATTTTTCGGTCGTCCTGAGGAATTCAATTCCTGGAAGAAAATTTTTGATCGTATTTTGAACATAAACGAACCGCTTAAAGGAAGAGCCAAATACTATGGGATTCTAAGTGTAATTAGGAATAAAATTGTAGGCAACGCTCACATAGCATTGGACTCGACAGGGAAGCAATAAAAAAATGTTTGTCGATGCACTATCACATTGAGTGCCATGGCTACACGTTTTCGTGCGACACCAAAAACTTCCTGGGGTGCCACGTCGTACGAAAACATGCGACAGGCATTGTCTGGCCTTAGATATTGTCGTGCGTTTCTGCCTTACACTACAGGGTTTTTTTTAATGTTTTTCTTGTAGCCTAATGTTTGCCCTAAATTTTGGCCCATATTTCATAGAGATATCTTCATTTTTGCGGTTTTTATGATAAAAACTCAGAGGTTCTTTTTAATTTTGAAAATTTATTTGAATTCATTCGATATTTCGGAAAAAAGTATAAGAAAGATAGAAAAATATTAAAATTAGGATATGATAATTTCAATTTACATTAATTTTTTAGATGTGCATATTTTGGAAAGCAATAAATGCACAATTGGGGAGTGTTGGGACATTGCGGACAGTACGTAGTTGTCCTTTTGATATTCTTTCTTGCTTCTTTTCGACTAAGATTTCTTTTTGCTTCAGCGTAGCATAAAACGCAAGCACGTCGGATGGTTTTATTATTTTCATCTACTCTTTTTGTGATAATATGTTTTGATTGCGATACAGGCTCCGGGGACGTGAGACCTAGTAGGTCCTTAGCAACGCGTTCACGGAATGTTCGTATATTAATGTTTTTATTCGTAGCTGCTTTATACACAGTAAAGGCATTTACCACGGAAAGTCCGAGTAAAAGTTCAATTCCCAGCTTTCGATACCAATTTAACCCTTTGCGAAGGGTATTTGAGTAAGAAGCCATTTGGTCGGAAAGATCAATGCCTGCTTTCCCCTTATTATATTCTACCACAGCCAATGTCTTTTCTGTTGCTCGTCTTTTACGTATCGCTCCTCGACTAGTTGAAGGCTCTTCAGGACTACGTGCTCCATCTGTTGTGGGTACCATTATCGGGACATGATTCGTAGATAGCATTCTGACGTCGCGTTTATCTTTCCACTTCAGAACAACTATACCATTGGGATCTTCTCTAGCCACTACTTCGCCTTTCTTTATACATGAAAACTCCCCCATACACTAGCTGTTACAACGGACAAGTGGGACGCTTTTTCTCCACGTTTTAGGAGATAATACGTTGTCTCCAAGGCGAAAAACTCACAGATCATTCCAAGAACTCCTAGAAAAATACATACAATACAATACAAAATACACCCCACCACTATCGAAACCTTGTTCGGAAGAAGAGTTAGTTCCGACCCAGAATTATTACTTACTTGCTGATAGGTAGGAAATAATAATAAAAAAAACTGCAGGATAATCAAACCTATTATAATAAAAATCGTTCATTACCAAAGCAATATTCCGAGGGAAACATAATTGTAAACGTAAATCGTAGAATAGGGAATAAATTATCACGCAGGTATAAAAAGAGATAAAAATAATATTAAACGATAGACATTAATTTTTCTTCTTTGATGATTACAGCGCAACAACTCGATATACAGGACCTGACAAACAACAACGGATATTTACCAATAAAAACAGAGGAAGTAAATGTAATCGACCTTTATAGTAGAATCCTTCAAATTGTTCATATAACTGAATACAAAGATACAGTGACACTAATCCTAAACAACATACAAGGATTAACCGCTAGTACAGTAGAAAGCAAGCACTTATTGGACACAGTCAATAAAAATTTTATAATATTAGAAAAGAAAATTGAATATTTTAACCCGCACTTTAGACATAAAAGAGGCTTAATAAATGTATTGGAAAAGGGCTTAAAGAGTAGTAGCAGGTACTATGGACAGTGACGACGAAACCAAAATAAAAAACTTTAGAATCCCTCTCAAACAACGAACAAATTTTGACGGATAGAATCCATATTCTAACATTCGTAAATAATTTACTATCACCCCACATACAAAACATTGCCAATCACATAAATAACAAACAGACCGTAATAAGTGACTATTTGAATAAATTCAAAGACTATGCAAAACAAAGTAATGACAGTAAAAGACGAAACTCAATTTATGCAACAAATTTACCAAGTTAACAATGACATTTCTCTTTTACGTTACTAGATACATTGACGACATTAGTCAAATAGTATTTTCAAGCAAACTTGGAATAATTCCCACCGACATTCTAAGAGAGACAGAACTCAATTTGATTAATGATTTTGTTCCGTCGCCGTACAAGAACAAAATATGATCATAATCCTTAAAACTCTTCACGATTCTCGATATTCTATCCAAACTCCTGTTCGAGCCTATTCCTAATGGACAAATAAATCAATCATATTAAAAAAGCACGAAATATTGGTGGATACTATGAATAATATTTTTAATGGAAATGTTAAGGAAAATCTTAAACAGAATTCCGAAAAAATTGCAGATAATTATCGTACAAATATACTAAAATTTGAGGAAGTATACTGCGATTTGCAAATCCTTGAAGAAACCATTGAAAACGGAATTTTACCGGGTAGGTATATTAATATTTAAGGATTTTTATTCTAAAATTGAACGCAACTGTAATAAAATGGAAGTGAAAATTAAAGAAAATTTTCTAGTCAAATTCGAGAACTGTGAAATTAAAGTAATAAATAAAACTTTTTCTAACGTAAAAATGAAAGCATTCGATCAATTTATTTTGCCAAATATAACAAAAAGTAAAGACTAAAATACAATTGTTTCAAATCTAAAGTTAAAATCATTGGGGCATAATCATAGTCCTGAGTTAGAGACGACTTTAGTTAGAGTAATACTAAAAATTTAGAGCGGACTCTATCTTTATGTGTATCATAGTCAAGTTAGCGCCATGTTCTAAAAAGAGTCAGCTTTTTCACAAAATTCTTTTACAATTACATATTCTATTACGATTTCAGTCAAAAATCAACCCTGCAATTTTGACATTTCATGTATTTACTCAATTTTTAACAATCAACAAAAGAATCAAACTGGACGCAAGAATGGAAAACGTAAGTTATTTAATAATCCTGATAATATGAAGAATAATTAAACATGTACATTAGGGTGTCCCTTATATGACGAAAAAAATTTTTTTTTTTAGAAATTCAAAACGCATACCCTATATATTTTTTATAAATCTAAATATATACTCAAATATAAATTTTCACCTTTCTACGACGAGTGCAACTCGTGCCGACCAACCCCCCAAAGTTTTCTTTGTCTTAGTATATAGCCATTATTCTGAGATATAGCCTATATATTATTTGTGTTACTGTAAAATTGATTAAAACGCTATTAAATAAAAAAAAGTGGTTAGGTTAGACAAATATTTATTAAAAGAACCTTAAAATTAAGCAGGATAAATTCTTTTTAGAGTATTTTTTTTACAATCTGGATATATGTAAGTGCCTATGTTCCTGGACACATCGTAATAAAAATTGTTTTTGCTCTTCTTCGGCTGTGATTAGTCCGTTAAAGTCTTGCATTAATTTAACTGCCCTTTCAGCAGTGTCATTTACGACTTTTAACTGGCTTGCTTTTCGTAAAGCATCCTGAAAGGCTTCCCAAGCAGATACATCGACGTGGAGAAAGCTAGCATCTATTTGAAATCTTGAAAAAAAATTGATGCTCCGCATAGAAACAAAATCATCCAGAGTTTTATCTGAAACAAAACAAAAATATATTAAATTTTAAATAACAAAAATAGTATACATAAGATCTATAAAAATTTGACTTACTAAACAACGTATTAGACATTTCTAGCGTCGATGGAATGTAGCGCTTTCCAATATTCGGACTTTCCTCTCTGTTTAAGTTGGCAATAATTTTCATTTTAGTCTCATTATCAACTTTATTATCAAAAAGTGATAAACTAACAGTTTCTTCACAAAGGTACCATAAATGCTGACTAAACTTGCTTATGGAAGCTTTAGATATAGCTGCATCAACTTTTTCATACGCTTTCAATGCTTTCAAAAAGCACAAATCTTGGTTTGGTGGTTTAGTCGCCACCGAGCATTGAAGCCATGGTTTAACATACAATGTTACAATAAACAAACAAACATCTTGCAGAGCCTTTTTATCATTAGCGTTCATACGAAATTGAGACTGCAGTAAACATATTTTCAATGAATATATTGCTCTTGACATCCATCTTGCCTGGTGCATAGCTCCAGGAGGTCTGATTTTTATTTTACGTTCTTTATCTCCTCCCAAAAATACTACACATAGCTCTACCAATTCCCGATAGTCATCTCTTACAAAAGATTTGTCTAGTTCTGCCTTATAATACATCAACAAGGATGTAATATCAGTCTCAGCAGTATAATTCTGTATGAAATCAAGGCAGAGTTCAATATTATTAGAATCGATGTTTTTCCAATTGTCTCTAAACTTTTTGAAGAAGGGAATGTCAGGACTATTAGTTACTTGTTTCAGTTTGATTTCAAAGACAGATTTTAGGACCAGCTCATAAATATGATGGCGACAAGCAAATAGCAGCAACTCTCTCTCTAAAATCTGCTCTAGAAGAACACAAGCTCCACTGAAACGGCCGGTATTAGAAGCAGTTGTATCGCAGCACATTATCTGTACTTTTTCTTTAAGATTCCAATCGAAAAGGGCGATTGATACGACATTGGCTTGATCCTTACCAGAAGAACTGTCTAGTTTTGGTACTGCGAGAAGCTGTTCTCTATTGTCAAATGAAACAATAATTGGTAAAAGTTCTTCTTTTGAACTTCGCACGTCCAACCCAGGTAAAAGTTTCTCATCCCAATGAACTGTTACTACATCAGGTATATTGTTCTGAAAGTCAGCTTTTATTGCTTCTGCTCTGGATTTTCTAGTCTGAGTATGAATTCGCTGAATTGAGGACTTGTTGATGGTGAAATCATCGCTACTTAGATCAAGTGCCTCTACGACTGCATGAAGAATGTAAACAGAGTTTCTTATGCTGAGTTGACATCGATTCAATGTCGCAACAAGTTTAGGTGTTACAATATTTTTTCGACCTCTTTTTTTAGTGCATGGAGCTTCTTCTGGTACTGCGTTTTGTGTATCCAAAATCTCTTCTTCCCCTGAATCATCTGAGTTTATTACATTAATGGCTGTTGAAGTTGATGGGACTGCCAATAACTCCCTATGTCTGACATTTCTTTCCTCTTCTCCTATCTGTCTTTGTTTAGCTCTTTCTTCTTTATCCGCTAACTTTCTGTCCACACCACCAAGACATCCTGGTCGACCTGGCTCCCGTTGTTTCATCAGAAATAGTTTGTCTTCCTCTATTCTTATCATATCAAAAGCATTAGCATGTGCGATATCAAATAAGTTATCAAGATTATTCTTAAAATCATTTTCACGATTTTTAAACGTAACTTGAGTTTTTTTTGATATTTTTTTGCAGTTCTCTCCATGAATGATATAGGTCTATTAGTTTCTTTGCGTAGCTGGGAAATGCTTTTGTGGGAGTTCTTGCCTTTTCCCAATATATGATACACTCCCTAATCACTAAATTTGCACTTTCACTGACAGTCAATTTTACTTCTCGAATATTATAAAACAATACAGCGAGAACTTGTCGATTTGATGGTAATTTTGCACCACTAATTTGATGGCTAGGCAAACCGATAAGGAAAATATTTTGTTTATCATTTCGTAATTCAACCGACATCTTTATGCTTTAAACAATTGCACTCTAATGACCTGAAACATAAATACGAAATGGCAATTGCAACCCGTCGCTACAGGTTGCAGCGCTCAGTTGCGCGGTTCTTGTATGAACAAGTTTCAATCGCAAGTCGGAATGGGTTATTGTTGATAAAACGAGCTGATATTTTTTTTTAAATAGTATTATGCTAAAACAAAACTTTTAAGAAGGTATGCATACAAAATTAAACACTTCGAAATTTAAGGGACACCCTAATGTACATATATTATATTTTAAAGGAAAGGAAACGGGAACAAAACTGGTGTGCGAGAAAAAGATTGCTTGCGGGAGTTGATTAACATGCACATCCACACCATTGAAAACAAGCAAAACGACTTGCGCATGATCAAGCGATAAAAAGATGCGTGGGAAGGTATTCGCTTGGACATGAGGGCTGCAGGGTTTAATAGAGATGTGGTAAGGATGAAGCAACAATGGGTTCGCATGAAAATGGGTGCTAAAAAAGCCATTGCTCACGTCAGGAGAGCTACCGCTGGATTTAAGTTGACCATTTAGGCATTCGATTTTTGTTCGTGTTGCAATGTGACTTCTGTTATACCTATTCTTAAAGAATCAATTTAATAAAATCAAACATAGTATGCGTAATATTACCTGTGTTCTTTATTTGTTACAGCATTTCTTAGAGGAGTTAATAAAATAGAAGAATTTTGATAACCCGAATCACCGACCAAAACGCCATTGTGCTGAGATTTGGTTTGCTCTAATTTAGTTTTCAATTGGCAGTTATCCCAAATTCTGGCATCGTGCCTTGAACCTCTAGATCTTGCCACAATATCTAGTATTTTAAAATCGGCATCGCAAACGATCTAAGAATATAAATGAAATTGCTATATAACTGCATTCAAATATTGTTGAAGCTTAAGACATACCTGAACATTTATTGAATAAAATCCTTTCCTGGGACATTTTATACGCACGTGGGTGCAATCGGTAGCTCCAATAACCGTAGGAAATCTTGCTACTTGGTAAAGTTTATTTTTCACTTCATTCAGCTCATTCAAATTTGGAAAACGAATGAAATGCGGTAGCAATAAGGCAATTCTTTTGCAAATGTTCGTGATAATCTTTCCAACGGTAGCCTGGGATAAACCATGAAGATCTCCTGCGAATTATTTAATTTTTTAAATTACCTAAATTATTTCATTCATCAAAAAACTTACCGATATCGCTTTGGTGTACATTTCTGCCGAGGAATCGTAGGGTGCAAAGAATTTGTGTACTTTTTGCTACTGGAAGTCCCCTGTTGGTTCTTGGTTCTTCAATTTCAAGTATATCAATTAAAAACTGGACGGTTGCTTTATCGAATCTATATCGACAATAAAATTCTTCATCACTCAACTCAAAAGCATCAAATCGTGGTTTATAACGTTTTGGCATTCTGAGCAATGCATCGTAATTAAACATTTCAAAATCTCTTTCAATTTCGTCAAGAAGAGACATTTTTCACATTTATTCCTTTAAATCACAATAGTAACGCATCAAAGAAATGAAAACAATTGGCCGTTAATACTGTTTGTCAAATTTAGCGCCGGTGTTAGTAACAGCTTTTCGATACTCTAACTTTAGCGCCGACTTTAAGTGAAAAAGTCGATACTATATCGACTATGATTAAGATAAAGTACACTTTTAGATAAAGCACACTCTAACTTATTTAGCGCCGGCTTTTACATGACTATGATTATGCCCCATTGTACTTAAAACAATTAAAGCAAGACGATCATATAAAACTCGTATTCAATGAAAGCTATAAAACGCATATAATTAGTCAAAGCACTGACGTTGCACTAGTATTTATTGTCGTACTAGTGGTATTAATTTTTGTATATATGTATCACCATTGTCGCAAGGAAAAACTAAAGACGTTTCTAATTCGAAAAACGGTAAATTTTCACACGTCGCAATGTCTTGAAATACTTTACAAAACACCGATTGGGGACAATCGATTTAAGAGGGGATGAGTTAACACCGAAAATGTTACTAACCCCACAGCCAACATCCGTCACGTGCCTTACAATATTCAACATTTAAATTCCAAGATATAATTGCAATATTAGTTGCGCCAATTCCTATACGACAGAAGCCAATAATCTTGCACGATTGCGCAAATATTAATTTCCGAAAAATAGCTTGCCCAAAGCGCAAACTGAAGCAATATTGCTGTCGCAGCTGTCTGCAAAGTACAATAAACTGGTAATGCAAATGGTTAAGTGCATAGCCTTGGTTTTAATATAAATTAAGACACATGTAAAATTAGAGTTAGTGATGATTGGCGATTGGAAGCAAATAAACACGGATTTGCTGTCCGTATTTTTTTGCTCGGTGCCACGCTAGTGATCGCGTAACTTATACACATTTGTGGGAGACAATAAGCACTTATATACAAATACATATGCTAGTATACTTATGATATATAACTACACATCTTACATACACACTAAAGCAGGCCTGTCCAACATACGGCCCCCGGGCCACCATCCGGCCCGCATAGGCCCTTCATCCGGCCCGCCATCTCTTAGAGTCTTTGGGCATCCCAGTTGTATAGGTTTGCTTCTATATGTTTACATGTGTGTGTGTCAATTAAAAAACTTACTCTATTGCAAGTAAAACAGTGCTCCCTGTATTAAATAAAATAAGTAGTTGATAAAAAAGAGTACCTATAAAGTACTGTACTTTGCAAGTGCCTACAAATTGGTTTAAATCTCATGAGTATATCAAGCAAAACGCGTACATGTACAAAAAGAAAACAAAACAAAAGAAGCGTGCCATATGGCACGAACTGATTCAAATAGCGCAACAACAAATTCATGAGAAATATTTTCGTCACAAACATCAGCACGAGCTAATGGGAAAACCTGTGTATTTGTTTTTTCGCATTCTCGCTCCAGCAAATTTTGTGGCAAAAATAGCAACAACATTCATCATTTTTTCTTATGATCCGTTAACCAAGAAGTAATAGGAAATCCTATGCAAAAAAAATGATAATTTGGGAGCGATAAAAAAACAAATTGTTTTTGTTCTCGCACCACAAATTTCATTTTTGGAAAGCCTTTGCATTTGTTTTTGTACAAATTAATATACATAATATTAATTACATACAAATTAATATAATATCAATTACATACAAATTGTTTGAAAAATAAGTAATTAGTAATGACTTCAAAAGTCATCTGTCTCTTATTTGCCTACGTGTGCGTGTGATTGTGTATGTACACGATGAATGTGTGCTTACATCATGTAGAAAAAAACGGCTCTCAATAAATCGGATTCAACTTGTTTTGACAGTTTTAAGACAACGATCGGAGCGATTCAAGCGATACATAAGCGAGGAAGAAAGTGAATTTGAGCAGTATTTTGCGTTAAATCAGTTTGTGAATTAGTTGTGTTTTTAATAAAGAAACCTCTGTTTTTCCAGCCTTTGGCACTACATATATTATTTCGTGAATTATTGCATTGAAATATTAAAACGGTAAGCAAATAATGCAATTCTCCAAAAATGTAATTATTTTAGTTATGATGTTTTTCTTTAGTTATAATTTATGAGTTGCGCTACAATTAAAATTTTTCAGATCAATATGTCATCATCAGAAAAGAGACGTAAAGTTGATGCAGAATGTCGAATGTTTAAAAATAGTTGGACGGTAGCCTTTTTTGTCATAGAACAAAATGAAACTATACTGTGCCTCATATGTCACGAAAAAATATCAGTTTGCAAGGAATACAATATAAAGCGCCATTATTCTACAAAACACGCTTCTAAATATGATGAGTACAAAGGTCAAATTCGAATTGATCGCGTAAATTCGTTAAAAAAAAATATGTCCGGTCAACAAGCGATGTTCAAAATACCGAAAGAAAATTCCGAAACTGTTACAAAAATTAGTTTCATGATAGCAGAAGTCATTGCCAAGCGAAGCAAACCTCTATCAGACGGAGAGTTCGTCAAGGAATGCTTGGAGATATTCGCTTCAGTAGCCTGTCCGGAGCAGAAAAAAATAATAAAAAATATAAGTTTGTCACATCAAACCATAGCAAGAAGAATTGATTTCATGGCCAACGATATTGAGTCGTCTTTAAAAACGCAATTGCAGAAATGTGTTTTCTATAGTTTAGCGCTCGACGAAAGTACTGATATGTCAGATACAGCCCAATTGGCAGTTTTCGTGAGAGGAGTATCCGAAGACTATACCGTTATCGAGGAATTGTTAGATTTGCGTTCAATGAAAGATACAACCACTGGACAAGACATCTACGAAGAAGTTAAAAGTTGTATAGAAAAATATGAACTTCAAACAGAAAATCTTTGCGGCTTAACAACAGATGGTGCGCCTGCAATGACAGGGAAGAGAAACGGCTTTGTGGCTTTGATGCGTAATAGCATCACACATACAATCATACAGCATCATTGTATTATTCACCAAGAACAGCTACATATGTGCAAAAGTTCTAGACCTGAAACACGTGATGGATAAAGTAGTGCAGACAGTTAATTTTATACGCGCAAGAGGGCTTAACCACAGACAGTTCCAGGCTTTTCTGGCTGATGTCGGTTCAGATCACGAAGACATTGTATACTTCAGTCGCGTTCGCTGGCTCAGCAGAGCAGCTACACTAAAATGATTCTATTCCCTGCTGGACGACTAAAAGATTTTTCTTGACAACAAAGACCAAGAAATTACTTTCCTTACTGATGAGCAGTGGTTGGCTGATCTGGCTTTCCTGGTTGATATAACTAAATATCTTTCTGATCTTAACTTGAAACTGCAAGGGAAAGACCAACTATGCACACAGTTATACGAACACGTTCTAGCTTTCACAAAAAAGCTTTTGTTGTTGGAAAAGCAGTTTATTCATTGGGAGACCTTATCTACAAGAAAGCAAGATACCTTGGATTTTGACAAGTACGTGTTGATGTTACAAGGATTAAGGAACGAGTTTGACGACAGATTCGCAGACTTCAAATCACAAACTCCCTGCATGAAAGTGTTTCAAAATCCATTTGATGTTGAAATTGAAGGCGCTGCGCTGAATTTACAGCTGGAGTTAATAGAATTGCAAAGCAGCTCTCATCTAAAAACAGCATATAATAATTGTCTTCCAAACTTAATTGAATTTTACAAAAAGTATATTACACCCAGTCAATACCCAAACCTTACTAAGCTGGCTATTCAACAAATTTCTTTATTTGGTAGTACATATGTTTGCGAGCAGCTGTTTTCTCGCATGAAATTTAACAAATCAAAAACCAGATCATCTTTATTAGATAGCCATCTTAAAGGCATTTTGCGCATAGCCACTTCTAAAACTCCAGCTGACATAGATGCGCTGTGCAAACAGAAAAAATGCCAGACATCTCATTAATTAGATTTTAAGAATAAGAATATCTTTATATGCTAAGGCCATAGTTACATTAATAATAATATATTAAGATTTATGTGATGTTGCTTTTTATAAATAAATAAATATACCAAAACTGAAGGTCATTTTATTTTTTTTTTGGCCCGCTACGGTTATGAAAATGCTAAACCTGGCCCTTCACAAAATTATGTTGGACGGGCCTGCACTAAAGCAACCGACAAGCCTATCATGGCACGCGCATACTCAGGCGGGTGAGTATGTACGTACATACATATGTTAAGCAATACCAAATCAGACGTTGCAGCAACCGACGGCGTCTGCATACAGATTTACAAAATATAGTTCTAGAAATAATAAGAATACATACAGACATATGTATATGCAAGTGGACTACAACATTGTCATACTACTCAGATTGCAAACATACATATTTAGAACATACGATGAACTATCAAAACATTACACCTCAGCACAGAAGAACCTTACCTTACAGTATGCCTTACTATACCTTGCACACCGCTACAATACGTATTCCGAATAAGCATGAATTTTTGCGTGGTGGCATTAATAAATAATCTAAATAGGAGTGAACCCAAAATTTAACATTGGGATAACTGTTGACAACGTATAAAGTTTCCGTGTTTTACTGAATGAGTAAAATCAACAAAATTCCTTAACAAATTCATAACAGCAGTAATAAAAACTAATAATAAGTCGTCATTTCTAATACTGAATAAAAAAAGAAGCAGGCTGTGTCAGAGACACGGCCATTAAGATTAACGTATCGGGTGTTTTTTTTACAGGTTTGTTTTTCGAATAGAGATAAAACTGGCATTTTGTGGTCAAATCTGGCAACTCTAATGTCATTTATGTTCAGTTTGGTTTGCCATTTCATCATGAACAGGTTGACAAAAGAACAACGCTTGCAAATCGTGCAAATTTCTTTCGAAAATAATGGTTCAGTTCGCGAAGTTTACCGCGAGCTCCGTCAATTTTATGGTCGACATAATCGTCCATCAGAGCAATTAATTCGGTTAACCATGGATCGTTTTCGCACTACGTTTACTCTATGTGATAATACGCATCCGCAGAGACGTCGAACAGTGCGCACCGAAGAAACAATTGCCGCTGTAGAGCAAAGTGTTGAAGAGGACCCGACTGAATCGATTCGCCACCGTGCACAGCAATTGGAGCTTTGTCCATCAACTTTATGGAAGATTTTGCGCAAAGATCTTGGCTTGCGACATTTGGAGTGGAGAGAATCCACATGAGACCCTTGAAACGCCATTACATCCACAAAAACTGACTGTTTGGTGTGCTCTATGGGCTGGTGGAGTCATTGGGCCATACTTCTTCCGCAATAATGCTGGAGAGGCAGTTACCGTTAATGGAGACCGGTATAGAGCCATGATAACCGACTATTTTGTTCCCGAATTGGATGGCAAGAATGTGGATGAGTTGTGGTTCCAACAAGACGGCGCTACATGCCACACAGCGCACGTCACAATCGATTTATTGAAGGAAACATTCGATGAGCGCATAATTTCGCGGAATGGACCTGTAAATTGGCCACCAAGATCGTGTGATTTGACACCATTGGATTATTTTCTTTGGGGATATGTGAAGTCGCTCGTCTACGCCAACAAACCAGAAACGTTAGGGGAATTGGAAGCCAACATTCGTGGCGTTATTGCCGACATACGGCCCCATATGCTCGAAAAAGTGGTTGAAAATCGGACCTGTAGAATTGGCTTTATTCGAGCCAGCCGCGGCGGCCACATGCCCGAAATAATATTTAAACATTAATGGCATAAAATTATCCTTCCAATAAAGCCAAATTGATGGACCTTAAAACGATTTCTTGTGCTTTATTTCAATTCGAAGTTCTATACCCCTAAAAAAAACACGCGATAGTATACGCCATCCGATAAGACAGAAAACATATGTAACAATAAATGATAAATAATACAAGCAAATGAATTTCTTTATTTGATAGTTACTTTGGATGATATACATAAGCTTTGCAGTGCTTGGCAGCATTTTCTCTTCTTTTACTCTACTTTAACTTGCCCGCCTAAAATTATGCAATACAAAGAAAGGGCTGCACGAGTACATTTAAATCGCCCAACAGCAAACACTCAACCAAACACCACACACATATTTGTGTGCATGTGTTTATACAATTTTCATTTGAGAAATTTAAATATTAGAAAGATATCAACCAACATGAAATGTATGTCAAACGAAAGCTAACATCTTCATTTGTCTACAAAAAAAAAAAAAAAAAAATTAATCGAGCCGTTTCCTTATAATTAAAGAAATAGAGATTACAACAATAAAAACCTGACATTGGTGCCCATACCGTAAGGTAAGACGTATTCTACGCCAAAAAACTACATTCATCATTGCAGTTTAAATCTAAATAAACATTAATTAGATATCATTAATATATTCTAAGAACTACACAAATATATTTTTCTTTACAAGCAAATTGTGCTCAGTGAGCAGCAGGCACTCAATAAAAACAGCAGGCACACCAAATGCTACGTAACAATAACTGCATTAAGTCGACCCAAGAAAACTTACAGCAACGAAAATATAGAGACTGCAAAAGTGAGCGCATCAGAGCCATAGCAGAGAACTACAAAGGAGCGGATACCATAAGAAAAACAGCAAATGTTCTAACAGGGCTGGTTCGATATACATATCTTAGTAGTCAAACGAAAGCGTACACCATTGAAAAATATAAATAAAAGTCCTACGCAAAAAATTACCAAATATAGGGACGCCAGTATCAAGCCACTTGATATGAATAACCGTTTTAGTATTTTTACTGAAACGGAAAGTATTCGAAAATGAAAAGAAGTGATCCGGATTTTTGAAGGGGCCCGGCAATTCGGGATGCTCAGAAAAGCTTTTGCAAGGAGGTTACTTCGTAAGGCCATAGCTTTCATTCTATTCAGCATTTGCCTGAAAATTTTACATTGATGTAATCTGTATTATATTTGTAACAATGAATGTGATTTTTAGATTGGACGTGCCATGTTCCAACACAAAAGCGGGAGTGAAAAGCGCAAAGAACGTGCTAAGAAAATTGAGAAAGAGGAGGAAACGACTTTGGACCCAAAAATTTGACCAAGTGTGACTTTACTGAAACTTCTGAAAGTTAGTGTGCTTGATAGTATTCTAAAAATCCAGTGGAGTGCATGATGATGATTTACCTCCTTCAGATCCCACGGCTGATTCTGGAAAGGTAAACGACGTTCTACCTGAGCTTCCAGAAAATTAAGAATCGACGCAAAATCAAAACGATGGTGAAATTCTTTAAACATTCGAAGCTAAAAAATCTAACACGTGCATCGATGAATGTTCAACTACAACAAACTTCTCAATAACACAAACAACACATTATTTTGACGAATGTCAGGAAAATCTCAACGGCTATGATAAAGGCACCATAAGCCACGCATTTTTGCAGTCAGATGTAATGAACGAAATAATCGCCGAGGCCAACAGGAATGGCCTGCTCATTTTCCACGTGATCGATACAATGAGTCATTTCCTGCTCAGCTCGTATCCAGAATCCTGCCTAATGGAGAGAAGGTGACGCGCGATTGGTTGGTATGGAGCAGCAACAAAAACGCTTTTTATTGCCCCCGTTGCCGTTTATTAAATACCAGTACGTCGAATCGTCCGAAGCTTTGCCGTCCCGAAGGATACTCTAAGTGCCAGGCATGGAAAAAACTATATGAAAAGCTGCCAAGTCATGAAAATAGTAAAGATCACATACAATGCTATATTCAATTGCGCTCCTTACAAACTCGAATTCAGAAAGACACTTCAATCGATAAACTCATCGATGAACAGTTGATTAGCGAGATCAAAAAATGGAATGATATTTTACATCGCATTTTAGACACAATTTTGTTTCTGGGTGATAGAGGACTAGACTTTAGGGGCGGCAGCAATCTTCTTGGCGAACGGAACAACGAAAATTTTTTAGGCATACTGGAACTTATAACTCATTACGGCCCAATACTTAGAGAGCATTTGGATAAGATTAGGATTTCTCAGCAGCAACACAAACGTTTGCAGGTGTACTACCTTTCGGTTGAGATTCAGAACGAATTCATCAATATCTGTGCGCAACACGTAAGATTAGCCATATTAGAAGAACGAAGGAATGCTAAATATTTTGCTATCATCGTTGATGCCACGCCCGACTCAAGTCCCGTCGAACAAACAACGTTCATTTCGCGGTATCTCCATTTCAACCTGGAAAAAAGAAATTTTATCATCCAAGAAAGATTTTTAGCTTTCGTTGATTGCAATCAAAAATCTGGTATAGCGATTGCTGAAGAATTTGAATGACACTTTCGCTTTTTTGTGGCAATTCAGAGCTTTGGACGAAAGTGAAGTTCGAAAAGCTGCGGCGATTTCGTCAAAATATACAAGTCTGACGTTTCTAAGGGATTAGAAGACGAAATCATCCACTTAAAACACATTTATAACGCCAATTTTGATGATTATCTGTCACCTTTTGAATTGCTCAATTCAATCTTTGTTCGAAATTTGGCAACAATTTTCCCCAATATTTGTGTTGCTTTGCGTATTTTTTGCACTAACCTGTCACGGCAGCTAGTGCTGAACGTTCTTTTAGTATCTTTGCTAGAATAAAAACTTTCATAAATCGTGTTTCACCCAAGAGCGTGTTTCAGGACTTGGCACTCCTTGTATAGAAGCACCTTTAGCAGCACAGTTGGATTTTAATACAATTATAAAAAAACTTGCATGCCAAAAAGCAAGAAAAGCTCGCCTGTAAAATAAAAAATTGCTGTGTACTACTAAAAGATTTCCAAAAATTACTTTTAGGCAAAATGTAGACGTTAATTTGCATTTTTTGATCGAGTCTTGGAATAAAACATCGGAAGTATATTAACACTCGACTTCCATACTTTATTGCACTTAGCAACTCAATTCATTATTTTAAACTCATCAATTTCTCTATGACTTATTATTCATGGATAAATTTGTTGAATATAGATTAGTTATTGCTTAAGCATTTGGATATACATTATCGGTCGACAGCTTTAATGAAATAAAACGTTTCATAGTTGTATATGGGCTCGAGTCCGGATTTTCTCTCGACGGCCCTGACTGCACCTTACCTTGCGTTTGTTTGATATGTGGTGAGTTGCACACTTCAAAACAATATTTAAAACTAATCCAAAAAAATGGTAATTGCCGCAAATACCGCAAATTATAGAGGATGATCCGTTTTTATCTCCATGAAACATCCTTACTGGGTATGACCCAATTCCAGCAATCGCTAAGCCATTATCAATTTCCACTAGGTGAACAATGTAAACTCCTGCAACATATACTATCATTCTAAAAAGCATCGTTCCGTCTCAAAGCTACTTTAAATAACTTCATGAAAATCATTCAAGAGCAAATAATGGCAATGTGGTGCTTGGTGCTAGATTTGTTTAAAAATCAAAACCTGTTACTTAAGTTATTTTTTCTAGTCATGAACAATCTAAACATTTGTTTTTGGAATGCTAATGGATTGACTCAGCAAGTAGCTAAGTTGGAATATTTCAGTGCGTGAATATCTAAAACTCATTTCACTAATTTAAACAACTTTAAAATTAGTGGCAGTTTTATGATGTCAATCACCCAAAGGGTAATATACGTTGGACACCCACGCTTATTAGAAATAAGATAAATCACTATGAATTAGAAGCGCAAAAAGTTGGTGCCATTCACAATGTACAGAAAATGAAAAGAGTTTTCCTTAAAGCTTGGAAGTAAATTTACTGCTGCAGGTGTCTATAATGGAAACACACACTTTCTGAGGATCTTGATTAAACCATAGGGTAGAAATTATTTAAATGCAAAACAAGATTTCTTGACAGCCTACGGAGGCTTTGTTTGATTTATCCTCAGATCACTCCCCTATCATTTTCATCTCATCAGCGGCTATCAGCTATGAATAAATATCTAAAACTAACAAACAAACGCACAATTTGTATAAAATGCAAAAAGTATATTAGCTCTCATATTGAAAGTATTAATTCACTACACACCAAATATGATGCTGATACTGCATTGGGAAAATTAACTCAAACAATCGTAAAAGCTATTGACATATTAATCCAGACCCGAAAATTAAAACTCGCCCCTTTTGTAGCCCTTCTGTAAAACCCAAATATTCTTAGCTTAATAAATACTGTTTAAGTGACTTTCAATCATAAATGACTTGCGTTCCCTTAACTAATTTCAAACTTTAACTAATCTTATTAAAAAAATAAAAGCACGAACTATTGGAGATTGTAGCTTTTTCGGTTAAATCATAGGAAAAGGAGTTGAGATGATAACACTCTGTTTACGCCGCATCGTAAATATTTTCTAACCGCCCTAATGCGCGCGTCTATACACATACGCATACATGTGCAACTGCGAATTATTCCGCTTTTCCCGCCGGATAATTCCTTTTGTTCACATTTCCAATTTCTTCCTTTCCACTAAAACTGCGGTTGACGGCAACCGTACGTTTTTTCATACTTTCACTCGTTCACAGGATTTCTAGAGCGACACAGGTCTACCAAGGATTCACACCTCAGGTAAAGCAAAATTCATGTATATCTACATATATGCAATTGAATAAATTCCAATTACATTTTAAAACTAAAACACAATCTTTTTCATTTCTATTTCCAAATATCCAACCGTGCGTCTGGACATTTGTACACACTCTTAAGTAAGTAAGCATGCCGATCTTGTCAAAATTACCACAAACACGTCACGGTGTACTGAATGCATAATGTGACGCCTTCAGAGGTACCGCTACTTTTGTTTTGCAGAGTTTGTCAGTTCTCAACTTCAGCTAGGCAAAGCTTTTTCGCAAATTAGGAAAGAGTGACAGTTTGTTTTAGTATTTTGCAGATTTATTTATTAAATCTCTGCCTATAAATCCATATTTTTACACTTTAGGATAATTAAAACACGTCTTTTGCTAAATATTGGAAGTTACTCAATTTTCTCTCTCCAGAATTCTTGTTTGTTACGCAGCACTCTATGATACGTTGCTTGCGTCAATATAAAAGTACAGATATCTGTTTAAGCAAAATGTAAATACTATTTACTTTGAACAACTTTTTAAACAAAATACTGGATGACAGCATCGCTGAACTTAAATTAAAGGACACATATATTAAATACATTTACGAATATGTAAATGATATATTCGCTACTGTTAAGGTCAAGGACGTGGAAGACATACTTAAAACACTAAACGCACAACATACTAAAATCAATTTTACTACGGAACCAGGAAGCGACATCGAACCGAAATAACATTAGCAAAATCGATAGCATCGTGAAGGATGATGAATTATCATTCAAACCACCCGTGGACGCAGAAAAGAGACACAGCTATCAACCTTATAAATAGAACTTATGAATCAAGTGACCAGCTCTTCAGAAAAGGCAATAACTGAGAGAATAAAAATATGTTGTTCAAAAATGTAGTAATAGAGAGTTCATTACCAGTGGCAATACACAAAAGGGTATTGGCGTACAGAAATATCGAAAGCACAAACAAAAACAAGAATAAAAAATACACTAGCATCAAATACATACCAGGACTAACAGCCAACAAACCACTAAGTAGAAGTGTCTAAACTGATAGCCGATTTCGGAAATGCAAAGAATAACAACAAAACGTGGTATATGAAATTGTGTAAGTGCAATAATAAATTGGGCGAAAACTGCGACAAAATATACATAGGCACTACAACGCGATCACTCGGAATTCGAATCAGCGAACATAACGCAGACGCGAAGAACAAAAAGACAGGGTGAAGGTGAACGGATATCTTTCCGACCTTGCCCATTTCTTCACAAGCAGAAACCTGGCGTTGTCTCCTGCGAAGTCCTCGGCGACCCTCTTTACCACCTGGACGAAGGAGGTCAGGCTGGATCTCAACATCCATATTGATGGCACCCCCATTCCGAAGGTTAATCACCCGAAGATTCTGGGGGTGACATTTGACAGCCTGCTCTCCTTCTCCGCGCACACTACCGCAATCGCCAATAGAGTACAGAGCCGCAGCAATGTCCTCAAGTCGCTCACCGGCTCTTGGGGCAAAGACAAAGAAACGTTGTTGGCAACATACAAGGCGATTGGCCGGCCGGTAATAAACTATGCTGCGCCTGTATGGTCGCCGGGAACCAGTAAAATGCAGTGGATGAAGCTGCAGACCTGCCAGAACGCCGCACTTCGAACGGTGACGGGATGCCTGCTGATGTCGCCTGAGGAGCGTCTCCACAAAGAGGTCAATGTGCTCCGCGTTACGGAGCACAACCTCATGCTCAGCAAGCAGTTCCTTACTGGATGTCACCGTTCGGGGCACCCAAACTGGCTTGCAGAGGGGCTACCCCCCAGGCACATCAGAAGGCATCTCTTAGAACTGAAGGACGAGATCCAGCCCTATATAACACAATCGCTGGATCCGGAGGCGTACCGGCGGATCCTAAGCAGCATCCACGGAGAGACAGTGACTAGCACCATTGACTCTCGCCAGGCAAATGCTGTTATTGGAGCGCAAGCACCACCTGTAGCAGATGCGGGGTCCCTGCTGCCTCGTGCGTCCCGCGTCACTCTGGAACAATTGCCATCTGGATACTGTAGTAGGTTCAACTCCTACCTATCCAGAATCAACTTCGACATGCCCAATCACCTATTCACATGCCCTCTCAAACCCACTCATCTAACCCCCCTCTCCCTCTGGTCCAACCCTGTCGAAAGTGCACGTTTCCTGGGCCTCCCTCTACATGAGTTTGACGACAACGACCTTGGGTGAATCCGCTCTTCACGGGGCGTGACTAGCCGCTACAACAAGAACAACAACAACAACAAAAAGACACCAACGATTGCGAAAATGCAAAAGTGTTAGATATGGTGAAAAAAGGGTGGACAAGATTAATATTAGAAGGACTGAGAATACAACAAAAAATATGGACAGGATGAATTTCAAGGAGGACGTTGATAATATAAACTGTGTATATAGAACTGCAATAACGAGTGATGGTCAAGCAGAGGGACAAAAATTATTGTGTAATTTGATGTGTGGATCTTTATTGTTATATTTATGTTTATTTTGACGTTGTTCCTGTTTTTAATGTGATTAGAAATGTAAGTGTAATAATTGTTGTGAGCATAAACATATTGTGATAATTTTTGTTAACACTTTTTTAATGTTTTATGTACAATAAAGTGCAGACTCCCTGATGAAGGTGCGAAGGACGTCGAAACACGCAGGAGAGAAAAATAACTTTTTGTACCTATGCTTTTAAACTAGTACCGATCGAAAAGCTCCGAAAACGTCCCAATTCAAAATTAAATATTGGTCGTAAGAAAAATATAACATGCGTGCACGTTATATAATTGTTTTACTACAGTTCTACAGTACCTTTTATACGTCAAGGTAAACATTTACATCAAATTTGTGATTTACACTACCGTATTTATAATTTTTTTTTTAAATAAGCACTATGAAAAGTTGCTTGCGTCAACATAAAAATACAGATACCAATTTCAAAATTAATTTTAAATACAATACCATACACTTTGAATAAATTTGGTTCGTTTTTTACAATTGTTTCGCTACAGTTTTATAAAACGTTTCCAATGTAAACATATAAATCAATTCACCATTTAGATTCCCGTATATATTCAAAATCTGTTTTATCGCTGTACTTTATGTTACCTTGCATGCTTGAATGTACCAGTAAAATTTAAATTTTTATTTAATTTTAATTTTTGCGCTCGCCTAACGCGTTTTTACGTTACGTTGATCACGTAGACGTTTAAGTCAATTCCACGACTTATACCTAATTATTTACTCACAGTTAATTATAACGCAACAGTTTCTGACACGTTGCTTGCGTCAGCATAAAATAAGGGAATCTTTTTACAAAATTAAACTTAAATTCAACTCAAATAAAAGATTATTGCTCGTTTTTATATCTTGTTCGCTACCACGAAACAAACGTCGGTAAAGTCAACGTAAAAATTTCTTCCGTGGTGTGCACTTAATCATTTATTAAAATATAATTGAAAAGTATCACCTTACTTTACGTGGCGAACGTCAACGTATAAATCAAATTAGTAATTTGCATATAGTTAATTACACAGTGTTACAAAATGGAAAAAATTGAATGAACTTTTAAAGTGGCATAGTGGAAATTGTTCACCTGGTCGAATATAACTCAAAACGGTTTTTGAAAAATTTGTAACACCCTCAAAATCTTGCTTTACCGTTAAAAAACCGTTCTTCGGAAGTGTACGTGCTAATCTTTTCATTACTTGGCCATTTCTTTACCGATTTTCAATATGAAATATGTTTTGGAAAGGTAAGGATCATACCTTTAAATTGAGATAGAAAGATCTATTTTTTGAGCTAGCGTGTTGTAAGTTTTCATCGGGTAAACTTGGAAAATTTGTTTTTTCTTCAAATTTTTCTACTTTGACCGCATTTTATTGCAGTATTTTACTAAAAACATATCAAGTATGAGGAATTATTTTGAAAGTACATTCATGTCCAAAAATTTTGAGTGCTCATGCAATGAAATCGGACAAAAATTGACGAAGCTATTAAATTTTTTCTGCTATTAAATAAATTTACCTTGCGAAAAGTTTTTTTTTTTAATTTTTCTACTTTGACCGCATTTCATTGCGTTATTTTACTAGAAACATAGCAAGTATGAGGAATTATTTTAAACACATTAATTTCCAAAAATTTTGAGTGCTCATCTAATAAATTTACGCCGTCAATTCAACCTTGCGACCGCTTCGCAATTATATTGTGTGATAAGTGTGGTAAAATGTGTGATAGGCGCAACAAATTTTGTTACGCCTGCGGTCTATTTGTTGATAAGAAATATCGGTTCGATTTAAGAACAAATAAAGCTGTGGTTGAAGCGTTCAACCTCTTTTTCAGTTGCTCATACGTGGAAAGTGCTTGGTATGACCCCGAATATATTTGTTCGATGTGCTGTACAACATTAAAACAATGGAAAACCGGTAAATGTGATGACCAGCGTCTGCCGTTTGTGACTCCTATGGCTTGGCATTATCAAATATATCACAAGCCGGAGGATTGCTACTTTTGCCAAACAAAAATCACTGGTCACCACTATAAAACTCGCCACCTCATAGAATATGCCAATGTGTTGACTGTATCGAAACCGATTCCAAGAGGAAAACAAGATCAGCGAACTGAAGACAAAAATCCAGCTACATTTCCTGATTCAAGCCACAAATCTTCTAATGAGGTAAATGACGAACCGTACCTTCCAACCAAAGCAATAGAAACGGAACGTCATTTCGTGTCAAATCACGATTATTGTGATCTTGTGCGGGATATGGATCTGTCTATAAGACAGACAGAGATTCTGGCCTCCAGATTAAAGCAGTGGAATATAGTAGACAGTAACTTTAAAGTAACGTCTGCACGAGACAGAGACCTATCTTCGTTCGAACACATTTTCAAAGCTGATGACACCAATAACAAACTAGTTTATTGCGTTGATGTGGATGAATTGTTTGCTGCACTCGATCACGTGCACTGTCCACAAGATTGGCGATTATTTCTAGACGGTTCTTGCAAAAGTAAGTATTTAATGTGTTATGAGTGTGAGAGAACTAAATTTGAATACAATTTATCAATTAATTTTCAATTGACTAACATCGTAGGTTTGAAAGCAGTATTGCTGCACAACAGAAATGAATTAGCATCAGTTCCAGTGGCATACGCTACTGATATGAAAGAGACTTATCGAACGATGGAAAAAATTCTACGATTGATTAAATACAATAAATTTCGCTGGCAGATTGTCTCGGACCTTAAAGTCCTGACAATTCTACTTGGAATGCAAGGTGGCTACACTAAATATCCTTGTTACTTTTGTGAATGGGACAGTCGTGCCAAAAATCATTACAAGTGTAACATATGGCCACCGAAAAAGTTTCAAATTGGCAAAAATAATGTTCTCAATATTGCATTAGTTAAGCTTGATGATATAATTTTGCCGCCATTGCATTTAAAATTGGGGTACATGAAACAGTTTGTTAAACGACTCGAAAAAAACAGCGAGGCTTTTCTACACCTGAAACTTGTATTCCCCAAGTTGAGTGACGCCAAGATTAAAGAAGGTACTTATAAAAATTTCCCAACAAGAATTCTTCAAAAAGAATTCATCCTAATTTATTTTTACATTTTGATCAGGCGTTTTCGTTGGACCGCAGATTCGTAAGATTATGACTGATGATGCCTTCATAAAAAAATTGAACCCAGTAGAGAAAAGAGCATGGCTGAGTTTCATTTCTTTGTGCCGAAACTTTCTTGGAAACACGAGAAGTTCAAATTACGTTGAGGTGGTCCATGAATTTTTGGAAGCTTATGGAGAAATGGGATGCAACATGTCTATAAAAATTCACTTTTTGCATTCTCATTTGGAATTTTTCCCGGATAATCTTGGTCAATTCAGCGACGAACAAGTGAAAGATTTCACCAAGAAATCTCGAACATTGAAAAACGGTTTACAGGAAAGAACCAAGTTAGGATGATAGCTAATTACTGCTGGTCACTCAAACGTGAAACAGATGACTCGTCTTATAAACGCAGAAGATCAAGCAACCATTTTTAGCTATAAAGTTATTTAGCATTTTAATGATTAATTTTTTTTTATTTTCAGTCACAATAAAAATTTGAAGTTGAAAGATAATCAAAATGTATGAATTTTTAAATATGGTCATCATCTAAAATAATCGATTGAAATAGCTTAATCGACGCAGTACTAAATTCACTTCAATAATATTGTCTTTGATAGGTACCTTTCTGAATTAAGACTATCGTAAAATCGTAGTCAAAGTTTCAAAATTAATTTTTTTGTATTAAGTTACGATTTTTTTTTCTCTGTAGCTTCGTTAGTTCTCGTTTGATTTTGATGAGTTATACGCCATTAAAAATAGTGATTTGTCACCTTTCAAAATATATAAACAACTTTTGAATCGGATGAAAATTCGCAAGATATTGATGATTGACTAGCGAATGACCTCAAAAACAGGTTTTTGGCCCTAAAATGAGATTTTGGGGGTGTTTCGCAAATTTCAAGTATACAGTTTTTCTTAGTTTTATAAGGCCTAACGCCTAGGCTAGGTCTCTTTCAAAGTTCATTTTCAGTGTTACACAGTGTTATTAGTGTTCGTGGTTATTTTGGGACTCGCTGTATCCGTAAACGTATAACAAATCATCCGTTTGAATTTAGAACAAATATCATTAACGACTTGAGGTCGACCTTCATTTGAACTACAAAGTGTTTATTTTTGACAAATTCTCTATGGTTACGTAACATTGCTTAACCCTTTCGCCCCTACTGGGACAATATGTCCCAAATAGCTTCAAATATGTGTATCACTTTTAGTTTTGCTCCAATTGCGCACTGAAAAGATCCCAATAAAAATTCGAAGTCTCCTTTGATGGCCAGTAAACGCGTCTTCTTGTTATTGAAATAAATTTTCCGTTAACCGCATATTTTGCACAGACAAGTCGGGAAATTTTGTCAGTCGCGCGTTATATTTCAGTGTGAAACGTCTAACTGTTCGCATTTTTTTTCGTAATATTCCCCGTGGGTATGAATTAGGTGTGACTAAAAATTACTGCTTCGAAAATGGAAATAAATTGAAGTGAAAAATGTAAGTTTCTTACATTTGTAACTACATTGGGACATATAATTTCAATAATACATTTAATTGGGATAATAATATCCCAATATTTGTTTATACCTTTAGATGTCGGGAAGGAAAAAATTGGATGAGCACGATATTGCGGATTAACTCCTGTCCTGTAAAGAAACTCTTGTCTTTAGTGGACATATAAAATGTTCAGAAAGTCAATTCCAAATAAACTGGCCATCACTGGCTGTGATGGCCACTCGATGGATGGATTCGAAAGAAGTCCCACTTGCTTCTAACTGTCATATGCCTACTCTAACTAAAGTTTGCCGAAAGCAAAATGATGGTTCTAAATTAGAAGTTGATTGTCCAGTAGGTATTGCAGACTACGTCTAATATTGGCGATCATCTTCCGATTGAAGAGACTTCTCGTCGTCGATGCGCTTCACAAAATAAGGAAACTAGAACCAAATACGTCTGTTCTGGATGGAACAATGCTTTATGCTTTTAATGTTTTGCTTCTTTTCACAAATGAATTAAATTTGTAACTGAAAAAATCCATAAACAGTGAAATTTGTTATTTTTTTATTAATAGTTGTTATTTAATTATTTGGTCCGTTTGGCATTATTGAGACATATACGTCCCACCTTAGAATGTTATTGGGATTATATATCCCAGGACACTGCTAAGGATCTCCGAATTTTCATGTATGCCAAACATCTGTTATTTTAGCCTTATTACATAATTTGCCGTCGAAATGATGAACCCCCACCAGATTTGGAAAAAAACTCAGGTGAAATGGTTAAGCCAAATACAAATTAACACCTATATTCGAAGTACTTTCAGTCATTTCATCTCACGGATGAGTCATGTTATACCTCAACCTGCTTATGCCATATTCTGTTGCCTACCCTAACGTATATTCTAAAAATCGTATACAAAGTAAACGTAGACTTTATAATTATATTCATTTTGCATTTCGTTCCTTAACCTGCGTATGCCATATTCCGTTGCCTGCCTTAAAGTATATTTTAAACATCGTATATAAAGTAAACGTAGACTTTATAATTATATCCATTTTGCGTTACGTTCCTTACGTCATCGCAGAAGATCTGTATCTATATCAATTAAAAGAAAATATATAATGCTATTTTTTCTCCCGTACATTACGGTACGTTGCGTATCAACTTTTTTTTTTGCAAAAATTTAACATCTGCAAGTCGCATAGTTTCGACCAGCCACAAATTTTTCAAAGTAGCTCATCCAACAATACTTTTATTTCCTGAAACTCCTCTTTCACCGATAATCCCGTTCTGTGTATAAAATACCGTCCGATACACAAACATTCTACGGTAACTAAGAGGGTTGGCCATCCTTTCGGGATATGCTCACGGCCGTTTATCTCAACCATTCCAAGCTAACACCTGCACAAAAACCTTACCATTTACGAAACAAAACTCGTGGTAAAGCAGGTTCAGGTTCCATTGTAAAGTATTACACATTATATGAAAACTTTTTCTTAGCGTGGGAAGCATTAATAGCTCGTTTCGAAAACAAAAGAACTTTAATCGACAAACAATTGAAAACTCTGTTTAATCTGCCTTCAGCAAAGGAATTCAAAGAATTCAAAACACAATTAACGATCGTCTTCGTGCTTTAAGTCACAAGGAATTACCGTTTCCGATTGGGACCCTATTGTTATCTATGTATTTGTGTTCTACCAAGTTGCCAGATGAAACACTTTTACTCTGGGAACAATCACTAAGTCTAGAAAAGAACTTTCCAACTGGTCCCAAATAGACGACTTCTTATCTAGTCAGTACGAAGTGATTGAGCGTTTGCATAGCTACAAAACCACAATGGTACGCAGTTCCTTTTCACAAAAATCTTCTTACCAACTGTCAAAGTGCTTTCCGATGTTTTCATTGCAACAAATCCCATAATACAATGTTGTATCCTGCCTTAACTACACCGATTCCTAAAAGACAAGCCAGAAATCAAACTACCAAACCCAATCTTAATACAACCCCCCTGTTGCATGCTCATTCCATCGAATCTAGCTCAAGTCATTCCCGTTACCGTATATTCGACATCAGCAGTCATATCCAAGCAAATTTTTCAAGAAATAACAAAAAAATTATTCCCTACTGTCCTAGTACACATTGAACACTTGGCCCAGCTCTTTACCTTAAAGGCCTTAATTGACGCGTGGCTGCCACATTACTCTCGTGGCCAAACCTTACGACAAAGGCATCGACACCAGGGCGATTGTACTCCAAAATCTCATGAGCTCCTTGCCAACGTTCCATATTAATAAACCAAAAAACTTACAAATCAAGGATTTAGACCTTGCTGATCCTCACTTTTTCAATCCCGCTCAAATGAACATGGTAATCTCCAAAGAGTCAAGCACAAGGTCCTTGGATCACTTTTCGTCCAAAATGCTATTTTGGATGGTATTTAAACTGACTTTTCAACGTTCCACACTCTCGCGGTGTAGGATCCAAGCGAAAGTCTTTGTTCTCAATTTAAACGGTTTTGTGAATTAGAATAAGTTACTGAATCACATCCACTTTTAACCAGCGGATGCGTTCTGTGAGAAATTTTATCAGGAAACTTATCGACAATCCGTTGGTTGTCTTTCATATCCGAGTTCCCATCCAAACTTCTCTTATTCTATCGAGCTTTCAAAATGCAGTACAAACGGTGCACTCAATCACCTCGCTTCAGGGGAAACCGAAATACTCTTATGGTCTGATTCCTCAATAGTCCTTAGAAAAGCCTCCATTCTCGGGGTAGGTATATGTGGCAAATCGCACACCACAAATCATCCACAATCTTGGAAACATTTGTGTAGTGGCAATATTTATCAACCAACCATAATCCTGCCGATCCAGCAACGCAAAGCTGTAGGCCACTGGATTTCATATATCAGTCCCTTTAGTAGTATGGAGCAGACTGGCTCCAGACGCCACTTGAACAATGAAAAGTGGAAATTCTTCATACGACTGAAAAGGAACCCGATCTATTGAAACGTTTCTCATCTTGAAACAAGGCCTTGCAAGTGATATGCTACATGTTTCGTTATATTCATCATACACATCCTAATCACATACACTTCAAATGGTCACGACCGCTGCGGCTGGCTTCATCCCAGAAAGGATTCCTGAAATCCGTCCCAATTTCCCGGCTGAAGCAGCTGCGCTTACGAACGAGCGTGACCACCTTCGCCACTTTGACCTTCGTGTGGAAATTTCTTTCAGGGATCATGATTCGTCGAACCCGAAGAGATGCGCGAGCTAGTTGATACAACAATATATTCTACATTCTTCGGTGGATACGTCCAAGCGGATGGTGAAAAAGAGGTTGTGCAAACAGTCTAACACAAGCGGGACACACATATTGATGCTAAATAATTTGGGTCCTGCGGAAGTTGGCTTCCTTAATATCCTCATGTAAATGGCCGGCATCATTATTCCGGACATTTAGAAGGGTGGGAGTGTGGCCTCACTACTGAAACCAGGTAGGCTGGGCGAACAAGCGTGATTCCTGTCGGCCAATTCCCTGCTTTCGCAGGTGATAAACTTGACGGTGACGCTTGAGGCCCTGTTCCTCCCGTACTACACACACCACTTAGGTTCTTCTAAGCATCAACATGCCTTTTTGAAAGTACACAGTACCACAATAGCACTCAATGCCAAAAACACACAGGTGAACCGCGGTCTTAACCGAAACCGCCTCTGCAACAGACACTTTTTGACACGGTTAGCCATTCCACGCTACTATCTGACGGGGAAGCATCAACTCTCCCGCAGGTGCTGAAAAGGTGGACCGCAAATTACCAGTGTCGTCAATCATCGGTATTATATAGAGGCTTAACATATAAGCTAAAGAGAGTTAAATAAGGGGTACCGCTGGATGGCGTCCTGTCTCCTCTCCTGTTTAACCACTACATCTTCAAGCTCCCTTAACCGTCAGAGCGATCCACCATAGCCTCATTTGCTGGTGAGTGCTCGGTAATAGCCACCGGCAATGTAATTGATGGCCTGTGTTCGAAAGTGTACGAATATCTCTCCGAGCGTGCCCGTTTCCTTACCGGCAGTAACTGGTATTGTTACCTACAAAACACTCCGCGACCCACTTCACCACCTGGACGAAGGAGGTCAGGCTGGATCTTAACATCCATGTCGGTGGCAACACATTCCGACGGTTTCGGGGGTTACATTTGACAGCTTGATCTCCTTCTCTGCGGACACTACCGCAATCGCCAACAAAGTACAGAGTCGCAACAATGCCCTCAAGTGCCGGCAGCATTTTGGACAAAGACAAAGAAACGTTGGCAGGCCGGTGATACACTGTGCTGCGCCAGTGTGGTCGCTGGGAACCAGTAGAACGCAGTGGGCGAAGCTGCAGACCTGCCAAAACGCTACGCTCCGCACGGTGACGGGATGGATTCTGATGTCGCCTGAGGAACACCTAGAGGTGAATGTACTCAGCGTTAAGGAGCACAATGTCATACTCAGCAGGCAGTTCCTTGCTGCGTATTACTGTTGGGGGAACCCCAATAGTCATCTGCTTGCCGAAGAGCCACACCCCAGGCACATCAAAGGGCACCGCCTCGAACTGAAGAACGAGATCCAGCCACACGGAACCCAACCGCTTGATCCGACAGCGTATGGGCTGGTTCTAAGCAACATGCACAAAGAGACAGGCACTACCACTATCGCCTCTCGCCTTATCAATGCCGTATTAGGAGCGCAACCACCTCCAATTGCAGGCGAAGAGTCCCTGCTGCCCCACGAGTCCCGCGCTACTCTGGCCTTATTGAGATCTAGATATTGTGGTAGACTTAACTTCTACCTATCCAGAATCAACCTCGACATCCCAAACACATACCCGTCATGTCTAGATTCTCCGCACGATGCCAAATACCTATTCACATGCATCTCAACCCAATTCATCTAACCCCCTGCCCCTCTGGTCCGACCCCGACGAAACTGAACAGCGGCGTCTAGCTCTAAACTCGGATTGAAATGTTAACAGTAATCCAAATTCGTTACGACGGGAATATATTTGTTCACACATTAATTACTCTAGAACTTCAGGCAACACAGGCAAAATAATGATGGGCCGAAAAGCACAAGGACTACATTCAGACTTACTCTTAGCTACTGGGATGACATTTACACACATCAAGAAAGCATGAGGCTGTGAAGCACTGATTAATGTGGATCAGCATTATACCGTATTTCATTAGTGCACCTTGCAACATCAAACATAACACTAAATTAAAAAAGTTGATCATCAGGAGTGCGAGGCACGAGAATATGGACAGTGAGGAGTTAAACCAGACGTCGAATCACGAGTAACAAAAACATTGTTAAGATTTTCAGGCTCGAGTAAGCTGTCTGTGTACTGCCACTGACATGAACCCTGTTTTCCCCAGAGAACTATTGAAGAATGAGGGACTCAATTTATTCACGAAGAACTTGCGCTTCTCACATTTAATGGCTGTGGGTTCATATCTAATCACTTAAATAAATGGGAACAAGTTGATCCAAGGATACGAGCAGAATATTGTTTTTTGAATTTGGTGCGTCAGCTCTAAGGGTATGCAAAATAATTTCGTTCAAAAAAGAAATTTTCGCATTCACTGTGACAAATCCCCAGCATACAAACCAGTTAATATAGAAGAGTTAGACAGCCCAACAAGTAAATATACAATGCTATTGTATGATCGAGCCATCAGTGTTGTTCTTAAATATTTCCTGAAGTGTTAGGCAGCCCCTCGATAAATGCATTAAAAAAAATTGAAAAGTATAACAAAAACAATATTATGTTTGACAGAGAGAGAGAGAGAGAGAGAGAGAGAGAGAGAGAGAGAGAGAGAGAGAGAGAGAGAGAGAGAGCTGAGAACGGAGATCTGAGATATATTCGCGGTAGCGATCGTTTCTACCGGCAGATCGGATGAAATAGTCGAGAGCGGACAGAGTTAACGGCTCATGACAGCAGTGAATGGCTAGCAGCATCGACAATGCGTTGGCTGACTGTATACACGGCCCAACACGATGTACGTATAGTGCGTTGTACAACTTTATTATTCTTGTATGCGTTGTGCTGAACACGTGCAATTTTCTATACGGTTTTATGAATTTCCCTAATTTTCAATATTTGCAATGCTGCAAACCATACTATACATGGTACAAAGGTTTATCTAACATTGACATGTTGATACAATGGTTGGAAGGTGTATACTCTGCACTAGGCTATGGATGTGCACTAGCAGTACGGCAGATGACTTTCAGTAGCGACGGGAAAGCTGGTAGGCAACGGTCCGTGTACCAGTGATGGGAAAAGTAGGTACAATTGTACTTTTCAGTATTTTCACAAATATTTTGCGTTCTCTTATTTACCTCTGCTTGTGTTGAGAGAATTTTCACAATTCAGAACCTAGTTAAAACAATAAATAAATTGATTCGAGGTGGTGCGCCGCATTAATACAAACAAAGGATTGCATTAGATATAATAAAAATGTTTGCTTTAATATAAAAATGGAGTTTATATGAGTTTTTGTAAGACCAGCCATTTATTAAAATATAAACAATGATAATTTGGCTTTACAATGCATTTTCCCTACGCACATACCAAATGGGGTCATTCCTTTGCCGATTTGGAACCAATATCATTGCTTTAGATTTTAATTACCGTTTGTCAAGAAGCAGAACGACAATATTCGGTATGAGCCATGCCAAATGTGTAATTTTATTGAAAACGATTGAAACTATTGTTCCAAATGCGTTCTGCGCTATGTTATAATTGAATATGGAAAAATTAACAGGAAAATACAAATTACCTAATCTTCAAGGGAGCGTGGTTTAATATTCTATATTGAGCACCATCTACAAATTGTGTATTAAACTTTATGTTTTGTTTATTACCTTCAAACTCCGTTCCTAAGAATGTTTTATTTTAATCATGACAAGAACTTTAATCAATACATAGTACAGGGGTTTTCAATAGAAACGCAACAAAATTTTTTTAAAATAAATAAATTCTTTATATTATATTATGAAATAAATTCTTTATTCCTGTGAAAGTACATTCGATGCCATTATGTATGGAACTCGATTTCTTGTGCATGGTCACCACGGGCACGTTTGCAGAAGTCCAGACGCTGAACCCAATTTTCGACGGTTTTCAAGCATAAATCGGTCGATACTGCTGCAATTTCACGTTAGATATTCGTACAAAGTTCATCAATCGTCGCTGGCTTTTTGGCATAGACCATAGACTTGACGTAACCCCACAGAAAATAGTTGCACGACCGAGGCGGCCAATTGACTGGGCCATTTCGTGAGATGTTCACCAAACTTGGTTTTCAATAAATCGATTGTGACATTCGCTGTGTGGCTTGTGGCGCCGTCCTGTTGGAACCACATATTTTCCAAGTCCATATCATCCAATTCGGGCCAAAAATATTCGGTTATCATTGAGCGGTAGCGATTCCTATACACAGTAAGGTGCCGGTATTGATCATCACAAAGGAAGAAGTACGGCTCAATGACGGCGCCGGCCCATAAACAATCAACGGTTGGTCTCGCACTCTGCGTAAGCACTTTACTTTGCATGGACGCGCTGCAGTCACGGTTTAACCTGTGTGCGTCTTGATGTAACACAAATTGAGGGGCCTACAGTTATACGTCGACTCTGAACTGCGAATGTTGTTTTTAAGGAGTTTTTTCACGGCAGAAATGTACTCGGAGGTTAGCCATTACATGCCGGGCAGGATTTGAACCCGGGACCCACCGAATGAAGCGCGCACACCCTACACATATAACATTTATAAATAATTGTATTACCGGCTAGCAGTCTCCATATGTTATAGGAGCATAAATCCCATCCATCGATTTCATTATTCAGAGCAGGCGTTGTCACTTAAGTGCGATTGTGAGGGCTGACGTCAATGGACGGCGCTAGGTATGCAAACCATTGGACCTTGCGCTGGCTAGTACAGCTGCCATGTGTGCAAGTTCGGTATTGTGTTGGGAGACATACTTCGTCCCAAGTACTGTCGTTCTCTACGGTGGAGAGCGTCTCGAACCAAATCGCATTAAAACGAGATAATTGTCAGAAATTTCAGTCTCCACAACGAAACCTACGCCGACGGACTGATATTGATTGGGGTTTCCCAGGGTCGAAATATGGTAATCTGTACCACCAGTGTGTGGCATAGAAAGATTCCCCAAGCTACATGGCTGTCTCCAGATCGAAAAACGCGAAACCAAATCGATCACATTGCGGTAGACGGAAGGCATATTCCCAGTGTATTAGACGTAGTTACATTCCGAGGATCGACCATCGATTCCGATCATTATCTTGCCATAGTTAAGACACTTCTATAGTTAGATGCTGCGTTCTGCGCATCAAAGAACGTTCGTCTAAATATGCAAGAAAAGCTTGACCTCAGAAAGCTTGAATCGCAAAAGACAACAACTAGCTTCGCTACTCGAGTCTCTACCTACTCACTAAGAGGACTTCTCAGAAAACTTTTCCCTCTATGTATCGCCACCGCAGAAGTCATTGGGAAAGTAAAGATGCTACGAGGAGTTGATGAAGGAAGAGAGACGTATTATTCGCAGAAAGAAGAGATAGATCGAAAGACGTGAGTGCGAAGAGCTTGAGATGCTAGCCAGGTGTCTAATGTCCACAGCACACTTAAATTGTGGAGGGAACATTTCTCCACCTTGCTAAATGTGGCAGCGAAAGCGTCGCCGAAGAAGATGTCGATCCCTAGCCGCAAATCGCTGATGACGGCATTAAAATCTCTTCAATTAATTTCCAGCATGTGATCGGATGAATACATGCCCGCTGATTGAAATTTAAGTGTTCTCTGCCCAATCTACAGAAGGTAGATCCTGCATTATCTGCTAATATTTGCGAGATCAGACTGCTTAATATTTCGTATATGGTTCTATCAGACGTACTGTGCGAAAAACTGAAACCAACCGTCGACGAATTGATTGGACTTTTCCATCGTGGCTTTAAAAAGTCTGGTTAAAAAGAGTGAAAATTTGATGACGGTGTTTTGAAATTTGGTGTACATAATTATTGTCACTTTCGTAAAATGTTTCAAAGTTTTATATAAATGGCTTTTGTTATAACAGGAGCCAAACTTTTATAATAAATTAATAAAAATAAATTAAAACACATATGTATGTAGGTGGCAAACTGTATAATATTGAATTTTGTCCAATATCAAATATGCCCGACACTGCCGTAGATGCATGGACGTTGCCAACAGCAGATGAGATCGTGCTCGAGAAAGATTTTTGAATCCTTACGTATTTTTTTATGGCGGATACGATGAGCTGTAAGAGCTTAACAATGGCATAGACATAGTCAGCGAATTAAAATGCAGCGCCTGTGAGTCAAAAGAATATAAAGGCCTCCTCTATATTGGAAATACTAGGTGGATAATTGCCTACCGTCAATTGTGGTATCTTGCTAGCGGCAGTTAGCAAAAAAAAAAAAAGCGCGACTGTCGCGCTATGTTGGAATCGGACAAAATCACGTAGGCGGTTATAGCTACAAAATTACCAACTGAGTTTCAGTTTCAGACTCTGCATGGGAGCTTTGTCTGGGAAGAATAATATGTATGTTATATATTCTATATTCGTCCTTGATTTTCTGTTTCCATCGCAAATTTTATGTTTTTATGTTGTTTATGTTAAAGGCGAAGGAAGAATAAACTAATTTGATCTGATAATCAAGCTAGGCAAGATCCTTATAGAGAACCAACGGCTACAGACACGCTAATACACAGCTACATAAAAAGTCAGCACTAAGGTAACTAGTAGATAGACTAGAACGAACACCTCTAACAGAGGAAACATATAAGAAAGGTACACTATTTATAATATAGCTGGCGGATAAAATTAGAAAGCATCATGAATCGCCAAAAAGAAGGTGCAAAGAGAATGACGGTAATAACTGATACAGGAAAGACATACAAATTAGTTAACTTTTTAAAAATACAACATTCACATAGCAATTAGAACAGTAAATAACGTAGAGTAAATCCTACGGGGGGTTAGCATGAATACAGAGGGCCCAGCAAACAGGCAAGGCTGACTTTCGAATGCCAATACAGCTTCATAGGACAGACGGGACGTAAAATAAGAACAAGGTTTCGCGAGCACATTAGGTACTATAAAAAACCCACTACAATACCTGAGTAATTTTGTATAAGGCATGTATGTAACAATAAATGTTCACCAGGAAAATGTTTAAGAAAACAGATAAAGTTCTGCATGCGCACCAGAGAGGACGCCGCCTGAATGCACTGGAGAATATGGAAATATACATATAGAAAACACTTTACGTAAGAATAATAAACGAACAGACGAACACAAACTCAGACGTAATATTTGCACTCCTAAAACTTGCTTGTGAGAAACAAAACAATTACTAAAGTGGAACAATAGGTATCAACATACAGAAACAGTAAAAAATATCCGACATGACTAAAATCACTATAACACAAACACTTACTACCTGCGAAAATACGAAAAAGTAGAGGCTAACTGAACAGAACGACAACTGCTACTGAACGTTCCTACGACAGTCGTTTTTACGATACCGGAACGACCCGGATTTATATCCTGTCAAGGACTGTCACTTCAGCAGCAATCCCCACAATTGTATGGGTAAAGTTTTATGCTGTTACAACAACAACAACAACAAATGATACTGAAAATGGCACAACGCCGAAACTGGGTTGCCTCCAAACCAAACTTGACAACTGATAACGGAAAATCGTTTCAATATACATCAACTTCTCATGCGTTATCACAATTCACTAGCAGCAAAAATTTCACATTAGGTGCTCATCGTCACTTCTTGGCTGGATTTTGTTGAGTAGAATCGATTCTTGACCAATTTCCGTTGCCATGGAGCTAGGAACCCTTGCACAAAGGCTCTACGAAAGCGATCAGGAGGCTACTAAAGCCGCAATTTCAGAACAAGGCAATTTGCACTTAGTCGGATTTTACAGTTTTGGGCAAGTTTCAACATTCCGAAATGACATGCCCAATACACGGATGGTATAGACAACTTGTTCCACATGACGCTGTAATAAAGAAAGAGAGATCTATCGCTATTGTGTATGACGCTTCTTCAGAAATGTCTAATGGCAGTTCTCGAAATGATTTCTTGTGCACTGATCCACGTACGTCTATAGCTCTCATCTAGGTTAGGTTGGAGTGACAGCCGCCTGTAGTGGGTCACTTAGGCCAGTATTAGGTCCATTGTATTACCACAATGAAAGAAAAAATTTTGTACCATCTTACTTACTTAATTGGCGCTATAACTGCTTAAGCGATTTCGACTGAATTTCTCCTACAATTTGTGGTGTGCGTCTTAATGTTGTAACACAAATTGAGGGACCTCCAGTTTTACGCCGACTCCGAACGGCGAATGTTTTTTTGTAAGAAGAACCGTTGGGCTTATTATTAAAACCAGCTTGCCTCATGGATGAACCTCAACAGACAATTTCCCTCGGTGCTTGAAACCTTACTAAGGTCATCCAGAAACGGTGATCCCAGATATTGCATTCTGATTTTACACAGTGCAGGACACTTATATAGTAAATGCAGGATCGTTACCTCCTCCTCGTCATTCTGTAGGACAGGATCTTCGGAAGGGAACCCCCAACCTTTCAGCATGTTTCCCTGTCAGACAGTGCCTACGTTCGAAATGTTTTCCCTTCTTAGAGAGAGAACGCTGCGCGATCGTTTCCGATCCCATTTAGGCCACGTTTGCCTTGAGGTTCGACAGATCGTGTTTTGCCTCCATCTATTGTCAGATTGTTTATATGTACAATCCCTGAGCAGCAGTTTGCAAGTGGCAAACGGCATACCAATGCATTCCAAACCAATCTTCTCTACCGCTTCCATGATAGCTGAGACCTCAGCCTGGAAGACGCTGCAGTGATCTGGTAACCTAAAGGAAATTTGCAGGAGAGGGTTTCGTGAGAAAACACCCCCTCCTACCTTATTATCGAGTTGCGATCCATCGGTATAGATGACAATGCTATCAGGTGGAGTATGAAACTCAAATTTCCACTCCTCCCTGCTTGGAATTCGTGTAATAAAGTTACTTTCAGAAACCGATGTCAAAGCACACCGGTCCATGCTGCTCTCATCTTAAATTGGCAAAACAAGGATGGGCATGGCCAAGAATACTACCTCATCAAGGTAGCTTTCCGCACAGCTTCCGCTCCATACATCTCAATAAGAGCTATTCACCAACTCGTTGCGCTCACCCATGCTGAGGAAATTTAGCTGAACGACATTTATGCAAAAATTATAGAACACAAGATGATTGCGCTGATTGATATGAAATTCGGTAGATTAACTTAGCTGCGACATCACACTTGCTTTACAGTTGGAGAGAAGCTGGAAATAATACAAACAATTGCGATAATAAATATGTACATACACGGGTTTTGTAAATAAAATCTTTTGTTTGTTTTGACATTTCTGTGGTTGCACCCAATAACGGCTTTCTTACGTTTTTTTTAAATTTTGTAATTTTACAAACAGCAATTTGAAATGAGCGTGAAGCGTCCGACATCGCGACCAGAGGTTTAACCCTAACTCTGCTTCAACAATTCGATCCTTGGTCGATCGGTCCTGCATGGTTGCGGCAAGATAACTCAACCTGCCCTATTATCTTTATTAACCAACACAGCTACCGAAGAAAATTCAGCTATAGTATACTACCGCATTCGGCAACCACCCAATCGCACTATGGCGTCTCTGTCGCAAAAGCGACCCAAAAATCTAGAATATCATGAACACTAAAACACATGAAGAAAATGTGTATTATTTCCTTTTGTGTTATATTTAGAAATGAGCGGATGCTCGGTGAGGATTTGTGTTTGGAGGGAGATTTCGTTTCCAAGTAGTGTCGTCCACTCCGGTGGTCTGAGACTGATCGATTTGGCGGTTCCGAAACAGGTAGTCAGTCAGCTGGAATCGCAAAATACAGTAACTAACTTCCCTACTCGACTCCCATACCTGCTCACTATGAGCGGTTCTCAGCAAACCGCTATCCCCGAGAATTGGGTGCACATTTCTCTCTAACCCTGGTATGATGAGGAACGGAAAGTAAAGATGCTCCACGCGTCGATCGGGCGCAACTGTATCGCAACGCTATCAGTAGTGGATAAAGGCAGAGAGACGTATTATTCTCAGAAAGAAGAGAATGGAATAATCTTAGGTTAAAAAACGGGTCCGAATAAGTACAAGTAAAAAAATATGGTTGGAAGTATGTTCGCAATCCCGCTTTGCGTTGTTGGAATTTTTTAATAAACTTGTTTTTTTTTTTTGGCTACGAACTGTATAATGTACCCGTGAGGGAATTTGGTTCTGTGCGGTTGGTGAATTTTGGTTCTATCTAGAAAAAAGAACCAAGCTGCTCATCTACAAAGTGGCCATTAGAGCTGCTATCACCTACGCGAATCCCATTTGGCTCTCGATCTCACCGACAATTGCTAAAAAAATTGATATATCTGAACGAAAAGCGTTAAGGATCTGTTTAGATAAAAACTTTTCAGCCTATAATAAAATATATTCGAATAAAACCCTGTATGCATCAGCAAAAATACTGCCACTGAGCAAATACCTTTTTGAATTAATAATAAAATATATAAATCGAATGGAAGTTCACCCTAATGAGCTCATAAAAGAAGCTTTCGCTACACAGAAAAATATTTATATCAAACAATAATTTTGATGAGCTCAAGGCCATTTTTAATTGGAAAAATTATAGAACAAACAACAATGGTAGAAGTTATACGTATTATAGAGAGCTCCACATCGCCTCATCAGACTTCTTGCAGGGATCGAACTCAGAATATAGTTCATAGTATAATAAATCATTTGAATACAGTTTTATAGCCTAATTAATTTAAGTATAATAAAGTGCAAGGTTGAAGTAGCTAGAAACTACCGTTGATTTTTTATAATCTTGTTTTTTTAATTTTAGCCTTGTGTTATAAAAAATAGCGGTTGTTTTTAGCCACTTCAAACTTGCACTTTATTACTAAAATAAAATAAGCTATACCACCGAAAACCAGAAAATATTTAAACATTATTCTAAAAAATTAAAAAAATTTGATGGAAATTTGTTGAGTTTTTATAAATTTTACATTGCTTTTGTTACATAATGGACTATATTTTTATATAAAGTTAACGAAAAAATATAAATGTAAAACAATTAACATTCAAACGCTCTTGCCCGCAACTGTGTATTCAATATTTATGTGGCCTTCTGAGGGTTTTTAATGTAAACTTTTTTGTTAGTACAGTTTTGCACTTTTCTCTTTTAGCGGTAATTTTATCTATAGCTTAATTTTTTTGTGAGTATAGTTAAATCAATGCTATTTGTATTGATAAAACCAGCGGTTGTCCATAATTTCTTCTAATTCTATTCGGTTTTTCTAGCCAGGAAAATCTTGGAGTTTGATGTTATTTATTTCCATATTTCTGTCAGACAATTTATGTATATAAGCTAATTTAATGAATTTGCCAACTATCGTCAGATGTGCGAAAACATTAAAACACATCAGCATGCACTATATCATTAGAACTATTTGTAAGGGGTCCAGTGTAATTAAATAGGTTCTTCAATAGTTTTCTCGCGTATTTGCTGTCGTTGTACACATCGTATGTATTTAGAAATATGTTTATCAGTTTTTGCAGAATAGGAAAAAAGTAGTTTAATTTAATTTGCTCATAATTTTCTAGCACTCCTCTAAGGTTACTTTCTGCATGGATTTTTTCCACCACCTCTAAAGTTTCCACCTCCTCTAAAGTTTCCACCTCTGTTTTGAGGTCTGCAGCTTTATAACATTAATAATAGTTTTAATATTACTATCATTTGAAAATAAATCTAATAACTTCTCCTGCGCAATGTTTTATAGGTTATCGTGCAACTCTGAATGAATTCCCGTTGCTCCCATCTTAATATATTTTCTAAAAATATCCGTGTATCTATTACCTCTATTTTGTAAGTCTGTTTAATGTGGATTTTACGAGGGTTTGACTTCATTACGGCCAAAACGAACGGCGAATGTTGTTTGTGTGAAGTTTTTTCATGGCAGAAATACACTCGTTGGTTTGCCATTGTCTTTCGAGGGGTGACCGCTGTTAGAAATAACTTCTATAATTTTCGATGTTACTTGACCCGGTCAGGATTTGAGCCCGAGACCCACCGAATAAGCGCGCACACGCTACACACTCGGCTGCGGCAGCCGCGATCTCCATAAGAGAATATATGTATATGAGAGCGCTATGAACTCAGTAAAAATGTTATCAATAGTGATTAAGAATTGTCGGACTTCTCTTTTGAGAGCTTCGGAGTATTTATCCAATTATTCAGATCATCAGTACACAAGGATATTCGGCAAATTGTGAAGCTGATGAGTTAGCCAGACAAAGCACACTTGAAAAGGACTTTTTAAGCAAGAAACTTTTCGGGGTTCCTCTGACCACCTGTCGGCTACTTCTGATCGAATGGGTTTACGATCAAGTTGGCAAGTGCTAGACAGCTACTAGAGCATGTAGGGTATCGAAGTCTTGTTGGCCAAAAGTAGACCGGAGCAGGTCACGTGAGCGTCTACGATTACGCAATGTAGCTCTCATTGATTTGGGGCGCGGACAGGGCACTGGCTAATGGGAAATCATGCGGTGCGAACTAACCCCTACTGCGCCAGCTTATCACTTTTTACTCAGCCATCCAGTTTAGCACAATTGATCGTGTCAACAGTTTTTAATTTATTGACAAAAATATTTGCCTTATGCGAGCTAAGAACGGTCCAACTCCTTGGATAATTTGCATCAATAATTTAATGTTTGAATTGCTGAAAGTAACATGAGGTGTTTAGCAACGTATGCCAGTGTTGATTCTTGAAGATGGTGTCCAACTGGATAAAGCTATAGTTGTCCAGAAGTGGCGCTAGACTTATGAATGATATGTTGTTGCTAACTTCGTTGTACATTTTGAGATGATCCAGATCTTCTTCAAAGTCGAATTTTTGGAGCGTCCGAACAATTACAGTAATCACACTTTTTAAATCTTATACGGTTAAGAAAATGGAAAATGGGTTTTTTCTGTAATTATTGATCCATCATATTGTGTAACCGGTAAGTCTTTGTAATTTGTTAAGAGAGCTATTATGTTGATTGCTATCAGGACGCTTATTTTATTTTCTGTAGTTATAGGCATGGGATCGAATGGAATTGAAGTAGGATGGCGTTTTTCACAACTGCAAAATATCCAAAATTAAGCCAAAATTGGAAGTTGAATATGTATATATGTATGTATGTACGTGCATACGTGCAGCTATAACAAATGGTAGACGTTATAGCTATTTCGGAGATCACCACATCTCTTCATCAGACTTCTTGCAAGGATCGAGCTCACGTCCTCTAGCTTAAGCAGTGTATACTATTACAGCTTTTTCATTTTCCTATTATTGCAAACATAATTTCAAGTACGATAGTCTACCGCTATTACATAAATGTATGGTTGTTGATTATACTCGTAATAAATTCTATTTGTACTGGGTGTGATCATCCACTACATACATATACTAATTTTTCGGCTTATTTATTTATATCAAACAATAATTTTTATGAGCTCAATGCTATTTGTAATTGGAAAAATGATAGAAAAAACAACAATGGTAGAAGTTATAGCTACGAGTATTTCGGATATCGCCACATCTCCTCATCAGACTTCTTGATAGGATAGAACTCACGCCCTCTAGCTTAAACTCATTAAGGCAAGGCCTAAACGAGTGAGCCAAGTAAGCTCGAAGAACAATAAAACGACAGCAATGCCGTCTTTTCGAGCTTCTACATCTAATCGCGATCAACTGCTCATGCCTGCTGAAAACCTTTAGCCAAATGTAACCGAAAGAAGTTTAAACAACCTTTAGTTTTTCCACATGAAGTGGCTGCATATATCTTCATTCTCGAACACCGTGGTGGAATTATGTTGCTAATTATGTAGAAATTGATAAAATCTTGTACAAGTTATATAAAAAGACTAGAGATTCAGTGCATTATTTTAAATTTCAATGGTATCTAAAGGAATTTAACTGTTTGAATAAGTACTTGTACAGAAATTATCTTTTGAAGTTTGAAAGCAATATTATTTCGAACTAAAAGGCCTGCTGGCAATTCATCAAATCAAAAAGTCGCGTTTGACGGTGCCAAATAATTTATTTTACAGTGATAAATATGCAAATTCTGCTGTACATTCTAAAAACTTATTCGCTGATTTGTTTGCTCTATTTTTGAATCCGACTTTGACTTGGATTCACGTTTGCCTTCTAAGAGTGGTTCCTCGCTAAATTTTGGATCTTTGTGTTAATCTGTTACTTACGTCATCAATGGTATTACACAGCTCAAAACTTCATCTAAAACTGACGCTGATGGGTTTTCCTCTGTTTTGCTGAAAAATTGTATCTTACAGTGCCTCTATAAACTATTTTTTAATAAATCACTGGCTTCTGGTATTTTTGTTGATGACTGGAAGTTGGCAACCATTTCTCTATATTGAATAGTGGAAAAAGCGATGTTCGTAATTATAAGTATATTTCAAAGCTCTCGTCTCAAAACTTTTTGAGATAATTGTTAATGAAAAGTTATACTTTTCGGTCAAAAGCATAATTTCTACCAATCAGCTTGTTTTTAGTGAATATTGGATTTCTGCATTCCAAAACAGATATGAAGTTGACACAATTTCTAGTGATTTATCGCAGTACTGAGTAGTACATACGACTATAAGTACATGTCTGGTGTTGAATGATTTTGGGTTGCAGGGGATGCTACTTCTTCTTTTGAAGTTGTTGCCTTCAACGTGGATGGTGTAGCATGCAGTGACCCGCTTTCTTCGGCAGGAGTATCTACTGATGTTGTTTTAAAAGGCATAACATCTCTGCTAGCTTCATTTTTGAGTTGTTCAAAATGCAACAATGTGTTGTGTTTTTGTTGCATTTTAGAAAGTTTGATGCACAATTTTTAGAACCGTGCACAGGTTTTAAATAGTTGTGACAATATTTTAGCCTTTTATGAAATGTTGCAAGAATTTCGTGAGGGGACACAATGGATGTTTCTCATTTTTGCACATGCTGCAAGAGTAGCCTTTGAATTGGAGGGACTCCTGGGTAGTCTGATCCAGTCGTTTAAGTAAAAGGTGAAGTAAAAGTGAATCCCTCGTTGATGTGTCTATCTGCCAATTTTCCAATAGTATAAACATTATTCTGTAGTGATGCAGCTTTTTAAGATTTCCATTGATGTAGTGGCAGTATTGAAGTCCCCATTCGCTCCATGCATAATCCTTTTGACCCTATCCTCAAGTAAAATGAATTGTTCCATATTCTATCCCACCTCGATAGGGCCGCCTAATGCGTCTTGAAATTAAACTCTTCGATATGTGTCCTTAGTTTGTTGACGGCTAGGTGACAATGACTTGAAATATTGTCCTTTAAGCGACGCAATCATTGCACCTTGACTCTGAACTAGTTTGGTGATCTCTTTGGAAGCTGCATTATCATGCTGTACTTTTGTTTCGACTTTTGAAGTGGAAGCACCTTGTTGGTATGACTTTCCTTCATCAGTTATGGAGGTTAGATCTCTCGTCGGGGATTGAGGCAAGTGGAGCACTACCGACGCGAAGATTTCCTTGTAATGATTTACAATTTTCATTATATTCTTGTAATAGCCCCTTGTGAAGCTGTCGTGATCCAGCTCAGGATTTTCAAGGAGGCGAAGTCAATCGCTGCTCCTAATAGTTGACTGACTGCTTCCTGCATGGCGGACCCTTTTGAAAGTTCCGAACTATTCTTTCAATATCGTTTTGTTGTCCGGCCAAATCCTTGAAACTTTCCAGTTTTTTTTTTGTGAATGTCCTTTCACGGGGGTCACCAGATTGTTCTTCAATATGTGTTTGATTAAGAGCACGTATGCTGCTGGTATGTCTGATTGAATTCAAGTACATTGCCTTTACGTAGTACGGCATTAACATTTGCTTGCACTTTGTATCATTCCATGTCGTGAATTGAATAAAAGAGCATATCATGCACTTTAAAATTGTGAAGTTATGAGCAAAACAATATTGGTTACGTTGATGTAACATCATCCGTCGAAAAAATAAGATCACGCTGACATCAAAACCACAAAGATCCGAGTTTTTCTTACTGCGTCAAAAATGTTCCACTTGGGGAACTCGTTAAATTACATAAATATTACACACTGGACCAATCCGAGAACGACCTCATGCATAAATATGTCTATGTTGACATAACGAAAATGTACCACCAAATATTCTTGCACACGGAAGATCAGGGCTTTCAGCGAAGCCTCTGCCGATAGGGGACTTTAAATTAAAGACAGTAACATTTGGTGTTAACTATGTCCCATACTTGGCAATCCGAATGCTACGTCAGCTAGCAGACAATATACAGTTCTAGATGAACTCGATGCCTCAAGCTTTCGAAACTCTAAAAGCAGCAGGACTCCCTCTATAGCAACCGACAGCAAGCAGCCAAAAATACTGTAATCAATTCTAAATTCCGATTAAGGTGACGTTTTTTGCTGCTTCAACTGAAAACTAATTTTTAACAATATAAACAGTAACGTCAAACAAAGGAAAATAGAAATTATTTGAAATTCCACATTCGCCCGCAATGCATTTCCAAGCCTGCGCCTTGTCTTTGTTTAAGGCTTCGGACAGTGGATGAGCTTATTTACACAGAAACTTTTTAGTTATTACCCATTCAATTGATTTGTACGTTTTTTTTTTATTTTACACTTTACATTTCAAATATTAAACTGTCAACAGCATAGCGGCAGAAAAGTTAAATATAACTCAATCTTTACCAAAGCTACGTTATAATGCAAGAGCTACAGTTACATATTGTGCGAAGTTTAAAGCATTTAGAGTATTTTAACTCTGGTAGCTCTTACTACTTACTACAGACACTCCATTCTGTTCATCCAGATACTATAACTTTTCATTACAGGGGTTGCTGGCCTGTTACTGGTAAAACGTCTCCTCTCCAACGCCAGGCCATGAGCAAGAAACTAGTACTGTCCTATTTTTTGTGTGATATTTTTTGTCTACTACCATCAGTTTCATATTTGCTTTAAATAACTAGGCAACTAATCAGTTTGATGCTTATAATGTACATAACGCTGATAAGTAAACTGCTAATTGTTGTCAACAAAAACGCAGCACAAACAATCAAACTATTTAATGTTGCCATCATTAATAAATTACAAACACAAAATTATTTTGAAAGCCCTTAAATAAGAGACTAATACAAAAATTGTAAAAAAGTGTGTTGGAATTTTCGCCTAAACTGCTCAGCAATGTCTTGTGGGGTAGCTGTTCGTATTCAGGGGACACCGCTTTATATACACATTTATTGATCAATAACCAAAAGGTCTAGGGAAGTAGAAATATCCTTTAGGACTTTTTATTATAAAATGTTACTTAAATTACTTACACAAATGTTCACAAATCGAAGAACAAATGTCGGCGAATAAGAATAAACCAAACAGTAAAAACAGTATAGTGGTGGTAACTCTTGGTTTGAATAATAACCTTGGTTGAAATAACTTAAATGTTTACTACTATTTACAAATATTTTGCAAGAGAGAGCAACAGGTCATTGTTGATTTGTCCGATGGGAGCGAGAAGCTGCTATTTACAAAACCTTTTATTATTGAATCATAGTACTTGTTAAGAAATTATACTTTTCTATAATATCGCAGAACTATTTTTTGGTTACATTTTTTTATATAAATATGTATACTGTTCATTTCATTGCGTGCATACGGTTTTTAATGTTTCTGTATTTTATGATTTAGTTATTCCAGCTGCTAACATGTGATTGGGTTCTCGAAAACAAGACTCAGCTGTGGGAGATAGAATTTATGAAAACTGATAACATAATGTCCAAGCTAGTTTCCGATGATTATTTGGAGAGGTTCCAAAAAGATATTAGCTCTATGCGTTGCGTTATAGAAGAATTACAAGTAAGTTGTTATTTATTCTAAACTTAATAATCCATATATAGTTACCGCAACTTATAAAAAACACTTCATCTAATTATAACAATTGTACTATTTGATATTGCCGAGATTATATTGTTATTATTTTCATTTTCTTAACAATTTTAAGAATTTGTTTTCGTTAGTTCAAAAGCTATGCATGAATCAAAATGATATGTAAAAAACGTATATGCAATTTTCTGTGGACAAAAGATTTGCTCAGTCTTCCTGCTACAAATTAAGGAAAGGTCAAATGCCGTTGACCAATACCACCATCTCTTATGCAATATCGAAATCAAAATTGATTGTTAAAAATGTAACAAGTGGAGCCCATTATGGTATGCTAAAGCAAAACATTAAGTAAGAAATTGAATTTTTAGTAATTCCGATCATCTTAATACGCGAACATAAAATCTGTGGTACATATTGCCTCTATTTGCAATAAAGATAGGAGAAAAAGAGTTCATTATATTTAGGGAAATTATTATGGATTGATATAATACAATGGGGAAATATATTAAATATATTAAGTAGAGACTGAGCGGAATATAACAGAATACGCATTGCTTCTGATTTACTGAATACAATATATATGCACGTCGATAATTTTTGTTTCATTGTACATATCTGTTAATATTCATTGATTTCACATGTTATCAATCGGCAGCCATATGCAATATCACTTCTCGAACCAACACGTCGACAGTATTTACAAATTTCGTAATTGTAGTGAATTTTGTTCTTTTTTGTGTAGGTAGAAGGAAACTACCATATGAGACATATGTATATGTTCACGCCAAAAATACAGCTCTCCTCAAATTAGTGGAATGCAAGTCGAACCGAATTGGGACGTAGGTTCTTAGTTATTGAAACAACGAAATTGCTGGCATTCTTTCTAAGCGCGCGTAATTGCAGTTTGTTGTATTCAATCAAAATATGCTTATTATATATATGATTATTATATATATTATATGACAAAGAAATAGGGAGGCACAAAAATTATGCTCCTTTAGGACGACAGAAATTAATGTTGTTTCGAACGAAACTTTTAAATATTTTTATTTTTATTATTATCATTATTATTATTATTATTATTATTCCTATTATTATTATTATTATTATTACTATTATTATTATTACTTTTTTTTTTCCAGTAGGAGGGGAAATGCTTTATGCACTAACCGAGATTACTAGTCTCTATACTCGCTTTCCCGAGTGTGGGAGTCCCATCGCAGTTGCTGGTGTACCCACTAAAACCAACTCCTACCGCCCGCGCGTAATTCCCGCATCCGGAACCGCAAAAGCATTACTTCGGATACGGGACGCGCCACGTGAGCCTCAGGGCTGCTCTCTTTAGAGGGCGTTTACAGCGGTTGTTCTTGAAAGACAACCATCCTCTAGTTTGCTGCGGAGTAGTCTCTTTACATACTCCCCCATAACTTCCCACATTTCGACGCTGGATATCATTGTGTTAATGATACTGCCAGGTATCAAAGTGCCAACAACAGTCTCCACACTCTCCCTGAAGGCGGCAAAATTTCCACATTCAAAGAAGGTGTGATATGCGTCATCTTTAACATTTTCACAGTATGAGCAGAATGGCGAATCCACCCTACCCATCCTGTGCAGATAATCCCGAAAGTACCCATGGCCCGTGAGGAATTGGGTCAGATAGAAGTCAACCTCTCCATGTGATCGCTTTAACCATGGCTCGAGGTTGGGTATCAGCCTGTAAGTCCAACGACCCTTCGTGCTCGCGTTCCAGCTTTGCTGCCATTTTTGGATCAATCGCTCACGTGCACGCACCGCGGCTGTTGCTCGGTCTGTCTGGGCGCTGGAAGTATATATTTCCTTCCGCTCTAAAGCAAGTAGATCAACTGGCATGACCCCGGAAACCACTAGAACTGCGTCTTCTGACACCGTACGGTATGCTGACACGACGCGCAAAGCTCCTCTGCGCTGTACCGATGCCATTTGAACTCGGTATTTATTGACTTTTAAAGCGTCAGCCCATATTTCTGCCCCGTACAGGAGCACCGATTGGACAGCCGGCATCAGGAGTTTTCTCCTGGCAGGCCTGGGGCCTCCAACATTTGCCATTAGCCTACTGAGAGCAGCCGTGATACGCGCAGCCTTCTCGCAGGCTCCGCGTATATGCTCCCAGAATGTTAGCTTATTGCCCAACTTCACCCCTAGGTACCTAGTGGACCCACACGTTGTCACGGGCTGAGTCCCGACCATCATATCTATTATAGTAGGAATGCGCTTCTTGGTAAGCAGCACGATCTCCGTTTTGGCTGTTGCCAGTTGGAGCCCATGGTCACTCATCCAACCGTTCACGGAACGCATTATCTGGTTCAAACTCTGCTGCGCTAACTGTGTGCTGCGTGCTGTTATCACGGCGGCGACATCATCCGCAAAAGCGACGAGGAAAGTGTTCCCTGGCATTTCCATTCGGAGTAAGCTGTCATATATTACGTTCCAGAGATCTGGGCCAAGTACAGATCCCTGGGCCGCTCCTCCGGTTACGGGTCTCTTTCTCTGGCCCTGGTTTGTCTCATACAATAGCCAGCGGTCTCTGAGATAGTCGCTCAACATACTCAAAAGGTACGTTGGCACCCTGAACAACCGTTCCTGCGAGTCGAGCATATCGCTCCATCTTGCCGAATTGAAGGCGTTTTTAACATCAAGTGTTACTAATAACACTATGGGCCGTGCCTGATGGCAGGCCGTGTTAGCCCTCTGTACCGCCTCGATCACCTCGCTTATCGCGCCGATGGTGGAGTGTCCCCTCCTAAAGCCATGTTGCCGAGGTGAAAGTCCCCCGGCGTTTTCGATGGCCGAGCCTAACCGAGATTTGAGCAGACTCTCCATCATCTTCCCCGCGGTGTTAAGCATACACAGCGGGCGGTAGGATGACGGGGAGTTGGGGTCTCCCTTGCCCTTGGGTATAAGCACGAGCCGGGCCGTCTTCCACTGGGTCGGAAACACCCCAGCTTTAAGACAGCTGTTATACATGTTTAGCAGAAGCTCAGGACAACCATGTGCTGTCAATTTGATTGCTTCCGCTGGTATTCCATCTGGCCCCGGAGCCTTGCCCGGCTTCATGCTGTGCAGGGCTTGCTCAAGCTCATCTACACTAAAAAGTGGCACCTCAGCCTGTCCCACCTCGACTGGTGTGTATGTTCTTATTGGATGGGTGGGAAAAAGGGTGTCGACTATGTTCCGCACCTGATCCTCATCCATTACCTGTGTTGGCTTATGAAACTTCTTCATAACAATTTTGTACCCCTGACCCCATGGATCTCGGTCCACTTCATCGCATAGCGCTTTCCACGAGTTCCTTTTACTCTTCTGTATTTCCGCACAAAGAGCTTTCTTGGCGCTCTTGTATGCGGATGCCCTAGTAAGTGCCTCAGGCCTGCCACGCGCGCGAGTTGATAGCCGCCGCATTCTGTGGCAAAACCGTCGAAGCTCCGCGATACGGTCATTCCACCAGTACACCTGCTTTTTATGCCTCCATGCTCTCTTCTGTGGCATAGACGCCCTGCATGCGCGGTGTATGCAGAGCATCGTTTCCTCAACAGTATTTTCTGCGGATTCTTTATTGGTGATACCTTCCGCCGTATGCGCGAGTTGTTGGGCAACTTCCAAAAGTGTTGTCTCAAATTTCTGAGGATCAACCTTTGATGGATTCCATCCCGATTTTCTACGCAAGGTGGTATCTCCTTGCCCTTGTGTTACATCGGCAAGTTGAAAGGTGATGTAGTTGTGATCACTGCCAGTGAGGTCTTCCATCACCCTCCAACCCTCGGCCCTTCGTAGAAGGTTATCCGATACCAATGTTATGTCAGGTATAGAGCATCCAAATCCCGGCCGCCGATAAGTGGGAGTCGTCCCTGTGTTGAGGACGGTTAGCCCAAGGCGGGCCGCCATCTCAAGCACCAGTCTTCCTCTGGTGTTTGTTTGTGGCATGCCCCATTCCATGCCCCTCGCATTGAAATCACCGGCAACAATCATGTCGCCAGTTCTCTCACGCAGCCCATCTTCCAAGGCCTCGATTTTCTCCCTGAAATGGCTAACTGCGTCGTTAGGGGATAGATAGCAGCTCACTATCGTGGTTCGCGCCGTCGACACCCAGACGTAACCGCGTCCCTTTCCTCCATTCAATGCACGGATATTGGGGTTGGCAATCCAGACCGCGGCCGTTCCCGTCTCGTCAACATGCCAGTTTTCTTTGATCCTGTAGGGCTCGCTGATTATAACTATGTCTGGTCTGTGTTCCAGCGCAAGCTGGTCCAGCAGGTCGTCAGCTACCCTACGTCTATTCATGTTCCCCTGCATGAATTTAGTCATTTGGACCTCAGTTTTCCCTTGGCTTCAGCAAGTGCATCCCTGAATGCCTTGCATCCACCCGACCCGGCCAAGTGTTCCGGTTTCTCTTGGCCTTCTTTTGTGTGGCACAAGTAGCACCTAGGCTTTTCTTCTTTGCAAGCGGATCCCAAGTGCCCCTTTTGGCCGCACTTCCAACAGGAGTCACTTCTGTCCGGGCCTTTGCAGTCCACTTTTCTGTGCCCGTAACCCAGGCACCGGTAGCAGCGTTGCACCTCTGCGCGCTGCCGAATTCGGCAGACGATCCAGCCAATCCTGATTTTACCATTTTCAATCAGAGTTCGACCTGGCAGTTCGTCAATTTCAACTACCGCCATTTTTTTTTCTCGCGTGTTTGCTGCGAAGAGCGACACGCGGAGTTGACCGCTATTTGGTCGCCCAGGGCCTTTCGAACAGCATCTTCTATTTCTGCGACCGTTGTTAGGCAGTCCATGCCCAGAACCTCAAGGCGCATTCGTCTGGCAAGCACATGGGTGTCCCCGGATTTCGCTATCTCGATGTACAGTCGTCCTTAGCAATTCCCGTGGTTATCTATGTCGAAACAGGGATGCCACGCATGGGTTGACACAAGTTCTTATGGAAGCAAGTGTTCAGAGCCAGAATCGGACGCAAGTCAGGAGTTTTCTCAACTGAGCCTGTACCACCAACCTAATGGCGACGTAGCTTTGAACGTACTTGGAGACCTGCCAAGGTTTTCGAGGGACGGAAGACGATTGCAGCATTAGCCTGCCAGCCATTTCCGTAAAGTGTCACCCTTACGTACTAAGGTGACAGAATACCACTCTCGCCAGCTCCGAAGCAGCCCAATTCTTAACGTTCCCCAGTATACCATAATCAGGATCTTACTGGACTCGATCCTGTGATGCTTATTGGTAGGCGGCATCTACTCGCCCGGTCACAGGAGGATCCTCGGGTACATCCGGGCTTTTAAACCAGACCCCCCTCCCCTCCTGCCGCTCTTGGTCCGAGACTGCTTATTGGTTATTCGCATTTGGCCTAGGTGATTAGGCCGGCCACAGCTCGCCAAGCTGTAGCCCGAGGTGGCCTGAGCTCAGCCATATTATTATTATTATTATTACTATTATTATTATTATTATTATTACTATTATTATTATTATTATTATTACTATTATTATTATTATTATTATTATTACTATTATTATTATTATTATTATTACTATTATTATTATTATTACTATTATTATTATTATTACTATTATTGTTATAAATTCGCTTATTCTAAAGTACATATGTAAATCTTACATTATTTCATATACAACACTGCTTACACCTAATTACTTTTTGCAACTCTGTTTAACATAAGTTATGCAACTCTGTACATAATTTGAATGGAATAAAGCAGTTGAGTCTAACTTCTAAAACGCATCGGTCTGACATCTTAACAATTGGCGACGAGAGAAAAATTATTACGCAAGTATTCGTGCGTGCATGCAGGCATTCTAGCTTTTGCATTTTCGTGTCGGTAAAAAATAAAAAATGATGTCGAAAGAAAGTGAAATTTTAAAAACCCTCTTACTCGAGCAGAAAGAGTTTACAAAAAATTTGCTGCAACAGCAAAATCAGTGGATGCAAGCGTTGCTTGAAAAGCAAGCTGATGGCATAAATAGTGGTAGCAGCTCAACCATAGTGCCTTCTTTCCAGAAGTTCTCCAAAGAAAATCAAACATGGGAGTCTTATTTGGAGCAGCTCAACCAACATTTCCGTGCATATGGTGTTAATACTGCTGAAAAGCAAAAATCTTTTTTTTTGTCGTGGATTGGTGCAGAAGATTTTGAACTCCTAAAAAATCTTTGGAAGTGCGCAATTACACCAAAAAGCATTCAAAGAATTAACGGAAAAGTTAACAGAACATTTCCAGTCCAGACGACACATAGTCGCAGCACGGCACGATTTTTTTTAAACGCGGCATGAAACAGTATCAATCTTACAGAGAGTATGTAGCTGAACTTCGTGGCCTTGCAAGAGAGTGCCAATTCCTGTGCTCAACAGCGAATTGCTCTCACACATACATCGATGAAATGATCCGCGACCAACTCATCACGCACACACCACACGACGCTGTTCGCTCAGCTTCATTACAAAAATTGCAACCAACCCTTGCCGACGTCATGCTCATAGCTGAGTCGTATGAAGCAACAACAAAAACTATAAAAGCAATAAAAAAGTGTGTGAAAAAGAAATTCCAGTCAACGCTGTGAATGTTAAAAAAGCAAACACGAATAACACTAACGCGAATTTGCCAAAATTAAAATCTTGCTCTGGTTGTGGCAGTTCTCACTCGCGACAGAACTGCAAATTCAGAGACGCAATATGTAACAAATGTGGAAAAAAAGGCCACATCGCGCACGTGTGTGTGAGTAAGCAAAACAAAACATTAAAATAAAACAAAAATAAAAACAAAGCAAAAGAAAATCAAAAAATTCACAATATCGATACAGTGCACAGTGTAACCGGAGTTGTGAACACCGAAGACAATAAAAGTTACATTAAGTTGCAAATTTTCGGGAAAATTATAAAATTTCAAATGGATTCTGGTGCGACAGTTTCGGTAATGAACTTAGGCGCATATAAACAAATAAATAGCCCAAAGCTTCGTCCAACTAAAAGAATTTTATACGGTTTCGGCGAAACACAATTTTCTGTGCTAGGTGAACTTTGTGCAAAAGTGAAATGTGGTAGCAAGGAAAAGCAAGTAGTTATTGTAGTAGCTAACGTTGACAGTGGCGACAATCTTTTTGGTGTCGATTTGTTCAAACAATTTGGGTTTGGAATAAAGCAAATTTCAAAAATCACACAAAAAGAAGTGAAGCAAGTGGACGCGCTTTGTGAAAAGTACAGTGAAGTGTTTACTCCAGCACTTGGCACAATTAAAAATTTCAAAGCTACCGTGCAATTAAAGGCAAACGCAACGCCTAAATTTTTCAAAAGTCGGAAAATGCCATTTTCGCAAATGTCTGCTTTCAAAAAAGAAGCAGAGAGACTTATAAACGCCGGAATTTGGAAACCAATTAAGTTTTCGCAATGGGCATCTCCTATAGTACTAGCACCTAAGCCTGATGGGTCAGTACGTATATGCGGAGATTTCAAGCAAGCTGTCAACGCGCAAATAGACATAGAGCAATACCCATTGCCAACACGTGAAAGTTTATTTCACGCAATTCGCTGCGGTCAACACTTTTCCAAGATTGATCTTAAGGACGCGTATCTTCAAATGGAGCTTGATGATGAGTCAAAAGGAGTCATGGTAGTCAACACGCCGTTGGGCTTATTTCAGTACCAGCGCCTTCCGTATGGAATAGCCAGCGCTCCAGCAATTTTTCAAAAGTACGTCGAGCAACTACTACAAGGCATCGAAGGGTGTGGCAATTATCTCGACGATATTATCATCACAGCGCCAACATTCGAAGATCATATACAACGCGCCGAAAACATTCTCCAAATTTTACAAAGCAACGGCATTAAATGCAAACAGCAGAAGTGCTCTTTTCTCCAGGGAAAGATAGAGTATCTGGGTCGACAAATCAGTGCAGACGGAATTTTGCCAGACGAATCCGGCCTTTTAGCGGTAAGAGATCTGAAGCCTCCGAAAGACGTCAAGCAGGTGGAAGCGTTCATGGGTAAGGTCAATTATTATCATAACTTTATACCAAACTACTCCCAGATATCGGCCCCCATTAACATGCTACGCCGCAAAAATGTTCCTTTTGCGTGGGGTACAGAACAACAACAAGCGTTCACATCTCTTAAGAAGCATATTCTTAACGCTACGCAACTTGCGCACTACAACGAGCAATTGCCTCTGGTGCTTGCCACTGATGCTTCATCATATGGCATTGGTGCAGTGCTTTTGCATACCTACCCTGATGGCAGTGAACGCCCGATCGCTTTCGCATCGAAGACACTAGACAAACATCAAGTACGATACAGCCAAATAGAAAAAGAGGGATTATCAATTATTTTTGGGGCTAAGCGTTTTCATCAATATATTTATGGTAGACCATTCACACTGATAACTGATCACAAACCGCTGGTTAGCATATTTAACCCAAGCAGTCAATTACCAACGATGACGTCACATCGGTTGCAACGCTGGGCCATAACGCTCATGACATATCAGTACGATGTCAAATATCGCAAAACTGCCGAACATGGCAACGCAGACGCTCTATCACGTCTTCCGCTAGGGTCCGATGAGGAATTCGACAAACAAGAAGCCTGTTTAAATATTAATACTATCAATACGCCGATAGATCCAGAAGTCCTTGCGAAGCTCGCCGGCGAAGATGCAATTTTACGTCGAGTTACATGATGGCCACCGGGGTGCATCCCGAATGAAACAACTAGCCAGACAACACATATGGTGGGTGAACATCGACAGTGATATCAACGAGCTCGCTGCAAAGTGCGACATTTGCAAAGTGGTAAACCCTGCTCCAGTAAAAGAGTACGAGGGCTGGCCTGAACCAAGTCATCCTTGGGAAAGGATGCACATCGACTTCGCAGGTCCGGTTTTTAATTCCATGTGGCTCATTTGTGTGGACGCATTCTCGCAGTTTCCATTCGTTGCTCAATTGACGACAACTACTACCGCTGATACAATTTCTGCGCTAGCTGCAATTTTTGCTATCGAAGGAATTCCAAAAATGCTCGTAAGTGACAACGGTCCACAGCTCACATCAGAGGAGTTTAAGGTTTTCTGCGCTCAGCTGGGAATTAAGCACATAACTAGTGCGCCTTTCCATCCTGCATCAAACGGTCTTGCTGAAAGATTCGTAAGAACGTTCAAAACCGCCGTTAAGAAAAACGTTGACGACGGACTAAAACTAAAAGCAGCTGTAACAAAGTACCTATCGACATATCGTTCCATGCCAAACGCTGGTGGAAAATCGCCTGCCGAACTTCTACCTGGCAGACCTGTACGGACTTTACTAAGTCAAATTTTCGAAACATCGAAGGTGAAAACCAAAAATGTATCATACAAGAGCAAGTTTTACATAAATGAACCGATCTTCGCTCGAAATTTCTCTAAAGGGGAAAGGTGGTTACAAGGCGTAATTACACGAAAATTCGGGAAGATGCTATACGTGGTGAAGACTTCCTGTGGTTATTTGAAACGGCATGTAAATCAACTTAAATCCAGACATAGTTCTAATATGAGTTCATCTCAGGCCGAACCAGATTTCGTAACTTGGTATCCGCAAACAAACCACTCGACTTCGACACCTGACGAACCAATTGCTCCGCCTAATGAGTGTAGCTCATCACCAAGTGATCTTCAAGTTCGCAGAAGCACACGCACTCGACAGGAGGTTAACCGATACGAAGCTCAAGATTTTCGTAAATAAATCATAAACTTTTTCTTTGTATAATTTAAATATAAGCAACGAATTTTCGTATTACAAAAATGTTAAGGTATTTTTATATACTCATTTTCTTTCAGGGTGAAGTAGTGTTACAAATTCGCTTATTCTAAAGTACATATGTAAATCTTACATTATTTCATATACAACACTGCTTACACCTCATTACTTTTTGCAACTCTGTTTAACATAAGTTATGCAACTCTGTACATAATTTGAATGGAATAAAGCAGTTGAGTCTAACTTCTAAAACGCATCGGTCTGACATCTTAACAATTATTATTATTATTATTATTACTATTATTATTATTATTATTATTACTATTATTATTATTATTATTATTATTATTATTATTATTACTATTATTATTATTATTATTATTATTATTATTACTATTATTATTATTATTATTATTATTATTTTTATTTTTTTATTTTTATTTATTTGTTTATGAAATCAATGAATACAAAATTCTTACGGACTACACATATTAGAAAGTATTACATATTCATTTTTATTTATTTAGTCTACTGAAAGATATTTCTTCAGACAACTTATTGATTAATTTGTAAATACATATATGTTTGGAGTTAAAAAAGGTATAATCTTTATAATGGCTGACATCGAATATAAGTGTGCAACCAGTGGAGACACCAGTAGGGACGTCGGTGGTATAATTTTAGATAAGCAAGTATGTACGCCAGAAGGGACGCCAACAGAACGCCAGAAAGGACGCCAATACGAACTTAAGTACGGACGTCAGTAGGGACGCCAGTTTGGGTGTATATTCTTCTACATTATTTATAAAATTCATTTAAAAGCATTTTAAAGTTATATTTAGAAGAACCAAAATCAATGGCCAGAGTATTTGAAAGCAAATTGAACTCTTTTAATGTACGAAGTAACGGAGCGTGAGAGGCATAAATAGTTCGGACTCTTTCTAAGAAGAAAGGGTCATGATTTCGAAGACTTCTTTGCGGAATGTGAAAATAAATTCGTTCGAGAAGGAACGGAGAATCAATCTCACCACTTAAGATGTCAAACGCGAAGGAGGGTGAGAGAATATTCCTCCTAACATGTAAGGATTTGAGATTAATTAACAAACATCTAGCATTGTACGGAGGTATTGGTTCTACAAAGTTAAGAGATCGGAGAGCAAATTTTACAAACATTTTCTGAATACGTTCAAGTCTTTTAATGTAACAGTCGTGATACGGTCTCCATATGAATACAGCATATTCCAGCTTGGAGCGAACAAGCGAAGTATATAACAACTTTAGAGTGTAAGGATCTGTGAAATCTGTGTATGGAATAAGAATTTTGTATCAAAGACCACCCCAAGGTCGGAAATTTCATCAAGAGTGGTGAGCCGAGAGTCATTAATGAAATATGTAGTAGGAATGAGGGAACGAGACTTAGAGAAAAAAAGATGAAAACATTTACCAATGTTTAATGGCAATTGATTTTTCCTACACCACGTTATTACATTATTTAGGTCTGATTGAACCTTTAAGGAGTCTGAGGGCTTCGAAATTGTAGTAAAAATTTTCAAGTCATCCGCATAAAGAAGAAAATTAGAGTTAACGAAGCAATCAGATATATCATTTATAAACAATACAAAGAACAAAGGGCCCAAGATACTACCTTGGGGAACCCCAGACGAGGCAACAAAAGGATAGGAGGGAACGTTATCAACAACAACTACACAATAACGAAGGGAAAGGTAAGACTCCACCCAAGACAGGAACACAGAATGAAAGCCAAGACTAGCTAATTTGGAAATTAAAATTGAGTGGTTGACCTTATCAAATGCTTTGGAAAAGTCAGTATATACCACATCAACCTGGAGACGATCATTAAAGGCGGACATACAATATTCTGTGAATACAGCTAGGTTTGTTACCGTCGCGACGCGTCGAACTACCGACCACAAAGCCATGCAGGTTGTGAGATATTAAACGTTTAACTGAAAAATACAACTTCTGCTTAACTATGTATTCAAATAGTTTAGAAACTGTCGACAGTTTGGAAATAGGCCGATAATTTGCAACGTTATTCTTATTACCATGTTTAAAGATAGGTGTAATTGAGGTTATCTTCCAAGCTTCAATGAATTCTCCGCATAACAGGGACTTATTGAAGATTAACAACAGTGGATAAGCAAAAGCTTCACACTTTTTTAGAAGAATAGGGGATAATCCATCTATATCAGTTTGCGAATTAGACTTGATATGCAAAATTCCATCCATAACGTCATCAAGGGATAAAGACAAAGAACCAAAGTTGATCGGGGAACTAACATTTGGGATAATATTACTGGCGGGTCAGACTCCGGTTCAAAATTAGACTGAAAGAAATCAGCAAAGAGACTAGCAGCATTTTCAGGGGTTGACGCATGGGAATCACCATAGAAAATATCGGATGGAATACTAGAGCAAGACCGTTTGGTATTAACAAAATTCCAGAAAGACTTGGGGTTGGATTTTATGTCACATTCATATTTACAAATAAAGTCCCTATGAAGATTTTTACTCATAACTTTAAATTTACTAGCATATCGCAGGTATTTGTCCTTATGTACTAACGATTTAGATGACTTGAATTTCTTATAGTATCTATTTCTCAGATTCTTTAACCTCTTCAGACCCTTAGTATGCCAAGGAATTTTATAATTATTCCTTTTTAATAGCGGAATATTATTGATACAAATTTTCCTGGTTTTGTTTTTAAAAACATCAAAGCATTCCGCGACACTGGACCTTTCAAATAATAAGTCCCAGTCTAATGCTGAAATCTCACTGTTGACAATTTGAAAATTGCAACGATTAAAGCAAAAACTTGTGGGTTGACTAATATTTCTGCTTTTAAAATCGTAAAATTCAAGATTAAGAACGAGCGGGACATGATGCATACCGACAGCAGATAATGGGTCTAGACATTCATGTAAAGAAAAATGCATGTCATCATTAATGAAAATTAGGTCAAGAAATCTGGCAAGCTTGTTAGCAAAACTGTTTACCTGAAAGAGACTAGTACTTAGGAAATAATCTATTAAGTAAGATTCGGAAAAGGTGGTAATATTTTTTGGACATAACGCCACGCTATTATCTATATGCGACCATACTACATTGCAAAGATTGAAATCTCCAAGAATGCAGAACTTACTACTATCATGCTTAGATACCATATCGACTACATTGTCCACGTGCGCTTTGTATAGAAAATCCGCACTGGAAGGGGGTATATAGGACGTACAAATAAAGATATCCGAAATTCCGTAAATTAATACACAAAGTTGGTCTAGAATAGGGTCATTATTATCTAGTGGCACTAGCGAAGATCGAAATCGTCGCCGAACGGCAATGAGCACACCACCACCTCTTGAGAGTCCAGTCTTCACAACATCCCGGTCTTTTCTGTAAACATTGTACAACTTACAGTCAAAAAAATCGTTCTCACAAAAATCCGCATTCAACCATGTCTCCACTAGCACAAACACGTCATAGTCCATATGAGCGGTCATATTAAAGAGGAGTTTAGATTTAGTCCTAATACCAGATACATTTTGATAATATATTTTCAGGGACTTAGAGTGACATTTAACCTGAGTAGCGCCAATTATTGAATTTGCGGTGGAGCGTCGCTTTTTTGAAAAAAAACGGAAAGGACGAATCTTTACATTAATGGGCCAGATATTCGCGTTTAATAACTTATCATAAAAACATTCCGATACACCTAATTTAAAATTAATCTTTTTAAAATCTTCCACTTGGGCATCTTTTTTATAAGCATATAACAGTTAAGATACTTTTTATCAATTTCAGCATGTTTAGCAACGTAAGTTAAAATATTATCCACAGTTACGGTAGGTGAAAAAGAAGATATGTGTAGCCACTTCATAGAATGAATAACGGTTAATTCATTATTGTCGTTAGAACCAAACCGAACCAATGGTTGTTTGGGATTCTTGCGTGGATTTTTGGCTACGGTTTTCCATTCTGGATTACAGCGATTAGAAGGAGAAGATGATGGAGCTGACAAGGGAAAATCCGATATATCAGGTATTGACAGTTGTACACGTTGAGATGTAGGAGCAGAAGAGTTCGGCATTGCGGACACTTTACTAGCAGCTGACTTCAAAGGCAGAGCAGAAGTAATAACAGGCGCAGCAACACTTGGCGATATCTTCGCCTTGGCAGCGGAAGAGACAGCAGCGCTATAGGTAACAGCAGAGCTCGGCGCAGCGACAGCCGGAACAAGAGAGAACGAAGCATTGACAACAGCATTAGATGAAGTAGACGTACTAGTGGGCATAGTAACACTTGACAGCCGCTCTGCGTTAGCAGCATTAGAGACAGCAGGTACAAAAGTGTGCGAAGTGTCATTGCTTGATGGCGAAGAGCACGCAAGAGTTTGAGTAGCAGCGGCAAATGTATTATTGCTTGCAAAAGCACCAATGATGCCGTGCATTTTCTTTATTTCTGCGGTAAGCGAAATAATAGCGTTATCTTTGTTACTTAGTTTGGAATTAAGAGAAAGAATAGTATCATGTAGATTGTCCGATTTTAAAGCCAATCGCTTATTGTCTATTTACTATTATTATTATTATTATTATTACTATTATTATTATTATTATTATTATTACTATTATTATTATTATTATTATTATTATTACTATTATTATTATTACTATTATTATTATTATTATTATTACTATTATTATTATTATTATTATTACTATTATTATTATTATTATTATTATTATTACTATTATTATTATTATTATTATTACTACTATTATTATTATTAATAAGCGGCAACAGTGGAGGGCGTAGCATAAAAGGCCACAGGGGCCCGAGGATACTTATGCGTCAGGGCGAGTCGAGGCCGCCTTTTAAGTAAGCGTCCCCCACCTTAAGCCAGGTGGCATCATGGGGATTGCTGACCCAGGTGGGTCACAACAACGGAAAATTCAGCCATGCGTCTGGGCATGAACCGGGCGATGTGGAGGGCAGCGTCTGCCCACAATGTTAAGCGCGACTGAATTATTGACAAGCACCCGAGCATTAGAGCTTGGAGGTGTGAGAGAAGGCGAATCCGGGTGCAGCCTCTCCGACATATTGGGTATTAGGGCTCACCAACGGAAGATTCTGAATGTTCGATTGTAAGTGGGCGTCTGTCTTGGAGCAAGCGGCCCGCTTAGCAGAAAGAATGGGAGAAAACCCCAGGGCACGTCTGTCCCGGTAACCGGCGGTGCTCTGGTCAGCGTCTGTCACCATGTTAGGTGCGGCTGTGGAAAATCGTTAGACTGGTACACGTTGCAGCACACTGGGAGTGCCTTCAACTGCAATCGATTTTTTCGATTGGAAGGATGGGCTGATGTGAGCAAGCTCTGCCGAGGTGGTAGCACGGCGTGTACCAAGAACCAGCCACTTCGGGCCTTGGTCAGGAAGTGTACATTGGATGCAGAATAGTAGTCTGCATTGCTCCGGGTGAGCGCTGATCCGTCCGGCGTTCCGGGATCGGTAAAGCGTCGATTGGGCCTCAGGGAACTGGGGTAGGAGCAGCGACTCCGAGGGTATACCCGCTCCTAATTTGTACGGCCCGCCCCCCTGCACACGATGCGCTGGAAATTTTTCATATGGATACTAACGCACAAAAAGAAACAAACAAAAACAATTTAATCTCGGGGCCAGCAAAAAGTGGAATGCAATGGCAAGAGGACCCTTTCAGGAAGTCTTCAAGACTTCAGAGGTCACCTCCTCTGGCAGTGAATCTCACCCGCGGAACTGAAGGCAAGCAGCCGAGGGCTAACATCCCGAAAGACATAATGCCAGAGCTTACCAACAACTCGTATACAATTACGATAACAGTGCCGACCCAAACACCTGTAAAGAGGCAAAATATAAGCAGGGAGCTAGCGCAGAAGCCCACTATAAGGGAATCAGACTCTCTGCAACTTGAGCTTATCGCCAAAAAGCGCACGGAAGAAGAGGAGGCTATAGACAAATGTCGGAAATGTCTCCAAAAATTGAAGGCAGCTCTGGTTAGACAGAGAAATGTTAACATGGACATCAAAAATAGGATCTCGGAAATAGATGAACTTTTCGATATAATAACTTCGAGCCGTAGGCACTGGCAAAGAATAGAAAAGGAATCGCGCGGAACTGCAGCAACGATAATCGTGGATACTCCAGGTAGACCAGCCAACAAAAGAGCTGCTTCCAGCCCAGCTGAAGTAGAGGCATGCAAACGGGCAAAGGAAGGTGATCCAGAAAAATGGCAAATGGTCCTCAGGAAGAAGGGAGCACCGATCGGCCGAGCAAACGTCAAAAGAAGACCCTAGACCACCAAAAGTCAGCTCAAAAATGAAGAAGCAAATCAGAGTCCGACCTCCGAAGCAAGACGCGATAATGATCAAACCAGCTCAAGGACACAGCTATGCCGATGTACTAAAAAATCTACGTAGTAAGATGAGCGCGAATGAAGAGGTAGGCGTACGGAAAATCCGGAAAACCAAAATGGGAGCCATTCTACTCGAGCTCGAAAGAGGTGCCAAAGTTGAAGATCGGTTTCTCCAAAACTTGAAAATTGCGGTAAGCGACTCAGCAGAGGTGGAAGGCCTTAAAGAAAAGTCAACAGTAGAGCTGCGGGACTTAGATGCCCTTACAACCAAAGAGGAAGTTGAGCTAGCCTTGAAGAAAATAGCTCCAGACGCCGGAAGCATGAGCGTTACTCTTACGAAGCCAAATAGTCGGGAACAACTGCGTGCTTTCGTAAAATTATCTGCGGAGGGAGCTGCGGTACTTCTAAAAGCTGGGGAAGTTAAGATAGGTTGGATTAAAACGCGCATCCGAGAGGTCAAAGACATAAAGCGTTGCTTTAGATGTTTTGGATTCGGCCACTTGCAATATAACTGCAATGGAGAAGATAGAAGAGGCAAAGGCCTATGCATTCGCTGCGGTGAAGCGAACCATAAAATGAAAGAATGCCAAAACAAGCCGAGATGTTGCATTTGTATAGAGGCTGGAGAAAAAACAGTGGATCACATGCCGGGTACGAACAAGTGCAGGACATATAGAAAAAGTTGCGTCAAATGACACGGGCTTTGCAGGCCAACATGCACAGAAGTAAAACTGCAGATGAAATATTTAGCCAGATGGCGGTCAGCATAGAGCAAACAAATCTACCAGGCCCCGTAGAACAGAAAAGCACTAGGAAGTGTGTGTCTTCCAAGTTAAACTCAGGAAAATTAATCTATGAACTTGGTAAAAATCGTATACCGGAGCAAGAAGATATTGACGCGAGAACCCTAGTAGAAAAAACCATGAAAAAAATTATTAAAGCCTGTAATGCATCCATGCCAAAGGTCAAAACATATAGAAAGAAAGCGGTGTACTGGTGGACGGAGGAAATAGCTGCCCTTAGATGCATCTGTCTTCAGAAAATAAGAAGGCTTACTAGAGAAAGACTTAGAGGTGGGACATCTACACCAACAGAAGAGTACAAAGTAGCTAAAAGGAACCTAAAGAAGGCTATACAGCAAAGCAAGGTGAGCAAGTGGGAGCAATTGCGGAATGACATAAACACAAACCCCTGGGGTTTGGGATATAAAATAGTCACGCAGAAACTAGGGGCTTGTAAAACGAAATTAGCTTTGAGCAGCTCAAAGATGCACCTCATCGTAGATGCACTGTTCCCCAATCATCCAACAAGAATAGATAAGCCACAAACTTCGCAGCCCGAAGCACTGCCACTTTTCACAGAAGAAGAACTTAAAGCCGCCATAAAAACGTTAAAAAATAACAAGGCTCCTGGTCCGGACGGTATTCCGGTGGAAGTGTTGAAGGAAATCGGAAATTCAAATCCAAACATGGCAGATCCACTTTGGGAGCCATCCAAGAAGTTATAGAGAGCGTTCGAAAAGCGCAGAGGGGCAACCACTACTCGCGGAAAATAGTCCTGCTGGCAACACTAGATGTGAGAAACGCCTTTAATAGTGTTAGATGGATTGACATAATCGGAAGTCTGGAGGCCCGCTTTCAAGTACATAGCCAGCTGATGAATGTGATACGAAGTTACCTCAGAGACCGTACGCTTATATACGATACAAGTGATGGAACTATGGAAAAGGTGATAACATCAGGTGCAGCTCAAGGTTCTATACTGGGTCCAGACCTTTGGAACATTAATTACGATGGAATCTTAAAAATAGACATGCCAGAGGAAACACATTTAGTCGCTTTCGCCGATGACGTCGCAGCAGTAATCACGGCCAGGAATATTACAGAAGCACGAAGAAAGCTAAACCAAGTCATGCTGCGGACCAAAGAATGGCTAGACGAGCACGGTCTAACGCTCGCCACCGAAAAGACAGAAATACTTCTGCTAACACAAAGACACATCCCTGTTGAGATCGAAATAAGAGTATGTGATGCAGAAACTATCTCTAAGAAAGCAGTGAAGTACCTGGGGCTAACATTGGACCCAAAGCTGACATACTGGGCCCAAATAAAACACGCAGCTAAGAAAGCACAACAAGCGGTCGCATCGCTCAGCAGATTAATGGCAAACATTGGAGGACCAAAACAGAGCAAGAGAAAGCTTCTAATGGACACAACGACGTCTATCCTCCTCTATGGCAGTGAAATATGGGCTGATGCACTGATAGCAGAAAAAAAGAGGAAGGTTCTATCAACAGTGCAGCGAACAGCTGCTCTTAGAGTGGCATTAGCGTATCGTACAGTATCTGAAGCAGCGATTCTCGTAATCAGCGGAATTCTACCCATAGATCTGGCGGCTAAAAAACGTAAAATGAAGTGGGAATTCAAACAAGAAACGACCGCGCAAGCAACTGTGCATGAAATAGAAGAACACATATTGGCATTATGGCAAGAACGATGGCACGCAGAAAAAAAAGGAAGGTGGACAGCAAGACTTATACCGAAAGTTCAAGAATGGGCAGACAGAAAATTTGGCGATGTAAATTACTACATCACCCAACTCCTATCTGGCCATGGATACTTCCGGAAATACCTCCATCAGATGGGCAAGACAAACGACTGGAGCTGCATATATGATTCCGAAGTAGACGATGCCGAACACACGTTCTTCAAATGCCAAAGATGGCGCAGGGAACGCGATCGGCTTGAGCGCCGCGCAGACAGAATCACTGCAGATAATTTAGTTCATAAAATGTTAAGTTGCGAAGAACTGGGGAATGATATCGCAGAATTTGCAGAAAGAATTTTAAGAGTCAAGAAAAAAGAACTAGATTCGTATAATGAACTACAAGTGGCGGTCCTGGACGCAGGAGAGTAGAAGAGTCGACTCTGGGCCTCTACCCCGAAGTAATCCGAAAGCGGTTCCAAGGTAAGGGTAGCGAAGAGTCCAGAGAGAGGGGGTTTTTTAGTGGACTCACCACATACGTAGCAGCGACGGCTGTTATAGATCCGAAGGGATTTTTCGGCCACCTCTCCCGCCAAAAAAAAAAAAAATTATTATTATTATTACTATTATTATTATTATTATTACTTTTTTTTTTTTTTTTTTTTTTTTCTTTCAGTAGGAGGGGAAATGCTTTATGCACTAACCGAGATTACTAGTCTCTATACTAGCTTTTCCGAGTGTGGGAGTCCCATCGCAGTTGCTGGTGTACCCACTAAAACCTAACTCCTACCGCCCGCGCGTAATTCCCGCATCCGGAACCGCAAAAGCATTACTTCGGATACGGGACGCGCCACGTGAGCCTCAGGGCTGCTCTCTTTAAAGGGCGTTTACAGCGGTTGTTCTTGAAAGACAACCATCCTCTAGTTTGCTGCGGAGTAGTCTCTTTACATACTCCCCCATAACTTCCCACATTTCGACGCTGGATATCATTGTGTTAATGATACTGCCAGGTCTCAAAGTGCCAACAACAGTCTCCACACTCTCCCTGAAGGCGGCAAAATTTCCACATTCAAAGAAGGTGTGATATGCGTCATCTTTAACATTTTCACAGTACGAGCAGAATGGCGAATCCACCCTACCCATCCTGTGCAGATAATCCCGAAAGTACCCATGGCCCGTGAGGAATTGGGTCAGATAGAAGTCAACCTCTCCATGTGATCGCTTTAACCATGGCTCGAGGTTGGGTATCAGCCTGTAAGTCCAACGACCCTTCGTGCTCGCGTTCCAGCTTTGCTGCCATTTTTGGATCAATCGCTCACGTGCACGCACCGCGGCTGTTGCTCGGTCTGTCTGGGCGCTGGAAGTATATATTTCCTTCCGCTCGAAAGCAAGTAGATCAACTGGCATGACCCCGGAAACCACTAGAACTGCGTCTTCTGACACCGTACGGTATGCTGACACGACGCGCAAAGCTCCTCTGCGCTGTACCGATGCCATTTGAACTCGGTATTTATTGACTTTTAAAGCGTCAGCCCATATTTCTGCCCCGTACAGGAGCACCGATTGGACAGTCGACATCAGGAGTTTTCTCCTGGCAGGCCTGGGGCCTCCAACATTTGCCATTAGCCTACTGAGAGCAGCCGTGATACGCGCAGCCTTCTCGCAGGCTCCGCGTATATGCTCCCAGAATGTTAGCTTATTGTCCAACTTCACCCCTAGGTACCTAGTGGACCCACACGTTGTCACGGGCTGAGTCCCGACCATCATATCTATTATAGTAGGAATGCGCTTCCTGGTAAGCAGCACGATCTCCGTTTTGGCTGTTGCCAGTTGGAGCCCATGGTCACTCATCCAACCGTTCACGGAACGCATTATCTGGTTCAATCTCAGCTGCGCTAACTGTGTGCTGCGTGCTGTTATCACGGCGGCGACATCATCCGCAAAAGCGACGAGGAAAGTGTTCCCTGGCATTTCCATTCGGAGTAAGCTGTCATATATTACGTTCCAGAGATCTGGGCCAAGTACAGATCCCTGGGCCGCTCCTCCGGTTACGGGTCTCTTTCTCTGGCCCTGGTTTGTCTCATACAATAGCCAGCGCCCTCTGAGATAGTCGCTCAACATACTCAAAAGGTACGTTGGCACCCTGAACAACCGTTCCAGCGAGTCGAGCATATCGCTCCATCTTGCCGAATTGAAGGCGTTTTTAACATCAAGTGTTACTAATAACACTATGGGCCGTGCCTGAAGGCAGGCCGTGTTAGCCCTCTGTACCGCCTCGATCACCTCGCTTATCGCGCCGATGGTGGAGTGTCCCCTCCTAAAGCCATGTTGCCGAGGTGAAAGTCCCCCGGCGTTTTCGATGGCCGAGCCTAACCGAGCTTTGAGCAGACTCTCCATCATCTTCCCCGCGGTGTTAAGCATACACAGCGGGCGGTAGGATGACGGGGAGTTGGGGCCTCCCTTGCCCTTGGGTATAAGCACGAGCCGGGCCGTCTTCCACAGGGTCGGAAACACCCCAGCTTTAAGACAGCTGTTATACATGTTTAGCAGAAGCTCAGGACAACCATGTGCTGTCAATTTGATTGCTTCCGCTGGTATTCCATCTGGCCCCGGAGCCTTGCCCGGCTTCATGCTGTGCAGGGCTTGCTCAAGCTCATCTACACTAAAAAGTGGCACCTCAGCCTGTCCCACCTCGACTGGAAAAAGGGTGTCGACTATGTTCCGCACCTGATCCTCATCCATTACCGGTGTTGGCTTATGAAACTTCTTCATAACAATTTTGTACCCCTGACCCCATGGATCTCGGTCCACTTCATCGCATAGCGGTTTCCACGAGTTCCTTTTACTCTTCTGTATTTCCGCACAAAGAGCTTTCTTGGCGCTCTTGTATGCGGATGCCCTAGTAAGTGCCTCAGGCCTGCCACGCGCGCGAGTTGATAGCCGCCGCATTCTGTGGCAAAGCCGTCGAAGCTCCGCGATACGGTCATTCCACCAGTACACCTGCTTTTTATGCCTCCATGCTCTCTTCTGTGGCATAGACGCCCTGCATGCGCGGTGTATGCAGAGCATCGTTTCCTCAGCAGTCTTTTCTGCGGATTCTTTATTGGTGATACCTTCCGCCGTTTGCGCGAGTTGTTGGGCAACTTCCAAAAGTGTTGTCTCACATTTCTGAGGATCAACCTTTGATGGATTCCATCCCGATTTTCTACGCAAGGTGGTATCTCCTTGCCCTTGTGTTACATCGGCAAGTTGAAAGGTGATGTAGTTGTGATCACTGCCAGTGAGGTCTTCCATCACCCTCCAACCCTCGGCCCTTCGTAGAAGGTTATCCGATACCAATGTTATGTCAGGTATAGAGCATCCAAATCCCGGCCGCCGATAAGTGGGAGTCGCCCCTGTGTTGAGGACGGTTAGCCCAAGGCGGGCCGCCATCTCAAGCACCAGTCTTCCTCTGGTGTTTGTTTGTGGCATGCCCCATTCCATGCCCCTCGCATTGAAGTCACAATCATGTCGCCGGTTCTCTCACGCAGCCCATCTTCCAAGGCCTCAATTTTCTCCCTGAAATGGCTAACTGCGTCGTTAGGGGATAGATATCAGCTCACTATCGTGGTTCGCGCCGTCGACACCCAGACGTAACCGCGTCCCTTTCCTCCATTCAATGCACGGATATTGGGGTTGGCAATCCAGACCGCGGCCGTTCCCGTCTCGTCAACATGCCAGTTTTCTTTGATCCTGTAGGGCTCGCTGATTATAACTATGTCTGGTCTGTGTTCCAGCGCAAGCTGGTCCAGCAGGTCGTCAGCTACCCTACATCTATTCATGTTCCCCTGCATGAATTTAGTCATTTGGACCTCAGTTTTCCCTTGGCTTCAGCAAGTGCATCCCTGAATGCCTTGCATCCACCCGACCCGGCCAAGTGTTCCGGTTTCTCTTGGCCTTCTTTTGTGTGGCACAAGTAGCACCTAGGCTTTTCTTCTTTGCAGGCGGATCCCAGGTGCCCTTTTTGGCCGCACTTCCAACAGGAGTCACTTCTGTCCGGGCCTTTGCAGTCCACTTTTCTGTGCCCGTAACCCAGGCACCGGTAGCAGCGTTGCACCTCTGCGCGCTGCCGAATTCGGCAGACGATCCAGCCAATCCTGATTTTACCATTTTCAATCAGGGTTCGACCTGGCAGTTCGTCAATTTCAACTACCGCCATTTTTTGTTCTCGCGTGTTTGCTGCGAAGAGCGACACGCGGAGTTGACCGCTATTTTGGTCGCCCAGGGCCTTTCGAACAGCATCTTCTATTTCTGCGACCGTTGTTAGGCAGTCCATGCCCAGAACCTCAAGGCGCATTCGTCTGGCAAGCACATGGGTGTCCCCGGATTTCCCGATGACAGCACAGACGGCGTTTTTAAAAGCCGCCTGGTCCCCGCATCGTTCCATCTCGAGAAGGACGCCACCCTCTCGCGTTTTCCGCACCGACCGGATTACGGTTTGGGTCTCTTCTGGCTTCAGATCGCCATGTATCGCCCCCAGAACCTCCGCGTAGGGTTTGCCTTGCGCCGGTTTGATAACGATCGCGAGAGATCCTTTAGCTCTTCCTTTCTTCTCTCTCCGTCGTACGGGCATCTTCGGCTGCGCCGGCGGCCGCACTTTCTCCGGACCGGGTTTTGCCCTCTTCCGCTTTACAACCATTGACCAGCTGTCTTTTGGTGTGGTTGTCTGGAGTCGTTTGTTTACTGGCTCCTCTGTGGGGGTAGCGGATCGAGGTCGTGTCCGCTTTCGTCCACCAGGGCCAGATTCATGCAGCCGGTGGGAAGCAGAATCCCTACGTTCATGTTCCCGCAGGTTACTGATAGCGCTGAGCGCCTCCTCCATTTCCACCAGGCCCGTTTTTATGTCCATTGACACATTCTTCTGCTTGCTGACAGCCATTTGCATCTTTTTAAGTATGCGCCGAATGTTGGCTAGGTGCTCGTCTTCCCTGCGCTCAGTGACGGCCTTCGCAGTGGGTGCGGCCACCGGAGTTAGCCCGCGGTGCTCTTGGCTGCCCATCCCCGCCAATGGCTGGGTTACGGCCCTGCTGGGGGCAGCAGACTCTTCTGTCGGCTCTACCGCCCGCGTAGTGCTCTGGACAGGAGAACGCAGTACTCTGCTGCTCCTTCCGAATGCACGTTCTGCCTCTTCCATTTCTTTGTTTTTGTTGTTTTGGTTTCGTGTATTCATGCTTTTGGGTCCCAACTCCAAGCCGCTATCTCCGCACGATGTACAGTCGTCCTTAGCAATTCCCGTGGTTATCTATGTCGAAACAGGGAGGCCACGCATGGGTTGACACAAGTTCTTATGGAAGCAAGTGTTCAGAGCCAGAATCGGACCTGCCAAGGTTTTCGAGGGACGGAAGACGATTGCAGCATTAGCCTGCCAGCCATTTCCGTAAAGTTTCACCCTTACGTACTAAGGTGACAGAATACCACTCTCGCCAGCTCCGAAGCAGCCCAATTCTTAACGTTCCCCAGTATACCATAATCAGGATCTTACTGGACTCGATCCTGTGATGCTTATTGGTAGGCGGCATCTACTCGCCCGGTCACAGGAGGATCCTCGGGTACATCCGGGCTTTTAAACCAGACCCTCCCCTCCTGCCGCTCTTGGTCCGAGACTGCTTATTGGTTATTCGCAGTTGGCCTAGATGATTAGGCCGTCCACAGCTCGCCAAGCTGTAGCCCGAGGTGGCCTGAGCTCAGCCAAGACAAGGGCGATGTGGGTACTGCACCCGGCGAGGATGTCGAGGGGAGGGCTTCACCGATAGATAGATATAAATTATAGAGATTAGAACTCCGTCCTAAACGATCCTACTTCTTACAGTATCTCGTACAACTGCAGCGGTCCTGGAAAGTCTGGCTGGTGGTAGCGGACGTACGAGTTCCTTCCCAAGGCAGTATGAGCCTATGTATCGACACATTTCAGTCGGAAGTTCCGAAGCTCGGAATTGCTTGTGTAGATTGCTGCGTAATCTACAGTGACCTGTTAGAAAACCTGCTGCAATCCTCAACTTGTTAATTGTGAGTTTCATACGCTGTTTGAAGCGTTTGTGATCGTATACCCCCTATACACACTTTGCTTCGCGTAGCCCTTCCATGAGGTAACAGTGTGTTTCTTTTTAGATGCTAGTGTGTTGCTGTTTGTGTGTTTTCTTCTTTCCTACGCTCTTCTCTAATATAAAGTGACCTGGAGATGTATTTTCAATGAAGGCTCGCTCCATGTTCTTTTATTTCCTAATTCTATCACAAATCTTCTTTCGAACTTGGTAACCTTGATAATATCATCCATGGGGAGCTATTTTAAGTAGGATTCGTTTGGCTACTTGTTCTATGATTATATGATGCGGTGTCAAGTCTAGAATCACCTCCAAGGCCCCCGTCGGGCACGTACGCATGGCTCCTGTTATGAATACGCATGCCAGACGTTGGATCTCACATTATTGATTTAGTTGCTTTGGATGCTGTTGCATCGACGTGCTCTCTCCAAAGAAGCCTTGAGTTAATGGTAATAAGTACTTTTTCTTACGCACCACGCTAACTTCAAACCGAACGTCATCTGCATAGACAGCGAATTCCATTGTCGGCTAGCTTTTGTAGGAGTTCGTCAACTACTAGACTCTACAATAGGGGTGGACACCCTTTATTTGCTACAGCTGTCTCCGCTGTTATGGTCTTAAGCAGCATTTCCACCCCTTTGCAGATAGTTGGTTGCTCATCCCTTTTCGCAAGCGCGCGACAGATTCCTGCAAACGGGGCGTTGTTGAATGCCCCCTCTATGACCAAAAAGACACCTGCACTCTTACCGCAGTCAAAAATACTCTGAATTTCAATCGTCAATTGGTATAGAGAAGCATCAGTGGAGTGACCCGCCTTATAAGCATGTTGCCCCGATTGAAGCGGCCCTCATTGCAGAGTATTTCACCAGATCTAATTATCTATAATCTTCTCCATTGTTTTAAGTACAAAAGAGGTTAAACTGATTTGCCTGAAGGATTTAGCCGTAGAGTAGTCCCGTTTTCCTATCTTTGGGATAAACACAACCTTGGCCCTTCTTCATGCCATTGGTATATAGGCAAGTGCTAGAGAGTCCCTCATTATCTTTACCAGGTGGGGAGTAATCTGTTCACCGCTCTGCTGCAGCAACACCGGTCGATTACCGTCAACCCCGGAGATTCGTATCGGTCGAACGAGTCCACAGCCACTCACTGAGTGTTGGGTAAAGATATGTTTAGCCAATCCCAGTCGGATTGCGATGGTCTCGCCACTCGCACACAGGACTCTGTTGTAGATGCCGATGCATCGGGAGGTGAGTCGACAGCAGAGGTGGCGCTCGTTTCTCTTCTCTAGCGGTTTATGTACTATCTGGTAGCATAACGGCTAGTTTGGTCTCTACCTTTTCCTTTGCCTGTGCTTTGTGAATGCTGAAGGATTGGAGGTTATGACTTCGCAAAAGGTCCTTAAACTTCCTGTTTTTGCTCATGCCGTCAGACTAGTTATATACTCATACCAGCACCCGATGCGATTGGCTTTTAACAACCCTCCTTACCTTCTTTCGCAGGGATGAGAAATTATGAGACCACACTTCACGGATGGAGTCGGAGTCGGTCTACAATTAGATCAGGGAGACTTCAGGGGGGATGCATTGCCCCAAGAGCGCGGCGTTGCGTGCAATGGGAGGAGACCTGCTACAGAAGTTTAAGCTCATGTTCTTTCAATACCAAATGGACGTAATCCGCTCAACGACAATTGCAGTCAAAAGGTTGATTCAGACGCTACGTAAAGACATGAGTGGTCCAGCAGATAGATTAGCGAGTTTAGAAGCTACAGGTATTCGGGGGCTTGAGAACTTTCTTTCGGATGCGGATACCCGAATTGCGATAGTGAGCTGTATGTGAACTTCCGCACCCGAGGCTGTAGTGGAACATTTTCGTAGGGCTGACTGTGATGAAGAGATTCGTCAAGCCGTGAACGAGCGGAAGGAAGAATACAATGAGAAATTCGAAGAATTCTATGCGGCTGCTCGTGGAGAGTTGGCAATGAGAACGAGGCTACCGGAGCATAGTTTAATGAATCTCATGGGAAGGATCATGCGACCCAGGATTAGGAATCTGATATTCGGATGTCGTATAGGCTCGCAGGAGGACTTGCGAATGGAGTGTCGTCGGGGGAGAAACACCTTTCGAATTCTAAAGTCGTTCCGTGGGAAAACGTTAAATAAGTTGAAAGGCAAACACGATTAGGAACCATGAGAGATGTTGGAGGCATTTCACAAACCGTTTAATGAAAAGTTTTTGCGTATAAATGCTCCCAAGGAAACAGCAGTACCAAAGAATCATGAACTACCGGCGATGGGATCTATTATAAATGTAATTGTCAAAACATATAGTTATGAGAAGGACGTCAACAGGGAAACAGAGAGCTTGGCGGGAAAACCGTGGAACCTTGCCATCATCGATTAACCCCGGAAAGTTAACAACACTAAAAAACGCTTAGTGTTATTGTTATGCTGTGCACCTTCCGGAAGCCGTGTTGATGCTCAGATGGGCCCAGGTGGTGTGTAAAGTAGGGAAGCAGCATAGCTTCGAGTGTCTTGACCACTAATTCAATGAGAACGAGATTACCGAAATTTAGTTTGGTGAATCTCGTATAGAACCGCTGGAAGACTTGAGAAGGGAGCGTCGTCCGGCGGAGAAGTACCGTTCCGATTTCGAGTCAAAGACATTTCGTAGGGAAACAATGGAAAAGCTGGCAAGCGAACAAAATTAGGATGGTTATCAGTGGGAGGCATTTCTTAACCGTATGTGGCAGATTTTTGCGTAAAAATGCTCCCAAGGAAATAGGGGTGCAAAAGGATGATAACACACCAAGGAACGGTACCACTACTAGCTGAGATGGGAATCTTTGCAGCCTGATCTGTTATAAATGTAGCGATAGCGATTTCCTCACCATTGAGAGCGTGGTCATTTACACCCACATTATTGATTTAGTTACTTTGGATGTTGTTGCATCGACGTGCTCTCTCCAAAGAAGAAGGTTTCAGCTGTATACAGTTATTTGATACAGTTGTCTCCGCTGTTATGGTCTTAAGCAGCGTTTCCATCCCCTAGATAGTTGGTTGCTCGTCCCTTTTCTCAGGCGCGCGACAGATTCCTCCAAACGGGGCGTTGTCGAGTGCTCTCTCTATGACCAAAAATGCACATAATGCACTCTTACCTCAGTCAAAAATACTCTGTATTTCAATCGTTAATTGGTATAGAGAAGCATCAGTGGAGTGACCCGCCTTATGCGCACGTTGACCCGAATGAAGCGGCCCTCTTTGCAGAGTATTTCATCAGATCTAATTATCTATAATCTCCATTTTGTTAAGTACAAAAGAGGTTAAACTGATTTGCCTGAAAGATTTAGCTGTAGAATAGTCCCGTTTTCCTACCTTTGGGATAAGCACAACCGTGGCCCTTCTCCATGCCATTGGAATATAGGCAAGCGCTAGAGAGTTCCTCATTATCTTTACCAGGTGGGGAGTAAAAGATATGTTTAGCCAATCCCAGTCGGATTGCGATGGTCTCGCCACTCGCACACAGGACTCTGTTGTAGATGCCGATGCATCGGGAGGTGAGTCGACAGCAGAGGTGGCGCTCTTTTCTCTTCACTAGCGGTATATGTACCGGCTAGTTTGGTCTCTACCTTTTCCTTTGCCTGTGCTTTGTGAAGGCTGAAGGATTGGAGGTTATGACTTCGCAAAAGGTCCTTAAACTGCCTGTTTTTGCTCATGCCGTCAGACTAGTTATATACTCATACCAGCACCCGATGCGATTGGCTTTTAACAACCCTCCTTACCTTCTTTCGCAGGGATGAGAAATTATGAGACCACACTTCACGGATGGAGTCGGAGTCGGTCTACAATTAGATCAGGGAGACTTCAGGGGGGATGCATTGCCCCAAGAGCGCGGCGTTGCGTGGAATGGGAGGAGACCTGCTACAGAAGTTTAAGCTCATGTTCTTTCAATACCAAATGGACGTAATCCGCTCAACGACAATTGCAGTCAAAAGGTTGATTCAGACGCTACGTAAAGACATGAGTGGTCTAGCAGATAGATTAGCGAGTTTAGAAGATACAGGTATTCGGGGGCTTGAGAACTTTCTTTCGGATGCGGATACCCGAATTGCGATAGTGAGCTGTATGTGAACTTCCGCACCCGAGGCTGTAGTGGAACATTTTCGTAGGGCTGACTGTGACCGTGAACGAGCGGAAGGAAGAATACAATGAGAAATTCGAAGAATTCTATGCGGCTGCTCGTGGAGAGTTGGCAATGAGAACGAGGCTACCGGAGCATAGTTTAATGAATCTCATGGGAGGGATCATGCGACCCAGGATTAGGAATCTGATATTCGGATGCCGACTGTCGTGGAAATGCACTAGTGAACCGCGGTCTTAACCAAAACCGCCCCAGCGAGAGAACCGTCCTAGTAGCGTTGGACCTGTCTAAAGCTTTTGACACAGTCAGCTACTCCACGCTACTAGCTGACGTGGAAGCATCGACTCTCTCGCAGGGACTGAAACGGTGAACCGCGAATTACCTGTGTGGTCGTCAATCATCAGTATGGGTTAGAGATAAAACATCCAAACTAAGGAGGATTCCCCACTCTAGTTTAATCATTATATCTCCAAGCTCCCTCAACCGCCAGAGCGAGTCACAATTGTCTCCTATGCTGATGACTGCTCGATAATGGCAACCGGCAATGTAATTGACGACTTGTGTTTGAAGGTGAACGGATATCTCTCCGGCCTTTCCCACTTTCTTTACTAGCAGAAATCTGGCGCTGTCCACGGCGACTCCCTTTACCACCTGGACGAAGGAGGTCAGGCTGGATCTCAACATCCATATTGATGGCACCCCCATTCCGACGGTTAATCACCCGAAGATCCTGGGGGTGACTTTCGACAGCCTGCTCGCCTTCTCCGCGCACACTACCGCAATCGCCAATAGAGTACAGAGACGCAACAATGTCCTCAAGTCGCTCGCCGGGCGTTCTTGGGGCAAAGACAAAGAAACGTTGTTGGCCACATACAAGGCGATTGGCCGGCCGGTAATAAATTATGCTGCGCCAGTGTGGTCGCAAGGAACCAGCAGGACACAGTGGATGAAGCTGCATACCTGCCAGAACGCCGCACTCCGCACGGTGCCAGGATGTCTTCTGACGCCGCCTGAGGAACATCTCCACCAAGAGGTCAATGTGCTCCGCGTTAAGGAGCACAACCTCATGCTCAGCAAGCAGTTCCTTGCTGGGTGTCACCGTTTGGGGCACCCAAATAGGCATCTGCTTGCAGTGGAGCTACCTCCCAGGCACATCAGAAGGCATCTCCTAGAACTAAGGGACGAGATCCAGCCGCCCATCACGCAACCGCTGGATCCGGAGGCGTACCGGCGGGTCCTAAGCAACATCCACAGAGACACAGTCACTACCACCATTGACTCTCGCCAGGCAAATGCAGTTATCGGAGCCCAACCACCACCTGTAGCAGATAAGGAGTCCCTGCTTCCCGCGAGTCCCGCGTCACTCTGGCACAATTACGATCTGGATACTGTAGCAGGCTCAACTCCTACCTATCCAGAATCAACCTCGGCATACCCAACACATGTCCACACGACACCAATCACCTATTCACAGGCCCCCTCAAACCCACTCATCTACTCCCCTCTCCCTCTGGTCCAACACTGTCGAAACTGCACGTTTACTGGGCCTCCCCCTAGATGAGTTCGACGACAACGACCATGGGTGAGCGCTCTTTACGGGGCGCGACTAGCCGCTATAACAACAACAACAACAACAAGAAACCATGAGAGATGTTGGAGGCATTTCACAAACCGTTTAATGAAAATTTTTTGCGTATAAATGCTCCCAAGGAAACAGCAGTACCAAAGAATCATGAACTACCGGCGATGGGATCTATTATAAATGTAATTGTCAAAACATATAGTTATGAGAAGGACGTCAACAGGGAAACAGAGAGCTTGGCGGGAAAACCGTGGAACCTTGCCATCATCGATTAACCCCGGAAAGTTAACAACACTAAAAAACGCTTAGTGTTATTGTTATGCTGTGCACCTTCCGGAAGCCGTGTTGATGCTCAGATGGGCCCAGGTGGTGTGTAAAGTAGGGAAGCAGCATAGCTTCGAGTGTCTTTACCACTAGTGAAGGAAGGGAAATCGGTCGATAGGATTCACCCTTTTAGGCCGGTTTCCCGGGTTTCAACAGCGGTATCACCTTCCCAGCCTTCCAAATCTCCGGAATGATGTGGGTGGACATAGACAAGTTGAAGAGTCTCGTTAGGTATGTAGAGTTGCTGATAAAAACGTCTTTACTCTACCAATCGAAAAAAGAAAGAGAGTTTGTCTCTTATTTTATTTGTCAAAAAAGGAAAATATGTACAAAAGGAAAACGTCAAAGTCGGTGGTGGTGTTACCACACGCATCGGTGTTACTAGAGTTTGCTAACATGAATGGCGGTGCTGCCACAGTACTCCCCTCCTAGTTGGGATGTGCGGCAATGTAAGCAGGCTTCAAGCGATCAATAGAAATGTTGACTTATTTGTCATTAATGTCGACGGAGAAATATTTGGTCCTTTGTAGGGCGCTGATAATGATGGTCGTATTACAAGTCTCGAACGAACACCTGCTCGCATGTCTTCAAATCGGAGTGCACGAATGACTTTTGACTGGTATGCCAAGAGGTGTTGACCGAACGAAGATCGCGCATGATGTGGCGCAACTGAGCAACAGTCTCGGCTTCGCTGACTGGTCTGTGGCAGTCGATGAAAAATTCGGATGGCAAGCGCAGCGTTGCCCCAAAGACTAACTCGGCCGGCGATGCCCCAATAACACGTTTGAAGGAGAAGCGTAGCCCCAACAGTATCATAGGCAGAAAATTTGTCCAACACTCCATGTCGTGGCACAAAATGGCTGACTTGAGTGTACGGTGCCACCGTTCGACTATGCCATTAGTTTGCGGATGATAAGGCGTAGTTCGCAAGTGTCTAACGCCTAGACACTGAAGTAAGTTTCGAAAAAGCGTAGTTTCAAATTGGCGGCCTAGATCCGAGGTGATATCAATAGGGACGCCAAAGCGCGATATCCAACCACTGATTAACGCCTTTGCCACGGTGGGAGCAGTGCTGTCTGGAATTGGGAAGGCATCCGGCCATCGGGTGAAACGGTCAATTACTGTAAGACAGTATCGGTGACCATCGGACAGCGGAAACGGTCCCACAATGTCTATGTGTAGATGAGCGAAACGTTCGCTACCACAGGCTCGGCGTTGCAGAGGTGCATAGTTGTGCCTGTTGATTTTGTTACGCTGACACTGTAGGCACTGCTTTGCAAATATGCGACTGTCACGATGTATCCCAGGCCAGATAAAGCGTTCACTCATCATCTTTGATGTGGCGCGCGAACCTGGGTGCGAAACGTTATGCGTTGTGCGGAGCACTGTTTGGCGGAACCGTTTTGTAATGAATGGACGGATGCGATCCGTTGATGTATCACAATACACTTTCTTTGCGCTACAAGGAAGAGCATACGTAATTAGTTTTAGGGAATGTTTTTCTTGCCCATTGAGGTAGGATTGCAGCTCCACGTCGGTCGCCTGATCAGTGGCTAAGTCGTCATAGTTGATTGCTGGTGGAGTGGACTCTGAAGTTATTGCTTGGACGCGAAACATCAGATCGGCCACGACATTTTGTGGCGGATATCCGTGGTGATTTGAGCGATGAAATCTAGTTGGCGCGCTTGACGATCTGAAGCCTTTTCAAGTCGTTGGCGAAAGGCAAACGTTAGCGGCTTATGATCAGTGTACACGTGGCACTCTCGCCCTTCAAGCATGAAACGAAAATGCCGGATCGCGAGATACATCGCCGTCAACTCCCTGTCGTAAGTGCTGTATCGCCGTTCAGCTTTCGAAAATTTTCGTTGAAAAAAACCTAGCGGTTGGAGTGCATTGTTGACTATCTGATGCAGCGCAGCGCCTGCTGCGTAGTCGGATGCATCAATCCACAACGGAAGTAGTGCGTTGGGAGCAGGATGCGCCAGCAGCGTGCATTTAGATAGCTCCTCTTTACACGCTTCAAAATGTTTGATATTATCTTCGGTCCATACTAGGGTTGAGCTGTCGTTACGCTTGTTACCGGGAGTCATGTCGAATAGTGGTGCTTGGTGTTGGAGGGGATCTTTCAAAAAGGTTCTGTAAAAAATTGTCATAGCGAGAAACCGTTTGAGATTCTTCGAAACAGTTGGAAGTTTAAGTTCTATAATAGCCTTAACGCGGCCCGGTAGCGGTTGTATGCCCTCTTTGGTTATAAGATGACCAAGGAACTCAAGTTTTTCTACGCCGAGTACCGATTTGGCGACATTTATCGTTAAATTGTGTTCACGCAAACGTTTAAATACCACTGCAAGGTGTCTTCGGTGCTCTTCAACTGAACTGGAGGCAACGCAGATGTCGTCCAGATAAACGAAAACATTTTGTACGCTCCGAAAAACTTCGTTAATGACCCTTTGGAACGTTTGTGCCGCATTCCGTAGTCCAAAGGTCATGTGCGTGAACTCGTACAGTCCAAAGGGGGTCGTAATGGCCGTTTTACATACGTCGTCGGGGTGAATACGGATCTGATGAAAAGCCTTCTGTAGGTCAATTTTCAAAAAAATTGATTTACCTGATAATATGTGCGTAAAGTCGTGCAGAAACGGCAGTGGGTACCGGTCCGGTACGGTGACTGCATTTAAAGCGCGGTAATCACCGCACGGTCTCCAAGACCCATCTGCCTTGCGTACCATATGCAGTGGGCTCGCCCATTCACTACTAGATGGCCGACATATTCCGAGTTTCATCAGCAGCTCGAATTCGGCGCGCGCTGCAGCGAGCTTTTCGGGCGAAAGTCTTCTTGGCCTAGCATATACGGGCTGTCCGGAAGTGATTATGCGGTGGACGATTGTGGACTTCATTGATGCTTCTAGGGGAGATGGACGCGTTATGTCTGCAAAATCCGCGAGGGTATCAGAAAAGTGCATTGCTTTGTTGATTGTTGAAATGCTTGGTGTGTTGAGTAGCGCCACCGAGCATACTGTTTTTAGCGCAGTACGGCGATCAAGTAGGCGATACCCATTGAGATCTGGAAGGAGGTCGTAAAATGATAGGAAGTCGGCGCCTATGATTGCCTGAGAAACGTCGGCGATTATGAACTTCCACACGAACTCTCTGCGCAAGTTGAGGTTTAACTTTAGAAAGACTTCACCAAACACCTGTATTGGTGAGCCATTCGCGGCAAAAAATTGAGTATCCGATTTTGATGCTTCAGCCAGCGTCGAACTTTTCGGTATAGTTGACACATCTGCGCCGGAGTCAATTAAAAAACTCATTTTTGTGGATGTGTCAAATATGTGAAGGCGGTTGTTCGGTCGCTTTTCAGAATGTTTGCCTGCTCCTGAAAAACGACTGGCTGAGCATGCCTATTGCGAAGCGTTTGTCGTTGGCTGCTGAACGAATTTGCATGGCTGCCGGCATTTGTGGGCGTTGCTGCCAAATTTTGCGTGATACCAGCACATGTCGCTGGCGTTGCTGCTGGCGTTACGAATCCTTGCCGGTGTACTAGATCTAGCGCGGCCACGTGTTTTTTGGTCGCCTAAAACTTGGTCAAAACGTTGTTTTAGTGCAGCTATCTCGGCTCGAAGATCCGTGGTTTGCTGTACACTGGACACCTCACTGATTTCTCCCTGACGGAGTTGAATTGATTCTGTTATGGAGTCTGCAATTTTCAGCTTCTCTATGATTGGCACATTGGTTGCTATGATTGCCGCCTGCGTATACGTGGGCAACCGAGTAAGCCATAGGTCGTGAAGAATACTCTCGCTTAACGTAGTACCGGCGGCGCGTTTCATTTCATTATAGAGATCTCTTGGGCGCCGTTCGCCCAGCGGCATCTCTCTAAGTACGCGGTGAAGGCGGCGCTGTTGGCTTTCAGTGAAGTTTTCCAGTAATTTCGTGCGAATGTAACCGTATTTGTTGGTGGGAGGTGCAGCATCGATAATGGTGCGAAGTTCCATTAACTTTGGTGGTGGAACGCTTGCCAACACGATGTTGAACTTGGTTGTGTCCGCCACGTTGCCCGCAGCATCGAACCAAAAGTTCAAGGAGTAAAAGTACGCCTCAACGTTATCCTCACGCATCTGTGGCAACGGCAGCCGTGGTAAAAAATGTTGCACGCTGGAGTTTTCTACGACGTTTCCTCCTTCCGAAATTAAGTTACTTTCGTCGAGACTCATGTTAAGAAAAATGCAAAGTTTATTTTAAAAAGTTCTTTTAAATGTGCGGGGTCACCAATGTAGAGTTGCTGATAAAAACGTCTTTACGCAGCCAATCGAAAAAAGAAAGAGAGCTTGTCTCTTATTTTATTTGTCAAAAAAGGAAAATATGTACAAAAGGAAAACGTCAAAGTCGGTAGCGGTGTTACCACACGTATCGGTGTTACTAGAGTTTGCTAACATGAATGGCGGTGCTGCCACAGGTATGCTACTCTTGCGGGGCCCAAATTTTTTAGCAACAACATGCTTAGACCATCAGGACTAATGGCCTTGTAAGTGGCACGCCATCACGCTTCTCCAGGTTGGACAAGGAAAGCTTACTTACACCCGCCGCAAAGTTGCAGGACTTCAAGTGCTCCTTCCACTTATTCCGCTTGTGTTCGTCTACCAGAGTCCGAATCTTCGCGTTTAAATCCCTGTGTCAAACAGCAATAATATTCATTGTATACTGACGAGCATCTCGAAGATAGCGTCGTTGATTTTTATTCCTTTCGTTCGGCTATAGTGGAACGTATTCGTAGGGCTAACTGTGATAAAGAGATTCGTCAAGCCATAAACGAGCGGAAGCCGGAATAATAAAATGCAAAAAATTCGAAGAATTCTGCGCGGCTGTTCGGGGAATGGTGTTTACAATAAGAACGAGGTTACCGAAATTTAGTTTGGTGAATCTCTTATAGAATCGCTGGAAGACTTGAGACGGGAGCGTCGTCCGGCGGAGAAGTACCTTTCCGATTTCGAGTCAAAGACATTTCGTAGGGAAACATTGGAAAAGCTGACAGGCGAACCAGATTAGCAAGGTTATCAGTAGGGTTGGAGGCATTTCTTAACCGTATGTGACAGATTTTTGCGTAAAAATGCTCCCAAAGAAATAGGGGTACAAAAGGATGATAAAATACCGAGGAACGGTGAGATGGGTCATGAGTTGCCAGTAGGTAGCTATGCGTTGGGGAAATTCATGGGGCGACGTAAATGTGTTTGGAAAATGGAGATATGACGAACGAAAATAGAAGGACAAACATCGCATCTGAAGATTGAAGATCGTATTTTCTTTTAATATTATTATTTTATTAATTTGTAAACAACAATATTAAGTTTTGAGCCCTAGGCCAATATAAGGAAAATTATATTGGAAAACAGACAACAGTTAGTAGTGATAAAAATGATAGCTAGTTCGGAGATCACTAATATTTCCTCATCAGATTTCTTTCATGACTCCACCGGGTTTTGAACCCACAGCCTACGACTTGCTAGGCAAGTGCGTATCCAATGGACCACAGTCGACTTGTGAGCTCCTGTTGCTTTTCACCACGTATCCCTTATATATTTTTTCAGATATACTTTTCCTTTTACTTTATTAATTTTTATTTACTTGTATATAACCACATTTGCTTAACTTTTGGGATCATTCAATATTTAAGCCGGTGTAGGTATCTTAATTTTTGTTTGTATTATTGTGCTGGATTTCCGGCCATTTTCAGCTGTTTCCATTTCTTTCCCTATTCGTTAAGAAATACGGTTACTGCTATTCCGGTATCCAGCCAAGACAAGGGCGATGTGGGTACTGCACCCGGCGAGGATGTCGAGGGGAGGGCTTCACCGATAGATAGATATAAATTATAGAGATTAGAACTCCGTCCTAAACGATCCTACTTCTTACAGTATCTCGTACAACTGCAGCGGTCCTGGAGAGTCTGGCTGGTGGTAGCGGACGTACGAGTTCCTTCCCAAGGCAGTATGAGCCTATGTATCGACACATTTCAGTCGGCCAAATTCCGAGCTTGTGTAGATTGCTGCGTAATCTACAGTGACCTGTGAGAAAACCTGCTGCAATCCTCAACTTGTTCATTGGGAGTTTCATACGCTGTTTGAAGCGTTTGTGATCGTATACCCCCTATACACACTTTGCTTCGCGTAGCCCTTCCATGAGGTAACAGTGTGTTTCTTTTTAGATGCTAGTGTGTTGCTGTTTGTGTGTTTTCTTCTTTCCTACGCTCTTCTCTAATATAAAGTGACCTGGAGATGTATTTTCAATGAAGGCTCGCTCCATGTTGTTTTATTTCCTAATTCTATCACAAATCTTCTTTCGAACTTGGTAACCTTGATAATATCATCCATGGGGAGCTATTTTAAGTAGGATTCGTTTGGCTACTTGTTCTATGATTATATGATGCGGTGTCAAGTCTAGAATCACCTCCAAGGCCCCCGTCCGACAGCGAATTCGATTGTCGGCTAGCTTTTGTAGAAGTTCGTCAACTACTAGACTCTACAGTAGGGGTGGACACCCTTTATTTGCCACAGCTGTATCCGCTGTTATGGTCTTAAGCAGCGTTTCAACCCCTTTGCAGATAGTTGGTTGCTCGTCCCTTTTCGCAAGTGCGCGAAAGATTCCTGCAAACGGGGCGTCGTCGAATGCCCCCTCTATGACCAAAAATACACATACCGCAGTCAAAAATACTCTGTATTTCAATCGTTAATTGGTATAGAGAAGCATTAGTGGAGTGACCCGCCTTATACGCATGCTGACCCGAATGAAGCGGCCCTCTTTGCAGAGTATTTCATCAGATCCAATTATTTATAATCTTCTCCATTGTTTTAAGTACAAAAGAGGTTAAACTGATTTGCCTGGAAGATTTAGCTGTAGAGTAGTCCCGTTTTCCTACCTTTGGGACCTTATTTACCACCTGGACGAAGGAGGTCAGTATGCAATTTAATATACAAGTGGTTGGTACAACGGTACAAATAGTAAACCACCCAAAAATCTTGGGTGTTAGGTTTGACAGCCTGACCTTTTGTTCTGCGCACACAACCGCAATCGTCAACAAAGTACGTCCCCTCTTCTTGATATGCCCGACGAGATCCGGTCACGCACCACCAACAGGCTAGACCCTGCTGCCTTGCAGGGTTTGAGTAACCATTTTAACAACAACAACAACATCAAATGTCAAAGAATTAATTTTAATGAACACTCAGGAAAGATACGATGCCGCCACAGAAAATATTTTGGAGTTTCCGCTAACATAAGCACATTGCAGCAGAAGTAAGGCTTGGTAGAAATCGGCGGAAAATTGTGGGCATTCGGAAACGCACGCATGATAGAAGACATGAGACAGGGGTGGTAGAGGAGACTGTAGTTCGTGATGCTATCGACAAGCGACTGTATGTACAGGTAGAAATTGAGGGAATAAAATTTCAGGGTATATTGGATGGCGCAGAATCGCGAAGTTACTTCTGCTCGGCGACTCAAGTGTGAGAAGACAAACTAGGAGACAGAGTGCGGAGGATGAACGCAAGACTAAGGACAGAACATCTCAGTCGGTGATTGGCAAGATCGTCGTAGTATCCTAGCGGAGTAGGTCTATGACGATGACATTTAATTGGTACCCAGCGTACAGCAAGAGATGTCATCGAAGAGTGCAACAGCTCATGGAGCTCGCTAATAGTGCTCGTCGAAAAGCCGGGGAAAAAGCTTTTGTGCGTGGATATGAGCAAGCTACACTAACGCACGAAAAAAAGATGCCGCCTACACAACCCAACACTTCGAAGGGATCCTCGAATGTTTGAGTGAAACTGATTTCATTTGCAGGATAGATCCAAAAGATGTCTTTGGCAAATTCCATTTGAGGTTTCTTCGAGCCCGAAGACGGCAAAGATGTTTCCAGGTCGGGCGTTGCATCAATTTAAGGTCATACCATTCGATGCAAGTCCGAAAGAATATACCAACGTTTATAAGGCGATAGGGCTTGAACCTTAAAAATCCGTGTCCGGGCAGCCGTTGGCACCCTCAGGCGGCTGGCGGTGTTGAGAGATTAAGAAATTACCGCGTTTGGTTAATCCGATAGAAACTGGTACGCAATCTAGAGGATGCGTACAGAGAAGTACAGCGTGCTATATCATAAGAAATTGCCAGATCAAGTATAGAGAAGTTCAAGTTCTTAACCGGAAAAACTTCAAGTTGCGCAAGACGGCAAAAAGATTTAATGCGATGGTTGCACTGAAATATCTTTAATCGGTGGTACTCGCGGTGAAAGATAACTATCTGTGGATTGTGATGTGTCAGGTCGCTCGGTTGGTATCAATCATGCAGGTGATCTACGCACTTGAGAAATGGGAACCAGCTTTTTCGAGCGATTCCTCATCAAATGCTTTGCTGTACCGCGCGACCTATTGCGGCCACCCTAACCGAACATATGAAATTTGTATATCGTTAGTATAGTATGGAAAGGGCGCAACTCGCACTTTCGCTACTTTACAGGAGAAGGAAAAAACTTCTTAAAATCTGAAAGGGCATGTATTTAAACATTCTTTAAATACAATTCAAAACCAAAAGCCAAAAAATTTCGTTCTATAATCCATTTTTTTTATTTTCTATGTTTCTAGTAGAGTTTTGTTAGTTAGGCCTTTTTGAGATCAACTTTATTGCAAAAAATTTGAGTTAGGGCTTTTAACACTTAATTGAAAATAAACATAAAATAAAGGGCATCCAATACAAAATGAAAAAAATACAGGGAACTAAAAAACATTTGAACTAAAATAGTTACATATGATGAGGTAAGTTATCATAAAAACTGTGGCAGTCTGCAGGTAACAAATTCTTCAGATCTTGTAAATCGTCCCACTTCTTTTTAGAGATTGCTATTTTCTCTCTATATAGAGAACCACGCTTGATATCTTTTACGACAGTCTTGCACCTTTGCGGCAATACCTCATATTCGTCAGTTATATTTGTTTTGAAATATATTGAACCTGAAGGGTCATATGCTAACGCCCGCAGCATATTGACAGTTTGATCGCCAGTACCTCTTCCTTAAATAAAATTAATTTTCAGAAATGAAGCGTATTTTAGAAATCGAAAAATATTTTTTACCTGGTCGAGTCGACTTGTATCGCTTTCAAAATCTAAGAAATAATCGTAATTCAACTTGTACGCTTGTAGAGGTGATGGAGTTTTTCGAGCATCATTTATGTGTTGCAAAAATTGAGACGGCAAATTAATTTCTTTTTTCTGGATTTTTCTCTCAATAAGGGAGTGGGTTGCATCGCATTCCATTTGCGTATGCCCACTTATCAAATACTTCTGCTCAACCGTTAAATGCGTTTCATTGCAAAATGCCAATAAGGCATTGGACAAGATTACGTTTCGATTTTGGTAGAAACAGCCATCCGAGTAAATTATTATGTGATGAATTTCTGGAGTTCGAGCATGGAAATTGGTTAAGTGTTTAATAATACACGTAACAAAAACTGAAGCAACAAGATTTGCTTCTGTTTCGTCCCAAACATAATTATGTGATTCATGAGTGACAACATTGTAGAATGTGAAATTATGAACTTGCAATTTCATTTTGTAGTATGCAGCATTAGCATTTAGTTGGGGGACTAATTTTACTGCTTGCATATCCATACAAAATACAGCACATAGTCCAGACTTGGCATTTTTTATATCTTTGTTTTTTTCTTCTCGCATCTTTTCTATTTCTTCTCTATGCTTTTCATAACTCTCACCGGGCTCAGTATTAATTAGTATTCTTCATTATTTCTGCGAAAATTGGATAAGATAACTTCATGTTTCCATTTTCTTTGTTGTTCTTTGATTCATATTCATCGACATAAAGCTTATAAATTTCTTGATATGTAGAAAATTTCGCTTCGAAATAAAGCTTTTCAGTATTTTTTCTACAATAATGAGACTCCATTTTCGGAAGCTCAGCAAGCCATTTTTGTAGAAAGGTACGTTTTTGTTGGCTGACCAGCTGCTGAACATCGATTTGCTTTGACGCGCAGATTTAAGGATTTGTCCGGACTGAGTTGCATGCCATACGTTCCGCCTTGGCTTATCCAATTTCGAAGCATTTTTTCCTTTAATCCCAATGTCGACATACTTGCAATCGCCCGGTATTATGTTTAAAAAAATATGTGACTGAATGCACCCCCCTTGAGTTTTCTGAACAATTTCTTTTGTTCTCGACTGAATTTACAAGGCCCGTAACATATAATTGCTTTTGCTTCCAACACATATCCCAAAACAAATTAAAAATGTGTTTCCTCATGGACTCGTCAAATGCTGAGCAATTTCTGAAGGCGCTTTTTTGCAATATTGTGATGCCCAAGCTTCTCCTAGTTGTCTTGGGGGCTTTTGGCAAAAGCCGTTTTTTGATACACCCAAATACTGTTGAGCTTTCATTCTTCTTTCCTTATTCAAATTTGCCCTCCATTCAAATGGGTTCGCAAAACGGCTTTTCTTGCGAACGTTAACATTTTCCGTATCAACACAATCCATATCTGAACTTTCGATGTTTCAACTTAGACCCACTACAATTACGTTGTAAACCTTACACAACGACAATGAACAAGGAATGAGCTGGGCAATGCAACTGAAAGCGTTGCGCAAAGCAAATTAGGGGAAGTCCGTTTCTCTATCACGTAGTGCAAAACAAAAATGTATGCCGGGAATTCCCTTTCTCTTTCATTCAATGCGATAGTTATACATAAATAACGAGTTGTACATAGTTCAAGTACTGAATTCAATTCTATTCGTATGTTGAAGACAGGAGGCAAGAAAAAGAAAAGAGTACACATGCGTGTGCACTCTCATTCGTTTCAAGTCTCTTGCTTTGCTTTATGCATTTTCGTTATTTCCCATTGAAAGAACCAAAAACTTGAATTCAACAAAATTGAAGCGTGCAAAGGCAAATGAAAAACACAAAAGAGAATGAGCAAGAATTGCGTTTATTTACTTGAATCATGTAAAACTGTTGAAAGATTATTAGTTTAGTTTTATTGTACCACTTGCAACACAAATCACATGCTCGTTCAGTTGCATTGCACACACAAGATACATCGAATACACAAAATAGCGAATTCCACAAATGAAACGACCTTCAGTGAGTTAGGGTCTTTTCTTTCAATAAATGTTTGTTATGAGTTGGGGCTTTTCTTAAATTGGCTATAACATCGTTATTTTTGATCATAGAATACCCAATTTTTTCGGCAATGTGTATTTGAGAGCGGCCAACCAGAAAATGCAAAAAACCCGATTTCTAAAAAAGATGAGATACGCCCTTTCCATACTATGCTAACGATATGCTAATGCAGCGCGGTGCTCACCTTCCAAATGTCTCCCACTCAGCTTACTCAGCCTTGTAATAAACCTTTCTGGTAATTATTTCGGTTGGCGACCATACGTATAGCGAGTGAGAGTGGAAGGTAAGTTTCAAATTATTTAAATATGCGACAGTGGTTAACAATTTTTTAGTACCCGCAATTGAAGAGCATCATTTCTTTAATTAATTGGCTAATTGGTGCTGGATCGTAGCTAAAACTGATAGTGTACAATGTATGTCGTTAGCCAACCACGCCATCATTAAAGACTCCCTGTATTGCTTCTAAAAGCGACTCGTATATCATTAGATGAAATAATGGGCCTAGTTTTTGTGCCGAGTATAATACACATCTTGCTTTGGCACACTTGTGCTCTAATAATAATAATATTCTCGTACAGTTTTACGGCGACTCCGATCGGAAAATAATTTTTGCGGAAGTTTTTTGATGGCAGAAATACACTCGGAGGTTTGCAATTGCCTTTAAAGGGGCGACCTCTATTATTATTTCTATAATTTCTAATGTTACTTACCAAGATTTGAACCCACACATACGACACTCTCGTACACACACTTTGGTTTCCGAAGGAGTTTACGGGCTTACCCACTGGCTCTATAGTAAAATAAAGTTTTTTTTTTGTTTACTATGTATTGTTGCGCAGTCTGAACCTATTTCCATGTGGGCTTCCATTGTGTTCATATGCTATAACCAATAAGGGTATTCTCCAGTTTATTTTGCCTTAAAACTCTATACAAGACTTTTTATTTTGCGTTTGGATTTTTATCTGAAACCGCATAGGTAAAGGGTTGGTGGTCCGTAAAACTCTTCAGTTTATTGACTCCATATAAATAGTTTCTCAAAGTATTAAGGGTCCACACAATTGCTAGTAGTTTCCTTTCGTTTGTTGCCAAATATTCTTCTCTATCCATGAGAGCCTTCTATATTCTATAGTATGCATCGAATGGTTTCGTAAAGTCTGGGTTAGTTAATGAGACGTTCTGTGATGCAAGGATTTCTGGGAATATTTTAAATGCTTCTAAACCTTCTGGACTCAATTGAATTTTTATTTTCTTGGAATGGACAGGACTTACTTTACTATACTCCATTTGCAACATATCGTTCACGGTGTTTGGAATACTAGCAAAATGAAGCTCCTATTGTAGCTCTCCAAACTAAAAACGAATAGGTCCTCAAAGAATGGTAGGCTGCTCATAGAATTTATTTCTATTGACTTTATCGGCGCTTGATTTTACACCTCCCTTTGAGACAACGAATCCTAAGTACTCTACTTCGGTCTTGAAAATTTTTGATTTTTCGGCGGATATTCTCATATCTGCTGCATATAGGCTCCGTATCACATATTTGATATTTTTCAAATTATCTTCTGCCAATTTGGAGTAGAAAATTACGTCGTCAAAATAAACTTAGCTGGATTTGCCAATTTGTTCCTTAGAACATCGTAGATTGCTTTCTGAAAGATGTTCGTGGCATTTTTTTTAGCGCAGAAGGTAAACGGCAGAATTCTTATTTATGCTCTCTATTTCCCTCTGCTACTCGAATTGGTAGAAACCAGCCTCTTACATTTTGACAAGATCACCCTTGCAATTGGCATTGGGTATTTATCCTCATTGTTAACTCATTCAGTTTCCTGAAACCAATCACAATTAATGACACAAATTGGGTTATTGTAAGGAGATCTTGACGGTCGAATAATGTCACTGACGAGGAGGTCAGCCACCGCTTTGTTCACAAAGTCGGGTACACCATTAAGATATGGGTAAAGTCTCAAGTGAAGTGTTTCTTCGGCTTTCGTTCTGAGAGGAATGGAAGAATGGGAGAGAATCAAAAATGGCCGATGAGATCTGAAAAGGAGCTCTAAATTCCCGCTCTTGCAGCAAGAAACACCTTTTTAAGCGAGTGGCCTTTCTTGGAGAAGATTTTTGCGATTGCGAGTTTTGATAATTTTTTGTACACATAGCAGTGGCACCAGGCACGGCATTTTAATTTCAGACTGATGGAAATTGCAGTCCTGGAATTGGAAGTCATACCCGCGGAGCACCCAGTTAAGTATTTTTGTATCTATATATCTATATCTTTTGTCGCTAGATCTCTCTATTCGTTGTCTTTGTCCCATCCATTTAGCATCCCGCATTCTGAAAGAATTTTTCTTTTTGGCTATGGTGTTTTGATATTTTTGTCAGTTGCATTAATTTTGTTGCTGTCGCTCCCTAACTAAATAACTGGTTGTTACAAAATCGAAACAAAGATGAGCCAGCAGAAAGAGTGAATAGTCGAAAAAACGGTCCTCTTGTATGCAAAAAACCGAAGAACGAGTGATGGAGCGATTTGGTGAGTTGCTGGGTGATCTGTATGATCTGAAATACGCTATCAAACAGATTGAAGGTCGTGCAGCGAAAGAAGAAACTGCGTGCACTCACATTGAGCAGTTTTGTGCTGCGGTGCAAACTCTCAAGTCTCAACGACGATTATAAAAACTCTTATCTCGTCCGTGAATATTATAAAAGAATTACTTTTTTGAACTGAAAGCTAGATTACACTGTAAGATTATAGCTGGTATTTTATTTTATACAGTTGTCATTATTTATCTTTAAAGAGGACCTACTCCATTACAATTTTTCTCCTTCCCCTTTATTTCATACCACATACAAATTTTTCATAGCGGCATTCGTGATTGATGTTTGAGATTGCTGATAACCATTTATGTTCCAAAGACACTACGCTACTTATGAAAATTTGTCACATTAATGCCCAAAGGTTAACGAAGAAAACTCATGAATTTAGGTATATGTTTGAAAACTCACTCTCAAGCGGAAGTGGTGTGAGCTTTGGAGTCTTGGTTCTCTCCCAGTTAAACGATATTTTTTTTTACGTTAATGGGTATAGGCTCATTTGCTTGGACAGAATCCGCCAAGGAGAAAGTCTGGCTACGAATATAAAGAACTGCCTTTGGTACAAATTTAACTGTGCACCGCAATAAACAAATTCCTTATATAGATTTCATTGATTTTCTCGAGAACCTTACCATAGGCCACAACGAAATCATTATAACCGTGATTTTAATAGCGATGTTCTTAAAGGAACTGATTTTCCGCTTCATATGAACAACCTTGGATGGACTCTGTTTTGTAAATCAAACAACACCCGCTCATTTTACACGTACCCTCCAGCACATTACTAGACATTTTCCTCATTAAATTTTGGTCTTAATGCTCTTTTGTATGATCAACTTATAGCTCCGCGTTTTTCAAAGCACGATCTTAGTTTTCTTACCTTGGACTTTCATTTTGTTAGCAACCGGCCTTCCTAATCCTACTTTGAAAGTATTCCTAGTCCTATTTTAAAAGTATTAATTACAAAGAGCTCAATTAAAGCATCAATTTAATCAACTGAGGATTTATTCGCGACATATTATCTGCCAATGATCAAATTAATTCCATCGAATATCAACAATTACTTTGACGGGTTTAGTTTTCAATCCGTGGAATCCTAATTTTGTAAAGTGTAAGTTGCAAATTTTTCTGTCGCACCTTGTTCAATATTAAATTCATAACTTTCATTTTTCCAAACTGTTAGAATAAAGCTAAAATTATGCCCGGTCTTCGTCAATCTCTCGTGCTGAATAGACGTCATGCATTTTGCGTTTCTCTCTTCCGTATAACGTTTGCGTGTTGGTTATATCATTACGCGTGCGGTTTACTTCAATTGCTTCTTGTATTGAATATTTCCTGGTTATAAAGTACTATCTTCCGTAAAAGAAAAAAAAAGTTCAATGGACCTCGGGTTACCTAATCTTGGGGTACACAGGTTTGCCCTGCTCGACCCTGCTCGACTCAGATCCCCAACCCGAACATAAAAAATACATAAAACGATACATAAAACTCTTAATATTTTCACTGAACTTCCACGTGTTCAAAAACAAAACCCCGAGTTTATTGTTATTTCGGCAAGAGATGAAAAAAAAAACACTTAACAAATACTCGTGTTTTGCAATACATAAATCACTCAATCTTATTAACAAAGACGTAACGTCCATTAACGAATTAAGTGATGGCAGCTTACTGATGTTAGTTAAGAATACACAGATCGCAGAAAAATTTCTATCCCTAAAGTGGCTATCCTGTATTTGTAAAGTAAATGTCCCTGAGCAAGAAATCATTGACAATCTGCAGGATCAAGGCGTTACCTCAGTGTATAAATTCGCTAAATTTATTGATAGTTCAGCTAAACAAACTGGTATTCTTCTCCTAACTTTCGATCACCATACTCCCCTGAAAAACTTGATACCTCATGGCGGTCAGCCCGAGTAAAGCCCTACTTTCCGAATCCCATGAGAATTAAAGGATGCCAAAAGCTCGAACATAGAATAATTGTGTTCGTACTCAATGTAACAATTGCGGTGATGAACATGCAGCTTCTTGTAACACATGCCCAAGCTCCATTCAAACGAAACAAATCTTAAAAATTAAGACAGAAACTAAATGTTCTATGCGAGAAGCAACGTGAATTTATAAACCGAATATACTGTCCACAACTTCACCACCATTTTCTTCCATATTAAACATCATCTGCTTCCTCACAGTCAAATACCCAACAAAAAACAAAAATACCCCATACGTTAACACCGATATCACTCACACCAAGGGCACGAAAAAACATAATATTCAATATGCAAAAGAAATAAAAACGACACAAACTAATAACACCACCTCAAACGTCTCTACATCGGACCCAGAAATAACTGTAGCTCAAGTAGAAAAAACAGATTCACAAATTTTCAGTAACAATAACTTTATACAGAACTACTCAAGTACAGACATTCAAACTAAAAACGAAACAAAAGATTTATTACATGCCAATACTAACAAACTCACCTTTACTGGTGGAATAATCTCCCCAAACACCTCTCGCAGCAATGCATCGGTTAAACCCCCAGTACATAATTACTCTCTACCAACACTAACATTAATTCTTAGTATCTCATCGACTCCAACTCCGCAACAGCATCTTTTCTATGGAATCATAGCACACTCTCAAGAATATATCTTCTCTTAACACTAATCTGTATTCCCCTTCTTGCGCTTTTCCACTTTGTGTTTCCCTATGTTAAACATTTTACAGTGGAATATCAAAGGATACCTTAACAGTCTTAATCAACCTCAAACTCTAAGTAAACAATATCTCCCTTCTTTCATTTCCATTCAAGAGACGCATATTCGTCTCAATTGCTCTCCGGCTTCTCCTATACAAGGCAACTCTTGCTTTAATAATCTGCAACAAAATTTTAATAACAAGTTGGCGTCCTCATTAACAAGAATATACCCCACAAGTTCTTCCGGTTCAGTCTCAAATATCCGCTACAAAAATATAAGTTAATGTTGGTTTTAAGTTTATTTTTATCTCCATGTATATTCCCCTTCAACAAAGTTTCTCTTCCAACGACATTCGCAATATTCTAGCAACATTTTCGACACCAGTTCTGATATTGGGGGATTTAATACATGGAGCCCGTTTTGGGGTTCCCCTTCCTTTAACATAAGAGCTAAAATGATAGAAGATGTACTTTTGTCTGAAAATCTAGTTGTCCCCAACTTGATATTACTATGTGTCCAGCCAATATTTCTCCACGAATTTCAACTAAAACTATTCCATATCTCTTCAGCAGAGAGCACTTCCCCATTTTACCCGAATTATCACTTAAAATTAAAATACTACTCGTATATATCCTTCACCTAAATTCAGCATCGACAAAACAGACTGGGATTAGTTTAAAAGACTTTGTCATGAGCAATTACTAAAGTACCCATATTCCAATAACGTTAATTATGAAGTGCTGTGCTAGTCAAATCTATACCTCAGGCAACCGGTAAAAATTGTCCCATGGTGTAACTTGTTACCCTTCCTAAATCTAAATCTAAATGGACGCCTGGGACAATTACAAGCAAACTCTATCATTGGTAATAAACTATGCTGCGCCAGTGTGGTCGCCAGGAAACAGCAGGACGCAGTGGATGAAGCTGCAGACCTGCCAGAACGCCGCACTCCGCACGGTGACAGGATGCCTTCTGATGTCACCTGAGGAACATCTCCACCAAGAGGTCAATGTGCTCCGCGTTAAGGAGCACAACCTCATGCTCAGCAAGCAGTTCCTTGCTGGGTGTCACCATTTGGGGCACCCAAATAGTCATCTGCTTGCAGTGGAGTTACCCCCCAGGCACACTAGAAGACATCTTCTAGAACTAAAGGACGAGATCCAGCCACTCATCACGCAACCGCTGGATCTGGAGGCGTACCGGCGGGTCCTAAGCAACATCCATAGAGACACAGTCACTAACATCATTGACTCCCGCCAGGCAAATGCAGTCATCGGAGGCCAACCACCAGCTGTAGCAGATGAGGAGTCCCTGCTGCCCCGTGAGTCCCGGGTCACTCTGGCACAATTACGATGTGGATACTGTAGCAGGCTCAACTCCTACCTATCCAGAATCAACCCCGACATACCCAATACATGTCCGGCATGTGGAGCTTCTCCGCACGACACCAATCACCTATTCACATGCAATATCAAACCCACTCATCTAACCCCCTTCTACCTCTGGTCCAACCCTGTCGAAACTGCACGTTTCCTGGGCCTCCCCCTAGATGAGTTCGACGACAATGACCATGGGTGAATCCGATCTTTACGGGGCGTGATAACCGCTACAACAACAACATTAGTAAATTTAATAAATTATAAGAAAGTCAACGCTCTGAAAAATCACCTTATTAGTCGATATGCCATTGAGAGGATTTTCTTTAATATTTCGGCTAGGCCCTTCGGTGTTCTGAGCTTTTGGTTTATTGGAGTTTTCAAATCATTTTATGCTCGAAATGCTCCTTTTGCTAGACCTCTGATTGCGTTAAATGGATTTTCAGAATTTATCCAGATAGATTTTTCGTTTTCAAAAAATCGGGTTTTTAAATTCTTTGAATTGTTTTTATAAATAGTTTGGTTATACTTTATTTTTTATTTTTCCATCAATCGCTTATTAATCTTTAAGCATGCCTACTTAGCCTATATGAACTTAATGTACTGATTAGCTTAAATAAATAAACAAATAAATATTAATTCGCTTTCAAAAAAGACCATTGTACCACTGACGTACTCTTACTTTTCGAACACTTTGTGTCCACAGCACTACACACCAGAAACCATGTCTCAATGTTAAGCCTGGATTTTGAAAAGGCATTTGACCGTGTTGGAGTACACGTGGTACGGGAGGAACTTTCCAGTTGGAAAAGTAATCCTATTAAAACTTTTTAAACTTTTTAACCAGCTTTAATAAGATTAAAGATTTTTGATTCAATCGTAAGTTTTGTGTGAAAATAGGCAACACCTACTCCAATATTGCCGCTATTCACAATGGTATTCCTCAGGGCTCTGCACTATCGGTGATTCTGTTTATAATTGCTTTTAATAGAATTAGCTTGATTCTATATAAACATAAGCATATTAAACATACAGCATATACGGATGATGTATTGATTTATACAAAAGAGAAGGATTTAGATATTGTCAATAATACCTTTCATTGTCATATCATTGCCGGCCGCCGTAGCCGAGTGTATAACGTGTTCGGGATTCATTCAGTGGGTCCCAGGGTCGAATCCTGGCCAGGGCAAGTAACATTAAAAATTATAGAAAAGTTTTTTCTAATAGCGGTCGCCCCTCGGCAGGCAATGACAAACCTCCGAGTGTATTTCTGCTATGAAAAAAATACTTTCAACAAAAAACATTCGCCGTTCGTAATCGGCGTAAAACTCTAGGCCCCTAAACTTGTGTAACAACATCAGATCGCACACTACAAATTGTAGGAGATGTTTGGCGAAGTATCCGTCTGGCCAGAATATTCTGGTGCCACCCTAGCATGTAACAAATGTAATGATACAAAACTTACATTTATGACCCATTATACTTATTTAAGGAAAACCTTAAGCATTATTACCGGCATTGTCTCATTCATATGCCCAAAGTTACAAACATAAAAAGATCTTTAATACTCTCTAAACTCGACTACGGTTTATATATTTTTGGTAATTGTGCCGAAACAAATCTTAACCTGCTTGATGATTCATACCACGCCAAACCTTTCGATATCAAAAGTTTTCGCGGCAGTCCTCTGATCTCAAAAGGCTACGTCTGCCCGTTCATCTGTTTTGCAACCAAAGCTATTCACCTTGAAGCTACTACTGACCTCAGTACCGAATCCTTCCTTTCTGGAAGCATTTGCAAGATTCGTTGCTAAACCAGGATGCCCAAAAAAAAATATGTACCGGACAACGTTGTCGGAGCTTCTCGATCTTTACGATCTGAATTTAAAGCCTGGCATTTCATACCTGCAGCTTCTCTTCACATGGTAGGATTGTAGGAGGCGGGTGTGAAAAGTTTTGAGAGCCATTTCAAAAAGATTGCATCCGACTATAAGTTCACGCTTGAAGAGTTCGGTGCTCTTCTCTTCCGAGTTGAACCGTGTCTGAAACTTTTAAATCGAAGTTTTTTAAATAATAAAAAAAATCAATGTTTTAATGTTTGAGCTTTTCTTTATTCCATCATCTTTGATGTCACATAAAAGACTAACTTAAACTTATTGTTACAGTATTACTTATGTTAATCATTTTGTCTACCTTACATATTTGGTCAGTTGACAAATGTGTAGAAATGCAATTAAGCATTTTATTAACTTGTTATTGGCAAGACAATTCCATAGAATTGTTTTGCCTAAAAAATGGAAAAGTATTGGCATGTGCCGGAAATGCAAGTTCAGTAAATTCGGTCAATTAAAGGTATCGTATTTTATTATTTGCAAGACAATTCCAAAGAATTGTTTTGCTTAAAAAAGAAATGGAAAAAGTATTGCAGGTATAAATGCAAGTTATGTGAATTAAAATTATTTATATTATGTTAAGGGGTTTTGCTATAACATCCCCACCGTTAGATTGAGGCTCCGACGAAATATGCAATATAGTCCGTTTTTTATTTGTTTTATATATAGTAAATATCGTTAATATTATTATGGTCAAAATAATTATAATGTTAATGCCTTCATTTATGAAGTTAGATTTATTTGTTTGACATTGTATTTGTTCAATATATTTTACATGTTTAATTTGTTCTAGGTATAGTGATTCTAATTTTAAATTAGCAAAAGTCATATTCGTTTTTTCTTTTACTTTTGTCATGGCATTAGGTAGAATGAATTTATTTATTTATTTAATTATTTATTTATTCCATATCGTCTAAAACATATTAGTTCTTACAGACTTCTTAAGACTATATAAACTTATATAACTAATACATATTTAATTACTAAAAAATGATGTTTAACAATGCAGAAAATTTTATTCTTGAAACCGCAAAGTCAAGCGAAACAGAATTCGAGATCTCATTAAATTCAAGAAGTGCTCGAGGAATAGGAGCATTACGCGCATAATTCGTGTTACGCACATTCGGATAAAAAGGATAGGAGTTACGTAGAGTCTTTACTGGAATATGAAAATTAATGCTTTGCAATAGAGATGAACAATCAATTTCTCCCTTAATTAAAGAATGTACAAAAGTAAGAGAGAGTATCGACCTCCTACTCTCTAGAGATTTTAAATTAATTAGAAGCAAACGCGAATTGTACGAAGGAACCGGATCGGAAAATTTTAACGACCTAAGAGCAAATTTGAGAAACACCTTTTGCACTCGCTCAATTCTATCAACTGCAAATTGGTGATAAGGCCTCCAGATAAAAGCTGCATATTCTAATCTAGAACGAACGAAAGCAGTGAATAATAATTTTAGAGTGTAAGGATCTGAGAAATTAGAGCTGTTCCTCCTCACAAAACCTAAGATCGAGTAGGAATTAGAAATAATAAAATTAATGTGACTAACAAATGAAAAACGTGAATCAAAGATCACACCTAGATCTTTGATCTCTGTAACAGATTGAAGTAGACTATTTTCAATACAGTAAGATGACTGAAACCCGTTGCGAATTTTGGCAAAAGTGACTTGAAAATATTTACTGATATTTAAAGAGATACCGGAACTACTGCACCAACGAAGGAGTGCATTAATATCCGATTGAAGCCTAAGAACATCGTCTGCGCTTCTTATCACAGAGAAGATCTTCAAGTCATCGGCATATAAGAGGTAGTTCGAAAAAGAAAAACAGCTACTAATGTCATTAATAAATAAGATAAAAAGTAGAGGTCCTAAAATACTGCCTTGAGGTACACCAGAGGATGCAATGAAAGGCTCCGACAATGCGCCCTCTATCGAAACTTCGCATCATCTATTACATAAATAAGACTTCAACCATTGAAGGAAAGTCGAATGAAAACCGAGCGAGGCAAGTTTAACTAATAAGTTTTTGTGAGACACTCTGTCGAACGCTTTAGAAAAATCTGTATAAATACAGTCAACTTGAAGTCCAGCTGCGAAGGCTGTATAGCAATATTCACTAAAAACAGCTAGGTTGGATATGCAACAAACCCGTGCTGGTTTGGAATAATAAGACTTTTGGTAGCAAAGCAAATCTTCTCTTTAATATTAAATTCAAAAAGTTTCGATATGGTCGAGAGCTTCGAAATCGGCCTATAATTACAGGCATCATTCTTTTTACCAGTCATCGATAAAAATCCCGGCAGATAATGATTTGTTAAAAAGTAGTTTTAGAGGGGTAAAATGGATGGACAACTTTTGAGAAAAATCGCCGAAAGTCCATCCAAATCCGTTTGCGAAGAAGTCTTTAAACCCAAGATCCCGTTTTTGATGTCCTCAGATGAAAGCTTCAAATCTCCAAAATCTACTGACGAAAGTTTATTAGCTGGACAAAAAGAGAAAGTGTCAATATCATCACAAATGAAATTCGATCTGAAGAACTCGGCGAACAAATTGGCCACATCAGTAGGTGTACTCGCAGATTTATCATTTAAACAAACTACTGAGGGCACTGCAGCACAAGACTTTTTAGATTTAATGAAGCGCCAAAAGGTCTTGGGACTGGACTTAATGTTCTCCTCAGTTCTAAGGATGTAGTTTCTATGGAGAAATTTATTTAAGCAGTTAATTTTTTTGATATAATGCTGGTATTTAATAAAGAAAATTTGGTTCCCCGATTTTGTAAATTTTTTATGAAACTTATTTCGCAGATTTTTAAGCTTTTTAAGATCATGAGTATACCAAGGAAGCTTATATGGTCTCTTTTTTATTTGTGGTATATTTTTCAAACAAATTCCACGTATCTGAGATCTAAAAACAGAATAGCATTCATCAATGTCCAAACTATTCAGCAATACCTCCCAATTAATATTTTGTATAATACCATTAAGCTTGGAAAAATCGCAAAAAGAGTAATTGAAAGCAAGTTTCTTATCCGGTTTACTACTTATAAATTCATAAAATTGAACGTTAAGAACGAGAGACACGTGATGTTTGTCAGCAGGCGAGAAGAGTGAAAAGCATTCAAAACTATAAGCATTAACATTTGCACTAACGAAAATGAGATCAAGAATTCTATTAAGCTTGTTCATGAAAGAATTAATTTGTATTAAATCTAGGCTTAAAATATTATCAATAACATAAGATTCAAGAGATGATGTTACATTGGTTGGAATAAGACCCAAATTAGTAAAGTTACTAGACCAAATAACCTCTGGAAGATTAAAATCTCCAAAAATACAAATATGGTTATCCGCTAACTTGTTTTGAACAAGCGAAACAATATTATCCATATGGGATTTATAAACATTAAAGCTACTATTAGGCGGGATGTACGAGGTTAATAAATATAAAGAACCATGACAATATGGCCCTTTTACACACACACAAAGTTTTAAGAATAGGATCCTCATTACAGAGTATGACATGGAAAGCCTGCAGCTTAAAGTTTTATTTTGACATTACTAAAGGTTTTGTTTGCTGTGTTAATCTCACAATTTTCAAATTTTATTAAAAAGTTGCCATTTATTTTGATATCAATGGAATAGTAGTTTTTAAATATTAATATACCTGGTAGAATTTCATTTACAATATTCGCATGTCGCAGTGTGCTTCTTCGTAATTTAATATATTTGAAAGGCATTTGTTAGAGATTCGTATTAAATTTTTTCTAAGATTATCCTTAATGTTAACATCGTAAATGTTATTAATGGAATCTACTAATATTTCGTAAGTATTTAAAATAATCGATGCGTTATTTATATTACGAATAGGTTCGAATACGATTTTTGATAGAGTTTCTTTGAATATTGTGGGATTTGGAGAATTATTACTATAGTGTTGTCATTTAAGGCGACAGCTACTTTAATATTTGTGTAACTGTCAAAGTCATCTATTAAGTCAAGTTCCGTGTTGGTTAGAATGCCCGTGGGGATTATTCCCAATTTGTTAGAAAATATTATTTGTCCAATGTCATCGATATGGTCTCGTAACAGTGAAATGTCACTGTTTATTTGGTAAATTTGTTCTATAAATGTTATTTCGTCCTCTATTATCGTAATTTTATTCTGCATAAAGTCTTTGAATTTGTTCAAATAATTTCCTACTAGAATTTGCTTTTGGTTTATGTGGTCTGTAATATTTTGTATTTGGGAGGATATGAAGTGTTTAACAAATATCAGGTTATTAATTTTGTTCGTCAAGAATTCTTCGTTTTTATAAAGGGATTTGAGTGAGTTGCTTATTTCAGTTTCGTCGTCACTGTCCATTGTGCCGGCTATAAACTTGAGTCCTTTCCCTAATACGTTTATCAGTCCTCGTTTTTGTCTAAAGTTGGGATTTAAATTGTCTATTTTTCCTTCTAATAGCGCAAAATTTTTACTTATAGTGTGCAATAATGTCTTGGTTTCAAGTGTGTTAGCGTTAAGTGTTTGTATATTTCTAAAGATTAAGTCTAATGTGTCCGTGTAGGCGGTTACGTTGACAATGTGTAAAATTTTGTTGTATTGGTCGATTACTTTTAGTTCTCCCGTCTTGATCGGTTTATATCCGTTGTTGTTAGTCAAGTCTTGAATGTCAATAGATTGTGCGTTGACCGCTGTTAGAAATGTAATCATCAAAATCCACCATGTCAGCTGAAAGGGTGCATATTGATTTGTTCAATGTCTGGGCTTTATTTTGGGATTATTTTTTTCCTGGTACTTTTCAGTTTGCTTTATATGAACCTTATAGTATTTATGTCCTGTTTTAGTATTTTCTACGTGGTCTTCATCAATTTTTCTAGTATGTAACTTCCTATATTTCCTATGATTTTTACCTCCTCTAATTTCCTTAATATAATTTATTGCTTCTTCTATTTCTACGTCAACTCTATCTCTATTTAACTTATTTATATAATTTTCTTTTTTCTTAGAAATTAGGCCATGTATAATTTCATATTTATCTTCGTGAATTTTTCGCTTCAGAAAGTGAATTGGTTTTATTTTAGTTGTACTGTGTATTGTATTGTTGTAAAAGCCTATTATTCTTGACATTTTCTCTTCCATTGTTTCACTTTTATTTCTATCATCATGTCTTAAAAGTCTTATATGTTCGTTAATAGTATTGTGGAGTCTTTCGATATCTGCATTAGAAGTGTGGTTGCTATTTGACGTGTAAAGCATATTGATATTTATACTATGTTAAGATTTCATAATCAAATTCGGAAAGTTTTAATCTCCATCTAACAAGTTTTGAATTAGGCTCTTTTATGGAAAATAACCATGTCAGAGGTTTATGGTCGGTTTCAATTAGGACTTTTCGCCCGAAGAGATAGGGTCTGTAATATTTGGAGGCCCCACTCATGTTCGTTAAGTGTGCGGCTAGCGTAGCAAATCGGATGGTTGTCTTGTGAGAGTACTGCGCCTAATGCGAAATTACTAGCGTCCGTAGTGACAGTAAATTTCTTTGAAAAATCAGGATATGTTAGTATTGGGTCATGAGCTAATAAGGTTCTAATTGTGTTGAAACTTTCTTGGTAGTTTTGGTCAGAAATATTTATTTTAGTGTCTTTCTTCAAGTATCTGGTCATTGGCTTGGCGATTATAGAATACTCCTTAATAAATTTCCTATAATATCCCGTCAAACCAAGGAACTGTTTTATTTGTTTAGGAGTTTTGGGAATGGGAAAGTTTTTAACACATTCTATTTTTTTTTGGTTTGCTTTTATTCCTGCTGGCGTCACTATGGGACCAAGGAATTCAGTTTCCCTTTTCAAAAATTCAGATTTATCTAGCTGAACTTTAAGATGTGCTTCTTTTAAGCGTCGGAATATTACATTAATGGAGTTGATATGTTCTTGCAATGAAGTAGAGAAAATCATTATATCATCTAAGTATACTAAGCAAATTTTATTTATATAGTCTTTTAAGATATTATTCATAAGCCTTTGGAATGTCGCTGGTGCTGCTTCAGACCAAACGGCATTCTCAGGAATTCATAATGCCCTCCTTCAACACTGAAGGCAGTTTTATGAATGTCGGACTCTTCGATTTCGATTTGATGAAATCCCTTGGCAAGATCAAGGATGGTAAAATATTGGCATCTTCCCAATTTATCCAAACTTTCATCAATGTTTGGTATCGGATACTTATCATCAATTGTTACCTCAATAAGTTTCCGGTAATCACTGGCAAGCCTCCATTTAGCTTTGCCACTGGCATCGGCGTTCTTCGCTACGATCCAAATGGGTGCAGAGTATGGAGAATTACTATGTCTTATTATTTTATTTTCGAGCATCTCTTGAATTTGCTTCTGTACTTCGTTCTTGTGAACGTAAGGATATCTGTATGGTTTGGTAAATATAGGAATATTGTCGGTGGTTCTAATTTTATGTTTAATAACGGATGTGAAAGATAGTTTTGTATTTTCTTGATAAAAAATGTCGTCATATCTTTTTATCACTCCCATTAATTGGGATTTTCCCTCCAGATTGAGGTGTTGTGTTCGAATTTGTTCGCTTAAGGGTTTATGTTCCCTTTTTTCAATTATATTATAATTTTCACTGTCCATCTTCTTCGTGGTTTTGTGAATTGGTTCAAGGGCTTTTTGATTAAAATTGGGTGATTTAGTGATAGGCGCTATCTCCGTTTTACAGTTGCAGCCTTTTTTATCTTTAAAGAAAATTGGTAATATCTGCCCTCCTAATTGTATTGTGTTGTCCTTGTAATTTACACATGCGTTTAATGGTCTAAGCAGGTCATTGCCAATTAGTCCGTCATAGTAATCATGGAATTGCACGGTATAGAATTCTAAAACATATAAGGTTGCACCAAATTCTTTGAAACATTGTATTCTAGCCTTTCTATTTGTGTAAATTTTATGTTGAAGGATTTTTATGGGAAGGGGTATGGTTTGAATGGTTTAAATGGTTTGAATGGATGAATCCATTTGGGGTGGCGAATGCCTGGATTTAGTATTGAATTTGTCGCACCAGTATCTACGATTAATTTCATGTATCTTAATTTAGTTTCTATCTTTATATAGAATGTACTTGATTGTAAGTTGCCTCATGATTAACACTTACATTCATGGGCTCGGATAATGGAAAGTGGTTAGATTGGTTATAAGCTCCGTTCAGGGCTGGGAATTTTTTCTTGTTTTGTTGGTTGAAATTTGAATTATTAACTCCAACATTTAAAAAATTAACGTTTACATCCATGGGCTCGGGTAACGAAAAGCGGTTATAAGCTCCATTTTGGGTTCCGAAATTTTGTTGTGGGTTAGGATTTTGTTGATGGAAGTTTTGCCTATTTGAATTATTTTGTGGGTTAATGTTTTGATTAAAATTTTGTCTAAGATTGCGATTGCAAAAATTTTGTTGTCGGTAATTTTGCCTGTGGCGATTGAAACTTGAATTATTTTGTGAATTCGAATTTTCATTAAAATTTTGATTGGAATTACGTGGGCTGAAAATTGGTTGTTGGTTATTTTGCCTATTTTGATAGAAACTAGATTTGTTTTGTGGACTTTGCGAATTTTGTTTAAAAGGTTTTTGCTCAGGTCTGTTTCGCATGAAAAATTGTTGGTTGTCTATTCGAAGGTGAGCATATCCAGCTTCGAAGAGGATATTCATCGCCCCTTTTAAAGTATCAGGATTCATACAAGCTAAAATTGTTTGCATAGGTTCAGGGATTTTGGATTTAAAAATATTGAGAGCTGTGTGGGAATTGTTTTGGGCAACAGCGTCTGCTGCTCCTAGTTCCTGTCCGAAGACGAATAGAGTCTTGTTGTTAAGACGTCCGAGCTTACTTTTTATTTCGTCAAAGAAGCCTAAACTGGTTGTTTTGAGCGTAGTTGCTCTGAGTGAGTCGAAGAGTTCATCGCAGCTTAATCGATCGTCGAAGTTATTCTGAAGTACGGCTTTAATTTCGTTCCAGGGAATCGCCTGACAATTTATTTCGAGGATTTCCCTGGCTTTGCCTTTTAGTTTACTTTTTATTATGTCTGTCCTTGTGAGTGTTCCTCGTATGTCTGTAGCATGGGGTGTACCCTATCTATTAAATTTAAAAACGTCTGGAGGTCCCTATTATTAAATTCAGGGAGATTTCACAAATATTTAAGTGGATCGAAACGTATTTGAGCCATTTTGTATTTAAACTATAATTTCTATTTCTTCTTTCTTTATTTAAAAATATTTTTTTCTTGATGCGTTTGGGATTTTGCTTTAATTTCTATAATAAATTTCTAATAAATTTCGCTAATTTTCTACTTCATATAATTAAATTTACTTATTAATACCTTATATCCTCCTGCGGTGTCTTCTTTTTGTAAGTGTGTTGCTCTTCTGGTTGATTGCTCTTGAAATCCCTTTTGATGTCCTGGGATGTGGTGGTGATGTTTCACTTTAAACCATAGGCTCTTCTTTTTTATTTTTCTGCGCGACGAAATTATTATCGCAGGTGTTTTAAGGTATTTAAGGATTTGATTATGGCAATCTTTTGCCAGTTATAGTTTATTCTTGGCAATCTTTTGCCCACAAAAGTTATTTAAAGTTTTTTGTCGGTTGTGGCAATCTTTTGCTCACAAAAGTTCTTTAAACATTTTTTGACGGTTGGGACAATCTTTTGTCCGTACAACGCGCAAATAAAAATTATTTTTATTTTTCTTTCACCGTTGTGGCAATCTTCTGCCAATAATTTCACGAAAGTTCGTTTTTTGTACCGCACTGAACGCGCAACAAAAATTTATTTTTATTTTTCTTTCACCGATTTTTCCTGATTTTGCGCACTTCTTAGCCCATATCTTAGCTAATTAACAACCCATTCTAAGAACGGTTTAAGAAAGAAGAAACTCAGACCTTTTGAAAGATATATAGACGTCTTAATAAAGCTGAAGAAATTGACTTGTTTTTGCAAACCAACTTCAATTTTGCACAACAAACTTCAATTTTGCTACCCTTTTTCTTCTTTTTTTGACTTTGGCGGTATTTTCACACACTATTTTATAAAAACACAAAATGAGTTTTGATTAGATTCAAAGAGTACGTTTAATACCGAGTTCAACGAATGTTTCTTTTAAAAAATCGGCCAGAAAGTGACTGATAAGATACTTTTGATAAGAGCGGAATTTTTGCAAAAATTTACAACAAACTTAATTTACTAATAAATATTATAAAATGAAAATATATAGATCAAAAGTGCTTTTTTGGCCGTTTTTTTCCTTAGGTCAGCATCGTCAGTTTCGCGTTGTACTGACCAGCAATATTCTGCCATCATATTTATTTTGTTTTTTCCTTCGAAACGTTTTTCGATCGTAGCCATTTCTTGGTGGAAGTGTTCGCCTTGTTCATCACTGAACTGGCCCAGATTATGTGGGAAGAAGTCCAAATGCGAATGCAAGAAATGAATTTTTATCGATATGTTGCAACCCATTTCACCATATGCAAGGAAATTATCACATAGCGTTACAAAACTCTTTCATGCACATTTCTCAACACAGCTTAACTTGTTCATAAAGGTAAAGTCGCTCATAATTTTGCGAATTTGAGGTCCAATGAAAATACCTATTATAAAAAATACATATTATAAAAAAAATAAAAAACAAGTAGGTATGAAAACAAACTAATAAATACCGGCTTTTATTTTAGCTTCACTTAATTTTGGGAAGACAGTTTTAAGATAAAGAAAAGCTTCGCTATTAACATCCAATTTCTTTACAAATTATTTCATGTATCCCAGCTGTAAGTGTAGTGGTGGTAAGATAAAATCCTCAGATTTTACCAATGGGAGGTTTAAAACGTTTTTCCTGCCTATCTGTTGTGACTCTCGAGGTGGCCATGCTTTGCGATCATAGCGATTGGATGCCCGACTATCCCATTCACAAAGGTATCAAGGATATTTTGTGTAGCCACCTTGCATGCCCAATAAAATTGTCAGCACTTTTAAGTCAGCGATGACTTTCCATTTATGCGTGGCATAGTCGATCAACCGTAAAATTTTTTGCATAATTTCATACGTTTCTTTCTTGTTAATCCCATACGCGATTGGAACTGATGGTAAGAGATTTTCATTGTATAATAGCACAGCTTTTAAACCTAAGGGTGACATTACAGACTTCATTAAGGGAACACGAATATATTTTTTTTTTTTGTTGAGGGTACATACTTTCACACGATCTATCAATGAAAAGTAGCCATTCATCTGCATATATAATTATAATTTAAAGCCGAAAATAATTTGGGTACATTTACACAATGTACTAGATCACAGTCATTGCCATCAGTTTTAAAACTTTCTCTAAGTATCAAAGTGCGGTCGCTTTTTCTACCCGATGTTATTTGAAAATATTTTTCCACTAAATTCCACTGCTTTAGTCGTGAACCGAGGACTTCAGATTCTCGTTTCGATAAATGCGAATCACGCACGAGATCGGCGAAATCCGAATTTGAAACCAAATGCCTTTCCGTTGATTTTGATTTACAAGGAAGGAATTCTTCCTCTACTAAATATGTTTCACCAGCATCAATGGACTCACTTTTTGTAGGCACTTCGGCATTTAAGTATTTTGGTTTTGTAACCGTAACAACATTCGCATACTTAACGTTTTTCCGCGATTTAAAATTGTGACCTGAAACGTTTGTTTTGCAAAAATAGCAATCGTCTTGTTTATGATATGCCTGATGATGCCAAGTCATAGGCACAGAAAAGAGCAAAGTAATTGATTGTTGAACTTTAAATTTTTTTAATGTTGTGCAGCAATATTCACAAATAAATTCTGGCTCGTACCAGCGACTCGCACTATAAAACCTTTCGAAAATGTTGTTATATATTTTTACAACACCAATATTATTTTTAAAATCACGCCGATGACTTGTATCCGTAAATAAGCCACAAATGTAGCAAAACTTATTACGCTTGTCGCACTTTTAGTTTTACTTTACCACGATTTTTATCCAATTTAACAGCAAAAACAACAAAAGATAAACAAACGTGCACTTCAGTATAACGGAAATTTATAAAGACTTCAAAATTGTGTAAAAACTCAAAAATTAAGTGATAATTTCCTTGGGAACTACAGAAGCAAATTTTTGCAAAAATTTCGCTCTTATAAAAAGTAAAATAACTCAGTCACTTTTTGGCCGATTTTTCAAAAGAAACATTCGTTGAACTCGGTATTAAACGTACTCTTTGAATCTAATCAAAACTCATTTTGTGTTTTTATAAAATAGTGTTTGAAAATATCGCCAAAGTCGAAAGAAGAAGAAAAAGAGTAGCAAAATTTAAGTATGTTGTGCAAAAACAAGTAAATTTCTTCAGCTTTATTAAGACGTCTATATATCTTTCAAAAGGTCTGAGTTTCTTCTTTCTTAAACCGTTCTTAGAATGGGTTGTAAATTAGCTAAGATATGGGCTAAGGTTGACGACAGAGTACACGCTATAAGCGGAGCAAAGCAGTAAAGCTATATCGTGCTATAAATAGCATCATGTATTTTCTTATGTGTTTGCTTGATGCATGTCAGAGTGTAAGCGAAGAGCAAAGCGTATTCATGCTATAAATGAAGCGTGAAGCTACAAAGTATGTTGTGAACTGCTTTATAGCATGAATTTGCTTGAATTTTTGATATTCTTCTTGTTTTTTTTTTTTTACTAGCATACACTCTGACATGTGATAGCTTTGATTATAGCAAGAAATATTATCGCTTCAATCTTCGCTCCGCTTATAGCGTGTACTCTGCCGTCAACCTAAGAAGTGCGCAAAAGCACGAAAAATCGGTTTTTTAAGGTTAAGTCGAGATTTTGGGGGTGTTTGACAAATTCCAAAATTGGACTCTCGTTCTACTCAATAAGATCTGCAAGGAAAATAACATCACTTCCCAGGTATTTAGACTTCATTCTTTTTTGTAGCACTGTGTAATCTATATTTCTTGGATCATCGAGTATACTGTCAAAGACTAGGATGACGCGTAGCCCAGAGTTTTATTTTTATATTTTTCGCGCAGCAGTTGACACATTTAGATATGTGTGAGTATTACATAGGTCCGGGCGCAGACGTGCCACATTAAAATGCAAATACAATATGATCGCACCCAAATTTAATTTCTTACATTAGGTGATGAAGGTTTATGGACACCTTGCGCAAAAATACAGCAAATTAATATAAAGATAGCTACATACAATATATACCAGGGTAATCCCAGGTACGGTATAAGGCTACGGTCTTACGTATTCAATATTAATACACAAAAACAATATATTTTGGGTATTTTTTTTCTTTGTGTTTGATATCATTTGCCATCCAATATACCGCAATGGGCCAATTCACTCTGACGCGCCACATAGCGGTGCAGCGCAGTGTATGTTTTGACGTAGCATTCCGAATATGCCAAAATAACCACGGCATAAGACTCTGCCCGGTCTAGCGAGCCAAGTCTGCGGAAGACAGGCTGGTGGTGGTACTGATCCACCACTACTGTGGCAACTGCTTGTCGCCGTCCCACAAACAGGAAATATTCGGCAGTGTCGGCCGATGCCATCGGCGCAATGAAAAGCATCACACAACTCTGCTTTTAGAATTCGAAGGTGACCGTCGGCCAAGCATCTCACTACCCGAGGATGACGGTGATGGATCCGATGTCGTATAAATTAATGTGACCGGCCAAATTAAATCGTGGGCACAACAGACGGAGGAAGCATGGAGAGGAAGAGGAAGCATCGGGGACCCAGGTGGCCCCCCTTTCAGCGGGCGGTGGCTCGGAAACACGTACTTTCCGGCCGTCACTGCAGCATGAACGGCGCAGGCGCGGCTCGGAAACCAGTCCTTTCTGACTGCTCAGGCAGCGCGGCTTTTTGGACTCCGTCCATTAAGGTCGCCTGCCCAGCTAAAGCGTCGACGAACGACTGGCGTGGCGTCTCGGAAACGACGGTCGACGCCCACAGGCGACCTTTAGATCAGGCCGTTTGCTCGACAGCGCAACCACCCCTCTTATGAGGACATTTGACGCTTTCGCGCCGACAGTTATCGTCGAAATAGACGCAGGCATTTTAGTTCGGGCCTTAGTGGATCACATGTTCACTAATTTTGACGGGGAGACAAGGCGTCGCGGAGAAAGTGACGGCGAGAGCCATCGTAGTCGACGGATACCTCCGCTTGAGTCCGCGAACGAACCTCGACTCCAAGGTCGCGATTCCGACGTGGCGGCTCCTGTGGGGCTGACGTTGTGCGTCGATATCCACGCTCGAATAATGTAGAGTGGCACCCCACCAGCCCCAATCGGCGGTTTGTTGTCCCAGGTGACCATATTTGGGTTGATGGCCTCTAGAGTCCAACAAAAATAAATTATTTTCATAAATTGAATTTAAACATATATATGTGGCAACCTTTTACTCTTTGCCGGCGTTAACTTGAGATGGCGCGCAACTCTAAGAAACAACTCTACATAACATTCCATTGTTTTGACATTTCTTCTATTTCTTTTTTAAACACATTTAATCTTATTTTCGTTTTCAATTATTGTAACTAATATATAAGTCGCGAAATTTGAAGAATAAATTCTCTTTTCTGGTTGAACATCAAACGCTGCGTACGTATAGATCCACAATTGGTGACCCCGATCGCGAATATAAAAGAAAAGTCTCTTCTTCACCGCAATGCCGCTGAACGATAGTAATGTGGTTTCCGCGGGACGTGCGTCCGACGCGAATATTCTAGACATTCCAGGTCCTGCACCACGTTTGCCGCTGCCTGTGATGACAGAGGACAACATCGATGAATATTTTTACTCTGAACTTTTGGTTCGAAGCGTCGTCCATAAACAACGATGCGAGGAAGGTTAACATTGTTCTTGCCAGCGTTCCACCTACAAAGCCAATGGAATTACGGCCAACGATAGAAGCTGCACCGTTGAATGGGAAGTACGAGTACATCCAACAGAAGCTTGTAGAACATTTTTCCGATAGCCAGCAGCGCCGGCTACAAAAAGTGCTTAAAGACATGATTCTCGGTGACCGGCGCCCCAGCGAACTTTTTAACGACATGAAACGGGCTGCTGGCGCAACCTTAAGCGACAGCATTCTGCATGATTTATGGATAAGCAGATTACCACCGTACGTACAAGCGGCACTAATAGCAACGAATGTTCCTATCGTGGAGAAATTAAAAATTGCTGACTCCATCACAGAAACAATCGGCATGCACGACAATCAAGTACACGAGGTTGTAGCAGTCAGCGAGGTTTCTAACCTAAAACTCGAAATTGCTGAGCTCACCAAGCACGTGCTAAGACTTCTCGAAAATAAGGGTCAACAAGGACGTTTAAGGTCACGATCCAGGTCTCGTAGCCGTCCTTTGCCTCAGGCTAAGCCTAACAACGACGCTTGTTGGTACCACGCGAAGTTTGGTGAGAAGGCTGCGAAATGCCGACAACCTTGCAGTTTTTTTCCAACGAAAAAGCCTCTATAGGCCAGCTTGGCTGCTTCGGTTTCAGGTTTGGGCAAACTATCTGAAGCCGTAGAATCATACCGATTGCACACAGGTGCTGACGTTTCTGTTGTTCCAAAGTGCGCTAACGCAGTCCGAGCTACATCAAACGGTATGAAACTGTTTGCCGCAAATGGTTCTCCCATTCCAGTATTTGGCGAGGCCATTTTTAAACTGAACCTCAACTTGCGACGGTAGTTCGTATGGAACTTCATCATAGCTGATGTCTCTCAAGCTATTATCGGAGCTGATTTCCTTACTCATTTTGGACTTTTGGCCGACTTAAAACAAAGATGCTTGCTGGATGGCAAAACGGAGTTGCGATCGATTTGTGAGATCGACAAAACGTGCGCATCGAGTATTAAGACGTTCGATTCAAATTTTACTTTTTCAAGCATTCTTCATGAGTTCTGTGATATTACACGTTCGCGTTCGCTAAACGCAGCAACGAAATCGTCAGTTAAGTACCGAATAATCACCACTGGTCAGCCTGTTTACGCACGACCGCGGCGCCTTTCGCCGGAGAAGCTCGTAGCAGCGAAAGCTGAATTCGAATTGCTCCTGAAACTTGTAATTTGTAGGCCATCCAGTAGTAATTGGGCGAGCACATTGCACATAGTGCATAAAGCCGATGGCTCATGGCGCCCATGTAGAGATTACAGGGCTTTGAATGCGCTTACCATTCCGGACCGATATCCGCTGCCCTTTCTTCACGATTTCTCCAGTATTTTGGCTGGCAAATGCATTTTTTCCAAAATAGACTTGAAGAAGGCTTTTCATCAAGTGCCTATCCATGATGAAGATATCTGCAAGACAGCGATAACGACTCCCTTCGGACTTTATGAGTTTACTCATATGACCTTCGGGTTAAGGAATGCAGCCCAAACCTTCCAAAGGCTCATAAATGAGGTTCTACGCGGGCTCAACTTTATTTTTGTTTATTTGGATGATGTCTGTATTGCGTCTTCCTCCGCGGATGACCATCGAAGTCATCTTCGACAAGTTTTTCAATGGCTGAAAGATAATAATCTGACGATCAACGTCGCAAAATCGGAGTTTGGCGTTTCGCAGCTACGCTTTCTCGGTCATTGCATAACTAAGGATGGCATCCGACCACTTCCTGAGCGTGTTGAAGCATTGCTTATGTTTAAACAACCTACCATAGCTAAGGACTTAAAGCGATTCTTGGCGATGCTGAATTTTTACCGCCGCTTCTTACCAAACGCCTAAGCTCCGCTTTCTGACATGGTTCCTGGCAATCGTCGAAATGATACAACTGCACTTTCGTGGACCGAAGAGACCATACAGTGTTTCAACTCCTGCAAGCAGCAGCTAGCAAATTGCGCATTACTCGCCCATCCGGTACATGAAGCGGAATTGTCATTGTGGGTCGATGCTTCTAGCTTTGCCGCTGGCGCTGTGTTAAATCAAGTAAAGGACGGTACGCTACAGCCATTAGCATTTTTCTCTCGCAAGTTTTCTGGCGCAGAAAGCCGATACAGAACCTACGATAGAGAGCTGACAGCAGTCTATCTAGCTTGCCGACACTTCAGATACATGGTGGAAGGTCGATGCTGAAACATATATACGGACCACAAGCCGCTAGTTTTTGCATTCCAACAAAATCTGGATGAAGCTTCCAGTCGTCAGGTACGCCAACTTGAATTTATTTCGCAAATCACCACGGACATTCGCCATGTGAGCGGCGAAGATAATGTAGCTGCTGATTTGCTTTCGCGAATACAGTCGCTTGCGACTGAGCCTGTAAATTACGATGATTTAGCCGACGACCAGCGTAACGACGAAGAGCTGAAAGGCTTATTGGGTGGTAATATTCATCACTCACTTAAGCTTAAAAGTTTTGTTCTTCCTTTTAGCTCGAAAAGTTTGTACTGCGACACTTCGACTGGTCGTGTCCGGCCGTTTATAAACAAAAAATTCAGACAAATGTTTCTGCGCTCAACTCATAATCTGGCGCACCCAGGTGCAAGGGGAACAACGCGACTAGTAACAGAGCGATTTGTTTAGCCTGGGATCCAGCGGGATAGCAAGGATTTCGCTCGTAGCTGTCTGCAGTGTCAGCGAAGCAAAACGATCCGGCATAATCGAAGCCTATTACAGCGACGGCAGTCTCCTAGTGCACGATTTGCGCACTTGCGCATTGATCTAGTTGGACCGTTTCCACCATGTGAAGGCAACCGATATTGTCTTACTATCGTCGATCGATTTACGCGTTGGCCAGAAGCGTTGCCAATACCTGATATGACGGCCCCGACTGTTTCTAAGGCATTATTAAATGTATGGATTTCACGGTTCGGCGTGCCACTGACCATCACATCCGATCTAGGGCGGCAGTTCGAGAGCGCTTTGTTCCAGCAGTTGCTGAAATTACTAGGAGTCCGCCACTTTCGCACAACGCCGTATCACCCTCAAACAAATGGTGTGGTCGAGAGATGGTACCGCACGCTGAAAGCAGCTATTCTATGCCATGACGCAAACCAATGGATGTCGTATTTACCAATCGTTTTGTTGGGATTACGGTCTACATACAAAGACGATTTGGGCGCTTCTCCCGCTGATTTAGTGTACGGCGAAAGTCGTCGGCTGCCCTCTGAATTTTTCACGAACAGTGCATCGACCAGCAACGAAACCGATATGTTTAAGCAACTTCGCCAGTGCATGAAGAACTTGCGGCCAGTTGACACGGCTTGGCACACAAAGCAGAAGGTGTTCATACACTCGAGCTTAAAGAGTTGCGAGCAGGTATTTATTCGTGACGACTTAATCCGACCATCACTTTCTCCTTCGTACAAAGGGCCGTACAAGGTCATTCGGCGAACGCCAAAATACTTCGTGGTCAAGATTAACAACAACGAGGTCAAAATATCAGTTGACCGGTTGAAGCCTGCCTTCATTGCCACCCAACCAACCGTCTAAGAGGGGCAAGCTTTTACTATTTGCCGGCGTTAACTTGAGATGGCGCGCAACTCTAAGAAACAACTCTACATAACATTCCATTGTTTTGACATTTCTTCTATTTCTTTTTTAAACACATTTAATCTTATTTTCGTTTTCAATTATTGTAACTAGTATATAAGTCGCGAAATTTGAAGAATAAACTCTCTTTTCTGGTTGAACATCAAACGCTGCGTACGTATAGATCCACATATATATAACAAAAATAAAGTGCATTGAAGTCGAAAAAGGGGGAAAAATCACGTATGTTCTTAATTGATGTATGTTTCACGACTATGAAAATTTAACTTTCATATAAACCTTCACATGTGAGCATGGTAGCGCTGCGACCGTTTTTTCTATTGTTGTTTGCCGCAAGGGGGTCGGTATGTTTAGGCTTCCGGCCTAAATATTGTGTGCCACCTGATGCTTGTGTTTAGATATTACGCACCACCCTAATATTGTGAGTAGTGTATATAAGCACTCACACTAACACAGTGTACCGTATAAGTATGCACCCGCGGAACTATGATTTTAAGTGCATCAACTTCCGCTGTTTCATGGAGTGGATACCGTGAAGGGCAATCTGCAACTAGCTTTTACTTACCGGGAGTGTAAGCAATTCCCATTTTAGAGTACTCTAGCAAAAATATGAACGTATCTCCAACCTCATTGATTTTTTAACCAGCGATTCCGGGGGTTTGAGATCACTTTGTACCAAAAATTCAGACCACAAAGATAATAATGAAATTTCATACACGAAAATACTATGGCCAATAGTTCCATTTCTATTTGTGCTCTGATTTTCTCAAGGTTCTCTACGCAAATGCTACAGGGTGCCCATCTGAAGCTTAATGGGTCTTTCTTTATCATAAAAGCTCTAAACTGGCTCAGATAATACGATATTGATAAGCCTCTAAAACTCCCGTTTATGAGCGTCGGACCATTGGAAAGAAACACTTGTGTGTCAATTCACTTAGTTCTGAAGCATTTTTTGGTAAATTTGGAAGCTATTCACCCAAAAATTTAAGCATGCCTAAGAATCGCATGGCATCTCCTTTATTCTCAGGTTTTCACAAACCTAGAACCACTTCATGGTATATCTTATGTGACATAATACGAGCATTCCACGGAAAATGGTAAGTTTCGACCGCCGGACTAATTGCGTTTCCGGATAATTTTTTTTAGTATCAATATATTTAAAATATATTATACTTTGATATTAACATCATTTTTTCAGTGGACTTTACTTTGAAGTACTTTTTTTTGTTACCAAAAAGAAGGGATAAAGTGTTTATTTCCATTTACCGATAGTTGATTATATTCATACATCTTATTCTCATTACATATGACAAATAATGTTAAACTGGTACTTGTTGTTAAAAGTAATTGTAGTAATATTTTGAAAACCGCTATTTAAAAAAAAACTTATATTTGAATAACGTGGTAATTTTGTTTCAAAAATGTGCATTAATTATGTCCCGTACAAACGCACTATATGGTTAATGTTATTTTTGTGCTTGTATATGTAACTGTTTTAATACATTTACTTTTCATTTAAAGCGAGTTATTGGTGCACTTTTTAGTTGTGAAGTAATTTTTTTAGTTAGTATTGTTAGAAGTTCAATTCGTGGTCGTTTATTTTTGTCCCGTACAAACGCGTCATACAAGTATAAACCAAACTTTCCCTTTATTAAAAAATGGACAAAATTGATAAAAATAATAGTACGTCGCGTTACAGAAAATGGAGAAACGAGAAAGAAAAAAATGATTCTGATTTCAAAAACAGAGAAAAAGCACGAGTTAAAGAGTGGGGAAAAAGAAAAGTTGAAGTGATGACACAAGAAGAAAATGAAAAGCGGAGGAGGTATGAGAAAAAAAAAAATGCAAAGAGCCAAAAAATTAGTAGTAATTCATGATAGATCGGGTAATTCTACTATTATAAATAATTGCGACGAAAGTTGTGCAGAAAATTCTGAATATTTTCCGTACAATTGCAAACAAACCTATGCAAAGGCTGTCCAGAAGTGTATACGAAGTCTGCCGAATTCACCCACTAAGCAAAAAGCTGTAGTAACGGGTGTAGCAAAAAAAATAGGACTCAAAATTGAAAATGAAATGAAGAAATCTATGAATGTGTCGATACATGATGATGAAACTGAAAAAATGGTGAAAGATTTTTACTTTCGTCCAGATATTGTGTATATGTTAGCACGTCACACATACAACACTCTTTAAGTTGACAACAAATTCCTATGTGCACGTGCCGGTAAACAAAATTCCATAACGGAATATAACACCAGACAAATAACCAAGAATGCAGGTGGGAACCGCACCATCAGCAATAGTAAGCAGACAAATAACAAGGAATGCAGCAAACGGTGGGAACCACCCCGTCAGCAGAAAACAACGAATGCGGCGGCAGAGCGAAGCGGCAGAATTAAGTTAGGTTTAAGAAAAATCAGTTTTGTAAATTCAGTTCTAAGTTTGAGTTCAACTAATAAAGGAGCATAGCTCCGTAAAAAATATATTTTTTTAATTAATCCAACCGAATAAAAATTAACTGGCGCCCGAGCAGGGGCCTGAGCGCGAACGAAGTAAAACGGTAACAAAAGTACTAAATGTGTTAGAATCCGAAACCTTTCGCCCGGCCAAGTGGAATACCCCAGTGACGAAGAAGGACCCAAGTACCACAAGGAAAAAGGAAGCACCCGGAACGTCCAACAACCCCAACGATGCCACGCTGGCCATTAATGTAAGAAATAATAGCATAGAATTAAGAAATATACGTCCATATTGTTAAAGAAAAAAATTTATAAGTGAAGTATAGAAAAAAAAGAAAGTCAAAAATATATAAAGTGTTAAGATATGTCCGTATTGTTAAAGTGGGAAAAATTTTTTTATAAGTGAAGTATAGAAGAAAAAGAAAGTAAAAATATATAAAGAAAATTTTTGAATCAATAACAAAAAACAGAACAGATAAAGACGCTCATAGAGCCACCCGTGAAACTGTTTAAGCAAGGGAAAGTGAAGTAAAAAAAAAAGAGATTTATAAAAAAAATAAATATTTATAAAAAAAAAAAAAAAAAAAAATGTTTTTTATAATTTATAAAGAAACAATTTTTGTTAAGAAGAAGGAAAACTGATAAACTGATAGTTAAATTCTCTAAATAAAAGAAAAAGCATTGAATAATTAAAACCTAAATAAACTTTTAGTGTTAATTAAGATTCTGTTAGCTAGGAAAAAAACATTAGGAAAAATGCCAGGATCCGCAACAGAATTAGTAGACCAGCTGAACCAGCTCCGGCTTGAGTACGGAGGATCCAATCCCGAAAATCCACCTAATCCTCCTACCCCCAATCCCACTGCTGTGGAAGTAATAGTGCGCGAGGTTCTCGACCGGATGAGCACATCTAACGTGACAGACTTTAGTGGACAGGATTGTAGCGTAGCTCTAAATGCAATAAATATAAACGATTTGGACAGAATCCCCGACATGGTCAAATGTCTACGGGAATTCGCAGGTAAACCGGGAGAATTTAGCTCCTGGCGGAAAAGCGTAGATAGAATCATGGGAGCATACGAAGCTCTGAAAAACACTCCTAAATACTTCGCTATTCTGCATACTATACGACATAAAATTGTCGGTGATGCCGACACTGCATTGGAGTCCTACAGCACTCCACTCGACTGGGCTCAGATCCGCAAATGCTTAATGATGCATTATTCGGATAAAAGGGACATTGGTACCCTCGAATACCAAATGACGACGCTAGCCCAGCGACATGACGACATTCCGACCTTCTACCAAAGAGTGTATCAGCATCTCTCGCTTATTCTGGACAAGATCGCATGCTTAGATCTCGGCGACGAGTCCATAAGGACCATGACAAACTCATACCGTGACAAAGCACTCGATACATTTATCAGGGGACTAAACGGCGACTTACCCCGACTACTCAGTATCCGCGAGCCGGCAACCCTGCCACAAGCCCTTCACTTGTGTCAAAAGTTGGACAACATGTCCTTCCGCATGAACCATGTGCATAACGTACATAAATCATTAAACCAACCACCTCCGCGACCTCCCCGGCAGAACATAGTAGGTAACAGACCCTTTTATCCCGAACTTACATATTCGGTACCCCCACAGCGATATAATTATCCTGCAAGACATGCGAACTATAATAACAATAGATCTTTCAACGCAGCACCTCGAATGCAAATAAATCAGGGTAATCCAATGAATTTCAATAATCGCCCAAATTATAATTTCCAACCTAATACTAATTTCGGAGAGCGTCCTCAACAGCAATACAATTCAGGATTCAACAGTCGTCCTAATGTACCCCCAAAACCACCAGTACCAATGGACGTGGACCGTTCTTTGTACTCTAGACAGGTTAATTACCAAAATAGGCCCAGTCCTAACAATAACACTCAGCCGCAAAAGCGTCCACTCTCCTCACAACATACTCGCCCTCCAAACAAAATGCAACGTAACTTCCATGCGAATGCAGGGTCACCAAATATAAACACGTATCAAGCAGATCCGGACCCAAATCAAATTTATGATTCCAATCCTCATGATGATTATTACGGGGTAGCGCAGCAGGTAGATGGGCTGGCCGGGAGAGAAGTTAACTTTGCTACCGCTGAGCAAAACCACTCTGAATCGGATCTAATTAATTTTTTAGACTAACGCCGTCCTCGCTCCCTTACTACGAATTTACATCTAGGCGCGGGGACACATTGGATTTCCTAATAGATACAGGGTCCAATAAGAATTATATTCAATCTACTAGGATAAGAAACCCCATACCAAATAAACCATTTAAAGTGGAATCAGTCGCAGGTACTATCGAAATAACTCATCATGCATTCATAGACGTATTCGGACCGAATATTGAAAAAATTAAATTTTTTATCCTGCCACCACTTAACTCATTCCATGGGATTATAGGCAACGACACGTTGAAGAAACTGAAGGCTATCATAGATACAGAAAAAAGCATCATGTCTATATTTCCGGGTATAGTCATCCCACTCAAACAGCGAGTATCCCGACAGGTAAATAATGTCGGATTAGAAATCCCACATCTCTCTGTAGAACAACAGCGAAAGATAAACGGTATCATCGCAAAATGCCCAAATTTGTTTTCCGATCCGGATGAAAAACTCACCTTCACCACCCTAGTGAAAGGTGAAATCAGAACTATTAACGACAATCCCGTGTATTCCAAACCTTATCCCTATCCCATGGCACTTAAGGAGGAAATCGAGAAACAGGTAGAAGAACTCCTCGACAATGGCATCATAAGAAAATCCAAATCTCCATATAATTCACCCGTATGGATAGTTAACAAAAAGGCAGACGCATCCGGCAAAAAGAAATACCGTATGGTTATTGACTACCGGAAACTTAACTCAGTAACTATCCCAGACAAGTACCCCATTCCCGAAATTAACGAGGTCCTATCAAATCTCGGAAGTAATAAATTTTTCACTGTAATAGACCTAAAAAGCGGATTCCATCAAATACCATTACGCGAGGTGGACATAGAAAAAACCGCCTTCTCCGTTAACAACGGAAAATTCGAATTCCTCCGTTTACCCTTCGGGCTGAAAAATGCCCCAGCAGCGTTCCAAAGAGCTTTAGACGATATTCTCCGCCAACATATAGGATCACGATGCTACGTTTACATCGATGACGTGATAATATTTGGCAGGAACGAAAAAGAGCACCTAGAAAACCTGGAAATGGTATTTAAAACGTTGGAAACCGCCAACATGAAAGTCCAGCTGGATAAATGCGAATTCGCCAAACAAGAGGTAGAGTTCTTGGGATACGTTGTCAGCTCAGAAGGTATAAAAACCAACCCTAAGAAGGTTGAGGCTGTAGCGAATTTCCCAGTTCCCCGTAATCTGAAAGAATTAAGATCCTTTTTAGGCATGTCAGGTTATTATCGGAGATTCATTAGGGACTATTCGAAAATCGCTAAGCCTTTAACAGCACTCCTAAGGGGAGATGCCGGTAACGTTTCAAAAAGAAATTCTAGGAAATTGAAAATTCAACTAAACAACGAAGCAATGGAAGCGTTTAATAATATTAAGAGTACCTTAATATCAAAGGACATAGTCCTAGCCCATCCAAATTTTGAGAAGGACTTTGAACTCACGACAGACGCATCCGACTTTGCGATAGGAGCAGTCCTATCGCAGGACAATCGCCCTATAACCTTTATCTCCCGGACACTTAACAAGACAGAAGAGAATTACGCGACCAATGAGAAGGAAATGCTTTCCATAATTTGGTCCCTAAACACTCTAAGAAGTTATTTGTACGGATCGAAGAAAGTAAAAATTATCACTGACCACCAACCCCTAACTTATGCCCTTAGCCATAGAAACGCAAACAGTAAAATGAAACGATGGAAGGCAATATTGGAAGAGTATAATCACGAACTAGTCTATAAGCCGGGTAAATCAAATGTAGTAGCGGATGCATTGTCAAGGATACCGAACGAAATTAATTCGCTCACACCCACTACTCATAGCGACGATAGTTCAAATCACAATCTTATACCCTGCACGGAGGTACCCGTGAATGTTTTTAAGAATCAGGTTTTCCTTAAAAATGCAGAAACATCATCCTACCAATTCAAAATTGTCTTCCCTACCGTTCATCGACATATAATCGAGGAACCACAGTTTAATGAACGGAATTTAATAGAACTCTTAAAAAGATATCTGAATCCTTCGGTGGTTAATGGAATCCACACAAGTGAAAGCACAATGGGAATAATTCAGAATATTTACCCACAACATTTTAGCAACTACAAGTGCAGATATACCCAGAAAATTGTCGATGATATTAATAGCGAACAGGAGCAGGAAGAAGTTATCCTCAGGGAACACCTGAGAGCCCATAGGAGCGCAAAAGAGAACAAGATTCAGGTCCTTGAAAAAAGCTATTTTCCAGGAATGATAACCAAAATTAAACGACTCATAGCAAACTGCACGGTGTGCAAAGAGAATAAATATGAAAGGCACCCCAATAAACCGAAACTGGCAGCAACCCCATTACCTACTTTTCCGGGGCATACAGTACATATAGATATTTTTTTGACCGAGGGAAAACGAGTGATGACCGCTTTAGACAAATTCACGAAGTATGCCGTTACAAAAATGTTAAATAGCAGAGCAATAGAGGATGTTAGGAGACCCTTAAGGGACACTCTGTTCTCCTTCGGCGTTCCAAAGATAGTGGTGATCGATAACGAGCCATCATTCAACTCCCATTCGATTATGTTCATGATGAAGGACGAATTAGGAATCCAAGTCTACACCACACCACCCTACAAAAGTCAGGCGAACGGACAAGTGGAGAGATTCCACTCCACACTAACGGAAATAATGCGCTGCATCAAGGAAAACGGCGGACATAGGAACTTCGAAGAGTTACTAGAAAGATCGGTATCGGAATATAACCATACCGTTCATACAGTTACAGGGAAGAGACCGGTAGACTTATTTTTTTGCAGAAACATGACTTTTACACCAGAAGACATAGAAAGGACACGACAAAACAATTTACAAAGACTCGCCCAGAAACAAAGAAAGGATATTGAATTCCACAACAAGAGTAAACATGATATTAAAACATACTTGCCAGGACAGACAATTTATGTTAGGAATAATAAAAGATTAGGTACTAAGCTTAGCAAACCATATAGTAAGGAGATAGTTAGGGAAGATAGAAATAGTACAGTTATAACAGAGAAAGGTCGAGTTATACACAAAAGCAGGATACGAAACTAACCCTTTGGGATAAATTTTATTTCAGATTACTATTGCTGCAATTATGCCTCGCCGAGGTAAAGATTCTTGATTACTCTAACGCTCAATTAGTTACGATAGAAAAAGGGACAGCCAAGCTACAGACCGGAACGTTTAGAATAATACACGAAATCGACATTGACAAGTACAACGATATCCTGGAAAACATCGAATCCAAAGCACAGACAGAAAAACTCTCCAGAAATCCTAACTATCCATTCATATCCCTCCTTATATCTCAAATACGGACCCACTTAAATAACTTGAAAATAGAAGGGCGATCAAAACGATCACTTAATTTCATAGGCAGTGCGTGGAAATGGATAGCAGGAAATCCAGACCACGAGGACCACGAAATAGTTGTAAATAAATTAAACAATGTCCTTGAAAATAATAACAATCAAGTCCTTATCAATAGGCTTACAATAGAAAAAATCAACGAAATTACGAATATTACAAACAACATTACTAAGGAATTACAAAATGACAAAAACAAAGAAGTAGAAGCATTTCTTAGGTTAAAGTATAAATTGGAGGTTTTAAAAGAAGAAATTGTTAATATCGCTTATGCGATACATTGGGCAAAAGCTAATATAATCAACTCCTACATTATGTCGAGTGAAGAAATAAATATTGCAAACAAAATTTTTGATAAAGACGAAATTCCGTTTATTAATTTAGACGAGGCCCTAGAATTTTCTGAAGTTAAGATAGCAACTAATGGCAAAATAATAATTTACATCATAAATTTACCCACAGTAGGAACCCAAATATGTAAAACAATAGACATAAGAGCAGTTAAGAAAAATAATACTATCAATAAAATAAATTTTAATACAATACTTGATTGTGAAGAAACCCTTTATGGCATACTAAAAACCTGTAAACAGTATAACTCACTCCAAATATGTTCTAGAAGTAGTGTATTAGATATAAGTAAGGATAATTGTATAAGTAATCTGCTAAGAAGCCGCCCGCCAAACTGCACAGTAACCAACAGTCAACATATTCCCGAAATTGAAGAGATAGCATCAGACATCATATTTCTGAATAATTTTAAAGGAAAAATACTAATTAATGAAGATCTCACACCCCTGAATGGTACGTTTATAATCCATTACAATAACGATACAATTAAAATTAATGGAAACAAATTCAACAATGCGGAAAGACTTACGAGCAAACCCCTGCCAACTATACTTCAGCCCTTTTCGAAATCAAACAATATAGAAGAAATACTCTCTCTACAAATGCTAAAACAACTCAACGTGAACAATACAAAAGAAATCGGATATGCGGAGTCGGCAAGTCATTTAAATCATGCCGTTAACATCAGCCTTATCACAATTTTAATAATCATAAGCATAATAATAATGCGAAAAATATGGTTGAAGAAAAATCTCGACCAAAAACCATCTATCGAATTAACCGAAGCTGCAATAGAAGGAATTAACCAAATATTTTCAAAGCCCAGCACTTCAAACGCGGACGTTTGAATTTCAGGGGGGGGGAGCTGTTAGCACGTCACACATACAACACTCTTTAAGTTGACAACAAATTCCTATGTGCACGTGCCGGTAAACAAAATTCCATAACGGAATATAACACCAGACAAATAACCAAGAATGCAGGTGGGAACCGCACCATCAGCAATAGTAAGCAGACAAATAACAAGGAATGCAGCAAACGGTGGGAACCACCCCGTCAGCAGAAAACAACGAATGCGGCGGCAGAGCGAAGCGGCAGAATTAAGTTAGGTTTAAGAAAAATCAGTTTTGTAAATTCAGTTCTAAGTTTGAGTTCAACTAATAAAGGAGCATAGCTCCGTAAAAAATATATTTTTTTAATTAATCCAACCGAATAAAAATTAACTTATACATGTCCAGGTATGAACGACACAATGGTCGCTTGGATTAATGGCAAAAAGATGACATTACAGATTGCCTTACTCTTTTTTTAAAAGAAGCCTTTTATATATTTAAGGAAGAGTTTGCGAATACTAAAATAGAGTTTTCGAGATTCTGTGCACTACGACCGAAAAATGTTTTGCTATTAAAAGACACTCCATCAGAACAATGCAAATGTATAATTCACGAAAATTTCATTCTTAAATTAAAATACCTGAAAATTAACTACGATAACTCTTACTGGAACAACATTCTCTGTGACACGGCGCTAAATTCAAACTGTTGGAGAAATAACTGCGATGCATGTAAAAATGGAAGTAAAATTATATTGGCTGATCCATCGAAAAATTTAGTTTGCAAACAGTGGAAAAAAGGAGATGATCAAGGAGTAAAATTGCTGACAGAAGAAATCAGTTGTGGGGAGTTGTATGAGAATTTAGTTTCCGTTTTACCATGTGTCATAAATCATATAAACATGAAAAGAGTACAAGCACAAGAATTTCAGAGTGATAAAAATAACGAACATGTGAGGATACGTCAAATTGATTTTGCTATGTCTTATTCTTGTGAATATCAAAACGTGGTGCAGTCAGCTTTATGGAGCAGAGAAAGTGTTACTCTTTTTACAGCTGCTTAATTTTTTATGTCACAATATAAAACTTTTTTGGTTTGTTCCGATACAAAGCAAAAAGATTGTTCGGTCAGTTGTGACACACTGTGCCTAATAAATCTTTGGAACACACTATACAAACAATCTTATGTATTAACTACACTAATAACTTAAATAGTCAAAATCATCTCACAAAATTAACCACCACTCATTGTAAACAATCATACACACATACACATACATACATACATTCCAGTACATAATTCTTTTTGCTCCTTTTAGATTGTTTAAGTTGTACATAATTAGCATACAGTTCAATAAACATTACAATTTTGTCGCTCATATTAAGCGGGTCGTGTTTTCATTTCGCTCGTTGGCCTTGGTTTTTTAATATATATAATAAAATATACACCCCCACTTTCAATATTTAATAATTTAATAAAAGGCAAGAAAAAAGCTTCTTGTTACAACATTTTGGCGCCCAACGTGGGGCAGTATATATTGTGTAAATTAAATAAATTAAACAAACAAAAAACAAACAAATTATTTCGTCGTTACCACAACCGGCTAAAGGATTTCAACAATCAACCAGAGTCATCGTTGCTGCATTTCATCGCTGGATCTCATAAAAGGGGCGAATATATTCACATAAATTCCATCACTTCGAAATTCACGTCTGTATGCATGAAATTCAAATCAGATCAAATACAATTTTCAAGTTCACTGCCTTTTTTTGTACATACGTCCCGTATGATTTCAAGTGCATTTACCCCTCACATATGCATTGTTGTTGCGCTTTGATAATTTCGATTTAGTTTCCACCGTTAACTTGCATTCCTGGCACAGTAGGCCGTTGCGCTGCTCACATTACTTGCTGCGCAGTCTTCGCTTATTTACTTTCGTTGCTCGCTGCTTTTGCATACGTTGTTATACCTAAGTTTTCACTGCTTACGCATTTTCAATATTGCTTTCGTCGCTGCCGTTTTTTTTGCGTCATTGGTTGACCGCCGGCAGTTATTGTACATCAACTTGTAATTCGCTAACCCAGCAGCAAATAAAGTACAGCAATAATTTAAAAAATCATGTCGCTAGAGGAATGCAAACGTAAACGTTCTAACATCAAACGTAATATTTCGCGCATTAAATCAATAGTTGAGGCAGTAAAGGAGTCAGATGACAAATTGTCTAATGCTGAGCTACAGTGCCGGCTTGGGATTCCAGAATCTTATTTCAAGCAAGCCTTGTCCGTTCAAGCCGACATAGAAGATCTGGATCCGACCGACGGTGGCCGTGCGGACCTTGAGGACAGTTATGTCGCAGTTAAGCTTAGCATACAAATGCAACTTGGAGAAGATGCAAATAGTACAATGCACTATCCCGATGCATCTCCAGCAACAGGAGTTGGCCCATCATCCCATCTCCCACGATTGTCATTGCCAACGTTTAGTGGCGGTTATGCCGACTATAGAAATTTTATTACATCCTTTACTCAGCTCATCTCTCGAGAACCAAGACTCTCAAATATCGAAAAATTTAACTACCTGTTATCTTGCTTAAAAGGCTCAGCTCTAGAAACCGTCAAAGCATTTCAAGTCACAAGTGAAAATTACCCGAAGGCGTTGGATAGGCTTCAAGAAAGATTCGATAATCCAACTCTTATATTTTTAGAAGGCATAGCTTCTTTATTTACATTGGAGTCAGTGGAAAAACCAAACGCTCAAAAATTGCGCAGTCTAGTAGATAAGGCTTCAGCTATTTTCAGCTCATTAGAGTCACTGGGCACAAGCACAAACATCGCACAGGCAATGCTTATATACATTGTTATAAGTAAATGCGACCAACAAACATGCAAAAAATGGAATGAAACGCTCGATTATAAATCACTTCCAACCTGGTCTCAATGCACAAAAGTACTGGAACGCCATTGCCAATTTTTACACTCATCGGAGTCATAAACACAACGCAAACCCGAGTCTGGCAAGCAAAATCGCTCAAATAATCGTGCTCAAAGCTCTTCATTTGCTATCACTAATCCCATGTGTGTTCTTTGTTCTAGCTCTAAACATAAACTTATTGGTTGCGCTCAATTCAAGGAGATTAATACGAACCAACGTTTCGAAATCGCCAATCGAAAAATCGGTGTCGCAGCTGTAATCGAGCACACCATACGTTATTTCATCATGAAAACACATCGCAGAGTACGACTACACCTCAATCGACAGTCACAACATCGCAGTCAGCGCTGACATCTCAAACGCCAGTCGCCACGTCCAACTCATCACAAGCATCCCGTGTTTCATGGCAACCATCTTCGTTTACACCGAATTCAGCTCGCAAATCTCAAACATACACACATCAAGCAGCAACGCATTCACATATGGAGACATCAGATTGTGAGCAAGTAATTCTAGCTACAGCAATGGTCCTAGTCAAAGACTCTACAGGTGCATACAAACTTGGAAGAGCTTTACTTGACTCGTGTTCCCAAGTAAACTTCATTACCGATGACTTCGCTCAAAGACTTCATCTTCGTCGAGAAAAGCATCACGTCGGCATTCGTAGCATCGGTGAATCACTTACAAATCTCAAATCTCGTACAACTACAACTATTAAATCGCGCACTTCAGATTTTCAACTCTCGCTACAATTTGGAATCACGTCACACATTGCATACCAACCTGACGCTGAAATTGATACGTCTACCTGGAACTTGCCAGCTAATACAAAATTGGCTGATGAAACATTTTCCAAACCACGTCGCATAGATTTATTACTGGGAACAGAAGCATTCTTTGACGCGCTTGCTGTTGGTCAAATTCGCCTTGGTCAAAATCTACCTAAGCTTCAAAAAACATTGTTCGGTTGGGTGGTTTCGGGCCGATACCAGCGCCAGCCATACACTGCTTCATCGACTTGTCTACTATCTAGTGAAGATTCCATCGACGCGAACATGCAACGCCTCTGGGAGCTCGAAACTATTGACATGTCAGCACAGCCAATGCAACCCGATCATCAAATTTGTGAAGATCACTTCGTAACAACAACACATCAAGATGCCACTGGACGCATAATTGTGAGTTTGCCATTCAAGGAAAATCCCATTTGTCTCGGAAACTGATTTGACATCGCTCGTCGACGGGTTTTCAGCCTTGAAAAACGTCTTCTACATTCACCCGAGATTCGTTCGAAGTACATATCTTTCATGGAAGAATATGAAAGCCTTGGGCATATGTCACTCATATCACAGCCCAAACTGAACAAACCGCACTACTATATACCACATCACTGTGTGCTTAAACCTAGGAGTACCTCTACTAAACTTCGAGTCGTTTTTGACGGATCGTGTCGCACATCATCACAAACATCATTGAACGATTTGCTTTTGGTGGGACCTACAATCCAAACCGAGTTGTATATATTGCTTTTGCGCTTTCGTCTTTGTCGCTACGCCATTACTGCAGATATCACCAAAATGTACAGGCAAGTTCTCATGAATAACAATGATTGCAAATACCAATATATTCTTTGGCGAGCTTCTCCTGACGTAGATCTTCAGACGTATCAACTTAATACGGTCACATACGGCACGGCTTCAGCTCCATATCTCGCAATACGTAGTCATCACTTTTTGGCAGATCAGCTCATGAGTGAGTTTCCGGTCGGAGCTTCAGCATTTAAATCATCATTTTATGTTGACGACTTCCTGCGTGGTGCAGATGACTTAGAAGCCTTGCATGCTCTTAAGTCCCAAGTCATTGAAGTACTTCGTCGTGGACAATTTCCGCTATCGAAATGGCGTTCAAATCATCCTGATTTTATGGAAAGTCAAGCAGCAAAAGAGCTCAATATAACCGATGATTTTGTAACCAGCACATTGGGAGTAACCTGGCACCAAGATACTGACCTTTTCGCATTCTCATTCAACCCGAAACAAGAGCACACTGCTGTAACAAAGCGCACCATATTATCTATCGCATCATCGCTTTTCGATCCACTTGGACTGCTCTCACCTCTCGTGATCACGTCCAAAATGATTCTGCAAGAACTGTGCTACTGGAGTTAAACTGGGATGAATCCGTACCTCAACATATGCACCAAGCATGGAATAATTGTTTACAATCACTCAACTCGATATCCTCACTCACCGTACCTCGCTATCGTTTGCAACCAAATTCAGACATGCAAATTCATGGATTTTGCGATTCATCCATTCGTGCATACGGATGTTCCATTAATGTATGTACCGAAGACGCTGAAGGAAAGGTTGCCGTTCACCTACTCACATCAAAATCGAGAGTTGCCCCAGTCAAAAAGCAGTCACTGCCTAAACTCGAACTCTGTGGTGCACATCTTCTCGCTCGCCTGTATGTTAAGGTAAATGAAATATTCACAAATAGTCCCAAAACTACGTTCTTTTGGACCAATTCGCAACTAGTTTTACATTGGCTCCAACAACATTCAGTCACACTATCAACTTTTGTGGGCAATAGAGTGTCCGACATTCAAGAGCTGACCGCGGGGTCGCACTGGAGATTTGTTCCGACCAAGGAGAATCCAGCTGACCTTGTATCTCGTGGCTGCACTGTTTCTGAACTGAAGAAGTCTATTTGGTTCACAGGCCCTACTTTCCTTCGAGAAGCAGAATCAAAATGGCCTAAAGGCAAAAGCCAAATCCATCTCGACATGGACACTATTAACGCTGAAAAACGGAAAACGGTTTTAACAAACATCAAGGAGACAAACTACTTCCTCGACATCATCAATTAGTTCGTATGCCCATTGCTTACGTCTCATTGCCTGGTTATTTCGGTTCGCTGATTCCTGCAGAAAGAAATCAACACTTACTTGTACTCCATCGCCTGAAGAGCTACGACGTGCATCTCATAGCATAATAATGAACTTACAACAGCAATATTTCTCGGCCGATTTTCAATTACTGAACAAAAATCAACCATTGAAAAGTAATTTGAAATTTCTAACTCCCTTTATAGATAGTTCCACCGGATTCGATCTCATCAAAGTTGGTGGCCGTTTGGAGTATGCAGATTTACCAGACGCCCAGAAGCATCCAATCCTCCTGCCCAGCAACTCACAATTCATGCTGAATTACGTTCGACACCTTCATCTCCGTAACTATCATGCCGGCCCTAAGGCATTGCTTGCCATGATACGCTTAGAGTATTGGATCGTCAACGCCAGAGACTTGGCACGTCGTGTTGTTCGTTCTTGCGTGTATTGCGTTCGGTACAAACCAATGCTGGCTAAACAAGTTATGGGACCGTTGCCATCCACCCGTCTCACTCCCGCTCGCCCCTTCGAACGCTGTGGAATCGACTTCTGTGGACCCATAAATACATATTTTGGAGTCCGAGGAAAGGCTCCTATTAAATCGTACTTGGCTGTATTTGTTTGCCTCGAGAAGCAGAATCAAAATGGCCTAAAGGCAAAAGCCAAATCCATCTCGACATGGACACTATTAACGCTGAAAAACGGAAAACGGTTTTAACAAACATCAAGGAGACAAACTACTTCCTCGACATCATCAATTAGTTCGTATGCCCATTGCTTACGTCTCATTGCCTGGTTATTTCGGTTCGCTGATTCCTGCAGAAAGAAATCAACACTTACTTGTACTCCATCGCCTGAAGAGCTACGACGTGCATCTCATAGCATAATAATGAACTTACAACAGCAATATTTCTCGGCCGATTTTCAATTACTGAACAAAAATCAACCATTGAAAAGTAATTTGAAATTTCTAACTCCCTTTATAGATAGTTCCACCGGATTCGATCTCATCAAAGTTGGTGGCCGTTTGGAGTATGCAGATTTACCAGACGCCCAGAAGCATCCAATCCTCCTGCCCAGCAACTCACAATTCATGCTGAATTACGTTCGACACCTTCATCTCCGTAACTATCATGCCGGCCCTAAGGCATTGCTTGCCATGATACGCTTAGAGTATTGGATCGTCAACGCCAGAGACTTGGCACGTCGTGTTGTTCGTTCTTGCGTGTATTGCGTTCGGTACAAACCAATGCTGGCTAAACAAGTTATGGGACCGTTGCCATCCACCCGTCTCACTCCCGCTCGCCCCTTCGAACGCTGTGGAATCGACTTCTGTGGACCCATAAATACATATTTTGGAGTCCGAGGAAAGGCTCCTATTAAATCGTACTTGGCTGTATTTGTTTGCCTCGTAACCAAGGCAGTGCACCTTGAGGTCGTTTCCGATCTTTCAACTCATTCATTTCTAAACGCTCTGAAGCGTATGGGTGGTCGGTGAAAAATGCCATGCGACATTTTTTGCGACAATGCTACGAATTTTTTTTGGGGCGTCCAATCATTTGAAAGATCTGAAGAACTTTATTTTCAAATCCGAGACACAAAAAGAAATTTTTAAGTATTGCTCATCTGAATTTATCAACTTTCATTTTATTCCACCCAGGGCTCCTCACTTTGGCGGTCTTTGGGAAGCCGCGGTTAAAAGCGCGAAAGGACTTTTAAATCGGGCATTAGCTAATACCAGGTTGACATTTGAAGAGCTAAGTACAGTTGCTGCAGAAGTGGAGGCCATTCTCAACTCTCGTCCACTTTGTCCTATGTCATCAGATCCCAACGATTTTGGCGCACTTACTCCTGCACATTTTTTGGTTGGCTCCTCCCTGCGCGCTCTGCCCGAACGATCACTCGAAGACAAAAATATCTCAAATTTGGATCGGTATGATCTGCTCACTGCAATCAAACAACGCCTGTGGCGCCGCTGGTCTGCAGATTATATCAACGAACTACGTTCGCGAGTCAAGTGGACAACTCCTAAACCAAATATCACAGAAGGAACCCTAGTGCTCATACATGAAGATAACCTACCACCTCAGCGTTGGAAACTTGCGCGTGTGGAATCCACCATACACGGACGAGATGGTCACGTTCGAGTTGTACACCTTCGCACCGCCAGTGGTACTTGCTGTCGTCCTATACATAAAATTGCCATTCTACCAGTGTCTTGAAAGCCGATGCTTTCAACGGGGCCGGGATGTTCGGTCAGTTGTGACACACTGTGCCTAATAAATCTTTGGAACACACTATACAAACAATCTTATGTATTAACTACACTAATAACTTAAATAGTCAAACTCATCTCACAAAATTAACCACCACTCATTGTAAACAATCATACACACATACACATACATACATACATTCCAGTACATAATTCTTTTTGCTCCTTTTAGATTGTTTAAGTTGTACATAATTAGCATACAGTTCAATAAACATTACAATTTTGTCGCTCATATTAAGCGGGTCGTGTTTTCATTTCGCTCGTTGGCCTTGGTTTTTTAATATATATAATAAAATATACACCCCCACTTTCAATATTTAATAATTTAATAAAAGGCAAGAAAAAAGCTTCTTGTTACAACAAAGATAAAAACAGTATCTTCACATTCGTGACATATTTATATGATACGATTTTTGCAGCAGATAATGGAACCCCACTTAAAGAAGTTATATGGAGTGATGGTCCGTCTTCTGAGTTCAATAATCGTTTTATGGTCACGTTATTGATATTTCTTTCTCAAAAATATAATAAGCGATTTGAATGGAAATATGTTGCTACTTCCCACGGCAAAGGAATTGTAGACGGAGTCGGCGGAAATGTAAAACGGCTTGTAAATCAAAAATCACGTAGTCAAGCCAGTAATACCGTTGTCCAAATTGCAAAAGATTTCGCAGCATTAGCTACCAGTCTAGTTCCTTCAACAACCATCTGTTATATTTCTGAATCCGAAATAGCTGAAAAAATTCAGAAAGTTCGTCCTTGGGAATCGACCAAGCCTGTACCCGGAATATCTAAATTTCGCGTAATATCAGCAAATGGGAGTGAAGTTACATGCAAAAAACATGCATTATGTAGATAACAACAGCATCAACTTTTCTTTATACACCATGTGCAAAACAAAATTTAAGAACTGAATTTCGTACGAGTCCCGTACAAACACGAGTGTCCCGTACAAACAGTTTAGTTGTAACACATAAATCTTTTGAAGTAAATATATTTCGTTTATATTGTTATTGTTTTAATTAACTTTAATATAAGTACTACCAAAGCTAGTTTTTGTTTTTTATCAAATATTATTAATTTCGCTAAAATTTCACCTAACTCACTATAACTCAGAATCATGGTGGACTGGAGCTGCCCCGTCAAACATATAAGTTATTTCGGATTTTTCACACAAATACGAATATTTCAAAAGCAAGTTTCTTTTTTTTTGTTTAGAGAACTACTACACAACATTAGTGCATTAAATACTTTATTTGATAAAGCTATGGTTTGTCTTTAGTTTAAGACGTAACCTGTAAAAATTCGTAAGATTTGTCCCATACGAACCATGGAATGCTCCAATAGTGCCTTCGGTTACTACACGCCCCATGAATTTCATCTTTGTTCAAAGCTTTAGAATTTTGTTTGGATAAATTTAATTAGTTTTTCCATCTCTCGCTTCATTACTTTAACAAGAATTTTATTATGCTTTTCAAGATTTCCTGCTACAATTGCTACGTCATCAAAGTAGATTTTGACACTCGGTATGTCTACAAAATGTTCAACCATTTTCTTTTGAACCGTTTCAGGAGCGTAACGTAAGCCAAAAAGCGCATGATTAAATTTATATTGATCAAAGGGAGTCATGAACGTCGTTAGGTTTGTGCTTTGTTCATCTATATTTACCAAAACCCAGTACTGAGGTCAGGAACGGTGCATATCCGTTTATTAGCCAACTGATTCGTGACATCTTCAATTGTTGGTATAAGAAAATGTTCTCTTTTAATCATTATTAAGAAGTTTTGGTTCTAGGAAAACCTGCATACCATTTTTCCTTTCAACCAACTGTAAATTGTTTTGAAAAATTTTCCTTATTCGTTATTCTAAACGTCTACTAGTTTTATTATTTGGAAATTAATACAAGTGTAAATTGATTCGCGGTTCAATTTATCTGAGATTTACTGTATCAAATTTTTTAATTTTATTTCCGCCGTAATCATAAATGGCATACTTATTGAATTTATTGTTTACTGTAATAAAGGGTCTTGCAATAGAGACGCTACAAAAGTAGACCGATAGTGACAGCAAACGACGCCATATTTTTCCCCGCTCTTTTGACATTTCTCTTCAGTAAGGTCAAGTCGAATTATTAAAATTTACTACCGAAATTCGGAGTCAATGGCCTCAACTTTAAGAGCGCTACGTCCAATTTAAGGTCGTCGTCATTTCTGGCTGAACGGCTTCGTCAATAAGCAAAATGTGCATTATTGGGCAGGTAGCAATCCACACGTACTCCATGAGTCAACATTGCATCCCGAAAAAATTACGGTTTGGTGCGGTTTATTGGCCGGCGGCGTCATTGGGCCGTACTTCTTCCGTGATGATCAAGACCGGCACGTTACTGTGAATGGGAATCGCTACCGCTCAATGATAACCGAATATTTTTGACCCGAATTGGATGATATGGACTTGGACAATATGTGGTTCCAACAGGACGGCGCCACAAGCCACACAGCGAATGTCACAATCGATTTATTGAAAACCAAGTTTGGTGAACGTGTTATCTCACGAAATGGCCTAGTCAATTGGCCACGTCGGTCGTGCGATTTGACGCCGTTAGACTATTTCCTGTGGGGCTACGTCAAGTCTATGGTCCATGCCAACAAGCCAGCGACGATTGATGAACTTCGTGCGAATATCGAACGTGAAGTTGCAGCAGTATCGGCCAATTTATGCTTGAAAACCGTCGAAAATTGGCCGTGCCGTGGTACCCATGCAAAAGAAATCGAGTTCCATACATAATGGCATCGAATGTACTTTCGCAGGAATGAAGAATTTAAGTAATATTCCAAACCGTTTTTGTTTTATTTAAAAAAAAAAACTTTTATAGCGTTCCTATTGCAAGCGCTCCTACTGCGACATTTTTGTTGCATCCTCGGCAAATAACATCCTTAGCTTTGCACACTTTCAAGTGCCCCAGTGAGAACGGCTTTGTGAGTTCTTGAAAATAATCACTTGGCTTGCAGGGGCTGCCTCCGATACTTAGCACTTTTCGATTATTTTCGATAAGAGATAGTCCTTACCGTCGAATAATTTGAGCTGCAGTGCCTTTTGTGAACACCTAAAACGATTCTATCACGAAGCGCACTATCATTGTAAGTAAGGTTTTGCTTTCCTTTTGGGAAATCGTATTGAAATTGATCGATACTAACATTTTTCTTCAGTAATCGTCGAAGGCGCACAATACTTGGTTGTTTGTTCGAACACTCTGTAAACGAGCATCCTCGCCTTTGCCATTTGCTCTAGCATCACGAGCAATAGTTGCGTCAATTCCAAGTAATTGTTCAGTGAATCCGTCATACGGAGATGGCGTGTTATATATTTTCACAGCTGTTGAGCTCACAAGCCTCAAAAAAGTTGCAATTTGCACGTCCTCACCCTTTTTAGAATTTGCATGCATGTATGTACATGCAGCACTCAGTATTTGGCTGCTGTCTAAATCTAGTCTATTCTACACCATTCCTATTGTTTTAAATTTAATTAAATTTTTTACTTTTAAAGTGTGTCTATCACCACTTCTGACAACATTCACTATGCTTCATATAAAAAGTAATGTACCACGTGTTCAGTAGCTCTAAACGCGGTTTTCTTTATTCCGGACATCAAACTTAGTCTGCTTTATAAGTAGATGTATATTTACAGAGGTTCTATTGTGCTTAAAAATAAAGACAATATTATGGTGCTGCGTTTGTACATGGATTGGATAATTGGAGTAATACACTGGTCACACTCATATGTATTACAACGTCTGCTCTTATCAATACCCTTCTTCTTTTCTCTGCTAAATCCAATCACCGTATGTTTTCTCCTTTCTAATTTTTATCTTAACTTCTTGTAATTTTTTTAATGCAAATAAAAGTTTTGTTAAGGGCCGGCTCAGAAAGTTCTGCAAATTAAAAAACTCTAATCAAGTCTAAACAATTCGTTTGTTTTTATACATATTTCTAGTGATGATAGAATTTTTTTTTAAATTCATTCTTTGCTTTCCGTTATCAAGTTTTGTACAACTGTTATGCCCACTTTATGATGCTGCGCACCGCAACCCAACTTTAAGAAGTGTAGATTTCGATATTATGATGACGTAGAAGGTCTAAAAACGTTTTTGAAGGCACTCCTTCAAGTATTATTCAGTGTTGATGGTTCCCACAGTGAAGAACAGCATGGATTTATGCCCACATTCACAATTGGCTTGCCAAATCAGAACTTTTCTGCCAAACTTTTCTATCTGGATGGTTTTTTCCGATTCAGAAATGTCTTCTCCAGACAGCAATTACCCTGCAATGGTTTTAAGGCCCTAATTATGAGCTGCATCGAAAATCGAATGTCAAATTCATGTTATGAGTTGTGCAACCCTAGCGAAATTTTCGTTGCCGATCGAATTTTCTGTCGAACACAATTTTACTTTCGACGCTGTATCGAAGTGTAAGAATTTGCAGAAAATGTAAATATTTTGAAATCGCTTTTTGCGTTTTGGCGACTAAACACTATTATTAAACTTTTTTTTTAAATTTTCTGCAGGTCTAAGGTCGTAAGTACGAAACAACAACTGAAAACGGTGGTTTCATTGAAGAAAATTTGGAAATTGGAAGAATTTTCGTTGGAGCTAAATGGTTTGCGACCACCTCTTAGAACGACAGCAAAATGGATTAAGGTTAACTAAATTAGTATATTATTTCTTAAGAAATATATTAAAGGTTAGTATTTGCATTCCTGAGCACAAAATCGTAGCACTGATGGACCGAAAATCCACAATGCCTTAGATAATCGAAAGTTTTTAATAAATCTGTAAACAATATTAATATATGTTATCAATTTATATAAACTCCTCTTTGAAATATTATATTTACGCGGTGGAATTCACTTTTGAGGGGTTTGAATAATCTCTTAATCGTTTTCTACTTCTTGTCAATTCCAGTAAACTCTCATGCTCCTCTCTGAAGAATCGTCAAACCCTCGCAGTTATATTTAAGTTTATTTTTTATTTACTTAACTTGCTTGCAACTTGTACTTAATTTCAATAAAAGTGTAAAATTCACAATAGCGCTATTATTCATCGAATGTGTGCCATAATACCAAATGCAGACCACAGTCGAAGATCGAAAATAGGTTTCGTCGTCCATAACCACACAAAAATGTGTATTGGCCAGTTGTGACTCATGCAACTTATGCGCAAAGAAAATGCTGTTTTATTTAGTCATTCGCTTTACTATTTACCATTTATCTTCTTACTTCGAGTGACTTACACAGCTTTTAGCTTTTTCGGCGACATCTTTTGTCGACATAGAGCGGGTCTTCCTAATTATGGCTATTACTCTCTTCTCCAACTGAGCATTTCGTTCATATAAATTTTTTCGTTGTTGATGACTTGCTTGATTTCCCTGAAAGCAAACTAACACGTACAATTCGACGGCGGCAACGCTTCTTCGCAATCTATGTCAGTTGTCAGGCTTACCACACCAAAAATGAATTTCAGCCCCCTAATGAGGACAACAGTCGTTGTAGTTGTTATGTCCTACTGAGTACGTAAGAACGACGATGTATTCTGCGATATATGTAGTTGTAAGCGTGATAAAGATGACAACTTTCAGGTGGATAACTTTTGTCAGGGCATCAGTATACAGCGGTTAATATAGAAAAAACAGCTTTGTAGTATAAGGGGGGTTTAAATTTAAACCAAGTGTAAGTAATCTAAGTTTAAACTAAGTTAATACTAGCAATGAAAAACTACCCTTAGCCTAGTGTTTTTGTTGTTGCGCGCCTCTAGTGCAATTGGCGTCAATCGTGGGGCCTCCTTATTGGGGGTGGTGATATATTTTTTCTGAATAAAAAAGGGGAGGAGTACATTGCATCTTTGGATTTTTGTTTAAAGTTTGTCTCAATAAATTGTACAATAAAAGTATCCAGTGCGAAGGAAATATATACAATACATGCATACATACAAACGGTGCGCGTAATTTGCATACTTAGTTTAGGTGTATCATGTACTGGTACGATGAGCAATGCAGCGCCTTTACGGAAAATAAATATGCTGAGTACAGGGCCAAGTGCGGTGATTTGTGGGGAAGGTTTTAAGAGCGCTGAAATTCCTGAAAGGGCAAGAACGGCGACCTGATGACTGATGTCGATGAAAGCGTCGCCAGAAAAGATAAAGATTCCGAACCCCAAATCGCTGATCGGCTTTATCATCGCGTCACCCGCCCGCGATGAAGCTCGAATAGCAATAACGTGGCGAAGAGTTGCTAAGGTGCGAAAGCCAACAGCAATCTTTTGCTCATCAGCTCGTATTCTCCACCAAAACTGGAGTAGAATACTTCTGTACACTAGTACTATATAGTCTTGCTGGACGGTCGGATCACAGGTGTGGGGAAATGCATGCGCCAGTAATGTGAGCATCATACAAAGAGCTCATTCAAAAATCCTTAGGACAATTACTCGGTTTACTCCCTTGTACATTCATTCATTCATATCAAGCAGGGACCGTAATCATTATGAGTTTTATCAAAAAAATTGATATATAATCGTTATTTTAAGATTTTAAATTTTACGATTACTGATAATAATAAACTACTGAGTTTTATTAATTTGTTCAGAAAAATATAATTAAATATCGTGTTTTACTTTTTTGATCAAAAATAAAAATTCATTTTTGATTGTTATGTTTTCGATCTGAAATAATGATTATTTTGTGAGTTGTTTTTTTTTGATAAAAAATAATTATTATTTTGTAATTTATTTTTTTTTTATCAAAAATAATCATTATTTTTTGAGTTTTATTGTTTTGTTCAGAAATAAAACTCATTTCTTGAGCGTTATTTTATTTCTCGGAAATAAAAATTATTTTTTGAGTTTTATTTTTTTTGGCAGATCGAAAAACTCAAAACGCTCTATTGCTTTTGTATTAAGTTTTAGAGTACTATTTTTTTTTGCTATGCCTTTGTCATCACATGCACTAAAAAATGGCACCACATTTATACACATATATGTGTGCATATGTATGCATTATTGCAAAAGTATCATTAAAACGAAAAATGTACGTAAGTACTAATTCATCTAAAACCGTAAAACAAAAATAATTACATAAGTATGTACACATTTTGTATGCACATGCAAGAATGTGTGTTCATTTGTGTGAAAATATCTGCGGTTGTGCGAGTATGGCATAGTAGCTTAAGATGAGTTAAGAAAGAAGTGAAATTGCTATTTTAGAAGCAGTCTAGATGTTTAACCGCTCGCAAAATTGTATTTGTTTATCGAGATTCTTTATTATAACTACTAAGTATATATTGTATATAAACTAATTATTTTTGTACTATAGCCAAGCTAGCATAAAATTAAATACTACTGCTTAAGTGTGCACTTTTTCATGTCGACATATGCTTCTCTTCCATATGACCACAAATGTATAGTTATGTACAAATGCTTGTGTCATTATTTCGTATGGAATTAATAAAACTAAATTGGTTTGCGAAATGTGAGAAGTGTGAAGAGTTTTACCTGCATTTATAAATTACCCATAGAGAACTTACCGTACGCGTTGTTATTACAGTCGAACTTGACTATAGTGAATCCGCATTAGACTAGAGCATCACTTCATTATTAAGGAACTTCAGTATACAGACAATTTGGATATTATGTTATTTGAAATAGCAGCAATTTTGGTTTTGTTAAATTATTATTGACTGAAATACGAGTATACTTAAAGTGGAATGAAAAATGTGTATAGCATAAATCAATTCGTAATAGGGGGAACTTCAGTGCAGGGAAGTTCTTTATAGGGAAGTTCGACTGTAGCACTATTGATAAGAAGGCTTTATTCCGTTATGACTTCATTGACAAGCAAGCCAGTGACGTGCCAAATATTTACCAAAGGGAATGTGCAATAATTTAACATACTCGTATGTATGTTGATTTTGGCAAGTAACAATGCGGCGTTTCTATATTAACAGCGCCCGCTGAGTCTAAATTTGCCTTTAGGTTTTTGAACGCAGTAACAAAAAATCTTTATCTGAAAGTTTGTCTAATCACAATAAATATTTAAGGCTTTTCGCTAGCCATTTTTTTTAACAAAATATACGGCAAGCTATGTTTTTTTTACTTTCATTGTACTTAGAAACATTTTGATTTTTTTGATAATCCCTTCGGGTACACGCTACTGAAAGAACAAAGTTGCTAACAAATAATAGTGATGTTCTGAAAGTGTATTTCGTGAATGTTTTTCATTCGACTCTGTGAAAAACGAGTCAACCTGCCTTATTTGCAAAAAAACATTGAAAGGCGATTATATTTGCAATTTAAAAAGACATTTAAGTGAAAAACACCAACAACAATATAAAAGTGCCATTGAAAATGCTGCATTTGATGACAGTGAGGCCGGTGTATCGAAAAGAATTAAATTTAATGTTGAAATGAGCATTACTGATGTTCAAAATGCATGTGTTGATTTAGTCACAAGCGAAAAGTTGCCTTTTAAATTTTTTGATTCGCAACCATTTAAAGTCCTAACAGAGCAGATTTTCTCTGGCTTAGGCATGCCCGCAGTGTCTTCTAAAAATGTCCATGAAAATAATAAAAATTTTAAGAACCCCTTCATACAGGTAAATACAAATGAGGCTTAACTCGAAAAACACGATTTCCAGTATAAAAAATACAGAAATAAGTAGTTACCTCGAATCTCTATTGTAAAATAAAACTAAACCAAACTAAATAAGCTTTCAATTTCTCTATTGTGCACAATATTCCATTTAGATACAACATGGCATCTCAGGGACTAAATCGACCGTTGATAGATGTAGTTACAAGATGGAATTCTACCTTCAAAATGCTTAAAAGTCTTTTATCGTACACAGAGTTTTGCGCTGAGCACATTGACGAAAAGTTGAATCTTTCCATTGCTGATTGGAGAAATGTAAGCGAATTGGTTAGAACATTAGATCCAATCAATGAGGCAACTTTAAAACTGCAATCTAGCCAATTGTTTTTGGAAGATTTTTATATTCTGTGGATTCAACTAAAGCTACAAGTACAAGCAAATAACAGCCATAACAATCAGTTGTTATTTAAGTGTTTGGAAAAGTGAGAAGATCGGTTACTAAATAGTCCTTCAGTCTTTGCTTGCGTGTATCTGGATCCTCGAATACGCCGATTGTTAATAAAAAATCCAATTAAAATGATGTGCGCGAAGTCCCACTTGAAGCAGCTTATTCGTCAAATACTTAAATTAAAAAAGGGGGTATGTTTCAGAGGTTTAAACTTAGATAACTACAGTTCCATCCCGGTTTGCCCAACATCACGCTTTTTTGTATCATAAATCGTATTTTGTTTTACAGATTCAATACGCACAACTGAATACTAAAAAGTGCTCGATACCCCTGACAGTAATTAGTTACACAAACCGGGACGCTATTGTATTATGATACAGTTTAAAAATGCCAAATTTTTAAATTTGGTATGCAATTTTAGAACATACATATCTAAGCAAAGACATATTTTATATTTCATTACAAAGGTTCCGAGGCAGCAAAATAGTGACAATGGCGAAACGGGCACATCAGAAGAAAATGTGTCATCGCCGAGTAATGAAACTTCGGATGTAATTTGGCCGGAAACTCAGTCGCAAAGTTCAACTTCTCTGCTTGGAAATCTTCTTAACTCAATTGAAGTGTCTGACGATGAGCCTGAAGATAGTGATTTGCAGAAAGCTAATAGCGAAATTGAAAAATATACACCAAAACCCGTTGATTTAGAAGTTCCTATAATGGAGTATTGGAAGAAAAAACAATACACACATCCGTATCTGTGGTCACTAGCACAAGTGGTTCATAGTACTCCAGCGACACAAGTCAGTGTGTGTTTTACGATTTTAGATGAATTAGTACTTACGTACATTTTTCGTTTTAATGATACTTTTGCAATAATGCATACATATGCACACATATATGTATGTGTATAAATGTGGTGTCATTTTTTAGTGCATGTGATGACAAAGGCATAGCAAAAAAAAATAGTACTCTAAAACTTAATACAAAAGCAATAGAGCGTTTTGAGTTTTTCGATCTGCCAAAAAAAATAAAACTCAAAAAATAATTTTTATTTCCGAGAAATAAAATAACGCTCAAGAAATGAGTTTTATTTCTGAACAAAACAATAAAACTCAAAAAATAATGATTATTTTTGATAAAAAAAAAATAAATTACAAAATAATAATTATTTTTTATCAAAAAAAAACAACTCACAAAATAATCATTATTTCAGATCGAAAACATAACAATCAAAAATGAATTTTTATTTTTGATCAAAAAAGTAAAACACGATATTTAATTATATTTTTCTGATCGATTAATAAAAAAATGTATTTAATTATTGATTACAAATTTTATGGATATCGCTCAGCAAATTTGAAATCGTAACAGATTCGAATAGGGCTTGAAAAAATATAAACAGGGGTATTCTCAAAACTATTATCTGAAGTTCGGAAGCATTTGATTTTTTTCATTGAAAATATCAAAATAATCATTATTTTCGGTCCCTGATATCAAGAAAAAGTATTTAGACAAGCTAATCGTGTATCCAAATCAGCTAGCACAGTCACTTACCGAACAAAGCATACTCAGGCGAGTTGATTTTCCAGCCCGGCAATTAATATAAGGGCCCGTATAGCAGACGTATTTCTCCGATACCGGGTAGTGTTTTAGAATTAGATGGAGGTTTTAACACTTGTGATTCGATAAATAAAAAAAGTTATGAAAAAAACTAAAAATTAACACAATTTAATACCAGATAAGAACTAAAAACTGGATAATAATTAACAGAAAAAAATCTATATCAAGTTTAAAAAGCGCGGGAGTTCGAAATTAATTGCAATAAATAATGATTCAAAAAATTTATTATATTCATAAGTTTCTTTAAAAGGAGATTCAGTATAAGAACATAATGTAAATCAACCCACGCTTTTTGAAAATTAAACAGATTTTTTTCAGTTTATTATTTCCTGCGTTTTAGTTCTTAGTTAAGAGCAGACTCTAGTGAGTCGAAATGAAGTTACTACTCATTTTCTTTTTTGGGCTCTCAGGCTATCATTTATTTCCGGAGCAAATTCTCACGCAATGGTAAACAATTGCATCTTCATGTGAATTACGTGATGCATAAATAGCTGCGCTGCTGGAAGGGTTATCTGATAGGATGTCATCTAGTAATGAAAATGGTGCTATTGATGCCAAAACTGGAAAACCAGATAAGATAATATACTTTTATCAAATGTGTTCCGTGATGTCTTGTGCGTGAAAAACGAATAGATGGCCGATGACTGTTTCTTATGGCATGTTAAATACATACAAGTTATATCACCATTTATTCCGAGCTTTGCATAGGAACAATGCCTACATTGCATTTATCAAAACATTCCAAGTTTTGCTGTTGTTTCCCACGGTACACCTTTGCGCGTGTGGAAATAATGCTGACGCTATGTCTACTACTTGCCGAAATGCAACGGTCACGTTGCATTGAAATGTGTTGATTTCCCTTTCCTCATTATTTGCCAAAACTTTGTAAGTTAGTTCTAAGCCTGCTTTGAGTGAATAAAGTTGAGCGAAGGCTCATAAAATAAAAAAAACATTTTTTTTATTTTGCCGCCGGGCAAAATACCTAATTGGCGCCCAACGTGGGGCAACGCAACTGTATAATAAATATCCTGAAAAATTCAATTAAGGATTCGGTCGCGAGTGCCACAAAAATAAAAATAAGTATCCTTACGAAAAGGAGAATAAAGTGAAAAAAAAACAAATTAAAAAGTATCCTTGCATAAAGGAGAAAATAAAAATTAAAACAAAAAATAAGAACTTTTCAATAAAATTTTGAACTTGAATTAGAGCAGCAAATACCTGCAAGCAAGAGAAAACCAGAAAAAAAAAAATAAAAACAAGAACTTTTTAATAAAATTTTGAACTTGAACCTGAATTAGAGCAGCAAATACCTGCAAGCAAGAGAAACCCAGAAAAAAAATAAAAACAAGAACTTTTTAATAAAATTTTGAACTTGAACCTGAATTAGAGCAGCAAATACCTGCAAACAAGTAAAATCGAATGATAAAAGTCAACAATCAACTGTGACAGTTAGCGTCAACAGCCAGCCCCAGCAACCACTACAACATTTAATCATCTTGTGAACTAAATCAACTACAGCAGTCAGCATCAGCAACCACTACGGCAGTGGTAAGTTTATTAAGTTATCATTGAAATAATATCCTAGAGGGAATTATTAATAAATTGGAATTATTAATAAATTGGCTTGTACGTCCAATAACATAAAGAAAATTTCGTTATAACAAAGGTCAATTCTACGAACCCCTCAAAGGGTCAAGGATATTAATCCATATAATAATATTTTATTAAAAACGCATAAAAAAGTGAAAATTGTACTACTTTAAGGTTAAATAATAAATTATTGTTTAAAATATCAAAGAAAATACAAGATTCTATAATTTAATTTAATCCAGTTAAAAAAAAAAAAAGGAAAAAACACATCCTGGACGATTTAGTAGACAAATTCGCAAACATGACTACAACAGATTCAGAATTAGTAGCTAGGATGATTGCCAGGAGTACAGCCGCGCTTCAGGTTGAAATAAATACACTAGCCAGAAAGTTAGAAGTACTTACCACTAATACGTCAGTGACCGAATATGAACCACAAGCCATAGTTAACGGAGTGATTTGTGATGAAACCTTGGACGTTGTAAAGTCAATGCCAACTTTCGTAGGTAAGGAAGATTCATATGTGAGTTGGCGGGAAGCAGCGCACAATTCAATGAGTCTTTATGCGAGAGGCAGTCGAAAATATTTCGCTGCGTTAACCATACTAAGAAATAAAGTAATAGGGGACGCTAACAATATCCTATCCAATCATGGAACAGTCCTCAATTTTGATGCAATTATAAGTAGACTCGATTTCGCATATGCGGATAAGCGACCAGTTCACATACTGGAACAAGAGTTAGGAATTATGAGGCAGGGTAGTAAGCCAATAATAGATTATTACAATGATATAAACCACAAACTAACGCTATTAATAAATAAGACCGTAATGACCCATGGCAATAATACCGAGATGACAAAGGAAATTAATAAAAAGAACAGGCAGCATGCCCTCAGAATTTTTATAACTGGTTTAAGAAGCCCATTAAATGATATTTTATTTTCCCTATCACCCGAAAATCTTCCAAATGCCTTAGCCAAAGCACAAGAAATAGAAGCAAATCGTATGAGAACGAATTTTGCTGAACAATTCTATAGGACAGAAAAAGGTAGTTCGCCCACACATAAACCTTTTAACTATTCGAGAAACAACCTTAGGTTCCCGCAAAGGGATAATGGAGCTAGACCGAATAGTGGAAATTATCGGCCCCGTCACCAACCCCAACCAATGGAGGTGGATCCTTCATTGTCAATGCTTAGACAGAATAACTATCCCAGGCAAAACCAAAATCCTGGAAACTTTAATCGATATCAAAATAACCAAGGAAACTTCACCAATAACTATGTTCATCCAAGTTATTCAGGCCGCCCCAATTTTAAGCAACCACCGCCCAAAAGACAGGCTAATAGCAGCCAATTTAGTAACCAACCGAACTATAAGGCACAAAGGATTAATAATTTGAATGAGCAAACTTTTTTAGGCGACGATCAGGGACAGGAACAGAACTGCCCCACATATTCAGAACAATTAGAAGTACTAGAAGAACAGTAAAAATATTATTGGATACAGGAGCAACGTGTTGCTACTGCAAACCCAACACTTTACCCAATAGGAAAAAGTTAGAAATAGCTAAAAGAGTAAAAACTATTAATGGATATACGATTATAACACATTTCTCAGAAGCTATAATATTCAGTATAAAAACCCGATTCTACGAGATCGCGAATTTAGAAACAGATGTCTTGATAGGAATGAGTTTGCTTTTCAAAGCAAAAGCCAGAATTGGTTTAGATAAACTGACCCTTGAAACAGAAAGAGTAAAGGAACAAATATATATTTCGAGTCAGCCGAAGGAGCTGATACCCAAACCCTACGATTATATTTGCAATTCAAGGTTAATTGAGTGTAACCAAGAAAGTCCTTTAGGGAAAAGGATGCCGGAGAATGTTAATAACCTCAAGAATGTAATTGAGCGTAAAATTAAATTAATGCATTCAAACATAGATTTGAGTTTACCCTTTAGGACGGATGTGCAAGCAGAAATCCGCACAACTGTTGAAGCGCCTATATGGAGCAAACAGTACCCCTACCCCTTAGGAGTTAATTCATTTATAAATGAAGAAATCCAACAAATGCTAGAAAAAGGAATAAAACAACCAAGCAAAAGCCCATATAACTCACCGGTATGGGTAGTACCCAAGAAGGGTGTAAATAAAGATGGAACACCAAAATTAAGGATGGTGATTGATTACAAAAAGATAAATGAAAACACAATTTCAGATAAATATCCGATTCCAGACACCAATGTTATTTTGTCAAATTTAGGAGAAGCAAAGTGGTTCTCAACAATTGACCTCGAATCTGGTTTTCACCAGATACTCATGAAAAAGGAGCACATTGAAAGGACAGCCTTTTCGGTTAATAATGGCAAATATGAGTATTTACGTCTGCCTTTCGGGTTGAAAAACGGACCCAGCATATTTCAAAGAGCAATGGACGATATCCTAAGGGATCACATTGGAAAGTTTTGTCATGTTTATATAGATGACATAATAATCTACTCAAAATCAATTGAAGAACATACTGAGCATTTACTAAAAATTATTCAAATTCTTAGAAACGCAAACATGAAGATTTCAATAGAGAAATCTCAATTTTACAAACAGGATGTAGAGTTCTTAGGCTATATTATTAGTCATAACGTTATTATGACAGACCCAAAAAAAATTGAAGCAATAAATAATTACCCCATACCAAACACGCTTAGGCAGTTAAGAAGCTTTCTAGGGATGGCCGGCTACTATAGGAAATTTGTTAAAAATTATGCAACAATTACGAAGCCGCTAACAAAATTTTTGTCAGGGAAAAATGGAATGATGTCGCAATATATGTCAAAAAAAATTGAAATAAAGTTAGACCAAGAGGGAATTTTAGCTGTGAATAAAATTAAAAATTTATTAAAGGATCAAGTGGAGCTAACGCAACCAGACTTCGGAAAAAAATTCGTATTAACTACCGACGCATCGAACGACGCAATAGGCGCGGTTCTACAGCAAGAAGGAAAACCAATCACCTTCATTTCAAAAACCTTAAACAGCACAGAGTCAAATTATGCCACAAACGAAAAGGAGCTTTATGCTATCGTCTGGGCATTAAAGACATTAAGAAACTATCTGTATGGAGTATCTGACTTAGAAATTCATACAGACCATCAACCACTTACTTTTGCAATTTCAACAAGAAATCCAAACTCAAAGATTAAAAGATGGACTTCATTTATAGAAGAATTTTCCCCTAAAATGGTATATAAACCAGGAACCACAAACGTCGTTGCGGACGCATTGTCCAGACAATTTTTAAATAACCTTTCCCAATCTACATCATCCGACGACACCCAACATTCGTGTGAAAGCACCTTACACGAGGCCATAAAAGAAACGCCGAAGCCATTGAATGAATTTAAACAACAAGTTTTATTAGGAAAAAATTCAAAATTTACAATTCACGAATCTGTAAGGAATTTTGATAGAGTAAGGCATATAATAGAATATGACACAGTAGACAATTTAATAGGAATTTTTAAAGAGTTTTTACAACCCAATTTAGTAACAGGAATCCATTGCACAGCAGAAGTTTTATACGAAATCCAACAGCCAATAAAGGACAACTTTATAAACAAATTTGTCTTCGCTAGGAAGTTTCCTATGGATATAATCAATACAGATGACCAAAAGATCATAATTGAGCAAACCCATACAAGAGCTCATAGGAACTATATCGAAAATCACAAACAAATCTGCGATATGTACTATTGGCCAAAAATGAGACAAGAATTTAAGCAATTCATTAAGAGTTGCGACATTTGTAATAGAAATAAATACTGCAGAAATCCTCAGACGGTACCTATTGGAGAGGCTCCAATTTCTAAGAAAGAGGGGGAGCAGATCCATATAGACATTTTTTATGTTCAGAAATTAAAATTCATAACATGCATTGATTCATATTCAAAATTTTTAGCCATTAAGCAAATTGAGGACAAACTTAAACTTGATGAAAAAAATCACGGAAGTGCTCATAAACTTCCCAGAAGCAAAAAAGATCACTTTAGATAACGAGCCAGGATTCACCACGCAGCAATTTAAAAGTTTAATGCAAAGATTAGGAATCGAACTATATTTCTGTAGTCCTGGACACAGTGCCACAAATGGGCAGGTCGAGAGAGTCCATTCAACTCTACTCGAGATATCCTGATGCATGAAAGAAGAATTCCATTTAATTAGCGATGTTGAAGCAATTTACAGAGCTGTTCAACAATACAATAAATCGATACACTCCGTTACTAATGAAAAACCTTTCGAGATCCTGTATAATAAAAAGAGACATGAAAATATAGAAATCCTCCTGAAAAAAGCCCAGGAGAAAATGCTAAAAAGAAACAAACCCAATGGCACAAAAAATTATGAAGGAAATGATATAGTGTATGAAAGATTAATAGGTCAAAGAAACAAAATGGGTCCTAGGTATAGGAAACAAAAGATTAAGGAAGATTTAGGTAATAAGGTTAGGATACAAAATAGAGATAGGATAATTCATAAAGATAACCTTAAACCATGAAAATACATATTGAATACTTTTCAGAAAATGCTACTGTTCATCATATTTACGTTCTTTGCAACCACATCAACCGAACTAACAGATTATACAAGAGAAGATTACGTGTTGATTCAAAACGGAGACGCTATAATCTATGAAAAATATGGGGATATCTTTCACCTTACCAACCTCACCTTCTTCTCTAATTTAATAATTGAAACTAGGGAAATAATGAATAGAAAACGAAATCATTTTAACACTGAGGAAAATTCACTGCAGTCGCAATACAAGGAAATGAACTTAGAACTGGAACTAATTGACACTTTACTCGGGCAATTGACCAAGACAAATTTCAGGAACAAAAGAGGTATTAACGAGATAGGATCCGTATGGAAATGGATATCTGGCGCCCCAGACCACGACGATATGGTAAACATCAATACGAAACTAAACGAACTTGTAGAGAACAACAATAGGCAAATGACCACAAATTCCGAAATATTTAAAGCTATTACAGACTTGACACATTCACTAAAAGAAATGAGGACCAACGTGCAAATTACGTTAGCAACCAGATACAGAAACAGGCTAATAACCACAGAATTGCAAAATATTATTCAGACAATAACTTTATCGAAGATAGGCATTCTAAATCTGGCAATACTTAATTTGAAAGAGGTACATGAAATTACTAAACATGAACATGAACAGATAACACTGACCGACTTAATGGATGTATCTAAATTTTAGATTTTACAAAACAATGATGTCATAGTAGTCCATATAAAATATCCGCTAATTCAAAAAAACTGTAAACTTTATGAAACCAGATCAATATCTCAAATGGATGGAAGACTTTTAATTGAAAAAGAAATTGTTAAATGCGGAAATAGCTTCTATAATGTTGAAACTTGCAAACCCGAACTAAATGAAAGAAAAATTGTATGACGAAATGTTAAGTAAGATTAAAAAAATATCTGAGGAAATGGAAAGAAACGGGACGTTTCAAATTTAAGAAAGAGGGGAGTTATATCATCATTTATTCCGAGCTTTGCATAGGAAAAATGCCTACATTGCATTTATCAAAACATTCCTAAGTTTTGCTGTTGTTTCCCACGGTACACCTTTGCGCGTGTGGAAATAATGCTGACGCTATGTCTACTACTTGCCGAAATGCAACGGTCACGTTGCATTGAAATGTGTTGATTTCCCTTTCCTCATTATTTGCCAAAACTTTGTAAGTTAGTTCTAAGCCTGCTTTGAGTGAATAAAGTTGAGCGAAGGCTCATAAAATAAAAAAAACATTTTTTTTTATTTTGCCGCCGGGCAAAATACCTAATTTACATACATATATCATTCAAATACTCAGAAACGCTTATCACGTTAGGAACATATGAAAGTATTTTCGACATCGCTAACAACACCATGCATGAAAAAAAGACTTCAAATAACTTTATTTTCAAAAACCCTGCGCAGGATCATTCAACAAGACCTACACACTTCAGTCGACAGCGCTGGCGGAAGTAGTATATTGAAGTAGACGGCCCCAATAATATCTGCAATGATCAGGTAGTTCCAAAAACAGGAAATTACGTGGTTTCCGTTCCTAAAAAATTAGGTGCGTGTCAAAAAAGGAATGTGTCATGTGCAAAACAATTCGTGTGGAGAACACCAAAACCAAGTATATAACACATGCATACAATCTTGCTTGATTTAATTTTTTTATTTTGAAATATTATCTGGAGTATTCTTATATAAACAAAACCAAAAAATTTTTTGAATATTCATATGTATATATTTTTCGGCCTATTTTTTATTAAACGAGCACGCCCTAACAAAATTCTAACAATAATAAAACTAAAAATTGATTTTGTTTTACACAACAACAATTAAAAACCACACATTCACTTAATAGCGACAGACTGTCGTACTTGAATTGTGTTGGTAGGACATAAGGAAAAGTGGTAAAAAGCGACAGCAGCTTTCATGCCGACTGTGGTCCATTGGCTCGGCACTTGCCCAGCAAGTCGTAGGTTGTGGGTTCGAGTGCCAGTGAAGTCATTAAAGAAATCTGATGAGGAGATGTGGTGATCTCCGAAATAGCTATAACTTCTACCGCTCCTGACTGTTGTTGTCGTTTTTCCAATTTGCTTTTCCTTATACTGGCCTTGAGCTCACAAACTAATATTATCGTTCAAAAAAATGTTGTTAATTTAAACTTAAGAACCAAATTTGTGGTTTTATGTGAAGAATATCTAATTTTTGTGACAACAAAATGAATTGTTTTTATTAATCTTATATTAACTTTAGATTTATGCTCATATGTACCTTGTAAGACTGAAAATTAATGAAATAAATGATCTCATTTAAAAAACAAATAACTTATGTTTTTGACATGCTTAAAAGCCGTTAAAAAAGATACGTCGTTATGACGTAGCGTTATCTTTCCTGGGGTATAAAATAGCGTTATCTCACAAGGGTTAAAGCGTGTTTTTAAATGACTATTTATTAAGCTTAGGAGTTAAACACGATGAAAAACATATACACCTTATTGGGTGGGGTATATAAAGCAAATAAAAAAATTTAAAATCGCGTCATGAACAACAACAAACAACATGAACTAACTTCGTCACATACATCTTTTTGCACTTTTGTGAACGTAGACTTATGTATGTATGTATATTATTGTATCGAGTTTATGATGAAAACAAACAAAATCACTCAAATCGCTGCTCGCAGGCTCTGAATAATCGACTTTGCAAGCGTAATATGAACAACCTAATACAGATAACGTAGCAAGCCAAGGCGAATTATTCACGGCGCTCAATTACAGCGCTTTTTCAATGTTCTTGTTTCGTTCTCCTATTACATTTTGATTCAATTCTGGGCAAACAAACATGGTGTATAAAAGCGCTACGCCACTGCCAGAAAATTTCTTTTTTTCTCTCGCTTAGTTTTGCCAGATCTGGTATAGTTGATTCGTGCAAGCTTAGTGTGGTATAACGATGACAGATAGAGCGGCGAATTGTTTGCTAATATTTCCGTTTAATTTTTTGAATTAATTCATAAAATAAGGATAAATTTACCCATTGCTCGTAGTTTAAGTTATTACTATTTCTAATTTATTTCCCTTACATAAAACTTGCGTAAAATAATGTACATATGTGAAAAATTAAAACAAAAGTTTATTTTGCTACTATATTTTCTTATATTTTTAGATTGGACATCAGCGTATCTATCTTTACGAAGCCGTTTGTCGCCTAATGGCGGGTGTTTCTCCTGGACCAACACAACAACTATTGGATAGAAGTTTACGTCATAGGATTCTGCGATCATCTGTTATATGTGGTGGTAAAGATAAATGCAATAATTATCAAGGCTTTGAGCGTGAGAGGGCAACAGCAATTTATATTGCTTGTAAATATTTGCCCACCGCATTACTTTGCTCACCAGGAGAACGTGTTGGGATGTTATCTGAAGCAGCTAAAACATTGGAAAAACTCGGTGACAAGCGAAAATTAAGAGATTGTTATAAGTTAATTAATCTCTTTGATGGCACCTGTGATGTACTACAGTAAAGTAAATTATATAATTATTTTATCGATTATTCAAACATAACTTTTATATTTATAAACTGATACAAACATATGTGGTGGAGATAATTGCACAGTGAAATATACATTTTCGGGGGATAACCCGAACCAATTTGCCTTTTTTTTGTAAAAAATCAATTTATGTAATATGAAAAAATATTAGGCAATTTGTACTAAAATTTTCTCGAAACATCTTTACCCCTAAAAGTAAAATTTGGAGGAAGGTCAAGGGTTAAGACTATAAAGAAATTCTGCACACAACTTATCCGAAGGACGAAGAAGAAAGAAACATCTATGAGTCTATAGTTTCGAGACACAGTGAAGGAGATATTTCAGAAGATATGGTAGCCCTGAAAATGCGCTGATAGCTTAAAACGAATGTATTATGAAATGCATGTTCTAGAAAAAGATACATACTTAGTACTCATGTTTATGTGTTCATTTGACATTTCGTTTTGACGAATAGAAAAAGGCAAATAGTTAATTTTGGGAGGGCAACATTTTTAGATAGACGCGAAAGTAAGTAAAAATCAAACGCATTCTTTCGCTTTTGTTTTACAATCGACTTTATTAATTTAATTCCAAATTTGCTCAAGCTTAAAATTAAGTATATGTATATGTATACGTAATATATTAGGTACAAATAATCAAAAAATTTGTGCATACAGACATACGCTGCTAAATAGGTTTGTATATGTATATATGTACATTACGTTATGGTACGGATAAGCCGTACCATACTGTATCAAAGAGTTCAGAAAATGCTGACTCGTGATATTCCTTCACGTTCATCATCTGGCATCAGATTACATTTGGTAGCGTAATCATACATAACTCCCCCTTGTTACTTTTAGGATTCTCCTGGATATTTGTATTTGAACTTTTAATTTTTACATTGTTTCGCTTTACCCACATAACAACCAATAAAATTACTGTTATTATAATTACTATTTAAATAACATTTATTCCGTATGAAACATTTTTGTGGTAATTCTTCAATGTTGCTAAATACAATTCAAAGTTTACTTTTGGTTCATATGGTTGATCTAATAGTTTGACTGGGTATACATATTTGTCATAGAACTCTTTTTTACAATTTTCATATGATCGATTTTTTATTTCGATCTTTCAATTGGAAAAACTGATTATGTAATTTTTTTGAAGCGTGAATTTTCTTTTATCGCAGTTCTGAATCATTTTATCCTGAGTGCATTTTGTACCAACAGTGTATCATCTGACAACTCTTGCATATATGTTTTATTATTATGTTGGAATATACAATTATTTTTAAAAGTACAATTTTCGCTTAATTTAAATTTTCTTAACAAAGTGTTGGCTTTATATTGATAGTGGCTTGCTTCTAGCGTTCCAATCTTCTCAACAATTTGATCAATTTCTAAATTATTCCTATTTGGCAATGGTGTGATACACTTTAAATCGGTAGATAAATATGCTTTAGGTACTTGAATTGCAAGTACAATTGCGTCATTTTTATAAGTCAATACTCCTACTTTTGCAAGCTTTAGCATATAAAAATCTATCTTGAAATAGTTTATTTTATCTTTTGTTAATATTGCTGGGTGTATAAAGTTATATTTTGCCGCTGCTATATTGTTCTGTATTTCTTTAATTTTTTTCTCTTAGTATGCTATGCTTCCTCTCATTCACTTTTGCATTCTTTTATTGATTCAGGCTATTGTTGAAATGGTTTTTATCGAAATTTGCTATTTAAGTTAATTATCTCATTGTGAATATTTTCTTCTATTGTCTTTAGATGCTCTTCTATATCCTGCCTGTCTTCATCGTCCATTATCCAAATAACCATTTGTAAGCTGTGCCTGCTATGTTAGTGAGCCCTCTCTTCCTCCTATTTTCCTCCCTGGGGGTAATTGATCTTATTTTTGTCTTTACAACTTCTAGTTCATTTAAAAGTAGTTCTTTGTTATTTATAGGTATATCACTTTCTATAATGTTTTCTTTAGTCATACCAACCAGAATATTATTTACATCCCGTACTACCTCTACTTCTCCCAACTGAATTATGGTATACCCTGCTTCTTCTGTAATTGGTGACACTTGTAATTTCCCTTCTATCATCCTCTTATTCAAAACCATTGCAATAATGGTTACCCATATCTGAAACTGAGAAAAAAATCGTGATATATAAAAACTATTCGTCTGCATTTGCATCTCCGTTGTAGGCATTCGTACTAAATCTATCATCATTAGTCAGGCTGGGAATTCCCGCAAACTTTTGTGGTCTTTTTATTCCTTACTCTTCTGTAGTTTTTAATGGCTTGTCTATTTTCTGTATATTCTTCTCTATTTTGGTTATGCTTGGTTATTGCTATTTCTATTGCTATTTTAATTCTATCTTGAAATATGGATGGACAAACGTTATCCTTAGCGAACATAGGATTACATTTGATGGTAGAATGATGCTGATCATTATAGTTGGCTATAACGATTTGCATCCTCATTTCCGTTGAGAGACTTGAATCTTCAATTCCTGTTAGTTTCTCTAATAGGGTTGAGCTGGAGTCTCACAATATCTGCGTTGCCAGTGTGGTTATTAGGCTTTGTAAGGTGGATCTCTTCATTTAAATACTTAATTAACTGTTCTGCTCTAAATTCATTATCCATTACGATTTTTTTCGGTTTTCCAAATTTCGCAAAATGTTCCATTATTATTGCTTTCTTTGCTCTCCAATTTCTATCAGTTATTGAATAACAAACGAATGTTTATTAAAGTGAAATATGTCGATATGCATAACCTCGTTTATATCAGGGTTTAATGGGTTTGCGGTCGTATTTAATCTGTTGACACTTTTGGCAATTATTAATTATTAATTTTATATGTTCTTATAATTTTGGATAGTATATTTTATCCTTCAATGAATTATAAGTTTCATTTATGCCACTGCGCATAGATTCATTATTGTGATGAAGTGAAATTTGCTTGTGAATTTCTTCTTCTATAACTATTTCCGTTAAACTTTTTGTGCATTTTATAAACTTAATTTTGTTGTCACAACTAAATAATGTTATAAGCATGATTTGAATTTTGTTGTAATCCGACTCGGAAACTTCTGAAAAAATCCCTACTTTTCCATTATATATACTATATAGCGTTCGAAAGTACTTTTAAGTGAATTTTCATCATCCATTGGATTTATTTCCGAAATCTTTCTTTTATGAACTGTCTGCATTTCTTCTGTTAGACTATAAGTTAGAATGATTTGCGTTCTGTGCCATAAATGTACGGCTTGAAATAAGTTATTGAATATATGATTTCAAGAAATTCTTTATCTGTTGTAGCGTATTTTTGTTCATGATTCTTTAAAGTTCTAGAAATGTAGCACACTGGCTGACCATGTTGTAAAAGAACAGCCCCTATTGCATAGTACTTGCATCGGTTGTAATAGTGAATTCTTTATCGTATTCTGGGAATTTCAGAATTGAATGAGACCGAGATTAATGTGTTCAAGTTTTCGAAACTGGCTATGTACTGTGGATCCTTTGAATTTATTTTCTGTCCGTTTTTTAAATATTTTATCATTGGATATGCTATTTTGGAGTAATCTTTAATAAATTTCGTATAATAGCCTGTAGTTCCTAAAAATCTTTTAAGCTGTCTTTCAGTTTTTGGGATTTGTAGTTCCTGTATAGCTTGAATTTTGTTAGGGTAATACCTTCTTTTGTTAATATATATCCTAAAAACTGTGTTTCCTTTCTCAGAAAACTGCATTTGTCTGCTTGAATTTTTAAATTATGTTTTGATAGTGAGAATCCTAAAACATCATCGAGATACACAACACAAATTTTGTTAATGTATTCTCTAAGAATCTCATTCATCATTCTTTGAAAAATAGCTTGGGCATTCTTTAGCCTAAAAGGCATACGGACGTATTCATATAGTTCTGCCGGAGTAACAAATGCTGACTTTTCGATATCCTTTTCTGCCATTAACATTTGGTGATATCGTTTGGCTAAATCGATGGTGCTAAAGTACTGTGCTTTGCCCAACTTATCTAAAATTCCATCAATATTTGGCAGAGGATACTTATCATCAACAGTCAGTTGATTTAGTCTCCTATAGTCAACTACTAATCTATATTTTTGAGTACCTGATTTATCTATTTTCTTGGGAACTATTAGAATTGGTGAGCTGTACCTACTCCTACTTTTTCGTATTATTCCCTGTCTTTCCAATTCAAAAATTTGTTTTCTCACTTCATCCTCATGTGTTGGAGGTACCCTGTAAATTCTAGAATTTATTTGTTGGTCTGTAGTGGTTTTAATCTCATGTACCACCTCTTTGTAAAATAAGTTTTTAAATTTTTTGAAAACGTTTCGATTTTAATATATTCTTCTGATGTCAAATGATTCAACGCGATATTTTTCACTCCACTTGCATCCAAAGAATAAACTTTTTCTTGTACAGTTTTCAAATGGAATGGAAGGATTGAGCCGTTTTTCAAAATAATTTACATACTTTCAGTATTAATGATTTAAAATTTTTTTTTTTAAATAAAATCATTTCCCAACAATAAATCATATGACTTATCGAAATCCATTAAAAGCCATTTTATCTTAGTGTTTGCTGAATAGTTAAATTCTGAGGGACAGTCACGTTTTACTTTAACGTTTGAATTTTCAATGTTACCAGTTAATGTACTAATAACAGTACTTTCGGGATCCACAACTGGTAGATTAAATTTTTCAAAACTTGCTTTTTTCATGATAGTAATTGTAGAGCCAGGGTCTACTAGAATTAACAACTTTTTTCCAAAAAGTGTAAGTATTACTATTATTTTTCTGTCATAATTTTTCGAGGCTAGTTTGTAAAAAATCATAGGTTTCATTGGTTTCTTCATTTTGACCATTATTTATGAAATTATTATTGCCTTGAACTATTATGAGTTTCATTTTGCCCAGAGTTATTAGGGAATCTATTCTGGATTGAATTATAAAAAAATCGATTCTGTCCGGAATTATTTGAGTACGTGTTTTGCCCAACATTGTTTGAATGTCTATTTTGCCCATAGTTATTCGTATTACGTAAATAAAAATTATTTGAACTGTTTTGAGCACGGCAGCCATTTTGGTTCAGTGGACGATAATTGACAGAATTTTTTTATTGAATTTCGATTTTTTATTATAAACATTGGATTACAATTGTAATATTTGAACTCCTTTCTGTCCACTTTGTCAAATTTCATATTGAAAATGCAAACGTTCCCGTCGCTAATTGTTTAATTCTTTGAATAAGCATTCTTGTGAATATTTCCTTCATCACTTCTCCATTCTCACTTAAGGCACTAAACTCTGTTATACCGTCTATTATTTGTTTTGATTTTTACAGAGTTCGCTAATACTTGACACTCTGAAGTTATGAATTTCATTTGTTAAAGTCATTTGGTCCTTTGAGGGCCTAAAATGTTGCTTTAATTTAGTTTTGCATGCCTCCCAATTTTGTGGCAGATTCAAAGCTAAAAAATTTTTTGCCGACCCAATTATTTTTAAGTCATACATATATTATTCTGAAAACTGCTCGTTCCTGTCGTCTATAGTCTCTAGTTTCTATAAACGAAGATAGCTTCGTCACGTTACCCTCAAAAGGTTTCAAATTCTTCAGGTCTTTTTCAACCCTTTGTCTGACTGTGGTTGCATTTTGCGCAGCGTTTTGCGGTAATAACTGAGTGATTTCTAAATTTGAAGCCATCTTTAGGAAGAATTAAAAAAAATACACAAATAAAGTATCTGACGGGAAAATACGATAAGAGCGGTTTATGGGTTGTAAGAAAAAAAGAAATTTCACCGATAGGAGAGCAACAAAAAACATATGTATGGGAAATTTCAGAAGAGCTTATTGTTATGTTGTTTTTTTTCAAAAATATTTTTCATAGATAATTTTTTTTTATTTACTTTTTTTTTCTATTTGAGGATATTCTTATTTATTTATTATTTATTTATTTTCTTTTTAAATTTATTTATTTAAACAAATTTTTTTTTTCAACCACACTTATTTTATTTTATGGGAATTTCAGTATTCCCACTCCTACAGTTTCATATTAACAATATATATTCCCAAGAATGATAGAATACAAGATTGCGCCTTCCCGCGGTGAAATGACAGATCTCGCCTTTAGTAAACAAGAATACGGGAGAGAGAAAATTGAACAACTTCCAATATTTCATTGAAAAACGTGTTCTAATTGTTCTAAAGTGTAAAAGTATGAATTTATAGGCAGACATTTAATAAATAAATTCGCAAAATACTAAAAAACAGGGACCGTAATCATTATGAGTTTTATCAAAAAAATTGATATATAATCGTTATTTTAAGATTTTAAATTTTACGATTACTGATAATAATAAACTACTGAGTTTTATTAATTTGTTCAGAAAAATATAATTAAATATCGTGTTTTACTTTTTTGATCAAAAATAAAAATTCATTTTTGATTGTTATGTTTTCGATCTGAAATAATGATTATTTTGTGAGTTGTTTTTTTTTGATAAAAAATAATTATTATTTTGTAATTAATTTTTTTTTTATCAAAAATAATCATTATTTTTTGAGTTTTATTGTTTTGTTCAGAAATAAAACTCATTTCTTGAGCGTTATTTTATTTCTCGGAAATAAAAATTATTTTTTGAGTTTTATTTTTTTTGGCAGATCGAAAAACTCAAAACGCTCTATTGCTTTTGTATTAAGTTTTAGAGTACTATTTTTTTTTGCTATGCCTTTGTCATCACATGCACTAAAAAATGACACCACATTTATACACATACATATATGTGTGCATATGTATGCATTATTGCAAAAGTATCATTAAAACGAAAAATGTACGTAAGTACTAATTCATCTAAAACCGTAAAACAAAAATAATTACATAAGTATGTACACATTTTGTATGCACATGCAAGAATGTGTGTTCATTTGTGTGAAAATATCTGCGGTTGTGCGAGTATGGCATAGTAGCTTAAGATGAGTTAAGAAAGAAGTGAAATTGCTATTTTAGAAGCAGTCTAGATGTTTAACCGCTCGCAAAATTGTATTTGTTTATCGAGATTCTTTATTATAACTACTAAGTATATATTGTATATAAACTAATTATTTTTGTACCATAGCCAAGCTAGCATAAAATTAAATACTACTGCTTAAGTGTGCACTTTTTCATGTCGACATATGCTTCTCTTCCATATGACCACAAATGTATAGTTATGTACAAATGCTTGTGTCATTATTTCGTATGGAATTAATAAAACTAAATTGGTTTGCGAAATGTGAGAAGTGTGAAGAGTTTTACCTGCATTTATAAATTACCCATAGAGAGCTTACCGTACGCGTTGTTATTACAGTCGAACTTGACTATAGTGAATCCGCATTAGACTAGAGCATCACTTCATTATTAAGGAACTTCAGTATACAGACAATTTGGATATTATGTTATTTGAAATAGCAGCAATTTTGGTTTTGTTAAATTATTATTGACTGAAATACGAGTATACTTAAAGTGGAATGAAAAATGTGTATAGCATAAATTAATTCGTAATAGGGGGAACTTCAGTGCAGGGAAGTTCTTTATAGGGAAGTTCGACTGTAGCACTATTGATAAGAAGGCTTTATTCCGTTATGACTTCATTGACAAGCAAGCCAGTGACGTGCCAAATATTTACCAAAGGGAATGTGCAATAATTTAACATACTCGTATGTATGTTGATTTTGGCAAGTAACAATGCGGCGTTTCTATATTAACAGCGCCCGCTGAGTCTAAATTTGCCTTTAGGTTTTTGAACGCAGTAACAAAAAATCTTTATCTGAAAGTTTGTCTAATCACAATAAATATTTAAGGCTTTTCGCTAGCCATTTTTTTTAACAAAATATACGGCAAGCTATGTTTTTTTTACTTTCATTGTACTTAGAAACATTTTGATTTTTTTGATAATCCCTTCGGGTACACGCTACTGAAAGAACAAAGTTGCTAACAAATAATAGTGATGTTCTGAAAGTGTATTTCGTGAATGTTTTTCATTCGACTCTGTGAAAAACGAGTCAACCTGCCTTATTTGCAAAAAAAACATTGAAAGGCGATTATATTTGCAATTTAAAAAGACATTTAAGTGAAAAACACCAACAACAATATAAAAGTGCCATTGAAAATGCTGCATTTGATGACAGTGAGGCCGGTGTATCGAAAAGAATTAAATTTAATGTTGAAATGAGCATTACTGATGTTCAAAATGCATGTGTTGATTTAGTCACAAGCGAAAAGTTGCCTTTTAAATTTTTTGATTCGCAACCATTTAAAGTCCTAACAGAGCAGATTTTCTCTGGCTTAGGCATGCCCGCAGTGTCTTCTAAAAATGTCCATGAAAATAATAAAAATTTTAAGAACCCCTTCATACAGGTAAATACAAATGAGGCTTAACTCGAAAAACACGATTTCCAGTATAAAAAATACAGAAATAAGTAGTTTCCTCGAATCTCTATTGTAAAATAAAACTAAACCAAACTAAATAAGCTTTCAATTTCTCTATTGTGCACAATATTCCATTTAGATACAACATGGCATCTCAGGGACTAAATCGACCGTTGATAGATGTAGTTACAAGATGGAATTCTACCTTCAAAATGCTTAAAAGTCTTTTATCGTACACAGAGTTTTGCGCTGAGCACATTGACGAAAAGTTGAATCTTTCCATTGCTGATTGGAGAAATGTAAGCGAATTGGTTAGAACATTAGATCCAATCAATGAGGCAACTTTAAAACTGCAATCTAGCCAATTGTTTTTGGAAGATTTTTATATTCTGTGGATTCAACTAAAGCTAAAAGTACAAGCAAATAACAGCCATAACAATCAGTTGTTATTTAAGTGTTTGGAAAAGTGAGAAGATCGGTTACTAAATAGTCCTTCAGTCTTTGCTTGCGTGTATCTGGATCCTCGAATACGCCGATTGTTAATAAAAAATCCAATTAAAATGATGTGCGCGAAGTCCCACTTGAAGCAGCTTATTCGTCAAATACTTAAATTAAAAAAGGGGGTATGTTTCAGAGGTTTAAACTTAGATAACTACAGTTCCATCCCGGTTTGCCCAAGATCACGCTTTTTTGTATCATAAATCGTATTTTGTTTTACAGATTCAATACGCACAACTGAATACTAAAAAGTGCTCGATACCCCTGACAGTAATTAGTTACACAAACCGGGACGCTATTGTATTATGATACAGTTTAAAAATGCCAAATTTTTAAATTTGGTATGCAATTTTAGAACATACATATCTAAGCAAAGACATATTTTATATTTCATTACAAAGGTTCCGAGGCAGCAAAATAGTGACAATGGCGAAACGGGCACATCAGAAGAAAATGTGTCATCGCCGAGTAATGAAACTTCGGATGTAATTTGGCCGGAAACTCAGTCGCAAAGTTCAACTTCTCTGCTTGGAAATCTTCTTAACTCAATTGAAGTGTCTGACGATGAGCCTGAAGATAGTGATTTGCAGAAAGCTAATAGCGAAATTGAAAAATATACACCAAAACCCGTTGATTTAGAAGTTCCTATAATGGAGTATTGGAAGAAAAAACAATACACACATCCGTATCTGTGGTCACTAGCACAAGTGGTTCATAGTACTCCAGCGACACAAGTCAGTGTGTGTTTTACGATTTTAGATGAATTAGTACTTACGTACATTTTTCGTTTTAATGATACTTTTGCAATAATGCATACATATGCACACATATATGTATGTGTATAAATGTGGTGTCATTTTTTAGTGCATGTGATGACAAAGGCATAGCAAAAAAAAATAGTACTCTAAAACTTAATACAAAAGCAATAGAGCGTTTTGAGTTTTTCGATCTGCCAAAAAAAATAAAACTCAAAAAATAATTTTTATTTCCGAGAAATAAAATAACGCTCAAGAAATGAGTTTTATTTCTGAACAAAACAATAAAACTCAAAAAATAATGATTATTTTTGATAAAAAAAAAATAAATTACAAAATAATAATTATTTTTTATCAAAAAAAAACAACTCACAAAATAATCATTATTTCAGATCGAAAACATAACAATCAAAAATGAATTTTTATTTTTGATCAAAAAAGTAAAACACGATATTTAATTATATTTTTCTGATCGATTAATAAAAAAATGTATTGATTACAAATTTTATGGATATCGCTCAGCAAATTTGAAATCGTAACAGATTCGAATAGGGCTTGAAAAAATATAAACAGGGGTATTCTCAAAACTATTATCTGAAGTTCGGAAGCATTTGATTTTTTTCATTGAAAATATCAAAATAATCATTATTTTCGGTCCCTGCTAAAAAAAGAGTCTCTTTTTCTTAATTTGTGAAAAAAGCTTTGTCTAGTTGAAGTTGAGAATTGTCAAACCCGGCAAAACCAAAGTAGCGGTACTTCTAAAGGCGTCACCTTCAGTATTCAGTACACCGTGATATATTCCAATTTCTACAGGTTTATAATGGGGTTTGGTCACTGGTAAAAATGTGCTACATTAGCTTCTCTTACACATATGTATGTATGCACATATACAGTGGCTCCAAGCCAAAGTCGGACATATGTAGTAGAAAAAATATTCCTTCCTAAAAATAAAAGGCAAAATATTTTTTCAATTACTCATTTATTGTACTTCCAAAATATTAAAAAAAAAACATGAATTAATTAAGTATTATAAAATGGTCTAGTAAAACATCAAATAAATGTAAATTCAATGCACAAGCCAAACTCGGACAGTGGCAACTATCCTCTAAATAAATCCAAGTCTGTCGAAGAATTGCAACAAACTTCAAGTATAGTTTTAAACTGACTAACGGAATTCCCCAGGTGTTGGTTATTAAGCATTCAAACGATGGAAAATCTGTGCGTGAAATTGCTAATATTGTCGACAGAAGTCATTCTACTGTTAACGATATAATTAAGCGCTTCAAAACCAACAAACAAGTGGAAAACATGCCTAAAGCTGCCCACAACAAGATTTTTTACCGATTCAGATAAGCGTTATCTGTTGCGAAAAGTTAAAGATAATCCTTTCCTCAGTTCACCAGAGTTGGCTGTTTACCTGAAAATGAGTTGAGAAAGAAATCTAGTGCATCTACCATCAGAAATCTACTTCATGAGGCTGATCTAAATGGTCCGACAAAAGTCGTTGATCAGCAAACGCAATCAGACCACCCGATTACAATTTGGAAAAGAACATGAAAAGAAAGATTTTTCGTTCTGGAAAACTGTTATGTTTACTGACGAAAGTAAATTTAATGTTTTTGGATCCGGTGGAAAACCATATGTTTGGAGGAAACCAAATAAGGAGCTGCAACTGCGCAATCTGAGACCAACTGTTAAACATGGTGGCAGATCGGTAATGGTTTGGGGTTCATTTTCGGCTTCCGGACCAGGATCTTTGCACTTTATTGAAGGAATAATGAATCAGAATGACTATCTTAACATTTTAAGAGAAAACTTACCAAAAAGTCTTGAAAAATTGGATCTCGGTTATGATTGGTATTTCTACCAAAACAAAGCGCAAAAAACGCCTACAAAGTGCGTTCTTGGTTGCTTTATAAATACCACCATGTTCTGGAAACGTCACTCCAAAGTCCTGATATTAATTCTATCGAAAATTTATGGGACAATCTTAACACAAAAATTCGACAGCATTCCGTTTCAAGCAAAAAGGACTTGAAATCTATCTTATTACAAGAATGGGAAAAAATCGAACCTAGTTTTTGCGAAAAATTGGTTAAATCAATCAACCGGCTCAAAATGGTTAATAAAAATAAAGGTCTTCATACAAAATATTACTTTTTAAAATATATTTCGTTATTTGAAAAAACTTGTTGATTATCCGAGTTTAGCTTGTGCATTGAATTTACTCTTATAATACTTTTACTAGAATTTTTTATAATACTGAATTAATTTATATGTATTGAAAATTTGTTTTCCTTTTACTTTGGCTTCGAGCCACTGTACATACACTGTATATATTTTTAATTTAATATTTTTATATTTTTTTTTTAATATTTTATTTATTATTTTTATTTAATACTTATATATTTTTTTATTTATCTTTTTATTGAATATTTTTATTTAAACTCTTACGTTATTCTGCATCCTGTCCTCAAGCTGTTGTTGCTGTTGTTGTAGTATGTGGTTGCTACTGCTGCTATCGACACTAGTTATATTATTATATTTATTGGTCCTGTTGACCTCAATGGTATTATCTTTTGATTCGAAGTGGTCATTGTATTTTGTTATTGCAATTGCTGTTGTTGCTGTTGAAGATGATGTTGTTGTTTTTTTTTTATGCTTTTGTAATTGCTGTTGTTACTGTTGATCAACGCTAATATTTGCCCAACTGCTTATTTAAGCACTGGTTTTGCCTTTGTTGTTATAAGGGCCCTTGCTGCCACAAATGTTACGTATCGCTAATATGTTAGCCTCCAATATCATAATGTTGGCTTAACAGAAACGGCGCGTCGTTACGGCGGCTCCCTAGCGTACGAGCGTGTCCTAAAGATATCTGTCTAAATCCGGTTTAGACTAGCGTCGTCGTGTGTGTAAGGGACTTAATTGTTGTAGAGCATCGATTAGAGATATATTATTATACCAACTGTAACCTACATGTACAATTTCCTTTGCTAGCTTTTGAGTGAAATATAATTTTACTAAATTCCGATTAAAGGGGGAAAAGTGAGTTTAACAAATGAATTTAAATTAAACATAACAGGTGAGCAGAAACAGAAAATATCTGGGTATATATTTTTGCAAATCCTGCACCGGTTCTTCAGTCTGAAAACCAAGGGGTTGTCTAAACAAAAAACCGGTAACACTCTGCGTAACGGAACCAGAAGAAAGGCGAATATGGCCGATATATGAGCTTTACTACGCGAAGGTGAAACGAGCCTATCGTAATGTATCGTTGGCCGTTCAAACTAGTTGCACGAAATAAAATAGCACTTTGCCAGGAGTAGGCACAGAACATCAAGGCGCAAATTTCGAAAGCTCCGATCAGCGAAACACTTGCACAAAAACTGCTTTTCATTCTCCCACTTAAGAAATGACTGCTCAAGGGAAAATACGTGCTCAATTTGCCAAAGAAGTCATAATTCCTTGCTTCATGCGAATACTTAAAATGATCAAACCCAACAAAAAAGGACAAAACGAAAAAATACGAAATCAGATAGCTCAAGGAAATCAAGATAGGCACCGAACTTCCATAAACGCTGCGGATAATTCCCAACCATACGCCAATCCATACAGTACGGATGTGCAATCGATGCACACAATAAATGAAGGAAAAACGCTACTCCCAACGGCTCTTGTATCTATAGATCATCTCGGAGAACTGCATACGGTTCGAGCTCTAATCGACCAACCTTCATCTCATCAAAAGTTCAAAACTGCCTAAGACTCCTCACGCGAAATGCGCACTTCGAAATTTCCTGGATGGGTGGAAAAATAATTCAAAATTCAAGCCATATATGTTCCGTGAAGCTAGTCTCCCCGAAATCTGGAAAATCAATTTGAATCCAAGCAATTGTCCACCCTCAATTGACTAAACTTGTTCGTAAATTTCCCATTGCAAACCTCGACTGGAATCAATTCGCTCTGTTGGACTTAGCAAATCCCAACTGTTTCACCCAAGTCCTAATCGATATGATTATCGGGAGTGTCATCGTTGGTCTGTTGAAAGCAAATTTAACGCGTTCAAGTCGAACTAGACTAAAGCAAAGAAAGATTTTAATGGAAAAACGGAACGGAACGGTTTATTTTGCTGTGTGTTTCTCCGGCTGCTGACCAACGATTTATCATGGCAAAGGCAAAACGAAGCCAACACACAGCATCAAATATGTATACATGAATTCAAATTTTCACATATAGGATGACGGCAAATTGTACATATGTATATGCATATAAGCAAACGGCAAAGTGTACATAGCAAAATGCGATAATGAAATAAAGAACACAAAGAAATACGATCCACACATACATTCATAACGGCCAACTTGGGCACGGCTCGTTGCTTCACTCCGGCAGTTGTGCGCACGTCAGCTTGACGAATTTCACCATCGCGGCCAGGGTATACCTCCTCTACTACGCCGCGACACCATTCTCTCCTCGGCACGTTCTGATCACATAGGAATACCAGATCTCCTCTTCTTAATGGCTCAGTACTTTGGCACCATTTCTCAACGTGTTAACGTAGGAACATACTCCCCTATCCACCGCTTCCAAAAATTGCTTCGCAGTTGGCGGGAAATACGCCACTGTTGTCGTATAGCGTATGTACTGGTTACGATTTCGACTGCCCCTGACGTCTGTGGGGTATTAGCCGATCCCAATAAAAAATCGTTTGGCGTTAACGGCTGATTTACGTCGATTGGCAAGTGCGTGAGAGGGCGAGAGTTAACGATATTCTCCGCCTCGATCAAAAAACAGTTAAGTGTATGTTCTTTCGGGGCGACCTCTTTAATTGTCTGGCGTAAAACTTTCTTGATGGACTGGCCCATTCGCTCCCAGACTCCTCTTTCGGCTGGATTGAATGGTGAGTGGAAGACCCAGTCGATACCCTGGTTTGACAGCTCCTCTTGCAGTCGAAAACTTCGTTGAACCGCTTGGCTTCGTTGTCACTACCGACAAAGTTCTTTCCGTTGTCGGACCTTATCCTCTGTGGCACTCCTCGTCGATTGATAAAATTTCAGATTACCGTTATGCAAGAGTCGGTGCTCAAGTCATGGGCTATCTCCAAATGTACTGCTCGTATTGTAAGGCATGTGAAGAGAGCCCATCTCTTTTCTGTGCTGCGTCGCACTGATACGTTTAAAGGGCCGAAGTAGTCCAATCCCGTGTATCTGAACGGCTTTTTGTAAGGAGTTACCCTGTCAACGGGGAGCGGTCCCATCAGCGGGGAAATCGGAGTCGCTTTGCGAATGGGACACACTGGACAACTGTTAACGGCGCTGCGTAGTAAGTTTCTTAAGCGTGGCACCCAGTAACTACGTCGTGTGGAATATATCGTTGCTTCCGTGTATTGGTGACCCATCTGCGTCCGCATACGCGTAGGACGCCTTCTTCGTTAAGATATGGTGATAGTTGTAGTAAAGAGCTTTGCCGAGATATGTTTGGACGGTAATGGATTTGCTGAATCTCCGTACCGAAGGTTTAACCTTGCACGATACGCTGCTTCTACATCGCTGGCTGTCAATCCCTAACTATTACTAAGAACTTCTACTTGGCGGCGGCTTATCTTGGTAAACAAGATTACCCAGGCGGTGGCTCTGACCAACCTGTTGAATGACGAAAAACGAGTACAATTGATAAATTCACAACTTACGATGTTCAAAGAGTAGTGTGGGCGAAACTCCTTGTCGCGATCATCGAATTCAGAGGATATTTTTTCTTCCGAGGGCCAGGCGTGTTCTGGTTGTCGTAAAAATAGCGGACCACACACCCACCGACTTGTTGAGGCGAACGTGACTTTGTGATTTATGCGTGTAGCTTCATCGGCGACATTTTCTGCGGTGGGTCTCCATTGCGAATTGTATACTTTCGTGGCAGTTAAATTTCAGCTATCCTGTGTTGTCCCAACGGCTTGTCCTGGAGTCACTTCAGAGGTAGCATTTGCTAATGACTAAATCATGCTCCTCGCGCACGGTCTGCATGAGCCGCGTTCCTAAAACGGCTGCTTGCAGTTCTAGGCGTGGCACAGTAAGTGGCTTCAGTGGTTCGCACTTTCTCTCTTTGTTTTCCGCCTGATACCTTCAACCACGGCTTCGCTGACGTTATGAAACCGTAACTTAAAGTTGAAGCAGTCTGTGGTTGGCTGCCAATACAGACCCAGCACCTTCTCTAGCATTAGATCCTCTTTCTTGCCAAGAGTCTTGGCGACGTCGACGCTATCCAAAGCAGCGACAACCTCCGGCGAGCTGGATGTGAAATTACGGAGCTCAAACCCAGCATCCAAGTGAATTGCTCTTGTGTAGGAACGGCGATAGCTTCCTTTGGCATGTGGAAACTATTCACAAAATCACCGACATAATGATGATCTAAAATTGCTTTTATGGCACGGGCTGTGTAATGATGGTCGTCGCGTAGTTCCAAAGCGTTTCGTATTTTCACGTAATGAGCTGCACGAGGCGAGCATGCAGCTCCGAACGTCTTAACGCACATTTCGTATATACCTGGTTGTCTCTCGGAGTCACCTTCCCTCCACAGAAATCGCTGGGCTTCTCTCTCTTCTGGACGAATCATTACTTGATGAAACATTTCTTTGATGTCGCAGAAAACACCTGCCCCTTCACGGAAATGGAAAAGAATAGCTGGCAACGGTTTATACTGCTGTGGACCCTTAAGCAGATTACGATTCAGCGAAACGAAGCGCATAACCCTTTTCGACGTAATAGGCCATCATGAGCTTGTAGGCGGCGGCAAAATTCCCGTCACGGCTCATTCGTTTCTCCACACCCAGCAATCTTTTAAGCACCATATCGTAGCGGTTTGGTAAATCCACGGTGTCTTTTTTCCATAAAAGTCCGGTTTGGAACCTTGTACCAACGCGGCGGGTCGTCGACTCTAATATGGTCCTGGCACGGACATCAGCTTCACTTTCAACGCGTGTTGCAGCTCTCACACCGAAACTTTCAATTTCAAAGAAGTCGGCTACCAGTTTGTGAAGTGTCTCATCGGGACTATTTACGAAAGGGCATGTCGATGGCGAAGGCAGACCTTGGCTGGTGGGACCAAACACTACCCACCCTAGTTCTGTATTGGTGGCGTAAGGTCCATTTTTACGCATCGCAATAGTTGTGGATGCAATACCCAAATGGCAATTATCGATACCGATAAGCAGTCTTGGTCCGCACCAGACTGTGGCTGTACTGGCAATTGACGCACTCGTTTGTAAATCTGCTTGGATAAGGCTTTGCGATAGCAATTGAAGATTTTTCACAGCGTATACATTTTGCATCTTGTGTTTCTTTGACATACCCGCACCGCTGATATATAGGTTGACCAAATTTGCGAGTTACTGGACGGCGTGTCCACCAAACTATTGCACACTGAGGTGGTGCGGCTGACCGCGCAGGTCTAGCTCTTCGGCGAGTGTGTTGTCGATCATTGTTATGGACGAACCTTCGTCCAATAAAGCGTACGTCTCTACGAGGCGTTGTCTTCCATATACCGTGACTGGAAGTATACGAAATAAAAGCTTACCTTCGTTCGAACTGGCGGCGCAACTCAACACTGATGCTTCCGAGTTATGACTATTTACTTGTGACAACGCGATGGCTGAGTTGAAGTAGGTCGAGCGGAAGTTTTCATTGATGGTGGCGATGGCGACGGCACTAATGAGTGTGTAGGTTGAGATTCGTGAAGCAGTTTGTGATGCACTCGATTGCATCCATTGATGGCACAAGCTTTTCGTTGTCTACAGTTACGCGTGATGTGGCCGGCATTCAGGCAAGCAAAACATAGACGACGAGATTTTACTTCAGCCGATCTATCGTACACTGAAGCTTCGATGAGACGTTTGTAGTCGTACGGTCTATACTGACCCTGACAAATAGGGCATTTCCGCTGCTGCTGTCTTTCGTCCAAGTGTAGCAGCACTCGACGTTTCGTGTCACGACTGGCGAACTGGCTTTCGTCATATATTGTGCAGATAACATCGGCTAGTGAGGTGAATTACTAAAATGCACTGTAGTAGCGCGCGGCTGTACGGTGATGGCATAACGACCCCACTCGATTCGCTTACTCATAGGAAGCTTAGAGATTAAGTCATCGAGTAACATTGGGTTAGCTAGATGGTGATCGGCGTTGGCTGATTGCAAAAAAACACAAATATTTTTCACCTTTGTTGCGAAAGGAATAAGCTTATTCAAAGCATTCTATTGAATAGGCGCGATATCCTTAACCTGCAACAGTTGGCTTCGGATGAGCTGCTCCGGCCGACCAAATCGACACTTTAGTTGCTCTGTGATACAGCTAAATTTGTTGGGATATATCAGCAATGACTCTTCCATCTCACGAGCATCACCTTTTAAACATTTTCGCCACCTCTGGTTATTATCGAAGTTAGTATAACCATAAGTTGCCATAGATTCGCTAAAGGCTGCATAAAATACAGGCCACTCTTCTGGTCGTCCACAAAATTCAGGTAAATCTAGCAGCTTTTGAGGCATAAAGGCGATTTGCGATGAATACGACGTGTGCGCGCTGGCGTGGATAGGCGGCATTGATAAATTCGGAGAATGCGATGGAAACGCCTCATTAATAACAAATTATTTTCCATTGGAACTGTACTGTAAGTAGTTAGCTGTGCGCCAACACCATAACGGGGTTCGGAAATTGGCTGACTTGTACCGGACTGTGCGTATAACGGCAGTGCTGGCTGCGACTGCGCGACTACGCTGCTGGCGTAAGTAACGGCGGAGCTACCGCTCCTGTACAGCTCTGCACTGAGTGACCCGTTCTGTAGGTCACGCTCCTTTAGCTGTGACTTTGTGGCTTTTAATTGGCTTTCAGGCATCGCTAATCGCTGCTCCATGGCTTGAACGTTGAAGGCAGGGTGGACTGGCATAGCCGTCGTAATTTCTAGTGAAGATTTGGCGGCAGTAGCATCCTTGGCGGAGGAAATAGTAACTCCCAAACCTGGTGGCATTCAAGGCAATTGTGGTGTCCATGGCGGGACCGGTGGCATTCGCGGTCGACTCGTTGACGATCGACTGTAATCCCACTAAATTGGCGTTCAATTTTCTCTGGCTGGAGATTGACCACTTTTCATTCAGCCGAGTACTCATTCGTGGTGGAGTCCGTTGCATTAATAGAAATGCGGCGACAATAAATTTCCCGAATGAAATACTTATACGTTCCACGACGTGTCAATTAAATTTAAGTAAAATTCGCGGACAATAAGACCTTACGGCAAAAAACGAAAGTAAACAAATTGCGGCAAATAAAATTGCACCAGCAAATTAAAATTTCACAAGCCAAATAAAATTGTCATCGTTGGTCTGTTGAAAGCAAATTTAACGCGTTCAAGTCGAACTAGACTAAAGCAAAGAAAGATTTTAATGTAAAAATGGAACGGAACGGTTAATGTTGCTGTATGTTACTCCGGCTGCTGACCAACGGTTTATCATGGCAAAGGCAAAACGAAGCCAACACACAGCATCAAATATGTATACGTGATTTCAAATGCTTACAAATAGGATAACGGCAAAATAACATATGTATATTCATATAAGCAAACGGCAAAGTGTACATAGCAAAATGCGATAATGAAATAAAGAACAAAAAGAAATACGATAAGTAAGGAATACAAAATATGAATCAGTCACAATGGATGATAGGGTAAGCGGACGTTCTGCTACAGGGAGTGATTTGATCCTTCAAATTATAATCAACGGCATTCATGACAACATATCATATTTGTATGGATCATAAGTGGTCCCACTACTTGTGAAGTTTCAGTGTTCTCGACACACGTGGAAGAAGTTTCTGACGAACGGGAGTTCCATTATCCAACTTAAGAAGTTCTGGAAGCAAGAAGAATTGTACCAACATGTTCTTAATTCAGAAGAAGATGAAATATGCGAGTGTTACTACCAAAATACCACATACCGTAGGTCAGATGGTCATATGTTGTTAGACTCCCCACTAAATCGAATTCTCATAACTTGCAAGCGTTAGACCCATATAGTCAGATGGTGGCATGGAACAAATCTCACACGGAAAGGAAATTTCAAAGCCATGTACAACGAGGTCTTGGGGAATATCTAACGCCCAATCACATGCTCACAAGAAATCATCTATAATATTTCTCCTTTTAGTTGCCACATCACGCAGTAGTCAAACCCGATTCAAAGGTGCGCATTGTTTTTAACGTTTCAAGAAATACAAGCACCGACCATTCCCTTAACGATGTCCTACATGTTGGACCTGCTCTCCGACCCTATCTTATGTTCCTGATCTTACGATGGGGCTTGTATCGTCTATAATGGAGATATTAAGAAGATGCAACAACAAATCCCTGTTCATCAAGATTACTAGGAGTTCTGTTTCGCAGAACCTAGACTCGCGGATTCAAGATTTCACGTTGAAAACGGTCACCTTTGGAGTAAACTGCACTTCATTTCTGGCTATACGAACCCTTCAACAGCTGGCTAAGAATTCACGCGACGAGCTCCTACTCGCAGAGCAAGTGCTTCTACGAGGAACATACGTATATGACATTTTGGTAGCTACATAATCCAAGATGCTTTGAATAAACTATCCGAAGTTGTTAAGACACTCGACAGCGCTGGATTCCCACTCCGCAATATAACAGCGAACAACCCTAAAATTTCGGAAAAAATCCACAAGTACACCTCTTTGATTCGGACCTTCTAAAGTTTGAGAACACCAGTAGTACAAGAGAGTACAAACCGAGAAATCCGATGGTCAATCTCGCTATGAAAGAACCAGCCGACGCCCTTGAATGGCTCTCATTCTTTCCGCGGGCGTTGCGTGTGCTCGCGTACGTATTTCGGTTTCTCCATAACAGACTAGCGAAAGGGACGAAAATTTACTAAATTCAATTGGTCAACACTAGGCTTCTGTCGTTAGCATAAATACCCACAGGAAGTAAGCGCATCCAGCATAAAAGCTCTCACTTAGCTCTCAACCCCTTTCCCGATAAAGTAGGTCCCCTGAGGGTTAACGGACGATTAGCGCAATTCGGCCTCAGTTACAATAGGATTTCATCAAAAAATGGCATACATACATATAAATGCATTTGGCGATCACTCAAAGCGAAACTCGTACTGTGATTTTTTTTTTTAATTTCCACACTGCTTTTCATGAAAATTTGTTTGCAGTTATTTTCCAAAGAAATATAGTTCAATATAGTGAGAATTAACTGAAAATGTAAATATTTTGAAATTGTCTTTTGCTTTTTAGCGACTAAACACTATTATTGAACTATTTTTGTTAATTTTATGGAGGTCTAAGGTTTTAAGTACGATACAACAACTGGAAACGCTGGTTTCATTGATGAAAGAATATCCTCAATTTGCACAGAGGTTCAAGCGGGGGAAAAATTGGAAGAATTCTTGTTGGAGCTAAATGGTTCGCGACCACCTGTTAGAACGACAGCAAAATGTATTAAGTATAACTAAATTAGTATATTATTTCTTAAGAAATATATTTAAGCTTTGGTATTTGCATTCCTGAACGTAAAATCGCCGCACTGTTGCTAAATTTAAAGTGTTTGGAATTTATTTGGCTGCAGCGACTCTTCTATAGTGAACAGCGAATCCACAAACACCTCCTTAGATAATCGAAAGTTTCTTATAAATCTGTAAAGAATATTCATATATGTTCTCAATATATATACACCCTTATTTGAAATGTTACACTTACGCGGTGGAATTCATTTATAAAGGGTTTGAAGAATCTCCTAATCGTTTTCTACTTCTTGCCAGTTCCAGTAAACTCTCATCCTCCTCCTCTGAAGAATCGTCATACTTTTATTTATTTTTATTCACTCAACTTGTTTGCAACTTGTACTCAATTTTAATGACAGTTGATAGGAATATACTATTGCGGACGATCTAAATGTGTGAAATTCACAAAAGCGTTATTCTTCATAGAATGTGTGCCATAATACCAATTGCAAATTTTTTCGATCAGCTCTGTCAAACACAGTCGATGATCGAAGGTAGCACGTAATAAAAACCTCAATCAGAATTCGTAGAAACCTTTTGAGTTTGCAGTTTTATAGCCAATTAAATTGTAGTATAGTAAGATATACTTTCTTAATAGATAAAAACTACCATTGATTTTTTGAGAATGTTTGTTGTTGGTTTTGCATATTGTCTTCCAAAAACTCATGTACAAAATTAATTTTTATACTTTGATTAAAACTTTTGTAAGTTTGATGACGTTTTTTAAAATTGTTTAATTTTTATGAATTTTTATATCTTTGATTTTTATAATTTATATTACGTAATGAACTATATTTGTTTGTAACATGAATGCAAAGAAATTTTAATCAAAATTATTGTGGATATTTACAAAAACAAAAAATCACTTTACGCGTTTCGCTTTGAGTGAATGAGTGAATGGATGTTTATAAAGATGAAACGTATGCTTCACGCCGTCGAGCAACTTCTCTATAAAAAAAGACAGCCCAGAATTTGGGTTAAAGTTTTCATTGTCTCCAATCACTTCATTTGCTTTCTTTGCTCTGCCTGTGGAAAGTGTATCCCTAATGATCGCTCCGACCGTACCTTGAATTTGAAATCCCCTACATGTATACTCGTACATTCATTCATATAATTTACTTTATTACTTACCCAATTTTTATTTCATTTTGTGCGGATCCGTTTGGGGGAAAACGTATCTTCTGATTCTTCTGCTGAAATAATAATAAACATTGTTGGTCAGACCCATGAGCAAAAAATTGAGTGCTACCAGGAAACGAGTTCTGAATGGAATGGTTGATTGCTGTGCATCGAATGACTCCAGTCCCGCAGTTAATTTTCTACTTCTTCGGTTACATCAAAAGGGCCGCTTTCTGTTCACAACTGATTCAATAGGTTTATCGGCTTTTTTTTGGCAGGCCGCATGATAATACTGTGCAAAAAAAGTTGGTCCATTGTAATAAAAATTTAATATATTGTTATTTGTAAACTTTTTAAATTTAGTAATCGTTTTTCCATTTACTTAGATGTTAGCAATAACAGTTGCCAGCGCTAAGACCTCCTCGGCATGAAGTCTTGCAATTAATATTTCGAGAGACAGAAACCAGCCATAATTACGCAGAGATTTAAGTGGTTCAGTTAACAGTAGCCTCCGATATGATAGTGGTATGTTAACATCAACACGTGGCATCATGACGAATGCCTTAGAGGCATCGAACATAAGCCAAACGACATCTTAAGCCCGCCTCTCGCGCGGGTTAAGCAAAACATTCCCGCATAGAAAGCACTCATCTTACGGAGATAATCAGCAAATATTTTCAATTCAAGTGGTAGGTTAAAAGTAATCACGTCTCATCACGGCGGAAGTTTGGCAGGCACTAAACAGAAGATAAAGCCGCCTTAAACGCACCCATCGCACAAGTTTACCTGAAGTTGTCTGCAAATTATGCTAATAATACGGAAAGCAACCATAATTACACAGGGACTTAAGTGGTAGGTTAACGGAAGCCTCCGACATCATAGCGGTAGATAACAGACCCCACGCACCATCATGACAGCTGCTTAGCAGGAGTTAGGGTGAAGCTAACGACACCTTAAGAGCACCCATCACACAAGTTTAGCAAAAGGTACGTGCATGTCAGGCACTAAGTTTTCGGAGACCATCCATAATTACACAGATACTTAGTGGTAGGTTAACAGAAGCCGACAGTGGTAGGCTAACAGAAACCACGCGCCATCATGGTGACTCCTTAACAAGCGAGCGAAAGCTATAGACACCTTATCCGCGTTTTTCGCACGATTTTAGTGAATATTACGAGCATGTCAGGCCTTAATCGTACGGAAATCAACCGTAATTACACAGAGACTTAAGTGATATGTTAACAGAAGCCTCCGATATCATAGTGGTAGGGCAACAGAAACCACGCGCCATCAGGAATGATCTCTAGCGGGCATGAACCGAACGCCAACGACACCTTTAGCACAGAAGTTGAGTGCAAATCAGTCAGCAATCTTAAAAAATCAATTATAAATCAACAGATATTTCAGTGGCAGGTTAACAGATGCCACACCGAGATGGTATGTAAACAGCAAGACGTGGCATCATGACGGATGCTTGGAGGCATCGAACATAAGCTAAACGACATCTGATGCGCGCCTCTCTCGCGGGTTTAGTAAAACTTTTGCGCATAGCAAGTACCACTCTTACGGAAATAATCCACAATTACACAGAGATTCATGTGGTAGGTTAAAAGAAACCACGTCTCATCACGGCGGATCACTGACAGGCATTAAACAGAGGCTAAATTCGCCTTAAACGCACCCATGGCACAAGTTTGCAGAAGTTGCCAGCAAATTAAACACTAATCTTCCGGAGATCAGCCATAATTTAAAAAAGATTTAAGTGTTAGGTGAACGCGCCATCACAATAACAACGAAGGATCTCTAGTGGGTATGAAGCGGAAGCAAACGCCACCTTGAGTTCACCTCACACAGTAGTTCCTTAGCAGACATCGAGCGCAAGCTAAAGATATCTGTCTAAATCCCATTGAGGTAAACGTCGCCATTGTGTGTAAGGGACTTACGGGTTGTAGAGCACCCATTCCATCAATTCCTATATGTGTATTTTAATATAATTATACCTACTGTAACCTACGTATACAGTTTCCATTGTGTTAAACCTTTGCCACCTTTTAAGTGAAATATAATTTTGCTAAATTCCGACTAAAGGAGGAAAAATGAGTTTACTTTGAATTGATCAAAGTGGTTTGTGCGCCAACCAACAGAAAGAGGTGTGTTTATTGGTCCTTGGCGCCAGTCTTTAACCAGCGCGAAATTAAAAAAAAACAACAAAATTAAACATAAAAGAGGAACAGAGACAGAAAAAGAATCCTTAGCAATAAAAACCTAGTAAGTTCCATCATCAAATATAATATATTGGACATTCACATACGTATAGGGGCTCACAGCCAAAATGATGCATCAACGAAATGAAAAAGCGCTTGGTAAAAAATCATGTTTATGTTTCGAAATAAAAAAATTTACTAATTTATTAATTTGGTACATATATGTATGTTAAATCTTGTAAAATAAAAAAAAAACGCCAAAATAATTTCTGCAAAGTAAATACTGTTATAAATGTGAGCAATCCTGGAATAGTATTTGGTAGCTTTGACATTTTAGTATTGTCATTCATAAAGTGTAGTTCAAAATGGGTCGCCAAACAAGTATTGAAGTGCGCGAGATAATACCAAAGCATTATAAAGAGGCCATCTTCTGGAGTCGGAAATTTGGAATTCATCGATTCTACTATGGACAAGAGTGTGTATCTCGATATTTTAAAACGAAATTTGCTACAAAGTGCCGCGAAATTAAATATTTCCGACAACTTTCGGTACTTTCAAGATAATGATCCGAAACACAAATCCGGAGTTGTGCAAAGTTGGCTTATTTGGAACTATCCGCACATAGTAGAAACACCAGCACAGTCTCCAGATTTAAATGCAATCGAGAATCTGTGGTCAGTTTTGGAATGAGAGATTCGAAATAAACCCGACTTGAAAAAATGCAGAATGGAATAAACTTGTTCCTAATTATACAAAGAAATTAGTGGAATCCATGCCGAAACGTATGAAAGCAGTTATAGATAGTAAGGGGTATCCCACAAAGTATTAATCCACCTACAACTTTAGTTTCCTTAAAAAAATTTCAATGTATTCTTTTTTTTTTGTTACTGTATCATTTTCGCTGTGAGGTGCAATTTAATACTGAAGCTTGTTTTTTTTTGTTAATTAAATAAAATAACTATACAATTTGAATTTTTTAAACCATAAATTAAATGTGCATATCTGCTGTTGGTAAGTGGTATTTATATTTTTTGGAAGACGTATTTAGTTTTCAGGTAATACTTGCATTAATATTTCTTATATGGTTGTATCACTTTGGCTGTGAGCCACTGCATGTATATATATCTGAAATACAAAATACATAGCAGGAAAAAATTGCCAAAAATATTACGGTATCCAGTAGGAATTTTTTTGGTGCAAAATGTTAACGTTATATTTCTTTAATCTGTGACCGCAGCACAGTACAATACTCCCATTCCGCTACTCAGCGAATAAAAACAGAACTGTTCCAGTAATTTTTATAGCGTAAATCGGATTTGCTGGTTTAATACCTAAATCCCGAGTATAAAGCCAATTATAACACTGGTTGTGGTAAGGTTTGCGGATCCTGCCCTTTATCAAACCGTCGTTTATATTTAGTACCCCGCAAAAATGCCAATCGAAAGAAGCCTGAAAAAGAACTCACTCGATGACGATTTGTTTCCTCCAATCGATACGTTAGAGACTCCAGAACTGGTTCCTCAGTCTGAAAACCAAAGAGTAGTCTCCAAAAAAAAAAAAAGAGGTAACACGATGGATTACGGTGTCACGGAACCAGAAGGAAAGCGAATATGACCCATGTATGAGCGTTTTTATATTTGAGAATGATAACTGCACCTAATTTTCTTCACACACGATTGAAGAATGGACAGTGCTTTTGCTAAAATCTTAATTACAACGATGCCTTCATCGATTACTATTACGGGGTCTCGGTGATCAGGCTGAGTACTGCAGTGCGCTCTTATTCCCGAATGTAACTGTTGTGCACTCGTCTCATTAATTGACTCCCTACAGAAGGTTGCTGTTGTTGTTATTCTGCAATCACTAACTGCGGTTACGCGACCATCACACTGCTACTATCTTCTCAGCAAGGTAAAAAATAATGGCATTATGCGAGACGGGGAAAATACTAATCTTCTTACATGATAATTTAGGTCTAGGATAATGTATAATGAAATGCAATATATTTTCCAGCGTTTAATTTTTGCATTTGGGTTTCGGTCTGAAACTGCAAATGGGAGAGGCTGATGGTCGGTATAAATATTGAGATATTTTACCCCGTAAAGGTAGTTACAGAGATTTTTTAAGGTCCACACTATGACCAACAGCTCTCTTTTATTGGTTGCGAAGAGCAATTCTCTATCTTTCAGTTTTCTGGAAATCATCGTTATTGGTTTTCCATTCTGAGATAGTACTGCTCCCAGACCATGTGACGAAGCATCCGTCGGTAGATCAAATGGCTTTCCAAAGTCCGGATAAAGCAACATTACATCTTCTGATATCATAATTTCTTTCAATTTGTTAAAGGCTTTTACTTGCCTGTCGTCAAGTATGATTTCAATTTTTTTTGACTGTTGAGCATTAATCCTACCCCGAACAAAGTAGAAGGTTCGTTCTCGGATGGCCTCCACCTTAGTAGGACTTGCTTTGATTCCCCCTCTTGATACAGTGAAGCCGAGGTATTCTACACTTGTTTTAAAAAAAGTTGATTTTTCGCGTGAAACCATCATATTTGCCTCATACAAATTGCGCAGAACCCAGTCAATGTGTTTCACATGATCGGCTTCGTTTTCCGAAAATATTATTACGTCATCGACGTAGACGTAACAAGTTTTTCCTATTTGTTCACGAAGGACATCGTCGATGGCCCTCTGAAAAATACTTGCTGCATTTTTCAATCCAAATGGTAGCCGGCAAAATTCGTATTTACCATTATTTACTGAAAATGCGGTTTTTTTGCGATCCCGCACCGCGAGTTCAATTTAATGAAACCCTGATTTTAAATCAAGGGTTGTAAAATATTTCGCCTTACCCAAATTTGTCAATATTACTGTAACATTGGGAATAGGCTATTTGTCATCCATTGTCTTTTGATTGAGCTTTCGAAAGTCTGTCACTAGGCGTTTTTTCTTGTTGCCCAACTCGTCACTACCTTTTTATATCAACAACCCATATGGGGTTGTTAAAAGGGGAACTATGTAGATATGCGGATTATTCCATTCTTTAATCGATTTTTTATTTCGCTGTTAACGAAATCAGACACTTCCATTGGATATGGGTACAATTTTGAATATACAGGGTTGCTATCTTCGGTGCGAATGGTAGCAACAATGTTTGTGTTAAAGGGCAGTGCTTCGTCAGGATCTGCAGAAGCTTTAGCCCTATTTTTCAACATTTTGGTGAATTCGGCTTCTACCGACTGAGGCACTTCTATGTCCTTCAGTTTCGTAAAATTCACGTCTTCGCATTTATAAAACTGAACTTGTTCAAATCCAGAGTCGAATCGAATTAGTTTCTTTTTTAGATTGATGGTAGTGCTCACCTGCGTTAGCAGATAAAGGCCAATAATACAATCAAGGGTTGGAAGACCCGGCAAAATAAAAAATGGGGTACTTACTCCAAAAATGGTTATGTAACATTTGTATTATATTATTGCATCCATGTATGGATTTCACTTGGAAAGGCTCTTCAACTGGGACGACGTTCCCTACTCCCTTCAGAGGATTAATGCAGTTCTTAGAAGCCCCAGTGTCTATTAAAAATTTAAAAGGTCTCCCTGCTATTGTTCTTTGTAGAAACGGCAGTAGGGACCTTCCTTTAAAAAATTTATGGATTCTACATCGGAGCCTTCTGCTTCGGCTACCTCCGACTCAGCTCACTTTTCGTAGTCGGAATTTTCTTCCTTATTTTTTATAATTTTCTTGTGAGATTTGATTAATTCTCTGTCCTCTTTGTCCTAAATTTCTGTCAGAACCATATGGTATTTTGTGTGCTTGGTTTAAGTTATTATTATTATTACTAGTGTTTTGTTGGGCATAGTTCGTCGACCGTCGGAAACGTGAAGACGTGGGATCAACATCCATTTATTCTACCGGTTGTAAGTTGCTTGAGTCCTGTCACCGGTTATAATAAGGATTTTTGCCCCGAGTCTGTACTTTATTTACATTTTTACTATTGAATTTATTCAGCATTTGACTGCGCGTGTTATAGTTATCCTGTGTCTGAACTTTACTTTCAGAGTTTCTTGCATAATTCGTCGCAAACATATATCTCTCGTGATTTAACTTCTTGAGCCAGTGCTAAAGCGGCAGGCAAATCCTTGGTCCGCGATGCAAATAAACCATCACTTAAGAGTTTCTTTAGTCCCGATATAAAAACCCGAAGCGCATCCTCCCTATATTTACCATTAATAGAGTTAACCAGTTCGGCTTCGTATGCCATTATTGTCCTATTTGTCAGTAACGTAAGTTTCTTTTCGATCTGGCCATAATATTGCAGGATAGTTAAGGTTTCTTGCCGCATTGTGCTGAGCTCCTGGTCAATTAAATATATAGGCCGCTTGTCGGCATAAGCGAAATCTAACCTCGCTACTATAGCTTTAAAATTGAGCGCCTTATTAAAGCAAGTTAATACTGCACCGGCAGTACCTCTAACTTTGTTTTTAATTAAGCCCAAAGCCTGATAGTGCCTTGACTACCATGGTATTTTTCAAATGGTTCATAAGAAGAATGTGCGGCTTGGCGCCAAAACACATATTTTTCCTGTTTGCCATTAAATTCAGGTATAGATTTAACAATGTCAAGAGGCTCATCACATTTAATGCCTTCAACTATTGTAACGTCCTCGTACGTCTTTAGTTCTGTTGTTGATATATCTACAGCAGCAAATTTCTCCCGCAACTTTGTCTCAAATTCGTTTCTTTGTGCATCTAACGCTGCACCTACAGCAACTTGGATTAAAGCTTGCAAATCTGAGGCGTTCATGTTTAAAGCACTTATTTGTAATTCCTCAAAATTTTCAATTATCTCCTTTAACTCCTGATTGATATCACTCATCAAAATTTACTATTGATCACTATTAATTACTTTATCTTTTTGGCAATTTTTTTCAGTAACCTTTCTGACACAATAACATTTTTTCACAAAAATAAGCAAACAATCACTCTCATTATGTTAATGGTTATTTGGTTGTTATACGCCGCTGTTGTTGTTGTTGTTGTAGCGGCTAGTCGCGCCCCGCAAAGAGCGGATTCAGCCACGGTCGTTGTCGTCGAACTCATCTAGGGGGAGGCCCAGGAAGCGTGCAGTTTCGACAGGGTTGGACCAGAGGGAGAGGTGGGTTAGATGAGTGGGTTTAAGAGGGCATGTGAATAGGTGGTTGGTGTCGTGCGGAGAATCTCCACATGCCGGACATGTGTTGGGTATGTCGGGGTTGATTCTGGATAGGTAGGAGTTAAGCCTGCTACAGTATCCACATCGTAATTGTGCCAGAGTGACCCGGGACTCACGGGGCAGCAGGGACTCCTCATCTGCTACAGCTGGTGGTTGGGCTCCGATGACTGCATTTGCCTGGCGGGAGTCAATGATGTTAGTGACTGTGTCTCTATGGATGTTGCTTAGGACCCGCCGGTACGCCTCCAGATCCAGCGGTTGCGTGATGAGTGGCTGGATCTCGTCCTTTAGTTCTAGAAGATGTCTTCTAGTGTGCCTGGGGGGCAGCTCCACTGCAAGCAGGTGCCTATTTGGATGCCCCGAACGGTAACATCCAGCAAGGAACTGCTTGCTGAGCATGAGGTTGTGCTCCTTAACTCGGACCACATTGACCTCTTGGTGGAGATGCTCCTCAGGCGACATCAGAAGACATCCCGTCACCGTGCGGAGTGCGGCGTTCTGGCAGGTCTGCAGCTTTATCCACTGTGCCCTGCTGGTTCCCGGCGACCAAACTGGCGCAGCATAATTTATTACCGGCCGGCCAATCGCCTTGTATGTTGCCAACAACGTTTCTTTGTCTTTGCCCCAAGAGTAGCCGGCGAGCGACTTGAGGGCATTGTTGCGGCTCTGTACTCTATTGGCGATTGCGGTAGTGTGCGCGGAGAAGGAGAGCAGGCTGTCGAAAGTCACCCCCAGAATGTTCGGGGTTAACCGTCAGAATGGGGGTGCCATCGATATGGATGTTAAGATCCAGCCTGACCTCCTTCGTCCAGGTGGTAAAAAGGGTCGCCGAGGACTTAGCAGGGGACAGCGCCAGGTTTCTGCTAGTGAAGAAATGGGCAAGATCAGAGAGATACCCGTTCACCTTCAAACACAGATCATCAATTACATTGCCGGTTGCCATTATCGAGCAATCATCAGCATAGGAGACAATCGTGACTCCCTCTGGCGGTTGAGGGAGCTTGGAGATATAGTGATTAAACAATAATGGGGACAGGACGCCACCCTGCGGTACCCCTTGTTTAATCCTCCTTGGTTTCGATGTTTTATCTCTAAACCATACTGATGATTGACGACCACACATTTAATTCGCGGTCCACCGTTTCAGTCCCTGCGGGAGAGTTAATGCTTCCACGTCAGCGAGTAGCGTGGAGTGGCTGACTGTGTCGAATGCTTTCGACAGGTCCAACGCTACTAGGACGGTTCTCTCGCAGGGGCGGTTTTGGTTAAGACCGCGGTTCACCTGCGTGTTTATGGCATTAAGTGCTGTTGTTGTGCTGTGCACTTTCCGGAAGCCATGTTGATGCTTAGCTGACCCAAGGTGGTATGTATAATACGGGAGGATTAGGGCCTCAAGTGTCTTTACCACAGGTGAAAGCAGGGAAATCGGCCGATAGGAATCACCCTTGTCGGCCGGTTTCCCTGGTTTCAGTAGTGGGACCACCCTCCCAACCTTCCAGATGTCCGGAATGATGAGGGTGGCCATGGACAAATTGAGGATCCCTGTGAGGAACTCAACTCCCGCGGGGTCTAAATTTTTCAGCATCAACACGCTTAGCCCGTCAGGAAAATAGCGTTGGAGGCTTTCGCCTTCCCGATGACCTTCTTTACTTCGCCACAAGTGAAGGTAAGAGGCGCGCTGCTGTTCGGTAGTTTGCGCAGCCTCCTGGTCACCTTCCGCTTGGTCCTATCCCCCGAAGGATGCAGTATAATTTGTCTGCTAAAATAGCTCGCGCATCTCTTCGGGTCCGACGAGGCACGATCCCCGAATGAAATTTACACTCGGTCGTCGTGCTTCGTCGGGTTGGATAAGGACTTCACGGTAGACCAGAGCTTACCAACACCCGTGACCAGGTTACAGGCCTTTGGATGTCCTCCCACTTATTCCGATCCACCAGCTTCTGAATCACCACGTGCAAATCCGTGGTACAGGGATAACGAAGGTCAAAGTGGCGAAGGTGGTCACGCTCGTTCGTAAGCGCAGCTGCTTCAGCCGGGAAATTGGGACGGATTTCAGGGATCCTTTCTGGGATGAAGCCAGCCGCAGCGGTTGTGACCATTTGAAGTGTATGTGATTAGGATGTGTATGATGAATATAATGAAACATGTAGCATATCACTTGCAAGGCCTTGTTTCAAGATGAGAAACGTTTCAATAGATCGGGTTCCTTTTCAGTCGTATGAAGAATTTCCACTTTTCGTTGTTCAAGTGGCGTCTGGAGCCAGTCTGCTCTATGCTACTAAAGGGACTGATATATGAAATCCAGTGGCCTACAGCTTTGCGTTGCTGGATCGGCAGGATTATGGTTGGTTGATAAATATTGCCACTATATGTTTCCAAGATTGTGGATGATTTGTGGTGTGCGATTTGCCACATATACCTACCCCGAGAATGGAGGCTTTTCTAAGGACTATTGAGGAATCAGACCACAAGAGTATTTCGGTTTCCCCTGAAGCGAGGTGATTGAGCGCACCGTTTGTACTGCATTTTGAAAGCTCGATAGAATAAGAGAAGTTTGGATGGGAACTCGGATATGAAAGACAACCAACGGATTGTCGATAAGTTTCCTGATAAAATTTCTCACAGAACGCATCCGCTGGTTAAAAGTGGATGTGATTCAGTAACTTATTCTAATTCACAAAACCGTTTAAATTGAGAACAAAGACTTTCGCTTGGATCCTACACCGCGAGAGTGTGGAACGTTGAAAAGTCAGTTTAAATACCATCCAAAAATAGCATTTTGGACGAAAAGTGATCCAAGGACCTTGTGCTTGACTCTTTGGAGATTACCATGTTCATTTGAGCGGGATTGAAAAAGTGAGGATCAGCAAAGTCTAAATCCTTGATTTGTAAGTTTTTTGGTTTATTAATATGGAACGTGGTACAATCGCCCTGGTGTCGATGCCTTTGTCGTAAGGTTTGGCCACGAGAGTAATGTGGCAGCCACGCGTCAATTAAGGCCTTTAAGGTAAAGAGCTGGGCCAAGTGTTCAATGTGTACTAGGACAGTAGGGAATAATTTTTTTGTTATTTCTTGAAAAATTTGCTTGGATATGACTGCTGATGTCGAATATACGGTAACGGGAATGACTTGAGCTAGATTCGATGGAATGAGCATGCAACAGGGGGTTGTATTAAGATTGGGTTTGGTAGTTTGATTTCTGGCTTGTCTTTTAGGAATCGGTGTAGTTAAGGCAGGATACAACATTGTATTATGGGATTTGTTGCAATGAAAACATCGGAAAGCACTTTGACAGTTGGTAAGAAGATTTTTGTGAAAAGGAACTGCGTACCCTTGTGGTTTTGTAGCTATGCAAACGCTCAATCACTTCTTACTGACTAGATAAGAAGTCGTCTATTTGGGACCAGTTGGAAAGTTCTTTTCTAGACTTAGTGATTGTTCCCAGAGTAAAAGTGTTTCATCTGGCAACTTGGTAGAACACAAATACATAGATAACAATAGGGTCCCAATCGGAAACGGTAATTCCTTGTGACTTAAAGCACGAAGACGATCGTTAATTGTGTTTTGAATTCTTTGAATTCCTTTGCTGAAGGCAGATTAAACAGAGTTTTCAAAGAAAAAGTTTTCATATAATGTGTAATACTTTACAATGGAACCTGAACCTGCTTTACCACGAGTTTTGTTTCGTAAATGGTAAGGTTTTTGTGCAGGTGTTAGCTTGGAATGGCTGAGATAAACGGCCGTGAGCATATCCCGAAAGGATGGCCAACCCTCTTAGCTACCGTAGAATGTTTGTGTATCGGACGGTATTTTATACACAGAACGGGATTATCGGTGAAAGAGGAGTTTCAGGAAATAAAAGTATTGTTGGATGAGCTACTTTGAAAAATTTGTGGCTGGTCGAAACTTTGCGACTTGCAGATGTAAAAGGCATTCGTGCATAATTGAAACTTAGTGTCAGCTTCTTCTCTGAAATCTGCGGGAACGAGTTTGTGATCAGTGAAGCAACCCTTCTTAGGGCTGTACTTATCTTCGTTAACGGAAGCAATCTTAAAATACGAAAAATTGTTGTCGTTCGACGTAACCATAACGTAAGAAAAAGTGGTGTGACCTTACGTACAACCACCGATCAAACAATATGATTGAATCAAGTAATTTACTTTATACGAACTTGCTAGAATAGCAAACATATATAGGTATTTTCTTTATCTTTTGTTAAACTTTTGCAAAAAAAAAAGTTGATACGCAACGTACCGTAATGTACGGGAGAAAAAATAGCATTATATATTTTCTTTTAATTGATATAGATACAGATCTTCTGCGATGACGTAAGGAACGTAACGCAAAATGGATATAATTATAAAGTCTACGTTTACTTTATATACGATGTTTAGAATATACTTTAAGGCAGGCAACGGAATATGGCATACGCAGGTTAAGGAACGTAATGCAAAATGAATATAATTATAAAGTCTACGTTTACTTTGTATACGATTTTTAGAATATACGTTAGGGCAGGCAACAGAATATGGCATAAGCAGGTTGAGGTATAACATGACTCATCCGTGAGATGAAATGACTGAAAGTACTTCGAATATAGGTGTTAATTTGTATTTGGCTTAACCCTTTCACCTGAGTTTTTTTCCAAATCTGGAGGGGGTTTCATCATTTCGACGGCGAATTATGTAATAAGGCTAAAATATAAGATGTTTGGCATACATGAAAATTCGGAGATCCTTAGCAGTGTCCTGGGATATATAATCCCAATAACATTCTAAGGTGGGACGTATATGTCTCAATAATGCCAAACGGACCAAATAATTAAATAACAACTATTAATAAAAAAATAACAAATTTCACTGTTTATGGATTTTTTCAGTTACAAATTTAATTCATTTGTGAAAAGAAGCAAAACATTAAAAGCATAAAGCATTATTCCATCCAGAACAGACGTATTTGGTTCTAGTTTCCTTATTTTGTGAAGCGCATCGACGACGAGAAGTCTCTTCAATCGGAAGATGATCGCCAATATTATACGTAGTCTGCAACACCTACTGGACAATCAACTTCTAATTTAGAACCATCATTTTGCTTTCGGCAAACTTTAGTTAGAGTAGGCATATGACAGTTAGAAGCAAGTGGGACTTCTTTCGAATCCATCCATCGAGTGGCCATCACACCATCGCAGTTTATTTGGAATTGACTTTCTGAACATTTTATATGTCCACTAAAGACAAGAGTTTCTTTACAGGACAGGAGTTTGGTTCGAAAGTGACGTCGTCGCAAAACTTTGTCCAACTTGTATTCTAAAAAATAATCCGCAATATTGTGCTCATCCAATTTTTTCCTTCCCGACATCTAAAGGTATAAACAAATATTGGGATATTATTATCCCAATTAAATGTATTATTGAAATTATATGTCCCAATGTAGTTACAAATGTAAGAAACTTACATTTTTCACTTCAATTTATTTCCATTTTCGAAGCAGTAATTTTTAGTCACACCTTATTCATACCCACGGGGAATATTTCGAAAAAAAATGCGAACAGTTAGACGTTTCACACTGAAATACAACGCGCGACTGACAAAATTTCCCGACTTGTCTGTGCAAAATATGCGGTTAACGGAAAATTTATTTCAATAACAAGAAGACGCGTTTACTGGCCATCAAAGGAGACTTCGAATTTTTATTGGGATCTTTTCAGTGCGCAATTGGAGCAAAACTAAAAGTGATACACATATTTGAAGCTATTTGGGACATATTGTCCCAGTAGGGGCGAAAGGGTTAAGCAATGTTACGTAACCATAGAGAATTTGTCAAAAATAAACACTTTGTAGTTCAAATGAAGGTCGACCTCAAGTCGTTAATGATATTTGTTCTAAATTCAAACGGATGATTTGTTATACGTTTACGGATACAGCGAGTCCCAAAATAACCACGAACACTAATAATTAACTATATGCAAATTACTAATTTTATTTATACGTTGACGTTCGCCACGTAAAGTAAGGTGATACTTTTCAATTATATTTTAATAAATGATCAAGTGCACACCACGGAAGGAATTTTTACGTTGACTTTACCGACGTTTTTTTCGCGGTAGCCAACAAGATATAAAAACGAGCAATAATCTTTTATTTGAGTTGAATTTAAGTTTAATTTTGTAAAAAGATTCCCTTATTTTATGCTGACGCAAGCAACGTGTCAGAAACTGTTGCGTTATAATTAACTGTGAGTAAATAATTAGGTATAAATCGTGGAATTGACTTAAACGTCTACGTGATCAACGTAACGTAAAAACGCGTTAGGCGAGCGCAAAAATTAAAATTAAATAAAAATTTAAATTTTACTGGTACATTCAAGCATGCAAGGTAACATAAAGTACAGCGTTAAAACAGATTTTGATTATATACGGGAATCTAAATGATGAATTGATTTATATGTTTACATTGGAAACGTTTTATAAAACTGTAGCGAAACAATTGTAAAAAACGAACCAAATTTATTCAAAGTGTATGGTATTGTATTTAAAATTAATTTTGAAATTGGTATCTGTATTTTTATGTTGACGCAAGCACCTTATCATAGTGCTTATTTAAAAAAAAAATTATAAATACGGTAGTGTAAATCACAAATTTGATGTAAATGTTTACCTTGACGTATAAAAGGTACTGTAGAACTGTAGTAAAACAATTATATAACGTGCACGCATGTTATATTTTTCTTACGACCAATATTTAATTTTGAATTAGGACGTTTTCGGAGCTTTTCGATCGGTACTAGTTTAAAAGCATACAAAAAGTTATTTTTCTCTCCTGCGCGTTTCGACGTCTTTCGCACCTTCATCAGGGAGTCTGCACTTTATTGTACATAAAACATTAAAAAAGTGTTAAAAAAAATTATCACAATATGTTTATGCTTACAACAATTATTACATTTACATTTCTAATCACATTAAAAACAGGAACAACGTCAAAATAAACAAAAATATAACAATAAAGATCCACACATCAAATTACACAATAATTTTTGTCCCTCTGCTTGACCATCACTCGTTATTGCAGTTCTATATACACAGTTTATATTGTCAACGTTCTCCTTGAAATTCATCCTGTCCATATTTTTTGTTGTATTCTCAGTCCTTCTAATATTAATCTTGTCCACCCTTTTTTCACCATATCTAACACTTTTGCATTTTCGAAATCGTTGGTGTCTTTTTGTTGTTGTTGTTGATCTTGTTGTAGCGGCTAGTCACGCCCCGTGAAGAGCGGATTCACCCAAGGTCGTTGTCGCAAACTCATCTAGGGGGAGGCCCAGGAAACGTGCAGTTTCGACAGGGTTGGACCAGATGGAGAGGGGGGTTAGATGAGTGGGGTTGAGAGGGCATGTGAATAGGTGATTGGGTATGTCGGGGTTGATTCTGGATAGGTAGGAGTTGAGCCTACTACAGTATCCAGATGGCAATTGTTCCAGAGTGACGCGGGACGCACGGGGCAGCTTCCCCGATGACCTCCTTTACTTCGCCACAAGTGAAGGCAAGAGGTGCGCTGTTGTTGGGTAGTTTGCGCAGCCTCCTGGTCGCCGCTCTTAATTCCTGGTTCCAAAATAAAGTAGAATGTATGGTCGTTGATCATTGCTTCTAAGATTCAAATGAGTTGTTGGAGGTCCTTGTTGGTTGCTTCTAGGTTCGATTTTTAGTTTGCGTTCTTGCGCTGCCCAAGGAAATTTCGTTCCTTGGTGACTTCCAATATTCCAAAAATTTGCTTTACAGTAAGAAGAGTTTAATTTGTTCGCGTTTGCGGTACAAATTTCTTTTACTGAACTTGAATTTTATCGAGCCCCGAGTTGGGCGCCAATTTTCGAATTGTTCTTTATTCAATGAGCTCCGTTAGAAGACTAAAACTTAAAAACCAACAGCAACTTAAATCTAGACTTAACGTCCCGTGCTCGCTGCCATAGCCGTTGCCGACTGCACTGCCCGCCACATGTCTCATTGCATTAGATGTCGGGTGCAGGTGTTCAGCCAGATGCCGCGTCAGCATGAACGGATTCCCACGATTTGTGAGAACCATTGTGACTGCTAGCTGGCTGAGCTAGCTACTTGAGATAGCTGACGATAACTTGTATACAATCGGAAATCGAACCTACTGTAACCTACGTGTACAGTTTCCATTGTGTTAAACCCTTGCCACCTTTTAAGTGAAATATAATTTTGCTAAATTCTGATTAAAGGGTAAAAAATGACCAACCAACAGAAACAAGTGTATTTATTGACCCATAGCGCCAACCTTGAACCAGCGCAAAACTATCAAGTAAGGAAGAGTCTAACGACATCATTCTCTATTGCCAAACGAACGTTCGTTTTGTGTCAAACACGAATCGTTCGTCCATATAAATTGCGTATCTCTAACACATAAGCGGGCAAACACAGCTGTTTCTTACGGGACGATAACGTAAGAAACACACACTATCTATGGCGAATGATCGACAAAACAGTAAAAAAATGTGTCAACCTCAAACGAAAACATATTGTGTATCGCTTCTTTATATTCGAAATGGAAAATTCTTCAAAAAAAAAAGTTAATTGAAAACCGCGGTTAATTCAGATTAAAGAAATCCTTTAATTTCAGTATTAAAAAATCTAACAGCGTTCAATTCAAAGCCATCGTAAACAAATGAGAGGCTAATCCGGACTAGACAAGATATCTGGAGCTGATGGGCTCTTGTTTGAAAAGCAGTAGAATACCATAGCTGCTAAAATGAACGCATGTGGTCCGCCTCAAAGAACTGTGGTTGAGTAGTGTACGCAACAAAACCAGTGAATCTAAAAATCTTTATTTAGAAAAATCAAATGACTTATGTTATATTATTTATTATTTATTTAAATAAAAACTAAAATAAATTGGCATGCTTTAAATGTATGCGTTTACGTACAGTTATATAGTTAAGAGCGTATTGTTCTATTCGCTATACTTGTACATACTTATTTTTTATTGTATTTAACCAATTCCTATGCTATTCTTAAAATTAAAGGAGGGGAATTTATTCAAAAACAGAAATGCAAATATTGTCGTGGTAACTGTCGTTTCATAACTAATTGCGTTAACCATATTATCACCCAAATTTTAAACGCTCAGTAAATGTGTGTCCCTGCAGGTATAGTAGAACATTCTAGACCTCAAAGCGATCTAAAACTGCTTTTCTTAAGAAGTTTTCTATGCCATCCTCAGTAGACCTTAGGCATAGATTAAAATCCCTAAAAATTATGACTTTCTAATTAAAAATGTCATTACTAAGAATATAGCGAATTATACAATTTTCAAAAGGTGCTTACTGCAAAGCGTACCTATGTCTATATCCATCTGGGTTGTTTTATGTTGCTACAAAAAACTGTTAATTGAATAAAGTTATAAAATCAGACACCACTGTGCTCTTGTATAAAAAGTAAGGAAGAGTCTAAATTCGGATTCAACCGAACTTTAAAAAATATTCGGTGCATGTTTTTATTTCAAAGTTAATCTTATATATAAAAAAAAGTGTGAGTCCTTTATAGACGTCCCAATTACTCAACCGAAATTTTTACAGTAGGTGCATGTGGTCTGCGGTCTAAACGTAATGTATATATAAATTTGGAAAAGTGGGCAGTAAGGCACCGCGGACATAACAGGGTCATCCATGTCAGCAAAATTGTACGCAGGAGGTTAACAGAGACCTACGTTAAGCTAGAAACAGGTTAACAGAAACCACGCGCCATCGTGTTGGATCTCAAGAAGGTAGTAAGCGAAAGCTAACGACACCTTAATCACCCCGCATCCAAGTTTGTCAGAAGTTGCGTGCAAATCTTGCACCAACCTTACAGAAAACAACCACAATTAAACAGAAATTTAAGAAGTCGGTGAACAGAAGCCTTACGCCATCATAGTCGATCTCTAGCGGGCAGTAAGCGGAAGCTAACGACATCTTAAGCGGACACCGCACCCCAGTTTGTCAGAAGTTGCATGCAAATCTTGCACCAACCTTACAGAAAACAACCACAATTAAACAGAAATTTAAGAAGTAGGGGAACAGAAGCCTTACGCCATCATAGTCGATCTCTAGCGGGCAGTAAGCGGATGCTAACGCCAGCCAAAACGCACCAGCTTGTCAGAAGTTGCGTACAAATCAAACGCCAATTTCACGGAAATTCCCCTCAATTAAACCGAAATTTAAGTGGCAGGCTAAAAAAACCACGCGCCACCATGGTGGATCTCTAGCAGGCAGTAAGCGGACACCGACACCTTAGCCGCACCCTCGCACAAGCCTGTTAGAAGTTCCGTGGGAAAAAAGCGCAAATCTTACGGAAATCAGCCATAATTCAACAAAAAATTACGCGGTAGGTTAACAGAGACCTACGATCTGACAGAAGCGATTTAACTAAAACCACGCGCCATTATGGTGGATCATCAGTGGGCAGTAAGCATAAGCTAACGACACCTTAATCGCACCCCGCGCCCAAGTTTGTCAGAAGTTCCGTGCAAATCTTGCACCAATCTTACAGAAAACAACCACAATTAAAAAACAATTTTAGTGATCGGTGAACAGAAGCCTTGCGCCATCATAGTCGATCTGTTGCGGGCAGTAAGCATAAGCTAACGCCACCCAAAGCGCACCCCTCGCACCAGCTTGTTAGAAGTTGCGTACAAATCAAGCGCGAATCCTACGGAAATCCACCTCAATTAAGCAAAAATTTAAGTGGTAGGTTTACAAAAACCACGTACCATTATGGTGGATCTCTAGCTGGCAGTAAGCGGAAGCTACCGACACCTTAACAGCAGCCGCGCACAAGCCTGTTAGAAGTTCGTGCAAATAAAGCGCAAATTTTACGGAAATTAGCCATAATTAAACAAAAAATTACGCCGTAGGTTAACAGAGACCTACGATATGCTACAACGAGTTATAACAAAAACCACGTGCTATCATAGTCGATCTCTAGCGGGCAGTAAGCGGAAGTTAACGACAACTCTGTTGGAAGTTGCGTGCAAATCAAGCGCAAATCTTACGGAAATCAACCATAGCTCAACAAAAAATTACGCGGTAGGTTAACAGAGACCTACAATCTGCTAGAAGCAGTTTACCAAAAACCACGCGCCATTATGGTGGATCTCTAGCGATCAGTAAACAAAATTTAACGGCACCTTAAGCGCACGCCGCGCACAAGTTTGTCAGAAGTTGCGTGCAAATCTTGCACCATTCTTACGGGAATTAACCACAGTTAAACAGAAATTTAAGAGGTATGTTAACGGAAGTCATGCGCCATCATGGTAGATCTCTAGCAGGCAGTAAACGGAAGCCCACGTCAGCTGAAGCGCACCCCCTTGAACAAGTTTGCCCGAAGTTCTATGCAAATCAGGAACCGATCTAAAGGAAATCAACCGCAATTTAACAGAAATTTTATTGGCGGGTTAACAGAAACCGCGTGACATCACGGTGGATTTTTAGGAGGCAGTAAGCAGAAGCTCACGGCTCCTTAGCGTACTCCCGCGCAAGTTTGTCAGAAGTTGCATGCATATTAGACGTCAATCTTACGGAAATCAGCCATAATTCAGTAACATTTTACGTGGTAGGTTAAGGCGACCTTCGAAATTCTAGGAGCAGGTGAACAGAAACCCCGCGCCATCATAGAGAATCTCTAGCGGGCAGTAAGCGGACGCTAATGATTTTTTATTGGCACCCCGTGTTTAAGTTTGTTAGAAGTTGCGTGCAAATCAAGCGCCAATCTTGCGGAAATCATCCATAATTCAAAAACGTTTCAGGTGGTACGTTAAGAAGACCTACGAAATGCTAGAAGCAGGTTAACAGAAACCACGCGCCGTCGTAGTGAATTTCTAGCGCACAAGTTTGTCAGGAGTTGCGTGTATATCAATCACCAGTCTTACGGAAATCAGCCATAATTCAACAAAATTTTCCGTGGTAGGTTAACAGAGTCGTATGATAAACTACACTTGCGGTCAATAAAAGCGTACCACTAAATTTAATTGAGATTAGATCACATGAGCAATTTTATAACGGTAGAAATATAGACTTCACAATAGGCTTTCCTAATAACGAGTCGTTCCTCCTTTAGCCTCAATAACTGCTTTAATTCTTGAAGGCATGGAATTCGCTAGGACCTCAGTTGATTTCCGTTTAACGGGACCATACCAAACCAGTTCTAAAATCTTTATCAACTGACTTTTATTTGTTGGCTTCTGTTTAGCAACTTCACATTTCATTATGTGCCATCAGTGCTCAATAGGGTTTAAATCTGGTGAGTTTCCAAGCCAATCCAAGCGTTGAATCATTAGATCGTTAAATGTATTGGCCAACTAAAAATAAAAATTCGAGCTTATTGGGATCATATATACCAATATTGTACAGATGTTTAATACAAGATTTGTTTCCAATCAAAATTTACCCATTTTGCACGGTGGCATGGCGCTGACTCATCCTTGAAGATTAGGCGATCCGTATAAGAATAGTGCTCTTCAATTGCGGGTACTAAAAAATTGTTAAACACTGTCTCATATTTTTGTGCATTCATTATTCCATCAAAAAGCTGTAGAGGCGCCAAACCATGGTATGAGCCCCAAATCATTTGACTTTGACTCCAACACATTACTATTATCTTTTTTTTTTTTTGAAGACGAACAATAGTTGAATGGCTACACCAATTCTAGCTGCTATTTGCCGAGAAGATAACTTTTCTTCGTCTAATGCCAATATGCGATTTTTTAAATACGCGCTAAAATCTTCCGATTATTTGGAATTTTGCAAAACCAAAACACGACTACAACTGAACAGTGTGCAACCTAATTTCATAAAAAATAAATTATTTCTCAGTTCGTACTAGATATAGTAGAAATTTTTTCAAATTTACTGTTATATACCGGAAGATATTCTACCAAAGTGGTGGTGCGTTTTTACTGACCGCAAGTGTAAAAGCTGGTTAACTAAAGCCGCGCGCCATCAAGTTGTATCTCTAGGGGCAGTAAGCGGAAGCTAACGCCACCTCAAGCGCACTTTGCGCACTAGCTTGTCAGAAGTTCCGTGCAACTCATGCAGCAATCTTACGGAAATCAACCACAATTAAACAGAAATTTAAACGGTAGGTGAACAGAAGCCATGCACCATCATGGTGAATCCCTGTCGCGCGCTGCGCGCAAGTTTGTCAGAAGCTGCGTGAAAATTATGTACCAATCTTGCGGAAATCAGCTACAACTACACTGAAATTTAAGCGGTAGGTTAGCAGAAGCCACGCGCCATCATGGTAAACGTCTAGCAGGCAGCAAGCGGAAGGTAACGACATCTTAAGCGCACCCCGCGCCCAAGTTTGTCAGAAGTTGCATAACAATTTTGCACCACTCTTACGGAAATCGACCACAATTAAAAAGAAATTTAAGGGATAGGTTAACAGAAGCCGTACGCCATCATAGTCGATCTCTAGCGGGCAGTAAGCGGAATATCACAAAACCTTAAGCGCACGCACGCCCAAGCCTGTTAGAAGTTTTGTACAAATCATGCACCAATCTTACGGAAATCAACCGTAAAAAACAGTAAACAGAAATGTATGTGGTAGGTCAACAGGAGCCACGCGCCATTATGGTGGATCTCCAGCAGCCATTTAAACAGAAATTTAAGTGGTAAGTTAACAGAAACCGCGCCATAATTGTGGATCTCCAGCAGGCAGTAAGCGGAAGCTACCGACTCCCTGACCGCACCGCGCACAAGCCTGTTAGAAGTTCCGTGCTAATCAAACGACAATCTTACGGAAATCAGCCATTATTCAACAAAATTTTATGTGGTACGTTAACAGAGTCCTACGATAAGTTTGACGCAAGTTAACAGAACCCTCGCGCCATCATGTTGGATCTCTAGGGGCAGTAAGCGGAAGCTAACGACACCTCAAGCGCACTTTGCGCACTAGCTTGTCAGAAGTTCCGTGCAACTCATGCAGCAATCTTACGGCAATCAACCACAATTAAACAGAAATTTAAGTGGTAGGTGAACAGAAGCCATGCACCATCATGGTGAATCTCTGTCGAACAGTATGCTAGGAGCAAGTTAACAAAAACTGCGTGGCTTTAGATTTTATCTCTAGCGGGCAGGAAGCGGAAGATAACGTCATCCCAAGCGTATCCCTCGCGCAAGTTTGTCAGAAGTTGCGTGCAAATTATGCACCAACCCTACGGAAACCAACCACAATTAAAAAAAGTTTAAGTGGTAGGTTAACAGAAACCACGCCCATCTTGGTGAATTTTTAGCACGCATTAAGCGGAAGCTAACGCCACTTTAACCCTCGCGTAAGTTTTTCAGAAGTTGCATGCAAATTAAGCACCAGTCGTACAGAAATCAACCATAATTAAACCGAAATTTGAGTGGTAGGTTAAAAAAGCTTTCGATATTATACCATTAGGTTAACAGAAACCAAGCGCGATCACTGTCGATTTCTAGCAGGCATTGAGCGAAAGCTAAGAACACCTTAACCAATCTTACGGAAATCAACCTTAATTAAGCATGCAAATCAAGCACCAGTCGTACAGAAATCAACCATAATTAAACCGAAATTTGAGTGGTAGGTTAAAAAAGCTTTCGATATCATACCATTAGGTTAACAGGAACCACGCGCCATCACTGTCGATTTCTAGCAGGCATTGAGCGAAAGCTAAGAACACCTTAACCGCATCCTTCGGGCAAGTTTTCCGGAAGGACTCTGAAAGATAGAGATGTCAGGTGAACAAAGACCTGCATCCATAGCAGAATATGCAAACCAATAAACAGTCCGCACCTTCATCACAGGACTACAAGCGGCACATTATACTGTCATCACCCAAAAGAGTTAGAAACCGCATATGCAATCGCAAGCACGATTTACCACGACAGTATGAATATGAAGTTCGACGCACAAATTACACCGGCAAGGTATAACGAGTAAACCAAACAAGAGACGAAGACCTACAATCACTCACTCTCATACTGATGACACCTATGAGACAGGAAGTGCTTTTTTAGGAGAATAAACAGATTACCACGTCTCCAAAGGCGGTGCCAAATGGCAGGTACATCCTTTAATGTTTTAATTGATACAGGTGCGACAACCCATTATATTAGTTCTAAGTGCAAAATAGGAGAATCTATACCCATAAAACCGGTTAAAGTCAAAACGCTTCATGGATACTCTTTGACCAAAGCTAAGAAAATTATTGCATTACTCAATCATAATTTAGTATTTTTTGAAACCGACGCTTTAGAGGAGTTCGATATGCTTCTGCACACGGTCTGGTCTTAGGGTCTTGAAAGCAGAAATTAACATTTTCGAGTGTAAACTCTTATATAAATATAAAAAGCAAGAGTTAGCGAACAAACATCAAATTTCACAATTAATAACGACAAGTATAAAACTGAAATTGAAAATATCATGACAATAAATGACGAAACTAACGAAATCCTTCCGTTTACGACTACAATACAAGCCACAATTAAGACAATCAGAAAATCCTATTTGGGTGAAGGAGTATCCGTATCCTATAGCAGACAATGAATTTATAAACAAAGAAATGGAAAAGTTATTAGATAACCAAATTATTCAACCTAGTAAATGTCCTTACAAATCTCCAATCTGGACCGTCACAAAAAAAGGTACCGATAACGAAGGAAAACCTAAAAAACAAATGACAGTAGATTTTCAGAAGCTTAACGCTCAGACTATCACTGATAGATATTCTATCCCATATGTCGCAATGACAATTCAAAATCTAGCTGCATTTAGTGTGAATGGAGCAAAGTACGAGTTCCTTAGGATGCCGTTCGGTTTAAAGAACGCGCTTTCTATACTTCAACGATGCATAGACGATATTATCCGCCCATATTTTGGCAAGTTCGCATATGTTTACATTGACGATGTACTCATATATTCCTCCTGACCCGAGGAACACATAGAACATATTCATACAATAGTAAACGCACTTCACAATGCCAATAAAAAGATATCAAACGAAATATCGCATTTTTTCCAGGATTAAGTTGAATACCACGTTGAAATAAACATTTCTACGAAGAGACAATGGCGGTGTAAGTAAAAACCAGAGCGAAAAGGTCTCAATCTAGGCGAAGCAGCACTTGAGGTTTTAATAAAAATAAAAGACGCACTACAAGCACAAGTTGAATTATTTCAACAGGAGTTCTACAAACGTTTTGAATTAACGACGGACGCAATTAACATTGCAATAGCTGCTGTACTATTTCAGAACAAGAAACCTATTTCCTTTGTATCTAGAACTCTTAGTCAAACTGAACAGAATTACAGCACGAATGAAAAGGAATTAATCGCCAACCAACGGTCACTTCAAAAATTAAGAAATTACCTATACGGTATAGCAGATCTAACGATTTATACAGACCATCAATAATTTTTCTTTTCGATTTCGGATTAACATGCGAACACTAAACTAAAACTATAGTAAATTAGTATATAAACCGGGACTCCAAAACGTTGTCGCTGATGCATTGTCTCGCCAACAGATTAACAAAACTTCAAGCTGTTCACAACATTCAGCTCAAAGTTCACCAACAGAAAAATTGAAACGCGTAAAATAACCATTATATACATTTGGAAATCAAGTAGTCATAATCTACAGTGCAACCAACTAAGAAGAAATCTCTTCGCAAAATATTTTTTTGTATTCAGAACACACACTTTATTCTACTATAGAGTAACTAATTGATAGACTGACACGAATAATAAACCTAAAGATAATGCTATGAAAATAGATGAACAAGATCTATTCCACATATAAAATTACACAATTTCAGCGTTTCCAAATATCCTGATCGTTTTAGCTTAGGAAATGACAGAAGACATAGACAGACAAAAAGAAATCGTAATACAAAGACTCAGACCTGCACATAGAAATTATACGAATAACGCACAAGAAATAGAGACTACATACATATTTTTGGCCAAATTTACGACAAATATGTAAAAAAGAAACACAAGATTGTGGAATCTGCCTAGCAAACAGATACGAACGCAGACCAAACCAAGAACCAATTGGAGCCGACCCAATACCAAACCACGTAGGTGAACACATACATTTAGACTTATTTCACATGAACGGGAACACATACATCACCACAACTGATAAATACTCAAAGTACTTCTACATACGAGAAATTCCAAGTAAAAAGAATATGTGCCAAACAAGTTTGCGAAAAACTACAAATTGTACATACAGTAACACCAACATTTCATTCGACAACCAACGTTCAATTTGAGCGTACACATATCACCCTGATCGAACTCGCTAGAGTGCTAGCACAGGAGCATAATCAGTCACCGGAAGACGAAATTTTTAACGCGGTCCGACAATAAAATAAAGCAATTCACTCAGTCACAGGAGAGAAACTCGAGAACGTTTTCTTCAATCGAGGAGGGTATCCTGACATTCAAAAAAAAAAACTCGAAGCAAATCAAAACAAAGTGTTTTCGTACCATAAAAAAGTCCCAAGAGTTTCAGTTACAAAAAAGGGGTCGTTATATACTCCAAAACACACCGTCGAAACAAAAACGTACGAAAATACGGGAATTATACAATAAAAGAAGACAGAAGGGACACAATACTTACAAATCGTGGTACAGTTATACACAAAGACAACATACGAGTGCAAGCAGGCAAGGAATAATAATTTTATTTTTAACCTCTACCGCCCTCTGCGACAGGATAATTAATTTGAAGGACAAAAAATATATAATGATGGAAACCGATCCAGTATACGTGTAATAGGACATTTCATTTTTAACATTTCAAAAATATTAGCACCTTATGAGAAAATAGTATGATCTACCTATAACCTCCAATCGAATTCGGCAGATCAAACATTAGTCAGCAAAATAGAGCCACTTAAGTCGCAATTACTTCCCAATATTTTTAGGGCTAGACGTTCACTTAATTTTTTAGGGTCAGCTCTACAAATTATTACGGGTACACCCGATCACGACGACTTAATCGAAATTAAGACAGGATTAAATAGGCTGATAGAAAACAATAACAAACAAAAGAAAATAAACAGATGATTTAGTGATGACCAAAGTGTACAATGATCTATCACTGTCGCTAATACAATTAATTTTGCAAAAAATGGAAACTTCTACTCAGAAACTCTAAACTTAAAGGATATTCAACTAATAGTATCCAATGAAGTATTAGACTCACTCACCTCTACTAAATGTATGTATTAGAATACGCTGACATACATGTCTGCTACTTTAACCACGCAATTATAACTGTATATAAATATCCAATATTAAAAACAAAATGTGACTTGTTCAATCTACATACATATATCCACTTGCATGCAAACATGCAAAAATATTAAATTCTAAGAAAGCAAAATGTAACAATGTCTTTACACGTATTGAAAATTGTAAAAACTATGTTGGGAACTATATATGTAAAATTAAGAATTCAGACAATTGCAATGTGAAGTGATACACGATAACAACGCACCACTCCAAATACTTGAAAATGGAAATATAACAGATTACAACCACATCTGGAACAACGTAAAAATAGATGGGCCGAAATTAATGCAATTCAAATACTCCACAACAATCGATGGAAAACAATACTGCAACCTGCAATTCGAAGATGTCATATACAAATAACATTGTAAATTTATCAATATTCAAGAAATTGCAACTTTCCTGATATCAATCCCTTCCAAAAACCCTCTACTGCATCCCGGGGTTATCCAAACTAGCATTGCTTATCTATGGAATAGACAAACTCTGCAAGTGTTACATAACAAAGAAAGCGGAAGCAGAAAGAAAAAGAACTGTATGAAATAGAACTATTCAAACTTCACCAATAACGACATATACTTATACATATTTCAGACCTGTTAAATTTCGAGTACAATTAGTACTCAATACAAATACTTTTTAAAGTACTTATAATGAATACGTAATTGTTTTCTAGCTGAATTGAAATTAGACTCGAGTACAAGTACTTGTAATTGGAAAATACTTGGAAATACCATCAAGTACTGAAAGTACTCGAAAGTACTCGTAAATACTCGGCTAAAAGAATTGCAATCCTTTTCCAAGTACTTCAATGTAATTGAAAGTAATCAAGTACTTTCAGTAATTGATGGTATTTCCAAATATTTTCCAATTACAAGTACTTGTACTCGAGTAATAATTTATACAAATGAAATGTACTTGGAAAGTATTGAATACTTCTCTTGAAAGCCAAAGTCCTTAAATTGCTACTTAGTACGAGTAGTACTCATGACTTAACAGGTATGCATTATTTTAAGAAAGAGAGGAGTTTATGACGTCATCACAAGGCACAACGTTTCCATTAACATCATCAATAATAACCAAGCATTCATTATCAATAATAACCAACAGATAAACATGCATTATCAAGAAATGCATTATCATCAATAAAGAACAGATAAACATGCATTATAGAGGAATTCATTCTCAACATGTAAACAGCAAACAACCGGCAATGGAAGAATCCACTGCGATAACCACAGCTGCATCTCAATAGTATAATAGAACTAAGAATTCAAAATGCAGGCAGTTTAAAGAATATCAATAAAGAGTACGCATATCGGCGCAACAATAACTTATATACTTTTTAATTCATATCGTGTAAGCGCACAAGCCTGTTAGAAGTTGCGTGCAAATCCTACGCTCTGCTAGAAGCAGCTTAAAAAAACCACGCGCCATTATGGCGAATCTCCAGTGGCAGTAACCAAAAAGCCAACGACACCTTAATCGCACCCCGCGCCCATGTTTGTCAGAAGTTGTGTGAAAATCATTCACCAATCTTACGGAAATCAACCAAAATTAAACAGAAATTAAAGTGGTAGGTTAACAGAAGTCATCCACCATCATGGTGGATCTCCAGCAGCCAGAAAGCGGAAGATAACGCCACCCCACGCACAAGTTTATCAGAAATTGCGTGCAAATTAGGCATCAATCCTACGAAAACCAGCCGCAATTAAACAGAAGTGGGTTAGCAGAAAAAGCGCGCCAGCATGGTGAATCTCTTGGGAGCAGTAAGCGAAGGCTAACGACTTTTTAAACGCATCCGGTGCACAAGTTTGCCAGAAGTTGTGTGGAAATTATGCACCAATGCTAGAAATCAGCCACAAACAAACAGAAATTTTTGTGGTAGCTTAACAGAATCCACGCGCCATCATAGTCGATCTCTAGCGGGCAGTGAGCGGAAGCCAACGACATCTTAAGCGCACCCCGGGCCCAAGTTTGTTAAAAGTTGATGTAAATCAAGCGCCAATCTTATGGAAATACACCACAACTAAACAGAAATGTAAATGGTAGGTGAACAGAAGCCTACAATAAGTTAGGAGTGGATTAACAGAAACAACACGCCATCATGGTGGACCTCTAGCGGCCAGTTATCAAAAGATAAAAACAAGTTATTCGCACCCCTCGCCCAAGTTTGCCAGAAGTTGTGTGCAAATCAGGAACTAATCTTACGGAAATGAACCATAATTAAAGAGAAATTTAAGTGGTAGGTTAACGGAAGCCATGCGCCACCACGGTGGACCTCTAGCAGCCAGCGAGTGGAAGCTAACGCCACCTAAAGCGCACCCCTCGCACAAGTTTGCCAGAAGTTGCGTGCAAATCAGGCATCAATCCTATGGAAACCAACCCAATTACACAGAAATTTAAGTGACAGGTCAAGCAGGCAGTAAGCGAAAGCTAACGACACGTTAAGCGCAAACGGCGCACAAGTTTGCCAGTAGTTGCGTGAAAACTGTGCACCAATCTTACGGAAATCAACCGTAACTCACCAAAATTTTACGCGGTATGTTACAGAGCCCAACGATCTGCTAAAGGAAACTTAACAAAAACCACGCGCCATTATGTTGGATCCCTAGCGGGCAGTAAGCGAATGCTAACGACACCTTAATCGCACCCCACGCCCAAATGAAATGGCTCACAATTAAACAGAAATTTAAATGGAAGGTTAAAATAAGCCATTTGCCATCATGATGGATCTCCAGCAGCCAAAACGCGGAAGCTAACGCCACCTAAAGCGCACCCCTCGCACAAGTTTGTCAGAAAATGCGTGCAAATCAGGCATCAATCCTACGGAAAGCAACCCAATTAAAGAAAAATTTAAGTGATAGGCTAGCAGAAAAGGCGCGCCACCATCGTGGATCTCCTGTGGGCAGTAAGCGAAAGCTGACGACACTAAGCGCACCCGGCGCAAAAGTTTGTCAGAAGTTGCGTCCAAGTCATGCATCAATATAACTCTGCCACAATCAAGCAGAAATTTTAGTGGTAACTTAGCAGAATCCATGCACCATCATGGTTGATCTCTAGCAGCCAGTAAGCGGAAGCTAACACCGTTTTAAGCGCACCCCTTGCCGAAGTTTGCCAGAAGTTGTGTGACAACTGTGCAACAATCTAACGGAAATAAACCGCATTTAAACAGAAATGTGCGTGGGAGGTTAACAGAAAACGCGCGTAATCATGTTGGATGTCTAGCGGGTAGTAAGCAGAACCTTACGACATCTAACGCACAAGCTTGTTAAAGGTGCGTGGCAATCTTGTACCAATCTTACAGAAAATAACCACAATTAAACAAAAATTTAAGTGGTAGGTGAACAAAAGGCTTGTGTCCTCATGGTCGATCTCTATCGGGCAGTAAGCGAAAGCTAACGACACCTTAAGCGCACCCGCGCACAAGCCTGTTAAAAGTTGCATACAAACCAAGCGCAACTTTTGCGAAAATCAACCATAACTCAACAAAGTTTTACGAGGTTGGTTAACAGAGACCTACGATCTGGTAGAAGCAACTTAATAAAAACCACGCGCCATTATGTTGGATCTCTAGCGGGTAGTAAGCGAAAGCTAACGACACCTTAATCGCACCCCGCTCCCAAGTTTGTCAGAAGCTGTGTGCAAATCAGGCACTAATCTTCGGAAATAAACCCCAATTAAACAGAAATTTAGGTGGTAGGTTAACGTAAGCCATTTGCGATCATGGTGGATCTCTAGTAACCAGCAAGCAGAAGCTAACGCGACCTACAGCGCTTTCCTCGCACAGATTTATCAGAAGTCGCGTGCAAATTATGCACCAAGCTTACGGAAGTCAACCACAATTAAGCAGAAATTTAAGTGGTAGGTGAACTAAAGCCATGCGGCTTTACCTTGGATCTCTATCGGGTAGTAAACGGACGCTAACGACACCTTAATCGCACCCTGCGGTTAACAAAGACTAAAGCTAGAAGCAGGATAACAGAATCCCCACCAACCGGGTGGAACTCTAGAGGCCAGTAACCAGGAAGCTTACAAGTGCTTTGGTGCATCCCGCACAAGTTTTTAGAAATTGCGTGCAAATCGAGCATCAATCTTATGAAATCACCCATAATTCAACAAAAATTTGCGTGGTAGGTAAACAGAAGCCTGCGATATGCTAGTGGCCGGTTAGCAGAAACTGCGCGTCGTTATGATGGATCTCTATCGGGCATTAGGGGGTAACTAACGACACCTTAAGCGCACCCCGCGCACAAATTTGTCAAAGTTGCGTGCAAATCATGCACCAGTCTTACGGAAGTCAACCACAATTAAATAGAAATTTAAGTGGTAGGTTAACGGAAGCTATGCGCCATCATGGAAGACCTCTTGTAGCCAGCAAGTGGAAACTAGTGCCCCTTAAAGCGCACCACTCGCACAAGTTTGTGAGAACTTGCGTGAAAACTGTGCACTAATAAAATGGAAATCAACCGCAATTAAACAGAAATTCAAGTGGTAGTTTAACAGAAACAGCGCGTTTTGATGGTGGATTTATAGCGGGGAGTAGACGGAGCTCACGATATTTTAAACGTACCCCGCGCAATAGCTTTTCAGAACTAGCGTGCAAATTTTCAGTTTATATAGAACACACTGTAGAATATCAAGTAGATGGAAAACATACATATAAACACATGTACATTACCATGTAAATTGCTAATAAGTTACCGTTACATTTCGAACCAGCTCGCTGTTCGCTTTGTTGGTACATACTTATGTACTTACATTTATATGTATATCAGATGTTGTTGTTAGTATATAAGTTTCTCTGCGTGCCATCATAGTGGATCTCTAGCAGGCGGTAAACAGAAGCTACCGACACCTTTAGCGCACCCCCGCAAAAGTTTGTTAAAAGTTCCTGCAAATCAAACTCCAACCTTAAGGAAATCAACCATAATTCAACAAAACTTTACGTGGTAGGTTACAGCAACCCCGTGACATCGCATTGGCTCTCTAGAGCACAGTAAGCGGAAGCTTACAATACCTTAACCGCACTCCGCGAACAAATTTGTCGGACATTCCGTTCAAATCTTACAGAAATCATTTATCGTTCAATATAAATTTAAATGGTAGGGTAACAGAGGCCACGATATGCTCAGGCCAGGTTAACAGAAACCGTATGCCATCATGTTGGATCTCTAGCGGGCAGCAAATGGAAGCTAACGATACTTTAAGTGCACTCCGCGCCCAAGCTTGTCAGAAATTGCGTGAAAATCAAGCGCCATTCGTTCCTAAATCACGCTTAATTCAACAGAAATTTAAGTGGTAGGTTAACAGAGCCCTACGATATGCCAAGAATAGGTTAACAGCCGGCAGCATGCGAAAGGTAATGACATCGTAAGCGTAACCCCCGGACAAGTTTGTCAGAAGTTGCGTGCAAATCAATTACCAATATTATGAAAATCAACCACAGTTAAACAGAAGTTTAAGTGATAGGTGTACAGAAGCCATGCACTATCATAGTGAATCCCGACCGGGCGGTAAGCGGAAGCTAATGAACAACCACAATTAAGCATCAATTAAAGTGGTAGGTTAATGGAAGCAATGCGCTATCAGGATGAAACTCTACCGAACAGCAAGCGGAAGCTAACGAAACCTCACGCGTTCCCCGCACCCGCGCACAAGTTAGTTAGAAGTTACATGCAAATCAAGCGCCAATCTTATGGAAATCTACCATAATTCCACAAAATTTGGGCGGTAGGTTAACGGCGACTTACGACGAGCTAGATGCAGGTTAACAGCACCCCACGCACAATTTGTTTAGAAATCGCGTTCAAATCGGGCGCCTATTTGGCGAAAATCAGCCACAATTAGACAACAATTTAAGTGGCAGGTTAACAGAAGCGTACGATATGCAAGGAGTAAGTTAACTGAAACCACGACGTAAGCGTAACCCGCAGATAGAAGTTGCGTGCAAATCAAGCCAATCTGACGAAAATCACCCATAATTCATAAAAAGTTTAACAGAAACCACTCGTCATCATGATGGATCTCTAGCCGGCAGTGTGCGGAAGGTAACGACATCGTAAGCGTAACACGCGGACAAGTTTGTCAAAAGTTGCGTGCAAATCAATCACCAATATTACGGAAATGACCCACAGTTAAACAGAAATTTAAGTGATAGATTTACAGGAGCTATGCACTATCATAGTGAATCTCGAGCGGGCGATAAGCGGAAGCTAATGACACCCTAAGCGCACTCCGCTCACAAGTTGGTCAGAACTTGCGTGCAAATCATGCGCCAATCTTACGAAAATCAACCATAATTCAACATTAGTTTACGTGGTAGATTAAGGGGGACCTACGATATGCTAGAAGCAGGCGGTAAGCAGAAGCTACGGACACCTTTTGCGCACGCCCGCAAAAGCTTGTTAGAAGCTCCTGTAAATCAAACGTCAATCTTAGGGAAATCAGCCATAACTCAACAAAACTTTACGTGGTAGGTTACAGCAACCAAGATAGAAGCAGGTAAACAGAAACCCCGCGAGATCGCATTTGTTCTCTAGCGAATAGCAGGCGGAAGCTAACAAGACTTCATGCGTATCCCCGCACCCCGCGCACAAGTTTGTTAGGAGTTACATTCAAACGAGCGCCAATCTAATGGAAATCTATTATAATTCAACAAAATTTAAGTTAAGTTAATTTAACACGTTTTGTTAGAAGTCGTGTTCAAATCAGGCGCCTATTTTACGTAAATCAGCCATAATTAGAAATTTAAGTGAGAGGTTAAGACAGGTGTACGATATGTTAAAAGCAGGTTAACGGCATCCACGCGCCATCATGGTGGATCACTAGCGGGCAGTAAGCGGAAGATAATGACACCTTAAGCGATTTCCGCTCACAAGTTGGTCTGAAGTTGCATGCAGATAATGCTCAAATCTTACGGAAATCAACTACAAGTAAAACGAAATTTGAGCAGTCGGTTAATAGAAGCCATGCGCCGTCATGCTGGATCTCTAGGGAGCAGTAAACGGAAGCTTACGACAACTTAAGCGAACCCCGCATACAAGCATGTTAGAAGATGCGTGCAAATCAAGCGCTAATGTTTCGTAAGTCACGTATAATTCAACAAAAATTTAGTTAGTAGGTTAGCAGAGGCCCACTACGAGCTAAAAGCTGGATACCTTCAGCGCGCCGAGCGTACACGTTTGTTAGAAGTGGCATAAGCGCCAATCTTACTGAAATGAACCACAATTAAGCAAACATTTAAGTCGTAGGTTAACAGAGGCCTACGACGAGCTAGAAGCAGGTTAACAGCGACCACGCGCTATCATGGGGATCTCTAACGGGCAGTAGGCGGAAGCTAACGACAACGTTATCGTAACCCGCGCACAAGTTTGTCAGACGTTGCGTGCAGATAATGCAACAATCTTACGGAAAACAACCACAATTAAGCATCAATTTAAATGGTAGGTTAATGAAAGCCATGTGCTATCAAAATATATCTCTAGTGAGCAGGCATAAGTGAGCTAGAAGGAGGTTAGCGGCGACCAAGTGCTCTTCGTATCATGGTGGATTTCTGGCAGGCATTAGCGGAAGCTAGCGACACCTTAAGTTCACCCCGGGCAAGAGTTTGTCGTAAGTTGCGTGCAAATAAAGCACCAATATTACGGAAATCACCCATAATCAACAAAAATTTACGTGGTAAATTAAGTGACACTTATGAAATACTTGCCAAAGCCACGCGCTTCATGGTAGATCTCTAGCAGCCAGTATGCGGTAGCCAACGACATCTTAAATGCACGCCCGGGCAAGTTTTCCAGAGAGAAATTTAAGTGGTAGGTTAATAGGAGCCTTCGATATCATAGTGGTAAGTTAACAAAAACTACCCGCATTCTTGGTGGATTTCTGGCAGGTATAAGGCGGAAGCCAACGACACACTGTATCCCTCGCGCAAGTTTTCGAGAAGTTGCATTTAAATCAAGCACCAATCTTACAGAAATCAGCTGTTGCTGAACAAAAATTTAAGGGGTAGGTTAACAGGAGCCTTCGATATCATAGTGGTAAGTTAACAGAAACCACGCGCCATGATGGTGGATTTCTGGCAGGCATTAGACGGAGGCAAACGACATCTTAAACGCAACCCAAGCGCAAGTTGCCCCGAAGTTCCGTGCAAATAAAGCACCAATCTTACGGAAATCAACCATACACAAACAGAAATTTAAGTGGTAGGTTAACAGAAACCACACGTCAAGGCGGAAGATTTTTAGCAGGCATCAAGTGGAAGCATAATCATACACCAGTCGTTCAGAAATCAACCGAATTTAAACAGATATTTAAGTAATGGGTTAACAGATGTCTCCAATATCATAGTGGCAGGTTAATGGAAACCGTGAGCCATTATGGTGGATTTCTAGCGGGCACTAACGGCACACTAATCGCATCCCTCGCGTAAGTTTCCTGAAGTTGCAAGCCTATCAAGCAACAATCTTACGGAAATCAACCATATTTAAACAAAAATATAAGTGGTAGGTTAGCAAAAAGCACGAGTCATCATGGCTGAGCCTTGGCAGCCAGTAAGTTGAGGCTAACGATACCTTAATTGTATCCCTCTCGCAAGTTTTTGAAAAGTTGCATGCAAATCAAGCACCAATCTTACGGAAATCAGCTGTAGCTAAACAGAATTTTAAGCGGTAGGTTATCAGAAGCTCCGATATTATAACGGTTGGTTGACAAAAACCTAGCGCCATCATGGTGGACTTCGCTCAGGCATTAAGCAAAACCTAATGACATATAAACCGTATCCCTCTCGCAAGTGTTCGAGAAGTTGCATGCAAATAAACACCAAGTTTATGGAAATCAACCGCAAATAAACAGAAATTGAAGTGGTAGGTTAACATAGGTCTCCGATATCATACCGGTAGGTTAACAGAAAACACGCGTCATCACGGTGGATTTCTAACAAGCACTAACCAGAAGCTCACGACACCTTAACCGTATCCTTCCCGCAAGTTTTCCAGAAGATCCATGGATATCAATCACCAATCTTACGGAAATCAACCATAGTTAAACAGATATTTAAGTGGTAGGTAAAGAGAAGCCTTTGATATCACACTGGAAGGTCAGCAGAAATCACGTGCTATCATGATGGATTTCTGGCAGGCACTAAGCAGAACCTAACGACACCTTAACCGTATCTCTAGCGCAAGATTTCCAGAAGTTGCATGCAAATCAAGCACCAATCGTACGGAAATCAACCATAATTAAACAGAAACTTGGGTGGTAGGTTAACAGAATCCTCCGATATTAAACCAGAATGTTAACAAAATTCACGAGCCATCAAGGTAAATTTCTAGCAGGCATTAAGCGGTAGCTAACTAAACCTCAATCGTATCCCTCCCCCACCTTTTCCAGAAGATCCGTACAAATCAATCACCAATCTTACGGAAACCAACCATAATTAAACAGAAATTTTAGTTGTAAAGAATTTCCATTCAAATAAAGCGCCAAACCCACGGAAATCAACTATAAATAAACAGGAATTTAAGTGGTAGGTTAAGAGAAACCACGCGCTATCATGGCGAGTTTCTAGCAGGCATTAAACGGAAGCTATCGACACTTTAGCTGTATCGCTCGCGCAAGTTTTCGAGAGTTGCTCGCAAATCAAGAACCAATCGAACGGAAATCAACAGAAACATAAATTTAAGTGATACGCTAATGTAGGTCTCCGATATCATAATGGTAGGTTTAGAGAAACCGCGCGCCGTCATGGTGAATTTCTGGCAAGCATTAAGCGAAAGCCAATGAATTATTAACCGTATCCCTCGTGGGAGATTTCCAGAAGTTCCTTGCAAATCGGGCACCAATCATACGGAAATCAACCGTAAGAAAACAGAAATTTAAGTGGTAAGTTTACAGAAACCATGTGAAATCATAATCTATTTCTGGCAGGGGTTAAGCGGAAGTTAGCGACACCTTAACCGTATCCCTCGCGCAAGTTTTCCAGAAGTTGTATACAAATCAACCACTAATCTTACGGAAATCCACTATAATTAAACAGTAATTTGTGCGGTAGGTTAACAGAAGGCTCCGATATCACAGTGGTAGGTTAACAGAAACAATGCGCCATCAACAGAGGTCTCAGATATAATACCGGTAGGTTAACAGAAAACACGCGCCATCATTTTGGATTTCTAACAAACACTAAACGGAAGCTAACGACACCTTAACCGTAGCCCTCGTGCATGTTTTCCAGAAGCTGCATACAAATTAATCAACAATCGTACGGATATCAACCATAATTATTTTGAAATTTAAGTGGTAGTCTAACATAGGTCTCCGACATCATAGTGGTAGGTTAACAGAAACAATGCGCCATCATGGTGAACTTCGATCAGGCAATAAGCAGAAGCTAGCGACAACCTAACCGTAGCCATCGCGCAAGTTTTCCAGAAGTTGTATACAAATCATGCACTAATCTTACGGAAATCCACCATAAGTAGGTTAAAAGAAGGCTCCGATATCATAGTGGTCGTTTAACAAAAACCACGCGCCATCGTGGTGGATTTCTTTCAGGCAATAAGCGGAAGTCGACAACACCTTGAGCGTATCCCTCCATGATGGATTTCTAGCAGGCATTAAGAGGACGCTAACGATGTCTTGCGCGCAGCTTCCGAGCGAATTTTCCAGAAGTTCCACGGAAATCAAGCACCAATCCCACGGAAATTAATCGTAAATAAACATAAATTTAATTGGTAGGTTGAAAGAAACCTCCCGCCATCATGGTGCATTTCTGGTAGGCATTAAGCGAAAGCTCACGACACCTTAACCGTATCCCTTGCGCAAGTTTTCCAAAAGTTGCATGCAAATCAATCAACAATCTTACGGAAATCAACCAAAATTATACAGAAATTTCAGTGGTAGAAACCACGCCCCATCAAGATGAGCTTCCAGCATGCAAATCAAGCCCAATTTTACAAAAATCCACCATAAACAAACGGAAATTAGATGGTAGGTGGACAGAAATCCCGCGAAATCGTGGTGGATTTCTACCAGGTATTACGCGGAAGCTAACGACACCTTAATTGTGAGCCTCGCACCAGTTTGTCAGAAGTTTCGTGCAAATCAAGCACAAGTTTTACGGAGAGCTACCGTAAATAAACAGAGATTTAAGTGGTAGGTTAAAAAACCCACGCGCAATCATAGTGAACTTCCAACAGGCAGTAAGCGAAACCTAATGACGTGTTGCCCGCAGCCCTCTCGCACGTCCCATCATGATGCATTTCCAACAGGCATTAAGCGGGAGCTAACGACATCTTAACCGTATCCCTAGCGCAAATTTTCCAGAAGTTCAGTGCAAATCGAGAATCAATATTAAGGAAATTAACCGTAAGTAAACAGAAATTTGTGTGGTAGGTTAACAGAAGGCTCCGATATGGTACTGGTACGGTTAGCATAAACAACGCACCATCATAACGGATTTCACCCCTCTCGACAGTTTTCCAGAAATTCTGTGCAAATCAAGAAAAAATTTTACGGACATTAAGCGGATTTCTAGCAGGCATTAAGCGAAACTTAACGACACCTTAACCGTATCCCTACGCATGTCTTCCAGAGGTTGCTTGAAAACCTAGAACCAATTTTACGGAAAGCAACCGTAAATAAACAGAAATTTAAATGGTAGGTTAAAAAAACCGTGCGCATTCATAGCAAATTTCTAGCAGAGATTAGACGGAAGCTAACGACACCTTAACCGTATCCCTCGCGCAAGTTTTCCAGAAGTTGTATACAAATCAAGCACTAATCTTACGGAAATCCACCATAAGTAGGTTAAAAGAAGGCTCCGATATAATAGTGGTAGGTTAACAGAAACTACGCGCCATCATAGTGGATTTCTAGCAGGCAGTAAGCGGAAGTTAACGACGTCTTTTCTGCAGCCCTCGAGAGTGTTTTCCAGAAGTTACATGGAAATCAAGCGCCAATTCTACGGAAATATACCGTAAATAAACAGAAATTTAAGTGCAAGGTTAGCAGAATTCACGCGAAGTTATGGTAGATCTTTAGCAGGGATTAGGCGGAAGCTAACAACGCCTCAACCGTATTACTCGCGCAATTTTTCGAGAAGTTGCATGCAAATCAAGCACCAATCGTACGGAAATCAACCATAATTAAACAGAAATTTGGGCGGTAGGCTACTAGAGACCACGTGCCATCATGGTGAATTTCTAGCAGACATTAACCGGAACCTAACGACACTTAAGCCATATCTCTCGCGCAATTCTTCCAGAAGTTGCATGCAAATCAAGAACCAGTCATACGGAAATCATACGGAATTTGGGTGGTAGGTTAACAGAGACCCCCGATATCACAGTGGTGGGTTAACCGAAACCAAGTGCTATCATGGTGAGTTTCTAGCAGGCATAAATGGGAAGCTAACGACACCTTAGCCGGATCTCTCGCGCTATTTTTTCAGAAGTTACATGCAACTCAAGCACCAATCGTAAGGAAATCAACCATAATTAAACAAAAATGTGGGTGGTAGGTTAACAGAGACCCCCGATATCATAGTGGTGGGTTAACAGAAACCAAGTGCCATCGTGGTGAGTTTCTAGCAGGCATAAATGGGAAGCTAACGACACCTTAGCTGGATCTCTCGCGCTATTTTTTCAGAAGTTGCATGCAACTCAAGCACCAATCGTAAGGAAAACAACCATAATTAAACAAAAATTTGGGTGGTAGGTTAACAGAGACCCCCGATATCACAGTGGTGGGTTAACCGAAACCAAGTGCTATCGTGGTGAGTTCCTAGCAGGCATAAAGGGGAAGCTAACGACACCTTAGCCGGATCTCTCGCGCTATTTTTTCAGAAGTTGCATGCAACTCAAGCACCAATCGTAAGGAAATCAACCATAATTAAATAAAAATTTGGGTGGTAGGTTAACAGAGACCCCCGATATCACAGTGGTGGGTTAACCGAAACCAAGAGCTATCGTGGTGAGTTTCTAGCAGGCATAAAGGGGAAGCTAACGACACCTTAGCCGCATCTCTCGCGCTATTTTTTCAGAAGTTGCATGCAACTCAAGCACCAATCGTAAGGAAATCAACCATAATTAAACAAAAATTTGGGTGGTAGGTTAACAGAGACCCCCGATATCATAGCGGTGGGTTAACAGAAACCAAGTGCCATCGTGGTGAGTTTCTAGCAGGCATAAATGGGAAGCTAACGACACCTTAGCCGGATCTCTCGCGCTATTTTTTCAGAAGTTGCATGCAACTCAAGCACCAATCGTAAGGAAATCAACCATAATTAAACAAAAATATGGGTGGTAGGTTAACAGAGACCCCCGATATCATAGTGGTGGGTTAACCGAAACCAAGTGCTATCGTGGTGAGTTTCTAGCAGGCATAAAGGGGAAGCTAACGACACGTTAGCCGGATCTCTCGCGCTATTTTTTCAGAAGTTGCATGCAACTCAAGCACCAATCGTAAGGAAATCAACCATAATTAAACAAAGATTTGGGTGGTAGGTTAACAGAGACCCCCGATATCACAGTGGTGGGTTAACCGAAACCAAGTGCTATCGCGGTGAGTTTCTAGCAGGCATAAATGGGAAGCTAACGACACCTTAGCCGGATCTCTCGCGCTATTTTTCAGAAGTTGCATGCAACTCAAGCACCAATCGTAAGGAAATCAACCATAATTAAACAAAAATTTGGGTGGTAGGTTAACAGAGACCCCCGATATCACAGTGGTGGGTTAACCGAAACCAAGCGCTATCATGGTGAGTTTCTAGCAGGCATACAGGGGAAGCTAACGACACCTTAGCCGGATCTCTCGCGCTATTTTTTCAGAAGTTGCATGCAACTCAAGCACCAATTGTAAGGAAATCAACCATAATTAAACAAAAATTTGGGTGGTAGGTTAACAGAGACCCACGATATCACAGTGGTGGGTTAACCGAAACCAAGTGCCATCGTGGTGAGTTTCTAGCAGGCATAAAGGGGAAGCTAACGACACCTTAGCCGCATCTCTTGCGCTATTTTTTCAGAAGTTGCATGCAACTCAAGCACCAATCGTAAGGAAATCAACCATAATTAAACAAAAATTTGTGTGGTAGGTTAACAGTGATCTCCGATATCATAGTGGTGGGTTAACAGAAACCAAGTGTCATCATGGTGAGTTTCTAGCAGGCATAAAGGGGAAGCTAACGACACCTTAGCCGGATCTCTCGCGCTATTTTTTCGGAAGTTGAATGCAACTCAAGCACCAATCGTAAGGAAATCAACCATAATTAAACAAAAATTTGGGTGGTAGGTTAACAGAGACCTCCGATATCACAGTGGAGGTTAACCGAAACCAAGTGCTATCATGGTGAGTTTCTAGCAGGCATAAAGGGGAAGCTAACGACACCTTAGCCGCATCTCTCGCGCTATTTTTTCAGAAGTTGCATGCAACTCAAGCACCAATCGTAAGGAAATCAACCATAATTAAATAAAAATTTGGGTGGTAGGTTAACAGAGACCCCCGATATCACAGTGGTGGGTTAACCGAAACCAAGAGCTATCGTGGTGAGTTTCTAGCAGGCATAAATGGGAAGCTAACGACACCTTAGCCGCATCTCTCGCGCTATTTTTTCAGGAGTTGCATGCAACTCAAGCACCAATCGTAAGGAAATCAACCATAATTAAACAAAAATTTGGGTGGTAGGTTAACAGAGACCCCCGATATCATAGCGGTGGGTTAACAGAAACCAAGTGCCATCGTGGTGAGTTTCTAGCAGGCATAAATGGGAAGCTAACGACACCTTAGCCGGATCTCTCGCGCTATTTTTTCAGAAGTTGCATGCAACTCAAGCACCAATCGTAAGGAAATCAACCATAATTAAACAAAAATTTGGGTGGTAGGTTAACAGAGACCCACGATATCACAGTGGTGGGTTAACCGAAACCAAGAGCTATCGTGGTGAGTTTCTAGCAGGCATAAATGGGAAGCTAACGACACCTTAGCCGCATCTCTCGCGCTATTTTTTCAGAAGTTCCATGCAACTCAAGCACCAATCGTAAGGAAGTCAACCATAATTAAACAAAAATTTGTGTGGTCGGTTAACAGTGATCTCCGATATCGTAGTGGTGGGTTAACAGAAACCAAGTGTCATCATGGTGAGTTTCTAGCAGGCATAAAGGGGAAGCTAACGACACCTTAGCCGGATCTCTCGCGCTATTTTTTCGGAAGTTGAATGCAACTCAAGCACCAATCGTAAGGAAATCAACCATAATTAAACAAATATTTGGGTGGTAGGTTAACAGAGACCCCCGATATCACAGTGGTGGGTTAACCGAAACCAAGTGCTATCGTGGTGAGTTTCTAGCAGGCATAAAGGGGAAGCTAACGACACCTTAGCCGCATCTCTCGCGCTATTTTTTCAGAAGTTGCATGCAACTCAAGCACCAATCGTAAGGAAATCAACCATAATTAAACAAAAATTTGTGTGGTAGGTTAACAGTGATCTCCGATATCATAGTGGTGGGTTAACAAAAACCAAATGTCATCATGGTGAGTTTCTAGCAGGCATAAAGGGGAAGCTAACGACACCTTAGCCGGATCTCTCGCGCTATTTTTTCGGAAGTTGCATGCAACTCAAGCACCAATCGTAAGGAAATCAACCATAATTAAACAAAAGTTTGGGTGGTAGGTTAACAGAGACCCCCGATATCACAGTGGTGGGTTAACCGAAACCAAGTGCTATCGTGGTGAGTTTCTAGCAGGCATAAAGGGGAAGCTAACGACACCTTAGCCGGATCTCTCGCGCTATTTTTTCAGAAGTTGCATGCAACTCAAGCACCAATCGTAAGGAAATCAACCATAATTAACAAAAATTTGTGTGGTAGGTAAACAGAGACCTCCGATATCACAGTGGTGGGTTAACCGAAACCAACTGCTATCGTGGTGAGTTTCTAGCAGGTATAAAGGGGAAGCTAACGACACCTTAGCCGGATCTCTCGCGCTATTTTTTCGGAAGTTGCATGCAACTCAAGCACCAATCGTAAGGAAATCAACCATAATTAAACAAAAATTTGGGTGGTAGGTTAACAGAGACCCCCGATATCATAGTGGTGGGTTAACAGAAACCAAGTGCCATCGTGGTGAGTTTCTAGCAGGCATAAATGGGAAGCTAACGACACCTGAGCCGGATCTCTCGCGCTATTTTTTCAGAAGTTGCATGCAACTCAAGCACCAATCGTAAGGAAATCAACCATAATTAAACAAAAATTTGGGTGGTAGGTTAACAGAGACCCCCGATATCACAGTGGTGGGTTAACAGAAACCAAGTGCCATCGTGGTGAGTTTCTAGCAGGCATAAATGGGAAGCTAACGACACCTGAGCCGGATCTCTCACGCTATTTTTTCAGAAGTTGCATGCAACTCAAGCACCAATCGTAAGGAAATCAACCATAATTAAACAAAAATTTGGGTGGTAGGTTAACAGAGACCCCCGATATCACAGTGGTGGGTTAACCGAAACCAAGTGCTATCGTGGTGAGTTTCTAGCAGGCATAAAGGCTAAGCTAACGACACCTTAGCCGGATCTCTCGCGCTATTTTTTCGGAAGTTGCATGCAACTCAAGCACCAATCGTAAGGAAATCAACCATAATTAAACAAAAATTTGGGTGGTAGGTTAATAGAGACCCCCGATATCACAGTGGTGGGTTAACCGAAACCAAGTGCTATCGTGGTGAGTTTCTAGCAGGCATAAAGGGGAAGCTAACGACATCTTAGTCGGATCTCTCGCGCTATTTTTTCAGAAGTTGCATGCAACTCAAGCACCAGTCGTAAGGAAATCAACCATAATTAAACAAAAATTTGGGTGGTAGGTTAACAGAGACCCCCGATATCATAGTGGTGGATTAACAGAAACCAAGTGCCATCGTGGTGAGTTTCTAGCAGGCATAAATGGGAAGCTAACGACACCTTAGCCGGATCTCTCGCGCTATTTTTTCAGAAGTTGCATGCAAATCAATCACCAATCGTACAGAAATCAACCATAATCAAACAGAAATTTAAGCGGTAGGTTAAAATAATCCTCCGATATCATAGTAGTGGGTTCGCAGAAACCACGTGCCATCATGATTAGTTTCTAGAAGACATTAATTGGAAGCTAACGACACCTTAGCCATATCCTTCGCGCAGTTCTTTCAGCTGTTGCGTGCAAATCAAGCACCAGTCGTACGGAAATCAGCCATAATTAAATAGACATTTGGGTGGTAGGTTAACAGAGACCCCCGATATCACAGTGGTGGGTTAACCGAAACCAAGTGCTATCGTGGTGAGTTTCTAGCAGGCATAAAGGGGAAGCTAACGACACCTTAGCCGGATCTCTCGCGCTATTTTTTCAGAAGTTGCATGCAACTCAAGCACCAATCGTATGGAAATCAACCATAATTAAATAAAAATTTGGGTGGTAGGTTAACAGAGACCCCCGATATCACAGTGGTGGGTTAACCGAAACCAAGAGCTATCGTGGTAAGTTTCTAGCAGGCATAAAGGGGAAGCTAACGACACCTTAGCCGCATCTCTCGCGCTATTTTTTTAGAAGTTGCATGCAACTCAAACACCAATCGTAAGGAAATCAACCATAATTAAACAAAAATTTGGGTGGTAGGTTAACAGAGACCCCCGATATCATAGCGGTGGGTTAACAGAAACCAAGTGCCATCGTGGTGAGTTTCTAGCAGGCATAAATGGGAAGCTAACGACACCTTAGCCGGATCTCTCGCGCTATTTTTTCAGAAGTTGCATGCAACTCAAGCACCAATCGTAAGGAAATCAACCATAATTAAACAAAAATTTGGGTGGTAGGTTAACAGAGACCCCCGACATCACAGTGGTGGGTTAACCGAAACCAAGTGCTATCGTGGTGACTTTCTAGCAGGCATAAAGGGGAAGCTAACGACACGTTAGCCGGATCTCTCGCGCTATTTTTTCAGAAGTTGCATGCAACTCAAGCACCAATCGTAAGGAAATCAACCATAATTAAGCAAAAATTTGGGTGGAAGGTTAACAGAGACCCCCGATATCACAGTGGTGGGTTAACCGAAACCAAGTGCTATCGTGGTGAGTTTCTAGCAGGCATAAATGGGAAGCTAACGACACCTTAGCCGGATCCTTCGCGCTATTTTTTCAGAAGTTGCATGCAACTCAAGCACCAATCGTAAGGAAATCAACCATAATTAAACAAAAATTTGGGTGGTAGGTTAACAGAGACCCCCGATATCACAGTGGTGGGTTAACCGAAACCAAGTGCTATCGTGGTGAGTTTCTAGCAGGCATAAAGGGGAAGCTAACGACACCTTAGCCGGATCTCTCGCGCTATTTTTTCAGAAGTTGCATGCAACTCGAGCACCAATCGTAAGGAAATCAACCATAATTAAATAAAAATTTGGGTGGTAGGTTAACAGAGACCCCCGATATCACAGTGGTGGGTTAACCGAAACCAAGAGCTATCATGGTGAGTTTCTAGCAGGCATAAAGGGGAAGCTAACGACACCTTAGCCGCATCTCTCGCGCTATTTTTTCAGAAGTTGCATGCAATTCAAGCACCAATCGTAAGGAAATCAACCATAATTAAACAAAAATTTGTGTGGTAGGTTAACAGTGATCTCCGATATCATAGTGGTGGGTTAACAGAAACCAAGTGTCATCATGGTGAGTTTCTAGCAGGCATAAAGGGGAAGCTAACGACACCTTAGCCGGATCTCTCACGCTATATTTTCGGAAGTTGCATGCAACTCAAGCACCAATCGTAAGGAAATCAACCATAATTAAACAAAAATTTGGGTGGTAGGTTAACAGAGACCCCCGATATCACAGTGGTGGGTTAACTGAAACCAAGTGCTATCGTGGTGAGTTTCTAGCAGGCATAAAGGGGAAGCTAACGACAACTTAGCCGGATCTCTCGCGCTATTTTTTCAGAAGTTGCATGCAACTCAAGCACCAATCGTAAGGAAATCAACCATAATTAACAAAAATTTGTGTGGTAGGTAAACAGAGACCTCCGATATTACAGTGGTGGGTTAACCGAAACCAAGTGCTATCGTGGTGAGTTTCTAGCAGGCATAAAGGGGAAGCTAACGACACCTTAGCCGGATCTCGCGCTATTTTTTCGGAAGTTGCATGCAACTCAAGCACCAATCGTAAGGAAATCAACCATAATTAAACAAAAATTTGGGTGGTAGGTTAACAGAGACCCCTGATATCACAGTGGTGGGTTAACCGAAACCAAGTGCTATCGTGGTGAGTTTCTAGCAGGCATAAAGGGGAAGCTAACGACACCTTAGCCGGATCTCTCGCGCTATTTTTTCGGAAGTTGCATGCAACTCAAGCACCAATCGTAAGGAAATCAACCATAATTAAACAAAAACTTGGGTGGTAGGTTAACAGAGACCCCCGATATCATAGTGGTGGGTTACCAGAAACCAAGTGTCATCGTGGTGAGTTTCTAGCAGGCATAAATGGGAAGCTAACGACACCTTAGCCGGATCTCTCGCGCTATTTTTTCAGAAGTTGCATGCAACTCAAGCACCAATCGTATGGAAATCAACCATAATTAAATAAAAATTTGGGTGGTAGGTTAACAGAGACCCCCGATATCACAGTGGTGGGTTAACCGAAACCAAGAGCTATCGTGGTAAGTTTCTAGCAGGCATAAAGGGGAAGCTAACGACACCTTAGCCGCATCTCTCGCGCTATTTTTTCAGAAGTTGCATGCAACTCAAGCACCAATCGTAAGGAAATCAACCATAATTAAACAAAAATTTGGGTGGTAGGTTAACAGAGACCCCCGATATCATAGCGGTGGGTTAACAGAAACCAAGTGCCATCGTGGTGAGTTTCTAGCAGGCATAAATGGGAAGCTAACGACACCTTAGCCGGATCTCTCGCGCTATTTTTTCAGAAGTTGCATGCAACTCAAGCACCAATCGTAAGGAAATCAACCATAATTAAGCAAAAATTTGGGTGGTAGGTTAACAGAGACCCCCGACATCTCAGTGGTGGGTTAACCGAAACCAAGTGCTATCGTGGTGACTTTCTAGCAGGCATAAAGGGGAAGCTAACGACACGTTAGCCGGATCTCTCGCGCTATTTTTTCAGAAGTTGCATGCAACTCAAGCACCAATCGTAAGGAAATCAACCATAATTAAGCAAAAATTTGGGTGGAAGGTTAACAGAGACCCCCGATATCACAGTGGTGGGTTAACCGAAACCAAGTGCTATCGTGGTGAGTTTCTAGCAGGCATAAATGGGAAGCTAACGACACCTTAGCCGGATCCTTCGCGCTATTTTTTCAGAAGTTGCATGCAACTCAAGCACCAATCGTAAGGAAATCAACCATAATTAAACAAAAATTTGGGTGGTAGGTTAACAGAGACCCCCGATATCACAGTGGTGGGTTAACCGAAACCAAGTGCTATCGTGGTGAGTTTCTAGCAGGCATAAAGGGGAAGCTAACGACACCTTAGCCGGATCTCTCGCGCTATTTTTTCAGAAGTTGCATGCAACTCGAGCACCAATCGTAAGGAAATCAACCATAATTAAATAAAAATTTGGGTGGTAGGTTAACAGAGACCCCCGATATCACAGTGGTGGGTTAACCGAAACCAAGAGCTATCATGGTGAGTTTCTAGCAGGCATAAAGGGGAAGCTAACGACACCTTAGCCGCATCTCTCGCGCTATTTTTTCAGAAGTTGCATGCAATTCAAGCACCAGTCGTAAGGAAATCAACCATAATTAAACAAAAATTTGTGTGGTAGGTTAACAGTGATCTCCGATATCATAGTGGTGGGTTAACAGAAACCAAGTGTCATCATGGTGAGTTTCTAGCAGGCATAAAGGGGAAGCTAACGACACCTTAGCCGGATCTCTCACGCTATATTTTCGGAAGTTGCATGCAACTCAAGCACCAATCGTAAGGAAATCAACCATAATTAAACAAAAATTTGGGTGGTAGGTTAACAGAGACCCCCGATATCACAGTGGTGGGTTAACCGAAACCAAGTGCTATCGTGGTGAGTTTCTAGCAGGCATAAAGGGGAAGCTAACGACAACTTAGCCGGATCTCTCGCGCTATTTTTTCAGAAGTTGCATGCAACTCAAGCACCAATCGTAAGGAAATCAACCATAATTAACAAAAATTTGTGTGGTAGGTAAACAGAGACCTCCGATATTACAGTGGTGGGTTAACCGAAACCAAGTGCTATCGTGGTGAGTTTCTAGCAGGCATAAAGGGGAAGCTAACGACACCTTAGCCGGATCTCGCGCTATTTTTTCGGAAGTTGCATGCAACTCAAGCACCAATCGTAAGGAAATCAACCATAATTAAACAAAAATTTGGGTGGTAGGTTAACAGAGACCCCTGATATCACAGTGGTGGGTTAACCGAAACCAAGTGCTATCGTGGTGAGTTTCTAGCAGGCATAAAGGGGAAGCTAACGACACCTTATTTGGATCTCTCGCGCTATTTTTTCGGAAGTTGCATGCAACTCAAGCACCAATCGTAAGGAAATCAACCATAATTAAACAAAAATTTGGGTGGTAGGTTAACAGAGACCCCTGATATCACAGTGGTGGGTTAACCGAAACCAAGTGCTATCGTGGTGAGTTTCTAGCAGGCATAAAGGGGAAGCTAACGACACCTTAGCCGGATCTCTCGCGCTATTTTTTCGGAAGTTGCATGCAACTCAAGCACCAATCGTAAGGAAATCAACCATAATTAAACAAACATTTGGGTGGTAGGTTAACAGAGACCCCCGATATCACAGTGGTGGGTTAACCGAAACCAAGTGCTATCGTGGTGAGTTTCTAGCAGGCATAAAGGGGAAGCTAACGACACCTTAGTCGGATCTCTCGCGCTATTTTTTCAGAAGTTGCATGCAACTCAAGCAAAGGAAATCAACCATAATTAAACAAAAATTTGGGTGGTAGGTTAAAAGAGACCCCCGATATCATAGTGGTGGGTTAACAGAAACCAAGTGCCATCGTGGTGAGTTTCTAGCAGGCATAAATGGGAAGCTAACGACACCTTAGCCGAATCTCTCGCGCTATTTTTTCAGGAGTTGCATGCAACTCAAGCACCAATCGTAAGGAAATCAACCATAATTAAACAAAAATTTGGGTGGTAGGTTAACAGAGACCCCCGATATCATAGTGTTGGGTTAACAGAAACCAAGTGCCATCGTGGTGAGTTTCTAGCAGGCATAAATGGGAAGCTAACGACACCTTAGCCGGATCTCTCGCGCTATTTTTTCAGAAGTTGCATGCAACTCAAGCACCAATCGTAAGGAAATCAACCATAATTAAAAAAAATTTGGGTGGTAGGTAAACAGAGACCTCCGATATCACAGTGGTGGGTTAATCGAAACCAAGTGCTATCGTGGTGAGTTTCTGGCAGGCATAAAGGGGAAGCTAACGACACCTTAGCCGGATCTCTCGCGCTATTTTTTCAGAAGTTGCATGCAACTCAAGCACCAATCGTAAGGAAATCAACCACAATTAAACAAAAATTTGTGTGGTAGGTTAACAGTGATCTCCGATATCATAGTGGTGGGTTAACAGAAACCAAGTGTCATCATGGTGAGTTTCTAGCAGGCATAAAGGGGAAGCTAACGACACCTTAGCCGCACCTCTCGCGCTATTTTTTCGGAAGTTGCATGCAACTCAAGCACCAATCGTAAGGAAATCAACCATAATTAAACAAAAATTTGTGTGGTAGGTTAACAGTGATCTCCGATATCATAGTGGTGGGTTAACAGAAACCAAGTGTCATCATGGTGAGTTTCTAGCAGGCATAAAGGGGAAGCTAACGACACCTTAGCCGGATCTCTCGCGCTATTTTTTCGGAAGTTGCATGCAACTCGAGCACCAATCGTAAGGAAATCAACCATAATTAAACAAAAATTTGGGTGGTAGGTTAACAGAGACCCCCGATATCACAGTGGTGGGTTAACCGAAACCAAGTGCTATCGTGGTGAGTTTCTAGCAGGCATAAAGGGGAAGCTAACGACACCTTAGCCGGATCTCTCGCGCTATTTTTTCAGAAGTTGCATGCAACTCAAGCACCAATCGTAAGGAAATCAACCATAATTAAACAAAAATTTGGGTGGTAGGTTAACAGAGACCCCCGATATCACAGTGGTGGGTTAACCGAAACCAAGCGCTATCATGGTGAGTTTCTAGCAGGCATAAAGGGGAAGCTAACGACACCTTAGCCGGATCTCTCGCGCTATTTTTCAGAAGTTGCATGCAACTCAAGCACCAATCGTAAGGAAATCAACCATAATTAAACAAAAATTTGGGTGGTAGGTTAACAGAGACCCACGATATCACAGTGGTGGGTTAACCGAAACCAAGTGCCATCGTGGTGAGTTTCTAGCACTCATAAAGGGGAAGCTAACGACACCTTAGCCGCATCTCTCGCGCTATTTTTTCAGAAGTTGCATGCAACTCAAGCACCAATCGTAAGGAAATCAACCATAATTAAACAAAAATTTGTGTGGTAGGTTAACAGTGATCTCCGATATCATAGTGGTGGGTTAACAGAAACCAAGTGTCATCATGGTGAGTTTCTAGCAGGCATAAAGGGGAAGCTAACGACACCTTAGCCGGATCTCTCGCGCTATTTTTTCGGAAGTTGAATGCAACTCAAGCACCAATCGTAAGGAAATCAACCATAATTAAACAAAAATTTGGGTGGTAGGTTAACAGTGATCTCCGATATCATAGTGGTGGGTTAACCGAAACCAAGAGCTATCGTGGTAAGTTTCTAGCAGGCATAAAGGGGAAGCTAACGACACCTTAGCCGCATCTCTCGCGCTATTTTTTCAGAAGTTGCATGCAACTCAAGCACCAATCGTAAGGAAATCAACCATAATTAAACAAAAATTTGGGTGGTCGGTTAACAGAGACCCCCGATATCACAGTGGTGGGTTAACCGAAACCAAGTGCTATCGTGGTGAGTTTCTAGCAGGCATAAAGGGGAAGCTAACGACACCTTAGCCGCATCTCTCGCGCTATTTTTTCAGAAGTTGCATGCAACTCAAGCACCAATCGTAAGGAAATCAACCATAATTAACAAAAATTTGTGTGGTAGGTAAACAGAGACCTCCGATATCACAGTGGTGGGTTAACCGAAACCAAGTGCTATCGTGGTGAGTTTCTAGCAGGCATAAATGGGAAGCTAACGACACCTTAGCTGGATCTCTCGCGCTATTTTTTTCAGAAGTTGCATGCAACTCAAGCACCAATCGTAAGGAAATCAACCATAATTAAACAAAAATTTGGGTGGTAGGTTAAGAGAGACCCCCGATATCACAGTGGTGGGTTAACCGAAACCAAGTGCTATCGTGGTGAGTTTCTAGCAGGCATAAAGGGGAAGCTAACGACACCTTAGCCGGATCTCTCGCGCTATTTTTTCAGAAGTTGCATGCAACTCCAGCACCAATCGTAAGGAAATCAACCATAATTAAACAAAAATTTGGGTGGTAGGTTAACAGAGACCCCCGATATCACAGTGGTGGGTTAACCGAAACCAAGTGCTATCGTGGTGAGTTTCTAGCAGGCATAAAGGGGAAGCTAACGACACCTTAGCCGCATCTCTCGCGATATTTTTTCAGAAGTTGCATGCAACTCAAGCACCAATCGTAAGGAAATCAACCATAATTAAACAAAAATTTTGGGTGGTAGGTTAACAGAGACCCCCGATATCACAGTGGTGGGTTAACCGAAACCAAGTGCTATCACGGTGAGTTTCTAGCAGGCATAAAGGGGAAGCTAACGACACCTTAGCCGCATCTCTCGCGCTATTTTTTCAGAAGTTGCATGCAACTCAAGCACCAATCGTAAGGAAATCAACCATAATTAACAAAAATTTGTGTGGTAGGTAAACAGGACCTCCGATATCACAGTGGTGGGTTAACCGAAACCAAGTGCTATCGTGGTGAGTTTCTAGCAGGCATAAAGGGGAAGCTAACGACACCTTAGCCGGATCTCTCGCGCTATTTTTTCAGAAGTTGCATGCAACTCAAGCACCAATCGTAAGGAAATCAACCATAATTAAACAAAAATTTGGGTGGTAGGTTAACAGGGACCCCCGATATCATAGTGGTGGGTTAAAATAAACCAAGTGCCATCGTGGTGAGTTTCTAGCAGGCATATCGTAAGGAAATCAACCATAATTAAACAAAAATTTGGGTGGTAGGTTAACAGAGACCCCCGATATCACAGTGGTGGGTTAACCGAAACCAAGTGCTATCGTTGTGAGTTTCTAGCAGGCATAAAGGGGAAGCTAACGACACCTTAGCCGGATCTCTCGCGCTATTTTTCCAGAAGTTGCATGCAACTCAAGCACCAATCGTAAGGAAATCAACCATAATTAAATAAAAATTTGGGTGGTAGGTTAACAGAGACCCCCGATATCACAGTGGTGGGTTAACCGAAACCAAGAGCTATCGTGGTGAGTTTCTAGCAGGCATAAAGGGGAAGCTAACGACACCTTAGCCGGATCTCTCGCGCTATTTTTTCAGAAGTTGCATGCAACTCAAGCACCAATCGTAAGGAAATCAACCATAATTAAACAAAAATTTGTGTGGTAGGTTAACAGTGATCTCCGATATCATAGTGGTGGGTAAACAGAAACCAAGTGTCATCATGGTGAGTTTCTAGCAGGCATAAAGGGGAAGCTAACGACACCTTAGCCGGATCTCTCGCGCTATTTTTTCGGAAGTTGCATGCAACTCAAGCACCAATCGTAAGGAAATCAACCATAATTAAACAAAAATTTGGGTGGTAGGTTAACAGAGACCCCCGATATCACAGTGGTGGGTTAACCGAAACCAAGTGCTATCGTGGTGAGTTTCTAGCAGGCATAAAGGGGAAGCTAACGACACCTTAGCCGGATCTCTCGCGCTATTTTTTCGGAAGTTGCATGCAACTCAAGCACCAATCGTAAGGAAATCAACCATAATTAAACAAAAATTTGGGTGGTAGGTTAACAGAGACCCCCGATATCACAGTGGTGGGTTAACCGAAACCAAGTGCTATCGTGGTGAGTTTCTAGCAGGCATAAAGGGGAAGCTAACGACACCTTAGCCGGATCTCTCGCGCTATTTTTTCGGAAGTTGCATGCAACTCAAGCACCAATCGTAAGGAAATCAACCATAATTAAACAAAAATTTGGGTGGTAGGTTAACAGAGACCCCCGATATCACAGTGGTGGGTTAACCGAAACCAAGTGCTATCGTGGTGAGTTTCTAGCAGGCATAAAGGGGAAGCTAACGACACCTTAGTCGGATCTCTCGCGCTATTTTTTCAGAAGTTGCATGCAACTCAAGCACCAATCGTAAGGAAATAAACCATAATTAAACAAAAATTTGGGTGGTAGGTTAAAAGAGACCCCCGATATCATAGTGGTGGGTTAACAGAAACCAAGTGCCATCGTGGTGAGTTTCTAGCAGGCATAAATGGGAAGCTAACGACACCTTAGCCGAATCTCTCGCGCTATTTTTTCAGAAGTTGCATGCAACTCAAGCACTAATCGTAAGGAAATCAACCATAATTAAACAAAAATTTGTGTGGTAGGTTAACAGTGATCTCCGATATCATAGTGGTGGGTTAACAGAAACCAAGTGTCATCATGGTGAGTTTCTAGCAGGCATAAAGGGGAAGCTAACGACACCTTAGCCGGATCTCTCGCGCTATTTTTTCGGAAGTTGAATGCAACTCAAGCAACCAATCGTAAGGAAATCAACCATAATTAAACAAAAATTTGGGTGGTAGGTTAACAGTGATCTCCGATATCATAGTGGTGGGTTAACCGAAACCAAGAGCTATCGTGGTAAGTTTCTAGCAGGCATAAAGGGGAAGCTAACGACACCTTAGCCGCATCTCTCGCGCTATTTTTTCAGAAGTTGCATGCAACTCAAGCACCAATCGTAAGGAAATCAACCATAATTAAACAAAAATTTGGGTGGTAGGTTAACAGAGACCCCCGATATCACAGTGGTGGGTTAACCGAAACCAAGTGCTATCGTGGTGAGTTTCTAGCAGGCATAAAGGGGAAGCTAACGACACCTTAGCCGCATCTCTCGCGCTATTTTTTCAGAAGTTGCATGCAACTCAAGCACCAATCGTAAGGAAATCAACCATAATTAACAAAAATTTGTGTGGTAGGTAAACAGAGACCTCCGATATCACAGTGGTGGGTTAACCGAAACCAAGTGCTATCGTGGTGAGTTTTCTAGCAGGCATAAATGGGAAGCTAACGACACCTTAGCTGGATCTCTCGCGCTATTTTTTCAGAAGTTGCATGCAACTCAAGCACCAATCGTAAGGAAATCAACCATAATTAAACAAAAATTTGGGTGGTAGGTTAAGAGAGACCCCCGATATCACAGTGGTGGGTTAACCGAAACCAAGTGCTATCGTGGTGAGTTTCTAGCAGGCATAAAGGGGAAGCTAACGACACCTTAGCCGGATCTCTCGCGCTATTTTTTCAGAAGTTGCATGCAACTCCAGCACCAATCGTAAGGAAATCAACCATAATTAAACAAAAATTTGGGTGGTAGGTTAACAGAGACCCCCGATATCACAGTGGTGGGTTAACCGAAACCAAGTGCTATCGTGGTGAGTTTCTAGCAGGCATAAAGGGGAAGCTAACGACACCTTAGCCGCATCTCTCGCGATATTTTTTCAGAAGTTGCATGCAACTCAAGCACCAATCGTAAGGAAATCAACCATAATTAAACAAAAATTTGGGTGGTAGGTTAACAGAGACCCCCGATATCACAGTGGTGGGTTAACCGAAACCAAGTGCTATCACGGTGAGTTTCTAGCAGGCATAAAGGGGAAGCTAACGACACCTTAGCCGCATCTCTCGCGCTATTTTTTCAGAAGTTGCATGCAACTCAAGCACCAATCGTAAGGAAATCAACCATAATTAACAAAAATTTGTGTGGTAGGTAAACAGGACCTCCGATATCACAGTGGTGGGTTAACCGAAACCAAGTGCTATCGTGGTGAGTTTCTAGCAGGCATAAAGGGGAAGCTAACGACACCTTAGCCGGATCTCTCGCGCTATTTTTTCAGAAGTTGCATGCAACTCAAGCACCAATCGTAAGGAAATCAACCATAATTAAACAAAAATTTGGGTGGTAGGTTAACAGGGACCCCCGATATCATAGTGGTGGGTTAAAATAAACCAAGTGCCATCGTGGGTGAGTTTCTAGCAGGCATATCGTAAGGAAATCAACCATAATTAAACAAAAATTTGGGTGGTAGGTTAACAGAGACCCCCGATATCACAGTGGTGGGTTAACCGAAACCAAGTGCTATCGTTGTGAGTTTCTAGCAGGCATAAAGGGGAAGCTAACGACACCTTAGCCGGATCTCTCGCGCTATTTTTCCAGAAGTTGCATGCAACTCAAGCACCAATCGTAAGGAAATCAACCATAATTAAATAAAAATTTGGGTGGTAGGTTAACAGAGACCCCCGATATCACAGTGGTGGGTTAACCGAAACCAAGAGCTATCGTGGTGAGTTTCTAGCAGGCATAAAGGGGAAGCTAACGACACCTTAGCCGGATCTCTCGCGCTATTTTTTTCAGAAGTTGCATGCAACTCAAGCACCAATCGTAAGGAAATCAACCATAATTAAACAAAATTTTGTGTGGTAGGTTAACAGTGATCTCCGATATCATAGTGGTGGGAAAACAGAAACCAAGTGTCATCATGGTGAGTTTCTAGCAGGCATAAAGGGGAAGCTAACGACACCTTAGCCGGATCTCTCGCGCTATTTTTTCGGAAGTTGCATGCAACTCAAGCACCAATCGTAAGGAAATCAACCATAATTAAACAAAAATTTGGGTGGTAGGTTAACAGAGACCCCCGATATCACAGTGGTGGGTTAACCGAAACCAAGTGCTATCGTGGTGAGTTTCTAGCAGGCATAAAGGGGAAGCTAACGACACCTTAGCCGGATCTCTCGCGCTATTTTTTCGGAAGTTGCATGCAACTCAAGCACCAATCGTAAGGAAATCAACCATAATTAAACAAAAATTTGGGTGGTAGGTTAACAGAGACCCCCGATATCACAGTGGTGGGTTAACCGAAACCAAGTGCTATCGTGGTGAGTTTCTAGCAGGCATAAAGGGGAAGCTAACGACACCTTAGCCGGATCTCTCGCGCTATTTTTTCGGAAGTTGCATGCAACTCAAGCACCAATCGTAAGGAAATCAACCATAATTAAACAAAAATTTGGGTGGTAGGTTAACAGAGACCCCCGATATCACAGTGGTGGGTTAACCGAAACCAAGTGCTATCGTGGTGAGTTTCTAGCAGGCATAAAGGGGAAGCTAACGACACCTTAGTCGGATCTCTCGCGCTATTTTTTCAGAAGTTGCATGCAACTCAAGCACCAATCGTAAGGAAATAAACCATAATTAAACAAAAATTTGGGTGGTAGGTTAAAAGAGACCCCCGATATCATAGTGGTGGGTTAACAGAAACCAAGTGCCATCGTGGTGAGTTTCTAGCAGGCATAAATGGGAAGCTAACGACACCTTAGCCGAATCTCTCGCGCTATTTTTTCAGAAGTTGCATGCAACTCAAGCACTAATCGTAAGGAAATCAACCATAATTAAACAAAAATTTGGGTGGTAGGTTAACAGAGACCCCCGATATCATAGTGTTGGGTTAACAGAAACCAAGTGCCATCGTGGTGAGTTTCTAGCAGGCATAAATGGGAAGCTAACGACACATTAGCCGGATCTCTCGCGCTATTTTTTCAGAAGTTGCATGCAACTCAAGCACCAATCGTAAGGAAATCAACCACAATTAAAAAAAAATTTGGGTGGTAGGTTAACAGAGACCCCCGATATCACAGTGGTGGGTTAACCGAAACCAAGTGCTATCATGGTGAGTTTCTAGCAGGCATAAAGGGGAAGCTAACGACACCGTAGCCGGATCTCTCGCGCTATTTTTTCGGAAGTTGCATGCAACTCAAGCACCAATCGTAGGGAAATCAACCATAATTAAACAAAAATTTGGGTGGTAGGTTAACAGAGACCCCCGATATCACAGTGGTGGGTTAACCGAAACCAAGTGCTGTCATGGTGAGTTTCTAGCAGGCATAAAGGGGAAGCTAACGACAGCTTAGCCGGATCTCTCGCGCTATTTTTTCAGAAGTTGCATGCAACTCAAGCACCAATCGTAAGGAAATCAACCATAATTAACAAAAATTTGTGTGGTAGGTAAACAGAGACCTCCGATATCACAGTGGTGGGTTAACCGCAACCAATTGCTATCGTGATGAGTTTCTAGCAGGCATAAAGGGGAAGCTAACGACACCTTAGCCGGATCTCTCGCGCTATTTTTTCAGAAGTTGCATGCAACTCAAGCACCAATCGTAAGGAAATCAACCATAATTAAACAAAAATTTGGGTAGTAGGTAAACAGAGACCTCCGATATCACAGTGGTGGGTTAATCGAAACCAAGTGCTATCGTGGTGAGTTTCTAGCAGGCATAAAGGGGAAGCTAACGACACCTTAGCCGGATCTCTCGCGCTATTTTTTCAGAAGTTGCATGCAACTCAATCACCAATCGTAAGGAAATCAACCATAATTAAACAAAAATTTTGGTGGTAGGTTAAAAGGGACCTCCGATATCAATGTGGTGGGTTAATCGAAACCAAGTGCCATCGTGGTGAGTTTTTAGCAGGCATAAATGGGAAGCTAACGACACCTTATCCGAATCTCTCGCGCTATTTTTTCAGAAGTTGCATGCAACTCAAGCACCAATCGTAAGGAAATCAACCATAATTAAACAAAAATTTGGGTGGTAGGTTAACAGAGACCCCCGATATCACAGTGGTGGGTTAATCGAAACCAAGTGCTATCGTGGTGAGTTTCTAGCAGGCATAAAGGGGAAGCTAACGACACCTTAGCCGGATCTCTCGCGCTATTTTTTCAGAAGTTGCATGCAACTCAAGCACCAATCGTAAGGAAATCAACCATAATTAAACAAAAATTTTGGTGGTAGGTTAAAAGAGACCTCCGATATCAATGTGGTGGGTTAATCGAAACCAAGTGCCATCGTGGTGAGTTTCTAGCAGGCATAAATGGGAAGCTAACGACACCTTATCCGAATCTCTCGCGCTATTTTTTCAGAAGTTGCATGCAACTCAAGCACCAATCGTAAGGAAATCAACCATAATTAAACAAAAATTTGGGTGGTAGGTTAACAGAGACCCCCGATATCAAAGTGGTGGGTTAACAGAAACCAAGTGCCATCGTGGTGAGTTTCTAGAAGGCATAAATGGGAAGCTAACGACACCTTAGCCGGATCTCTCGCGCTATTTTTTCAGAAGTTGCATGTAACTCAAGCACCAATCGTAAGGAAATCAATTAAACAAAAATTTGGGTGGTAGGTAAACAGAGACCTCCGATATCACAGTGGTGGGTTAATCGAAACCAAGTGCTATCATGGTGAGTTTCTAGCAGGCTTAAAGGGGAAGCTAACGACACCTTAGCCGGATCTCTCGCGCTATTTTTTCAGAAGTTGCATGCAACTCAAGCACCAATCGTAAGGAAATCAACCATAATTAAAAAAAAATTTGGGTGGTAGGTTAACAGAGACCCCCGATATCATAGCGGTGGGTTAACAGAAACCAAGTGCCATCGTGGTGAGCTTCTAGAAGGCATAAATGGGAAGCTAACGACACCTTAGCCGCATCTCTCGCGCTATTTTTTCAAAAGTTGCATGCAACTCAAGCACCAATCGTAAGGAAATCAACCATAATTAAACAAAAATTTGGGTGGTAGGTTAACAGAGACCCCCGATATCATAGTGGTGGGTTAACAGAAACCAAGTGCCATCGTGGTGAGTTTCTAGCAGGCATAAATGGGAAGCTAACGACACCTTAGCCGGATCTCTCGCGCTATTTTTTCAGAAGTTGCATGCAACTCAAGCACCAATCGTAAGGAAATCAACCATAATTAAACAAAAATTTGGGTGGTAGGTAAACAGAGACCTCCGATATCACAGTGGCAGGTTAACAGAAACCAAGTGTCATCATGGTGAGTTTCTAGCAGGCATAAAGGGGAAGCTAACGACACCTTAGCCGGATCTCTCGCGCTATTTTTTCGGAAGTTGCATGCAACTCAAGCACCAATCGTAAGGAAATCAACCATAATTAAACAAAAATTTGGGTGGTAGGTTAACAGAGACCCCCGATATCACAGTGGTGGGTTAACCGAAACCAAGTGCTATCGTGGTGAGTTTCTAGCAGGCATAAAGGGGAAGCTAACGACACCTTAGCCGCATCTCTCGCGCTATTTTTTCAGAAGTTGCATGCAACTCAAGCACCAATCGTAAGGAAATCAACCATAATTAAACAAAAATTTGGGTGGTAGGTAAACAGAGACCTCCGATATCACAGGGGTTAATCGAAACCAAGTGATATCGTGGTGAGTTTCTGGCAGGCATAAAGGGGAAGCTAACGACACCTTAGCCGGATCTCTCGCGCTATTTTTTCAGAAGTTGCATGCAACTCAAGCACCAATCGTAAGGAAATCAACCATAATTAAACAAAAATTTTGGTGGTAGGTTAAAAGGGACCTCCGATATCAATGTGGTGGGTTAATCGAAACCAAGTGCCATCGTGGTGAGTTTTTAGCAGGCATAAATGGGAAGCTAACGACACCTTAGCCGAATCTCTCGCGCTATTTTTTCAGAAGTTGCATGCAACTCAAGCACCAATCGTAAGGAAATCAACCATAATTAAACAAAAATTTGGGTGGTAGGTAAACAGAGACCTCCGATATCACAGTGGTGGGTTAATCGAAACCAAGTGCTATCGTGGTGAGTTTCTAGCAGGCATAAAGGGGAAGCTAACGACACCTTAGCCGGATCTCTCGCGCTATTTTTTCAGAAGTTGCATGCAACTCAAGCACCAATCGTAAGGAAATCAACCATAATTAAACAAAAATTTTGGTGGTAGGTTAAAAGGGACCTCCGATATCAATGTGGTGGGTTAATCGAAACCAAGTGCTATCGTGGTGAGTTTCTAGCAGGCATAAAGGGGAAGCTAACGACAACTTAGCCGGATCTCTCGCGCTATTTTTTCAGAAGTTGCATGCAACTCAAGCACCAATCGTAAGGAAATCAACCATAATTAACAAAAATTTGTGTGGTAGGTAAACAGAGACCTCCGATATTACAGTGGTGGGTTAACCGAAACCAAGTGCTATCGTGGTGAGTTTCTAGCAGGCATAAAGGGGAAGCTAACGACACCTTAGCCGGATCTCGCGCTATTTTTTCGGAAGTTGCATGCAACTCAAGCACCAATCGTAAGGAAATCAACCATAATTAAACAAAAATTTGGGTGGTAGGTTAACAGAGACCCCTGATATCACAGTGGTGGGTTAACCGAAACCAAGTGCTATCGTGGTGAGTTTCTAGCAGGCATAAAGGGGAAGCTAACGACACCTTATTTGGATCTCTCGCGCTATTTTTTCGGAAGTTGCATGCAACTCAAGCACCAATCGTAAGGAAATCAACCATAATTAAACAAAAATTTGGGTGGTAGGTTAACAGAGACCCCTGATATCACAGTGGTGGGTTAACCGAAACCAAGTGCTATCGTGGTGAGTTTCTAGCAGGCATAAAGGGGAAGCTAACGACACCTTAGCCGGATCTCTCGCGCTATTTTTTCGGAAGTTGCATGCAACTCAAGCACCAATCGTAAGGAAATCAACCATAATTAAACAAACATTTGGGTGGTAGGTTAACAGAGACCCCCGATATCACAGTGGTGGGTTAACCGAAACCAAGTGCTATCGTGGTGAGTTTCTAGCAGGCATAAAGGGGAAGCTAACGACACCTTAGTCGGATCTCTCGCGCTATTTTTTCAGAAGTTGCATGCAACTCAAGCAAAGGAAATCAACCATAATTAAACAAAAATTTGGGTGGTAGGTTAAAAGAGACCCCCGATATCATAGTGGTGGGTTAACAGAAACCAAGTGCCATCGTGGTGAGTTTCTAGCAGGCATAAATGGGAAGCTAACGACACCTTAGCCGAATCTCTCGCGCTATTTTTTCAGGAGTTGCATGCAACTCAAGCACCAATCGTAAGGAAATCAACCATAATTAAACAAAAATTTGGGTGGTAGGTTAACAGAGACCCCCGATATCATAGTGTTGGGTTAACAGAAACCAAGTGCCATCGTGGTGAGTTTCTAGCAGGCATAAATGGGAAGCTAACGACACCTTAGCCGGATCTCTCGCGCTATTTTTTCAGAAGTTGCATGCAACTCAAGCACCAATCGTAAGGAAATCAACCATAATTAAAAAAAATTTGGGTGGTAGGTAAACAGAGACCTCCGATATCACAGTGGTGGGTTAATCGAAACCAAGTGCTATCGTGGTGAGTTTCTGGCAGGCATAAAGGGGAAGCTAACGACACCTTAGCCGGATCTCTCGCGCTATTTTTTCAGAAGTTGCATGCAACTCAAGCACCAATCGTAAGGAAATCAACCACAATTAAACAAAAATTTGTGTGGTAGGTTAACAGTGATCTCCGATATCATAGTGGTGGGTTAACAGAAACCAAGTGTCATCATGGTGAGTTTCTAGCAGGCATAAAGGGGAAGCTAACGACACCTTAGCCGCACCTCTCGCGCTATTTTTTCGGAAGTTGCATGCAACTCAAGCACCAATCGTAAGGAAATCAACCATAATTAAACAAAAATTTGTGTGGTAGGTTAACAGTGATCTCCGATATCATAGTGGTGGGTTAACAGAAACCAAGTGTCATCATGGTGAGTTTCTAGCAGGCATAAAGGGGAAGCTAACGACACCTTAGCCGGATCTCTCGCGCTATTTTTTCGGAAGTTGCATGCAACTCGAGCACCAATCGTAAGGAAATCAACCATAATTAAACAAAAATTTGGGTGGTAGGTTAACAGAGACCCCCGATATCACAGTGGTGGGTTAACCGAAACCAAGTGCTATCGTGGTGAGTTTCTAGCAGGCATAAAGGGGAAGCTAACGACACCTTAGCCGGATCTCTCGCGCTATTTTTTCAGAAGTTGCATGCAGCTCAAGCACCAATCGTAAGGAAATCAACCATAATTAAACAAAAATTTGGGTGGTAGGTTAACAGAGACCCCCGATATCACAGTGGTGGGTTAACCGAAACCAAGCGCTATCATGGTGAGTTTCTAGCAGGCATAAAGGGGAAGCTAACGACACCTTAGCCGGATCTCTCGCGCTATTTTTTCAGAAGTTGCATGCAACTCAAGCACCAATCGTAAGGAAATCAACCATAATTAAACAAAAATTTGGGTGGTAGGTTAACAGAGACCCACGATATCACAGTGGTGGGTTAACCGAAACCAAGTGCCATCGTGGTGAGTTTCTAGCACTCATAAAGGGGAAGCTAACGACACCTTAGCCGCATCTCTCGCGCTATTTTTTCAGAAGTTGCATGCAACTCAAGCACCAATCGTAAGGAAATCAACCATAATTAAACAAAAATTTGTGTGGTAGGTTAACAGTGATCTCCGATATCATAGTGGTGGGTTAACAGAAACCAAGTGTCATCATGGTGAGTTTCTAGCAGGCATAAAGGGGAAGCTAACGACACCTTAGCCGGATCTCTCGCGCTATTTTTTCGGAAGTTGAATGCAACTCAAGCACCAATCGTAAGGAAATCAACCATAATTAAACAAAAATTTGGGTGGTAGGTTAACAGTGATCTCCGATATCATAGTGGTGGGTTAACCGAAACCAAGAGCTATCGTGGTAAGTTTCTAGCAGGCATAAAGGGGAAGCTAACGACACCTTAGCCGCATCTCTCGCGCTATTTTTTCAGAAGTTGCATGCAACTCAAGCACCAATCGTAAGGAAATCAACCATAATTAAACAAAAATTTGGGTGGTCGGTTAACAGAGACCCCCGATATCACAGTGGTGGGTTAACCGAAACCAACTGCTATCGTGGTGAGTTTCTAGCAGGCATAAAGGGGAAGCTAACGACACCTTAGCCGCATCTCTCGCGCTATTTTTTCAGAAGTTGCATGCAACTCAAGCACCAATCGTAAGGAAATCAACCATAATTAACAAAAATTTGTGTGGTAGGTAAACAGAGACCTCCGATATCACAGTGGTGGGTTAACCGAAACCAAGTGCTATCGTGGTGAGTTTCTAGCAGGCATAAATGGGAAGCTAACGACACCTTAGCTGGATCTCTCGCGCTATTTTTTCAGAAGTTGCATGCAACTCAAGCACCAATCGTAAGGAAATCAACCATAATTAAACAAAAATTTGGGTGGTAGGTTAAGAGAGACCCCCGATATCACAGTGGTGGGTTAACCGAAACCAAGTGCTATCGTGGTGAGTTTCTAGCAGGCATAAAGGGGAAGCTAACGACACCTTAGCCGGATCTCTCGCGCTATTTTTTCAGAAGTTGCATGCAACTCCAGCACCAATCGTAAGGAAATCAACCATAATTAAACAAAAATTTGGGTGGTAGGTTAACAGAGACCCCCGATATCACAGTGGTGGGTTAACCGAAACCAAGTGCTATCGTGGTGAGTTTCTAGCAGGCATAAAGGGGAAGCTAACGACTTCTTAGCCGCATCTCTCGCGATATTTTTTCAGAAGTTGCATGCAACTCAAGCACCAATCGTAAGGAAATCAACCATAATTAAACAAAAATTTGGGTGGTAGGTTAACAGAGACCCCCGATATCACAGTGGTGGGTTAACCGAAACCAAGTGCTATCACGGTGAGTTTCTAGCAGGCATAAAGGGGAAGCTAACGACACCTTAGCCGCATCTCTCGCGCTATTTTTTCAGAAGTTGCATGCAACTCAAGCACCAATCGTAAGGAAATCAACCATAATTAACAAAAATTTGTGTGGTAGGTAAACAGGACCTCCGATATCACAGTGGTGGGTTAACCGAAACCAAGTGCTATCGTGGTGAGTTTCTAGCAGGCATAAAGGGGAAGCTAACGACACCTTAGCCGGATCTCTCGCGCTATTTTTTCAGAAGTTGCATGCAACTCAAGCACCAATCGTAAGGAAATCAACCATAATTAAACAAAAATTTGGGTGGTAGGTTAACAGGGACCCCCGATATCATAGTGGTGGGTTAAAATAAACCAAGTGCCATCGTGGTGAGTTTCTAGCAGGCATATCGTAAGGAAATCAACCATAATTAAACAAAAATTTGGTGGTAGGTTAACAGAGACCCCCGATATCACAGTGGTGGGTTAACCGAAACCAAGTGCTATCGTTGTGAGTTTCTAGCAGGCATAAAGGGGAAGCTAACGACACCTTAGCCGGATCTCTCGCGCTATTTTTCCAGAAGTTGCATGCAACTCAAGCACCAATCGTAAGGAAATCAACCATAATTAAATAAAAATTTGGGTGGTAGGTTAACAGAGACCCCCGATATCACAGTGGTGGGTTAACCGAAACCAAGAGCTATCGTGGTGAGTTTCTAGCAGGCATAAAGGGGAAGCTAACGACACCTTAGCCGGATCTCTCGCGCTATTTTTTCAGAAGTTGCATGCAACTCAAGCACCAATCGTAAGGAAATCAACCATAATTAAACAAAAATTTGTGTGGTAGGTTAACAGTGATCTCCGATATCATAGTGGTGGGTAAACAGAAACCAAGTGTCATCATGGTGAGTTTCTAGCAGGCATAAAGGGGAAGCTAACGACACCTTAGCCGGATCTCTCGCGCTATTTTTTCGGAAGTTGCATGCAACTCAAGCACCAATCGTAAGGAAATCAACCATAATTAAACAAAAATTTGGGTGGTAGGTTAACAGAGACCCCCGATATCACAGTGGTGGGTTAACCGAAACCAAGTGCTATCGTGGTGAGTTTCTAGCAGGCATAAAGGGGAAGCTAACGACACCTTAGCCGGATCTCTCGCGCTATTTTTTCGGAAGTTGCATGCAACTCAAGCACCAATCGTAAGGAAATCAACCATAATTAAACAAAAATTTGGGTGGTAGGTTAACAGAGACCCCCGATATCACAGTGGTGGGTTAACCGAAACCAAGTGCTATCGTGGTGAGTTTCTAGCAGGCATAAAGGGGAAGCTAACGACACCTTAGCCGGATCTCTCGCGCTATTTTTTCGGAAGTTGCATGCAACTCAAGCACCAATCGTAAGGAAATCAACCATAATTAAACAAAAATTTGGGTGGTAGGTTAACAGAGACCCCCGATATCACAGTGGTGGGTTAACCGAAACCAAGTGCTATCGTGGTGAGTTTCTAGCAGGCATAAAGGGGAAGCTAACGACACCTTAGTCGGATCTCTCGCGCTATTTTTTCAGAAGTTGCATGCAACTCAAGCACCAATCGTAAGGAAATAAACCATAATTAAACAAAAATTTGGGTGGTAGGTTAAAAGAGACCCCCGATATCATAGTGGTGGGTTAACAGAAACCAAGTGCCATCGTGGTGAGTTTCTAGCAGGCATAAATGGGAAGCTAACGACACCTTAGCCGAATCTCTCGCGCTATTTTTTCAGAAGTTGCATGCAACTCAAGCACTAATCGTAAGGAAATCAACCATAATTAAACAAAAATTTGGGTGGTAGGTTAACAGAGACCCCCGATATCATAGTGTTGGGTTAACAGAAACCAAGTGCCATCGTGGTGAGTTTCTAGCAGGCATAAATGGGAAGCTAACGACACCTTAGCCGAATCTCTCGCGCTATTTTTTCAGAAGTTGCATGCAACTCAAGCACTAATCGTAAGGAAATCAACCATAATTAAACAAAAATTTGGGTGGTAGGTTAACAGAGACCCCCGATATCATAGTGTTGGGTTAACAGAAACCAAGTGCCATCGTGGTGAGTTTATAGCAGGCATAAATGGGAAGCTAACGACACCTTAGCCGGATCTCTCGCGCTATTTTTTCAGAAGTTGCATGCAACTCAAGCACCAATCGTAAGGAAATCAACCACAATTAAAAAAAAATTTGTGTGGTAGGTTAACAGTGATCTCCGATATCATAGTGGTGGGTTAACAGAAACCAAGTGTCATCATGGTGAGTTTCTAGCAGGCATAAAGGAGAAGCTAACGACACCTTAGCCGGATCTCTCGCGCTATTTTTTCGGAAGTTGCATGCAACTCAAGCACCAATCGTAAGGAAATCAACCATAATTAAACAAAAATTTGGGTGGTAGGTTAACAGAGACCCCCGATATCACAGTGGTGGGTTAACCGAAACCAAGTGCTATCGTGGTGAGTTTCTAGCAGGCATAAAGAAGAAGCTAACGACACCTTAGCCGCATCTCTCGCGCTATTTTTTCAGAAGTTGCATGCAACTCAAGCACCAATCGTAAGGAAATCAACCATAATTAAACAAAAATTTGGGTGGTAGGTTAACAGAGACCCCCGATATCACAGTGGTGGGTTAACCGAAACCAAGTGCTATCGTGGTGAGTTTCTAGCAGGCAGAAAGGGGAAGCTAACGACACCTTAGCCGGATCTCTCGCGCTATTTTTTCAGAAGTTGCATGCAACTCAAGCACCAATCGTAAGGAAATCAACCATAATTAAACAAAAATTTGGGTGGTAGGTTAACAGAGACCCCCGATATCACAGTGGTGGGTTAACCGAAACCAAGTGCTATCGTGGTGAGTTTCTAGCAGGCATAAATGGGAAGCTAACGACACATTAGCCGGATCTCTCGCGCTATTTTTTCAGAAGTTGCATGCAACTCAAGCACCAATCGTAAGGAAATCAACCATAATTAAAAAAAAATTTGGGTGGTAGGTTAACAGAGACCCCCGATATCACAGTGGTGGGTTAACCGAAACCAAGTGCTATCATGGTGAGTTTCTAGCAGGCATAAAGGGGAAGCTAACGACACCGTAGCCGGATCTCTCGCGCTATTTTTTCGGAAGTTGCATGCAACTCAAGCACCAATCGTAGGGAAATCAACCATAATTAAACAAAAATTTGGGTGGTAGGTTAACAGAGACCCCCGATATCACAGTGGTGGGTTAACCGAAACCAAGTGCTGTCATGGTGAGTTTCTAGCAGGCATAAAGGGGAAGCTAACGACAGCTTAGCCGGATCTCTCGCGCTATTTTTTCAGAAGTTGCATGCAACTCAAGCACCAATCGTAAGGAAATCAACCATAATTAACAAAAATTTGTGTGGTAGGTAAACAGAGACCTCCGATATCACAGTGGTGGGTTAACCGCAACCAATTGCTATCGTGATGAGTTTCTAGCAGGCATAAAGGGGAAGCTAACGACACCTTAGCCGGATCTCTCGCGCTATTTTTTCAGAAGTTGCATGCAACTCAAGCACCAATCGTAAGGAAATCAACCATAATTAAACAAAAATTTGGGTGGTAGGTAAACAGAGACCTCCGATATCACAGTGGTGGGTTAATCGAAACCAAGTGCTATCGTGGTGAGTTTCTAGCAGGCATAAAGGGGAAGCTAACGACACCTTAGCCGGATCTCTCGCGCTATTTTTTCAGAAGTTGCATGCAACTCAAGCACCAATCGTAAGGAAATCAACCATAATTAAACAAAAATTTTGGTGGTAGGTTAAAAGGGACCTCCGATATCAATGTGGTGGGTTAATCGAAACCAAGTGCCATCGTGGTGAGTTTTTAGCAGGCATAAATGGGAAGCTAACGACACCTTATCCGAATCTCTCGCGCTATTTTTTCAGAAGTTGCATGCAACTCAAGCACCAATCGTAAGGAAATCAACCATAATTAAACAAAAATTTGGGTGGTAGGTTAACAGAGACCCCCGATATCACAGTGGTGGGTTAATCGAAACCAAGTGCTATCGTGGTGAGTTTCTAGCAGGCATAAAGGGGAAGCTAACGACACCTTAGCCGGATCTCTCGCGCTATTTTTTCAGAAGTTGCATGCAACTCAAGCACCAATCGTAAGGAAATCAACCATAATTAAACAAAAATTTTGGTGGTAGGTTAAAAGAGACCTCCGATATCAATGTGGTGGGTTAATCGAACCCAAGTGCCATCGTGGTGAGTTTCTAGCAGGCATAAATGGGAAGCTAACGACACCTTATCCGAATCTCTCGCGCTATTTTTTCAGAAGTTGCATGCAACTCAAGCACCAATCGTAAGGAAATCAACCATAATTAAACAAAAATTTGGGTGGTAGGTTAACAGAGACCCCCGATATCAAAGTGGTGGGTTAACAGAAACCAAGTGCCATCGTGGTGAGTTTCTAGAAGGCATAAATGGGAAGCTAACGACACCTTAGCCGGATCTCTCGCGCTATTTTTTCAGAAGTTGCATGCAACTCAAGCACCAATCGTAAGGAAATCAATTAAACAAAAATTTGGGTGGTAGGTAAACAGAGACCTCCGATATCACAGTGGTGGGTTAATCGAAACCAAGTGCTATCATGGTGAGTTTCTAGCAGGCTTAAAGGGGAAGCTAACGACACCTTAGCCGGATCTCTCGCGCTATTTTTTCAGAAGTTGCATGCAACTCAAGCACCAATCGTAAGGAAATCAACCATAATTAAAAAAAAATTTGGGTGGTAGGTTAACAGAGACCCCCGATATCATAGCGGTGGGTTAACAGAAACCAAGTGCCATCGTGGTGAGCTTCTAGAAGGCATAAATGGGAAGCTAACGACACCTTAGCCGCATCTCTCGCGCTATTTTTTCAGAAGTTGCATGCAACTCAAGCACCAATCGTAAGGAAATCAACCATAATTAAACAAAAATTTGGGTGGTAGGTTAACAGAGACCCCCGATATCATAGTGGTGGGTTAACAGAAACCAAGTGCCATCGTGGTGAGTTTCTAGCAGGCATAAATGGGAAGCTAACGACACCTTAGCCGGATCTCTCGCGCTATTTTTTCAGAAGTTGCATGCAACTCAAGCACCAATCGTAAGGAAATCAACCATAATTAAACAAAAATTTGGGTGGTAGGTAAACAGAGACCTCCGATATCACAGTGGCAGGTTAACAGAAACCAAGTGTCATCATGGTGAGTTTCTAGCAGGCATAAAGGGGAAGCTAACGACACCTTAGCCGGATCTCTCGCGCTATTTTTTCGGAAGTTGCATGCAACTCAAGCACCAATCGTAAGGAAATCAACCATAATTAAACAAAAATTTGGGTGGTAGGTTAACAGAGACCCCCGATATCACAGTGGTGGGTTAACCGAAACCAAGTGCTATCGTGGTGAGTTTCTAGCAGGCATAAAGGGGAAGCTAACGACACCTTAGCCGCATCTCTCGCGCTATTTTTTCAGAAGTTGCATGCAACTCAAGCACCAATCGTAAGGAAATCAACCATAATTAAACAAAAATTTGGGTGGTAGGTAAACAGAGACCTCCGATATCACAGGGGTTAATCGAAACCAAGTGATATCGTGGTGAGTTTCTGGCAGGCATAAAGGGGAAGCTAACGACACCTTAGCCGGATCTCTCGCGCTATTTTTTCAGAAGTTGCATGCAACTCAAGCACCAATCGTAAGGAAATCAACCATAATTAAACAAAAATTTTGGTGGTAGGTTAAAAGGGACCTCCGATATCAATGTGGTGGGTTAATCGAAACCAAGTGCCATCGTGGTGAGTTTTTAGCAGGCATAAATGGGAAGCTAACGACACCTTATCCGAATCTCTCGCGCTATTTTTTCAGAAGTTGCATGCAACTCAAGCACCAATCGTAAGGAAATCAACCATAATTAAACAAAAATTTGGGTGGTAGGTTAACAGAGACCCCCGATATCACAGTGGTGGGTTAATCGAAACCAAGTGCTATCGTGGTGAGTTTCTAGCAGGCATAAAGGGGAAGCTAACGACACCTTAGCCGGATCTCTCGCGCTATTTTTTCAGAAGTTGCATGCAACTCAAGCACCAATCGTAAGGAAATCAACCATAATTAAACAAAAATTTTGGTGGTAGGTTAAAAGAGACCTCCGATATCAATGTGGTGGGTTAATCGAAACCAAGTGCCATCGTGGTGAGTTTCTAGCAGGCATAAATGGGAAGCTAACGACACCTTATCCGAATCTCTCGCGCTATTTTTTCAGAAGTTGCATGCAACTCAAGCACCAATCGTAAGGAAATCAACCATAATTAAACAAAAATTTGGGTGGTAGGTTAACAGAGACCCCCGATATCAAAGTGGTGGGTTAACAGAAACCAAGTGCCATCGTGGTGAGTTTCTAGAAGGCATAAATGGGAAGCTAACGACACCTTAGCCGGATCTCTCGCGCTATTTTTTCAGAAGTTGCATGCAACTCAAGCACCAATCGTAAGGAAATCAACCATAATTAAACAAAAATTTGGGTGGTAGGTAAACAGAGACCTCCGATATTACAGTGGTGGGTTAATCGAAACCAAGTGCTATCGTGGTGAGTTTCTAGCAGGCTTAAAGGGGAAGCTAACGACACCTTAGCCGGATCTCTCGCGCTATTTTTTCAGAAGTTGCCTGCAACTCAAGCACCAATCGTAAGGAAATCAACCATAATTAAAAAAAAATTTGGGTGGTAGGTTAACAGAGACCCCCGATATCATAGCGGTGGGTTAACAGAAACCAAGTGGTAGGTAAACAGAGACCTCCGATATCACAGTGGTAGGTTAACAGAAACCAAGTGTCATCATGGTGAGTTTCTAGCAGGCATAAAGGGGAAGCTAACGACACCTTAGCCGGATCTCTCGCGCTATTTTTTCGGAAGTTGCATGCAACTCAAGCACCAATCGTAAGGAAATCAACCATAATTAAACAAAAATTTGGGTGGTAGGTTAACAGAGACCCCCGATATCACAGTGGTGGGTTAACCGAAACCAAGTGCTATCGTGGTGAGTTTCTAGCAGGCATAAAGGGGAAGCTAACGACACCTTAGCCGCATCTCTCGCGCTATTTTTTCAGAAGTTGCATGCAACTCAAGCACCAATCGTAAGGAAATCAACCATAATTAAACAAAAATTTGTGTGGTAGGTTAACAGTGATCTCCGATATCATAGTGGTGGGTTAACAGAAACCAAGTGTCATCATGGTGAGTTTCTAGCAGGCATAAAGGGGAAGCTAACGACACCTTAGCCGGATGTCTCGCGCTATTTTTTCGGAAGTTGCATGCAACTCAAGCACCAATCGTAAGGAAATCAACCATAATTAAACAAAAATTTGGGTGGTAGGTTTACAGAGACCCCCGATATCACAGTGGTGGGTTAACCGAAACCAAGTGCTATCGTGGTGAGTTTCTAGCAGGCATAAAGGGGAAGCTAACGACACCTTAGCCGGATCTCTCGCGCTATTTTTTCAGAAGTTGCATGCAACTCAAGCACCAATCGTAAGGAAATCAACCATAATTAACAAAAATTTGTGTGGTAGGTAAACAGAGACCTCCGATATCACAGTGGTGGGTTAACCGAAACCAAGTGCTATCGTGGTGAGTTTCTAGCAGGCATAAAGGGAAAGCTAACGACACCTTAGCTGGATCTCTCGCGCTATTTTTTCAGAAGTTGCATGCAACTCAAGCACCAATCGTAAGGAAATCAACCATAATTAAACAAAAATTTGGGTGGTAGGTTAACAGAGACCCCCGATATCACAGTGGTGGGTTAACCGAAACCAAGTGCTATCGTGGTGAGTTTCTAGCAGGCATAAAGGGGAAGCTAACGACACCTTAGCCGGATCTCTCGCGCTATTTTTTCGGAAGTTGCATGCAACTCAAGCACCAATCGTAAGGAAATCAACCATAATTAAACAAAAATTTGGGTGGTAGGTTAACAGAGACCCCCGATATCATAGTGTTTGGTTAACAGAAACCAAGTGCCATCGTGGTGAGTTTCTAGCAGGCATAAATGGGAAGCTAACGACACCTTAGCCGGATATCTCGCGCTATTTTTTCCGAAGTTGCATGCAACTCAAGCACCAATCGTAAGGAAATCAACCATAATTAAACAAAAATTTGGGTGGTAGGTAAACAGAGACCTCCGATATCACAGTGGTGGGTTAATCGAAACCAAGTGCTATCGTGGTGAGTTTCCAGCAGGCATAAAGGGGAAGCTAACGACACCTTAGCCGGATCTCTCGCGCTATTTTTTCAGAAGTTGCATGCAACTCAAGCACCAATCGTAAGGAAATCAACCATAATTAAACAAAAATTTTGGTGGTAGGTTAAAAGAGACCTCCGATATCACAGTGGTGGGTTAATCGAAACCAAGTGCCATCGTGGTGAGTTTCTAGCAGGCATAAATGGGAAGCTAACGACACCTTATCCGAATCTCTCGCGCTATTTTTTCAGAAGTTGCATGCAACTCAAGCACCAATCGTAAGGAAATCAACCATAATTAAACAAAAATTTGGGTGGTAGGTTAACAGAGACCCCCGATATCATAGTGGTGGGTTAACAGAAACCAAGTGCCATCGTGGTGAGTTTCTAGCAGGCATAAATGGGAAGCTAACGACACCTTAGCCGGATCTCTCGCGCTATTTTTTCAGAAGTTGCATGCAACTCAAGCACCAATCGTAAGGAAATCAACCATAATTAAACAAAAATTTGGGTGGTAGGTTAACAGAGACCCCCGATATCATAGTGTTTGGTTAACAGAAACCAAGTGCCATCGTGGTGAGTTTCTAGCAGGCATAAATGGGAAGCTAACGACACCTTAGCCGGATCTCTCGCGCTCTTTTTTCAGAAGTTGCATGCAACTCAAGCACCAATCGTAAGGAAATCAACCATAATTAAACAAAAATTTGGGTGGTAGGTTAACAGAGACCCCCGATATCATAGTGGTGGGTTAACAGAAACCAAGTGCCATCGTGGTGAGTTTCTAGCAGGCATAAATGGGAAGCTAACGACACCTTAGCCGGATCTCTCGCGCTATTTTTTCAGAAGTTGCATGCAACTCAAGCACCAATCGTAAGGAAATCAACCATAATTAAACAAAAATTTGGGTGGTAGGTTAACAGAGACCCCCGATATCATAGTGTTTGGTTAACAGAAACCAAGTGCCATCGTGGTGAGTTTCTAGCAGGCATAAATGGGAAGCTAACGACACCTTATCCGAATCTCTCGCGCTATTTTTTCAGAAGTTGCATGCAACTCAAGCACCAATCGTAAGGAAATCAACCATAATTAAACAAAAATTTGGGTGGTAGGTTAACAGAGACCCCCGATATCACAGTGGTGGGTTAATCGAAACCAAGTGCTATCGTGGTGAGTTTCTAGCAGGCATAAAGGGGAAGCTAACGACACCTTAGCCGGATCTCTCGCGCTATTTTTTCAGAAGTTGCATGCAGCTCAAGCACCAATCGTAAGGAAATCAACCATAATTAAACAAAAAATTTTGGTGGTAGGTTAAAAGAGACCTCCGATATCAATGTGGTGGGTTAATCGAAACCAAGTGCCATCGTGGTGAGTTTCTAGCAGGCATAAATGGGAAGCTAACGACACCTTATCCGAATCTCTCGCGCTATTTTTTCAGAAGTTGCATGCAACTCAAGCACCAATCGTAAGGAAATCAACCATAATTAAACAAAAATTTGGGTGGTAGGTTAACAGAGACCCCCGATATCAAAGTGGTGGGTTAACAGAAACCAAGTGCCATCGTGGTGAGTTTCTAGAAGGCATAAATGGGAAGCTAACGACACCTTAGCCGGATCTCTCGCGCTATTTTTTCAGAAGTTGCATGCAACTCAAGCACCAATCGTAAGGAAATCAACCATAATTAAACAAAAATTTGGGTGGTAGGTAAACAGAGACCTCCGATATTACAGTGGTGGGTTAATCGAAACCAAGTGCTATCGTGGTGAGTTTCTAGCAGGCTTAAAGGGGAAGCTAACGACACCTTAGCCGGATCTCTCGCGCTATTTTTTCAGAAGTTGCATGCAACTCAAGCACCAATCGTAAGGAAATCAACCATAATTAAAAAAAAATTTGGGTGGTAGGTTAACAGAGACCCCCGATATCATAGCGGTGGGTTAACAGAAACCAAGTGCCATCGTGGTGAGTTTCTAGCAGGCATAAATGGGAAGCTAACGACACCTTAGCCGCATCTCTCGCGCTATTTTTTCAGAAGTTGCATGCAACTCAAGCACCAATCGTAAGGAAATCAACCATAATTAAACAAAAATTTGGGTGGTAGGTTAACAGAGACCCCCGATATCATAGTGGTGGGTTAACAGAAACCAAGTGCCATCGTGGTGAGTTTCTAGCAGGCATAAATGGGAAGCTAACGACACCTTAGCCGGATCTCTCGCGCTATTTTTTCAGAAGTTGCATGCAACTCAAGCACCAATCGTAAGGAAATCAACCATAATTAAACAAAAATTTGGGTGGTAGGTAAACAGAGACCTCCGATATCACAGTGGTAGGTTAACAGAAACCAAGTGTCATCATGGTGAGTTTCTAGCAGGCATAAAGGGGAAGCTAACGACACCTTAGCCGGATCTCTCGCGCTATTTTTTCGGAAGTTGCATGCAACTCAAGCACCAATCGTAAGGAAATCAACCATAATTAAACAAAAATTTGGGTGGTAGGTTAACAGAGACCCCCGATATCACAGTGGTGGGTTAACCGAAACCAAGTGCTATCGTGGTGAGTTTCTAGCAGGCATAAAGGGGAAGCTAACGACACCTTAGCCGCATCTCTCGCGCTATTTTTTCAGAAGTTGCATGCAACTCAAGCACCAATCGTAAGGAAATCAACCATAATTAAACAAAAATTTGTGTGGTAGGTTAACAGTGATCTCCGATATCATAGTGGTGGGTTAACAGAAACCAAGTGTCATCATGGTGAGTTTCTAGCAGGCATAAAGGGGAAGCTAACGACACCTTAGCCGGATGTCTCGCGCTATTTTTTCGGAAGTTGCATGCAACTCAAGCACCAATCGTAAGGAAATCAACCATAATTAAACAAAAATTTGGGTGGTAGGTTTACAGAGACCCCCGATATCACAGTGGTGGGTTAACCGAAACCAAGTGCTATCGTGGTGAGTTTCTAGCAGGCATAAAGGGGAAGCTAACGACACCTTAGCCGGATCTCTCGCGCTATTTTTTCAGAAGTTGCATGCAACTCAAGCACCAATCGTAAGGAAATCAACCATAATTAACAAAAATTTGTGTGGTAGGTAAACAGAGACCTCCGATATCACAGTGGTGGGTTAACCGAAACCAAGTGCTATCGTGGTGAGTTTCTAGCAGGCATAAAGGGAAAGCTAACGACACCTTAGCTGGATCTCTCGCGCTATTTTTTCAGAAGTTGCATGCAACTCAAGCACCAATCGTAAGGAAATCAACCATAATTAAACAAAAATTTGGGTGGTAGGTTAACAGAGACCCCCGATATCACAGTGGTGGGTTAACCGAAACCAAGTGCTATCGTGGTGAGTTTCTAGCAGGCATAAAGGGGAAGCTAACGACACCTTAGCCGGATCTCTCGCGCTATTTTTTCAAAAGTTGCATGCAACTCAAGCACCAATCGTAAGGAAATCAACCATAATTAAACAAAAATTTGGGTGGTAGGTTAACAGAGACCCCCGATATCATAGTGTTTGGTTAACAGAAACCAAGTGCCATCGTGGTGAGTTTCTAGCAGGCATAAATGGGAAGCTAACGACACCTTAGCCGGATATCTCGCGCTATTTTTTCCGAAGTTGCATGCAACTCAAGCACCAATCGTAAGGAAATCAACCATAATTAAACAAAAATTTGGGTGGTAGGTAAACAGAGACCTCCGATATCACAGTGGTGGGTTAATCGAAACCAAGTGCTATCGTGGTGAGTTTCTAGCAGGCATAAAGGGGAAGCTAACGACACCTTAGCCGGATCTCTCGCGCTATTTTTTCAGAAGTTGCATGCAACTCAAGCACCAATCGTAAGGAAATCAACCATAATTAAACAAAAATTTTGGTGGTAGGTTAAAAGAGACCTCCGATATCACAGTGGTGGGTTAATCGAAACCAAGTGCCATCGTGGTGAGTTTCTAGCAGGCATAAATGGGAAGCTAACGACACCTTATCCGAATCTCTCGCGCTATTTTTTCAGAAGTTGCATGCAACTCAAGCACCAATCGTAAGGAAATCAACCATAATTAAACAAAAATTTGGGTGGTAGGTTAACAGAGACCCCCGATATCATAGTGGTGGGTTAACAGAAACCAAGTGCCATCGTGGTGAGTTTCTAGCAGGCATAAATGGGAAGCTAACGACACCTTAGCCGGATCTCTCGCGCTATTTTTTCAGAAGTTGCATGCAACTCAAGCACCAATCGTAAGGAAATCAACCATAATTAAACAAAAATTTGGGTGGTAGGTTAACAGAGACCCCCGATATCATAGTGTTTGGTTAACAGAAACCAAGTGCCATCGTGGTGAGTTTCTAGCAGGCATAAATGGGAAGCTAACGACACCTTAGCCGGATCTCTCGCGCTCTTTTTTCAGAAGTTGCATGCAACTCAAGCACCAATCGTAAGGAAATCAACCATAATTAAACAAAAATTTGGGTGGTAGGTAAACAGAGACCTCCGATATCACAGTGGTGGGTTAATCGAAACCAAGTGCTATCGTGGTGAGTTTCTAGCAGGCATAAAGGGGAAGCTAACGACACCTTAGCCGGATCTCTCGCGCTATTTTTTCAGAAGTTGCATGCGACTCAAGCACCAATCGTAAGGAAATCAACCATAATTAAACAAAAATTTTGGTGGTAGGTTAAAAGAGACCTCCGATATCACAGTGGTGGGTTAATCGAAACCAAGTGCCATCGTGGTGAGTTTCTAGCAGGCATAAATGGAAAGCTAACGACACCTTATCCGAATCTCTCGCGCTATTTTTTCAGAAGTTGCATGCAACTCAAGCACCAATCGTCAGGAAATCAACCATAATTAAACAAAAATTTGGGTGGTAGGTTAACAGAGACCCCCGATATCATAGTGGTGGGTTAACAGAAACCAAGTGCCATCGTGGTGAGTTTCTAGCAGGCATAAATGGGAAGCTAACGACACCTTAGCCGGATCTCTCGCGCTATTTTTTCAGAAGTTGCATGCAACTCAAGCACCAATCGTAAGGAAATCAACCATAATTAAACAAAAATTTGGGTGGTAGGTTAACAGAGACCCCCGATATCATAGTGGTGGGTTAACAGAAACCAAGTGCCATCGTGGTGAGTTTCTAGCAGGCATAAATGGGAAGCTAACGACACCTTAGCCGGATCTCTCGCGCTATTTTTCAGAAGTTGCATGCAACTCAAGCACCAATCGTAAGGAAATCAACCATAATTAAATAAAAATTTGTGTGGTAGGTTAACAGAGACCCCCGATATCACAGTGGTGGGTTAACCGAAACCAAGTGCTATCGTGGTGAGTTTCTAGCAGGCATAAAGGGGAAGCTAACGACACCTTAGCCGGATCTCTCGCGCTATTTTTTCAGAAGTTGCATGCAACTCAAGCACCAATCGTAAGGAAATCAACCATAATTAAACAAAAATTTGGGTGGTAGGTTAACAGAGACCCCCGATATCACGGTGGTGGGTTAACCGAAACGAAGTGCTATCGTGTTGAGTTTCTAGCAGGCATAAAGGGGAAGCTAACGACACCTTAGCCGCATCCCTGGCGCTATTTTTTCAGAAGTTGCATGCAACTCAAGCACCAATCGTAAGGAAATCAACCATAATTAACAAAAATTTGTGTGGTAGGTAAAAAGAGACCTCCGATATCACAGTGGTGGGTTAACCGAAACCAAGCGCTATCGTGGTGAATTTCTAGCAGGCATAAAGGGGAAGCTAACGACACCTTAGCCGGATCTCTCGCGCTATTTTTTCAGAAGTCGCATGCAACTCAAGCACCAATCGTAAGGAAATCAACCATAATTAAACAATAATTTGGGTGGTAGGTTAACAGGGACCCCCGATATCATAGTGGTGGGTTAACAGAAACCAAGTGCCATCGTGGTGAGTTTCTAGCAGGCATAAATGGGAAGCTAACGACACCTTAGCTGGATCTCTCGCGCTATTTTTTCAGAAGTTGCATGCAACTCAAGCACCAATCGTAAGGAAATCAACCATAATTAAACAAAAATTTGGGTGGTAGGTTAACAGAGACCCCCGATATCACAGTGGTGAGTTAACCGAAACCAAGTGCTATCGTGGTGAGTTTCTAGCAGGCATAAAGGGGAAGCTAACGACACCTTAGCCGCATCTCTCGCGCTATTTTTTCAGAAGTTGCATGCAACTCAAGCACCAATCGTCAGGAAATCAACCATAATTAAACAAAAATTTGTGTGGTAGGTTAACAGTGATCTCCGATATCATAGTGGTGGGTTAACAGAAACCCAGTGTCATCATGGTGAGTTTCTAGCAGGCATAAAGGGGAAGCTAACGACACCTTAGCCGCATCTCTCGCGCTATTTTTTCAGAAGTTGCATGCAACTCAAGCACCAATCGTAAGGAAATCAACCATAATTAAACAAAAATTTGTGTGGTAGGTTAACAGTGATCTCCGATATCATAGTGGTGGGTTAACAGAAACCAAGTGTCATCATGGTGAGTTTCTAGCAGGCATAAAGGGGAAGCTAACGACACCTTAGCCGGATGTCTCGCGCTATTTTTTCGGAAGTTGCATGCAACTCAAGCACCAATCGTAAGGAAATCAACCATAATTAAACAAAAATTTGGGTGGTAGATTTACAGAGACCCCCGATATCACAGTGGTGGGTTAACCGAAACCAAGTGCTATCGTGGTGAGTTTCTAGCAGGCATAAAGGGGAAGCTAACGACACCTTAGCCGGATCTCTCGCGCTATTTTTTCAGAAGTTGCATGCAACTCAAGCACCAATCGTAAGGAAATCAACCATAATTAACAAAAATTTGTGTGGTAGGTAAACAGAGACCTCCGATATCACAGTGGTGGGTTAACCGAAACCAAGTGCTATCGTGGTGAGTTTCTAGCAGGCATAAAGGGGAAGCTAACGACACCTTAGCTGGATCTCTCGCGCTATTTTTTCAGAAGTTGCATGCAACTCAAGCACCAATCGTAAGGAAATCAACCATAATTAAACAAAAATTTGGGTGGTAGGTTAACAGAGACCCCCGATATCACAGTGGTGGGTTAACCGAAACCAAGTGCTATCGTGGTGAGTTTCTAGCAGGCATAAATGGGAAGCTAACGACACCTTAGCCGGATCTCTCGCGCTATTTTTTCGGAAGTTGCATGCAACTCAAGCACCAATCGTAAGGAAATCAACCATAATTAAACAAAAATTTGGGTGGTAGGTTAACAGAGACCCCCGATCTCACAGTGGTGGGTTAACCGAAACCAAGTGCTATCGTGGTGAGTTTCTAGCAGGCATAAAGGGGAAGCTAACGACACCTTAGCCGGATCTCTCGCGCTATTTTTTCAGAAGTTGCATGCAACTCAAGCACCAATCGTAAGGAAATCAACCATAATTAACAAAAATTTGTGTGGTAGGTAAACAGAGACCTCCGATATCACAGTGGTGGGTTAACCGAAACCAAGTGCTATCGTGGTGAGTTTCTAGCAGGCATAAAGGGGAAGCTAACGACACCTTAGCCGGATCTCTCGCGCTATTTTTTCAGAAGTTGCATGCAACTCAAGCACCAATCGTAAGGAAATCAACCATAATTAAACAAAAATTTGGGTGGTAGGTTAACAGAGACCCCCGATATCATAGTGTTTGGTTAACAGAAACCAAGTGCCATCGTGGTGAGTTTCTAGCAGGCATAAATGGGAAGCTAACGACACCTTAGCCGGATCTCTCGCGCTATTTTTTCAGAAGTTGCATGCAACTCAAGCACCAATCGTAAGGAAATCAACCATAATTAAACAAAAATTTGGGTGGTAGGTAAACAGAGACCTCCGATATCACAGTGGTGGGTTAATCGAAACCAAGTGCTATCGTGGTGAGTTTCTAGCAGGCATAAAGGGGAAGCTAACGACACCTTAGCCGGATCTCTCGCGCTATTTTTTCAGAAGTTGCATGCAACTCAAGCACCAATCGTAAGGAAATCAACCATAATTAAACAAAAATTTTGGTGGTAGGTTAAAAGAGACCTCCGATATCACAGTGGTGGGTTAATCGAAACCAAGTGCCATCGTGGTGAGTTTCTAGCAGGCATAAATGGGAAGCTAACGACACCTTATCCGAATCTCTCGCGCTATTTTTTCAGAAGTTGCATGCAACTCAAGCACCAATCGTAAGGAAATCAACCATAATTAAACAAAAATTTGGGTGGTAGGTTAACAGAGACCCCCGATATCATAGTGGTGGGTTAACAGAAACCAAGTGCCATCGTGGTGAGTTTCTAGCAGGCATAAATGGGAAGCTAACGACACCTTAGCCGGATCTCTCGCGCTATTTTGTCAGAAGTAGCATGCAACTCAAGCACCAATCGTAAGGAAATCAACCATAATTAAACAAAAATTTGGGTGGTAGGTAAACAGAGACCTCCGATATCACAGTGGTGGGTTAACCGAAACCAAGTGCTATCGTGGTGAGTTTCTAGCAGGCATAAAGGGGAAGCTAACGACACCTTAGCCGGATCTCTCGCGCTATTTTTTCAGAAGTTGCATGCAACTCAAGCACCAATCGTAAGGAAATCAACCATAATTAAACAAAAATTTGGGTGGTAGGTTAACAGAGACCCCCGATATCACGGTGGTGGGTTAACCGAAACGAAGTGCTATCGTGTTGAGTTTCTAGCAGGCATAAAGGGGAAGCTAACGACACCTTAGCCGCATCCCTGGCGCTATTTTTTCAGAAGTTGCATGCAACTCAAGCACCAATCGTAAGGAAATCAACCATAATTAACAAAAATTTGTGTGGTAGGTAAAAAGAGACCTCCGATATCACAGTGGTGGGTTAACCGAAACCAAGCGCTATCGTGGTGAGTTTCTAGCAGGCATAAAGGGGAAGCTAACGACACCTTAGCCGGATCTCTCGCGCTATTTTTTCAGAAGTCGCATGCAACTCAAGCACCAATCGTAAGGAAATCAACCATAATTAAACAATAATTTGGGTGGTAGGTTAACAGGGACCCCCGATATCATAGTGGTGGGCTAACAGAAACCAAGTGCCATCGTGGTGAGTTTCTAGCAGGCATAAATGGGAAGCTAACGACACCTTAGCTGGATCTCTCGCGCTATTTTTTCAGAAGTTGCATGCAACTCAAGCACCAATCGTAAGGAAATCAACCATAATTAAACAAAAATTTGGGTGGTAGGTTAACAGAGACCCCCGATATCACAGTGGTGAGTTAACCGAAACCAAGTGCTATCGTGGTGAGTTTCTAGCAGGCATAAAGGGGAAGCTAACGACACCTTAGCCGCATCTCTCGCGCTATTTTTTCAGAAGTTGCATGCAACTCAAGCACCAATCGTCAGGAAATCAACCATAATTAAACAAAAATTTGTGTGGTAGGTTAACAGTGATCTCCGATATCATAGTGGTGGGTTAACAGAAACCAAGTGTCATCATGGTGAGTTTCTAGCAGGCATAAATGGGAAGCTAACGACACCTTAGCCGGATCTCTCGCGCTATTTTTTCGGAAGTTGCATGCAACTCAAGCACCAATCGTAAGGAAATCAACCAAAATTAAACAAAAATTTGGGTGGTAGGTTAACAGAGACCCCCGATATCACAGTGGTGGGTTAACCGAAACCAAGTGCTATCGTGGTGAGTTTCTAGCAGGCATAAACGGGAAGCTAACGACACCTTAGTCGGATCTCTCGCGCTATTTTTTCAGAAGTTGCATGCAACTCAAGCACCAATCGTAAGGATATCAACCATAATTAACAAAAATTTGGGTGGTAGGTAAACAGAGACCTCCGATATCACAGTGGTGGGTTAACCGAAACCAAATGCTATCGTGGTGAGTTTATAGCAGGCATAAAGGGGAAGCTAACGACACCTTAGCCGCATCTCTCGCGCTATTTTTTCAGAAGTTGCATGCAACTCAAGCACCAGTCGTAAGGAAATCAACCATAATTAAACAAAAATTTGGGTGGTAGGTTAACAGAGATCCCCGATATCATAGTGGTGGGTTAACAGAAACCAAGTGCCATCGTGGTGAGTTTCTAGCAGGCATAAATGGGAAGCTAACGACACCTTAGCCGGATCTCTGGCGCTATTTTTTCAGAAGTTGCATGCAACTCAAGCACCAATCGTAAGGAAATCAACCTTAATTAAACAAAAATTTGGGTGGTAGGTTAAAAGAGACCCCCGATATCATAGTGGTGGGTTAACAGAAACCAAGTGCCATCGTGTTGAGTTTCTAGCAGGCATAAATGGGAAGCTAACGACACCTTAGCCGAATCTCTCGCGCTATTTTTTCAGAAGTTGCATGCAACTCAAGCACCAATCGTAAGGAAATCAACCATAATTAAACAAAAATTTGGGTGGTAGGTTAACAGAGACCCCTGATATCATAGTGTTGGGTTAACAGAAACCAAGTGCCATCGTGGTGAGTTTCTAGCAGTCATAAATGGGAAGCTAACGACACCTTAGCCGGATCTCTCGCGCTATTTTTTCAGAAGTTGCATGCAACTCAAGCACCAATCGTAAGGAAATCAACCATAACTAAACAAAAATTTGGGTGGTAGGTAAACAGAGACCTCCGATATCACAGTGGTGGGTTAATCGAAACCAAGTGCTATCGTGGTGAGTTTCTAGCAGGCATAAAGGGGAAGCTAACGACACCTTAGCCGGATCTCTCGCGCTATTTTTTCAGAAGTTGCATGCAACTCAAGCACCAATCGTAAGGAAATCAACCATAATTAAATAAAAATTTTGGTGGTAGGTTAAAAGAGACCTCCGATATCACAGTGGTGGGTTAATCGAAACCAAGTGCCATCGTGGTGAGTTTCTAGCAGGCATAAATGGGAAGCTAACGACACCTTATCCGAATCTCTCGCGCTATTTTTTCAGAAGTTGCATGCAACTCAAGCACCAAACGTAAGGAAATCAACCATAATTAAACAAAAATTTGGGTGGTAGGTTAACAGAGACCCCCGATATCACAATGGTGGGTTAACCGAAACCAAGTGCTATCGTTGTGAGTTTTTAGCAGGCATAAAGGGGAAGCTAACGACACCTTAGCCGGATCTCTCGCGCTATTTTTTCAGAAGTTGCATGCAACTCAAGCACCAATCGTAAGGAAATCAACCATAATTAAATAAAAATTTGTGTGGTAGGTTAGCAGTGATCTCCGATATCACAGTGGTGGGTTACCCGAAACCAAGTGCTATCGTGGTGAGTTTCTAGCAGGCATAAAGGGGAAGCTAACGACACCTTAGCCGCATCTCTCGCGCTATTTTTTCAGAAGTTGCATGCAACTCAAGCACCAATCGTAAGGAAATCAACCATAATTAAACAAAAATTTGTGTGGTAGGTTAACAGTGATCTCCGATATCATAGTGGTGGGTCAACAGAAACCAAGTGTCATCATGGTGAGTTTCTAGCAGGCATAAAGGTGAAGCTAACGACACCTTAGCCGGATCTCTCGCGCTATTTTTTCGGAAGTTGCATGCAACTCAAACACCATTCGTAAGGAAATCAACCATAATTAAACAAAAATTTGGGTGTTAGGTTAACAGAGACCCCCGACATCAAAGTGGTGGGTTAATAGAAACCAAGTGCCATCGTGGTGAGTTTTTAGCAGGCATAAATGGGCAGCTAACGACACCTTAGCCGGATCTCTTGCGCTATTTTTTCAGAAGTTGCATGCTACTCAAGCACCAATCGTAAGGAAATAAACCATAATTAAACAAAAATTTGGGTTGTAGGTTAACAGAGACCCCCGATATCATAGCGGTGGGTTAACAGAAACCAAGTGCCATCGTGGTGAGTTTCTAGCAGGCATAAATAGGAAGCTAACGACACCTTAGCCGGATCTCTCGCGCTATTTTTTCAGAAGTTGCATGCAACTCAAGCACCAATCGTAAGGAAATCAACCATAATTAAACAAAAATTTGTGTGGTAGGTAAACAGAGACCTCCGATATCACAGTGGTGGGTTAACAGAAATCAAGTGCCATCGTGGTGAGTTTCTAGCAGGCATAAATGGGAAGCTAACGACACCTTAGCCGGATCTCTCGCGCTATTTTTTCGGAAGTTGCATTCAACTCAAGCACCAATCGTAAGGAAATCAACCATAATTAAACAAAAATTTGGGCGGTAGGTTAACAGAGACCCCCGATATCATAGTGGTGGGTTAACAGAAACCAAGTGCCATCGTGGTGAGTTTCTAGCAGGCATAAATGGGAAGCTAACGACACCTTAGCCGGATCTCTCGCGCTATTTTTTCGGAAGTTGCATTCAACTCAAGCACCAATCGTAAGGAAATCAACCATAATTAAACAAAAATTTGGGTGGTAGGTTAACAGAGACCCCCGATATCATAGTGGGGGGTTAACAGAAACCAAGTGCCATCGTGGTGAGTTTCTAGCAGGCATAAATGGGAAGCTAACGACACCTTAGCCGGATCTCTCGCGCTATTTTTTCAGAAGTTGCATGCAACTCAAGCACCAATCGTAAGGAAACCAACCATAATTAAACAAAAATTTGGGCGGTAGGTTAACAGTGATCTCCGATATCATAGTGGTGGGTTAGCAGAAACCAAGTGTCATCATGGTGAGTTTCTAGCAGGCATAAAGGGGAAGCTAACGACACCTTAGCCGGATCTCTCGCGCTATTTTTTCGGAAGTTGCATGCAACTCAAGCACCAATTGTAAGGAAATCAACCATAATTAAACAAAAATTTGGGTGGTAGGTTAACAGTGACCCCCGATATCACAGTGGTGGGTTAACCGAAACCAAGTGCTATCGTGGTAAGTTTCTAGCAGGCATAAAGGTGAAGCTAACGACACCTTAGCTGCATCTCTCGCGCTATTTTTTCAGAAGTTGCATGCAACTCAAGCACCAATCGTAAGGAAATCAACCATAATTAACAGAAATTTGTGTGGTAGGTAAACAGAGACCTCCGATATCACAGTGGTGGGTTAACCGAAACCAAGTCCTATCATGGTGAGTTTTTAGCAGGCATAAAGGGGAAGCTAACGACACCTTAGCCGGATCTCTCGCGCTATTTTTTCAGAAGTTGCATGCAACTAAAGCACCAATCGTAAGGAAATCAACCATAATTAAACAAAAATTTGGGTGGTAGGTTAACAGAGCCCCCGATATCATAGTGGTGGGTTAACAGAAACCAAGTGCCATCGTGGTGAGTTTCTAGCAGGCATAAATGGGAAGCTAACGACACCTTAGTCGGATCTCTCGCGCTATTTTTTCGAAAGTTGCATACAACTCAAACACCATTCGTAAGGAAATCAACCATAATTAAACAAAAATTTGGGTGGTAGGTTAACAGAGACCCCCGATATCATAGCGGTGGGTAAACAGAAACCAAGTGCCATCGTGGTGAGTTTCTAGCAGGCATAAATGGGAAGCTAACGACACCTTAGCCGCATCTCTCGCGCTATTTTTCAGAAGTTGCATGCAACTCAAGCACCAATCGTAAGGAAATCAACCCTAATTAACAAAAATTTGTGTGGTAGGTTAACAGAGACCTCCGATATCACAATGGTGGGTTAACAGAAACCAAGTGCCATTGTGATGAGTTTCTAGCAGGCATTAAGGGGAAGCTAACGACACCTTAGCCGGATCTCTCGCGCTATTTTTTCAGAAGTTGCATGCAACTCAAGCACCAATCGTAAGGAAATCAACCATAATTAAACAAAAATTTGGGTGGTAGGTTAAAAGAGACCCCCGATATCATAGTGGTGGGTTAACAGAAACCAAGTGCCATCGTGGTGAGTTTCTCGCAGGCATAAATGGGAAGCTAACGACACCTTAGCCGAATCTCGCGCTATTCTTTCAGAAGTTGCATGCAACTCAAGCACCAATCGTAAGGAAATCAACCATAATTAAACAAAAATTTGGGTGGTAGGAAACAGAGACCTCCGATATCACAGTGGTGGGTTAACCGAAACCAAGTGCTATCGTAGTGACTTTCTAGCAGGCATAAATGGGAAGCTAACGACACCTTAGCCGGATCTCTCGCGCTATTTTTTCAGAAGTTGCATGCAACTCAAGCACCAATCGTAAGGAAATAAACCATAATTAAACAAAAATTTGGGTGGTAGGTCAACAGAGACCCCCGATATCATAGTGGTGGGTTAACAGAAACCAAGTGCCATCCTGGTGAGTTTCTAGCAGGCATAAAGGGGAAGCTAACGACACCTTAGCCGGATCTCTCGCGCTATTTTTTCGGAAGTTGCATGCAACTCAAACACCATTCGTAAGGAAATCAACCATAATTAAACCAAAATTTGGGTGGTAGGTTAACAGAGACCCCCGACATCAAACTGGTGGGTTAATAGAAACCAAGTGCCATCGTGGTGAGTTTTTAGCAGGCATAAATGGGAAGCTAACGACACCTTAGCCGGATCTCTCGCGCTATTTTTTCAGAAGTTGCATGCAACTCAAGCACCAATCGTAAGGAAATAAACCATAATTAAACAAAAATTAGGGTGGTAGGTTAACAGAGACCCCCGATATCATAGCGGTGGGTTTAACAGAAACCAAGTGCCATCGTGGTGAGTTTCTAGCAGGAATAAATGGGAAGCTAACGACACCTTAGCCGGATCTCTCGCGCTATTTTTTCAGAAGTTGCATGCAACTCAAGCACCAATCGTAAGGAAATCAACCATAATTAAACAAAAATTTGTGTGGTAGGTAAACAGAGACCTCCGATATCACAGTGGTGGGTTAACAGAAACCAAGTGCCATCGTGGTGAGTTTCTAGCAGGCATAAATGGGAAGCTAACGACACCTTAGCCGGATCTCGCGCTATTTTTTCAGAAGTTGCATGCAACTCAAGCACCAATCGTAAGGAAATCAACCATAATTAAACAAAAATTTGGGTGGTAGGTTAACAGTGATCTCCGATATCATAGTGGTGGGTTAACAGAAACCAAGTGTCATCATGGTGAGTTTCTAGCAGGCATAAAGGGGAAGCTAACGACACCTTAGCCGGATCTCTCGCGCTATTTTTTCGGAAGTTGCATGCAACTCAAGCATTAATTGTAAGGAAATCAACCATAATTAAACAAAAATTTGGGTGGTAGGTTAACAGTGATCCCCGATATCATAGTGGTGGGTTAACCGAAACCAAGTGCTATCGTGGTGAGTTTCTAGCAGGCATAAAGGGGAAGCTAACGACACCTTAGCCGCATCTCTCGCGCTATTTTTTCAGAAGTTGCATGCAACTCAAGCACCAATCGTAAGGAAATCAACCATAATTAACAGAAATTTGTGTGGTAGGTAAACAGAGACCTCCGATATCACAGTGGTGGGTTAACCGAAACCAAGTGCTATCATGGTGAGTTTTTAGCAGGCATAAAGGGGAAGCTAACGACACCTTAGCCGGATCTCTCGCGCTATTTTTTCAGAAGTTGCATGCAACTCAAGCACCAATCGTAAGGAAATCAACCATAATTAAACAAAAATTTGGGTGGTAGGTTAACAGAGACCCCCGATATCATAGTGGTGGGTTACCAGAAACCAAGTGCCATCGTGGTGAGTTTCTAGCAGGCATAAATGGAAAGCTAACGACACCTTAGCCGGATCGCTCGCGCTATTTTTTCAGAAGTTGCATGCAACTCAAACACCAATCGTAAGGAAATCAACCATAATTAAACAAAAATTTGGGTGGTAGGTTAACAGAGCCCCCGATATCATAGTGGTGGGTTAACAGAAACCAAGTGCCATCGTGGTGAGTTTTTAGCAGGCATAAATGGGAAGCTAACGACACCTTAGCCGGATCTCTCGCGCTATTTTTTCAGAAGTTGCATGCAACTCAAACACCAATCGTAAGGAAATCAACCATAATTAAACAAAAATTTGGGTGGTAGGAAACAGATACCTCCGATATCACAGTGGTGGGTTAACCGAAACCAAGTGCTATCGTAGTGACTTTCTAGCAGGCATAAATGGGAAGCTAACGACACCTTAGCCGGATCTCTCGCGCTATTTTTTCAGAAGTTGCATGCAACTCAAGCCCCAATCGTAAGGAAATAAACCATAATTAAACAAAAATTTGGGTGGTAGGTTAACAGTGATCCCCGATATCATAGTGGTGGGTTAACCGAAACCAAGTGCTATCGTGGTGAGTTTCTAGCAGGCATAAAGGGGAAGCTAACGACACCTTAGCCGCATCTCTCGCGCTATTTTTTCAGAAGTTGCATGCAACTCAAGCACCAATCGTAAGGAAATCAACCATAATTAACAGAAATTTGTGTGGTAGGTAAACAGAGACCTCCGATATCACAGTGGTGGGTTAACCGAAACCAAGTGCTATCATGGTGAGTTTTTAGCAGGCATAAAGGGGAAGCTAACGACACCTTAGCCGGATCTCTCGCGCTATTTTTTCAGAAGTTGCATGCAACTCAAGCACCAATCGTAAGGAAATCAACCATAATTAAACAAAAATTTGGGTGGTAGGTTAACAGAGACCCCCGATATCATAGTGGTGGGTTCCCAGAAACCAAGTGCCATCGTGGTGAGTTTCTAGCAGGCATAAATGGAAAGCTAACGACACCTTAGCCGGATCGCTCGCGCTATTTTTTCAGAAGTTGCATGCAACTCAAACACCAATCGTAAGGAAATCAACCATAATTAAACAAAAATTTGGGTGGTAGGTTAACAGAGCCCCCGATATCATAGTGGTGGGTTACCAGAAACCAAGTGCCATCGTGGTGAGTTTCTAGCAGGCATAAATGGGAAGCTAACGACACCTTAGCCGGATCTCTCGCGCTATTTTTTCAGAAGTTGCATGCAACTCAAGCACCAATCGTAAGGAAATCAACCATAATTAAACAAAAATTTGGGTGGTAGGTTAACAGAGACCCCCGATATCATAGTGGTGGGTTACCAGAAACCAAGTGCCATCGTGGTGAGTTTCTAGCAGGCATAAATGGAAAGCTAACGACACCTTAGCCGGATCGCTCGCGCTATTTTTTCAGAAGTTGCATGCAACTCAAACACCAATCGTAAGGAAATCAACCATAATTAAACAAAAATTTGGGTGGTAGGTTAACAGAGCCCCCGATATCATAGTGGTGGGTTAACAGAAACCAAGTGCCATCATGGTGAGTTTCTAGCAGGCATAAATGGGAAGCTAACGACACCTTAGCCGGATCTCTCGCGCTATTTTTTCAGAAGTTGCATGCAACTCAAACACCATTCGTAAGGAAATAAACCATAATTAAACAAAAATTAGGGTGGTAGGTTAACAGAGACCCCCGATATCATAGCGGTGGGTTAACAGAAACCAAGTGCCATCGTGGTGAGTTTCTAGCAGGAATAAATGGGAAGCTAACGACACCTTAGCCGGATCTCTCGCGCTATTTTTTCGGAAGTTGCATGCAACTCAAGCATTAATTGTAAGGAAATCAACCATAATTAAACAAAAATTTGGGTGGTAGGTTAACAGTGATCCCCGATATCATAGTGGTGGGTTAACCGAAACCAAGTGCTATCGTGGTGAGTTTCTAGCAGGCATAAAGGGGAAGCTAACGACACCTTAGCCGCATCTCTCGCGCTATTTTTTCAGAAGTTGCATGCAACTCAAGCACCAATCGTAAGGAAATCAACCATAATTAACAGAAATTTGTGTGGTAGGTAAACAGAGACCTCCGATATCACAGTGGTGGGTTAACCGAAACCAAGTGCTATCATGGTGAGTTTTTAGCAGGCATAAAGGGGAAGCTAACGACACCTTAGCCGGATCTCTCGCGCTATTTTTTCAGAAGTTGCATGCAACTCAAGCACCAATCGTAAGGAAATCAACCATAATTAAACAAAAATTTGGGTGGTAGGTTAACAGAGACCCCCGATATCATAGTGGTGGGTTACCAGAAACCAAGTGCCATCGTGGTGAGTTTCTAGCAGGCATAAATGGAAAGCTAACGACACCTTAGCCGGATCGCTCGCGCTATTTTTTCAGAAGTTGCATGCAACTCAAACACCAATCGTAAGGAAATCAACCATAATTAAACAAAAATTTGGGTGGTAGGTTAACAGAGCCCCCGATATCATAGTGGTGGGTTAACAGAAACCAAGTGCCATCGTGGTGAGTTTTTAGCAGGCATAAATGGGAAGCTAACGACACCTTAGCCGGATCTCTCGCGCTATTTTTTCAGAAGTTGCATGCAACTCAAACACCAATCGTAAGGAAATCAACCATAATTAAACAAAAATTTGGGTGGTAGGAAACAGATACCTCCGATATCACAGTGGTGGGTTAACCGAAACCAAGTGCTATCGTAGTGACTTTCTAGCAGGCATAAATGGGAAGCTAACGACACCTTAGCCGGATCTCTCGCGCTATTTTTTCAGAAGTTGCATGCAACTCAAGCACCAATCGTAAGGAAATAAACCATAATTAAACAAAAATTTGGGTGGTAGGTTAACAGTGATCCCCGATATCATAGTGGTGGGTTAACCGAAACCAAGTGCTATCGTGGTGAGTTTCTAGCAGGCATAAAGGGGAAGCTAACGACACCTTAGCCGCATCTCTCGCGCTATTTTTTCAGAAGTTGCATGCAACTCAAGCACCAATCGTAAGGAAATCAACCATAATTAACAGAAATTTGTGTGGTAGGTAAACAGAGACCTCCGATATCACAGTGGTGGGTTAACCGAAACCAAGTGCTATCATGGTGAGTTTTTAGCAGGCATAAAGGGGAAGCTAACGACACCTTAGCCGGATCTCTCGCGCTATTTTTTCAGAAGTTGCATGCAACTCAAGCACCAATCGTAAGGAAATCAACCATAATTAAACAAAAATTTGGGTGGTAGGTTAACAGAGACCCCCGATATCATAGTGGTGGGTTACCAGAAACCAAGTGCCATCGTGGTGAGTTTCTAGCAGGCATAAATGGAAAGCTAACGACACCTTAGCCGGATCGCTCGCGCTATTTTTTCAGAAGTTGCATGCAACTCAAACACCAATCGTAAGGAAATCAACCATAATTAAACAAAAATTTGGGTGGTAGTTTAACAGAGCCCCCGATATCATAGTGGTGGGTTACCAGAAACCAAGTGCCATCGTGGTGAGTTTCTAGCAGGCATAAATGGGAAGCTAACGACACCTTAGCCGGATCTCTCGCGCTATTTTTTCAGAAGTTGCATGCAACTCAAGCACCAATCGTAAGGAAATCAACCATAATTAAACAAAAATTTGGGTGGTAGGTTAACAGAGACCCCCGATATCATAGTGGTGGGTTACCAGAAACCAAGTGCCATCGTGGTGAGTTTCTAGCAGGCATAAATGGAAAGCTAACGACACCTGAGCCGGATCGCTCGCGCTATTTTTTCAGAAGTTGCATGCAACTCAAACACCAATCGTAAGGAAATCAACCATAATTAAACAAAAATTTGGGTGGTAGGTTAACAGAGCCCCCGATATCATAGTGGTGGGTTAACAGAAACCAAGTGCCATCGTGGTGAGTTTCTAGCAGGCATAAATGGGAAGCTAACGACACCTTAGCCGGATCTCTCGCGCTATTTTTTCAGAAGTTGCATGCAACTCAAACACCATTCGTAAGGAAATAAACCATAATTAAACAAAAATTAGGGTGGTAGGTTAACAGAGACCCCCGATATCATAGCGGTGGGTTAACAGAAACCAAGTGCCATCGTGGTGAGTTTCTAGCAGGAATAAATGGGAAGCTAACGACACCTTAGCCGGATCTCTCGCGCTATTTTTTCAGAAGTTGCATGCAACTCAAGCACCAATCGTAAGGAAATCAACCATAATTAAACAAAAATTTGTGTGGTAGGTAAACAGAGACCTCCGATATCACAGTGGTGGGTTAACAGAAACCAAGTGCCATCGTGGTGAGTTTCTAGCAGGCATAAATGGGAAGCTAACGACACCTTAGCCGGATCTCGCGCTATTTTTTCAGAAGTTGCATGCAACTCAAGCACCAATCGTAAGGAAATCAACCATAATTAAACAAAAATTTGGGTGGTAGGTTAACAGTGATCTCCGATATCATAGTGGTGGGTTAACAGAAACCAAGTGTCATCATGGTGAGTTTCTAGCAGGCATAAATGGAAAGCTAACGACACCTTAGCCGGATCTCTCGCGCTATTTTTTCGGAAGTTGCATGCAACTCAAGCATTAATTGTAAGGAAATAAACCATAATTAAACAAAAACTTGGGTGGTAGGTTAACAGTGATCCCCGATATCATAGTGGTGGGTTAACCGAAACCAAGTGCTATCATGGTGAGTTTCTAGCAGGCATAAAGGGGAAGCTAACGACACCTTAGCCGCATCTCTCGCGCTATTTTTTCAGAAGTTGCATGCAACTCAAGCACCAATCGTAAGGAAATCAACCATAATTAACAGAAATTTGTGTGGTAGGTAAACAGAGACCTCCGATATCACAGTGGTGGGTTAACCGAAACCAAGTGCTATCATGGTGAGTTTTTAGCAGGCATAAAGGGGAAGCTAACGACACCTTAGCCGGATCTCTCGCGCTATTTTTTCAGAAGTTGCATGCAACTCAAGCACCAATCGTAAGGAAATCAACCATAATTAAACAAAAATTTGGGTGGTAGGTTAACAGAGACCCCCGATATCATAGTGGTGGGTTACCAGAAACCAAGTGCCATCGTGGTGAGTTTCTAGCAGGCATAAATGGAAAGCTAACGACACCTTAGCCGGATCGCTCGCGCTATTTTTTCAGAAGTTGCATGCAACTCAAACACCAATCGTAAGGAAATCAACCATAATTAAACAAAAATTTGGGTGGTAGGTTAACAGAGCCCCCGATATCATAGTGGTGGGTTAACAGAAACCAAGTGCCATCGTGGTGAGTTTCTAGCAGGCATAAATGGGAAGCTAACGACACCTTAGTCGGATATCTCGCGCTATTTTTTCAAAAGTTGCATGCAACTCAAACACCATTCGTAAGGAAATCAACCATAATTAAACAAAAATTTGGGTGGTAGGTTAACAGAGCCCCCGATATCATAGTGGTGGGTTAACCGAAACCAAGTGCTATCATGGTGAGTTTTTAGCAGGCATAAAGGGGAAGCTAACGACACCTTAGCCGGATCTCTCGCGCTATTTTTTCAGAAGTTGCATGCAACTCAAGCACCAATCGTAAGGAAATCAACCATAATTAAACAAAAATTTGGGTGGTAGGTTAACAGAGACCCCGATATCATAGTGGTGGGTTACCAGAAACCAAGTGCCATCGTGGTGAGTTTCTAGCAGGCATAAATGGAAAGCTAACGACACCTTAGCCGGATCGCTCGCGCTATTTTTTCAGAAGTTGCATGCAACTCAAACACCAATCGTAAGGAAATCAACCATAATTAAACAAAAATTTGGGTGGTAGGTTAACAGAGCCCCCGATATCATAGTGGTGGGTTAACAGAAACCAAGTGCCATCGTGGTGAGTTTTTAGCAGGCATAAATGGGAAGCTAACGACACCTTAGCCGGATCTCTCGCGCTATTTTTTCAGAAGTTGCATGCAACTCAAGCACCAATCGTAAGGAAATCAACCATAATTAAACAAAAATTTGGGTGGTAGGAAACAGATACCTCCGATATCACAGTGGTGGGTTAACCGAAACCAAGTGCTATCGTAGTGACTTTCTAGCAGGCATAAATGGGAAGCTAACGACACCTTAGCCGGATCTCTCGCGCTATTTTTTCAGAAGTTGCATGCAACTCAAGCACCAATCGTAAGGAAATAAACCATAATTAAACAAAAATTTGGGTGGTAGGTTAACAGTGATCCCCGATATCATAGTGGTGGGTTAACCGAAACCAAGTGCTATCGTGGTGAGTTTCTAGCAGGCATAAAGGGGAAGCTAACGACACCTTAGCCGCATCTCTCGCGCTATTTTTTCAGAAGTTGCATGCAACTCAAGCACCAATCGTAAGGAAATCAACCATAATTAACAGAAATTTGTGTGGTAGGTAAACAGAGACCTCCGATATCACAGTGGTGGGTTAACCGAAACCAAGTGCTATCATGGTGAGTTTTTAGCAGGCATAAAGGGGAAGCTAACGACACCTTAGCCGGATCTCTCGCGCTATTTTTTCAGAAGTTGCATGCAACTCAAGCACCAATCGTAAGGAAATCAACCATAATTAAACAAAAATTTGGGTGGTAGGTTAACAGAGACCCCCGATATCATAGTGGTGGGTTACCAGAAACCAAGTGCCATCGTGGTGAGTTTCTAGCAGGCATAAATGGAAAGCTAACGACACCTTAGCCGGATCGCTCGCGCTATTTTTTCAGAAGTTGCATGCAACTCAAACACCAATCGTAAGGAAATCAACCATAATTAAACAAAAATTTGGGTGGTAGGTTAACAGAGCCCCCGATATCATAGTGGTGGGTTACCAGAAACCAAGTGCCATCGTGGTGAGTTTCTAGCAGGCATAAATGGGAAGCTAACGACACCTTAGCCGGATCTCTCGCGCTATTTTTTCAGAAGTTGCATGCAACTCAAGCACCAATCGTAAGGAAATCAACCATAATTAAACAAAAATTTGGGTGGTAGGTTAACAGAGACCCCCGATATCATAGTGGTGGGTTACCAGAAACCAAGTGCCATCGTGGTGAGTTTCTAGCAGGCATAAATGGAAAGCTAACGACACCTTAGCCGGATCGCTCGCGCTATTTTTTCAGAAGTTGCATGCAACTCAAACACCAATCGTAAGGAAATCAACCATAATTAAACAAAAATTTGGGTGGTAGGTTAACAGAGCCCCCGATATCATAGTGGTGGGTTAACAGAAACCAAGTGCCATCGTGGTGAGTTTCTAGCAGGCATAAATGGGAAGCTAACGACACCTTAGTCGGATATCTCGCGCTATTTTTTCAAAAGTTGCATGCAACTCAAACACCATTCGTAAGGAAATCAACCATAATTAAACAAAAATTTGGGTGGTAGGTTAACAGAGACCCCCGATATCATAGTGGTGGGTTACCAGAAACCAAGTGCCATCGTGGTGAGTTTCTAGCAGGCATAAATGGGAAGCTAACGACACCTTAGCCGGATCTCTCGCGCTATTTTTTCAGAAGTTGCATGCAACTCAAGCACCAATCGTAAGGAAATAAACCATAATTAAACAAAAATGTGGGTGGTAGGTCAACAGAGACCCCCGATATCATAGTGGTGGGTTAACAGAAACCAAGTGCCATCGTGGTGAGTTTCTAGCAGGCATAAAGGGGAAGCTAACGACACCTTAGCCGGATCTCTCGCGCTATTTTTTCGGAAGTTGCATGCAACTCAAACACCATTCGTAAGGAAATCAACCATAATTAAATAAAAATTTGGGTGGTAGGTTAACAGAGACCCCCGACATCAAAGTGGTGGGTTAATAGAAACCAAGTGCCATCGTGGTGAGTTTTTAGCAGGCATAAATGGGAAGCTAACGACACCTTAGCCGGATCTCTCGCGCTATTTTTTCAGAAGTTGCATGCAACTCAAGCACCAATCGTAAGGAAATAAACCATAATTAAACAAAAATTTGGGTGGTAGGTTAACAGAGACCCCCGATATCATAGCGGTGGGTTAACAGAAACCAAGTGCCATCGTGGTGAGTTTCTAGCAGGCATAAATGGGAAGCTAACGACACCTTAGCCGGATCTCTCGCGCTATTTTTTCAGAAGTTGCATGCAACTCAAGCACCAATCGTAAGGAAATCAACCATAATTAACAGAAATTTGTGTGGTAGGTAAACAGAGACCTCCGATATCACAGTGGTGGGTTAACCGAAACCAAGTGCTATCATGGTGAGTTTTTAGCAGGCATAAAGGGGAAGCTAACGACACCTTAGCCGGATCTCTCGCGCTATTTTTTCAGAAGTTGCATGCAACTCAAGCACCAATCGTAAGGAAATCAACCATAATTAAACAAAAATTTTGGTGGTAGGTTAACAGAGACCCCCGATATCATAGTGGTGGGTTACCAGAAACCAAGTGCCATCGTGGTGAGTTTCTAGCAGGCATAAATGGGAAGCTAACGACACCTTAGCCGGATCTCTCGCGCTATTTTTTCAGAAGTTGCATGCAACTCAAACACCAATCGTAAGGAAATCAACCATAATTAAACAAAAATTTGGGTGGTAGGTTAACAGAGCCCCCGATATCATAGTGGTGGGTTAACAGAAACCAAGTGCCATCGTGGTGAGTTTCTAGCAGGCATAAATGGGAAGCTAACGACAACTTAGTCGGATCTCTCGCGCTATTTTTTCGAAAGTTGCATGCAACTCAAACACCATTCGTAAGGAAATCAACCATAATTAAACAAAAATTTGGGTGGTAGGTTAACAGAGACCCCCGATATCATAGCGGTGGGTAAACAGAAACCAAGTGCCTTCGTGGTGAGTTTCTAGCAGGCATAAATGGGAAGCTAACGACACCTTAGCCGCATCTCTCGCGCTATTTTTCAGAAGTTGCATGCAACTCAAGCACCAATCGTAAGGAAATCAACCCTAATTAACAAAAATTTGTGTGGTAGGTTAACAGAGACCTCCGATATCACAATGGTGGGCTAACAGAAACCAAGTGCCATTGTGATGAGTTTCTAGCAGGCATTAAGGGGAAGCTAACGACACCTTAGCCGGATCTCTCGCGCTATTTTTTCAGAAGTTGCATGCAACTCAAGCACCAATCGTAAGGAAATCAACCATAATTAAACAAAAATTTGGGTGGTAGGTTAAAAGAGACCCCCGATATCATAGTGGTGGGTTAACAGAAACCAAGTGCCATCGTGGTGAGTTTCTCGCAGGCATAAATGGGAAGCTAACGACACCTTAGCCGAATCTCGCGCTATTCTTTCAGAAGTTGCATGCAACTCAAGCACCAATCGTAAGGAAATCAACCATAATTAAACAAAAATTTGGGTGGTAGGAAACAGAGACCTCCGATATCACAGTGGTGGGTTAACCGAAACCAAGTGCTATCGTAGTGACTTTCTAGCAGGCATAAATGGGAAGCTAACGACACCTTAGCCGGATCTCTCGCGCTATTTTTTCAGAAGTTGCATGCAACTCAAGCACCAATCGTAAGGAAATAAACCATAATTAAACAAAAATTTGGGTGGTAGGTCAACAGAGACCCCCGATATCATAGTGGTGGATTAACAGAAACCAAGTGCCATCCTGGTGAGTTTCTAGCAGGCATAAAGGGGAAGCTAACGACACCTTAGCCGGATCTCTCGCGCTATTTTTTCGGAAGTTGCATGCAACTCAAACACCATTCGTAAGGAAATCAACCATAATTAAACCAAAATTTGGGTGGTAGGTTAACAGAGACCCCCGACATCAAACTGGTGGGTTAATAGAAACCAAGTGCCATCGTGGTGAGTTTTTAGCAGGCATAAATGGGAAGCTAACGACACCTTAGCCGGATCTCTCGCGCTATTTTTTCAGAAGTTGCATGCAACTCAAGCACCAATCGTAAGGAAATAAACCATAATTAAACAAAAATTAGGGTGGTAGGTTAACAGAGACCCCCGATATCATAGCGGTGGGTTAACAGAAACCAAGTGCCATCGTGGTGAGTTTCTAGCAGGAATAAATGGGAAGCTAACGACACCTTAGCCGGATCTCTCGCGCTATTTTTTCAGAAGTTGCATGCAACTCAAGCACCAATCGTAAGGAAATCAACCATAATTAAACAAAAATTTGTGTGGTAGGTAAACAGAGACCTCCGATATCACAGTGGTGGGTTAACAGAAACCAAGTGCCATCGTGGTGAGTTTCTAGCAGGCATAAATGGGAAGCTAACGACACCTTAGCCGGATCTCGCGCTATTTTTTCAGAAGTTGCATGCAACTCAAGCACCAATCGTAAGGAAATCAACCATAATTAAACAAAAATTTGGGTGGTAGGTTAACAGTGATCTCCGATATCATAGTGGTGGGTTAACAGAAACCAAGTGTCATCATGGTGAGTTTCTAGCAGGCATAAAGGGGAAGCTAACGACACCTTAGCCGGATCTCTCGCGCTATTTTTTCGGAAGTTGCATGCAACTCAAGCATTAATTGTAAGGAAATCAACCATAATTAAACAAAAATTTGGGTGGTAGGTTAACAGTGATCCCCGATATCATAGTGGTGGGTTAACCGAAACCAAGTGCTATCGTGGTGAGTTTCTAGCAGGCATAAAGGGGAAGCTAACGACACCTTAGCCGCATCTCTCGCGCTATTTTTTCAGAAGTTGCATGCAACTCAAGCACCAATCGTAAGGAAATCAACCATAATTAACAGAAATTTGTGTGGTAGGTAAACAGAGACCTCCGATATCACAGTGGTGGGTTAACCGAAACCAAGTGCTATCATGGTGAGTTTTTAGCAGGCATAAAGGGGAAGCTAACGACACCTTAGCCGGATCTCTCGCGCTATTTTTTCAGAAGTTGCATGCAACTCAAGCAAAATTCGTAAGGAAATCAACCATAATTAAACAAAAATTTGGGTGGTAGGTTAACAGAGACCCCCGATATCATAGTGGTGGGTTACCAGAAACCAAGTGCCATCGTGGTGAGTTTCTAGCAGGCATAAATGGAAAGCTAACGACACCTTAGCCGGATCGCTCGCGCTATTTTTTCAGAAGTTGCATGCAACTCAAACACCAATCGTAAGGAAATCAACCATAATTAAACAAAACTTTGGGTGGTAGGTTAACAGAGCCCCCGATATCATAGTGGTGGGTTAACAGAAACCAAGTGCCATCGTGGTGAGTTTCTAGCAGGCATAAATGGGAAGCTAACGACACCTTAGTCGGATATCTCGCGCTATTTTTTCAAAAGTTGCATGCAACACAAACACCATTCGTAAGGAAATCAACCATAATTAAACAAAAATTTGGGTGGTAGGTTAACAGAGACCCCCGATATCATAGCGGTGGGTTAACAGAAACCAAGTGCCATCGTGGTGAGTTTCTAGCAGGCATAAATGGGAAGCTAACGACACCTTAGCCGGATCTCTCGCGCTATTTTTTCAGAAGTTGCATGCAACTCCAGCACCAATCGTAAGGAAATCAACCATAATTAAACAAAAATTTGGGTGGTAGGTTAACAGAGACCCCCGATATCATAGTGGGGGGTTAACAGAAACCAAGTGCCATCGTGGTGAGTTTCTAGCAGGCATAAATGGGAAGCTAACGACACCTTAGCCGCATCTCTCGCGCTATTTTTTCAGAAGTTGCATGCAACTCAAGCACCAATCGTAAGGAAATCAACCCTAATTAACAAAAATTTGTGTGGTAGGTTAACAGAGACCTCCGATATCACAATGGTGGGTTAACAGAAACCAAGTGCCATTGTGGTGAGTTTCTAGCAGGCATAAATGGGAAGCTAACGACACCTTAGCCGGATCTCTCGCGCTATTTTTTCAGAAGTTGCATGCAACTCAAGCACCAATCGTAAGGAAACAAACCATAATTAAACAAAAATTTGGGTGGTACGTCAACAGAGACCTCCGATATCACAGTGGTGGGTTAACCGAAACCAAGTGCTATCGTAGTGACTTTCTAGCAGGCATAAATGGGAAGCTAACGACACCTTAGCCGGATCTCTCGCGCTATTTTTTCAGAAGTTGCATGCAACTCAAGCACCAATCGTAAGGAAATAAACCATAATTAAACAAAAATGTGGGTGGTAGGTCAACAGAGACCCCCGATATCATAGTGGTGGGTTAACAGAAACCAAGTGCCATCGTGGTGAGTTTCTAGCAGGCATAAAGGGGAAGCTAACGACACCTTAGCCGGATCTCTCGCGCTATTTTTTCGGAAGTTGCATGCAACTCAAACACCATTCGTAAGGAAATCAACCATAATTAAATAAAAATTTGGGTGGTAGGTTAACAGAGACCCCCGACATCAAAGTGGTGGGTTAATAGAAACCAAGTGCCATCGTGGTGAGTTTTTAGCAGGCATAAATGGGAAGCTAACGACACCTTAGCCGGATCTCTCGCGCTATTTTTTCAGAAGTTGCATGCAACTCAAGCACCAATCGTAAGGAAACAAACCATAATTAAACAAAAATTTGGGTGGTACGTCAACAGAGACCTCCGATATCACAGTGGTGGGTTAACCGAAACCAAGTGCTATCGTAGTGACTTTCTAGCAGGCATAAATGGGAAGCTAACGACACCTTAGCCGGATCTCTCGCGCTATTTTTTCAGAAGTTGCATGCAACTCAAGCACCAATCGTAAGGAAACAAACCATAATTAAACAAAAATTTGGGTGGTACGTCAACAGAGACCTCCGATATCATAGTGGTGGGTTAACAGAAACCAAGTGTCATCATGGTGAGTTTCTAGCAGGCATAAAGGGGAAGCTAACGACACCTTAGCCGGATCTCTCGCGCTATTTTTTCGGAAGTTGCATGCAACTCAAACACCATTCGTAAGGAAATCAACCATAATTAAACCAAAATTTGGGTGGTAGGTTAACAGAGACCCCCGACATCAAACTGGTGGGTTAATAGAAACCAAGTGCCATTGTGGTGAGTTTTTAGCAGGCATAAATGGGAAGCTAACGACACCTTAGCCGGATCTCTCGCGCTATTTTTTCAGAAGTTGCATGCAACTCAAGCACCAATCGTAAGGAAATAAACCATAATTAAACAAAAATTAGGGTGGTAGGTTAACAGAGACCCCCGATATCATAGCGGTGGGTTAACAGAAACCAAGTGCCATCGTGGTGAGTTTCTAGCAGGAATAAATGGGAAGCTAACGACACCTTAGCCGGATCTCTCGCGCTATTTTTTCAGAAGTTGCATGCAACTCAAGCACCAATCGTAAGGAAATCAACCATAATTAAACAAAAATTTGTGTGGTAGGTAAACAGAGACCTCCGATATCACAGTGGTGGGTTAACAGAAACCAAGTGCCATCGTGGTGAGTTTCTAGCAGGCACAAATGGGAAGCTAACGACACCTTAGCCGGATCTCGCGCTATTTTTTCAGAAGTTGCATGCAACTCAAGCACCAATCGTAAGGAAATCAACCATAATTAAACAAAAATTTGGGTGGTAGGTTAACAGTGATCTCCGATATCATAGTGGTGGGTTAACAGAAACCAAGTGTCATCATGGTGAGTTTCTAGCAGGCATAAAGGGGAAGCTAACGACACCTTAGCCGGATCTCTCGCGCTATTTTTTCGGAAGTTGCATGCAACTCAAGCATTAATTGTAAGGAAATCAACCATAATTAAACAAAAATTTGGGTGGTAGGTTAACAGTGATCCCCGATATCATAGTGGTGGGTTAACCGAAACCAAGTGCTATCGTGGTGAGTTTCTAGCAGGCATAAAGGGGAAGCTAACGACACCTTAGCCGCATCTCTCGCGCTATTTTTTCAGAAGTTGCATGCAACTCAAGCACCAATCGTAAGGAAATCAACCATAATTAACAGAAATTTGTGTGGTAGGTAAACAGAGACCTCCGATATCACAGTGGTGGGTTAACCGAAACCAAGTGCTATCATGGTGAGTTTTTAGCAGGCATAAAGGGGAAGCTAACGACACCTTAGCCGGATCTCTCGCGCTATTTTTTCAGAAGTTGCATGCAACTCAAGCAAAATTCGTAAGGAAATCAACCATAATTAAACAAAAATTTGGGTGGTAGGTTAACAGAGACCCCCGATATCATAGTGGTGGGTTACCAGAAACCAAGTGCCATCGTGGTGAGTTTCTAGCAGGCATAAATGGAAAGCTAACGACACCTTAGCCGGATCGCTCGCGCTATTTTTTCAGAAGTTGCATGCAACTCAAACACCAATCGTAAGGAAATCAACCATAATTAAACAAAACTTTGGGTGGTAGGTTAACAGAGCCCCCGATATCATAGTGGTGGGTTAACAGAAACCAAGTGCCATCGTGGTGAGTTTCTAGCAGGCATAAATGGGAAGCTAACGACACCTTAGTCGGATATCTCGCGCTATTTTTTCAAAAGTTGCATGCAACACAAACACCATTCGTAAGGAAATCAACCATAATTAAACAAAAATTTGGGTGGTAGGTTAACAGAGACCCCCGATATCATAGCGGTGGGTTAACAGAAACCAAGTGCCATCGTGGTGAGTTTCTAGCAGGCATAAATGGGAAGCTAACGACACCTTAGCCGGATCTCTCGCGCTATTTTTTTCAGAAGTTGCATGCAACTCCAGCACCAATCGTAAGGAAATCAACCATAATTAAACAAAAATTTGGGTGGTAGGTTAACAGAGACCCCCGATATCATAGTGGGGGGTTAACAGAAACCAAGTGCCATCGTGGTGAGTTTCTAGCAGGCATAAATGGGAAGCTAACGACACCTTAGCCGCATCTCTCGCGCTATTTTTTCAGAAGTTGCATGCAACTCAAGCACCAATCGTAAGGAAATCAACCCTAATTAACAAAAATTTGTGTGGTAGGTTAACAGAGACCTCCGATATCACAATGGTGGGTTAACAGAAACCAAGTGCCATTGTGGTGAGTTTCTAGCAGGCATAAATGGGAAGCTAACGACACCTTAGCCGGATCTCTCGCGCTATTTTTTCAGAAGTTGCATGCAACTCAAGCACCAATCGTAAGGAAACAAACCATAATTAAACAAAAATTTGGGTGGTACGTCAACAGAGACCTCCGATATCACAGTGGTGGGTTAACCGAAACCAAGTGCTATCGTAGTGACTTTCTAGCAGGCATAAATGGGAAGCTAACGACACCTTAGCCGGATCTCTCGCGCTATTTTTTCAGAAGTTGCATGCAACTCAAGCACCAATCGTAAGGAAATAAACCATAATTAAACAAAAATGTGGGTGGTAGGTCAACAGAGACCCCCGATATCATAGTGGTGGGTTAACAGAAACCAAGTGCCATCGTGGTGAGTTTCTAGCAGGCATAAAGGGGAAGCTAACGACACCTTAGCCGGATCTCTCGCGCTATTTTTTCGGAAGTTGCATGCAACTCAAACACCATTCGTAAGGAAATCAACCATAATTAAATAAAAATTTGGGTGGTAGGTTAACAGAGACCCCCGACATCAAAGTGGTGGGTTAATAGAAACCAAGTGCCATCGTGGTGAGTTTTTAGCAGGCATAAATGGGAAGCTAACGACACCTTAGCCGGATCTCTCGCGCTATTTTTTCAGAAGTTGCATGCAACTCAAGCACCAATCGTAAGGAAATAAACCATAATTAAACAAAAATTTGGGTGGTAGGTTAACAGAGACCCCCGATATCATAGCGGTGGGTTAACAGAAACCAAGTGCCATCGTGGTGAGTTTCTAGCAGGCATAAATGGGAAGCTAACGACACCTTAGCCGCATCTCTCGCGCTATTTTTCAGAAGTTGCATGCAACTCAAGCACCAATCGTAAGGAAATCAACCATAATTAAACAAAAATTTGTGTGGTAGGTAAACAGAGACCTCCGATATCACAGTGGTGGGTTAACAGAAACCAAGTGCCATCGTGGTGAGTTTCTAGCAGGCATAAATGGGAAGCTAACGACACCTTAGCCGGATCTCTCGCGCTATTTTTTCAGAAGTTGCATGCAACTCAAGCACCAATCGTAAGGAAATCAACCATAATTAAACAAAAATTTGGGTGGTAGGTTAACAGTGATCTCCGATATCATAGTGGTGGGTTAACAGAAACCAAGTGTCATCATGGTGAGTTTCTAGCAGGCATAAATGGGAAGCTAACGACACCTTAGCCGGATCTCTCGCGCTATTTTTTCGGAAGTTGCATGCAACTCAAGCACCAATTGTAAGGAAATCAACCATAATTAAACAAAAATTTGGGTGGTAGGTTAACAGTGACCCCCGATATCACAGTGGTGGGTTAACCGAAACCAAGTGCTATCGTGGTGAGTTTCTAGCAGGCATAAAGGGGAAGCTAACGACACCTTAGCCGCATCTCTCGCGCTATTTTTTCAGAAGTTGCATGCAACTCAAGCACCAATCGTAAGGAAATCAACCATAATTAACAGAAATTTGTGTGGTAGGTAAACAGAGACCTCCGATATCACAGTGGTGGGTTAACCGAAACCAAGTGCTATCACGGTGAGTTTTTAGCAGGCATAGAGGGGAAGCTAACGACACCTTAGCCGGATCTCTCGCGCTATTTTTTCAGAAGTTGCATGCAACTCAAGCACCAATCGTAAGGAAATCAACCATAATTAAACAAAAATTTGGGTGGTAGGTTAACAGAGACCCCCGATATCATAGTGGTGGGTTACCAGAAACCAAGTGCCATCGTGGTGAGTTTCTAGCAGGCATAAATGGGAAGCTAACGACACCTTAGCCGGATCTCTCGCGCTATTTTTTCAGAAGTTGCATGCAACTCAAACACCAATCGTAAGGAAATCAACCATAATTAAACAAAAATTTGGGTGGTAGGTTAACAGAGCCCCCGATATCATAGTGGTGGGTTAACAGAAACCAAGTGTCATCGTGGTGAGTTTCTAGCAGGCATAAATGGGAAGCTAACGACACCTTAGTCGGATCTCTCGCGCTATTCTTTCGAAAGTTGCATGCAACTCAAACACCATTCGTAAGGAAATCAACCATAATTAAACAAAAATTTGGGTGGTAGGTTAACAGAGACCCCCGATCTCATAGCGGTGGGTTAACAGAAACCAAGTGCCATCGTGGTGAGTTTCTAGCAGGCACAAATGGGAAGCTAACGACACCTGAGCCGGATCGCTCGCGCTATTTTTTCAGAAGTTGCATGCAACTCAAGCACCAATCGTAAGGAAATCAGCCATAATTAAACAAAAATTTGGGTGGTAGGTTAACAGAGACCCCCGATATAATAGTGGTGGGTTAACAGAAACCAAGTGCCATCGTGGTGAGTTTCTAGCAGGCATAAATGGGAAGCTAACGACGCCTTAGCCGCATCTCTCGCGCTATTTTTTCAGAAGTTGCATGCAACTCAAGCACCAATCGTAAGGAAATAAACCATAATTAAACAAAAATTTGGGTGGTAGGTCAACAGAGACCCCCGATATCATAGTGGTGGGTTAACAGAAACCAAGTGCCATCGTGGTGAGTTTCTAGCAGGCATAAAGGGGAAGCTAACGACACCTTAGCCGGATCTCTCGCGCTATTTTTTCAGAAGTTGCATGCAACTCAAGCACCAATCGTAAGGAAATCAACCATAATTAAACAAAAATTTGGGTGGTAGGTTAACAGAGACCCCCGACATCAAAGTGGTGGGTTAACAGAAACCAAGTGCCATCGTGGTGAGTTTTTAGCAGGCATAAATGGGAAGCTAACGACACCTTAGCCGGATCTCTCGCGCTATTTTTTCAGAAGTTGCATGCAACTCAAGCACCAATCGTAAGGAAATAAACCATAATTAAACAAAAATTTGGGTGGTAGGTTAACAGAGACCCCCGATATCATAGCGGTGGGTTAACAGAAACCAAGTGCCATCCTGGTGAGTTTCTAGCAGGCATAAAGGGGAAGCTAACGACACCTTAGCCGGATCTCTCGCGCTATTTTTTCAGAAGTTGCATGCAACTTAAGCACCAATCGTAAGGAAATCAACCATAATTAAACAAAAATTTGGGTGGTAGGTTAACAGAGACCCCCGATATAATAGTGGTGGGTTAACAGAAACCAAGTGCCATCATGGTGAGTTTCTAGCAGGCATAAATGGGAAGCTAACGACACCTTAGCCGGATCTCTCGCGCTATTTTTTCGGAAGTTGCATGCAACTCAAGCACCAATCGTAAGGAAATCAACCATAATTAAACAAAAATTTGGGTGGTAGGTTAACAGAGACCCCCGATATCACAGTGGTGGGTTAACCGAAACTAAGTGCTATCGTGGTGAGTTGCTAGCAGGCATAAATGGAAACCTAACGACACCTTAGCCGGATCTCTCGCGCTATTTTTTCAGAAGTTGCATGTAACTCAAGCACCAATCGTAAGGAAATCAACCATAATTAACAAAAATTTGTGTGGTAGGTAAACAGAGACCTCAGATATCACAGTGGTGGGTTAACCGAAACCAAGTGCTATCGTGGTGAGTTTCTAGCAGGCATAAATGTGAAGCTAACGACACCTTAGCCGGATCTCTCGCGCTATTTTTTCAGAAGTTGCATGCAACTCAAGCACCAATCGTAAGGAAATCAACCATAATTAAACAAAAATTTGGGTGGTAGGTTAACAGAGACCCCCGATATCATAGTGGTGGGTTAACAGAAACCAAGTGCCATCGTGGTGAGTTTCTAGCAGGCATAAATGGGAAGCTAACGACACCTTAGCCGGATCTCTCGCGCTATTTTTTCAGAAGTTGCATGCAACTCAAGCACCAATCGTAAGGAAATCAACCATAATTAAACAAAAATTTAGGTGGTAGGTTAACAGAGACCCCCGACATCATAGTGGTGGGTTAACAGAAACCAAGTGCCATCGTGGTGAGTTTTTAGCAGGCATAAATGGGAAGCTAAACACCTTAGCCGGATCTCTCGCGCTATTTTTTTCAGAAGTTGCATGCAACTCAAGCACCAATCGTAAGGAAATCAACCATAATTAAACAAAAATTTGGGTGGTAGGTTAACAGAGCCCCCGATATCATAGTGGTGGGTTAACAGAAACCAAGTGCCATCGTGGTGAGTTTCTAGCAGGAATAAATGGGAAGCTAACGACACCTTAGCCGCATCTCTCGCGCTATTTTTTCAGAAGTTGCATGCACCTCAAGCACCAATCGTAAGGAAATCAACCCTAATTAACAAAAATTTGTGTGGTAGGTTAACAGAGACCTCCGATATCATAGTGGTGGGTTAACAGAAACCAAGTGCCATCGTGGTGAGTTTCTAGCAGGCATAAATGGGAAGCTAACGACACCTTAGCCGCATCTCTCGCGCTATTTTTTCAGAAGTTGCATGCAACTCAAGCACCAATTGTAAGGAAATCAACCCTAATAAACAAAAATTTGTGTGGTAGGTTAACAGAGACCTCCGATATCACAATGGGGGGTTTACAGAAACCAAGTGCCATTGTGGTGAGTTTCTAGCAGGCATTAAGGGGAAGCTAACGACACCTTAGCCGGATCTGTCGCGCTATTTTTTCAGAAGTTGCATGCAACTCAAGCACCAATCGTAAGGAAATCAACCATAATTAAACAAAAATTTGGGTGGTAGGTTAACAGAGACCCCCGACATCAAAGTGGTGGGTTAACAGAAACCAAGTGCCATCGTGGTGAGTTTTTAGCAGGCATAAATGGGAAGCTAACGACACCTTAGCCGGATCTCTCGCGCTATTTTTTCAGAAGTTGCATGCAACTCAAGCACCAATCGTAAGGAAATAAACCATAATTAAACAAAAATTTGGGTGGTAGGTTAACAGAGACCCCCGATATCATAGCGGTGGGTTAACAGAAACCAAGTGCCATCCTGGTGAGTTTCTAGCAGGCATAAAGGGGAAGCTAACGACACCTTAGCCGGATCTCTCGCGCTATTTTTTCAGAAGTTGCATGCAACTTAAGCACCAATCGTAAGGAAATCAACCATAATTAAACAAAAATTTGGGTGGTAGGTTAACAGAGACCCCCGATATAATAGTGGTGGGTTAACAGAAACCAAGTGCCATCATGGTGAGTTTCTAGCAGGCATAAATGGGAAGCTAACGACACCTTAGCCGGATCTCTCGCGCTATTTTTTCGGAAGTTGCATGCAACTCAAGCACCAATCGTAAGGAAATCAACCATAATTAAACAAAAATTTGGGTGGTAGGTTAACAGAGACCCCCGATATCACAGTGGTGGGTTAACCGAAACTAAGTGCTATCGTGGTGAGTTGCTAGCAGGCATAAATGGAAACCTAACGACACCTTAGCCGGATCTCTCGCGCTATTTTTTCAGAAGTTGCATGTAACTCAAGCACCAATCGTAAGGAAATCAACCATAATTAACAAAAATTTGTGTGGTAGGTAAACAGAGACCTCAGATATCACAGTGGTGGGTTAACCGAAACCAAGTGCTATCGTGGTGAGTTTCTAGCAGGCATAAATGTGAAGCTAACGACACCTTAGCCGGATCTCTCGCGCTATTTTTTCAGAAGTTGCATGCAACTCAAGCACCAATCGTAAGGAAATCAACCATAATTAAACAAAAATTTGGGTGGTAGGTTAACAGAGACCCCCGATATCATAGTGGTGGGTTAACAGAAACCAAGTGCCATCGTGGTGAGTTTCTAGCAGGCATAAATGGGAAGCTAACGACACCTTAGCCGGATCTCTCGCGCTATTTTTTCAGAAGTTGCATGCAACTCAAGCACCAATCGTAAGGAAATCAACCATAATTAAACAAAAATTTAGGTGGTAGGTTAACAGAGACCCCCGACATCATAGTGGTGGGTTAACAGAAACCAAGTGCCATCGTGGTGAGTTTTTAGCAGGCATAAATGGGAAGCTAAACACCTTAGCCGGATCTCTCGCGCTATTTTTTTCAGAAGTTGCATGCAACTCAAGCACCAATCGTAAGGAAATCAACCATAATTAAACAAAAATTTGGGTGGTAGGTTAACAGAGCCCCCGATATCATAGTGGTGGGTTAACAGAAACCAAGTGCCATCGTGGTGAGTTTCTAGCAGGAATAAATGGGAAGCTAACGACACCTTAGCCGCATCTCTCGCGCTATTTTTTCAGAAGTTGCATGCACCTCAAGCACCAATCGTAAGGAAATCAACCCTAATTAACAAAAATTTGTGTGGTAGGTTAACAGAGACCTCCGATATCATAGTGGTGGGTTAACAGAAACCAAGTGCCATCGTGGTGAGTTTCTAGCAGGCATAAATGGGAAGCTAACGACACCTTAGCCGCATCTCTCGCGCTATTTTTTCAGAAGTTGCATGCAACTCAAGCACCAATCGTAAGGAAATCAACCCTAATAAACAAAAATTTGTGTGGTAGGTTAACAGAGACCTCCGATATCACAATGGGGGGTTTACAGAAACCAAGTGCCATTGTGGTGAGTTTCTAGCAGGCATTAAGGGGAAGCTAACGACACCTTAGCCGGATCTGTCGCGCTATTTTTTCAGAAGTTGCATGCAACTCAAGCACCAATCGTAAGGAAATCAACCATAATTAACAAAAATTTGTGTGGTAGGTAAACAGAGACCTCAGATATCACAGTGGTGGTTTAACCGAAACCAAGTGCTATCGTGGTGAGTTTCTAGCAGGCATAAATGTGAAGCTAACGACACCTTAGCCGGATCTCTCGCGCTATTTTTTCAGAAGTTGCATGCAACTCAAGCACCAATCGTAAGGAAATCAACCATAATTAAACAAAAATTTGGGTGGTAGGTTAACAGAGACCCCCGATATCATAGTGGTGGGTTAACAGAAACCAAGTGCCATCGTAGTGAGTTTCTAGCAGGCATAAATGGGAAGCTAACGACACCTTAGCCGGATCTCTCGCGCTATTTTTTCAGAAGTTGCATGCAACTCAAACACCAATCGTAAGGAAATCAACCATAATTAAACAAAAATTTAGGTGGTAGGTTAACAGAGACCCCCGACATCATAGTGGTGGGTTAACAGAAACCAAGTGCCATCGTGGTGAGTTTTTAGCAGGCATAAATGGGAAGCTAAACACCTTAGCCGGATCTCTCGCGCTATTTTTTCAGAAGTTGCATGCAACTCAAGCACCAATCGTAAGGAAATCAACCATAATTAAACAAAAATTTGGGTGGTAGGTTAACAGAGACCCCCGATATCATAGTGGTGGGTTAACAGAAACCAAGTGCCATCGTGGTGAGTTTCTAGCAGGCATAAAAGGGAAGCTAACGACACCTTAGCGGGATCTCTCGCGCTATTTTTTCAGAAGTTGCATGCAACTCAAGCACCAATCGTAAGGAAATCAACCATAATTAAACAAAAATTTGGGTGGTAGGTTAACAGAGACCCCCGACATCAAAGTGGTGGGTTAACAGAAACCAAGTGCTATCGTGGTGAGCTTTTAGCAGGCATAAATTGGAAGCTAACGACACCTTAGCCGGATCTCTCGCGCTTTTTTTTCAGAAGTTGCATGCAACTCAAGCACCAATCGTAAGGAAATAAACAATAATTAAACAAAAATTTGGGTGGTAGGTTAACAGAGACCCCCGATATCATAGCGGTGGGTTAACAGAAACCAAGTGCCATCGTGGTGAGTTTCTAGCAGGCATAAATGGGAAGCTAACGACACCTTAGCCGGATCTCTCGCGCTATTTTTTCAGAAGTTGCATGCAACTCAAGCACCAATCGAAGGGAAATCAACCATAATTAAACAAAAATTTGGGTGGTAGGTTAAGAGAGACCCCCAATATCACAGTGGTGGGTTAACCGAAACAAAGTGCCATCGTGGTGAGTTTCTAGCAGGCATAAAGGGGAAGCTAACGACACCTTAGCCGCATCTCTCACGCTATTTTTTCAGAAGTTGCATGCAACTCAAGCACCAATCGTAAGGAAATCAACCATAATTAAACAAAAATTTGTGTGGTAGGTAAACAGAGACCTCCGATATAACAGTGGTGGGTTAACCGAAACCAAGTGCTATCGTGGTGAGTTTCTAGCAGGCATAAAGGGGAAGCTAACTACACCTTAGCCGGATCTCTCGCGCTATGTTTTCAGAAATTGCATGCAACTCAAGCACCAATCGTAATTAAACCATAATTAAACAAAAATTTGGGTGGTAGCTTAACAGAGACCCCCGATATAATAGTGGTGGGTTAACAGAAACCAAGTGCCATCGTGGTGAGTTTCTAGCAGGCATAAATGGGAAGCTAACGACACCTTAGCCGGATCTCTGGCGCTATTTTTTCGGAAGTTGCATGCAACTCAAGCACCAATCGTAAGGAAATCAAACATAATTAAACAAAAATTTGGGTGGTAGGTTACAGAGACCCCCGATATCACAGTGGTGGGTTAACCGAAACCAAGTGCTATCGTGGTGAGTTTCTAGCAGGCATAAAGGGGAAGCTAACGACACCTTAGCCGGATCTCTCGCGCTAATTTTTCATAAGTTGCATGCAACTCAAGCACCAATCGTCAGGAAATCAACCATAATTAAACAAAAATTTGGGTGGTAGGTTAACAGAGACCCCCGATATCATAGTGGTGGGTTAACAGAAACCAAGTGCCATCGTGGTGAGTTTCTAGCAGGCATAAATGGGAAGCTAACGACACCTTAGCCGGATCTCTCGCGCTATTTTTTCAGAAGTTGCATGCAACTCAAGCACCAATCGTAAGGAAATCAACCATAATTAAACAAAAATTTGGGTGGTAGGTTAACAGAGACCCCCGACATCAAAGTGGTGGGTTAACAGAAACCAAGTGCTATCGTGGTGAGCTTTTAGCAGGCATAAATGGGAAGCTAACGACACCTTAGCCGGATCTCTGGCGCTATTTTTTCAGAAGTTGCATGCAACACAAGCACCAATCGTAAGGAAATAAACAATAATTAAACAAAAATTTGGGTGGTAGGTTAACAGAGACCCCCGATATCATAGCGGTGGGTTAACAGAAACCAAGTGCCATCTTGGTGAGTTTCTAGCAGGCATAAATGGGAAGCTAACGACACCTTAGCCGGATCTCTCGCGCCATTTTTTCAGAAGTTGCATGCAACTCAAGCACCAATCGAAGGGAAATCAACCATAATTAAACAAAAATTTGGGTGGTAGGTTAAGAGAGACCCCCGATATCACAGTGGTGGGTTAACCGAAACAAAGTGCTATCGTGGTGAGTTTCTAGCAGGCATAAACGGGAAGCTAACGACACCTTAGCCGCATCTCTCACGCTATTTTTTCAGAAGTTGCATGCAACTCAAGCACCAATCGTAAGGAAATCAACCATAATTAAACAAAAATTTGTGTGGTAGGTAAACAGAGACCTCCGATATAACAGTGGTGGGTTAACCGGAACCAAGTGCTATCGTGGTGAGTTTCTAGCAGGCATAAAGGGGAAGCTAACGACACCTTAGCCGGATCTCTCGCGCTATGTTTTCAGAAATTGCATGCAACTCAAGCACCAATCGTAATTAAACCATAATTAAACAAAAATTTGGGTGGTAGCTTAACAGAGACCCCCGATATAATAGTGGTGGGTTAACAGAAACCAAGTGCCATCGTGGTGAGTTTCTAGCAGGCATAAATGGGAAGCTAACGACACCTTAGCCGGATCTCTGGCGCTATTTTTTCGGAAGTTGCATGCAACTCAAGCACCAATCGTAAGGAAATCAAACATAATTAAACAAAAATTTGGGTGGTAGGTTACAGAGACCCCCGATATCACAGTGGTGGGTTAACCGAAACCAAGTGCTATCGTGGTGAGTTTCTAGCAGGCATAAAGGGGAAGCTAACGACACCTTAGCCGGATCTCTCGCGCTAATTTTTCATAAGTTGCATGCAACTCAAGCACCAATCGTCAGGAAATCAACCATAATTAAACAAAAATTTGGGTGGTAGGTTAACAGAGACCCCCGATATCATAGTGGTGGGTTAACAGAAACCAAGTGCCATCGTGGTGAGTTTCTAGCAGGCATAAATGGGAAGCTAACGACACCTTAGCCGGATCTCTCGCGCTATTTTTTCAGAAGTTGCATGCAACTCAAGCACCAATCGTAAGGAAATCAACCATAATTAAACAAAAATTTGGGTGGTAGGTTAACAGAGACCCCCGATATCATAGTGGTGAGTTAACAGAAACCAAGTGTCATCGTGGTGAGTGTCTAGCAGGCATAAATGGAAAGCTAACGACACCTTAGCCGGATCTCTCGCGCTATTTTTTCAGAGGTTGCATGCAACTCAAGCACCAATCGTAAGGAAATCAACCATAATTAAACAAAAATTTGGGTGGTAGGTTAACAGAGACCCCCGATATCATAGTGGTGGGTTAACAGAAACCAAGTGCCATCGTGGTGAGTTTCTAGCAGGCATAAAAGGGAAGCTAACGACACCTTAGCGGGATCTCTCGCGCTATTTTTTCAGAAGTTGCATGCAACTCAAGCACCAATCGTAAGGAAATCAACCATAATTAAACAAAAATTTGGGTGGTAGGTTAACAGAGACCCCCGACATCAAAGTGGTGGGTTAACAGAAACCAAGTGCTATCGTGGTGAGCTTTTAGCAGGCATAAATTGGAAGCTAACGACACCTTAGCCGGATCTCTCGCGCTATTTTTTCAGAAGTTGCATGCAACTCAAGCACCAATCGTAAGGAAATAAACAATAATTAAACAAAAATTTGGGTGGTAGGTTAACAGAGACCCCCGATATCATAGCGGTGGGTTAACAGAAACCAAGTGCCATCGTGGTGAGTTTCTAGCAGGCATAAATGGGAAGCTAACGACACCTTAGCCGGATCTCTCGCGCTATTTTTTCAGAAGTTGCATGCAACTCAAGCACCAATCGAAGGGAAATCAACCATAATTAAACAAAAATTTGGGTGGTAGGTTAAGAGAGACCCCCAATATCACAGTGGTGGGTTAACCGAAACAAAGTGCCATCGTGGTGAGTTTCTAGCAGGCATAAAGGGGAAGCTAACGACACCTTAGCCGCATCTCTCACGCTATTTTTTCAGAAGTTGCATGCAACTCAAGCACCAATCGTAAGGAAATCAACCATAATTAAACAAAAATTTGTGTGGTAGGTAAACAGAGACCTCCGATATAACAGTGGTGGGTTAACCGAAACCAAGTGCTATCGTGGTGAGTTTCTAGTAGGCATAAAGGGGAAGCTAACTGCACCTTAGCCGGATCTCTCGCGCTATGTTTTCAGAAATTGCATGCAACTCAAGCACCAATCGTAATTAAACCATAATTAAACAAAAATTTGGGTGGTAGCTCAACAGAGACCCCCGATATAATAGCGGTGGGTTAACAGAAACCAAGTGCCATCGTGGTGAGTTTCTAGCAGGCATAAATGGGAAGCTAACGACACCTTAGCCGGATCTCTGGCGCTATTTTTTCGGAAGTTGCATGCAACTCAAGCACCAATCGTAAGGAAATCAAACATAATTAAACAAAAATTTGGGTGGTAGGTTAAGAGAGACCCCCGATATCACAGTGGTGGGTTAACCGAAACAAAGTGCTATCGTGGTGAGTTTCTAGCAGGCATAAAGGGGAAGCTAACGACACCTTAGCCGCATCTCTCACGCTATTTTTTCAGAAGTTGCATGCAACTCAAGCACCAATCGTAAGGAAATCAACCATAATTAAACAAAAATGTGTGTGGTAGGTAAACAGAGACCTCCGATATAACAGTGGTGGGTTAACCGAAACCAAGTGCTATCGTTTTGAGTTTCTAGCAGGCATAAAGGGGAAGCTAACGACACCTTAGCCGGATCTCTCGCGCTATGTTTTCAGAAATTGCATGCAACTCAAGCACCAATCGTAATTAAACCATAATTAAACAAAAATTTGGGTGGTAGCTTAACAGAGACCCCCGATATAATAGTGGTGGGTTAACAGAAACCAAGTGCCATCGTGGTGAGTTTCTAGCAGGCATAAATGGGAAGCTAACGACACCTTAGCCGGATCTCTGGCGCTATTTTTTCGGAAGTTGCATGCAACTCAAGCACCAATCGTAAGGAAATCAACCATAATTAAACAAAAATTTGTGTGGTAGGTTAACAGAGACCCCCGATATCATAGCGGTGGGTTAACAGAAACCAAGTGCCATCGTGGTGAGTTTCTAGCAGGTATAAATGGGAAGCTAACGACACCTTAGCCGGATCTCTCGCGCTATTTTTTCAGAAGTTGCATGCATTTCAAGCACCAATCGTAAGGAAATCAACCATAATTAAACAAAAATTTGGGTGGTAGGTTAACAGAGACCCCCGATATCACAGTGGTGGGTTAACCGAAACACAGTGCTATCGTGGTGAGTTTCTAGCAGGCATAAAGGGGAAGCTAACGACACCTTAACCGGATCTCTCGCGCTATTTTTTCAGAAGTTGCATGCAACTCAAGCACCAATCGTAAGGAAATCAATCATAATTAAACACAAATTTGGGTGGCAGGTTAACAGAGACCCCCGATATCATAGTGGTGGGTTAACAGAAACCAAGTGCCATCGTGATGAGTTTCTAGCAGGCATAAATGGAAAGCTAACGGCACCTTAGCCGGATCTCTCGCGCTAACACCAAATCGTAAGGAAATCACCCATAATTAAACAAAAATTTGGGTGGTAGGTTAACAGAGACCCCCGATATCACAGTGGTGGGTTAACCGAAACCAAGTACTATCGTGGTGAGTTTCTAGCAGGCATTAAGGGGAAACTAACGACACCTTAGCCGGATCTCTCGCGCTATTTTTTCAGAAGTTGCATGCAACTCAAGCACCAATCGTAAGGAAATCAACCATAATTAAACAAAAATTTGGGTGGTAGGTAAACAGAGACCTCCGATATCACAGTGGTGGGTTAACCGAAACGAAGTGCTATCGTGGTGAGTTTCTAGCAGGCATAAATGGGAAGCTAACGACACCTTAGCCGGATCTCTCGCGCTATTTTTTCAGAAGTTGCATGCAACTCAAGCACCAATCGTAAGGAAATAAACCATAATTAAACAAAAATTTGTGTGGTAGGTAAACAGAGACCTCAGATATCACAGTGGTGGGTTAACCGAAACCAAGTGCCATCGTGGTGAGTTTCTAGCAGGCATAAATGGGAAGCTAACGACACCTTAGCCGGATCTCTGGCGCTATTTTTTCGGAAGTTGCATGCAACTCAAGCACCAATCGTAAGGAAATCAAACATAATTAAACAAAAATTTGGGTGGTAGGTTAAGAGAGACCCCCGATATCACAGTGGTGGGTTAACCGAAACAAAGTGCTATCGTGGTGAGTTTCTAGCAGGCATAAAGGGGAAGCTAACGACACCTTAGCCGCATCTCTCACGCTATTTTTTCAGAAGTTGCATGCAACTCAAGCACCAATCGTAAGGAAATCAACCATAATTAAACAAAAATGTGTGTGGTAGGTAAACAGAGACCTCCGATATAACAGTGGTGGGTTAACCGAAACCAAGTGCTATCGTTTTGAGTTTCTAGCAGGCATAAAGGGGAAGCTAACGACACCTTAGCCGGATCTCTCGCGCTATGTTTTCAGAAATTGCATGCAACTCAAGCACCAATCGTAATTAAACCATAATTAAACAAAAATTTGGGTGGTAGCTTAACAGAGACCCCCGATATAATAGTGGTGGGTTAACAGAAACCAAGTGCCATCGTGGTGAGTTTCTAGCAGGCATAAATGGGAAGCTAACGACACCTTAGCCGGATCTCTGGCGCTATTTTTTCGGAAGTTGCATGCAACTCAAGCACCAATCGTAAGGAAATCAACCATAATTAAACAAAAATTTGTGTGGTAGGTTAACAGAGACCCCCGATATCATAGCGGTGGGTTAACAGAAACCAAGTGCCATCGTGGTGAGTTTCTAGCAGGTATAAATGGGAAGCTAACGACACCTTAGCCGGATCTCTCGCGCTATTTTTTCAGAAGTTGCATGCATTTCAAGCACCAATCGTAAGGAAATCAACCATAATTAAACAAAAATTTGGGTGGTAGGTTAACAGAGACCCCCGATATCACAGTGGTGGGTTAACCGAAACACAGTGCTATCGTGGTGAGTTTCTAGCAGGCATAAAGGGGAAGCTAACGACACCTTAACCGGATCTCTCGCGCTATTTTTTCAGAAGTTGCATGCAACTCAAGCACCAATCGTAAGGAAATCAATCATAATTAAACACAAATTTGGGCGGCAGGTTAACAGAGACCCCCGATATCATAGTGGTGGGTTAACAGAAACCAAGTGCCATCGTGATGAGTTTCTAGCAGGCATAAATGGAAAGCTAACGGCACCTTAGCCGGATCTCTCGCGCTAACACCAAATCGTAAGGAAATCACCCATAATTAAACAAAAATTTGGGTGGTAGGTTAACAGAGACCCCCGATATCACAGTGGTGGGTTAACCGAAACCAAGTACTATCGTGGTGAGTTTCTAGCAGGCATTAAGGGGAAACTAACGACACCTTAGCCGGATCTCTCGCGCTATTTTTTCAGAAGTTGCATGCAACTCAAGCACCAATCGTAAGGAAATCAACCATAATTAAACAAAAATTTGGGTGGTAGGTAAACAGAGACCTCCGATATCACAATGGTGGGTTAACCGAAACGAAGTGCTATCGTGGTGAGTTTCTAGCAGGCATAAATGGGAAGCTAACGACACCTTAGCCGGATCTCTCGCGCTATTTTTTCAGAAGTTGCATGCAACTCAAGCACCAATCGTAAGGAAATAAACCATAATTAAACAAAAATTTGTGTGGTAGGTAAACAGAGACCTCAGATATCACAGTGGTGGGTTAACCGAAACCAAGTGCTATCGTGGTGAGTTTCTAGCAGGCATAAATGTGAAGCTAACGACACCTTAGCCGGATCTCTCGCGCTATTTTTTCAGAAGTTGCATGCAACTCAAGCACCAATCGTAAGGAAATCAACCATAATTAAACAAAAATTTGGGTGGTAGGTTAACAGAGACCCCCGACATCATAGTGGTGGGTTAACAGAAACCAAGTGCCATCGTGGTGAGTTTTTAGCAGGCATAAATGGGAAGCTAACGACACCTTAGCCGGATCTCTCGCGCTATTTTTTCAGAAGTTGCATGCAACTCAAGCACCAATCGTAAGGAAATCAACCATAATTAAACAAAAATTTGGGTGGTAGGTTAACAGAGACCCCCGATATCATAGTAGTGGGTTAACAGAAACCAAGTGCCATCGTGGTGAGTTTCTAGCAGGCATAAAGGGGAAGCTAACGACACCTTAGCCGGATCTCTCGCGCTATTTTTTCAGAAGTTGCATGCATTTCAAGCACGTATCGTAAGGAAATCAACCATAATTAAACAAAAATTTGGGTGGTAGGTTAACAGAGACTCCCGACATCAAAGTGGTGGGTTAACAGAAACCAAGTGCTATCGTGGTGAGTTTTTAGCAGGCATAAATGGGAAGCTAACGACACCTTAGCCGGATCTCTCGCGCTATTTTTTCAGAAGTTGCATGCAACTCAAGCACCAATCGTAAGGAAATAAACAATAACAAAAATTTGGGTGGTAGGTTAACAGTGGCCCCCGATGTCATAGCGGTGGGTTAACAGAAACCAAGTGCCATCGTGGTGAGTTTCTAGCAGGCATAAAGGGGAAGCTAACGACACCTTAGCCGGATCTCTCGCGCTATTTTTTCAGAAGTTGCATGCAACTCAAGCACCAATCGTAAGGAAATCAACCATAATTAAACAAAAATTTGGGTGGTAGGTTAAGAGAGCCACCCGATATCACAGTGGTGGGTTAACCGAAACCAAGTGCTGTCGTAGTGAGTTTCTAGCAGGCATAAAGGGGAAGCTAACGACACCTTAGCCGCATCTCTCACGCTATTTTTTCAGAAGTTGCATGCAACTCAAGCACCAATCGTAAGGAAATCAACCATAATTAAACAAAAATTTGTGTGGTAGGTAAACAGAGACCTCCGATATAACAGTGGTGGGTTAGCCGAAACCAAGTGCTATCGTGGTGAGTTTCTACAAGGCATAAAGGGGAAGCTAACGACACCTTAGCCGGATCTCTCGCGCTATTTTTCCAGAAATTGCATGCAACTCAAGCACCAATCGTAATTAAACCATAATTAAACAAAAATTTGGGTGGTAGGTTAACAGAGGCCCCCGATATCACAGTTGTGGGCGAACCGAAACCAAGTGCTATCGTGGTGAGTTTCTAGCAGGCATAAAGGGAAAGCTAACGACACCTAAGCGGATCTCTCACGCTCTTTTTTTCAGAAGTTGCATGCAACTCAAACACTAATCGTAAGGAAATCAACCATAATTAAACAAAAATTTGGGTGGTAGGTTAATAGAGACCCCCGATATCATAGTGGTGGGTTAACAGAAACCAAGTGCCATCGTGGTGAGTTTCTAGCAGGCATAAATGGGAATCTAACGACACCTTAGCCGGATCTCTCGCGCTATGTTTTCAGAAGTTGCATGCAACTCAAGCACCAATCGTAGGGAAATCAACCATAATTAAACAAAAATTTGGGTGGTAGGTTAACATAGACCCCCGACATCATAGTGTTGGGTTAACAGAAACCAAGTGCCATCGTGGTGAGTTTTTAGCAGGCATAAATGGGAAGCTAACGACACCTTATCCGGATCTCTCGCGCTATTTTTTCAGAAGTTGCATGCAACTCAAGCACCAATCGTAAGGAAATCAACCATAATTAAACAAAAATTTGGGTTGTAGGTTAACAGAGACCCCCGATATCATAGTGGTGGGTTAACAGAAACCAAGTGCCATCGTGGTGAGTTTCTAGCAGGCATAAAGGGGAAGCTAACGACACCTGAGCCGGATCTCTCGCGCTATTTTTTCAGAAGTTGCATGCAACTCAAGCACCAATCGTAAGGAAATCAACCATAATTAAACGAAAATTTGGGTGGTAGGTTAACAGAGACCCCGACATCAAAGTGGTGGGTTAACAGAAACCAAGTGCCATCGTGGTGAGTTTTTAGCAGGCGTAAATGGGAAGCTAACGACACCTTAGCCGGATCTCTCGCGCTATTTTTTCAGAAGTTGCATGCAACTCAAGCACCAATCGTAAGGAAATAAACAATAATTAAACAAAAATTTGGGTGGTAGGTTAACAGTGACTCCCGATATCATAGCGGTGGGTTAACAGAAACCAAGTGCCATCGTGGTGAGTGTCTAGCAGGCAGAAATGGGAAGCTAACGACACCTTAGCCGGATCTCTCGCGCTATTTTTTCAGAAGTTGCATGCAACTCAAGCACCAATCGTAAGGAAATCAACCATAATTAAACAAAAATTTGGGTGGTAGGTTAAGAGAGCCCCCCGATATCACAGTGGTGGGTTAACCGAAACCAAGTGCTATCGTAGTGAGTTTCTAGCAGGCATAAAGGGGAAGCTAACGACACCTTAGCCGCATCTCTCACGCTATTTTTTCAGAAGTAAGGATCGTAAGGAAATCAACGATAATTAAACAAAAATTTGTGTGGTAGGTAAACAGAGACCTCCGATATAACAGTGGTGGGTTAACCGAAACCAAGTGCTATCGTGGTGAGTTTCTAGCAGGCATAAAGGGGAAGCTAACGACACCTTAGCCGGATCTCTCGCGCTAATTTTTCAGAAATTGCATGCAACTCAAGCACCAATCGTAATTAAACCATAATTAAACAAAAATTTGGGTGGTAGGTTAACAGAGGCCCCCGATATCACAGTTGTGGGTTAACCGAAACCAAGTGCTATCGTGGTGAGTTTCTAGCAGGCATAAAGGGAAAGCTAACGACACCTAAGCGGATCTCTCGCGCTATTTTTTCAGAGTTGCATGCAACTCAAGCACCAATCGTAAGAAAATCAACCATAATTAAACAAAAATTTGGGTGGTAGGTTAACAGAGACCCCCGATATCATAGTGGTGGGTTAACAGAAACCAAGTGCCATCGCGGTGAGTTTCTAGCAGGCATAAATGGGAAGCAAACGACACCTTAGCCGGATCTCGCGCGCTATGTTTTCAGAAGTTGCATGCAACTCAAGCACCAATCGTAGGGAAATCAACCATAATTAAACAAAAATTTGGGTGGTAGGTTAACAGAGACCCCCGACATCATAGTGGTGGGTTAACAGAAACCAAGTGCCATCGTGGTGAGTTTTTAGCAGGCATAAATGGGAAGCTAACGACACCTTAGCCGGATCTCGCGCTATTTGTTCAGAAGTTGCATGCAACTCAAGCACCAATCGTAAGGAAATCAACCATAATTAAACAAAAATTTGGGTGGTAGGTTAACAGAGACCCCCGATATCATAGTGGTGGGTTAACAGAAACCAAGTGCCATCGTGGTGAGTTTCTAGCAGGCATAAAGGGGAAGCTAACGACACCTGAGCCGGATCTCTCGCGCTATTTTTTCAGAAGTTGCATGCAACTCAAGCACCAATCGTAAGGAAATCAACCATAATTAAACAAAAATTTGGGTGGTAGGTTAACAGAGACCCCGACATCAAAGTGGTGGGTTAACAGAAACCAAGTGCCATCGTGGTGAGTTTTTAGCAGGCGTAAATGGGAAGCTAACGACACCTTAGCCGGATCTCTCGCGCTATTTTTTCAGAAGTTGCATGCAACTCAAGCACCAATCGTAAGGAAATAAACAATAATTAAACAAAAATTTGGGTGGTAGGTTAACAGTGACCCCCGATATCATAGCGGTGGGTTAACAGAAACCAAGTGCCATCGTGGTGAGTTTCTAGCAGGCAGAAATGGGAAGCTAACGACACCTTAGCCGGATCTCTCGCGCTATTTTTTCAGAAGTTGCATGCAACTCAAGCACCAATCGTAAGGAAATCAACCATAATTAAACAAAAATTTGTGTGGTAGGTAAACAGATACCTCCGATATAACAGTGGTGGGTTAACCGAAACCAAGTGCTATCGTGGTGAGTTTCTAGCAGGCATAAAGGGAAAGCTAACGACACCTAAGCGGATCTCTCGCGCTATTTTTTTCAGAAGTTGCATGCAACTCAAGCACCAATCGTAAGGAAATCAACCATAATTAAACAAAAATTTGGGTGGTAGGTTAACAGAGACCCCCGATATCATAGTGGTGGGTTAACAGAAACCAAGTGCCATCATGGTGAGTTTCTAGCAGGCATAAATGGGAAGCTAACGACACCTTAGCCGGATCTCTCGCGCTATGTTTTCAGAAGTTGCATGCAACTCAAGCACCAATCGTAGGGAAATCAACCATAATTAAACAAAAATTTGGGTGGTAGGTTAAGAGAGCCCCCCGATATCACAGTGGTGGGTTAACCGAAACCAAGTGCTATCGTAGTGAGTTTCTAGCAGGCATAAAGGGGAAGGTAACGACACCTTAGCCGCATCTCTCACGCTATTTTTTCAGAAGTTGCATGCAACTCAAGCACCAATCGTAAGGAAATAAACAATAATTAAACAAAAATTTGGGTGGTAGGTTAACAGTGACCCCCGATATCATAGCGGTGGGTTAACAGAAATCAAGTGCCATCGTGGTGAGTTTCTAGCAGGCATAAAGGGGAAGCTAACGACACCTTAGCCGGATCTCTCGCGCTATTTTTTCAGAAGTTGCATGCAACTCAAGCACCAATCGTAAGGAAATCAACCATAACTAAACAAAAATTTGGGTGGTAGGTTAAGAGAGCCCCCCGATATCACAGTGGTGGGTTAACCGAAACCAAGTGCTATCGTAGTGAGTTTCTAGCAGGCATAAAGGGGAAGCTAACGACACCTTAGCCGCATCTCTCACGATATTTTTTCAGAAGTTGCATGCAACTCAAGCACCAATCGTAAGGAAATCAACCATAATTAAACAAAAATTTGTGTGGTAGGTAAACAGAGACCTCCGATATAACAGTGGTGGGTTAACCGAAACCAAGTGCTATCGTGGTGAGTTTCTAGCAGGCATAAAGGGGAAGCTAACGACACCTTAGCCGGATCTCTCGCGCTATTTTTTCAGAAATTGCATGCAACTCAAGCACCAATCGTAATTAAACCATAATTAAACAAAAATTTGGGTGGTAGGTTAACAGAGGCCCCCGATATCACAGTTGTGGGTTAACCGAAACCAAGTGCTATCGTGGTGAGTTTCTAGCAGGCATAAAGGGAAAGCTAACGACACCTAAGCGGATCTGTCGCGCTATTTTTTCAGAAGTTGCATGCAACTCAAGCACCACTCGTAAGGAAATCAACCATAATTAAACAAAAATTTGGGTGGTAGGTTAACAGAGACCCCCGATATCATAGTGGTGGGTTAACAGGAACCAAGTGCCATCACGGTGAGTTTCTAGCAGGCATAAATGGGAAGCAAACGACACCTTAGCCGGATCTCGCGCGCTATGTTTTCAGAAGTTGCATGCAACTCAAGCACCAATCGTAGGGAAATCAACCATAATTAAACAAAAATTTGGGTGGTAGGTTAACAGAGACCCCCGACATCATAGTGGTGGGTTAACAGAAACCAAGTGCCATCGTGGTGAGTTTTTAGCAGGCATAAATGGGAAGCTAACGACACCTTAGCCGGATCTCGCGCTATTTGTTCAGAAGTTGCATGCAACTCAAGCACCAATCGTAAGGAAATCAACCATAATTAAACAAAAATTTGGGTGGTAGGTTAACAGAGACCCCCGATATCACAGTGGTGGGTTAACCGAAACCAAGTGCTATCGTGGTGAGTTTCTAGCAGGCATAAATGGGAAGCTAACGACACCTTAGCCGGATCTCTCGCGCTATTTTTTCGGAAGTTGCATGCAACTCAAGCACCAATCGTAAGGAAATCAACCATAATTAAACAAAAATTTGGGTGGTAGGTTAACAGAGACCCCCGATCTCACAGTGGTGGGTTAACCGAAACCAAGTGCTATCGTGGTGAGTTTCTAGCAGGCATAAAGGGGAAGCTAACGACACCTTAGCCGGATCTCTCGCGCTATTTTTTCAGAAGTTGCATGCAACTCAAGCACCAATCGTAAGGAAATCAACCATAATTAACAAAAATTTGTGTGGTAGGTAAACAGAGACCTCCGATATCACAGTGGTGGGTTAACCGAAACCAAGTGCTGTCGTGGTGAGTTTCTAGCAGGCATAAAGGGGAAGCTAACGACACCTTAGCCGGATCTCTCGCGCTATTTTTTCAGAAGTTGCATGCAACTCAAGCACCAATCGTAAGGAAATCAACCATAATTAAACAAAAATTTGGGTGCTAGGTTAACAGAGACCCCCGATATCATAGTGTTTGGTTAACAGAAACCAAGTGCCATCGTGGTGAGTTTCTAGCAGGCACAAATGGGAAGCTAACGACACCTTAGCCGGATCTCTCGCGCTATTTTTTCAGAAGTTGCATGCAACTCAAGCACCAATCGTAAGGAAATCAACCATAATTAAACAAAAATTTGGGTGGTAGGTAAACAGAGACCTCCGATATCACAGTGGTGGGTTAATCGAAACCAAGTGCTATCGTGGTGAGTTTCTAGCAGGCATAAAGGGGAAGCTAACGACACCTTAGCCGGATCTCTCGCGCTATTTTTTCAGAAGTTGCATGCAACTCAAGCACCAATCGTAAGGAAATCAACCATAATTAAACAAAAATTTTGGTGGTAGGTTAAAAGAGACCTCCGATATCACAGTGGTGGGTTAATCGAAACCAAGTGCCATCGTGGTGAGTTTCTAGCAGGCATAAATGGGAAGCTAACGACACCTTATCCGAATCTCTCGCGCTATTTTTTCAGAAGTTGCATGCAACTCAAGCACCAATCGTAAGGAAATCAACCATAATTAAACAAAAATTTGGGTGGTAGGTTAACAGAGACCCCCGATATCATAGTGGTGGGTTAACAGAAACCAAGTGCCATCGTGGTGAGTTTCTAGCAGGCATAAATGGGAAGCTAACGACACCTTAGCCGGATCTCTCGCGCTATTTTGTCAGAAGTAGCATGCAACTCAAGCACCAATCGTAAGGAAATCAACCATAATTAAACAAAAATTTGGGTGGTAGGTAAACAGAGACCTCCGATATCACAGTGGTGGGTTAACCGAAACCAAGTGCTATCGTGGTGAGTTTCTAGCAGGCATAAAGGGGAAGCTAACGACACCTTAGCCGGATCTCTCGCGCTATTTTTTCAGAAGTTGCATGCAACTCAAGCACCAATCGTAAGGAAATCAACCATAATTAAACAAAAATTTGGGTGGTAGGTTAACAGAGACCCCCGATATCACGGTGGTGGGTTAACCGAAACGAAGTGCTATCGTGTTGAGTTTCTAGCAGGCATAAAGGGGAAGCTAACGACACCTTAGCCGCATCCCTGGCGCTATTTTTTCAGAAGTTGCATGCAACTCAAGCACCAATCGTAAGGAAATCAACCATAATTAACAAAAATTTGTGTGGTAGGTAAAAAGAGACCTCCGATATCACAGTGGTGGGTTAACCGAAACCAAGCGCTATCGTGGTGAGTTTCTAGCAGGCATAAAGGGGAAGCTAACGACACCTTAGCCGGATCTCTCGCGCTATTTTTTCAGAAGTCGCATGCAACTCAAGCACCAATCGTAAGGAAATCAACCATAATTAAACAATAATTTGGGTGGTAGGTTAACAGGGACCCCCGATATCATAGTGGTGGGTTAACAGAAACCAAGTGCCATCGTGGTGAGTTTCTAGCAGGCATAAATGGGAAGCTAACGACACCTTAGCTGGATCTCTCGCGCTATTTTTTCAGAAGTTGCATGCAACTCAAGCACCAATCGTAAGGAAATCAACCATAATTAAACAAAAATTTGGGTGGTAGGTTAACAGAGACCCCCGATATCACAGTGGTGAGTTAACCGAAACCAAGTGCTATCGTGGTGAGTTTCTAGCAGGCATAAAGGGGAAGCTAACGACACCTTAGCCGCATCTCTCGCGCTATTTTTTCAGAAGTTGCATGCAACTCAAGCACCAATCGTCAGGAAATCAACCATAATTAAACAAAAATTTGTGTGGTAGGTTAACAGTGATCTCCGATATCATAGTGGTGGGTTAACAGAAACCAAGTGTCATCATGGTGAGTTTCTAGCAGGCATAAAGGGGAAGCTAACGACACCTTAGCCGGATCTCTCGCGCTATTTTTTCGGAAGTTGCATGCAACTCAAGCACCAATCGTAAGGAAATCAACCAAAATTAAACAAAAATTTGGGTGGTAGGTTAACAGAGACCCCCGATATCACAGTGGTGGGTTAACCGAAACCAAGTGCTATCGTGGTGAGTTTCTAGCAGGCATAAACGGGAAGCTAACGACACCTTAGCCGGATCTCTCGCGCTATTTTTTCAGAAGTTGCATGCAACTCAAGCACCAATCGTAAGGATATCAACCATAATTAACAAAAATTTGGGTGGTAGGTAAACAGAGACCTCCGATATCACAGTGGTGGGTTAACCGAAACCAAATGCTATCGTGGTGAGTTTATAGCAGGCATAAAGGGGAAGCTAACGACACCTTAGCCGCATCTCTCGCGCTATTTTTTCAGAAGTTGCATGCAACTCAAGCACCAGTCGTAAGGAAATCAACCATAATTAAACAAAAATTTGGGTGGTAGGTTAACAGAGATCCCCGATATCATAGTGGTGGGTTAACAGAAACCAAGTGCCATCGTGGTGAGTTTCTAGCAGGCATAAATGGGAAGCTAACGACACCTTAGCCGGATCTCTGGCGCTATTTTTTCAGAAGTTGCATGCAACTCAAGCACCAATCGTAAGGAAATCAACCTTAATTAAACAAAAATTTGGGTGGTAGGTTAAAAGAGACCCCCGATATCATAGTGGTGGGTTAACAGAAACCAAGTGCCATCGTGTTGAGTTTCTAGCAGGCATAAATGGGAAGCTAACGACACCTTAGCCGAATCTCTCGCGCTATTTTTTCAGAAGTTGCATGCAACTCAAGCACCAATCGTAAGGAAATCAACCATAATTAAACAAAAATTTGGGTGGTAGGTTAACAGAGACCCCTGATATCATAGTGTTGGGTTAACAGAAACCAAGTGCCATCGTGGTGAGTTTCTAGCAGTCATAAATGGGAAGCTAACGACACCTTAGCCGGATCTCTCGCGCTATTTTTTCAGAAGTTGCATGCAACTCAAGCACCAATCGTAAGGAAATCAACCATAACTAAACAAAAATTTGGGTGGTAGGTAAACAGAGACCTCCGATATCACAGTGGTGGGTTAATCGAAACCAAGTGCTATCGTGGTGAGTTTCTAGCAGGCATAAAGGGGAAGCTAACGACACCTTAGCCGGATCTCTCGCGCTATTTTTTCAGAAGTTGCATGCAACTCAAGCACCAATCGTAAGGAAATCAACCATAATTAAATAAAAATTTTGGTGGTAGGTTAAAAGAGACCTCCGATATCACAGTGGTGGGTTAATCGAAACCAAGTGCCATCGTGGTGAGTTTCTAGCAGGCATAAATGGGAAGCTAACGACACCTTATCCGAATCTCTCGCGCTATTTTTTCAGAAGTTGCATGCAACTCAAGCACCAAACGTAAGGAAATCAACCATAATTAAACAAAAATTTGGGTGGTAGGTTAACAGAGACCCCCGATATCACAATGGTGGGTTAACCGAAACCAAGTGCTATCGTTGTGAGTTTTTAGCAGGCATAAAGGGGAAGCTAACGACACCTTAGCCGGATCTCTCGCGCTATTTTTTCAGAAGTTGCATGCAACTCAAGCAACAATCGTAAGGAAATCAACCATAATTAAATAAAAATTTGTGTGGTAGGTTAGCAGTGATCTCCGATATCACAGTGGTGGGTTACCCGAAACCAAGTGCTATCGTGGTGAGTTTCTAGCAGGCATAAAGGGGAAGCTAACGACACCTTAGCCGCATCTCTCGCGCTATTTTTTCAGAAGTTGCATGCAACTCAAGCACCAATCGTAAGGAAATCAACCATAATTAAACAAAAATTTGTGTGGTAGGTTAACAGTGATCTCCGATATCATAGTGGTGGGTCAACAGAAACCAAGTGTCATCATGGTGAGTTTCTAGCAGGCATAAAGGTGAAGCTAACGACACCTTAGCCGGATCTCTCGCGCTATTTTTTCGGAAGTTGCATGCAACTCAAACACCATTCGTAAGGAAATCAACCATAATTAAACAAAAATTTGGGTGTTAGGTTAACAGAGACCCCCGACATCAAAGTGGTGGGTTAATAGAAACCAAGTGCCATCGTGGTGAGTTTTTAGCAGGCATAAATGGGCAGCTAACGACACCTTAGCCGGATCTCTTGCGCTATTTTTTCAGAAGTTGCATGCTACTCAAGCACCAATCGTAAGGAAATAAACCATAATTAAACAAAAATTTGGGTTGTAGGTTAACAGAGACCCCCGATATCATAGCGGTGGGTTAACAGAAACCAAGTGCCATCGTGGTGAGTTTCTAGCAGGCATAAATAGGAAGCTAACGACACCTTAGCCGGATCTCTCGCGCTATTTTTTCAGAAGTTGCATGCAACTCAAGCACCAATCGTAAGGAAATCAACCATAATTAAACAAAAATTTGTGTGGTAGGTAAACAGAGACCTCCGATATCACAGTGGTGGGTTAACAGAAACCAAGTGCCATCGTGGTGAGTTTCTAGCAGGCATAAATGGGAAGCTAACGACACCTTAGCCGGATCTCTCGCGCTATTTTTTCGGAAGTTGCATTCAACTCAAGCACCAATCGTAAGGAAATCAACCATAATTAAACAAAAATTTGGGCGGTAGGTTAACAGAGACCCCCGATATCATAGTGGTGGGTTAACAGAAACCAAGTGCCATCGTGGTGAGTTTCTAGCAGGCATAAATGGGAAGCTAACGACACCTTAGCCGGATCTCTCGCGCTATTTTTTCGGAAGTTGCATTCAACTCAAGCACCAATCGTAAGGAAATCAACCATAATTAAACAAAAATTTGGGTGGTAGGTTAACAGAGACCCCCGATATCATAGTGGGGGGTTAACAGAAACCAAGTGCCATCGTGGTGAGTTTCTAGCAGGCATAAATGGGAAGCTAACGACACCTTAGCCGGATCTCTCGCGCTATTTTTTCAGAAGTTGCATGCAACTCAAGCACCAATCGTAAGGAAACCAACCATAATTAAACAAAAATTTGGGTGGTAGGTTAACAGTGATCTCCGATATCATAGTGGTGGGTTAGCAGAAACCAAGTGTCATCATGGTGAGTTTCTAGCAGGCATAAAGGGGAAGCTAACGACACCTTAGCCGGATCTCTCGCGCTATTTTTTCGGAAGTTGCATGCAACTCAAGCACCAATTGTAAGGAAATCAACCATAATTAAACAAAAATTTGGGTGGTAGGTTAACAGTGACCCCCGATATCACAGTGGTGGGTTAACCGAAACCAAGTGCTATCGTGGTTAGTTTCTAGCAGGCATAAAGGCGAAGCTAACGACACCTTAGCTGCATCTCTCGCGCTATTTTTTCAGAAGTTGCATGCAACTCAAGCACCAATCGTAAGGAAATCAACCATAATTAACAGAAATTTGTGTGGTAGGTAAACAGAGACCTCCGATATCACAGTGGTGGGTTAACCGAAACCAAGTCCTATCATGGTGAGTTTTTAGCAGGCATAAAGGGGAAGCTAACGACACCTTAGCCGGATCTCTCGCGCTATTTTTTCAGAAGTTGCATGCAACTCAAGCACCAATCGTAAGGAAATCAACCATAATTAAACAAAAATTTGGGTGGTAGGTTAACAGAGCCCCCGATATCATAGTGGTGGGTTAACAGAAACCAAGTGCCATCGTGGTGAGTTTCTAGCAGGCATAAATGGGAAGCTAACGACACCTTAGTCGGATCTCTCGCGCTATTTTTTCGAAAGTTGCATACAACTCAAACACCATTCGTAAGGAAATCAACCATAATTAAACAAAAATTTGGGTGGTAGGTTAACAGAGACCCCCGATATCATAGCGGTGGGTAAACAGAAACCAAGTGCCATCGTGGTGAGTTTCTAGCAGGCATAAATGGGAAGCTAACGACACCTTAGCCGCATCTCTCGCGCTATTTTTCAGAAGTTGCATGCAACTCAAGCACCAATCGTAAGGAAATCAACCCTAATTAACAAAAATTTGTGTGGTAGGTTAACAGAGACCTCCGATATCACAATGGTGGGTTAACAGAAACCAAGTGCCATTGTGATGAGTTTCTAGCAGGCATTAAGGGGAAGCTAACGACACCTTAGCCGGATCTCTCGCGCTATTTTTTCAGAAGTTGCATGCAACTCAAGCACCAATCGTAAGGAAATCAACCATAATTAAACAAAAATTTGGGTGGTAGGTTAAAAGAGACCCCCGATATCATAGTGGTGGGTTAACAGAAACCAAGTGCCATCGTGGTGAGTTTCTCGCAGGCATAAATGGGAAGCTAACGACACCTTAGCCGAATCTCGCGCTATTCTTTCAGAAGTTGCATGCAACTCAAGCACCAATCGTAAGGAAATCAACCATAATTAAACAAAAATTTGGGTGGTAGGAAACAGAGACCTCCGATATCACAGTGGTGGGTTAACCGAAACCAAGTGCTATCGTAGTGACTTTCTAGCAGGCATAAATGGGAAGCTAACGACACCTTAGCCGGATCTCTCGCGCTATTTTTTCAGAAGTTGCATGCAACTCAAGCACCAATCGTAAGGAAATAAACCATAATTAAACAAAAATTTGGGTGGTAGGTCAACAGAGACCCCCGATATCATAGTGGTGGGTTAACAGAAACCAAGTGCCATCCTGGTGAGTTTCTAGCAGGCATAAAGGGGAAGCTAACGACACCTTAGCCGGATCTCTCGCGCTATTTTTTCGGAAGTTGCATGCAACTCAAACACCATTCGTAAGGAAATCAACCATAATTAAACCAAAATTTGGGTGGTAGGTTAACAGAGACCCCCGACATCAAACTGGTGGGTTAATAGAAACCAAGTGCCATCGTGGTGAGTTTTTAGCAGGCATAAATGGGAAGCTAACGACACCTTAGCCGGATCTCTCGCGCTATTTTTTCAGAAGTTGCATGCAACTCAAGCACCAATCGTAAGGAAATAAACCATAATTAAACAAAAATTAGGGTGGTAGGTTAACAGAGACCCCCGATATCATAGCGGTGGGTTAACAGAAACCAAGTGCCATCGTGGTGAGTTTCTAGCAGGAATAAATGGGAAGCTAACGACACCTTAGCTGGATCTCTCGCGCTATTTTTTCAGAAGTTGCATGCAACTCAAGCACCAATCGTAAGGAAATCAACCATAATTAAACAAAAATTTGTGTGGTAGGTAAACAGAGACCTCCGATATCACAGTGGTGGGTTAACAGAAACCAAGTGCCATCGTGGTGAGTTTCTAGCAGGCATAAATGGGAAGCTAACGACACCTTAGCCGGATCTCGCGCTATTTTTTCAGAAGTTGCATGCAACTCAAGCACCAATCGTAAGGAAATCAACCATAATTAAACAAAAATTTGGGTGGTAGGTTAACAGTGATCTCCGATATCATAGTGGTGGGTTAACAGAAACCAAGTGTCATCATGGTGAGTTTCTAGCAGGCATAAAGGGGAAGCTAACGACACCTTAGCCGGATCTCTCGCGCTATTTTTTCGGAAGTTGCATGCAACTCAAGCATTAATTGTAAGGAAATCAACCATAATTAAACAAAAATTTGGGTGGTAGGTTAACAGTGATCCCCGATATCATAGTGGTGGGTTAACCGAAACCAAGTGCTATCGTGGTGAGTTTCTAGCAGGCATAAAGGGGAAGCTAACGACACCTTAGCCGCATCTCTCGCGCTATTTTTTCAGAAGTTGCATGCAACTCAAGCACCAATCGTAAGGAAATCAACCATAATTAACAGAAATTTGTGTGGTAGGTAAACAGAGACCTCCGATATCACAGTGGTGGGTTAACCGAAACCAAGTGCTATCATGGTGAGTTTTTAGCAGGCATAAAGGGGAAGCTAACGACACCTTAGCCGGATCTCTCGCGCTATTTTTTCAGAAGTTGCATGCAACTCAAGCACCAATCGTAAGGAAATCAACCATAATTAAACAAAAATTTGGGTGGTAGGTTAACAGAGACCCCCGATATCATAGTGGTGGGTTACCAGAAACCAAGTGCCATCGTGGTGAGTTTCTAGCAGGCATAAATGGAAAGCTAACGACACCTTAGCCGGATCGCTCGCGCTATTTTTTCAGAAGTTGCATGCAACTCAAACACCAATCGTAAGGAAATCAACCATAATTAAACAAAAATTTGGGTGGTAGGTTAACAGAGCCCCCGATATCATAGTGGTGGGTTAACAGAAACCAAGTGCCATCGTGGTGAGTTTTTAGCAGGCATAAATGGGAAGCTAACGACACCTTAGCCGGATCTCTCGCGCAATTTTTTCCGAAGTTGCATGCAACTCAAACACCAATCGTAAGGAAATCAACCATAATTAAACAAAAATTTGGGTGGTAGGAAACAGATACCTCCGATATCACAGTGGTGGGTTAACCGAAACCAAGTGCTATCGTAGTGACTTTCTAGCAGGCATAAATGGGAAGCTAACGACACCTTAGCCGGATCTCTCGCGCTATTTTTTCAGAAGTTGCATGCAACTCAAGCACCAATCGTAAGGAAATAAACCATAATTAAACAAAAATTTGGGTGGTAGGTTAACAGTGATCCCCGATATCATAGTGGTGGGTTAACCGAAACCAAGTGCTATCGTGGTGAGTTTCTAGCAGGCATAAAGGGGAAGCTAACGACACCTTAGCCGCATCTCTCGCGCTATTTTTTCAGAAGTTGCATGCAACTCAAGCACCAATCGTAAGGAAATCAACCATAATTAACAGAAATTTGTGTGGTAGGTAAACAGAGACCTCCGATATCACAGTGGTGGGTTAACCGAAACCAAGTGCTATCATGGTGAGTTTTTAGCAGGCATAAAGGGGAAGCTAACGACACCTTAGCCGGATCTCTCGCGCTATTTTTTCAGAAGTTGCATGCAACTCAAGCACCAATCGTAAGGAAATCAACCATAATTAAACAAAAATTTGGGTGGTAGGTTAACAGAGACCCCCGATATCATAGTGGTGGGTTACCAGAAACCAAGTGCCATCGTGGTGAGTTTCTAGCAGGCATAAATGGAAAGCTAACGACACCTTAGCCGGATCGCTCGCGCTATTTTTTCAGAAGTTGCATGCAACTCAAACACCAATCGTAAGGAAATCAACCATAATTAAACAAAAATTTGGGTGGTAGGTTAACAGAGCCCCCGATATCATAGTGGTGGGTTAACAGAAACCAAGTGCCATCGTGGTGAGTTTCTAGCAGGCATAAATGGGAAGCTAACGACACCTTAGCCGGATCTCTCGCGCTATTTTTTCAGAAGTTGCATGCAACTCAAACACCATTCGTAAGGAAATAAACCATAATTAAACAAAAATTAGGGTGGTAGGTTAACAGAGACCCCCGATATCATAGCGGTGGGTTAACAGAAACCAAGTGCCATCGTGGTGAGTTTCTAGCAGGAATAAATGGGAAGCTAACGACACCTTAGCCGGATCTCTCGCGCTATTTTTTCAGAAGTTGCATGCAACTCAAGCACCAATCGTAAGGAAATCAACCATAATTAAACAAAAATTTGTGTGGTAGGTAAACAGAGACCTCCGATATCACAGTGGTGGGTTAACAGAAACCAAGTGCCATCGTGGTGAGTTTCTAGCAGGCATAAATGGGAAGCTAACGACACCTTAGCCGGATCTCGCGCTATTTTTTCAGAAGTTGCATGCAACTCAAGCACCAATCGTAAGGAAATCAACCATAATTAAACAAAAATTTGGGTGGTAGGTTAACAGTGATCTCCGATATCATAGTGGTGGGTTAACAGAAACCAAGTGTCATCATGGTGAGTTTCTAGCAGGCATAAATGGGAAGCTAACGACACCTTAGCCGGATCTCTCGCGCTATTTTTTCGGAAGTTGCATGCAACTCAAGCATTAATTGTAAGGAAATAAACCATAATTAAACAAAAATTTGGGTGGTAGGTTAACAGTGATCCCCGATATCATAGTGGTGGGTTAACCGAAACCAATTGCTATCGTGGTGAGTTTCTAGCAGGCATAAAGGGGAAGCTAACGACACCTTAGCCGCATCTCTCGCGCTATTTTTTCAGAAGTTGCATGCAACTCAAGCACCAATCGTAAGGAAATCAACCATAATTAACAGAAATTTGTGTGGTAGGTAAACAGAGACCTCCGATATCACAGTGGTGGGTTAACCGAAACCAAGTGCTATCATGGTGAGTTTTTAGCAGGCATAAAGGGGAAGCTAACGACACCTTAGCCGGATCTCTCGCGCTATTTTTTCAGAAGTTGCATGCAACTCAAGCACCAATCGTAAGGAAATCAACCATAATTAAACAAAAATTTGGGTGGTAGGTTAACAGAGACCCCCGATATCATAGTGGTGGGTTACCAGAAACCAAGTGCCATCATGGTGAGTTTCTAGCAGGCATAAATGGAAAGCTAACGACACCTTAGCCGGATCGCTCGCGCTATTTTTTCAGAAGTTGCATGCAACTCAAACACCAATCGTAAGGAAATCAACCATAATTAAACAAAAATTTGGGTGGTAGGTTAACAGAGCCCCCGATATCATAGTGGTGGGTTAACAGAAACCAAGTGCCATCGTGGTGAGTTTTTAGCAGGCATAAATGGGAAGCTAACGACACCTTAGCCGGATCTCTCGCGCTATTTTTTCAGAAGTTGCATGCAACTCAAGCACCAGTCGTAAGGAAATCAACCATAATTAAACAAAAATTTGGGTGGTAGGAAACAGATACCTCCGATATCACAGTGGTGGGTTAACCGAAACCAAGTGCTATCGTAGTGACTTTCTAGCAGGCATAAATGGGAAGCTAACGACACCTTAGCCGGATCTCTCGCGCTATTTTTTCAGAAGTTGCATGCAACTCAAGCACCAATCGTAAGGAAATAAACCATAATTAAACAAAAATTTGGGTGGTAGGTTAACAGTGATCCCCGATATCATAGTGGTGGGTTAACCGAAACCAAGTGCTATCGTGGTGAGTTTCTAGCAGGCATAAAGGGGAAGCTAACGACACCTTAGCCGCATCTCTCGCGCTATTTTTTCAGAAGTTGCATGCAACTCAAGCACCAATCGTAAGGAAATCAACCATAATTAACAGAAATTTGTGTGGTAGGTAAACAGAGACCTCCGATATCACAGTGGTGGGTTAACCGAAACCAAGTGCTATCATGGTGAGTTTTTAGCAGGCATAAAGGGGAAGCTAACGACACCTTAGCCGGATCTCTCGCGCTATTTTTTCAGAAGTTGCATGCAACTCAAGCACCAATCGTAAGGAAATCAACCATAATTAAACAAAAATTTGGGTGGTAGGTTAACAGAGACCCCCGATATCATAGTGGTGGGTTACCAGAAACCAAGTGCCATCGTGGTGAGTTTCTAGCAGGCATAAATGGAAAGCTAACGACACCTTAGCCGGATCGCTCGCGCTATTTTTTCAGAAGTTGCATGCAACTCAAACACCAATCGTAAGGAAATCAACCATAATTAAACAAAAATTTGGGTGGTAGGTTAACAGAGCCCCCGATATCATAGTGGTGGGTTACCAGAAACCAAGTGCCATCGTGGTGAGTTTCTAGCAGGCATAAATGGGAAGCTAACGACACCTTAGCCGGATCTCTCGCGCTATTTTTTCAGAAGTTGCATGCAACTCAAGCACCAATCGTAAGGAAATCAACCATAATTAAACAAAAATTTGGGTGGTAGGTTAACAGAGACCCCCGATATCATAGTGGTGGGTTACCAGAAACCAAGTGCCATCGTGGTGAGTTTCTAGCAGGCATAAATGGAAAGCTAACGACACCTTAGCCGGATCGCTCGCGCTATTTTTTCAGAAGTTGCATGCAACTCAAACACCAATCGTGAGGAAATCAACCATAATTAAACAAAAATTTGGGTGGTAGGTTAACAGAGCCCCCGATATCATAGTGGTGGGTTAACAGAAACCAAGTGCCATCGTGGTGAGTTTCTAGCAGGCATAAATGGGAAGCTAACGACACCTTAGTCGGATATCTCGCGCTATTTTTTCAAAAGTTGCATGCAACTCAAACACCATTCGTAAGGAAATCAACCATAATTAAACAAAAATTTGGGTGGTAGGTTAACAGAGACCCCCGATATCATAGTGGTGGGTTACCAGAAACCAAGTGCCATCGTGGTGAGTTTCTAGCAGGCATAAATGGAAAGCTAACGACACCTTAGCCGGATCTCTCGCGCTATTTTTTCAGAAGTTGCATGCAACTCAAGCACCAATCGTAAGGAAATAAACCATAATTAAACAAAAATGTGGGTGGTAGGTCAACAGAGACCCCCGATATCATAGTGGTGGGTTAACAGAAACCAAGTGCCATCGTGGTGAGTTTCTAGCAGGCATAAAGGGGAAGCTAACGACACCTTAGCCGGATCTCTCGCGCTATTTTTTCGGAAGTTGCATGCAACTCAAACACCATTCGTAAGGAAATCAACCATAATTAAATAAAAATTTGGGTGGTAGGTTAACAGAGACCCCCGACATCAAAGTGGTGGGTTAATAGAAACCAAGTGCCATCGTGGTGAGTTTTTAGCAGGCATAAATGGGAAGCTAACGACACCTTAGCCGGATCTCTCGCGCTATTTTTTCAGAAGTTGCATGCAACTCAAGCACCAATCGTAAGGAAATAAACCGTAATTAAACAAAAATTTGGGTGGTAGGTTAACAGAGACCCCCGATATCATAGCGGTGGGTTAACAGAAACCAAGTGCCATCGTGGTGAGTTTCTAGCAGGCATAAATGGGAAGCTAACGACACCTTAGCCGGATCTCTCGCGCTATTTTTTCAGAAGTTGCATGCAACTCAAGCACCAATCGTAAGGAAATCAACCATAATTAACAGAAATTTGTGTGGTAGGTAAACAGAGACCTCCGATATCACAGTGGTGGGTTAACCGAAACCAAGTGCTATCATGGTGAGTTTTTAGCAGGCATAAAGGGGAAGCTAACGACACCTTAGCCGGATCTCTCGCGCTATTTTTTCAGAAGTTGCATGCAACTCAAGCACCAATCGTAAGGAAATCAACCATAATTAAACAAAAATTTGGGTGGTAGGTTAACAGAGACCCCCGATATCATAGTGGTGGGTTACCAGAAACCAAGTGCCATCGTGGTGAGTTTCTAGCAGGCATAAATGGGAAGCTAACGACACCTTAGCCGGATCTCTCGCGCTATTTTTTCAGAAGTTGCATGCAACTCAAACACCAATCGTAAGGAAATCAACCATAATTAAACAAAAATTTGGGTGGTAGGTTAACAGAGCCCCCGATATCATAGTGGTGGGTTAACAGAAACCAAGTGCCATCGTGGTGAGTTTCTAGCAGGCATAAATGGGAAGCTAACGACAACTTAGTCGGATCTCTCGCGCTATTTTTTCGAAAGTTGCATGCAACTCAAACACCATTCGTAAGGAAATCAACCATAATTAAACAAAAATTTGGGTGGTAGGTTAACAGAGACCCCCGATATCATAGCGGTGGGTAAACAGAAACCAAGTGCCTTCGTGGTGAGTTTCTAGCAGGCATAAATGGGAAGCTAACGACACCTTAGCCGCATCTCTCGCGCTATTTTTCAGAAGTTGCATGCAACTCAAGCACCAATCGTAAGGAAATCAACCCTAATTAACAAAAATTTGTGTGGTAGGTTAACAGAGACCTCCGATATCACAATGGTGGGCTAACAGAAACCAAGTGCCATTGTGATGAGTTTCTAGCAGGCATTAAGGGGAAGCTAACGACACCTTAGCCGGATCTCTCGCGCTATTTTTTCAGAAGTTGCATGCAACTCAAGCACCAATCGTAAGGAAATCAACCATAATTAAACAAAAATTTGGGTGGTAGGTTAAAAGAGACCCCCGATATCATAGTGGTGGGTTAACAGAAACCAAGTGCCATCGTGGTGAGTTTCTCGCAGGCATAAATGGGAAGCTAACGACACCTTAGCCGAATCTCGCGCTATTCTTTCAGAAGTTGCATGCAACTCAAGCACCAATCGTAAGGAAATCAACCATAATTAAACAAAAATTTGGGTGGTAGGAAACAGAGACCTCCGATATCACAGTGGTGGGTTAACCGAAACCAAGTGCTATCGTAGTGACTTTCTAGCAGGCATAAATGGGAAGCTAACGACACCTTAGCCGGATCTCTCGCGCTATTTTTTCAGAAGTTGCATGCAACTCAAGCACCAATCGTAAGGAAATAAACCATAATTAAACAAAAATTTGGGTGGTAGGTCAACAGAGACCCCCGATATCATAGTGGTGGGTTAACAGAAACCAAGTGCCATCCTGGTGAGTTTCTAGCAGGCATAAAGGGGAAGCTAACGACACCTTAGCCGGATCTCTCGCGCTATTTTTTCGGAAGTTGCATGCAACTCAAACACCATTCGTAAGGAAATCAACCATAATTAAACCAAAATTTGGGTGGTAGGTTAACAGAGACCCCCGACATCAAACTGGTGGGTTAATAGAAACCAAGTGCCATCGTGGTGAGTTTTTAGCAGGCATAAATGGGAAGCTAACGACACCTTAGCCGGATCTCTCGCGCTATTTTTTCAGAAGTTGCATGCAACTCAAGCACCAATCGTAAGGAAATAAACCATAATTAAACAAAAATTAGGGTGGTAGGTTAACAGAGACCCCCGATATCATAGCGGTGGGTTAACAGAAACCAAGTGCCATCGTGGTGAGTTTCTAGCAGGAATAAATGGGAAGCTAACGACACCTTAGCCGGATCTCTCGCGCTATTTTTTCAGAAGTTGCATGCAACTCAAGCACCAATCGTAAGGAAATCAACCATAATTAAACAAAAATTTGTGTGGTAGGTAAACAGAGACCTCCGATATCACAGTGGTGGGTTAACAGAAACCAAGTGCCATCGTGGTGAGTTTCTAGCAGGCATAAATGGGAAGCTAACGACACCTTAGCCGGATCTCGCGCTATTTTTTCAGAAGTTGCATGCAACTCAAGCACCAATCGTAAGGAAATCAACCATAATTAAACAAAAATTTGGGTGGTAGGTTAACAGTGATCTCCGATATCATAGTGGTGGGTTAACAGAAACCAAGTGTCATCATGGTGAGTTTCTAGCAGGCATAAAGGGGAAGCTAACGACACCTTAGCCGGATCTCTCGCGCTATTTTTTCGGAAGTTGCATGCAACTCAAGCATTAATTGTAAGGAAATCAACCATAATTAAACAAAAATTTGGGTGGTAGGTTAACAGTGATCCCCGATATCATAGTGGTGGGTTAACCGAAACCAAGTGCTATCGTGGTGAGTTTCTAGCAGGCATAAAGGGGAAGCTAACGACACCTTAGCCGCATCTCTCGCGCTATTTTTTCAGAAGTTGCATGCAACTCAAGCACCAATCGTAAGGAAATCAACCATAATTAACAGAAATTTGTGTGGTAGGTAAACAGAGACCTCCGATATCACAGTGGTGGGTTAACCGAAACCAAGTGCTATCATGGTGAGTTTTTAGCAGGCATAAAGGGGAAGCTAACGACACCTTAGCCGGATCTCTCGCGCTATTTTTTCAGAAGTTGCATGCAACTCAAGCAAAATTCGTAAGGAAATCAACCATAATTAAACAAAAATTTGGGTGGTAGGTTAACAGAGACCCCCGATATCATAGTGGTGGGTTACTAGAAACCAAGTGCCATCGTGGTGAGTTTCTAGCAGGCATAAATGGAAAGCTAACGACACCTTAGCCGGATCGCTCGCGCTATTTTTTCAGAAGTTGCATGCAACTCAAACACCAATCGTAAGGAAATCAACCATAATTAAACAAAACTTTGGGTGGTAGGTTAACAGAGCCCCCGATATCATAGTGGTGGGTTAACAGAAACCAAGTGCCATCGTGGTGAGTTTCTAGCAGGCATAAATGGGAAGCTAACGACACCTTAGTCGGATATCTCGCGCTATTTTTTCAAAAGTTGCATGCAACACAAACACCATTCGTAAGGAAATCAACCATAATTAAACAAAAATTTGGGTGGTAGGTTAACAGAGACCCCCGATATCATAGCGGTGGGTTAACAGAAACCAAGTGCCATCGTGGTGAGTTTCTAGCAGGCATAAATGGGAAGCTAACGACACCTTAGCCGGATCTCTCGCGCTATTTTTTTCAGAAGTTGCATGCAACTCCAGCACCAATCGTAAGGAAATCAACCATAATTAAACAAAAATTTGGGTGGTAGGTTAACAGAGACCCCCGATATCATAGTGGGGGGTTAACAGAAACCAAGTGCCATCGTGGTGAGTTTCTAGCAGGCATAAATGGGAAGCTAACGACACCTTAGCCGCATCTCTCGCGCTATTTTTTCAGAAGTTGCATGCAACTCAAGCACCAATCGTAAGGAAATCAACCCTAATTAACAAAAATTTGTGTGGTAGGTTAACAGAGACCTCCGATATCACAATGGTGGGTTAACAGAAACCAAGTGCCATTGTGGTGAGTTTCTAGCAGGCATAAATGGGAAGCTAACGACACCTTAGCCGGATCTCTCGCGCTATTTTTTCAGAAGTTGCATGCAACTCAAGCACCAATCGTAAGGAAACAAACCATAATTAAACAAAAATTTGGGTGGTACGTCAACAGAGACCTCCGATATCACAGTGGTGGGTTAACCGAAACCAAGTGCTATCGTAGTGACTTTCTAGCAGGCATAAATGGGAAGCTAACGACACCTTAGCCGGATCTCTCGCGCTATTTTTTCAGAAGTTGCATGCAACTCAAGCACCAATCGTAAGGAAATAAACCATAATTAAACAAAAATGTGGGTGGTAGGTCAACAGAGACCCCCGATATCATAGTGGTGGGTTAACAGAAACCAAGTGCCATCGTGGTGAGTTTCTAGCAGGCATAAAGGGGAAGCTAACGACACCTTAGCCGGATCTCTCGCGCTATTTTTTCGGAAGTTGCATGCAACTCAAACACCATTCGTAAGGAAATCAACCATAATTAAATAAAAATTTGGGTGGTAGGTTAACAGAGACCCCCGACATCAAAGTGGTGGGTTAATAGAAACCAAGTGCCATCGTGGTGAGTTTTTAGCAGGCATAAATGGGAAGCTAACGACACCTTAGCCGGATCTCTCGCGCTATTTTTTCAGAAGTTGCATGCAACTCAAGCACCAATCGTAAGGAAATAAACCATAATTAAACAAAAATTTGGGTGGTAGGTTAACAGAGACCCCCGATATCATAGCGGTGGGTTAACAGAAACCAAGTGCCATCGTGGTGAGTTTCTAGCAGGCATAAATGGGAAGCTAACGACACCTTAGCCGGATCTCTCGCGCTATTTTTCAGAAGTTGCATGCAACTCAAGCACCAATCGTAAGGAAATCAACCATAATTAAACAAAAATTTGTGTGGTAGGTAAACAGAGACCTCCGATATCACAGTGGTGGGTTAACAGAAACCAAGTGCCATCGTGGTGAGTTTCTAGCAGGCATAAATGGGAAGCTAACGACACCTTAGCCGGATCTCTCGCGCTATTTTTTCAGAAGTTGCATGCAACTCAAGCACCAATCGTAAGGAAATCAACCATAATTAAACAAAAATTTGGGTGGTAGGTTAACAGTGATCTCCGATATCATAGTGGTGGGTTAACAGAAACCAAGTGTCATCATGGTGAGTTTCTAGCAGGCATAAAGGGGAAGCTAACGACACCTTAGCCGGATCTCTCGCGCTATTTTTTCGGAAGTTGCATGCAACTCAAACACCATTCGTAAGGAAATCAACCATAATTAAACCAAAATTTGGGTGGTAGGTTAACAGAGACCCCCGACATCAAACTGGTGGGTTAATAGAAACCAAGTGCCATCGTGGTGAGTTTTTAGCAGGCATAAATGGGAAGCTAACGACACCTTAGCCGGATCTCTCGCGCTATTTTTTCAGAAGTTGCATGCAACTCAAGCACCAATCGTAAGGAAATAAACCATAATTAAACAAAAATTAGGGTGGTAGGTTAACAGAGACCCCCGATATCATAGCGGTGGGCTAACAGAAACCAAGTGCCATCGTGGTGAGTTTCTAGCAGGAATAAATGGGAAGCTAACGACACCTTAGCCGGATCTCTCGCGCTATTTTTTCAGAAGTTGCATGCAACTCAAGCACCAATCGTAAGGAAATCAACCATAATTAAACAAAAATTTGTGTGGTAGGTAAACAGAGACCTCCGATATCACAGTGGTGGGTTAACAGAAACCAAGTGCCATCGTGGTGAGTTTCTAGCAGGCACAAATGGGAAGCTAACGACACCTTAGCCGGATCTCGCGCTATTTTTTCAGAAGTTGCATGCAACTCAAGCACCAATCGTAAGGAAATCAACCATAATTAAACAAAAATTTGGGTGGTAGGTTAACAGTGATCTCCGATATCATAGTGGTGGGTTAACAGAAACCAAGTGTCATCATGGTGAGTTTCTAGCAGGCATAAAGGGGAAGCTAACGACACCTTAGCCGGATCTCTCGCGCTATTTTTTCGGAAGTTGCATGCAACTCAAGCATTAATTGTAAGGAAATCAACCATAATTAAACAAAAATTTGGGTGGTAGGTTAACAGTGATCCCCGATATCATAGTGGTGGGTTAACCGAAACCAAGTGCTATCGTGGTGAGTTTCTAGCAGGCATAAAGGGGAAGCTAACGACACCTTAGCCGCATCTCTCGCGCTATTTTTTCAGAAGTTGCATGCAACTCAAGCACCAATCGTAAGGAAATCAACCATAATTAACAGAAATTTGTGTGGTAGGTAAACAGAGACCTCCGATATCACAGTGGTGGGTTAACCGAAACCAAGTGCTATCATGGTGAGTTTTTAGCAGGCATAAAGGGGAAGCTAACGACACCTTAGCCGGATCTCTCGCGCTATTTTTTCAGAAGTTGCATGCAACTCAAGCAAAATTCGTAAGGAAATCAACCATAATTAAACAAAAATTTGGGTGGTAGGTTAACAGAGACCCCCGATATCATAGTGGTGGGTTACCAGAAACCAAGTGCCATCGTGGTGAGTTTCTAGCAGGCATAAATGGAAAGCTAACGACACCTTAGCCGGATCGCTCGCGCTATTTTTTCAGAAGTTGCATGCAACTCAAACACCAATCGTAAGGAAATCAACCATAATTAAACAAAACTTTGGGTGGTAGGTTAACAGAGCCCCCGATATCATAGTGGTGGGTTAACAGAAACCAAGTGCCATCGTGGTGAGTTTCTAGCAGGCATAAATGGGAAGCTAACGACACCTTAGTCGGATATCTCGCGCTATTTTTTCAAAAGTTGCATGCAACACAAACACCATTCGTAAGGAAATCAACCATAATTAAACAAAAATTTGGGTGGTAGGTTAAAAGAGACCCCCGATATCATAGCGGTGGGTTAACAGAAACCAAGTGCCATCGCGGTGAGTTTCTAGCAGGCATAAATGGAAGCTAACGACACCTTAGTCGGATATCTCGCGCTATTTTTTCGGAAGTTGCATGCAACTCAAGCATTAATTGTAAGGAAATCAACCATAATTAAACAAAAATTTGGGTGGTAGGTTAACAGTGATCCCCGATATCATAGTGGTGGGTTAACCGAAACCAAGTGCTATCGTGGTGAGTTTCTAGCAGGCATAAAGGGGAAGCTAACGACACCTTAGCCGCATCTCTCGCGCTATTTTTTCAGAAGTTGCATGCAAACTCAAGCACCAATCGTAAGGAAATCAACCATAATTAACAGAAATTTGTGTGGTAGGTAAACAGAGACCTCCGATATCACAGTGGTGGGTTACCGAAACCAAGTGCTATCATGGTGAGTTTTTAGCAGGCATAAAGGGGAAGCTAACGACACCTTAGCCGGATCTCTCGCGCTATTTTTTCAGAAGTTGCATGCAACTCAAGCAAAATTCGTAAGGAAATCAACCATAATTAAACAAAAATTTGGGTGGTAGGTTAACAGAGACCCCCGATATCATAGTGGTGGGTTACCAGAAACCAAGTGCCATCGTGGTGAGTTTCTAGCAGGCATAAATGGAAAGCTAACGACACCTTAGCCGGATCGCTCGCGCTATTTTTTTCAGAAGTTGCATGCAACTCAAACACCAATCGTAAGGAAATCAAACCATAATTAAACAAAACTTTGGGTGGTAGGTTTAACAGAGCCCCCGATATCATAGTGGTGGGTTAACAGAAACCAAGTGCCATCGTGGTGAGTTTCTAGCAGGCATAAATGGGAAGCTAACGACACCTTAGTCGGATATCTCGCGCTATTTTTTCAAAAGTTGCATGCAACACAAACACCATTCGTAAGGAAATCAACCATAATTAAACAAAAATTTGGGTGGTAGGTTAACAGAGACCCCCGATATCATAGCGGTGGGTTAACAGAAACCAAGTGCCATCGTGGTGAGTTTCTAGCAGGCATAAATGGGAAGCTAACGACACCTTAGCCGGATCTCTCGCGCTATTTTTTTCAGAAGTTGCATGCAACTCCAGCACCAATCGTAAGGAAATCAACCATAATTAAACAAAAATTTGGGTGGTAGGTTAACAGAGACCCCCGATATCATAGTGGGGGGTTAACAGAAACCAAGTGCCATCGTGGTGAGTTTCTAGCAGGCATAAATGGGAAGCTAACGACACCTTAGCCGCATCTCTCGCGCTATTTTTTCAGAAGTTGCATGCAACTCAAGCACCAATCGTAAGGAAATCAACCCTAATTAACAAAAATTTGTGTGGTAGGTTAACAGAGACCTCCGATATCACAATGGTGGGTTAACAGAAACCAAGTGCCATTGTGGTGAGTTTCTAGCAGGCATAAATGGGAAGCTAACGACACCTTAGCCGGATCTCTCGCGCTATTTTTTCAGAAGTTGCATGCAACTCAAGCACCAATCGTAAGGAAACAAACCATAATTAAACAAAAATTTGGGTGGTACGTCAACAGAGACCTCCGATATCACAGTGGTGGGTTAACCGAAACCAAGTGCTATCGTAGTGACTTTCTAGCAGGCATAAATGGGAAGCTAACGACACCTTAGCCGGATCTCTCGCGCTATTTTTTCAGAAGTTGCATGCAACTCAAGCACCAATCGTAAGGAAATAAACCATAATTAAACAAAAATGTGGGTGGTAGGTCAACAGAGACCCCCGATATCATAGTGGTGGGTTAACAGAAACCAAGTGCCATCGTGGTGAGTTTCTAGCAGGCATAAAGGGGAAGCTAACGACACCTTAGCCGGATCTCTCGCGCTATTTTTTCGGAAGTTGCATGCAACTCAAACACCATTCGTAAGGAAATCAACCATAATTAAATAAAAATTTGGGTGGTAGGTTAACAGAGACCCCCGACATCAAAGTGGTGGGTTAATAGAAACCAAGTGCCATCGTGGTGAGTTTTTAGCAGGCATAAATGGGAAGCTAACGACACCTTAGCCGGATCTCTCGCGCTATTTTTTCAGAAGTTGCATGCAACTCAAGCACCAATCGTAAGGAAATAAACCATAATTAAACAAAAATTTGGGTGGTAGGTTAACAGAGACCCCCGATATCATAGCGGTGGGTTAACAGAAACCAAGTGCCATCGTGGTGAGCTTCTAGCAGGCATAAATGGGAAGCTAACGACACCTTAGCCGGATCTCTCGCGCTATTTTTCAGAAGTTGCATGCAACTCAAGCACCAATCGTAAGGAAATCAACCATAATTAAACAAAAATTTGTGTGGTAGGTAAACAGAGACCTCCGATATCACAGTGGTGGGTTAACAGAAACCAAGTGCCATCGTGGTGAGTTTCTAGCAGGCATAAATGGGAAGCTAACGACACCTTAGCCGGATCTCTCGCGCTATTTTTTCAGAAGTTGCATGCAACTCAAGCACCAATCGTAAGGAAATCAACCATAATTAAACAAAAATTTGGGTGGTAGGTTAACAGTGATCTCCGATATCATAGTGGTGGGTTAACAGAAACCAAGTGTCATCATGGTGAGTTTCTAGCAGGCATAAAGGGGAAGCTAACGACACCTTAGCCGGATCTCTCGCGCTATTTTTTCGGAAGTTGCATGCAACTCAAACACCATTCGTAAGGAAATCAACCATAATTAAACCAAAATTTGGGTGGTAGGTTAACAGAGACCCCCGACATCAAACTGGTGGGTTAATAGAAACCAAGTGCCATCGTGGTGAGTTTTTAGCAGGCATAAATGGGAAGCTAACGACACCTTAGCCGGATCTCTCGCGCTATTTTTTCAGAAGTTGCATGCAACTCAAGCACCAATCGTAAGGAAATAAACCATAATTAAACAAAAATTAGGGTGGTAGGTTAACAGAGACCCCCGATATCATAGCGGTGGGCTAACAGAAACCAAGTGCCATCGTGGTGAGTTTCTAGCAGGAATAAATGGGAAGCTAACGACACCTTAGCCGGATCTCTCGCGCTATTTTTTCAGAAGTTGCATGCAACTCAAGCACCAATCGTAAGGAAATCAACCATAATTAAACAAAAATTTGTGTGGTAGGTAAACAGAGACCTCCGATATCACAGTGGTGGGTTAACAGAAACCAAGTGCCATCGTGGTGAGTTTCTAGCAGGCACAAATGGGAAGCTAACGACACCTTAGCCGGATCTCGCGCTATTTTTTCAGAAGTTGCATGCAACTCAAGCACCAATCGTAAGGAAATCAACCATAATTAAACAAAAATTTGGGTGGTAGGTTAACAGTGATCTCCGATATCATAGTGGTGGGTTAACAGAAACCAAGTGTCATCATGGTGAGTTTCTAGCAGGCATAAAGGGGAAGCTAACGACACCTTAGCCGGATCTCTCGCGCTATTTTTTCGGAAGTTGCATGCAACTCAAGCATTAATTGTAAGGAAATCAACCATAATTAAACAAAAATTTGGGTGGTAGGTTAACAGTGATCCCCGATATCATAGTGGTGGGTTAACCGAAACCAAGTGCTATCGTGGTGAGTTTCTAGCAGGCATAAAGGGGAAGCTAACGACACCTTAGCCGCATCTCTCGCGCTATTTTTTCAGAAGTTGCATGCAACTCAAGCACCAATCGTAAGGAAATCAACCATAATTAACAGAAATTTGTGTGGTAGGTAAACAGAGACCTCCGATATCACAGTGGTGGGTTAACCGAAACCAAGTGCTATCATGGTGAGTTTTTAGCAGGCATAAAGGGGAAGCTAACGACACCTTAGCCGGATCTCTCGCGCTATTTTTTCAGAAGTTGCATGCAACTCAAGCAAAATTCGTAAGGAAATCAACCATAATTAAACAAAAATTTGGGTGGTAGGTTAACAGAGACCCCCGATATCATAGTGGTGGGTTACCAGAAACCAAGTGCCATCGTGGTGAGTTTCTAGCAGGCATAAATGGAAAGCTAACGACACCTTAGCCGGATCGCTCGCGCTATTTTTTCAGAAGTTGCATGCAACTCAAACACCAATCGTAAGGAAATCAACCATAATTAAACAAAACTTTGGGTGGTAGGTTAACAGAGCCCCCGATATCATAGTGGTGGGTTAACAGAAACCAAGTGCCATCGTGGTGAGTTTCTAGCAGGCATAAATGGGAAGCTAACGACACCTTAGTCGGATATCTCGCGCTATTTTTTCAAAAGTTGCATGCAACACAAACACCATTCGTAAGGAAATCAACCATAATTAAACAAAAATTTGGGTGGTAGGTTAACAGAGACCCCCGATATCATAGCGGTGGGTTAACAGAAACCAAGTGCCATCGTGGTGAGTTTCTAGCAGGCATAAATGGGAAGCTAACGACACCTTAGCCGGATCTCTCGCGCTATTTTTTTCAGAAGTTGCATGCAACTCCAGCACCAATCGTAAGGAAATCAACCATAATTAAACAAAAATTTGGGTGGTAGGTTAACAGAGACCCCCGATATCATAGTGGGGGGTTAACAGAAACCAAGTGCCATCGTGGTGAGTTTCTAGCAGGCATAAATGGGAAGCTAACGACACCTTAGCCGCATCTCTCGCGCTATTTTTTCAGAAGTTGCATGCAACTCAAGCACCAATCGTAAGGAAATCAACCCTAATTAACAAAAATTTGTGTGGTAGGTTAACAGAGACCTCCGATATCACAATGGTGGGTTAACAGAAACCAAGTGCCATTGTGGTGAGTTTCTAGCAGGCATAAATGGGAAGCTAACGACACCTTAGCCGGATCTCTCGCGCTATTTTTTCAGAAGTTGCATGCAACTCAAGCACCAATCGTAAGGAAACAAACCATAATTAAACAAAAATTTGGGTGGTACGTCAACAGAGACCTCCGATATCACAGTGGTGGGTTAACCGAAACCAAGTGCTATCGTAGTGACTTTCTAGCAGGCATAAATGGGAAGCTAACGACACCTTAGCCGGATCTCTCGCGCTATTTTTTCAGAAGTTGCATGCAACTCAAGCACCAATCGTAAGGAAATAAACAATAATTAAACAAAAATGTGGGTGGTAGGTCAACAGAGACCCCCGATATCATAGTGGTGGGTTAACAGAAACCAAGTGCCATCGTGGTGAGTTTCTAGCAGGCATAAAGGGGAAGCTAACGACACCTTAGCCGGATCTCTCGCGCTATTTTTTCGGAAGTTGCATGCAACTCAAACACCATTCGTAAGGAAATCAACCATAATTAAATAAAAATTTGGGTGGTAGGTTAACAGAGACCCCCGACATCAAAGTGGTGGGTTAATAGAAACCAAGTGCCATCGTGGTGAGTTTTTAGCAGGCATAAATGGGAAGCTAACGACACCTTAGCCGGATCTCTCGCGCTATTTTTTCAGAAGTTGCATGCAACTCAAGCACCAATCGTAAGGAAATAAACCATAATTAAACAAAAATTTGGGTGGTAGGTTAACAGAGACCCCCGATATCATAGCGGTGGGTTAACAGAAACCAAGTGCCATCGTGGTGAGTTTCTAGCAGGCATAAATGGGAAGCTAACGACACCTTAGCCGCATCTCTCGCGCTATTTTTCAGAAGTTGCATGCAACTCAAGCACCAATCGTAAGGAAATCAACCATAATTAAACAAAAATTTGTGTGGTAGGTAAACAGAGACCTCCGATATCACAGTGGTGGGTTAACAGAAACCAAGTGCCATCGTGGTGAGTTTCTAGCAGGCATAAATGGGAAGCTAACGACACCTTAGCCGGATCTCTCGCGCTATTTTTTCAGAAGTTGCATGCAACTCAAGCACCAATCGTAAGGAAATCAACCATAATTAAACAAAAATTTGGGTGGTAGGTTAACAGTGATCTCCGATATCATAGTGGTGGGTTAACAGAAACCAAGTGTCATCATGGTGAGTTTCTTGCAGGCATAAAGGGGAAGCTAACGACACCTTAGCCGGATCTCTCGCGCTATTTTTTCGGAAGTTGCATGCAACTAAAGCACCAATTGTAAGGAAATCAACCATAATTAAACAAAAATTTGGGTGGTAGGTTAACAGAGCCCCCGATATCATAGTGGTGGGTTAACCGAAACCAAGTGCTATCGTGGTGAGTTTCTAGCAGGCATAAAGGGGAAGCTAACGACACCTTAGCCGCATCTCTCGCGCTATTTTTTCAGAAGTTGCATGCAACTCAAGCACCAATCGTAAGGAAATCAACCATAATTAACAGAAATTTGTGTGGTAGGTAAACAGAGACCTCCGATATCACAGTGGTGGGTTAACCGAAACCAAGTGCTATCACGGTGAGTTTTTAGCAGGCATAGAGGGGAAGCTAACGACACCTTAGCTGGATCTCTCGCGCTATTTTTTCAGAAGTTGCATGCAACTCAAGCACCAATCGTAAGGAAATCAACCATAATTAAACAAAAATTTGGGTGGTAGGTTAACAGAGACCCCCGATATCATAGTGGTGGGTTACCAGAAACCAAGTGCCATCGTGGTGAGTTTCTAGCAGGCATAAATGGGAAGCTAACGACACCTTAGCCGGATCTCTCGCGCTATTTTTTCAGAAGTTGCATGCAACTCAAACACCAATCGTAAGGAAATCAACCATAATTAAACAAAAATTTGGGTGGTAGGTTAACAGAGCCCCCGATATCATAGTGGTGGGTTAACAGAAACCAAGTGTCATCGTGGTGAGTTTCTAGCAGGCATAAATGGGAAGCTAACGACACCTTAGTCGGATCTCTCGCGCTATTCTTTCGAAAGTTGCATGCAACTCAAACACCATTCGTAAGGAAATCAACCATAATTAAACAAAAATTTGGGTGGTAGGTTAACAGAGACCCCCGATCTCATAGCGGTGGGTTAACAGAAACCAAGTGCCATCGTGGTGAGTTTCTAGCAGGCACAAATGGGAAGCTAACGACACCTGAGCCGGATCGCTCGCGCTATTTTTTCAGAAGTTGCATGCAACTCAAGCACCAATCGTAAGGAAATCAGCCATAATTAAACAAAAATTTGGGTGGTAGGTTAACAGAGACCCCCGATATAATAGTGGTGGGTTAACAGAAACCAAGTGCCATCGTGGTGAGTTTCTAGCAGGCATAAATGGGAAGCTAACGACGCCTTAGCCGCATCTCTCGCGCTATTTTTTCAGAAGTTGCATGCAACTCAAGCACCAATCGTAAGGAAATAAACCATAATTAAACAAAAATTTGGGTGGTAGGTCAACAGAGACCCCCGATATCATAGTGGTGGGTTAACAGAAACCAAGTGCCATCGTGGTGAGTTTCTAGCAGGCATAAAGGGGAAGCTAACGACACCTTAGCCGGATCTCTCGCGCTATTTTTTCAGAAGTTGCATGCAACTCAAGCACCAATCGTAAGGAAATCAACCATAATTAAACAAAAATTTGGGTGGTAGGTTAACAGAGACCCCCGACATCAAAGTGGTGGGTTAACAGAAACCAAGTGCCATCGTGGTGAGTTTTTAGCAGGCATAAATGGGAAGCTAACGACACCTTAGCCGGATCTCTCGCGCTATTTTTTCAGAAGTTGCATGCAACTCAAGCACCAATCGTAAGGAAATAAACCATAATTAAACAAAAATTTGGGTGGTAGGTTAACAGAGACCCCCGATATCATAGCGGTGGGTTAACAGAAACCAAGTGCCATCCTGGTGAGTTTCTAGCAGGCATAAAGGGGAAGCTAACGACACCTTAGCCGGATCTCTCGCGCTATTTTTTCAGAAGTTGCATGCAACTTAAGCACCAATCGTAAGGAAATCAACCATAATTAAACAAAAATTTGGGTGGTAGGTTAACAGAGACCCCCGATATAATAGTGGTGGGTTAACAGAAACCAAGTGCCATCATGGTGAGTTTCTAGCAGGCATAAATGGGAAGCTAACGACACCTTAGCCGGATCTCTCGCGCTATTTTTTCGGAAGTTGCATGCAACTCAAGCACCAATCGTAAGGAAATCAACCATAATTAAACAAAAATTTGGGTGGTAGGTTAACAGAGACCCCCGATATCACAGTGGTGGGTTAACCGAAACTAAGTGCTATCGTGGTGAGTTGCTAGCAGGCATAAATGGAAACCTAACGACACCTTAGCCGGATCTCTCGCGCTATTTTTTCAGAAGTTGCATGTAACTCAAGCACCAATCGTAAGGAAATCAACCATAATTAACAAAAATTTGTGTGGTAGGTAAACAGAGACCTCAGATATCACAGTGGTGGGTTAACCGAAACCAAGTGCTATCGTGGTGAGTTTCTAGCAGGCATAAATGTGAAGCTAACGACACCTTAGCCGGATCTCTCGCGCTATTTTTTCAGAAGTTGCATGCAACTCAAGCACCAATCGTAAGGAAATCAACCATAATTAAACAAAAATTTGGGTGGTAGGTTAACAGAGACCCCCGATATCATAGTGGTGGCTTACCAGAAACCAAGTGCCATCGTGGTGAGTTTCTAGCAGGCATAAATGGGAAGCTAACGACACCTTAGCCGGATCTCTCGCGCTATTTTTTCAGAAGTTGCATGCAACTCAAGCACCAATCGTAAGGAAATCAACCATAATTAAACAAAAATTTAGGTGGTAGGTTAACAGAGACCCCCGACATCATAGTGGTGGGTTAACAGAAACCAAGTGCCATCGTGGTGAGTTTTTAGCAGGCATAAATGGGAAGCTAAACACCTTAGCCGGATCTCTCGCGCTATTTTTTTCAGAAGTTGCATGCAACTCAAGCACCAATCGTAAGGAAATCAACCATAATTAAACAAAAATTTGGGTGGTAGGTTAACAGAGCCCCCGATATCATAGTGGTGGGTTAACAGAAACCAAGTGCCATCGTGGTGAGTTTCTAGCAGGAATAAATGGAAAGCTAACGACACCTTAGCCGCATCTCTCGCGCTATTTTTTCAGAAGTTGCATGCACCTCAAGCACCAATCGTAAGGAAATCAACCCTAATTAACAAAAATTTGTGTGGTAGGTTAACAGAGACCTCCGATATCATAGTGGTGGGTTAACAGAAACCAAGTGCCATCGTGGTGAGTTTCTAGCAGGCATAAATGGGAAGCTAACGACACCTTAGCCGCATCTCTCGCGCTATTTTTTCAGAAGTTGCATGCAACTCAAGCACCAATCGTAAGGAAATCAACCCTAATAAACAAAAATTTGTGTGGTAGGTTAACAGAGACCTCCGATATCACAATGGGGGGTTTACAGAAACCAAGTGCCATTGTGGTGAGTTTCTAGCAGGCATTAAGGGGAAGCTAACGACACCTTAGCCGGATCTGTCGCGCTATTTTTTCAGAAGTTGCATGCAACTCAAGCACCAATCGTAAGGAAATCAACCATAATTAAACAAAAATTTGGGTGGTAGGTTAAAAGAGACCCCCGATATCATAGTGGTGGGTTAACAGAAACCAAGTGCCATCGTGGTGAGTTTCTAGCAGGCATAAATGGGAAGCTAACGACACCTTAGCCGAATCTCGCGCTATTCTTTCAGAAGTTGCATGCAACTCAAGCACCAATCGTAAGGAAATCAACCATAATTAAACAAAAATTTGGGTGGTAGGAAACAGAGACCTCCGATATCACAGTGGTGGGTTAACCGAAACCAAGTGCTATCGTAGTGAGTTTCTAGCAGGCATAAATGGGAAGCTAACGACACCTTAGCCGGATCTCTCGCGCTATTTTTTCAGAAGTTGCATGCAACTCAAGCACCAATCGTAAGGAAATAAACCATAATTAAACAAAAATTTGGGTGGTAGGTCAACAGAGACCCCCGATATCATAGTGGTGAGTTAACAGAAACCAAGTGCCATCGTGGTGAGTTTCGAGCAGGCATAAAGGGGAAGCTAACGACACCTTAGCCGGATCTCTCGCGCTATTTTTTCAGAAGTTGCATGCAACTCAAGCACCAATCGTAAGGAAATCAACCATAATTAAACAAAAATTTGGGTGGTAGGTTAACAGAGACCCCCGACATTATAGTGGTGGGTTAACAGAAACCAAGTGCCATCGTGGTGAGTTTTTAGCAGGCATAAATGGGAAGCTAACGACACCTTAGCCGGATCTCTCGCGCTATTTTTTCAGAAGTTGCATGCAACTCAAGCACCAATCGTAAGGAAATAAACCATAATTAAACAAAAATTTGGGTGGTAGGTTAACAGAGACCCCCGATATCATAGCGGAGGGTTAACAGAAACCAAGTGCCATCGTGGTGAGTTTCTAGCAGGCATAAAGGGGAAGCTAACGACACCTTAGCCGGATCTCTCGCGCTATTTTTTCAGAAGTTGCATGCAACTTAAGCACCAATCGTAAGGAAATCAACCATAATTAGACAAAAATTTGGGTGGTAGGTTAACAGAGACCCCCGATATAATAGTGGTGGGTTAACAGAAACCAAGTGCCATCATGGTGAGTTTCTAGCAGGCATAAGTGGGAAGCTAACGACACCTTAGCCGGATCTCTCGCGCTATTTTTTCGGAAGTTGCATGCAACTCAATCACCAATCGTAAGGAAATCAACCATAATTAAACAAAAATTTGGGTGGTAGGTTAACAGAGACCCCCGATATCACAGTGGTGGGTTAACCGAAACCAAGTGCTATCGTGGTGAGTTGCTAGCAGGCATAAATGGAAAGCTAACGACACCTTAGCCGGATCTCTCGCGCTATTTTTTCAGAAGTTGCATGTAACTCAAGCACCAATCGTAAGGAAATCAACCATAATTAACAAAAATTTGTGTGGGAGGTAAACAGAGACCTCAGATATCACAGTGGTGGTTTAACCGAAACCAAGTGCTATCGTGGTGAGTTTCTAGCAGGCATAAATGTGAAGCTAACGACACCTTAGCCGGATCTCTCGCGCTATTTTTTCAGAAGTTGCATGCAACTCAAGCACCAATCGTAAGGAAATCAACCATAATTAAACAAAAATTTGGGTGGTAGGTTAACAGAGACCCCCGATATCATAGTGGTGGGTTAACAGAAACCAAGTGCCATCGTAGTGAGTTTCTAGCAGGCATAAATGGGAAGCTAACGACACCTTAGCCGGATCTCTCGCGCTATTTTTTCAGAAGTTGCATGCAACTCAAGCACCCATCGTAAGGAAATCAACCATAATTAAACAAAAATTTAGGTGGTAGGTTAACAGAGACCCCCGACATCATAGTGATGGGTTAACAGAAACCAAGTGCCATCGTGGTGAGTTTTTAGCAGGCATAAATGGGAAGCTAAACACCTTAGCCGGATCTCTCGCGCTATTTTTTCAGAAGTTGCATGCAACTCAAGCACCAATCGTAAGGAAATCAACCATAATTAAACAAAAATTTGGGTGGTAGGTTAACAGAGACCCCCGATATCATAGTGGTGGGTTAACAGAAACCAAGTGCCATCGTGGTGAGTTTCTAGCAGGCATAAAAGGGAAGCTAACGACACCTTAGCGGGATCTCTCGCGCTATTTTTTCAGAAGTTGCATGCAACTCAAGCACCAATCGTAAGGAAATCAACCATAATTAAACAAAAATTTGGGTGGTAGGTTAACAGAGACCCCCGACATCAAAGTGGTGGGTTAACAGAAACCAAGTGCTATCGTGGTGAGCTTTTAGCATGCATAAATTGGAAGCTAACGACACCTTAGCCGGATCTCTCGCGCTATTTTTTCAGAAGTTGCATGCAACTCAAGCACCAATCGTAAGGAAATAAACAATAATTAAACAAAAATTTGGGTGGTAGGTTAACAGAGACCCCCGATATCATAGCGGTGGGTTAACAGAAACCAAGTGCCATCGTGGTGAGTTTCTAGCAGGCATAAATGGGAAGCTAACGACACCTTAGCCGGATCTCTCGCGCTATTTTTTCAGAAGTTGCATGCAACTCAAGCACCAATCGAAGGGAAATCAACCATAATTAAACAAAAATTTGGGTGGTAGGTTAAGAGAGACCCCCAATATCACAGTGGTGGGTTAACCGAAACAAAGTGCCATCGTGGTGAGTTTCTAGCAGGCATAAAGGGGAAGCTAACGACACCTTAGCCGCATCTCTCACGCTATTTTTTCAGAAGTTGCATGCAACTCAAGCACCAATCGTAAGGAAATCAACCATAATTAAACAAAAATTTGTGTGGTAGGTAAACAGAGACCTCCGATATAACAGTGGTGGGTTAACCGAAACCAAGTGCTATCGTGGTGAGTTTCTAGCAGGCATAAAGGGGAAGCTAACTACACCTTAGCCGGATCTCTCGCGCTATGTTTTCAGAAATTGCATGCAACTCAAGCACCAATCGTAATTAAACCATAATTAAACAAAAATTTGGGTGGTAGCTTAACAGAGACCCCCGATATAATAGTGGTGGGTTAACAGAAACCAAGTGCCATCGTGGTGAGTTTCTAGCAGGCATAAATGGGAAGCTAACGACACCTTAGCCGGATCTCTGGCGCTATTTTTTCGGAAGTTGCATGCAACTCAAGCACCAATCGTAAGGAAATCAAACATAATTAAACAAAAATTTGGGTGGTAGGTTACAGAGACCCCCGATATCACAGTGGTGGGTTAACCGAAACCAAGTGCTATCGTGGTGAGTTTCTAGCAGGCATAAAGGGGAAGCTAACGACACCTTAGCCGGATCTCTCGCGCTAATTTTTCATAAGTTGCATGCAACTCAAGCACCAATCGTCAGGAAATCAACCATAATTAAACAAAAATTTGGGTGGTAGGTTAACAGAGACCCCCGATATCATAGTGGTGGGTTAACAGAAACCAAGTGCCATCGTGGTGAGTTTCTAGCAGGCATAAATGGGAAGCTAACGACACCTTAGCCGGATCTCTCGCGCTATTTTTTCAGAAGTTGCATGCAACTCAAGCACCAATCGTAAGGAAATCAACCATAATTAAACAAAAATTTGGGTGGTAGGTTAACAGAGACCCCCGACATCAAAGTGGTGGGTTAACAGAAACCAAGTGCTATCGTGGTGAGCTTTTAGCAGGCATAAATGGGAAGCTAACGACACCTTAGCCGGATCTCTCGCGCTATTTTTTCAGAAGTTGCATGCAACACAAGCACCAATCGTAAGGAAATAAACAATAATTAAACAAAAATTTGGGTGGTAGGTTAACAGAGACCCCCGATATCATAGCGGTGGGTTAACAGAAACCAAGTGCCATCTTGGTGAGTTTCTAGCAGGCATAAATGGGAAGCTAACGACACCTTAGCCGGATCTCTCGCGCCATTTTTTCAGAAGTTGCATGCAACTCAAGCACCAATCGAAGGGAAATCAACCATAATTAAACAAAAATTTGGGTGGTAGGTTAAGAGAGACCCCCGATATCACAGTGGTGGGTTAACCGAAACAAAGTGCTATCGTGGTGAGTTTCTAGCAGGCATAAACGGGAAGCTAACGACACCTTAGCCGCATCTCTCACGCTATTTTTTCAGAAGTTGCATGCAACTCAAGCACCAATCGTAAGGAAATCAACCATAATTAAACAAAAATTTGTGTGGTAGGTAAACAGAGACCTCCGATATAACAGTGGTGGGTTAACCGGAACCAAGTGCTATCGTGGTGAGTTTCTAGCAGGCATAAAGGGGAAGCTAACGACACCTTAGCCGGATCTCTCGCGCTATGTTTTCAGAAATTGCATGCAACTCAAGCACCAATCGTAATTAAACCATAATTAAACAAAAATTTGGGTGGTAGCTTAACAGAGACCCCCGATATAATAGTGGTGGGTTAACAGAAACCAAGTGCCATCGTGGTGAGTTTCTAGCAGGCATAAATGGGAAGCTAACGACACCTTAGCCGGATCTCTGGCGCTATTTTTTCGGAAGTTGCATGCAACTCAAGCACCAATCGTAAGGAAATCAAACATAATTAAACAAAAATTTGGGTGGTAGGTTACAGAGACCCCCGATATCACAGTGGTGGGTTAACCGAAACCAAGTGCTATCGTGGTGAGTTTCTAGCAGGCATAAAGGGGAAGCTAACGACACCTTAGCCGGATCTCTCGCGCTAATTTTTCATAAGTTGCATGCAACTCAAGCACCAATCGTCAGGAAATCAACCATAATTAAACAAAAATTTGGGTGGTAGGTTAACAGAGACCCCCGATATCATAGTGGTGGGTTAACAGAAACCAAGTGCCATCGTGGTGAGTTTCTAGCAGGCATAAATGGGAAGCTAACGACACCTTAGCCGGATCTCTCGCGCTATTTTTTCAGAAGTTGCATGCAACTCAAGCACCAATCGTAAGGAAATCAACCATAATTAAACAAAAATTTGGGTGGTAGGTTAACAGAGACCCCCGATATCATAGTGGTGAGTTAACAGAAACCAAGTGTCATCGTGGTGAGTGTCTAGCAGGCATAAATGGAAAGCTAACGACACCTTAGCCGGATCTCTCGCGCTATTTTTTCAGAGGTTGCATGCAACTCAAGCACCAATCGTAAGGAAATCAACCATAATTAAACAAAAATTTGGGTGGTAGGTTAACAGAGACCCCCGATATCATAGTGGTGGGTTAACAGAAACCAAGTGCCATCGTGGTGAGTTTCTAGCAGGCATAAAAGGGAAGCTAACGACACCTTAGCGGGATCTCTCGCGCTATTTTTTCAGAAGTTGCATGCAACTCAAGCACCAATCGTAAGGAAATCAACCATAATTAAACAAAAATTTGGGTGGTAGGTTAACAGAGACCCTCGACATCAAAGTGGTGGGTTAACAGAAACCAAGTGCTATCGTGGTGAGCTTTTAGCAGGCATAAATTGGAAGCTAACGACACCTTAGCCGGATCTCTCGCGCTATTTTTTCAGAAGTTGCATGCAACTCAAGCACCAATCGTAAGGAAATAAACAATAATTAAACAAAAATTTGGGTGGTAGGTTAACAGAGACCCCCGATATCATAGCGGTGGGTTAACAGAAACCAAGTGCCATCGTGGTGAGTTTCTAGCAGGCATAAATGGGAAGCTAACGACACCTTAGCCGGATCTCTCGCGCTATTTTTTCAGAAGTTGCATGCAACTCAAGCACCAATCGAAGGGAAATCAACCATAATTAAACAAAAATTTGGGTGGTAGGTTAAGAGAGACCCCCAATATCACAGTGGTGGGTTAACCGAAACAAAGTGCCATCGTGGTGAGTTTCTAGCAGGCATAAAGGGGAAGCTAACGACACCTTAGCCGCATCTCTCACGCTATTTTTTCAGAAGTTGCATGCAACTCAAGCACCAATCGTAAGGAAATCAACCATAATTAAACAAAAATTTGTGTGGTAGGTAAACAGAGACCTCCGATATAACAGTGATGGGTTAACCGAAACCAAGTGCTATCGTGGTGAGTTTCTAGTAGGCATAAAGGGGAAGCTAACTGCACCTTAGCCGGATCTCTCGCGCTATGTTTTCATGCAACTCAAGCACCAATCGTAATTAAACCATAATTAAACAAAAATTTGGGTGGTAGCTTAACAGAGACCCCCGATATAATAGCGGTGGGTTAACAGAAACCAAGTGCCATCGTGGTGAGTTTCTAGCAGGCATAAATGGGAAGCTAACGACACCTTAGCCGGATCTCTGGCGCTATTTTTTCGGAAGTTGCATGCAACTCAAGCACCAATCGTAAGGAAATCAAACATAATTAAACAAAAATTTGGGTGGTAGGTTAAGAGAGACCCCCGATATCACAGTGGTGGGTTAACCGAAACAAAGTGCTATCGTGGTGAGTTTCTAGCAGGCATAAAGGGGAAGCTAACGACACCTTAGCCGCATCTCTCACGCTATTTTTTCAGAAGTTGCATGCAACTAAAGCACCAATCGTAAGGAAATCAACCATAATTAAACAAAAATGTGTGTGGTAGGTAAACAGAGACCTCCGATATAACAGTGGTGGGTTAACCGAAACCAAGTGCTATCGTTTTGAGTTTCTAGCAGGCATAAAGGGGAAGCTAACGACACCTTAGCCGGATCTCTCGCGCTATGTTTTCAGAAATTGCATGCAACTCAAGCACCAATCGTAATTAAACCATAATTAAACAAAAATTTGGGTGGTAGCTTAACAGAGACCCCCGATATAATAGTGGTGGGTTAACAGAAACCAAGTGCCATCGTGGTGAGTTTCTAGCAGGCATAAATGGGAAGCTAACGACACCTTAGCCGGATCTCTGGCGCTATTTTTTCGGAAGTTGCATGCAACTCAAGCACCAATCGTAAGGAAATCAACCATAATTAAACAAAAATTTGTGTGGTAGGTTAACAAAGACCCCCGATATCATAGCGGTGGGTTAACAGAAACCAAGTGCCATCGTGGTGAGTTTCTAGCAGGTATAAATGGGAAGCTAACGACACCTTAGCCGGATCTCTCGCGCTATTTTTTCAGAAGTTGCATGCATTTCAAGCACCAATCGTAAGGAAATCAACCATAATTAAACAAAAATTTGGGTGGTAGGTTAACAGAGACCCCCGATATCACAGTGGTGGGTTAACCGAAACACAGTGCTATCGTGGTGAGTTTCTAGCAGGCATAAAGGGGAAGCTAACGACACCTTAACCGGATCTCTCGCGCTATTTTTTCAGAAGTTGCATGCAACTCAAGCACCAATCGTAAGGAAATCAATCATAATTAAACACAAATTTGGGTGGCAGGTTAACAGAGACCCCCGATATCATAGTGGTGGGTTAACAGAAACCAAGTGCCATCGTGATGAGTTTCTAGCAGGCATAAATGGAAAGCTAACGGCACCTTAGCCGGATCTCTCGCGCTAACACCAAATCGTAAGGAAATCACCCATAATTAAACAAAAATTTGGGTGGTAGGTTAACAGAGACCCCCGATATCACAGTGGTGGGTTAACCGAAACCAAGTACTATCGTGGTGAGTTTCTAGCAGGCATTAAGGGGAAACTAACGACACCTTAGCCGGATCTCTCGCGCTATTTTTTCAGAAGTTGCATGCAACTCAAGCACCAATCGTAAGGAAATCAACCATAATTAAACAAAAATTTGGGTGGTAGGTAAACAGAGACCTCCGATATCACAGTGGTGGGTTAACCGAAACGAAGTGCTATCGTGGTGAGTTTCTAGCAGGCATAAATGGGAAGCTAACGACACCTTAGCCGGATCTCTCGCGCTATTTTTTCAGAAGTTGCATGCAACTCAAGCACCAATCGTAAGGAAATAAACCATAATTAAACAAAAATTTGTGTGGTAGGTAAACAGAGACCTCAGATATCACAGTGGTGGGTTAACCGAAACCAAGTGCCATCGTGGTGAGTTTCTAGCAGGCATAAATGGGAAGCTAACGACACCTTAGCCGGATCTCTGGCGCTATTTTTTCGGAAGTTGCATGCAACTCAAGCACCAATCGTAAGGAAATCAAACATAATTAAACAAAAATTTGGGTGGTAGGTTAAGAGAGACCCCCGATATCACAGTGGTGGGTTAACCGAAACAAAGTGCTATCGTGGTGAGTTTCTAGCAGGCATAAAGGGGAAGCTAACGACACCTTAGCCGCATCTCTCACGCTATTTTTTCAGAAGTTGCATGCAACTCAAGCACCAATCGTAAGGAAATCAACCATAATTAAACAAAAATGTGTGTGGTAGGTAAACAGAGACCTCCGATATAACAGTGGTGGGTTAACCAAAACCAAGTGCTATCGTTTTGAGTTTCTAGCAGGCATAAAGGGGAAGCTAACGACACCTTAGCCGGATCTCTCGCGCTATGTTTTCAGAAATTGCATGCAACTCAAGCACCAATCGTAATTAAACCATAATTAAACAAAAATTTGGGTGGTAGCTTAACAGAGACCCCCGATATAATAGTGGTGGGTTAACAGAAACCAAGTGCCATCGTGGTGAGTTTCTAGCAGGCATAAATGGGAAGCTAACGACACCTTAGCCGGATCTCTGGCGCTATTTTTTCGGAAGTTGCATGCAACTCAAACACCAATCGTAAGGAAATCAACCATAATTAAACAAAAATTTGTGTGGTAGGTTAACAGAGACCCCCGATATCATAGCGGTGGGTTAACAGAAACCAAGTGCCATCGTGGTGAGTTTCTAGCAGGTATAAATGGGAAGCTAACGACACCTTAGCCGGATCTCTCGCGCTATTTTTTCAGAAGTTGCATGCATTTCAAGCACCAATCGTAAGGAAATCAACCATAATTAAACAAAAATTTGGGTGGTAGGTTAACAGAGACCCCCGATATCACAGTGGTGGGTTAACCGAAACACAGTGCTATCGTGGTGAGTTTCTAGCAGGCATAAAGGGGAAGCTAACGACACCTTAACCGGATCTCTCGCGCTATTTTTTCAGAAGTTGCATGCAACTCAAGCACCAATCGTAAGGAAATCAATCATAATTAAACACAAATTTGGGTGGCAGGTTAACAGAGACCCCCGATATCATAGTGGTGGGTTAACAGAAACCAAGTGCCATCGTGATGAGTTTCTAGCAGGCATAAATGGAAAGCTAACGGCACCTTAGCCGGATCTCTCGCGCTAACACCAAATCGTAAGGAAATCACCCATAATTAAACAAAAATTTGGGTGGTAGGTTAACAGAGACCCCCGATATCACAGTGGTGGGTTAACCGAAACCAAGTACTATCGTGGTGAGTTTCTAGCAGGCATTAAGGGGAAACTAACGACACCTTAGCCGGATCTCTCGCGCTATTTTTTCAGAAGTTGCATGCAACTCAAGCACCAATCGTAAGGAAATCAACCATAATTAAACAAAAATTTGGGTGGTAGGTAAACAGAGACCTCCGATATCACAGTGGTGGGTTAACCGAAACGAAGTGCTATCGTGGTGAGTTTCTAGCAGGCATAAATGGGAAGCTAACGACACCTTAGCCGGATCTCTCGCGCTATTTTTTCAGAAGTTGCATGCAACTCAAGCACCAATCGTAAGGAAATAAACCATAATTAAACAAAAATTTGTGTGGTAGGTAAACAGAGACCTCAGATATCACAGTGGTGGTTTAACCGAAACCAAGTGCTATCGTGGTGAGTTTCTAGCAGGCATAAATGTGAAGCTAACGACACCTTAGCCGGATCTCTCGCGCTATTTTTTCAGAAGTTGCATGCAACTCAAGCACCAATCGTAAGGAAATCAACCATAATTAAACAAAAATTTGGGTGGTAGGTTAACAGAGACCCCCGACATCATAGTGGTGGGTTAACAGAAACCAAGTGCCATCGTGGTGAGTTTTTAGCAGGCATAAATGGGAAGCTAACGACACCTTAGCCGGATCTCTCGCGCTATTTTTTCAGAAGTTGCATGCAACTCAAGCACCAATCGTAAGGAAATAAACAATAACAAAAATTTGGGTGGTAGGTTAACAGTGGCCCCCGATGTCATAGCGGTGGGTTAACAGAAACCAAGTGCCATCGTGGTGAGTTTCTAGCAGGCATAAAGGGGAAGCTAACGACACCTTAGCCGGATCTCTCGCGCTATTTTTTCAGAAGTTGCATGCAACTCAAGCACCAATCGTAAGGAAATCAACCATAATTAAACAAAAATTTGGGTGGTAGGTTAAGAGAGCCACCCGATATCACAGTGGTGGGTTAACCGAAACCAAGTGCTGTCGTAGTGAGTTTCTAGCAGGCATAAAGGGGAAGCTAACGACACCTTAGCCGCATCTCTCACGCTATTTTTTCAGAAGTTGCATGCAACTCAAGCACCAATCGTAAGGAAATCAACCATAATTAAACAAAAATTTGTGTGGTAGGTAAACAGAGACCTCCGATATAACAGTGGTGGGTTAGCCGAAACCAAGTGCTATCGTGGTGAGTTTCTACAAGGCATAAAGGGGAAGCTAACGACACCTTAGCCGGATCTCTCGCGCTATTTTTCCAGAAATTGCATGCAACTCAAGCACCAATCGTAATTAAACCATAATTAAACAAAAATTTGGGTGGTAGGTTAACAGAGGCCCCCGATATCACAGTTGTGGGTGAACCGAAACCAAGTGCTATCGTGGTGAGTTTCTAGCAGGCATAAAGGGAAAGCTAACGACACCTAAGCGGATCTCTCACGCTCTTTTTTTCAGAAGTTGCATGCAACTCAAACACTAATCGTAAGGAAATCAACCATAATTAAACAAAAATTTGGGTGGTAGGTTAATAGAGACCCCCGATATCATAGTGGTGGGTTAACAGAAACCAAGTGCCATCGTGGTGAGTTTCTAGCAGGCATAAATGGGAATCTAACGACACCTTAGCCGGATCTCTCGCGCTATGTTTTCAGAAGTTGCATGCAACTCAAGCACCAATCGTAGGGAAATCAACCATAATTAAACAAAAATTTGGGTGGTAGGTTAACATAGACCCCCGACATCATAGTGTTGGGTTAACAGAAACCAAGTGCCATCGTGGTGAGTTTTTAGCAGGCATAAATGGGAAGCTAACGACACCTTATCCGGATCTCTCGCGCTATTTTTTCAGAAGTTGCATGCAACTCAAGCACCAATCGTAAGGAAATCAACCATAATTAAACAAAAATTTGGGTTGTAGGTTAACAGAGACCCCCGATATCATAGTGGTGGGTTAATAGAAACCAAGTGCCATCGTGGTGAGTTTCTAGCAGGCATAAAGGGGAAGCTAACGACACCTGAGCCGGATCTCTCGCGCTATTTTTTCAGAAGTTGCATGCAACTCAAGCACCAATCGTAAGGAAATCAACCATAATTAAACGAAAATTTGGGTGGTAGGTTAACAGAGACCCCGACATCAAAGTGGTGGGTTAACAGAAACCAAGTGCCATCGTGGTGAGTTTTTAGCAGGCGTAAATGGGAAGCTAACGACACCTTAGCCGGATCTCTCGCGCTATTTTTTCAGAAGTTGCATGCAACTCAAGCACCAATCGTAAGGAAATAAACAATAATTAAACAAAAATTTGGGTGGTAGGTTAACAGTGACTCCCGATATCATAGCGGTGGGTTAACAGAAACCAAGTGCCATCGTGGTGAGTGTCTAGCAGGCAGAAATGGGAAGCTAACGACACCTTAGCCGGATCTCTCGCGCTATTTTTTCAGAAGTTGCATGCAACTCAAGCACCAATCGTAAGGAAATCAACCATAATTAAACAAAAATTTGGGTGGTAGGTTAAGAGAGCCCCCCGATATCACAGTGGTGGGTTAACCGAAACCAAGTGCTATCGTAGTGAATTTCTAGCAGGCATAAAGGGGAAGCTAACGACACCTTAGCCGCATCTCTCACGCTATTTTTTCAGAAGTGAGGATCGTAAGGAAATCAACGATAATTAAACAAAAATTTGTGTGGTAGGTAAACAGAGACCTCCGATATAACAGTGGTGGGTTAACCGAAACCAAGTGCTATCGTGGTGAGTTTCTAGCAGGCATAAAGGGGAAGCTAACGACACCTTAGCCGGATCTCTCGCGCTATTTTTTCAGAAATTGCATGCAACTCAAGCACCAATCGTAATTAAACCATAATTAAACAAAAATTTGGGTGGTAGGTTAACAGAGGCCCCCGATATCACAGTTGTGGGTTAACCGAAACCAAGTGCTATCGTGGTGAGTTTCTAGCAGGCATAAAGGGAAAGCTAACGACACCTAAGCGGATCTCTCGCGCTATTTTTTCAGAAGTTGCATGCAACTCAAGCACCAATCGTAAGAAAATCAACCATAATTAAACAAAAATTTGGGTGGTAGGTTAACAGAGACCCCCGATATCATAGTGGTGGGTTAACAGAAACCAAGTGCCATCGCGGTGAGTTTCTAGCAGGCATAAATGGGAAGCAAACGACACCTTAGCCGGATCTCGCGCGCTATGTTTTCAGAAGTTGCATGCAACTCAAGCACCAATCGTAGGGAAATCAACCATAATTAAACAAAAATTTGGGTGGTAGGTTAACAGAGACCCCCGACATCATAGTGGTGGGTTAACAGAAACCAAGTGCCATCGTGGTGAGTTTTTAGCAGGCATAAATGGGAAGCTAACGACACCTTAGCCGGATCTCGCGCTATTTGTTCAGAAGTTGCATGCAACTCAAGCACCAATCGTAAGGAAATCAACCATAATTAAACAAAAATTTGGGTGGTAGGTTAACAGAGACCCCCGATATCATAGTGGTGGGTTAACAGAAACCAAGTGCCATCGTGGTGAGTTTCTAGCAGGCATAAAGGGGAAGCTAACGACACCTGAGCCGGATCTCTCGCGCTATTTTTTCAGAAGTTGCATGCAACTCAAGCACCAATCGTAAGGAAATCAACCATAATTAAACAAAAATTTGGGTGGTAGGTTAACAGAGACCCCGACATCAAAGTGGTGGGTTAACAGAAACCAAGTGCCATCGTGGTGAGTTTTTAGCAGGCGTAAATGGGAAGCTAACGACACCTTAGCCGGATCTCTCGCGCTATTTTTTCAGAAGTTGCATGCAACTCAAGCACCAATCGTAAGGAAATAAACAATAATTAAACAAAAATTTGGGTGGTAGGTTAACAGTGACCCCCGATATCATAGCGGTGGGTTAACAGAAACCAAGTGCCATCGTGGTGAGTTTCTAGCAGGCAGAAATGGGAAGCTAACGACACCTTAGCCGGATCTCTCGCGCTATTTTTTCAGAAGTTGCATGCAACTCAAGCACCAATCGTAAGGAAATCAACCATAATTAAACAAAAATTTGTGTGGTAGGTAAACAGATACCTCCGATATAACAGTGGTGGGTTAACCGAAACCAAGTGCTATCGTGGTGAGTTTCTAGCAGGCATAAAGGGAAAGCTAACGACACCTAAGCGGATCTCTCGCGCTATTTTTTTCAGAAGTTGCATGCAACTCAAGCACCAATCGTAAGGAAATCAACCATAATTAAACAAAAATTTGGGTGGTAGGTTAACAGAGACCCCCGATATCATAGTGGTGGGTTAACAGAAACCAAGTGCCATCATGGTGAGTTTCTAGCAGGCATAAATGGGAAGCTAACGACACCTTAGCCGGATCTCTCGCGCTATGTTTTCAGAAGTTGCATGCAACTCAAGCACCAATCGTAGGGAAATCAACCATAATTAAACAAAAATTTGGGTGGTAGGTTAAGAGAGCCCCCCGATATCACAGTGGTGGGTTAACCGAAACCAAGTGCTATCGTAGTGAGTTTCTAGCAGGCATAAAGGGGAAGCTAACGACACCTTAGCCGCATCTCTCACGCTATTTTTTCAGAAGTTGCATGCAACTCAAGCACCAATCGTAAGGAAATAAACAATAATTAAACAAAAATTTGGGTGGTAGGTTAACAGTGACCCCCGATATCATAGCGGTGGGTTAACAGAAATCAAGTGCCATCGTGGTGAGTTTCTAGCAGGCATAAAGGGGAAGCTAACGACACCTTAGCCGGATCTCTCGCGCTATTTTTTCAGAAGTTGCATGCAACTCAAGCACCAATCGTAAGGAAATCAACCATAACTAAACAAAAATTTGGGTGGTAGGTTAAGAGAGCCCCCCGATATCACAGTGGTGGGTTAACCGAAACCAAGTGCTATCGTAGTGAGTTTCTAGCAGGCATAAAGGGGAAGCTAACGACACCTTAGCCGCATCTCTCACGCTATTTTTTCAGAAGTTGCATGCAACTCAAGCACCAATCGTAAGGAAATCAACCATAATTAAACAAAAATTTGTGTGGTAGGTAAACAGAGACCTCCGATATAACAGTGGTGGGTTAACCGAAACCAAGTGCTATCGTGGTGAGTTTCTAGCAGGCATAAAGGGGAAGCTAACGACACCTTAGCCGGATCTCTCGCCCTATTTTTTCAGAAATTGCATGCAACTCAAGCACCAATCGTAATTAAACCATAATTAAACAAAAATTTGGGTGGTAGGTTAACAGAGGCCCCCGATATCACAGTTGTGGGTTAACCGAAACCAAGTGCTATCGTGGTGAGTTTCTAGCAGGCATAAAGGGAAAGCTAACGACACCTAAGCGGATCTGTCGCGCTATTTTTTCAGAAGTTGCATGCAACTCAAGCACCACTCGTAAGGAAATCAACCATAATTAAACAAAAATTTGGGTGGTAGGTTAACAGAGACCCCCGATATCATAGTGGTGGGTTAACAGGAACCAAGTGCCATCACGGTGAGTTTCTAGCAGGCATAAATGGGAAGCAAACGACACCTTAGCCGGATCTCGCGCGCTATGTTTTCAGAAGTTGCATGCAACTCAAGCACCAATCGTAGGGAAATCAACCATAATTAAACAAAAATTTGGGTGGTAGGTTAACAGAGACCCCCGACATCATAGTGGTGGGTTAACAGAAACCAAGTGCCATCGTGGTGAGTTTTTAGCAGGCATAAATGGGAAGCTAACGACACCTTAGCCGGATCTCGCGCTATTTGTTCAGAAGTTGCATGCAACTCAAGCACCAATCGTAAGGAAATCAACCATAATTAAACAAAAATTTGGGTGGTAGGTTAACAGAGACCCCCGATATCACAGTGGTGGGTTAACCGAAACCAAGTGCTATCGTGGTGAGTTTCTAGCAGGCATAAATGGGAAGCTAACGACACCTTAGCCGGATCTCTCGCGCTATTTTTTCGGAAGTTGCATGCAACTCAAGCACCAATCGTAAGGAAATCAACCATAATTAAACAAAAATTTGGGTGGTAGGTTAACAGAGACCCCCGATCTCACAGTGGTGGGTTAACCGAAACCAAGTGCTATCGTGGTGAGTTTCTAGCAGGCATAAAGGGGAAGCTAACGACACCTTAGCCGGATCTCTCGCGCTATTTTTTCAGAAGTTGCATGCAACTCAAGCACCAATCGTAAGGAAATCAACCATAATTAACAAAAATTTGTGTGGTAGGTAAACAGAGACCTCCGATATCACAGTGGTGGGTTAACCGAAACCAAGTGCTATCGTGGTGAGTTTCTAGCAGGCATAAAGGGGAAGCTAACGACACCTTAGCCGGATCTCTCGCGCTATTTTTTCAGAAGTTGCATGCAACTCAAGCACCAATCGTAAGGAAATCAACCATAATTAAACAAAAATTTGGGTGGTAGGTTAACAGAGACCTCCGATATCATAGTGTTTGGTTAACAGAAACCAAGTGCCATCGTGGTGAGTTTCTAGCAGGCATAAATGGGAAGCTAACGACACCTTAGCCGGATCTCTCGCGCTATTTTTTCAGAAGTTGCATGCAACTCAAGCACCAATCGTAAGGAAATCAACCATAATTAAACAAAAATTTGGGTGGTAGGTAAACAGAGACCTCCGATATCACAGTGGTGGGTTAATCGAAACCAAGTGCTATCGTGGTGAGTTTCTAGCAGGCATAAAGGGGAAGCTAACGACACCTTAGCCGGATCTCTCGCGCTATTTTTTCAGAAGTTGCATGCAACTCAAGCACCAATCGTAAGGAAATCAACCATAATTAAACAAAAATTTTGGTGGTAGGTTAAAAGAGACCTCCGATATCACAGTGGTGGGTTAATCGAAACCAAGTGCCATCGTGGTGAGTTTCTAGCAGGCATAAATGGGAAGCTAACGACACCTTATCCGAATCTCTCGCGCTATTTTTTCAGAAGTTGCATGCAACTCAAGCACCAATCGTAAGGAAATCAACCATAATTAAACAAAAATTTGGGTGGTAGGTTAACAGAGACCCCCGATATCATAGTGGTGGGTTAACAGAAACCAAGTGCCATCGTGGTGAGTTTCTAGCAGGCATAAATGGGAAGCTAACGACACCTTAGCCGGATCTCTCGCGCTATTTTTTCAGAAGTAGCATGCAACTCAAGCACCAATCGTAAGGAAATCAACCATAATTAAACAAAAATTTGGGTGGTAGGTAAACAGAGACCTCCGATATCACAGTGGTGGGTTAACCGAAACCAAGTGCTATCGTGGTGAGTTTCTAGCAGACATAAAGGGGAAGCTAACGACACCTTAGCCGGATCTCTCGCGCTATTTTTTCAGAAGTTGCATGCAACTCAAGCACCAATCGTAAGGAAATCAACCATAATTAAACAAAAATTTGGGTGGTAGGTTAACAGAGACCCCCGATATCACGGTGGTGGGTTAACCGAAACGAAGTGCTATCGTGTTGAGTTTCTGGCAGGCATAAAGGGGAAGCTAACGACACCTTAGCCGCATCCCTGGCGCTATTTTTTCAGAAGTTGCATGCAACTCAAGCACCAATCGTAAGGAAATCAACCATAATTAACAAAAATTTGTGTGGTAGGTAAAAAGAGACCTCCGATATCACAGTGGTGGGTTAACCGAAACCAAGCGCTATCGTGGTGAGTTTCTAGCAGGCATAAAGGGGAAGCTAACGACACCTTAGCCGGATCTCTCGCGCTATTTTTTCAGAAGTCGCATGCAACTCAAGCACCAATCGTAAGGAAATCAACCATAATTAAACAATAATTTGGGTGGTAGGTTAACAGGGACCCCCGATATCATAGTGGTGGGTTAACAGAAACCAAGTGCCATCGTGGTGAGTTTCTAGCAGGCATAAATGGGAAGCTAACGACACCTTAGCTGGATCTCTCGCGCTATTTTTTCAGAAGTTGCATGCAACTCAAGCACCAATCGTAAGGAAATCAACCATAATTAAACAAAAATTTGGGTGGTAGGTTAACAGAGACCCCCGATATCACAGTGGTGAGTTAACCGAAACCAAGTGCTATCGTGGTGAGTTTCTAGCAGGCATAAAGGGGAAGCTAACGACACCTTAGCCGCATCTCTCGCGCTATTTTTTCAGAAGTTGCATGCAACTCAAGCACCAATCGTCAGGAAATCAACCATAATTAAACAAAAATTTGTGTGGTAGGTTAACAGTGATCTCCGATATCATAGTGGTGGGTTAACAGAAACCAAGTGTCATCATGGTGAGTTTCTAGCAGGCATAAAGGGGAAGCTAACGACACCTTAGCCGGATCTCTCGCGCTATTTTTTCGGAAGTTGCATGCAACTCAAGCACCAATCGTAAGGAAATCAACCAAAATTAAACAAAAATTTGGGTGGTAGGTTAACAGAGACCCCCGATATCACAGTGGTGGGTTAACCGAAACCAAGTGCTATCGTGGTGAGTTTCTAGCAGGCATAAACGGGAAGCTAACGACACCTTAGCCGGATCTCTCGCGCTATTTTTTCAGAAGTTGCATGCAACTCAAGCACCAATCGTAAGGATATCAACCATAATTAACAAAAATTTGGGTGGTAGGTAAACAGAGACCTCCGATATCACAGTGGTGGGTTAACCGAAACCAAATGCTATCGTGGTGAGTTTATAGCAGGCATAAAGGGGAAGCTAACGACACCTTAGCCGCATCTCTCGCGCTATTTTTTCAGAAGTTGCATGCAACTCAAGCACCAGTCGTAAGGAAATCAACCATAATTAAACAAAAATTTGGGTGGTAGGTTAACAGAGATCCCCGATATCATAGTGGTGGGTTAACAGAAACCAAGTGCCATCGTGGTGAGTTTCTAGCAGGCATAAATGGGAAGCTAACGACACCTTAGCCGGATCTCTGGCGCTATTTTTTCAGAAGTTGCATGCAACTCAAGCACCAATCGTAAGGAAATCAACCTTAATTAAACAAAAATTTGGGTGGTAGGTTAAAAGAGACCCCCGATATCATAGTGGTGGGTTAACAGAAACCAAGTGCCATCGTGTTGAGTTTCTAGCAGGCATAAATGGGAAGCTAACGACACCTTAGCCGAATCTCTCGCGCTATTTTTTCAGAAGTTGCATGCAACTCAAGCACCAATCGTAAGGAAATCAACCATAATTAAACAAAAATTTGGGTGGTAGGTTAACAGAGACCCCTGATATCATAGTGTTGGGTTAACAGAAACCAAGTGCCATCGTGGTGAGTTTCTAGCAGTCATAAATGGGAAGCTAACGACACCTTAGCCGGATCTCTCGCGCTATTTTTTCAGAAGTTGCATGCAACTCAAGCACCAATCGTAAGGAAATCAACCATAACTAAACAAAAATTTGGGTGGTAGGTAAACAGAGACCTCCGATATCACAGTGGTGGGTTAATCGAAACCAAGTGCTATCGTGGTGAGTTTCTAGCAGGCATAAAGGGGAAGCTAACGACACCTTAGCCGGATCTCTCGCGCTATTTTTTCAGAAGTTGCATGCAACTCAAGCACCAATCGTAAGGAAATCAACCATAATTAAATAAAAATTTTGGTGGTAGGTTAAAAGAGACCTCCGATATCACAGTGGTGGGTTAATCGAAACCAAGTGCCATCGTGGTGAGTTTCTAGCAGGCATAAATGGGAAGCTAACGACACCTTATCCGAATCTCTCGCGCTATTTTTTCAGAAGTTGCATGCAACTCAAGCACCAAACGTAAGGAAATCAACCATAATTAAACAAAAATTTGGGTGGTAGGTTAACAGAGACCCCCGATATCACAATGGTGGGTTAACCGAAACCAAGTGCTATCGTTGTGAGTTTTTAGCAGGCATAAAGGGGAAGCTAACGACACCTTAGCCGGATCTCTCGCGCTATTTTTTCAGTAGTTGCATGCAACTCAAGCACCAATCGTAAGGAAATCAACCATAATTAAATAAAAATTTGTGTGGTAGGTTAGCAGTGATCTCCGATATCACAGTGGTGGGTTACCCGAAACCAAGTGCTATCGTGGTGAGTTTCTAGCAGGCATAAAGGGGAAGCTAACGACACCTTAGCCGCATCTCTCGCGCTATTTTTTCAGAAGTTGCATGCAACTCAAGCACCAATCGTAAGTAAATCAACCATAATTAAACAAAAATTTGTGTGGTAGGTTAACAGTGATCTCCGATATCATAGTGGTGGGTCAACAGAAACCAAGTGTCATCATGGTGAGTTTCTAGCAGGCATAAAGGTGAAGCTAACGACACCTTAGCCGGATCTCTCGCGCTATTTTTTCGGAAGTTGCATGCAACTCAAACACCATTCGTAAGGAAATCAACCATAATTAAACAAAAATTTGGGTGTTAGGTTAACAGAGACCCCCGACATCAAAGTGGTGGGTTAATAGAAACCAAGTGCCATCGTGGTGAGTTTTTAGCAGGCATAAATGGGCAGCTAACGACACCTTAGCCGGATCCCTTGCGCTATTTTTTCAGAAGTTGCATGCTACTCAAGCACCAATCGTAAGGAAATAAACCATAATTAAACAAAAATTTGGGTTGTAGGTTAGCAGAGACCCCCGATATCATAGCGGTGGGTTAACAGAAACCAAGTGCCATCGTGGTGAGTTTCTAGCAGGCATAAATAGGAAGCTAACGACACCTTAGCCGGATCTCTCGCGCTATTTTTTCAGAAGTTGCATTCAACTCAAGCACCAATCGTAAGGAAATCAACCATAATTAAACAATAATTTGTGTGGTAGGTAAACAGAGACCTCCGATATAACAGTGGTGGGTTAACCGAAACCAAGTGCTATCATGGTGAGTTTCTAGCAGGCAGAAATGGGAAGCTAACGACACCCTAGCCGGATCTCGCGCGCTATTTTTTCAGAAGTTGCATGCAACTCAAGCACCAATCGTAAGGAAATCAACCATAATTAAACAAAAATTTGGGTGGTAGGTTAACAGAGACCCCCGATATCACAGTGGTGGGATAACCGAAACCAAGTGCTATCGTGGTGAGTTTCTAGCAGGCATAAAGGGGAAGCTAACGACACCTTAGCCGGATCTCTCGCGCTATTTTTTCAGAAGTTGCATGCAACTCAAGCACCAATCGTAAGGAAATCAACCATAATTAAAAAAAAATTTGGGTGGTAGGTTAACAGGGACCCCCGATATCAAAGTGGTGGGTTAACAGAAACCAAGTGCCATCGTGGTGAGTTTCTAGCAGGCATAAATGGGAAGCTAACGACACCTTAGCCGGATCTCTCGCGCTATTTTTTCAGAAGTTGCATGCAACTCAAGCACCAATCGTAAGGAAATCAACCATAATTAAACAAAAATTTGGGTGGTAGGTAAACAGAGACCTCCGATATCACAGTGGTGGGTTAATCGAAACCAAGTGCTATCATGGTGAGTTTCTAGCAGGCATAAAGGGGAAGCTAACGACACCTTAGCCGGATCTCTCGCGCTATTTTTTCAGAAGTTGCATGCAACTCAAGCACCAATCGTAAGGAAATCAACCATAATTAAACAAAAATTTTGGTGGTAGGTTAAAAGAGACCTCCGATATCACAGTGGTGGGTTAATCGAAACCAAGTGCCATCGTGGTGAGTTTCTAGCAGGCATAAATGGGAAGCTAACGACACCTTATCCGAATCTCTCGCGCTATTTTTTCAGAAGTTGCATGCAACTCAAGCACCAATCGTAAGGAAATCAACCATAATTAAACAAAAATTTGGGTGGTAGGTTAACAGAGACCCCCGATATCATAGTGGTGGGTTAACAGAAACCAAGTGCCATCGTGGTGAGTTTCTAGCAGGCATAAATGGGAAGCTAACGACACCTTAGCCGGATCTCTCGCGCTATTTTTTCGGAAGTTGCATGCAACTCAAGCACCAATCGTAAGGAAATCAACCATAATTAAACAAAAATTTGGGTGGTAGGTTTACAGAGACCCCCGATATCACAGTGGTGGGTTAACCGAAACCAAGTGCTATCGTGGTGAGTTTCTAGCAGGCATAAAGGGGAAGCTAACGGCACCTTAGCCGCATCTCTCGCGCTATTTTGTCAGAAGTTGCATGCAACTCAAGCACCAACCGTAAGGAAATCAACCATAATTAACAAAAATTTGTGTGGTAGGTAAACAGAGACCTCCGATATCACAGTGGTGGGTTAACCGAAACCAAGTGCTATCGTGGTGAGTTTCTAGCAGGCATAAAGGGGAAGCTAACGACACCTTAGCCGCATCTCTCACGCTATTTTTTCAGAAGTTGCATGCAACTCAAGCACCAATCGTAAGGAAATCAACCATAATTAAACAATAATTTGTGTGGTAGGTAAACAGAGACCTCCGATATAACAGTGGTGGGTTAACCGAAACCAAGTGCTATCATGGTGAGTTTCTAGCAGGCAGAAATGGGAAGCTAACGACACCTTAGCCGGATCTCTCGCGCTATTTTTTCAGAAGTTGCATGCAACTCAAGCACCAATCGTAAGGAAATCAACCATAATTAAACAAAAATTTGGGTGGTAGGTTAACAGAGACCCCCGATATCACAGTGGTGGGATAACCGAAACCAAGTGCTATCGTGGTGAGTTTCTAGCAGGCATAAAGGGGAAGCTAACGACACCTTAGCCGGATCTCTCGCGCTATTTTTTCAGAAGTTGCATGCAACTCAAGCACCAATCGTAAGGAAATCAACCATAATTAAAAAAAAATTTGGGTGGTAGGTTAACAGGGACCCCCGATATCAAAGTGGTGGGTTAACAGAAACCAAGTGCCATCGTGGTGAGTTTCTAGCAGGCATAAATGGGAAGGTAACGACACCTTAGCCGGATCTCTCGCGCTATTTTTTCAGAAGTTGCATGCAACTCAAGCACCAATCGTAAGGAAATCAACCATAATTAAACAAAAATTTGGGTGGTAGGTTAACAGAGACCCCCGATATCACAGTGGTGGGTTAACCGAAACCAAGTGCTATCGTGGTGAGTTTCTAGCAGGTATAAATGGGAAGCTAACGACACCTTAGCCGGATCTCTCGCGAAATTTTTTCGGAAGTTGCATGCAACTCAAGCACCAATCGTAAGGAAATCAACCATAATTAAACAAAAATTTGGGTGGTAGGTTAACAGAGACCCCCGATATCACAGTGGTGGGTTAACCGAAACCAAGTGCTATCGTGGTGAGTTTCTAGCAGGCATAAAGGGGAAGCTAACGACACCTTAGCCGGATCTCTCGCGCTATTTTTTCAGAAGTTGCATGCAACTCAAGCACCAATCGTAAGGAAATCAACCATAATTAACAAAAATTTGTGTGGTAGGTAAACAGAGACCTCCGATATCACAGTGGTGGGTTAACCGAAACCAAGTGCTATCGTGGTGAGTTTCTAGCAGGCATAAAGGGGAAGCTAACGACACCTTAGCCGGATCTCTCGCGCTATTTTTTCAGAAGTTGCATGCAACTCAAGCACCAATCGTAAGGAAATCAACCATAATTAAACAAAAATTTGGGTGGTAGGTTAACAGAGACCCCCGATATCATAGTGTTTGGTTAACAGAAACCAAGTGCCATCGTGGTGAGTTTCTAGCAGGCATAAATGGGAAGCTAACGACACCTTAGCCGGATCTCTCGCGCTATTTTTTCAGAAGTTGCATGCAACTCAAGCACCAATCGTAAGGAAATCAACCATAATTAAACAAAAATTTGGGTGGTAGGTAAACAGAGACCTCCTATATCACAGTGGTGGGTTAATCGAAACCAAGTGCTATCGTGGTGAGTTTCTAGCAGGCATAAAGGGGAAGTTAACGACACCTTAGCCGGATCTCTCGCGCTATTTTTTCAGAAGTCGCATGCAACTCAAGCACCAATCGTAAGGAAATCAACCATAATTAAACAATAATTTGGGTGGTAGGTTAACAGGGACGCCCGATATCATAGTGGTGGGTTAACAGAAACCAAGTGCCATCGTGGTGAGTTTCTAGCAGGCATAAATGGGAAGCTAACCACACCTTAGCTGGATCTCTCGCGCTATTTTTTCAGAAGTTGCATGCAACTCAAGCACCAATCGTAAGGAAATCAACCATAATTAAACAAAAATTTGGGTGGTAGGTTAACAGAGACCCCCGATATCACAGTGGTGAGTTAACCGAAACCAAGTGCTATCGTAGTGAGTTTCTAGCAGGCATAAAGGGGAAGCTAACGACACCTTAGCCGCATCTCTCGCGCTATTTTTTCAGAAGTTGCATGCAACTCAAGCACCAATCGTCAGGAAATCAACCATAATTAAACAAAAATTTGTGTGGTAGGTTAACAGTGATCTCCGATATCATAGTGGTGGGCTAACAGAAACCAAGTGTCATCATGGTGAGTTTCTAGCAGGCATAAAGGGGAAGCTAACGACACCTTAGCCGGATCTCTCGCGCTATTTTTTCAGAAGTTGCATGCAACTCAAGTACCAATCGTAAGGAAATCAAACATAATTAACAAAAATTTGTGTGGTAGGTAAACAGAGACCTCCGATATCACAGTGGTGGGTTAACCGAAACCAAGTGCTATCGTGGTGAGTTTCTAGCAGGCATAAAGGGGAAGCTAACGACACCTTAGCCGCATCTCTCGCGCTATTTTTTCAGAAGTTGCATGCAACTCAAGCACCAGTCGTAAGGAAATCAACCATAATTAAACAAAAATTTGGGTGGTAGGTAAACAGAGACCTCCGATATCACAGTGGTGGGTTAATCGAAACCAAGTGCTATCGTGGTGAGTTTCTAGCAGGCATAAAGGGGAAGCTAACGACACCTTAGCCGGATCTCTCGCGCTATTTTTTCAGAAGTTGCATGCAACTCAAGCACCAATCGTAAGGAAATCAACCATAATTAAACAAAAATTTTGATGGTAGGTTAAAAGAGACCTCCGATATCACAGTGGTGGGTTAATCGAAACCAAGTGCCATCGTGGTGAGTTTCTAGCAGGCATAAATGGGAAGCTAACGACACCTTATCCGAATCTCTCGCGCTATTTTTTCAGAAGTTGCATGCAACTCAAGCACCAAACGTAAGGAAATCAACCATAATTAAACAAAAATTTGGTTGGTAGGTTAAAAGAGACCCCCGATATCATAGTGGTGGGTTAACAGAAACCAAGTGCCATCGTGGTGAGTTTCTAGCAGGCATAAAGGGGAAGCTAACGACACCTTAGCCGGATCTCTCGCGCTATTTTTTCAGAAGTTGCATGCAACTCAAGCACCAATCGTAAGGAAATCAACCATAATTAAACAAAAATTTGTGTGGTAGGTTAACAGTGATCTCCGATATCATAGTGGTGGGTCAACAGAAACCAAGTGTCATCATGGTGAGTTTCTAGCAGGCATAAAGGGGAAGCTAACGACACCTTAGCCGGATCTCTCGCGCTATTTTTTCAGAAGTTGCATGCAACTCAAGCACCAATCGTAAGGTAATCAACCATAATTAAACAAAAATTTGGATGGTAGGTAAACAGAGACCTCCGATATCACAGTGGTGGGTTAATCGAAACCAAGTGCTATCGTGGTGAGTTTCTAGCAGGCATAAAGGGGAAGCTAACGACACCTTAGCCGCATCTCTCGCGCTATTTTTTCAGAAGTTGCATGCAACTCAAGCACCAATCGTAAGGAAATCAACCATAATTAAACAAAAATTTGTGTGGTAGGTTAACAGTGATCTCCGATATCATAGTGGTGGGTCAACAGAAACCAAGTGTCATCATGGTGAGTTTCTAGCAGGCATAAAGGGGAAGCTAACGACACCTTAGCCGGATCTCTCGCGCTATTTTTTCGGAAGTTGCATGCAACTCAAGCACCAATCGTAAGGAAATCAACCATAATTAAACAAAAATTTGGGTGGTAGGTTAACAGAGACCCCCAATATCATAGTGGTGGGTTAACAGAAACGAAGTGCTATCGTGGCGAGTTTCTAGCAGGCATAAATGGGAAGCTAACGACACCTTAGCCGGATCTCTCGCGCTATTTTTTCGGAAGTTGCATGCAACTCAAACACCAATCGTAAGGAAATCAACCATAATTAAACAAAAATTTGGGTGGTAGGTTAACAGAGCCCCCGATATCATAGTGGTGGGTTAACAAAAACCAAGTGCCATCGTGGTGAGTTTCTAGCAGGCATAAATGGGAAGCTAACGACACCTTAGCCGGATCTCTCGCGCTATTTTTTCGGAAGTTGCATGCAACTCAAACACCATTCGTAAGGAAATCAACCATAATTAAACAAAAATTTGGGTGGTAGGTTAACAGAGACCCCCGACATCAAAGTGGTGGGTTAATAGAAACCAAGTGCCATCGTGGTGAGTTTTTAGCAGGCATAAATGGGAAGCTAACGACACCTTAGCCGGATCTCTTGCGCTGTTTTTTCAGAAGTTGCATGCTACTCAAGCACCAATCGTAAGGAAATAAACCATAATTAAACAAAAATTTGGGTTGTAGGTTAACAGAGACCCCCGATATCATAGCGGCGGGTTAACGGAAACCAAGTGCCATCGTGGTGAGTTTCTAGCAGGCATAAATGGGAAGCTAACGACATCTTAGCCGGATCTCTCGCGCTATTTTTTCAGAAGTTGCATGCAACTCAAGCACCAATCGTAAGGAAATCAACCATAATTAAACAAAAATTTGGGTGGTAGGTTAACAGAGACCCCCGATATCATAGTGGTGGGTTACCAGAAACCAAGTGTCATCGTGGTGAGTTTCTAGCAGGCATAAATGGGAAGCTAACGACACCTTAGCCGGATCTCTCGCGCTATTTTTTTCTGAAGTTGCATGCAACTCAAACACCAATCGTAAGGAAATCAACCATAATTAACAGAAATTTGTGTGGTAGGTAAACAGAGACCTCCGATATCACAGTGGTGGGTTAACCGAAACCAAGTGCTATCATGGTGAGTTTTTAGCAGGCATAAAGGGGAAGCTAACGGCACCTTAGCCGGATCTCTCGCGCTATTTTTTCAGAAGTTGCATGCAACTCAAGCACCAATCGTAAGGAAATCAACCATAATTAAACAAAAATTTGGGTGGTAGGTTAACAGAGACCCCCGGTATCATAGTGGTGGGTTACCAGAAACCAAGTGTCATCGTGGTGAGTTTCTAGCAGGCATAAATGGGAAGCTAACGACACCTTAGCCGGATCTCTCGCGCTATTTTTTTCTGAAGTTGCATGCAACTCAAACACCAATCGTAAGGAAATCAACCATAATTAAACAAAAATTTGGGTGGTAGGTTAACAGAGCCCCCGATATCATAGTGGTGGGTTAACAGAAACCAAGTGCCATCGTGGTGAGTTTCTAGCAGGCATAAATGGGAAGCTAACGACACCTTAGCCGGATCTCTCGCGCTATTTTTTCAGAAGTTGCATGCAACTAAAGCACCAATCGTAAGGAAATCAACCATAATTAAATAAAAATTTGGGTGGTAGGTTAACAGAGACCCCCGATATCACAGTGGTGGGTTAACCGAAACCAAGTGCTATCGTGGTGAGTTTTTAGCAGGCATAAAGGGGAAGCTAACGACACCTTAGCCGGATCTCTCGCGCTATTTTTTCAGAAGTTGCATGCAACTCAAACACCAATCGTAAGGAAATCAACCATAATTAAACAAAAATTTGGGTGGTAGGTTAACAGAGCCCCCGATATCATAGTGGTGGGTTAACAGAAACCAAGTGCCATCGTGGTGAGTTTCTAGCAGGCATAAATGGGAAGCTAACGACACCTTAGCCGGATCTCTCGCGCTATTTTTTCAGAAGTTGCATGCAACTCAAGCACCAATCGTAAGGAAATCAACCATAATTAAACAAAAATTTGGGTGGTAGGTTAACAGAGCCCCCGATATCATAGTGGTGGGTTAACAGAAACCAAGTGCCATGGTGGTGAGTTTCTAGCAGGCATAAATGGGAAGCTAACGACACCTTAGCCGGATCTCTCGCGCTATTTTTTCGGAAGTTGCATGCAACTCAAACACCATTCGTAAGGAAATCAACCATAATTAAACAAAAATTTGGGTGGTAGGTTAACAGAGACCCCCGACATCAAAGTGGTGGGTTAATAAAAACCAAGTGCCATCGTGGTGAGTTTTTAGCAGGCATAAATGGGAAGCTAACGACACCTTAGCCGGATCTCTTGCGCTATTTTTTCAGAAGTTGCATGCTACTCAAGCACCAATCGTAAGGAAATAAACCATAATTAAACAAAAATTTGGGTTGTAGGTTAACAGAGACCCCCGATATCATAGCGGCGGGTTAACGGAAACCAAGTGCCATCGTGGTGAGTTTCTAGCAGGTATAAATGGGAAGCTAACGACACCTTAGCCGGATCTCTCGCGCTATTTTTTCAGAAGTTGTATGCAACTCAAGCACCAATCGTAAGGAAATCAACCATAATTAAACAAAAATTTGTGTGGTAGGTAAACAGAGACCTCCGATATCACAGTGGTGGGTTAACAGAAACCAAGTGCCATCGTGGTGAGTTTCTAGCAGGCATAAATGGGAAGCTAACGACACCTTAGCCGGATCTCTCGCGCTATTTTTTCAGAAGTTGCATGCAACTCAAGCACCAATCGTAAGGAAATCAACCATAATTAACAGAAATTTGTGTGGTAGGTAAACAGAGACCTCCGATATCACAGTGGTGGGTTAACCGAAACCAAGTGCTATCATGGTGAGTTTTTAGCAGGCATAAAGGGGAAGCTAACGGCACCTAAGCCGGATCTCTCGCGCTATTTTTTCAGAAGTTGCATGCAACTCAAGCACCAATCGTAAGGAAATCAACCATAATTAAACAAAAATTTGGGTGGTAGGTTAACAGAGACCCCCGATATCATAGTGGTGGGTTACCAGAAACCAAGTGTCATCGTGGTGAGTTTCTAGCAGGCATAAATGGGAAGCTAACGACACCTTAGCCGGATCTCTCGCGCTATTTTTTCAGAAGTTGCATGCAACTCAAACACCAATCGTAAGGAAATCAACCATAATTAAACAAAAATTTGGGTGGTAGGTTAACAGAGCCCCCGATATCATAGTGGTGGGTTAACAGAAACCAAGTGCCATCGTGGTGAGTTTCTAGCAGGCATAAATGGGAAGCTAACGACACCTTAGCCGGATCTCTCGCGCTATTTTTTCGGAAGTTGCATGCAACTCAAACACCATTCGTAAGGAAATCAACCATAATTAAACAAAAATTTGGGTGGTAGGTTAACAGAGACCCCCGACTTCAAAGTGGTGGGTTAATAGAAACCAAGTGCCATCGTGGTGAGTTTTTAGCAGGCATAAATGGGAAGCTAACGACACCTTAGCCGGATCTCTTGCGCTATTTTTTCAGAAGTTGCATGCTACTCAAGCACCAATCGTAAGGAAATAAACCATAATTAAACAAAAATTTGGGTTGTAGGTTAACAGAGACCCCCGATATCATAGCGGTGGGTTAACGGACACCAAGTGCCATCGTGGTGAGTTTCTAGCAGGCATAAATGGGAAGCTAACGACACCTTAGCCGGATCTCTCGCGCTATTTTTTCAGAAGTTGCATGCAACTCAAGCACCAATCGTAAGGAAATCAACCATAATTAAACAAAAATTTGTGTGGTAGGTAAACAGAGACCTCCGATATCACAGTGGTGGGTTAACAGAAACCAAGTGCCATCGTGGTGAGTTTCTAGCAGGCATAAATGGGAAGCTAACGACACCTTAGCCGGATATCTCGCGCTATTTTTTCAGAAGTTGCATGCAACTCAAGCACCAATCGTAAGGAAATCAACCATAATTAACAGAAATTTGTGTGGTAGGTAAACAGAGACCTCCGATATCACAGTGGTGGGTTAACCGAAACCAAGTGCTATCATGGTGAGTTTTTAGCAGGCATAAAGGGGAAGCTAACGACACCTTAGCCGGATCTCTCGCGCTATTTTTTCAGAAGTTGCATGCAACTCAAGCACCAATCGTACGGAAATCAACCATAATTAAACAAAAATTTGGGTGGTAGGTTAACAGAGACCCCCGATATCATAGTGGTGGGTTACCAGAAACCAAGTGCCATCGTGGTGAGTTTCTAGCAGGCATAAATGGGAAGCTAACGACACCTTAGCCGGATCTCTCGCGCTATTTTTTCAGAAGTTGCATGCAACTCAAGCACCAATCGTAAGGAAATCAACCATAATTAAAAAAAAATTTGGGTGGTAGGTTAACAGGGACCCCCGATATCAAAGTGGTGGGTTAACAGAAACCAAGTGCCATCGTGGTGAGTTTCTAGCAGGCATAAATGGGAAGGTAACGACACCTTAGCCGGATCTCTCGCGCTATTTTTTCAGAAGTTGCATGCAACTCAAGCACCAATCGTAAGGAAATCAACCATAATTAAACAAAAATTTGGGTGGTAGGTTAACAGAGACCCCCGATATCACAGTGGTGGGTTAACCGAAACCAAGTGCTATCGTGGTGAGTTTCTAGCAGGTATAAATGGGAAGCTAACGACACCTTAGCCGGATCTCTCGCGAAATTTTTTCGGAAGTTGCATGCAACTCAAGCACCAATCGTAAGGAAATCAACCATAATTAAACAAAAATTTGGGTGGTAGGTTAACAGAGACCCCCGATATCACAGTGGTGGGTTAACCGAAACCAAGTGCTATCGTGGTGAGTTTCTAGCAGGCATAAAGGGGAAGCTAACGACACCTTAGCCGGATCTCTCGCGCTATTTTTTCAGAAGTTGCATGCAACTCAAGCACCAATCGTAAGGAAATCAACCATAATTAACAAAAATTTGTGTGGTAGGTAAACAGAGACCTCCGATATCACAGTGGTGGGTTAACCGAAACCAAGTGCTATCGTGGTGAGTTTCTAGCAGGCATAAAGGGGAAGCTAACGACACCTTAGCCGGATCTCTCGCGCTATTTTTTCAGAAGTTGCATGCAACTCAAGCACCAATCGTAAGGAAATCAACCATAATTAAACAAAAATTTGGGTGGTAGGTTAACAGAGACCCCCGATATCATAGTGTTTGGTTAACAGAAACCAAGTGCCATCGTGGTGAGTTTCTAGCAGGCATAAATGGGAAGCTAACGACACCTTAGCCGGATCTCTCGCGCTATTTTTTCAGAAGTTGCATGCAACTCAAGCACCAATCGTAAGGAAATCAACCATAATTAAACAAAAATTTGGGTGGTAGGTAAACAGAGACCTCCTATATCACAGTGGTGGGTTAATCGAAACCAAGTGCTATCGTGGTGAGTTTCTAGCAGGCATAAAGGGGAAGTTAACGACACCTTAGCCGGATCTCTCGCGCTATTTTTTCAGAAGTCGCATGCAACTCAAGCACCAATCGTAAGGAAATCAACCATAATTAAACAATAATTTGGGTGGTAGGTTAACAGGGACGCCCGATATCATAGTGGTGGGTTAACAGAAACCAAGTGCCATCGTGGTGAGTTTCTAGCAGGCATAAATGGGAAGCTAACCACACCTTAGCTGGATCTCTCGCGCTATTTTTTCAGAAGTTGCATGCAACTCAAGCACCAATCGTAAGGAAATCAACCATAATTAAACAAAAATTTGGGTGGTAGGTTAACAGAGACCCCCGATATCACAGTGGTGAGTTAACCGAAACCAAGTGCTATCGTAGTGAGTTTCTAGCAGGCATAAAGGGGAAGCTAACGACACCTTAGCCGCATCTCTCGCGCTATTTTTTCAGAAGTTGCATGCAACTCAAGCACCAATCGTCAGGAAATCAACCATAATTAAACAAAAATTTGTGTGGTAGGTTAACAGTGATCTCCGATATCATAGTGGTGGGCTAACAGAAACCAAGTGTCATCATGGTGAGTTTCTAGCAGGCATAAAGGGGAAGCTAACGACACCTTAGCCGGATCTCTCGCGCTATTTTTTCAGAAGTTGCATGCAACTCAAGCACCAATCGTAAGGAAATCAACCATAATTAACAAAAATTTGTGTGGTAGGTAAACAGAGACCTCCGATATCACAGTGGTGGGTTAACCGAAACCAAGTGCTATCGTGGTGAGTTTCTAGCAGGCATAAAGGGGAAGCTAACGACACCTTAGCCGCATCTCTCGCGCTATTTTTTCAGAAGTTGCATGCAACTCAAGCACCAGTCGTAAGGAAATCAACCATAATTAAACAAAAATTTGGGTGGTAGGTAAACAGAGACCTCCGATATCACAGTGGTGGGTTAATCGAAACCAAGTGCTATCGTGGTGAGTTTCTAGCAGGCATAAAGGGGAAGCTAACGACACCTTAGCCGGATCTCTCGCGCTATTTTTTCAGAAGTTGCATGCAACTCAAGCACCAATCGTAAGGAAATCAACCATAATTAAACAAAAATTTTGATGGTAGGTTAAAAGAGACCTCCGATATCACAGTGGTGGGTTAATCGAAACCAAGTGCCATCGTGGTGAGTTTCTAGCAGGCATAAATGGGAAGCTAACGACACCTTATCCGAATCTCTCGCGCTATTTTTTCAGAAGTTGCATGCAACTCAAGCACCAAACGTAAGGAAATCAACCATAATTAAACAAAAATTTGGTTGGTAGGTTAACAGAGACCCCCGATATCATAGTGGTGGGTTAACAGAAACCAAGTGCCATCGTGGTGAGTTTCTAGCAGGCATAAATGGGAAGCTAACGACACCTTAGCCGGATCTCTCGCGCTATTTTTTCAGAAGTTGCATGCAACTCAAGCACCAATCGTAAGGTAATCAACCATAATTAAACAAAAATTTGGATGGTAGGTAAACAGAGACCTCCGATATCACAGTGGTGGGTTAATCGAAACCAAGTGCTATCGTGGTGAGTTTCTAGCAGGCATAAAGGGGAAGCTAACGACACCTTAGCCGGATCTCTCGCGCTATTTTTTCAGAAGTTGCATGCAACTCAAGCACCAATCGTAAGGAAATCAACCATAATTAAACAAAAATTTGTGTGGTAGGTTAACAGTGATCTCCGATATCATAGTGGTGGGTCAACAGAAACCAAGTGTCATCATGGTGAGTTTCTAGCAGGCATAAAGGGGAAGCTAACGACACCTTAGCCGGATCTCTCGCGCTATTTTTTCAGAAGTTGCATGCAACTCAAGCACCAATCGTAAGGTAATCAACCATAATTAAACAAAAATTTGGATGGTAGGTAAACAGAGACCTCCGATATCACAGTGGTGGGTTAATCGAAACCAAGTGCTATCGTGGTGAGTTTCTAGCAGGCATAAAGGGGAAGCTAACGACACCTTAGCCGCATCTCTCGCGCTATTTTTTCAGAAGTTGCATGCAACTCAAGCACCAATCGTAAGGAAATCAACCATAATTAAACAAAAATTTGTGTGGTAGGTTAACAGTGATCTCCGATATCATAGTGGTGGGTCAACAGAAACCAAGTGTCATCATGGTGAGTTTCTAGCAGGCATAAAGGGGAAGCTAACGACACCTTAGCCGGATCTCTCGCGCTATTTTTTCGGAAGTTGCATGCAACTCAAGCACCAATCGTAAGGAAATCAACCATAATTAAACAAAAATTTGGGTGGTAGGTTAACAGAGACCCCCAATATCATAGTGGTGGGTTAACAGAAACCAAGTGCCATCGTGGTGAGTTTCTAGCAGGCATAAATGGGAAGCTAACGACACCTTAGCCGGATCTCTCGCGCTATTTTTTCAGAAGTTGCATGCAACTCAAACACCAATCGTAAGGAAATCAACCATAATTAAACAAAAATTTGGGTGGTAGGTTAACAGAGCCCCCGATATCATAGTGGTGGGTTAACAAAAACCAAGTGCCATCGTGGTGAGTTTCTAGCAGGCATAAATGGGAAGCTAACGACACCTTAGCCGGATCTCTCGCGCTATTTTTTCGGAAGTTGCATGCAACTCAAACACCATTCGTAAGGAAATCAACCATAATTAAACAAAAATTTGGGTGGTAGGTTAACAGAGACCCCCGACATCAAAGTGGTGGGTTAATAGAAACCAAGTGCCATCGTGGTGAGTTTTTAGCAGGCATAAATGGGAAGCTAACGACACCTTAGCCGGATCTCTTGCGCTGTTTTTTCAGAAGTTGCATGCTACTCAAGCACCAATCGTAAGGAAATAAACCATAATTAAACAAAAATTTGGGTTGTAGGTTAACAGAGACCCCCGATATCATAGCGGCGGGTTAACGGAAACCAAGTGCCATCGTGGTGAGTTTCTAGCAGGCATAAATGGGAAGCTAACGACACCTTAGCCGGATCTCTCGCGCTATTTTTTCAGAAGTTGCATGCAACTCAAGCACCAATCGTAAGGAAATCAACCATAATTAAACAAAAATTTGGGTGGTAGGTTAACAGAGACCCCCGATATCATAGTGGTGGGTTACCAGAAACCAAGTGTCATCGTGGTGAGTTTCTAGCAGGCATAAATGGGAAGCTAACGACACCTTAGCCGGATCTCTCGCGCTATTTTTTTCTGAAGTTGCATGCAACTCAAACACCAATCGTAAGGAAATCAACCATAATTAACAGAAATTTGTGTGGTAGGTAAACAGAGACCTCCGATATCACAGTGGTGGGTTAACCGAAACCAAGTGCTATCATGGTGAGTTTTTAGCAGGCATAAAGGGGAAGCTAACGGCACCTTAGCCGGATCTCTCGCGCTATTTTTTCAGAAGTTGCATGCAACTCAAGCACCAATCGTAAGGAAATCAACCATAATTAAACAAAAATTTGGGTGGTAGGTTAACAGAGACCCCCGATATCATAGTGGTGGGTTACCAGAAACCAAGTGTCATCGTGGTGAGTTTCTAGCAGGCATAAATGGGAAGCTAACGACACCTTAGCCGGATCTCTCGCGCTATTTTTTTCTGAAGTTGCATGCAACTCAAACACCAATCGTAAGGAAATCAACCATAATTAAACAAAAATTTGGGTGGTAGGTTAACAGAGCCCCCGATATCATAGTGGTGGGTTAACAGAAACCAAGTGCCATCGTGGTGAGTTTCTAGCAGGCATAAATGGGAAGCTAACGACACCTTAGCCGGATCTCTCGCGCTATTTTTTCAGAAGTTGCATGCAACTAAAGCACCAATCGTAAGGAAATCAACCATAATTAAATAAAAATTTGGGTGGTAGGTTAACAGAGACCCCCGATATCACAGTGGTGGGTTAACCGAAACCAAGTGCTATCGTGGTGAGTTTTTAGCAGGCATAAAGGGGAAGCTAACGACACCTTAGCCGGATCTCTCGCGCTATTTTTTCAGAAGTTGCATGCAACTCAAACACCAATCGTAAGGAAATCAACCATAATTAAACAAAAATTTGGGTGGTAGGTTAACAGAGCCCCCGATATCATAGTGGTGGGTTAACAGAAACCAAGTGCCATCGTGGTGAGTTTCTAGCAGGCATAAATGGGAAGCTAACGACACCTTAGCCGGATCTCTCGCGCTATTTTTTCAGAAGTTGCATGCAACTCAAGCACCAATCGTAAGGAAATCAACCATAATTAAACAAAAATTTGGGTGGTAGGTTAACAGAGCCCCCGATATCATAGTGGTGGGTTAACAGAAACCAAGTGCCATGGTGGTGAGTTTCTAGCAGGCATAAATGGGAAGCTAACGACACCTTAGCCGGATCTCTCGCGCTATTTTTTCGGAAGTTGCATGCAACTCAAACACCATTCGTAAGGAAATCAACCATAATTAAACAAAAATTTGGGTGGTAGGTTAACAGAGACCCCCGACATCAAAGTGGTGGGTTAATAAAAACCAAGTGCCATCGTGGTGAGTTTTTAGCAGGCATAAATGGGAAGCTAACGACACCTTAGCCGGATCTCTTGCGCTATTTGTTCAGAAGTTGCATGCTACTCAAGCACCAATCGTAAGGAAATAAACCATAATTAAACAAAAATTTGGGTTGTAGGTTAACAGAGACCCCCGATATCATAGCGGCGGGTTAACGGAAACCAAGTGCCATCGTGGTGAGTTTCTAGCAGGCATAAATGGGAAGCTAACGACACCTTAGCCGGATCTCTCGCGCTATTTTTTCAGAAGTTGTATGCAACTCAAGCACCAATCGTAAGGAAATCAACCATAATTAAACAAAAATTTGTGTGGTAGGTAAACAGAGACCTCCGATATCACAGTGGTGGGTTAACAGAAACCAAGTGCCATCGTGGTGAGTTTCTAGCAGGCATAAATGGGAAGCTAACGACACCTTAGCCGGATCTCTCGCGCTATTTTTTCAGAAGTTGCATGCAACTCAAGCACCAATCGTAAGGAAATCAACCATAATTAACAGAAATTTGTGTGGTAGGTAAACAGAGACCTCCGATATCACAGTGGTGGGTTAACCGAAACCAAGTGCTATCATGGTGAGTTTTTAGCAGGCATAAAGGGGAAGCTAACGGCACCTAAGCCGGATCTCTCGCGCTATTTTTTCAGAAGTTGCATGCAACTCAAGCACCAATCGTAAGGAAATCAACCATAATTAAACAAAAATTTGGGTGGTAGGTTAACAGAGACCCCCGATATCATAGTGGTGGGTTACCAGAAACCAAGTGTCATCGTGGTGAGTTTCTAGCAGGCATAAATGGGAAGCTAACGACACCTTAGCCGGATCTCTCGCGCTATTTTTTCAGAAGTTGCATGCAACTCAAACACCAATCGTAAGGAAATCAACCATAATTAAACAAAAATTTGGGTGGTAGGTTAACAGAGCCCCCGATATCATAGTGGTGGGTTAACAGAAACCAAGTGCCATCGTGGTGAGTTTCTAGCAGGCATAAATGGGAAGCTAACGACACCTTAGCCGGATCTCTCGCGCTATTTTTTCGGAAGTTGCATGCAACTCAAACACCATTCGTAAGGAAATCAACCATAATTAAACAAAAATTTGGGTGGTAGGTTAACAGAGACCCCCGACTTCAAAGTGGTGGGTTAATAGAAACCAAGTGCCATCGTGGTGAGTTTTTAGCAGGCATAAATGGGAAGCTAACGACACCTTAGCCGGATCTCTTGCGCTATTTTTTCAGAAGTTGCATGCTACTCAAGCACCAATCGTAAGGAAATAAACCATAATTAAACAAAAATTTGGGTTGTAGGTTAACAGAGACCCCCGATATCATAGCGGTGGGTTAACGGACACCAAGTGCCATCGTGGTGAGTTTCTAGCAGGCATAAATGGGAAGCTAACGACACCTTAGCCGGATCTCTCGCGCTATTTTTTCAGAAGTTGCATGCAACTCAAGCACCAATCGTAAGGAAATCAACCATAATTAAACAAAAATTTGTGTGGTAGGTAAACAGAGACCTCCGATATCACAGTGGTGGGTTAACAGAAACCAAGTGCCATCGTGGTGAGTTTCTAGCAGGCATAAATGGGAAGCTAACGACACCTTAGCCGGATATCTCGCGCTATTTTTTCAGAAGTTGCATGCAACTCAAGCACCAATCGTAAGGAAATCAACCATAATTAACAGAAATTTGTGTGGTAGGTAAACAGAGACCTCCGATATCACAGTGGTGGGTTAACCGAAACCAAGTGCTATCATGGTGAGTTTTTAGCAGGCATAAAGGGGAAGCTAACGACACCTTAGCCGGATCTCTCGCGCTATTTTTTCAGAAGTTGCATGCAACTCAAGCACCAATCGTACGGAAATCAACCATAATTAAACAAAAATTTGGGTGGTAGGTTAACAGAGACCCCCGATATCATAGTGGTGGGTTACCAGAAACCAAGTGCCATCGTGGTGAGTTTCTAGCAGGCATAAATGGGAAGCTAACGACACCTTAGCCGGATCTCTCGCGCTATTTTTTCAGAAGTTGCATGCAACTCAAACACCAATCGTAAGGAAATCAACCATAATTAAACAAAAATTTGGGTGGTAGGTTAACAGGGCCCCCGATATCATAGTGGTGGGTTAACAGAAACCAAGTGCCATCGTGGTGAGTTTCTAGCAGGCATAAATGGGAAGCTAACGACACCTTAGCCGGATCTCTCGCGCTATTTTTTCGGAAGTTGCATGCAACTCAAACACCATTCGTAAGGAAATCAACCATAATTAAACAAAAATTTGGGTGGTAGGTTAACAGAGACCCCCGACATCAAAGTGGTGGGTTAATAGAAACCAAGTGCCATCGTGGTGAGTTTTTAGCAGGCATAAATGGGAAGCTAACGACACCTTAGCCGGATCTCTTGCGCTATTTTTTCAGAAGTTGCATGCTACTCAAGCACCAATCGTAAGGAAATAAACCATAATTAAACAAAAATTTGGGTTGCAGGTTAACAGAGATAGCAGGCATAAATGGGAAGCTAACGACACCTTAGCCGGATCTCTCGCGCTATTTTTTCAGAAGTTGCATGCAACTCAAGCACCAATCGTAAGGAAATCAACCATAATTAAACAAAAATTTGTGTGGTAGGTAAACAGAGACCTCCGATATCACAGTGGTGGGTTAACAGAAACCAAGTGCCATCGTGGTGAGTTTCTAGCAGGCATAAATGGGAAGCTAACGACACCTTAGTCGGATCTCTCGCGCTATTTTTTCGAAAGTTGCATGCAACTCAAACACCATTCGTAAGGAAATCAACCATAATTAAACAAAAATTTGGGTGGTAGGTTAAGAGAGACCCCCGATATCATAGCGGTGGGTTAACAGAAACCAAGTGCCATCGTGGTGAGTTTCTAGCAGGCATAAATGGGAAGCTAACGACACCTTAGCCGGATCTCTCGCGCTATTTTTTCAGAAGTTGCATGCAACTCAAACACCAATCGTAAGGAAATCAACCATAATTAAACAAAAATTTGGGTGGTAGGTTAACAGAGCCCCCGATATCATAGTGGTGGGTTAACAGAAACCAAGTGCCATCGTGGTGAGTTTCTAGCAGGCATAAATGGGAAGCTAACGACACCTTAGCCGGATCTCTCGCGCTATTTTTTCGGAAGTTGCATGCAACTCAAACACCATTCGTAAGGAAATCAACCATAATTAAACAAAAATTTGGGTGGTAGGTTAACAGAGACCCCCGACATCAAAGTGGTGGGTTAATAGAAACCAAGTGCCATCGTGGTGAGTTTTTAGCAGGCATAAATGGGAAGCTAACGACACCTTAGCCGGATCTCTTGCGCTATTTTTTCAGAAGTTGCATGCTACTCAAGCACCAATCGTAAGGAAATAAACCATAATTAAACAAAACTTTGGGTTGTAGGTTAACAGAGACCCCCGATATCATAGCGGTGGGTTAACGGAAACCAAGTGCCATCGTGGTGAGTTTCTAGCAGGCATAAATGGGAAGCTAACGACACCTTAGCCGGGTCTCTCGCGCTATTTTTTCAGAAGTTGCATGAAACTCAAGCACCAATCGTAAGGAAATCAACCATAATTAAACAAAAATTTGTGTGGTAGGTAAACAGAGACCTCCGATATCACAGTGGTGGGTTAACAGAAACCAAGTGCCATCGTGGTGAGTTTCTAGCAGGCATAAATGGGAAGCTAACGACACCTTAGCCGGATCTCTCGCGCTATTTTTTCAGAAGTTGCATGCAACTCAAGCACCAATCGTAAGGAAATCAACCATAATTAACAGAAATTTGTGTGGTAGGTTAACAGAGACCTCCGATATCACAGTGGTGGGTTAACCGAAACCAAGTGCTATCATGGTGAGTTTTTAGCAGGCATAAAGGGGAAGCTAACGGCACCTTAGCCGGATCTCTCGCGCTATTTTTTCAGAAGTTGCATGCAACTCAAACACCATTCGTAAGGAAATCAACCATAATTAAACAAAAATTTGGGTGGTAGGTTAACAGAGACCCCCGACATCAAAGTGGTGGGTTAATAGAAACCAAGTGCCATCGTGGTGAGTTTTTAGCAGGCATAAATGGGAAGCTAACGACACCTTAGCCGGATCTCTTGCGCTATTTTTTCAGAAGTTGCATGCTACTCAAGCACCAATCGTAAGGAAATAAACCATAATTAAACAAAACTTTGGGTTGTAGGTTAACAGAGACCCCCGATATCATAGCGGTGGGTTAACGGAAACGAAGTGCCATCGTGGTGAGTTTCTAGCAGGCATAAATGGGAAGCTAACGACACCTTAGCCGGGTCTCTCGCGCTATTTTTTCAGAAGTTGCATGAAACTCAAGCACCAATCGTAAGGAAATCAACCATAATTAAACAAAAATTTGGGTGGTAGGTTAAAAGAGACCCCCGATATCATAGTGGTGGGTTAACAGAAACCAAGTGCCATCGTGGTGAGTTTCTAGCAGGCATAAATGGGAAGCTAACGACACCTTAGCCGAATCTCTCGCGCTATTTTTTCAGAAGTTGCATGCAACTCAAGCACCAATCGTAAGGAAATCAACCATAATTAACAGAAATTTGTGTGGTAGGTAAACAGAGACCTCCGATATCACAGTGGTGGGTTAACCGAAACCAAGTGCTATCATGGTGAGTTTTTAGCAGGCATAAAGGGGAAGCTAACGGCACCTTAGCCGGATCTCTCGCGCTATTTTTTCAGAAGTTGCATGCAACTCAAGCACCAATCGTACGGAAATCAACCATAATTAAACAAAAATTTGGGTGGTAGGTTAACAGAGACCCCCGATATCATAGTGGTGGGTTACCAGAAACCAAGTGCCATCGTGGTGAGTTTCTAGCAGGCATAAATGGGAAGCTAACGACACCTTAGCCGGATCTCTCGCGCTATTTTTTCAGAAGTTGCATGCAACTCAAACACCAATCGTAAGGAAATCAACCATAATTAAACAAAAATTTGGGTGGTAGGTTAACAGAGCCCCCGATATCATAGTGGTGGGTTAACAGAAACCAAGTGCCATCGTGGTGAGTTTCTAGCAGGCATAGATGGGAAGCTAACGACACCTTAGTCGGATCTCTCGCGCTATTTTTTCGAAAGTTGCATGCAACTCAAACACCATTCGTAAGGAAATCAACCATAATTAAACAAAAATTTGGGTGGTAGGTTAAGAGAGACCCCCGATATCATAGCGGTGGGTTAACAGAAACCAAGTGCCATCGTGGTGAGTTTCTAGCAGGCATAAATGGGAAGCTAACGACACCTTAGCCGCATCTCTCGCGCTATTTTTTCAGAAGTTGCATGCAACTCAAGCACCAATCGTAAGGAAATCAACCTTAATTAACAAAAATTTGTGTGGTAGGTTAACAGAGACCTCCGATATCACAATGGTGGGTTAACAGAAACCAAGTGCCATTGTGATGAGTTTCTAGCAGGCATTAAGGGGAAGCTAACGACACCTTAGCCGGATCTCTCGCGCTATTTTTTCAGAAGTTGCGTGCAACTCAAGCACCAATCGTAAGGAAATCAACCATAATTAAACAAAAATTTGGGTGGTAGGTTAAAAGAGACCCCCGATATCGTAGTGGTGGGTTAACAGAAACCAAGTGCCATCGTGGTGAGTTTCTAGCAGGCATAAATGGGAAGCTAACGACACCTTAGCCGAATCTCGCGCTATTCTTTCAGAAGTTGCATGCAACTCAAGCACCAATCGTAAGGAAATCAACCATAATTAAACAAAAATTTGGGTGGTAGGAAACAGAGACCTCCGATATCACAGTGGTGGGTTAACCGAAACCAAGTGCTATCGTAGTGACTTTCTAGCAGGCATAAATGGGAAGCTCACGACACCTTAGCCGGATCTCTCGCGCTATTTTTTCAGAAGTTGCATGCAACTCAAGCTCCAATCGTAAGGAAATAAACCATAATTAAACAAAAATTTGGGTGGTAGGTCAACAGAGACCCCCGATATCATAGTGGTGGGTTAACAGAAACCAAGTGCCATCGTGGTGAGTTTCTAGCAGGCATAAATGGGAAGCTAACGACACCTTAGCCGGATCTCTCGCGCTATTTTTTCGGAAGTTGCATGCAACTCAAACACCATTCGTAAGGAAATCAACTATAATTAAACAAAAATTTGGGTGGTAGGTTAACAGAGACCCCCGACATCAAAGTGGTGGGTTAATAGAAACCAAGTGCCATCGTGGTGAGTTTTTAGCAGGCATAAATGGGAAGCTAACGACACCTTAGCCGGATCTCTCGCGCTATTTTTTCAGAAGTTGCATGCAACTCAAGCACCAATCGTAAGGAAATAAACCATAATTAAACAAAAATTTGGGTGGTAGGTTAACAGAGACCCCCGATATCATAGCGGTGGGTTAACAGAAACCAAGTGCCATCGTGGTGAGTTTCTAGCAGGCATAAATGGGAAGCTAACGACACCTTAGCCGGATCTCTCGCGCTATTTTTTCAGAAGTTGCATGCAACTCAAGCACCAATCGTAAGGAAATCAACCATAATTAAACAAAAATTTGTGTGGTAGGTAAACAGAGACCTCCGATATCACAGTGGTGGGTTAACAGAAACCAAGTGCCATCGTGGTGAGTTTCTAGCAGGCATAAATGGGAAGCTAACGACACCTTAGCCGGATCTCTCGCGCTATTTTTTCAGAAGTTGCATGCAACTCAAGCACCAATCGTAAGGAAATCAGCCATAATTAAACAAAAATTTGGGTGGCAGGTTAACAGTGATCTCCGATATCATAGTGGTGGGTTAACAGAAACCAAGTGTCATCATGGTGAGTTTCTAGCAGGCATAAAGGGGAAGCTAACGACACCTTAGCCGGATCTCTCGCGCTATTTTTTCGGAAGTTGCATGCAACTCAAGCACCAATTGTAAGGAAATCAACCATAATTAAACAAAAATTTGGGTGGTAGGTTAACAGTGACCCCCGATATAACAGTGGTGGGTTAACAGAAACCAAGTGCTATCGTGGTCAGTTTCTAGCAGGCATAAACGGGAAGCTAACGACACCTTAGCCGCATCTCTCGCGCTATTTTTTCAGAAGTTGCATGCAACTCAAGCACCAATCGTAAGGAAATCAACCAAAATTAACAGAAATTTGTGTGGTAGGTAAACAGAGACCTCCGATATCACAGTGGTGGGTTAACCGAAACCAAGTGCTATCATGGTGAGTTTTTAGCAGGCATAAAGGGGAAGCTAACGACACCTTAGCCGGATCTCTCGCGCTATTTTTTCAGAAGTTGCATGCAACTCAAGCACCAATCGTAAGGAAATCAACCATAATTAAACAAAAATTTGGGTGGTAGGTTAACAGAGACCCCCGATATCATAGTGGTGGGTTACCAGAAACCAAGTGCCATCGTGGTGAGTTTCTAGCAGGCATAAATGGGAAGCTAACGACACCTTAGCCGGATCTCTCGCGCTATTTTTTCAGAAGTTGCATGCAACTCAAACACCAATCGTAAGGAAATCAACCATAATTAAACAAAAATTTGGGTGGTAGGTTAACAGAGCCCCCGATATCATAGTGGTGGGTTAACAGAAACCAAGTGCCATCGTGGTGAGTTTCTAGCAGGCATAAATGGGAAGCTAACGACACCTTAGTCGGATCTCTCGCGCTATTTTTTCAAAAGTTGCATGCAACTCAAACACCATTCGTAAGGAAATCAACCATAATTAAACAAAAATTTGGGTGGTAGGTTAACAGAGACCCCCGATATCATAGCAGTGGGTTAACAGAAACCAAGTGCCATCGTGGTGAGTTTCTAGCAGGCATAAATGCACCAATCGTAAGGAAATCAACCATAATTAAACAAAAATTTGGGTGATAGGTTAACAGAGACCCCCGATATCATAGTGGTGGGTTAACAGAAACCAAGTGCCATCGTGGTGAGTTTCTAGCAGGCATAAATGGGAAGCTAACGACACCTTAGCCGCATCTCTCGCGCTATTTTTTCAGAAGTTGCATGCAACTCAAGCACCAATCGTAAGGAAATCAACCCTAATTAACAAAAATGTGTGTGGTAGGTTAACAGAGACCTCCGATATCACAATGGTGGGTTAACAGAAACCAAGTGCCATTGTGGTGAGTTTCTAGCAGGCATAAATGGGAAGCTAACGACACCTTAGCCGGATCTCTCGCGCTATTTTTTCAGAAGTTGCATGCAACTCAAGCACCAATCGTAAGGAAATAAACCATAATTAAACAAAAATTTGGGTGGTAGGTCAACAGAGACCTCCGATATCACAGTGGTGGGTTAACCGAAACCAAGTGCTATCGTAGTGACTTTCTAGCAGGCATAAATGGGAAGCTAACGACACCTTAGCCGGATCTCTCGCGCTATTTTTTCAGAAGTTGCATGCAACTCAAGCACCAATCGTAAGGAAATAAACCATAATTAAACAAAAATTTGGGTGGTAGGTCAACAGAGACCCCCGATATCATAGTGGTGGGTTAACAGAAACCCAGTGCCATCGTGGTGAGTTTCTAGCAGGCATAAAGGGGAAGCTAACGACACCTTAGCCGGATCTCTCGCGCTATTTTTTCGGAAGTTGCATGCAACTCAAACACCATTCGTAAGGAATTCAACCATAATTAAACAAAAATTTGGGTGGTAGGTTAACAGAGACCCCCGACATCAAAGTGGTGGGTTAATAGAAACCAAGTGCCGTCGTGGTGAGTTTTTAGCAGGCATAAATGGGAAGCTAACGACACCTTAGCCGGATCTCTCGCGCTATTTTTTCAGAAGTTGCATGCAACTCAAGCACCAATCGTAAGGAAATAAACCATAATTAAACAAAAATTTGGGTGGTAGGTTAACAGAGACCCCCGATATCATAGCGGTGGGTTAACAGAAACCAAGTGCCATCGTGGTGAGTTTCTAGCAGGCATAAATGGGAAGCTAACGACACCTTAGCCGGATCTCTCGCGCTATTTTTTCAGAAGTTGCATGCAACTCAAGCACCAATCGTAAGGAAATCAACCATAATTAAACAAAAATTTGTGTGGTAGGTAAACAGAGACCTCCGATATCACAGTGGTGGGTTAACAGAAACCAAGTGCTATCGTGGTGAGTTTCTAGCAGGCATAAATGGGAAGCTAACGACACCTTAGCCGGATCTCTCGCGCTATTTTTTCAGAAGTTGCATGCAACTCAAGCACCAATCGTAAGGAAATCAACCATAATTAACAGAAATTTGTGTGGTAGGTAAACAGAGACCTCCGATATCACAGTGGTGGGTTAACCAAAACCAAGTGCTATCATGGTGAGTTTTTAGCAGGCATAAAGGGGAAGCTAACGACACCTTAGCCGGATCTCTCGCGCTATTTTTTCAGAAGTTGCATGCAACTCAAGCACCAATCGTAAGGAAATCAACCATAATTAAACAAAAATTTGGGTGGTAGGTTAACAGAGACCCCCGATATCATAGTGGTGGGTTACCAGAAACCAAGTGCCATCGTGGTGAGTTTCTAGCAGGCATAAATGGGAAGCTAACGACACCTTAGCCGGATCTCTCGCGCTATTTTTTCAGAAGTTGCATGCAACTCAAACACCAATCGTAAGGAAATCAACCATAATTAAAAAAAAATTTGGGTGGTAGGTTAACAGAGCCCCCGATATCATAGTGGTGGGTTAACAGAAACCAAGTGCCATCGTGGTGAGTTTCTAGCAGGCATAAATGGGAAGCTAACGACACCTTAGCCGGATCTCTCGCGCTATTTTTTCAGAAGTTGCATGCAACTCAAGCACCAATCGTAAGGAAATAAACCATAATTAAACAAAAATTTGGGTGGTAGGTTAACAGAGACCCCCGATATCATAGTGGTGGGTTAACAGAAACCAAGTGCCATCGTGGTGAGTTTCTAGCAGGCATAAATGGGAAGCTAACGACACCTTAGCCGGATCTCTCGCGCTATTTTTTCAGAAGTTGCATGCAACTCAAGCACCAATCGTAAGGAAATAAACCATAATTAAACAAAAATTTGGGTGGTAGGTCAACAGAGACCCCCGATATCATAGTGGTGGGTTAACAGAAACCAAGTGCCATCGTGGTGAGTTTCTAGCAGGCATAAAGGGGAAGCTAACGACATCTTAGCCGGATCTCTCGCGCTATTTTTTCAGAAGTTGCATGCAACTCAAGCACCAATCGTAAGGAAATCAACCATAATTAAACAAAAATTTGGGTGGTAGGTTAACAGAGACCCCCGAGATCAAAGTGGTGGGTTAACAGAAACCAAGTGCCATCGTGGTGAGTTTTTAGCAGGCATAAATGGGAAGCTAACGACACCTTAGCCGGATCTCTCGCGCTATTTTTTCAGAAGTTGCATGCAACTCAAGCACCAATCGTAAGGAAATAAACCATAATTAAACAAAAATTTGGGTGGTAGGTTAACAGAGACCCCCGATATCATAGCGGTGGGTTAACAGAAACCAAGTGCCATCATGGTGAGTTTCTAGCAGGCACAAAGGGGAAGCTAACGACACCTTAGCCGGATCTCTCGCGCTATTTTTTCAGAAGTTGCATGCAACTTAAGCACCAATCGTAAGGAAATCAACCATAATTAAACAAAAATTTGGGTGGTAGGTTAACAGAGACCCCCGATATAATAGTGGTGGGTTAACAGAAACCAAGTGCCATCATGGTGAGTTTCTAGCAGGCATAAATGGGAAGCTAACGACACCTTAGCCGGATCTCTCGCGCTATTTTTTCGGAAGTTGCATGCAACTCAAGCACCAATCGTAAGGAAATCAACCATAATTAAACAAAAATTAGGGTGGTAGGTTAACAGAGACCCCCGATATCACAGTGGTGGGTTAACCGAAACAAAGTGCTATCGTGGTGAGTTGCTAGCAGGCATAAATGGAAACCTAACGACACCTTAGCCGGATCTCTCGCGCTATTTTTTCAGAAGTTGCATGCAACTCAAGCACCAATCGTAAGGAAATAAACCATAATTAAACAAAAATTTGTGTGGTAGGTAAACAGAGACCTCAGATATCACAGTGGTGGGTTAACCGCAACCAAGTGCTATCGTGGTGAGTTTCCAGCAGGCATAAATGTGAAGCTAACGACACCTTAGCCGGATCTCTCGCGCTATTTTTTCAGAAGTTGCATGCAACTCAAGCACCAATCGTAAGGAAATCAACCATAATTAAACAAAAATTTTGGTGGTAGGTTAACAGAGACCCCCGATATCATAGTGGTGGGTTAACAGAAACCAAGTGCCATCATGGTGAGTTTCTAGCAGGCATAAATGGGAAGCTAACGACACCTTAGCCGGATCTCTCGCGCTATTTTTTCAGAAGTTGCATGCAACTCAAGCACCAATCGTAAGGAAATCAACCATAATTAAACAAAAATTTGGGTGGTAGGTTAACAGAGCCCCCGATATCATAGTGGTGGGTTAACAGAAACCAAGTGCCATCGTGGTGAGTTTCTAGCAGGCATAAATGGGAAGCTAACGACACCTTAGTCGGATCTCTCGCGCTATTTTTTCGAAAGTTGCATGCAACTCAAACACCATTCGTAAGGAAATCAACCATAATTAAACAAAAATTTGGGTGGTAGGTTAACAGAGACCCCCGATCTCATAGCGGTGGGTTAACAGAAACCAAGTGCCATCGTGGTGAGTTTCTAGCAGGCACAAATGGGAAGCTAACGACACCTGAGCCGGATCTCTCGCGCTATTTTTTCAGAAGTTGCATGCAACTCAAACACCAATCGTAAGGAAATCAACCATAATTAAACAAAAATTTGGGTGGTAGGTTAAAAGAGACCCCCGATATCATAGTGGTGGGTTAACAGAAACCAAGTGCCATCGTGGTGAGTTTCTAGCAGGCATAAATGGGAAGCTAACGACACCTTAGCCGAATCTCGCGCTATTCTTTCAGAAGTTGCATGCAACTCAAGCACCAATCGTAAGGAAATCAACCATAATTAAACAAAAATTTGGGTGGTAGGAAACAGAGACCTCCGATATCACAGTGGTGGGTTAACCGAAACCAAGTGCTATCGTAGTGACTTTCTAGCAGGCATAAATGGGAAGCTAACGACACCTTAGCCGGATCTCTCGCGCTATTTTTTCAGAAGTTGCATGCAACTCAAGCACCAATCGTAAGGAAATAAACCATAATTAAACAAAAATTTGGGTGGTAGGTCAACAGAGACCCCCGATATCATAGTGGTGGGTTAACAGAAACCAAGTGCCATCAAGGTGAGTTTCTAGTAGGCATAAAGGGGAAGCTAACGTCACCTTAGCCGGATCTCTCGCGCTATTTTTTCAGAAGTTGCATGCAACTCAAGCACCAATCGTAAGGAAATCAACCATAATTAAACAAAAATTTGGGTGGTAGGTTAACAGAGACCCCCGACATCAAAGTGGTGGGTTAACAGAAACCAAGTGCCATCATGGTGAGTTTTTAGCAGGCATAAATGGGAAGCTAACGACACCTTAGCCGGATCTCTCGCGCTATTTTTTCAGAAGTTGCATGCAACTCAAGCACCAATCGTAAGGAAATAAACCATAATTAAACAAAAATTTGGGTGGTAGGTTAACAGAGACCCCCGATATCATAGCGGTGGGTTAACAGAAACCAAGTGCCATCGTGGTGAGTTTCTAGCAGGCATAAAGGGGAAGCTAACGACACCTTAGCCGGATCTCTCGCGCTATTTTTTCAGAAATTGCATGCAACTCAAGCACCAATCGTAAGGAAATCAACCATAATTGAACAAAAATTTGGGTGGTAGGAAACAGAGACCTCCGATATCACAGTGGTGGGTTAACCGAAACCAAGTGCTATCGTAGTGACTTTCTAGCAGGCATAAATGGGAAGCTAACGACACCTTAGCCGGATCTCTCGCGCTATTTTGTCAGAAGTTGCATGCAACTCAAGCACCAATCGTAAGGAAATAAACCATAATTAAACAAAAATTTGGGTGGTAGGTTAACAGAGACCTCCGATATCATAGCGGTGGGTTAACAGAAACCAAGTGCCATCGTGGTGAGTTTCTAGCAGGCATAAAGGGGAAGCTAACGACACCTTAGCCGGATCTCTCGCGCTATTTTTTCAGAAGTTGCATGCAACTCAAGCACCAATCGTAAGGAAATAAACCATAATTAAACAAAAATTTGGGTGGTAGGTCAACAGAGACCCCCGATATCATAGTGGTGGGTTAACAGAAACCAAGTGCCATCGTGGTGAGTTTTTAGCAGGCATAAATGGGAAGCTAACGACACCTTAGCCGGATCTCTCGCGCTATTTTTTCAGAAGTTGCATGCAACTCAAGCACCAATCGTAAGGAAATAAACCATAATTAAACAAAAATTTGGGTGGTAGGTTAACAGAGACCCCCGATATCATAGCGGTGGGTTAACAGAAACCAAGTGCCATCGTGGTGAGTTTCTAGCAGGCATAAAGGGGAAGCTAACGACACCTTAGCCGGATCTCTCGCGCTATTTTTTCAGAAGTTGCATGCAACTTAAGCACCAATCGTAAGGAAATCAACCATAATTAAACAAAAATTTGGGTGGTAGGTTAACAGAGACCCCCGATATAATAGTGGTGGGTTAACAGAAACCAAGTGCCATCATGGTGAGTTTCTAGCAGGCATAAATGGGAAGCTAACGACACCTTAGCCGGATCTCTCGCGCTATTTTTTCGGAAGTTGCATGCAACTCAAGCACCAATCGTAAGGAAATCAACCATAATTAAACAAAAATTTGGGTGGTAGGTTAACAGAGACCCCCGATATCACAGTGGTGGGTTAACCGAAACCAAGTGCTAACGTGGTGAGTTGCTAGCAAGCATAAATGGAAAGCTAACGACACCTTAGCCGGATCTCTCGCGCTATTTTTTCAGAAGTTGCATGTAACTCAAGCACCAATCGTAAGGAAATCAACCATAATTAACAAAAATTTGTGTGGTAGGTAAACAGAGACCTCAAATATCACAGTGGTGGGTTAACCGAAACCAAGTGCTATCGTGGTGAGTTTCTAGCAGGCATAAATGTGAAGCTAACGACACCTTAGCCGGATCTCTCGCGCTATTTTTTCAGAAGTTGCATGCAACTCAAGCACCAATCGTAAGGAAATCAACCATAATTAAACAAAAATTTGGGTGGTAGGTAAACAGAGACCCCCGATATCATAGTGGTGGGTTAACAGAAACCAAGTGCCATCGTGGTGAGTTTCTAGCAGGCATAAATGGGAAGCTAACGACACCTTAGCCGGATCTCTCGCGCTATTTTTTCAGAAGTTGCATGCAACTCAAGCACCAATCGTAAGGAAATCAACCATAATTAAACAAAATATTGGGTGGTAGGAAACAGAGACCTCCGATATCACAGTGGTGGGTTAACCGAAACCAAGTGCTATCGTGGTCAGTTTCTAGCATGCATAAATGGGAAGCTAACGACAACTTAGCCGGATCTCTCGCGCTAATTTTTCGGAAGTTGCATGCAAGTCAAGCACCAATCGTAAGGAAATAAACCATAATTAAACAAAAATTTGGGTGGTAGGTCAACAGAGACCCCCGATATCATAGTGGTGGGTTAACAGAAACCAAGTGCCATCGTGGTGAGTTTCTAGCAGGCATAAAGGGGAAGCTAACGACACCTTAGCCGGATCTCTCGCGCTATTTTTTCAGAAGTTGCATGCAACTCAAGCACCAATCGTAAGGAAATCAACCATAATTAAACAAAAATTTGGGTGGTAGGTTAACAGAGACCCCCGACATCAAAGTGGTGGGTTAACAGAAACCAAGTGCCATCATGGTGAGTTTCTAGCAGGCATAAATGGGAAGCTAACGACACCTTAGCCGGATCTCTCGCGCTATTTTTTCGGAAGTTGCATGCAACTCAAGCACCAATCGTAAGGAAATCAACCATAATTAAACAAAAATTTGGGTGGTAGGTTAACAGAGACCCCCGATATCACAGTGGTGGGTTAACCGAAACCAAGTGCTATCGTGGTGAGTTGCTAGCAGGCATAAATGGAAAGCTAACGACACCTTAGCCGGATCTCTCGCGCTATTTTTTCAGAAGTTGCAAGTAACTCAAGCACCAATCGTAAGGAAATCAACCATAATTAACAAAAATTTGTGTGGTAGGTAAACAGAGACCTCAAATATCACCGTTGGTAGGTTAACCGAAACCAAGTGCTATCGTGGTGAGTTTCTAGCAGGCATAAATGTGAAGCTAACGACACCTTAGCCGGATCTCTCGCGCTATTTTTTCAGAAGTTGCATGCAACTCAAGCACCAATCGTAAGGAAATCAACCATAATTAAACAAAAATTTGGGTGGTAGGTTAACAGAGACCCCCGATATCATAGTGGTGGGTTAACAGAAACCAAGTGCCATCGTGGTGAGTTTCTAGCAGGCATAAATGGGAAGCTAACGACACCTTAGCCGGATCTCTCGCGCTATTTTTTCAGAAGTTGCATGCAACTCAAGCACCAATCGTAAGGAAATCAACCATAATTAAACAAAAATTTAGGTGGTAGGTTAACAGAGACCCCCGACATCATAGTGGTGGGTTAACAGAAACCAAGTGCCATCGTGGTGAGTTTTTAGCAGGCATAAATGGGAAGCTAAACACCTTAGCCGGATCTCTCGCGCTATTTTTTCAGAAGTTGCATGCAACTCAAGCACCAATCGTAAGGAAATCAACCATAATTAAACAAAAATTTGGGTGGTAGGTTAACAGAGACCCCCGATATCATAGTGGTGGGTTAACAGAAACCAAGTGCCATCGTGGTGAGTTTCTAGCAGGCATAAAAGGGAAGCTAACGACACCTTAGCCGGATCTCTCGCGCTATTTTTTCAGAAGTTGCATGCAACACAAGCACCAATCGTAAGGAAATAAACAATAATTAAACAAAAATTTGGGTGGTAGGTTAACAGAGACCCCCGATATCATAGCGGTGGGTTAACAGAAACCAAGTGCCATCGTGGTGAGTTTCTAGCAGGCATAAATGGGAAGCTAACGACACCTTAGCCGGATCTCTCGCGCTATTTTTTCAGAAGTTGCATGCAACTCAAGCACCAATCGAAGGGAAATCAACCATAATTAAACAAAAATTTGGGTGGTAGGTTACAGAGACCCCCGATATCACAGTGGTGGGTTAACCGAAACCAAGTGCTATCGTGGTGAGTTTCTAGCAGGCATAAAGGGGAAGCTAACGACACCTTAGCCGGATCTCTCGCGCTAATTTTTCATAAGTTGCATGCAACTCAAGCACCAATCGTCAGGAAATCAACCATAATTAAACAAAAATTTAGGTGGTAGGTTAACAGAGACCCCCGACATCATAGTGGTGGGTTAACAGAAACCAAGTGCCATCGTGGTGAGTTTTTAGCAGGCATAAATGGGAAGCTAAACACCTTAGCCGGATCTCTCGCGCTATTTTTTCAGAAGTTGCATGCAACTCAAGCACCAATCGTAAGGAAATCAACCATAATTAAACAAAAATTTGGGTGGTAGGTTAACAGAGACCCCCGATATCATAGTGGTGGGTTAACAGAAACCAAGTGCCATCGTGGTGAGTTTCTAGCAGGCATAAAAGGGAAGCTAACGACACCTTAGCCGGATCTCTCGCGCTATTTTTTCAGAAGTTGCATGCAACTCAAGCACCAATCGTAAGGAAATCAACCATAATTAAACAAAAATTTGGGTGGTAGGTTAACAGAGACCCCCGACATCAAAGTGGTGGGTTAACAGAAACCAAGTGCTATCGTGGTGAGCTTTTAGCAGGCATAAATGGGAAGCTAACGACACCTTAGCCGGATCTCTCGCGCTATTTTTTCAGAAGTTGCATGCAACACAAGCACCAATCGTAAGGAAATAAACAATAATTAAACAAAAATTTGGGTGGTAGGTTAACAGAGACCCCCGATATCATAGCGGTGGGTTAACAGAAACCAAGTGCCATCGTGGTGAGTTTCTAGCAGGCATAAATGGGAAGCTAACGACACCTTAGCCGGATCTCTCGCGCTATTTTTTCAGAAGTTGCATGCAACTCAAGCACCAATCGAAGGGAAATCAACCATAATTAAACAAAAATTTGGGTGGTAGGTTACAGAGACCCCCGATATCACAGTGGTGGGTTAACCGAAACCAAGTGCTATCGTGGTGAGTTTCTAGCAGGCATAAAGGGGAAGCTAACGACACCTTAGCCGGATCTCTCGCGCTAATTTTTCATAAGTTGCATGCAACTCAAGCACCAATCGTCAGGAAATCAACCATAATTAAACAAAAATTTGGGTGGTAGGTTAACAGAGACCCCCGATATCATAGTGGTGGGTTAACATAAACCAAGTGCCATCGTGGTGAGTTTCTAGCAGGCATAAATGGGAAGCTAACGACACCTTAGCCGGATCTCTCGCGCTATTTTTTCAGAAGTTGCATGCAACTCAAGCACCAATCGTAAGGAAATCAACCATAATTAAACAAAAATTTGGGTGGTAGGTTAACAGAGTACCCCGATATCATAATGGTGAGTTAACAGAAACCAAGTGTCATCGTGGTGAGTTTCTAGCAGGCATAAATGGAAAGCTAACGACACCTTAGCCGGATCTCTCGCGCTATTTTTTCAGAAGTTGCATGCAACTCAAGCACCAATCGTAAGGAAATCAACCATAATTAAACAAAAATTTGGGTGGTAGGTTAACAGAGACCCCCGATATCACAGTGGTGGGTTAACCGAAACCAAGTGCTATCGTGGTGAGCTTTTAGCAGGCATAAATGGGAAGCTAACGACACCTTAGCCGGATCTCTCGCGCTATTTTTTCAGAAGTTGCATGCAACTCAAGCACCAATCGTAAGGAAATCAACCATAATTAAGCAAAAATTTGTGTGGTAGGTTTACAGAGACCCCCGGTATCATAGCGGTGGGTTAACAGAAACCAAGTGCCATCGTGGTGAGTTTCTAGCAGGTATAAATGGGAAGCTAACGACACCTTAGCCGGATCTCTCGCGCTATTTTTTCAGAAGTTGCATGCATTTCAAGCACCAATCGTAAGGAAATCAACCATAATTAAACAAAAATTTGGGTGGTAGGTTAGCAGAGACCCCCGATATCATAGCGGTGGGTTAACAGAAACCAAGTGCCAACGTGGTGAGTTTCTAGCAGGCATAAATGGGAAGCTAACGACACCTTAGCCGGATCTCTCGCGCTATTTTTTCAGAAGTTGCATGCAACTCAAGCACCAATCGAAGGGAAATCAACCATAATTAAACAAAAATTTGGGTGGTAGGTTACAGAGACCCCCGATATCACAGTGGTGGGTTAACCGAAACCAAGTGCTATCGTGGTGAGTTTCTAGCAGGCATAAAGGGGAAGCTAACGACACCTTAGCCGGATCTCTCGCGCTAATTTTTCATAAGTTGCATGCAACTCAAGCACCAATCGTCAGGAAATCAACCATAATTAAACAAAAATTTGGGTGGTAGGTTAACAGATACCCCCGATATCATAGTGGTGGGTTAACAGAAACCAAGTGCCATCGTGGTGAGTTTTTAGCAGGCATAAATGGGAAGCTAACGACACCTTAGCCGGATCTCTCGCGCTTTTTTTTCAGAAGTTGCATGCAACTCAAGCACCAATCGTAAGGAAATAAACCATAATTAAACAAAAATTTGGGTGGTAGGTTAACAGAGACCCCCGATATCATAGCGGTGGGTTAACAGAAACCAAGTGCCATCGTGGTGAGTTTCTAGCAGGCATAAAGGGGAAGCTAACGACACCTTAGCCGGATCTCTCGCGCTATTTTTTCAGAAGTTGCATGCAACTCAAGCACCAATCGAAGGGAAATCAACCATAATTAAACAAAAATTTGGGTGGTAGGTTACAGAGACCCCCGATATCACAGTGGTGGGTTAACCGAAACCAAGTGCTATCGTGGTGAGTTTCTAGCAGGCATAAATGGGAAGCTAAACACCTTAGCCGGATCTCTCGCGCTATTTTTTCAGAAGTTGCATGCAACTCAAGCACCAATCGTAAGGAAATCAACCATAATTAAACAAAAATTTGGGTGGTAGGTTAACAGAGACCCCCGATATCATAGCGGTGGGTTAACAGAAACCAAGTGCCATCGTGGTGAGTTTCTAGCAGGCATAAATGGGAAGCTAACGACACCTTAGCCGGATCTCTCGCGCTATTTTTTCAGAAGTTGCATGCAACTCAAGCACCAATCGTAAGGAAATCAACCATAATTAAACAAAAATTTAGGTGGTAGGTTAACAGAGACCCCCGACATCATAGTGGTGGGTTAACAGAAACCAAGTGCCATCGTGGTGAGTTTTTAGCAGGCATAAATGGGAAGCTAAACACCTTAGCCGGATCTCTCGCGCTATTTTTTCAGAAGTTGCATGCAACTCAAGCACCAATCGTAAGGAAATCAACCATAATTAAACAAAAATTTGGGTGGTAGGTTAACAGAGACCCCCGATATCATAGTGGTGGGTTAACAGAAACCAAGTGCCATCGTGGTGAGTTTCTAGCAGGCATAAAAGGGAAGCTAACGACACCTTAGCCGGATCTCTCGCGCTATTTTTTCAGAAGTTGCATGCAACACAAGCACCAATCGTAAGGAAATAAACAATAATTAAACAAAAATTTGGGTGGTAGGTTAACAGAGACCCCCGATATCATAGCGGTGGGTTAACAGAAACCAAGTGCCATCGTGGTGAGTTTCTAGCAGGCATAAATGGGAAGCTAACGACACCTTAGCCGGATCTCTCGCGCTATTTTTTCAGAAGTTGCATGCAACTCAAGCACCAATCGAAGGGAAATCAACCATAATTAAACAAAAATTTGGGTGGTAGGTTACAGAGACCCCCGATATCACAGTGGTGGGTTAACCGAAACCAAGTGCTATCGTGGTGAGTTTCTAGCAGGCATAAAGGGGAAGCTAACGACACCTTAGCCGGATCTCTCGCGCTAATTTTTCATAAGTTGCATGCAACTCAAGCACCAATCGTCAGGAAATCAACCATAATTAAACAAAAATTTATTTGGTAGGTTAACAGAGACCCCCGACATCATAGTGGTGGGTTAACAGAAACCAAGTGCCATCGTGGTGAGTTTTTAGCAGGCATAAATGGGAAGCTAAACACCTTAGCCGGATCTCTCGCGCTATTTTTTCAGAAGTTGCATGCAACTCAAGCACCAATCGTAAGGAAATCAACCATAATTAAACAAAAATTTGGGTGGTAGGTTAACAGAGACCCCCGATATCATAGTGGTGGGTTAACAGAAACCAAGTGCCATCGTGGTGAGTTTCTAGCAGGCATAAAAGGGAAGCTAACGACACCTTAGCCGGATCTCTCGCGCTATTTTTTCAGAAGTTGCATGCAACTCAAGCACCAATCGTAAGGAAATCAACCATAATTAAACAAAAATTTGGGTGGTAGGTTAACAGAGACCCCCGACATCAAAGTGGTGGGTTAACAGAAACCAAGTGCTATCGTGGTGAGCTTTTAGCAGGCATAAATGGGAAGCTAACGACACCTTAGCCGGATCTCTCGCGCTATTTTTTCAGAAGTTGCATGCAACACAAGCACCAATCGTAAGGAAATAAACAATAATTAAACAAAAATTTGGGTGGTAGGTTAACAGAGACCCCCGATATCATAGCGGTGGGTTAACAGAAACCAAGTGCCATCGTGGTGAGTTTCTAGCAGGCATAAATGGGAAGCTAACGACACCTTAGCCGGATCTCTCGCGCTATTTTTTCAGAAGTTGCATGCAACTCAAGCACCAATCGAAGGGAAATCAACCATAATTAAACAAAAATTTGGGTGGTAGGTTACAGAGACCCCCGATATCACAGTGGTGGGTTAACCGAAACCAAGTGCTATCGTGGTGAGTTTCTAGCAGGCATAAAGGGGAAGCTAACGACACCTTAGCCGGATCTCTCGCGCTAATTTTTCATAAGTTGCATGCAACTCAAGCACCAATCGTCAGGAAATCAACCATAATTAAACAAAAATTTGGGTGGTAGGTTAACAGAGACCCCCGATATCATAGTGGTGGGTTAACATAAACCAAGTGCCATCGTGGTGAGTTTCTAGCAGGCATAAATGGGAAGCTAACGACACCTTAGCCGGATCTCTCGCGCTATTTTTTCAGAAGTTGCATGCAACTCAAGCACCAATCGTAAGGAAATCAACCATAATTAAACAAAAATTTGGGTGGTAGGTTAACAGAGTACCCCGATATCATAATGGTGAGTTAACAGAAACCAAGTGTCATCGTGGTGAGTTTCTAGCAGGCATAAATGGAAACCTAACGACACCTTAGCCGGATCTCTCGCGCTATTTTTTCAGAAGTTGCATGCAACTCAAGCACCAATCGTAAGGAAATCAACCATAATTAAACAAAAATTTGGGTGGTAGGTTAACAGAGACCCCCGATATCACAGTGGTGGGTTAACCGAAACCAAGTGCTATCGTGGTGAGCTTTTAGCAGGCATAAATGGGAAGCTAACGACACCTTAGCCGGATCTCTCGCGCTATTTTTTCAGAAGTTGCATGCAACTCAAGCACCAATCGTAAGGAAATCAACCATAATTAAGCAAAAATTTGTGTGGTAGGTTTACAGAGACCCCCGGTATCATAGCGGTGGGTTAACAGAAACCAAGTGCCATCGTGGTGAGTTTCTAGCAGGTATAAATGGGAAGCTAACGACACCTTAGCCGGATCTCTCGCGCTATTTTTTCAGAAGTTGCATGCATTTCAAGCACCAATCGTAAGGAAATCAACCATAATTAAACAAAAATTTGGGTGGTAGGTTAGCAGAGACCCCCGATATCATAGCGGTGGGTTAACAGAAACCAAGTGCCATCGTGGTGAGTTTCTAGCAGGCATAAATGGGAAGCTAACGACACCTTAGCCGGATCTCTCGCGCTATTTTTTCAGAAGTTGCATGCAACTCAAGCACCAATCGAAGGGAAATCAACCATAATTAAACAAAAATTTGGGTGGTAGGTTACAGAGACCCCCGATATCACAGTGGTGGGTTAACCGAAACCAAGTGCTATCGTGGTGAGTTTCTAGCAGGCATAAAGGGGAAGCTAACGACACCTTAGCCGGATCTCTCGCGCTAATTTTTCATAAGTTGCATGCAACTCAAGCACCAATCGTCAGGAAATCAACCATAATTAAACAAAAATTTGGGTGGTAGGTTAACAGATACCCCCGATATCATAGTGGTGGGTTAACAGAAACCAAGTGCCATCGTGGTGAGTTTTTAGCAGGCATAAATGGGAAGCTAACGACACCTTAGCCGGATCTCTCGCGCTTTTTTTTCAGAAGTTGCATGCAACTCAAGCACCAATCGTAAGGAAATAAACCATAATTAAACAAAAATTTGGGTGGTAGGTTAACAGAGACCCCCGATATCATAGCGGTGGGTTAACAGAAACCAAGTGCCATCGTGGTGAGTTTCTAGCAGGCATAAAGGGGAAGCTAACGACACCTTAGCCGGATCTCTCGCGCTATTTTTTCAGAAGTTGCATGCAACTGAAGCACCAATCGTAAGGAAATCAACCATAATTAAACAAAAATTTGGGTGGTAGGTTAACAGAGACCCCCGATATAATAGTGGTGGGTTAACAGAAACCAAGTGCCATCATGGTGAGTTTCTAGCAGGCATAAATGGGAAGCTAACGACACCTTAGCCGGATCTCTCGCGCTATTTTTTCGGAAGTTGCATGCAACTCAAGCACCAATCGTAAGGAAATCAACCATAATTAAACAAAAATTTGGGTGGTAGGTTAACAGAGACCCCCGATATCACAGTGGTGGGTTAACCGAAACCAAGTGCTAACGTGGTGAGTTGCTAGCAAGCATAAATGGAAAGCTAACGACACCTTAGCCGGATCTCTCGCGCTATTTTTTCAGAAGTTGCATGTAACTCAAGCACCAATCGTAAGGAAATCAACCATAATTAACAAAAATTTGTGTGGTAGGTAAACAGAGACCTCAAATATCACAGTGGTGGGTTAACCGAAACCAAGTGCTATCGTGGTGAGTTTCTAGCAGGCATAAATGTGAAGCTAACGACACCTTAGCCGGATCTCTCGCGCTATTTTTTCAGAAGTTGCATGCAACTCAAGCACCAATCGTAAGGAAATCAACCATAATTAAACAAAAATTTGGGTGGTAGGTAAACAGAGACCCCCGATATCATAGTGGTGGGTTAACAGAAACCAAGTGCCATCGTGGTGAGTTTCTAGCAGGCATAAATGGGAAGCTAACGACACCTTAGCCGGATCTCTCGCGCTATTTTTTCAGAAGTTGCATGCAACTCAAGCACCAATCGTAAGGAAATCAACCATAATTAAACAAAATATTGGGTGGTAGGAAACAGAGACCTCCGATATCACAGTGGTGGGTTAACCGAAACCAAGTGCTATCGTAGTGACTTTCTAGCAGGCATAAATGGGAAGCTAACGACACCTTAGCCGGATCTCTCGCGCTATTTTTTCAGAAGTTGCATGCAACTCAAGCACCAATCGTAAGGAAATAAGCCATAATTAAACAAAAATTTGGGTGGTAGGTCAACAGAGACCCCCGATATCATAGTGGTGGGTTAACAGAAACCAAGTGCCATCGTGGTGAGTTTCTAGCAGGCATAAAGGGGAAGCTAACGACACCTTAGTCGGATCTCTCGCGCTATTTTTTCAGAAGTTGCATGCAACTCAAGCACCAATCGTAAGGAAATCAACCATAATTAAACAAAAATTTGGGTGGTAGGTTAACAGAGACCCCCGACATCAAAGTGGTGGGTTAACAGAAACCAAGTGCCATCATGGTGAGTTTCTAGCAGGCATAAATGGGAAGCTAACGACACCTTAGCCGGATCTCTCGCGCTATTTTTTCGGAAGTTGCATGCAACTCAAGCACCAATCGTAAGGAAATCAACCATAATTAAACAAAAATTTGGGTGGTAGGTTAACAGAGACCCCCGATATCACAGTGGTGGGTTAACCGAAACCAAGTGCTATCGTGGTGAGTTGCTAGCAGGCATAAATGGAAAGCTAACGACACCTTAGCCGGATCTCTCGCGCTATTTTTTCAGAAGTTGCAAGTAACTCAAGCACCAATCGTAAGGAAATCAACCATAATTAACAAAAATTTGTGTGGTAGGTAAACAGAGACCTCAAATATCACAGTGGTGGGTTAACCGAAACCAAGTGCTATCGTGGTGAGTTTCTAGCAGGCATAAATGTGAAGCTAACGACACCTTAGCCGGATCTCTCGCGCTATTTTTTCAGAAGTTGCATGCAACTCAAGCACCAATCGTAAGGAAATCAACCATAATTAACAAAAATTTGTGTGGTAGGTAAACAGAGACCTCAAATATCACAGTGGTGGGTTAACCGAAACCAAGTGCTATCGTGGTGAGTTTCTAGCAGGCATAAATGTGAAGCTAACGACACCTTAGCCGGATCTCTCGCGCTATTTTTTCAGAAGTTGCATGCAACTCAAGCACCAATCGTAAGGAAATCAACCATAATTAAACAAAAATTTGGGTGGTAGGTTAACAGAGACCCCCGATATCATAGTGGTGGGTTAACAGAAACCAAGTGCCATCGTGGTGAGTTTCTAGCAGGCATAAATGGGAAGCTAACGACACCTTAGCCGGATCTCTCGCGCTATTTTTTCAGAAGTTGCATGCAACTCAAGCACCAATCGTAAGGAAATCAACCATAATTAAACAAAAATTTAGGTGGTAGGTTAACAGAGACCCCCGACATCATAGTGGTGGGTTAACAGAAACCAAGTGCCATCGTGGTGAGTTTTTAGCAGGCATAAATGGGAAGCTAAACACCTTAGCCGGATCTCTCGCGCTATTTTTTCAGAAGTTGCATGCAACTCAAGCACCAATCGTAAGGAAATCAACCATAATTAAACAAAAATTTGGGTGGTAGGTTAACAGAGACCCCCGATATCATAGTGGTGGGTTAACAGAAACCAAGTGCCATCGTGGTGAGTTTCTAGCAGGCATAAAAGGGAAGCTAACGACACCTTAGCCGGATCTCTCGCGCTATTTTTTCAGAAGTTGCATGCAACACAAGCACCAATCGTAAGGAAATAAACAATAATTAAACAAAAATTTGGGTGGTAGGTTAACAGAGACCCCCGATATCATAGCGGTGGGTTAACAGATACCAAGTGCCATCGTGGTGAGTTTCTAGCAGGCATAAATGGGAAGCTAACGACACCTTAGCCGGATCTCTCGCGCTATTTTTTCAGAAGTTGCATGCAACTCAAGCACCAATCGAAGGGAAATCAACCATAATTAAACAAAAATTTGGGTGGTAGGTTACAGAGACCCCCGATATCACAGTGGTGGGTTAACCGAAACCAAGTGCTATCGTGGTGAGTTTCTAGCAGGCATAAAGGGGAAGCTAACGACACCTTAGCCGGATCTCTCGCGCTAATTTTTCATAAGTTGCATGCAACTCAAGCACCAATCGTCAGGAAATCAACCATAATTAAACAAAAATTTAGGTGGTAGGTTAACAGAGACCCCCGACATCATAGTGGTGGGTTAACAGAAACCAAGTGCCATCGTGGTGAGTTTTTAGCAGGCATAAATGGGAAGCTAAACACCTTAGCCGGATCTCTCGCGCTATTTTTTCAGAAGTTGCATGCAACTCAAGCACCAATCGTAAGGAAATCAACCATAATTAAACAAAAATTTGGGTGGTAGGTTAACAGAGACCCCCGATATCATAGTTGTGGGTTAACAGAAACCAAGTGCCATCGTGGTGAGTTTCTAGCAGGCATAAAAGGGAAGCTAACGACACCTTAGCCGGATCTCTCGCGCTATTTTTTCAGAAGTTGCATGCAAATCAAGCACCAATCGTAAGGAAATCAACCATAATTAAACAAAAATTTGGGTGGTAGGTTAACAGAGACTCCCGACATCAAAGTGGTGGGTTAACAGAAACCAAGTGCTATCGTGGTGAGCTTTTAGCAGGCATAAATGGGAAGCTAACGACACCTTAGCCGGATCTCTCGCGCTATTTTTTCAGAAGTTGCATGCAACACAAGCACCAATCGTAAGGAAATAAACAATAATTAAACAAAAATTTGGGTGGTAGGTTAACAGAGACCCCCGATATCATAGCGGTGGGTTAACAGAAACCAAGTGCCATCGTGGTGAGTTTCTAGCAGGCATAAATGGGAAGCTAACGACACCTTAGCCGGATCTCTCGCGCTATTTTTTCAGAAGTTGCATGCAACTCAAGCACCAATCGAAGGGAAATCAACCATAATTAAACAAAAATTTGGGTGGTAGGTTACAGAGACCCCCGATATCACAGTGGTGGGTTAACCGAAACCAAGTGCTATCGTGGTGAGTTTCTAGCAGGCATAAAGGGGAAGCTAACGACACCTTAGCCGGATCTCTCGCGCTAATTTTTCATAAGTTGCCTGCAACTCAAGCACCAATCGTCAGGAAATCAACCATAATTAAACAAAAATTTGGGTGGTAGGTTAACAGAGACCCCCGATATCATAGTGGTGGGTTAACATAAACCAAGTGCCATCGTGGTGAGTTTCTAGCAGGCATAAATGGGAAGCTAACGACACCTTAGCCGGATCTCTCGCGCTATTTTTTCAGAAGTTGCATGCAACTCAAGCACCAATCGTAAGGAAATCAACCATAATTAAACAAAAATTTGGGTGGTAGGTTAACAGAGTACCCCGATATCATAATGGTGAGTTAACAGAAACCAAGTGTCATCGTGGTGAGTTTCTAGCAGGCATAAATGGAAAGCTAACGACACCTTAGCCGGATCTCTCGCGCTATTTTTTCAGAAGTTGCATGCAACTCAAGCACCAATCGTAAGGAAATCAACCATAATTAAACAAAAATTTGGGTGGTAGGTTAACAGAGACCCCCGATATCACAGTGGTGGGTTAACCGAAACCAAGTGCTATCGTGGTGAGCTTTTAGCAGGCATAAATGGGAAGCTAACGACACCTTAGCCGGATCTCTCGCGCTATTTTTTCAGAAGTTGCATGCAACTCAAGCACCAATCGTAAGGAAATCAACCATAATTAAGCAAAAATTTGTGTGGTAGGTTTACAGAGACCCCCGGTATCATAGCGGTGGGTTAACAGAAACCAAGTGCCATCGTGGTGAGTTTCTAGCAGGCATAAATGGAAAGCTAACGACACCTTAGCCGGATCTCTCGCGCTATTTTTTCAGAAGTTGCATGCATTTCAAGCACCAATCGTAAGGAAATCAACCATAATTAAACAAAAATTTGGGTGGTAGGTCAACAGAGACCCCCGATATCATAGTGGTGGGTTAACAGAAACCAAGTGCCATCGTGGTGAGTTTCTAGCAGGCATAAATGGGAAGCTAACGACACCTTAGCCGGATCTCTCGCGCTATTTTTTCAGAAGTTGCATGCAACTCAAGCACCAATCGTAAGGAAATCAACCATAATTAAACAAAAATTTGGGTGGTAGGTTAACAGAGTACCCCGATATCATAATGGTGAGTTAACAGAAACCAAGTGTCATCGTGGTGAGTTTCTAGCAGGCATAAATGGAAAGCTAACGACACCTTAGCCGGATCTCTCGCGCTATTTTTTCAGAAGTTGCATGCAACTCAAGCACCAATCGTAAGGAAATCAACCATAATTAAACAAAAATTTGGGTGGTAGGTTAACAGAGACCCCCGATATCACAGTGGTGGGTTAACCGAAACCAAGTGCTATCGTGGTGAGCTTTTAGCAGGCATAAATGGGAAGCTAACGACACCTTAGCCGGATCTCTCGCGCTATTTTTTCAGAAGTTGCATGCAACTCAAGCACCAATCGTAAGGAAATCAACCATAATTAAGCAAAAATTTGTGTGGTAGGTTAACAGAGACCCCCGGTATCATAGCGGTGGGTTAACAGAAACCAAGTGCCATCATGGTGAGTTTCTAGCAGGTATAAATGGGAAGCTAACGACACCTTAGCCGGATCTCTCGCGCTATTTTTTCAGAAGTTGCATGCATTTCAAGCACCAATCGTAAGGAAATCAACCATAATTAAACAAAAATTTGGGTGGTAGGTTAACAGAGACCCCCGATATCATAGCGGTGGGTTAACAGAAACCAAGTGCTATCGTGGTGAGTTTCTAGCAGGCATAAAGGGGAAGCTAACGACACCTTAACCGGATCTCTCGCGCTATTTTTCAGAAGTTGCATGCAATTCAAGCACCAATCGTAAGGAAATCAACCATAATTAAACACAAATTTGGGTGGCAGGTTAACAGAGACCCCCGATATCACAGTGGTGGGTTAACCGAAACCAAGTGCTATCGTAGTGAGTTTCTAGCAGGCATAAAAAGGAAGCTAACGACACCTTAGCCGCATCTCTCACGCTATTTTTTCAGAAGTTGCATGCAACTCAAGCACCAATCGTAAGGAAATCAACCATAATTAAACAAATATTTGGGTGGTAGGTTAAAAGAGACCTCCGATATCATAGTGGTGGGTTAACAGAAACCAAGTGCCATCGTGATGAGTTTCTAGCAGGCATAAATGAAAAGCTAACGGCACCTTAGCCGGATCTCTCGCGCTATTTTTTCAGAAGTTGCATGCATTTCAAGCACCAATCGTAAGGAAATGAACCATAATTAAACAAAAATTTGGGTGGTAGGTTTACAGAGACCCCCGGTATCATAGCGGTGGGTTAACAGAAACCAAGTGCCATCGTGGTGAGTTTCTAGCAGGTATAAATGGGAAGCTAACGACACCTTAGCCGGATCTCTCGCGCTATTTTTTCAGAAGTTGCATGCATTTCAAGCACCAATCGTAAGGAAATCAACCATAATTAAACAAAAATTTGGGTGGTAGGTTAACAGAGACCCCCGATATCATAGCGGTGGGTTAACAGAAACCAAGTGCCATCGTGGTGAGTTTCTAGCAGGCATAAATGGGAAGCTAACGACACCTTAGCCGGATCTCTCGCGCTATTTTTTCAGAAGTTGCATGCAACTCAAGCACCAATCGAAGGGAAATCAACCATAATTAAACAAAAATTTGGGTGGTAGGTTACAGAGACCCCCGATATCACAGTGGTGGGTTAACCGAAACCAAGTGCTATCGTGGTGAGTTTCTAGCAGGCATAAAGGGGAAGCTAACGACACCTTAGCCGGATCTCTCGCGCTAATTTTTCATAAGTTGCATGCAACTCAAGCACCAATCGTCAGGAAATCAACCATAATTAAACAAAAATTTGGGTGGTAGGTTAACAGATACCCCCGATATCATAGTGGTGGGTTAACAGAAACCAAGTGCCATCGTGGTGAGTTTCTAGCAGGCATAAAGGGGAAGCTAACGACACCTTAGCCGGATCTCTCGCGCTATTTTTTCAGAAGTTGCATGCAACTCAAGCACCAATCGTAAGGAAATCAACCATAATTAAACAAAAATTTGGGTGGTAGGTTAACAGAGACCCCCGATATCACAGTGGTGGGTTAACCGAAACCAAGTGCTATCGTGGTGAGCTTTTAGCAGGCATAAATGGGAAGCTAACGACACCTTAGCCGGATCTCTCGCGCTATTTTTTCAGAAGTTGCATGCAACTCAAGCACCAATCGTAAGGAAATCAACCATAATTAAGCAAAAATTTGTGTGGTAGGTTAACAGAGACCCCCGGTATCATAGCGGTGGGTTAACAGAAACCAAGTGCCATCATGGTGAGTTTCTAGCAGGTATAAATGGGAAGCTAACGACACCTTAGCCGGATCTCTCGCGCTATTTTTTCAGAAGTTGCATGCATTTCAAGCACCAATCGTAAGGAAATCAACCATAATTAAACAAAAATTTGGGTGGTAGGTTAACAGAGACCCCCGATATCATAGCGGTGGGTTAACAGAAACCAAGTGCTATCGTGGTGAGTTTCTAGCAGGCATAAAGGGGAAGCTAACGACACCTTAACCGGATCTCTCGCGCTATTTTTCAGAAGTTGCATGCAATTCAAGCACCAATCGTAAGGAAATCAACCATAATTAAACACAAATTTGGGTGGCAGGTTAACAGAGACCCCCGATATCACAGTGGTGGGTTAACCGAAACCAAGTGCTATCGTAGTGAGTTTCTAGCAGGCATAAAAAGGAAGCTAACGACACCTTAGCCGCATCTCTCACGCTATTTTTTCAGAAGTTGCATGCAACTCAAGCACCAATCGTAAGGAAATCAACCATAATTAAACAAAAATTTGGGTGGTAGGTTAAAAGAGACCTCCGATATCATAGTGGTGGGTTAACAGAAACCAAGTGCCATCGTGATGAGTTTCTAGCAGGCATAAATGAAAAGCTAACGGCACCTTAGCCGGATCTCTCGCGCTATTTTTTCAGAAGTTGCATGCATTTCAAGCACCAATCGTAAGGAAATGAACCATAATTAAACAAAAATTTGGGTGGTAGGTTAAAAGAGACCCCCGATATCATAGTGGTGGGTTAACAGAAACCAAGTGCCATCGTGGTGAGTTTCTAGCAGGCATAAATGGGAAGCTAACGACACCTTAGCCGAAACTTTCGCGGTATTTTTTCAGAAGTTGCATGCAACTCAAGCACCAATCGTAAGGAAATCAACCATAATTAAACAAAAATTTGGGTGGTAGGTTAACAGAGACCCCCGATATCATAGTGGTGGATTAACAGAAACCAAGTGCCATCGTGGTGAGTTTCTAGCAGGCCTAAATGGGAAGCTAACGACACCTTAGCCGGATCTCTCGCGCTATTTTTTCAGAAGTTGCATGCAACTCAAGCACCAATCGTAAGGAAATCAACCATAATTAAACAAAAATTTGGGTGGTAGGTAAACAGAGACCCCCGATATCACAGTGGTGGGTTAACCGAAACCAAGTACTATCGTGGTGAGTTTCTAGCAGGCATTAAGGGGAAGCTAACGACACCTTAGCCGGATCTCTCGCGCTATTTTTTCAGAAGTTGCATGCAACTCAAGCACCAATCGTAAGGAAATCAACCATAATTAAACACAAATTTGGGTGGCAGGTTAACAGAGACCCCCGATATCATAGTGGTGGGTTAACAGAAACCAAGTGCCATCGTGATGAGTTTCTAGCAGGCATAAATGAAAAGCTAACGGCACCTTAGCCGGATCTCTCGCGCTATTTTTTCAGAAGTTGCATGCATTTCAAGCACCAATCGTAAGGAAATCAAACATAATTAAACAAAAATTTGGGTGGTAGGTAAACAGAGACCCCCGATATCACAGTGGTGGGTTAACCGAAACCAAGTACTATCGTGGTGAGTTTCTAGCAGGCATTAAGGGGAAGCTAAGGACACCTTAGCCGGATCTCTCGCGCTATTTTTTCAGAAGTTGCATGCAACTCAAGCACCAATCGTAAGGAAATGAACCATAATTAAACAAGAATTTGGGTGGTAGGTAAACAGAGACCTCCGATATCACAGTGGTGGGTTAACCGAAACCAAGTGCTATCGTGGTGAGTTTCTAGCAGGCATAAATGGGAAGCTAACGACACCTTAGCCGGATCTCTCGCGCTATTTTTTCAGAAGTTGCATGCAACTCAAGCACCAATCGTAAGGAAATAAACCATAATTAAACAAAAATTTGTGTGGTAGGTAAACAGAGACCTCAGAGATCACAGTGGTGGGTTAACCGAAACCAAGTGCTATCGTGGTGAGTTTCTAGCAGGCATAAAGGGGAAGCTAACGACACCTTAGCCGGATCTCTCGCGCTATTTTCTCAGAAGTTGCATGAAACTCAAGCACCAATCGTAAGGAAATCAACCATAATTAAACAAAAATTTGGGTGGTAGGTAAACAGAGACCCCCGACATCAAAGTGGTGGGTTAACAGAAACCAAGTGCTATCGTGGTGAGTTTCTAGCAGGCATAAATGGGAAGCTAACGACACCTTAGCCGGATCTCTCGCGCTATTTTTTCAGAAGTTGCATGCAACTCAAGCACCAATCGAAGGGAAATCAACCATAATTAAACAAAAATTTGGGTGGTAGGTTACAGAGACCCCCGATATCACAGTGGTGGGTTAACCGAAACCAAGTGCTATCGTGGTGAGTTTCTAGCAGGCATAAATGGAAAGCTAACGACACCTTAGCCGGATCTCTCGCGCTATTTTTTCAGAAGTTGCATGCAACTCAAGCACCAATCGTTAGGAAATCCACCATAATTAAACAAAAATTTGGGTGGTAGGTTAACAGAGACCCCCGATATCACAGTGGTGGGTTAACCGAAACCAAGTGCTATCGTGGTGAGCTTTTAGCAGGCATAAATGGGAAGCTAACGACACCTTAGCCGGATCTCTCGCGCTATTTTTTCAGAAGTTGCATGCAACTCAAGCACCAATCGTAAGGAAATCAACCATAATTAAGCAAAAATTTGTGTGGTAGGTTAACAGAGACCCCCGGTAGCGGTGGGTTAACAGAAACCAAGTGCCATCGTGGTGCGTTTCTAGCAGGTATAAATGGGAAGCTAACGACACCTTAGCCGGATCTCTCGCGCTATTTTTTCAGAAGTTGCATGCATTTCAAGCACCAATCGTAAGGAAATCAACCATAATTAAACAAAAATTTGGGTGGTAGGTTAACAGAGACCCCCGATATCATAGCGGTGGGTTAACAGAAACCAAGTGCTTTCGTGGTGAGTTTCTAGCAGGCATAAAGGGGAAGCTAACGACACCTTAACCGGATCTCTCGCGCTATTTTTTCAGAAGTTGCATGCAACTCAAGCACCAATCGTAAGGAAATCAACCATAATAAAACACAAATTTGGGTGGCAGGTTAACAGAGACCCCCGATATCACAGTGGTGGGTTAACCGAAACTAAGTGCTATCGTAGTGAGTTTCTAGCAGGCATAAAAAGGAAGCTAACGACACCTTAGCCGCATCTCTCACGCTATTTTTTCAGAAGTTGCATGCAACTCAAGCACCAATCGTAAGGAAATCAACCATAATTAAACAAAAATTTGGGTGGTAGGTTAAAAGAGACCTCCGATATCATAGTGGTGGGTTAACAGAAACCAAGTGCCATCGTGATGAGTTTCTAGCAGGCATAAATGAAAAGCTAACGGCACCTTAGCCGGATCTCTCGCGCTATTTTTTCAGAAGTTGCATGCAACTCAAGCACCAATCGTAAGGAAATCAACCATAATTAAACAAAAATTTGGGTGGTAGGTTAAAAGAGACCCCCGATATCATAGTGGTGGGTTAACAGAAACCAAGTGCCATCGTGGTGAGTTTCTAGCAGGCATAAATGGGAAGCTAACGACACCTTAGCCGAAACTTTCGCGGTATTTTTTCAGAAGTTGCATGCAACTCAAGCACCAATCGTAAGGAAATCAACCATAATTAAACAAAAATTTGGGTGGTAGGTTAAAAGAGACCCCCGATATCATAGTGGTGGGTTAACAGAAACCAAGTGCCATCGTGGTGAGTTTCTAGCAGGCATAAATGGGAAGCTAACGACACCTTAGCCGAAACTTTCGCGGTATTTTTTCAGAAGTTGCATGCAACTCAAGCACCAATCGTAAGGAAATCAACCATAATTAAACAAAAATTTGTGTGGTAGGTTAACAGAGACCCCCGATATCGCAGTGGTGGGTTAACAGAAACCAAGTGCCATCGTGATGAGTTTCTAGCAGGCATAAATGAAAAGCTAACGGCACCTTAGCCGGATCTCTCGCGCTATTTTTTCAGAAGTTGCATGCATTTCAAGCACCAATCGTAAGGAAATCAACCATAATTAAACAAAAATTTGGGTGGTAGGTTAAAAGAGACCCCCGATATCATAGTGGTGGGTTAACAGAAACCAAGTGCCATCGTGGTGAGTTTCTAGCAGGCATAAATGGGAAGCTAACGACACCTTAGCCGAAACTTTCGCGGTATTTTTTCAGAAGTTGCATGCAACTCAAGCACCAATCGTAAGGAAATCAACCATAATTAAACAAAAATTTGGGTGGTAGGTTAACAGAGACCCCCGATATCATAGTGGTGGATTAACAGAAACCAAGTGCCATCGTGGTGAGTTTCTAGCAGGCCTAAATGGGAAGCTAACGACACCTTAGCCGGATCTCTCGCGCTATTTTTTCAGAAGTTGCATGCAACTCAAGCACCAATCGTAAGGAAATCAACCATAATTAAACAAAAATTTGGGTGGTAGGTAAACAGAGACCCCCGATATCACAGTGGTGGGTTAACCGAAACCAAGTACTATCGTGGTGAGTTTCTAGCAGGCATTAAGGGGAAGCTAACGACACCTTAGCCGGATCTCTCGCGCTATTTTTTCAGAAGTTGCATGCAACTCAAGCACCAATCGTAAGGAAATGAACCATAATTAAACAAGAATTTGGGTGGTAGGTAAACAGAGACCTCCGATATCACAGTGGTGGGTTAACCGAAACCAAGTGCTATCGTGGTGAGTTTCTAGCAGGCATAAATGGGAAGCTAACGACACCTTAGCCGGATCTCTCGCGCTATTTTTTCAGAAGTTGCATGCAACTCAAGCACCAATCGTAAGGAAATAAACCATAATTAAACAAAAATTTGTGTGGTAGGTAAACAGAGACCTCAGAGATCACAGTGGTGGGTTAACCGAAACCAAGTGCTATCGTGGTGAGTTTCTAGCAGGCATAAAGGGGAAGCTAACGACACCTTAGCCGGATCTCTCGCGCTATTTTTTCAGAAGTTGCATGAAACTCAAGCACCAATCGTAAGGAAATCAACCATAATTAAACAAAAATTTGGGTGGTAGGTTAACAGAGACCCCCGATATCATAGTGGTGGGTTAACAAAACCAAGTGCCATCGTGGTGAGTTTCTAGCAGGCATAAATGGGAAGCTAACGACACCTTAGCCGGATCTCTCGCGCTATTTTTTCAGAAGTTGCATGCAACTCAAGCACCAATCGTAAGGAAATCAACCATAATTAAACAAAAATTTGGGTGGTAGGTTAACAGAGACCCCCGACATCATAGTGGTGGGTTAACAGAAACCAAGTGCCATCGTGGTGAGTTTTTAGCAGGCATAAATGGGAAGCTAACGACACCTTAGCCGGATCTCTCGCGCTATTTTTTCAGAAGTTGCATGCAACTCAAGCACCAATCGTAAGGAAATCAACCATAATTAAACAAAAATTTGGGTGGTAGGTTAACAGAGACCCCCGATATCATAGTGGTGGGTTAACAGAAACCAAGTGCCATCGTGGTGAGTTTCTAGCAGGCATAAAGGGGAAGCTAACGACACCTTAGCCGGATCTCTCGCGCTATTTTTTCAGAAGTTGCATGCATTTCAAGCACGTATCGTAAGGAAATCAACCATAATTAAACAAAAATTTGGGTGGTAGGTTAACAGAGACTCCCGACATCAAAGTGGTGGGTTAACAGAAACCAAGTGCTATCGTGGTGAGTTTTTAGCAGGCATAAATGGGAAGCTAACGACACCTTAGCCGGATCTCTCGCGCTATTTTTTCAGAAGTTGCATGCAACTCAAGCACCAATCGTAAGGAAATAAACAATAATTAAACAAAAATTTGGGTGGTAGGTTAACAGTGACCCCCGATATCATAGCGGTGGGTTAACAGAAACCAAGTGCCATCGTGGTGAGTTTCTAGCAGGCATAAAGGGGAAGCTAACGACACCTTAGCCGGATCTCTCGCGCTATTTTTTCAGAAGTTGCATGCAACTCAAGCACCAATCGTAAGGAAATCAACCATAATTAAACAAAAATTTGGGTGGTAGGTTAAGAGAGCCCCCCGATATCTCAGTGGTGGGTTAACCGAAACCAAGTGCTATCGTAGTGAGTTTCTAGCAGGCATAAAGGGGAAGCTAACGACACCTTAGCCGCATCGCTCACGCTATTTTTTCAGAAGTTGCATGCAACTCAAGCACCAATCGTAAGGAAATCAACCATAATTAAACAAAAATTTCTGTGGTAGGTAAACAGAGACCTCGGATATAACAGTGGTGGGTTAACCGAAACCAAGTGCTATCGTGGTGAGTTTCTACAAGGCATAAAGGGGAAGCTAACGACACCTTAGCCGGATCTCTCGCGCTATTTTTCCCGAAATTGCATGCAACTCAAGCACCAATCGTAATTAAACCATAATTAAACAAAAATTTGGGTGGTAGGTCAACAGAGACCCCCGATATCATAGTGGTGGGTTAACAGAAACCAAGTGCCATCATGGTGAGTTTCTAGCAGGTATAAATGGGAAGCTAACGACACCTTAGCCGGATCTCTCGCGCTATTTTTTCAGAAGTTGCATGCATTTCAAGCACCAATCGTAAGGAAATCAACCATAATTAAACAAAAATTTGGGTGGTAGGTTAACAGAGACCCCCGATATCATAGCGGTGGGTTAACAGAAACCAAGTGCTATCGTGGTGAGTTTCTAGCAGGCATAAAGGGGAAGCTAACGACACCTTAACCGGATCTCTCGCGCTATTTTTTCAGAAGTTGCATGCAACTCAAGCACCAATCGTAAGGAAATCAACCATAATTAAACAAAAATTTGGGTGGTAGGTAAACAGAGACCCCCGACATCAAAGTGGTGGGTTAACAGAAACCAAGTGCTATCGTGGTGAGTTTCTAGCAGGCATAAGTGGGAAGCTAACGACACCTTAGCCGGATCTCTCGCGCTATTTTTTCAGAAGTTGCATGCAACTCAAGCACCAATCGAAGGGAAATCAACCATAATTAAACAAAAATTTGGGTGGTAGGTTACAGAGACCCCCGATATCACAGTGGTGGGTTAACCGAAACCAAGTGCTATCGTGGTGAGTTTCTAGCAGGCATAAATGGAAAGCTAACGACACCTTAGCCGGATCTCTCGCGCTATTTTTTCAGAAGTTGCATGCAACTCAAGCACCAATCGTAAGGAAATCCACCATAATTAAACAAAAATTTGGGTGGTAGGTTAACAGAGACCCCCGATATCACAGTGGTGGGTTAACCGAAACCAAGTGCTATCGTGGTGAGCTTTTAGCAGGCATAAATGGGAAGCTAACGACACCTTAGCCGGATCTCTCGCGCTATTTTTTCAGAAGTTGCATGCAACTCAAGCACCAATCGTAAGGAAATCAACCATAATTAAGCAAAAATTTGTGTGGTAGGTTAACAGAGACCCCCGGTATCATAGCGGTGGGTTAACAGAAACCAAGTGCCATCGTGGTGAGTTTCTAGCAGGTATAAATGGGAAGCTAACGACACCTTAGCCGGATCTCTCGCGCTATTTTTTCAGAAGTTGCATGCATTTCAAGCACCAATCGTAAGGAAATCAACCATAATTAAACAAAAATTTGGGTGGTAGGTTAACAGAGACCCCCGATATCATAGCGGTGGGTTAACAGAAACCAAGTGCTATCGTGGTGAGTTTCTAGCAGGCATAAAGGGGAAGCTAACGACACCTTAACCGGATCTCTCGCGCTATTTTTTCAGAAGTTGCATGCAACTCAAGCACCAATCGTAAGGAAATCAACCATAATAAAACACAAATTTGGGTGGCAGGTTAACAGAGACCCCCGATATCACAGTGGTGGGTTAACCGAAACTAAGTGCTATCGTAGTGAGTTTCTAGCAGGCATAAAAAGGAAGCTAACGACACCTTAGCCGCATCTCTCACGCTATTTTTTCAGAAGTTGCATGCAACTCAAGCACCAATCGTAAGGAAATCAACCATAATTAAACAAAAATTTGGGTGGTAGGTTAAAAGAGACCTCCGATATCATAGTGGTGGGTTAACAGAAACCAAGTGCCATCGTGATGAGTTTCTAGCAGGCATAAATGAAAAGCTAACGGCACCTTAGCCGGATCTCTCGCGCTATTTTTTCAGAAGTTGCATGCATTTCAAGCACCAATCGTAAGGAAATCAACCATAATTAAACAAAAATTTGGGTGGTAGGTTAAAAGAGACCCCCGATATCATAGTGCTGGGTTAACAGAAACCAAGTGCCATCGTGGTGAGTTTCTAGCAGGCATAAATGGGAAGCTAACGACACCTTAGCCGAAACTTTCGCGGTATTTTTTCAGAAGTTGCATGCAACTCAAGCACCAATCGTAAGGAAATCAACCATAATTAAACAAAAATTTGGGTGGTAGGTTAACAGAGACCCCCGATATCATAGTGGTGGATTAACAGAAACCAAGTGCCATCGTGGTGAGTTTCTAGCAGGCCTAAATGGGAAGCTAACGACACCTTAGCCGGATCTCTCGCGCTATTTTTTCAGAAGTTGCATGCAACTCAAGCACCAATCGTAAGGAAATCAACCATAATTAAACAAAAATTTGGGTGGTAGGTAAACAGAGACCCCCGATATCACAGTGGTGGGTTAACCGAAACCAAGTACTATCGTGGTGAGTTTCTAGCAGGCATTAAGGGGAAGCTAACGACACCTTAGCCGGATCTCTCGCGCTATTTTTTCAGAAGTTGCATGCAACTCAAGCACCAATCGTAAGGAAATCAACCATAATTAAACACAAATTTGGGTGGCAGGTTAACAGAGACCCCCGATAGCATCGTGGTGGGTTAACAGAAACCAAGTGCCATCGTGATGAGTTTCTAGCAGGCATAAATGAAAAGCTAACGGCACCTTAGCCGGATCTCTCGCGCTATTTTTTCAGAAGTTGCATGCATTTCAAGCACCAATCGTAAGGAAATCAACCATAATTAAACAAAAATTTGGGTGGTAGGTTAAAAGTGACCCCCGATATCATAGCGGTGGGTTAACAGAAACCAAGTGCCATCGTGATGAGTTTCTAGCAGGCATAAAGGGGAAGCTAACGACACCTTAGCCGAAACTTTCGCGGTATTTTTTCAGAAGTTGCATGCAACTCAAGCACCAATCGTAAGGAAATCAACCATAATTAAACAAAAATTTGGGTGGTAGGTTAACAGAGACCCCCGATATCATAGTGGTGGATTAACAGAAACCAAGTGCCATCGTGGTGAGTTTCTAGCAGGCCTAAATGGGAAGCTAACGACACCTTAGCCGGATCTCTCGCGCTATTTTTTCAGAAGTTGCATGCAACTCAAGCACCAATCGTAAGGAAATCAACCATAATTAAACAAAAATTTGGGTGGTAGGTAAACAGAGACCCCCGATATCACAGTGGTGGGTTAACCGAAACCAAGTACTATCGTGGTGAGTTTCTAGCAGGCATTAAGGGGAAGCTAACGACACCTTAGCCGGATCTCTCGCGCTATTTTTTCAGAAGTTGCATGCAACTCAAGCACCAATCGTAAGGAAATGAACCATAATTAAACAAGAATTTGGGTGGTAGGTAAACAGAGACCTCCGATATCACAGTGGTGGGTTAACCGAAACCAAGTGCTATCGTGGTGAGTTTCTAGCAGGCATAAATGGGAAGCTAACGACACCTTAGCCGGATCTCTCGCGCTATTTTTTCAGAAGTTGCATGCAACTCAAGCACCAATCGTAAGGAAATAAACCATAATTAAACAAAAATTTGTGTGGTAGGTAAACAGAGACCTCAGAGATCACAGTGGTGGGTTAACCGAAACCAAGTGCTATCGTGGTGAGTTTCTAGCAGGCATAAAGGGGAAGCTAACGACACCTTAGCCGGATCTCTCGCGCTATTTTTTCAGAAGTTGCATGAAACTCAAGCACCAATCGTAAGGAAATCAACCATAATTAAACAAAAATTTGGGTGGTAGGTTAACAGAGACCCCCGATATCATAGTGGTGGGTTAACAAAACCAAGTGCCATCGTGGTGAGTTTCTAGCAGGCATAAATGGGAAGCTAACGACACCTTAGCCGGATCTCTCGCGCTATTTTTTCAGAAGTTGCATGCAACTCAAGCACCAATCGTAAGGAAATCAACCATAATTAAACAAAAATTTGGGTGGTAGGTTAACAGAGACCCCCGACATCATAGTGGTGGGTTAACAGAAACCAAGTGCCATCGTGGTGAGTTTTTAGCAGGCATAAATGGGAAGCTAACGACACCTTAGCCGGATCTCTCGCGCTATTTTTTCAGAAGTTGCATGCAACTCAAGCACCAATCGTAAGGAAATCAACCATAATTAAACAAAAATTTGGGTGGTAGGTTAACAGAGACCCCCGATATCATAGTGGTGGGTTAACAGAAACCAAGTGCCATCGTGGTGAGTTTCTAGCAGGCATAAAGGGGAAGCTAACGACACCTTAGCCGGATCTCTCGCGCTATTTTTTCAGAAGTTGCATGCATTTCAAGCACGTATCGTAAGGAAATCAACCATAATTAAACAAAAATTTGGGTGGTAGGTTAACAGAGACTCCTGACATCAAAGTGGTGGGTTAACAGAAACCAAGTGCTATCGTGGTGAATTTTTAGCAGGCATAAATGGGAAGCTAACGACACCTTAGCCGGATCTCTCGCGCTATTTTTTCAGAAGTTGCATGCAACTCAAGCACCAATCGTAAGGAAATAAACAATAATTAAACAAAAATTTGGGTGGTAGGTTAACAGTGACCCCCGATATCATAGCGGTGGGTTAACAGAAACCAAGTGCCATCGTGGTGAGTTTCTAGCAGGCATAAAGGGGAAGCTAACGACACCTTAGCCGGATCTCTCGCGCTATTTTTTCAGAAGTTGCATGCAACTCAAGCACCAATCGTAAGGAAATCAACCATAATTAAACAAAAATTTGGGTGGTAGGTTAAGAGAGCCCCCCGATATCTCAGTGGTGGGTTAACCGAAACCAAGTGCTATCGTAGTGAGTTTCTAGCAGGCATAAAGGGGAAGCTAACGACACCTTAGCCGCATCGCTCACGCTATTTTTTCAGAAGTTGCATGCAACTCAAGCACCAATCGTAAGGAAATCAACCATAATTAAACAAAAATTTGTGTGGTAGGTAAACAGAGACCTCGGATATAACAGTGGTGGGTTAACCGAAACCAAGTGCTATCGTGGTGAGTTTCTACAAGGCATAAAGGGGAAGCTAACGACACCTTAGCCGGATCTCTCGCGCTATTTTTCCAGAAATTGCATGCAACTCAAGCACCAATCGTAATTAAACCATAATTAAACAAAAATTTGGGTGGTAGGTCAACAGAGACCCCCGATATCATAGTGGTGGGTTAACAGAAACCAAGTGCCATCGTGGTGAGTTTTTAGCAGGCATAAATGGGAAGCTAACGACACCTTAGCCGGATCTCTCGCGCTATTTTTTCGGAAGTTGCATGCACCTCAAGCACCAATCGTAAGGAAATAAACCATAATTAAACAAAAATTTGGGTGGTAGGTAAACAGAGACCTCAAATATCACAGTGGTGGGTTAACCGAAACCAAGTGCTATCGTGGTGAGTTTCTAGCAGGCATAAATGTGAAGCTAACGACACCTTAGCCGGATCTCTCGCGCTATTTTTTCAGAAGTTGCATGCAACTCAAGCACCAATCGTAAGGAAATCAACCATAATTAAACAAAAATTTGGGTGGTAGGTTAACAGAGACCCCCGATATCATAGTGGTGGGTTAACAGAAACCAAGTGCCATCGTGGTGAGTTTCTAGCAGGCATAAATGGGAAGCTAACGACACCTTAGCCGGATCTCTCGCGCTATTTTTTCAGAAGTTGCATGCAACTCAAGCACCAATCGTAAGGAAATCAACCATAATTAAACAAAATATTGGGTGGTAGGAAACAGAGACCTCCGATATCACAGTGGTGGGTTAACCGAAACCAAGTGCTATCGTAGTGACTTTCTAGCAGGCATAAATGGGAAGCTAACGACACCTTAGCCGGATCTCTCGCGCTATTTTTTCAGAAGTTGCATGCAACTCAAGCACCAATCGTAAGGAAATAAACCATAATTAAACAAAAATTTGGGTGGTAGGTCAACAGAGACCCCCGATATCATAGTGGTGGGTTAACAGAAACCAAGTGCCATCGTGGTGAGTTTCTAGCAGGCATATAGGGGAAGCTAACGACACCTTAGCCGGATCTCTCGCGCTATTTTTTCAGAAGTTGCATGCAACTCAAGCACCAATCGTAAGGAAATCAACCATAATTAAACAAAAATTTAGGTGGTAGGTTAACAGAGACCCCCGACATCAAAGTGGTGGGTTAACAGAAACCAAGTGCCATCATGGTGAGTTTCTAGCAGGCATAAATGGGAAGCTAACGACACCTTAGCCGGATCTCTCGCGCTATTTTTTCGGAAGTTGCATGCAACTCAAGCACCAATCGTAAGGAAATCAACCATAATTAAACAAAAATTTGGGTGGTAGGTTAACAGAGACCCCCGATATCACAGTGGTGGGTTAACCGAAACCAAGTGCTATCGTGGTGAGTTGCTAGCAGGCATAAATGGAAAGCTAACGACACCTTAGCCGGATCTCTCGCGCTATTTTTTCAGAAGTTGCATGTAACTCAAGCACCAATCGTAAGGAAATCAACCATAATTAACAAAACTTTGTGTGGTAGGTAAACAGAGACCTCAAATATCACAGTGGTGGGTTAACCGAAACCAAGTGCTATCGTGGTGAGTTTCTAGCAGGCATAAATGTGAAGCTAACGACACCTTAGCCGGATCTCTCGCGCTATTTTTTCAGAAGTTGCATGCAACTCAAGCACCAATCGTAAGGAAATCAACCATAATTAAACAAAAATTTGGGTGGTAGGTTAACAGAGACCCCCGATATCATAGTGGTGGGTTAACAGAAACCAAGTGCCATCGTGGTGAGTTTCTAGCAGGCATAAATGGGAAGCTAACGACACCTTAGCCGGATCTCTCGCGCTATTTTTTCAGAAGTTGCATGCAACTCAAGCACCAATCGTAAGGAAATCAACCATAATTAAACAAAAATTTAGGTGGTAGGTTAACAGAGACCCCCGACATCATAGTGGTGGGTTAACAGAAACCAAGTGCCATCGTGGTGAGTTTTTAGCAGGCATAAATGGGAAGCTAAACACCTTAGCCGGATCTCTCGCGCTATTTTTTCAGAAGTTGCATGCAACTCAAGCACCAATCGTAAGGAAATCAACCATAATTAAACAAAAATTTGGGTGGTAGGTTAACAGAGACCCCCGATATCATAGTGGTGGGTTAACAGAAACCAAGTGCCATCGTGGTGAGTTTCTAGCAGGCATAAAAGGGAAGCTAACGACACCTTAGCCGGATCTCTCGCGCTATTTTTTCAGAAGTTGCATGCAACTCAAGCACCAATTGTAAGGAAATCAACCATAATTAAACAAAAATTTGGGTGGTAGGTTAACAGAGACCCCCGACATCAAAGTGGTGGGTTAACAGAAACCAAGTGCTATCGTGGTGAGCTTTTAGCAGGCATAAATGGGAAGCTAACGACACCTTAGCCGGATCTCTCGCGCTATTTTTTCAGAAGTTGCATGCAACACAAGCACCAATCGTAAGGAAATAAACAATAATTAAACAAACATTTGGGTGGTAGGTTAACAGAGACCCCCGATATCATAGCGGTGGGTTAACAGAAACCAAGTGCCATCGTGGTGAGTTTCTAGCAGGCATAAATGGGAAGCTAACGACACCTTAGCCGGATCTCTCGCGCTATTTTTTCAGAAGTTGCATGCAACTCAAGCACCAATCGAAGGGAAATCAACCATAATTAAACAAAAATTTGGGTGGTAGGTTAAGAGAGACCCCCGATATCACAGTGGTGGGTTAACCGAAACCAAGTGCTATCGTGGTGAGTTTCTAGCAGGCATAAAAAGGAAGCTAACGACACCTTAGCCGCATCTCTCACGCTATTTTTTCAGAAGTTGCATGCAACTCAAGCACCAATCGTAAGGAAATCAACCATAATTAAACAAAAATTTGTGTGGTAGGTAAACAGAGACCTCCGATATAACAGTGGTGGGTTAACCGAAACCAAGTGCTATCGTGGTGAGTTTCTAGCAGGCATAAAGGGGAAGCTAACGACACCTTAGCCGGATCTCTCGCGCTATTTTTTCAGAAATTGCATGCAACTCAAGCACCAATCGTAATTAAACCATAATTAAACAAAAATTTGGGTGGTAGCTTAACAGAGACCCCCGATATAATAGTGGTGGGTTAACAGAAACCAAGTGCCATCGTGGTGAGTTTCTAGCAGGCATAAATGGGAAGCTAACGACACCTTAGCCGGATCTCTGGCGCTATTTTTTCGGAAGTTGCATGCATTTCAAGCACCAATCGTAAGGAAATCAACCATAATTAAACAAAAATTTGGGTGGTAGGTTAACAGAGTACCCCGATATCATAATGGTGAGTTAACAGAAACCAAGTGTCATCGTGGTGAGTTTCTAGCAGGCATAAATGGAAAGCTAACGACACCTTAGCCGGATCTCTCGCGCTATTTTTTCAGAAGTTGCATGCAACTCAAGCACCAATCGTAAGGAAATCAACCATAATTAAACAAAAATTTGGGTCGTAGGTTAACAGAGACCCCCGATATCACAGTGGTGGGTTAACCGAAACCAAGTGCTATCGTGGTGAGCTTTTAGCAGGCATAAATGGGAAGCTAACGACACCTTAGCCGGATCTCTCGCGCTATTTTTTCAGAAGTTGCATGCAACTCAAGCACCAATCGTAAGGAAATCAACCATAATTAAACACAAATTTGGGTCGTAGGTTAACAGAGACCCCCGATATCACAGTGGTGGGTTAACCGAAACCAAGTGCTATCGTGGTGAGCTTTTAGCAGGCATAAATGGGAAGCTAACGACACCTTAGCCGGATCTCTCGCGCTATTTTTTCAGAAGTTGCATGCAACTCAAGCACCAATCGTAAGGAAATCAACCATAATTAAGCAAAAATTTGTGTGGTAGGTTAACAGAGACCCCCGGTATCATAGCGGTGGGTTAAACGAAACCAAGTGCCATCGTGGTGAGTTTCTAGCAGGTATAAATGGGAAGCTAACGACACCTTAGCCGGATCTCTCGCGCTATTTTTTCAGAAGTTGCATGCATTTCAAGCACCAATCGTAAGGAAATCAACCATAATTAAACAAAAATTTGGGTGGTAGGTTAACAGAGACCCCCCATATCACAGTGGTGGGTTAACCGAAACCAAGTGCTATCGTGGTGAGTTTCTAGCAGGCATAAAGGGGAAGCTAACGACACCTTAACCGGATCTCTCGCGCTATTTTTTCAGAAGTTGCATGCAACTCAAGCACCAATCGTAAGGAAATCAACCATAATTAAACACAAATTTGGGTGGCAGGTTAACAGAGACCCCCGATATCATAGTGGTGGGTTAACAGAAACCAAGTGCCATCGTGATGAGTTTCTAGCAGGCATAAATGGAAAGCTAACGGCACCTTAGCCGGATCTCTCGCGCTATTTTTTCAGAAGTTGCATGCATTTCAAGCACCAATCGTAAGGAAATCAACCATAATTAAACAAAAATTTGGGTGGTAGGTTAAAAGAGACCCCCGATATCATAGTGGTGGGTTAACAGAAACCAAGTGCCATCGTGATGAGTTTCTAGCAGGCATAAATGAAAAGCTAACGGCACCTTAGCCGGATCTCTCGCGCTATTTTTTCAGAAGTTGCATGCATTTCAAGCACCAATCGTAAGGAAATCAACCATAATTAAACAAAAATTTGGGTGGTAGGTTAAAAGAGACCCCCGATATCATAGTGGTGGGTTAACAGAAACCAAGTGCCATCGTGGTGAGTTTCTAGCAGGCATAAATGGGAAGCTAACGACACCTTAGCTGAAACTTTCGCGGTATTTTTTCAGAAGTTGCATGCAACTCAAGCACCAATCGTAAGGAAATCAACCATAATTAAACAAAAATTTGGGTGGTAGGTTAACAGAGACCCCCGATATCATAGTGGTGGATTAACAGAAACCAAGTGCCATCGTGGTGAGTTTCTAGCAGGCCTAAATGGGAAGCTAACGACACCTTAGCCGGATCTCTCGCGCTATTTTTTCAGAAGTTGCATGCAACTCAAGCACCAATCGTAAGGAAATCAACCATAATTAAACAAAAATTTGGGTGGTAGGTAAACAGAGACCCCCGATATCACAGTGGTGGGTTAACCGAAACCAAGTACTATCGTGGTGAGTTTCTAGCAGGCATTGAGGGGAAGCTAACGACACCTTAGCCGGATCTCTCGCGCTATTTTTTCAGAAGTTGCATGCAACTCAAGCACCAATCGTAAGGAAATCAACCATAATTAAACACAAATTTGGGTGGCAGGTTAACAGAGACCCCCGATATCATAGTGGTGGGTTAACAGAAACCAAGTGCCATCGTGATAAGTTTCTAGCAGGCATAAATGAAAAGCTAACGGCACCTTAGCCGGATCTCTCGCGCTGTTTTTTCAGAAGTTGCATGCATTTCAAGCACCAATCGTAAGGAAATCAACCATAATTAAACAAAAATTTGGGTGGTAGGTTAAAAGAGACCCCCGATATCATAGTGGTGGGTTAACAGAAACCAAGTGCCATCGTGGTGAGTTTCTAGCAGGCTTAAATGGGAAGCTAACGACACCTTAGCCGAAACTTTCGCGGTATTTTTTCAGAAGTTGCATGCAACTCAAGCACCAATCGTAAGGAAATCAACCATAATTAAACAAAAATTTGGGTGGTAGGTTAACAGAGACCCCCGATATCATAGTGGTGGATTAACAGAAACCAAGTGCCATCGTGGTGAGTTTCTAGCAGGCCTAAATGGGAAGCTAACGACACCTTAGCCGGATCTCTCGCGCTATTTTTTCAGAAGTTGCATGCAACTCAAGCACCAATCGTAAGGAAATCAACCATAATTAAACAAAAATTTGGGTGGTAGGTAAACAGAGACCCCCGATATCACAGTGGTGGGTTAACCGAAACCAAGTACTATCGTGGTGAGTTTCTAGCAGGCATTAAGGGGAAGCTAACGACACCTTAGCCGGATCTCTCGCGCTATTTTTTCAGAAGTTGCATGCAACTCAAGCACCAATCGTAAGGAAATGAACCATAATTAAACAAAAATTTGGGTGGTAGGTAAACAGAGACCTCCGATATCACAGTGGTGGGTTAACCGAAACCAAGTGCTTTCGTGGTGAGTTTCTAGCAGGCATAAATGGGAAGCTAACGACACCTTAGCCGGATCTCTCGCGCTATTTTTTCAGAAGTTGCATGCAACTCAAGCACCAATCGTAAGGAAATAAACCATAATTAAACAAAAATTTGTATGGTAGGTAAACAGAGACCTCAGATATCACAGTGGTGGGTTAACCGAAACCAAGTGCTATCGTGGTGAGTTTCTAGCAGGCATAAAGGGGAAGCTAACGACACCTTAGCCGGATCTCTCGCGCTATTTTTTCAGAAGTTGCATGAAACTCAAGCACCAATCCTAAGGAAATCAACCATAATTAAACAAAAATTTGGGTGGTAGGTTAACAGAGACCCCCGATATCATAGTGGTGGGTTAACAGAAACCAAGTGCCATCGTGGTGAGTTTCTAGCAGGCATAAATGGGCAGCTAACGACACCTTAGCCGGATCTCTCGCGCTATTTTTTCAGAAGTTGCATGCAACTCAAGCACCAATCGTAAGGAAATCAACCATAATTAAACAAAAATTTGGGTGGTAGGTTAACAGAGACCCCCGACATCATAGTGGTGGGTTAACAGAAACCAAGTGCCATCGTGGTGAGTTTTTAGCAGGCATAAATGGGAAGCTAACGACACCTTAGCCGGATCTCTCGCGCTATTTTTTCAGAAGTTGCATGCAACTCAAGCACCAATCGTAAGGAAATCAACCATAATTAAACAAAAATTTGGGTGGTAGGTTAACAGAGACCCCCGATATCATAGTGGTGGGTTAACAGAAACCAAGTGCCATCGTGGTGAGTTTCTAGCAGGCATAAAGGGGAAGCTAACGACACCTTAGCCGGATCTCTCGCGCTATTTTTTCAGAAGTTGCATGCATTTCAAGCACGTATCGTAAGGAAATCAACCATAATTAAACAAAAATTTGGGTGGTAGGTTAACAGAGACTCCCGACATCAAAGTGGTGGGTTAACAGAAACCAAGTGCTATCGTGGTGAGTTTTTAGCAGGCATAAATGGGAAGCTAACGACACCTTAGCCGGATCTCTCGCGCTATTTTTTCAGAAGTTGCATGCAACTCAAGCACCAATCGTAAGGAAATAAACAATAATTAAACAAAAATTTGGGTGGGAGGTTAACAGTGACCCCCGATATCATAGCGGTGGGTTAACAGAAACCAAGTGCCATCGTGGTGAGTTTCTAGCAGGCATAAAGGGGAAGCTAACGACACCTTAGCCGGATCTCTCGCGCTATTTTTTCAGAAGTTGCCTGCAACTCAAGCACCAATCGTAAGGAAATCAACCATAATTAAACAAAAATTTGGGTGGTAGGTTAAGAGAGCCCCCCGATATCTCAGTGGTGGGTTAACCGAAACCAAATGCTATCGTATTGAGTTTCTAGCAGGCATAAAGGGGAAGCTATCGACACCTTAGCCGCATCGCTCACGCTATTTTTTCAGAAGTTGCATGCAACTCAAGCACCAATCGTAAGGAAATCAACCATAATTAAACAAAAATTTGGGTGGTAGGTAAAGAGAGACCTCCGATATAACAGTGGTGGCTTAACCGAAACCAAGTGCTATCGTGGTGAGTTTCTACAAGGCATAAAGGGGAAGCTAACGACACCTTAGCCGGATCTCTCGCGCTATTTTTCCAGAAATTGCATGCAACTCAAGCACCAATCGTAATTAAACCATAATTAAACAAAAATTTGGGTGGTAGGTTAACAGAGGCCCCCGATATCACAGTTGTGGGTGAACCGAAACCAAGTGCTATCTTGGTGAGTTTCTAGCAGGCATAAAGGGAAAGCTAACGACACCTAAGCGGATCTCTCGCGCTATTTTTTTCAGAAGTTGCATGCAACTCAAACACCAATCGTAAGGAAATCAACCATAATTAAACAAAAATTTGGGTGGTAGGTTAATAGAGACCCCCGATATCATAGTGGTGGGTTAACAGAAACCAAGTGCCATCGTGGTGAGTTTCTAGCAGGCATAAATGGGAAGCTAACGACACCTTAGCCGGATCTCTCGCGCTATGTTTTCAGAAGTTGCATGCAACTCAAGCACCAATCGTAGGGAAATCAACCATAATTAAACAAAAATTTGGGTGGTAGGTTAACAGAGACCCCCGACATCATAGTGGTGGGTTGACAGAAACCAAGTGCCATCGTGGTGAGTTTTTAGCAGGCATAAATGGGAAGCTAACGACACCTTAGCCGGATCTCTCGCGCTATTTTTTCAGAAGTTGCATGCAACTCAAGCACCAATCGTAAGGAAATCAACCATAATTAAACAAAAATTTGGGTGGTAGGTTAACAGAGACCCCCGATATCATAGTGGTGGGTTAACAGAAACCAAGTGCCATCGTGGTGAGTTTCTAGCAGGCATAAAGGGGAAGCTAACGACACCTGAGCCGGATCTCTCGCGCTATTTTTTCAGAAGTTGCATGCATTTCAAGCACCAATCGTAAGGAAATCAACCATAATTAAACAAAAATTTGGGTGGTAGGTTAAAAGAGACCCCCGATATCATAGTGGTGGGTTAACAGAAACCAAGTGCCATCGTGATGAGTTTCTAGCAGGCATAAATGAAAAGCTAACGGCACCTTAGCCGGATCTCTCGCGCTATTTTTTCAGAAGTTGCATGCATTTCAAGCACCAATCGTAAGGAAATCAACCATAATTAAACAAAAATTTGGGTGGTAGGTTAAAAGAGACCCCCGATATCATAGTGGTGGGTTAACAGAAACCAAGTGCCATCGTGGTGAGTTTCTAGCAGGCATAAATGGGAAGCTAACGACACCTTAGCCGAAACTTTCGCGGTATTTTTTCAGAAGTTGCATGCAACTCAAGCACCAATCGTAAGGAAATCAACCATAATTAAACAAAAATTTGGGTGGTAGGTTAACAGAGACCCCCGATATCATAGTGGTGGATTAACAGAAACCAAGTGCCATCGTGGTGAGTTTCTAGCAGGCCTAAATGGGAAGCTAACGACACCTTAGCCGGATCTCTCGCGCTATTTTTTCAGAAGTTGCATGCAACTCAAGCACCAATCGTAAGGAAATCAACCATAATTAAACAAAAATTTGGGTGGTAGGTAAACAGAGACCCCCGATATCACAGTGGTGGGTTAACCGAAACCAAGTACTATCGTGGTGAGTTTCTAGCAGGCATTGAGGGGAAGCTAACGACACCTTAGCCGGATCTCTCGCGCTATTTTTTCAGAAGTTGCATGCAACTCAAGCACCAATCGTAAGGAAATCAACCATAATTAAACACAAATTTGGGTGGCAGGTTAACAGAGACCCCCGATATCATAGTGGTGGGTTAACAGAAACCAAGTGCCATCGTGATGAGTTTCTAGCAGGCATAAATGAAAAGCTAACGGCACTTTAGCCGGATCTCTCGCGCTATTTTTTCAGAAGTTGCATGCATTTCAAGCACCAATCGTAAGGAAATCAACCATAATTAAACAAAAATTTGGGTGGTAGGTTAAAAGAGACCCCCGATATCATAGTGGTGGGTTAACAGAAACCAAGTGCCATCGTGGTGAGTTTCTAGCAGGCATAAATGGGAAGCTAACGACACCTTAGCCGAAACTTTCGCGGTATTTTTTCAGAAGTTGCATGCAACTCAAGCACCAATCGTAAGGAAATCAACCATAATTAAACAAAAATTTGGGTGGTAGGTTAACAGAGACCCCCGATATCATAGTGGTGGATTAACAGAAACCAAGTGCCATCGTGGTGAGTTTCTAGCAGGCATTAAGGGGAAGCTAACGACACCTTAGCCGGATCTCTCGCGCTATTTTTTCAGAAGTTGCATGCAACTCAAGCACCAATCGTAAGGAAATGAACCATAATTAAACAAAAATTTGGGTGGTAGGTAAACAGAGACCTCCGATATCACAGTGGTGGGTTAACCGAAACCAAGTGCTATCGTGGTGAGTTTCTAGCAGGCATAAATGGGAAGCTAACGGCACCTTAGCCGGATCTCTCGCGCTATTTTTTCAGAAGTTGCATGCAACTCAAGCACCAATCGTAAGGAAATAAACCATAATTAAACAAAAATTTGTGTGGTAGGTAAACAGAGACCTCAGATATCACAGTGGTGGGTTAACCGAAACCAAGTGCTATCGTGGTGAGTTTCTAGCAGGCTTAAAGGGGAAGCTAACGACACCTTAGCCGGATCTCTCGCGCTATTTTTTCAGAAGTTGCATGAAACTCAAGCACCAATCGTAAGGAAATCAACCATAATTATACAAAAATTTGGGTGGTAGGTTAACAGAGACCCCCGATATCATAGTGGTGGGTTAACAGAAACCAAGTGCCATCGTGGTGAGTTTCTAGCAGGCATAAATGGGAAGCTAACGACACCTTAGCCGGATCTCTCGCGCTATTTTTTCAGAAGTTGCATGCAACTCAAGCACCAATCGTAAGGAAATCAACCATAATTAAACAAAAATTTGGGTGGTAGGTTAACAGAGACCCCCGACATCATAGTGGTGGGTTAACAGAAACCAAGTGCCATCGTGGTGAGTTTTTAGCAGGCATAAATGGGAAGCTAACGACATCTTAGCCGGATCTCTCGCGCTATTTTTTCAGAAGTTGCATGCAACTCAAGCACCAGTCGTAAGGAAATCAACCATAATTAAACAAAAATTTGGGTGGTAGGTTAACAGAGACCCCCGATATCATAGTGGTGGGTTAACAGAAACCAAGTGCCATCGTGGTGAGTTTCTAGCAGGCATAAAGGGGAAGCTAACGACACCTTAGCCGGATCTCTCGCGCTATTTTTTCAGAAGTTGCATGCATTTCAAGCACGTATCGTAAGGAAATCAACCATAATTAAACAAAAATTTGGGTGGTAGGTTAACAGAGACTCCCGACATCAAAGTGGTGGGTTAACAGAAACCAAGTGCCATCGTGGTGAGTTTTTAGCAGGCATAAATGGGAAGCTAACGACACCTTAGCCGGATCTCTCGCGCTATTTTTTCAGAAGTTGCATGCAACTCAAGCACCAATCGTAAGGAAATAAACAATAATTAAACAAAAATTTGGGTGGTAGGTTAACAGTGACCCCCGATATCATAGCGGTGGGTTAACAGAAACCAAGTGCCATCGTGGTGAGTTTCTAGCAGGCATAAAGGGGAAGCTAACGACACCTTAGCCGGATCTCTCGCGCTATTTTTTCAGAAGTTGCATGGAACTCAAGCACCAATCGTAAGGAAATCAACCATAATTAAACAAAAATTTGGGTGGTAGGTTAAGAGAGCCCCCCGATATCTCAGTGGTGGGTTAACCGAAACCAAGTGCTATCGTAGTGAGTTTCTAGCAGGCATAAAGGGGAAGCTAACGACACCTTAGCCGCATCGCTCACGCTATTTTTTCAGAAGTTGCATGCAACTCAAGCACCAATCGTAAGGAAATCAACCATAATTAAACAAAAATTTGTGTGGTAGGTAAACAGAGACCTCCGATATAACAGTGGTGGGTTAACCGAAACCAAGTGCTATCGTGGTGAGTTTCTACAAGGCATAAAGGGGAAGCTAACGACACCTTAGCCGGATCTCTCGCGCTATTTTTCCAGAAATTGCATGCAACTCAAGCACCAATCGTAATTAAACCATAATTAAACAAAAATTTGGGTGGTAGGTTAACAGAGGCCCCCGATATCACAGTTGTGGGTGAACCGAAACCAAGTGCTATCGTGGTGAGTTTCTAGCAGGCATAAAGGGAAAGCTAACGACACCTAAGCGGATCTCTCGCGCTATTTTTTTCAGAAGTTGCATGCAACTCAAACACCAATCGTAAGGAAATCAACCATAATTAAACAAAAATTTGGGTGGTAGGTTAATAGAGACCCCCGATATCATAGTGGTGGGTTAACAGAAACCAAGTGCCATCGTGGTGAGTTTCTAGCAGGCATAAATGGGAAGCTAACGACACCTTAGCCGGATCTCTCGCGCTATGTTTTCAGAAGTTGCATGCAACTCAAGCACCAATCGTAGGGAAATCAACCATAATTAAACAAAAATTTGGGTGGTAGGTTAACAGAGACCCCCGACATCATAGTGGTGGGTTAACAGAAACTAAGTGCCATCGAGGTGAGTTTTTAGCAGGCATAAATGGGAAGCTAACGACACCTTAGCCGGATCTCTCGCGCTATTTTTTCAGAAGTTGCATGCAACTCAAGCACCAATCGTAAGGAAATCAACCATAATTAAACAAAAATTTGGGTGGTAGGTTAACAGAGACCCCCGATATCATAGTGGTGGGTTAACAGAAACCAAGTGCCATCGTGGTGAGTTTCTAGCAGGCATAAAGGGGAAGCTAACGACACCTGAGCCGGATCTCTCGCGCTATTTTTTCAGAAGTTGCATGCAACTCAAGCACCAATCGTAAGGAAATCAACCATAATTAAACAAAAATTTGGGTGGTAGGTTAACAGAGACCCCGACATCAAAGTGGTGGGTTAACAGAAACCAAGTGCCATCGTGGTGAGTTTTTAGCAGGCGTAAATGGGAAGCTAACGACACCTTAGCCGGATCTCTCGCGCTATTTTTTCAGAAGTTGCATGCAACTCAAGCACCAATCGTAAGGAAATAAACAATAATTAAACAAAAATTTGGGTGGTAGGTTAACAGTGACTCCCGATATCATAGCGGTGGGTTAACAGAAACCAAGTGCCATCGTGGTGAGTGTCTAGCAGGCAGAAATGGGAAGCTAACGACACCTTAGCCGGATCTCTCGCGCTATTTTTTCAGAAGTTGCATGCAACTCAAGCACCAATCGTAAGGAAATCAACCATAATTAAACAAAAATTTGGGTGGTAGGTTAAGAGAGCCCCCCGATATCACAGTGGTGGGTTAACCGAAACCAAGTGCTATCGTAGTGAGTTTCTAGCAGGCATAAAGGGGAAGCTAACGACACCTTAGCCGCATCTCTCACGCTATTTTTTCAGAAGTTGCATGCAACTCAAGCACCAATCGTAAGGAAATAAACAATGATTAAACAAAAATTTGGGTGGTAGGTTAACAGTGACCCCCGATATCATAGCGGTGGGTTAACAGAAATCAAGTGCCATCGTGGTGAGTTTCTAGCAGGCATAAAGGGGAAGCTAACGACACCTTAGCCGGATCTCTCGCGCTATTTTTTCAGAAGTTGCATGCAACTCAAGCACCAATCGTAAGGAAATCAACCATAATTAAACAAAAATTTGGGTGATAGGTTAAGAGAGCCCCCCGATATCACAGTGGTGGGTTAACCGAAACCAAGTGCTATCGTAGTGAGTTTCTAGCAGGCATTAAGGGGAAGCTAACGACACCTTAGCCGCATCTCTCACACTATTTTTTCAGAAGTTGCATGCAACTCAAGCACCAATCGTAAGGAAATCAACCATAATTAAACAAAAATTTGTGTGGTAGGTAAACAGAGACCTCCGATATAACAGTGGTGGGTTAACCGAAACCAAGTGCTATCATGGTGAGTTTCTAGCAGGCATAAAGGGGAAGCTAACGACACCTTAGCCGGATCTCTCGCGCTATTTTTTCAGAAATTGCATGCAACTCAAGCACCAATCGTAATTAAACCATAATTAAACAAAAATTTGGGTGGTAGGTTAACAGAGGCCCCCGATATCACAGTTGTGGGTTAACCGAAACCAAGTGCTATCGTGGTGAGTTTCTAGCAGGCATAAAGGGAAAGCTAACGACACCTAAGCGGATCTCTCGCGCTATTTTTTCAGAAGTTGCATGCAACTCAAGCACCAATCGTAAGGAAATCAACCATAATTAAACAAAAATTTGGGTGGTAGGTTAACAGAGACCCCCGATATCATAGTGGTGGGTTAACAGAAACCAAGTGCCATCGCGGTGAGTTTCTAGCAGGCATAAATGGGAAGCAAACGACACCTTAGCCGGATCTCTCGCGCTATGTTTTCAGAAGTTGCATGCAACTCAAGCACCAATCGTAGGGAAATCAACCATAATTAAACAAAAATTTGGGTGGTAGGTTAAGAGAGCCCCCCGATATCACAGTGGTGGGTTAACCGAAACCAAGTGCTATCGTAGTGAGTTTCTAGCAGGCATAAAGGGGAAGCTAACGACACCTTAGCCGCATCTCTCACGCTATTTTTTCAGAAGTTGCATGCAACTCAAGCACCAATCGTAAGGAAATAAACAATGATTAAACAAAAATTTGGGTGGTAGGTTAACAGTGACCCCCGATATCATAGCGGTGGGTTAACAGAAATCAAGTGCCATCGTGGTGAGTTTCTAGCAGGCATAAAGGGGAAGCTAACGACACCTTAGCCGGATCTCTCGCGCTATTTTTTCAGAAGTTGCATGCAACTCAAGCACCAATCGTAAGGAAATCAACCATAATTAAACAAAAATTTGGGTGGTAGGTTAAGAGAGCCCCCCGATATCACAGTGGTGGGTTAACCGAAACCAAGTGCTATCGTAGTGAGTTTCTAGCAGGCATAAAGGGGAAGCTAACGACACCTTAGCCGCATCTCTCACACTATTTTTTCAGAAGTTGCATGCAACTCAAGCACCAATCGTTAGGAAATCAACCATAATTAAACAAAAATTTGTGTGGTAGGTAAACAGAGACCTCCGATATAACAGTGGTGGGTTAACCGAAACCAAGTGCTATCGTGGTGAGTTTCTAGCAGGCATAAAGGGGAAGCTAACGACACCTTAGCCGGATCTCTCGCGCTATTTTTTCAGAAATTGCATGCAACTCAAGCACCAATCGTAATTAAACCATAATTAAACAAAAATTTGGGTGGTAGGTTAACAGAGGCCCCCGATATCACAGTTGTGGGTTAACCGAAACCAAGTGCTATCGTGGTGAGTTTCTAGCAGGCATAAAGGGAAAGCTAACGACACCTAAGCGGATCTCTCGCGCTATTTTTTCAGAAGTTGCATGCAACTCAAGCACCAATCGTAAGGAAATCAACCATAATTAAACAAAAATTTGGGTGGTAGGTTAACAGAGACCCCCGATATCATAGTGGTGGGTTAACAGAAACCAAGTGCCATCGCGGTGAGTTTCTAGCAGGCATAAATGGGAAGCAAACGACACCTTAGCCGGATCTCTCGCGCTATGTTTTCAGAAGTTGCATGCAACTCAAGCACCAATCGTAGGGAAATCAACCATAATTAAACAAAAATTTGGGTGGTAGGTTAACAGAGACCCCCGACATCATAGTGGTTGGTTAACAGAAACCAAGTGCCATCGTGGTGAGTTTTTAGCAGGCATAAATGGGAAGCTAACGACACCTTAGCCGGATCTCGCGCTATTTTTTCAGAAGTTGCATGCAACTCAAGCACCAATCGTAAGGAAATCAACCATAATTAAACAAAAATTTGGGTGGTAGGTTAACAGAGACCCCCGATATCATAGTGGTGGGTTAACAGAAACCAAGTGCCATCGTGGTGAGTTTCTAGCAGGCATAAAGGGGAAGCTAACGACACCTGAGCCGGATCTCTCGCGCTATTTTTTCAGAAGTTCCATGCAACTCAAGCACCAATCGTAAGGAAATCAGCCATAATTAAACAAAAATTTGGGTGGTAGGTTAACAGAGACCCCGACATCAAAGTGGTGGGTTAACAGAAACCAAGTGCCATCGTGGTGAGTTTTTAGCAGGCGTAAATGGGAAGCTAACGACACCTTAGCCGGATCTCTCGCGCTATTTTTTCAGAAGTTGCATGCAACTCAAGCACCAATCGTAAGGAAATAAACAATAATTAAACAAAAATTTGGGTGGTAGGTTAACAGTGACCCCCGATATCATAGCGGTGGGTTAACAGAAACCAAGTGCCATCGTGGTGAGTTTCTAGCAGGCAGAAATGGGAAGCTACCGACACCTTAGCCGGATCTCTCGCGCTATTTTTTCAGAAGTTGCAAGCAACTCAAGCACCAATCGTAAGGAAATCAACCATAATTAAACAAAAATTTGTGTGGTAGGTAAACAGAGACCTCCGATATAACAGTGGTGGGTTAACCGAAACCAAGTGCTATCGTGGTGAGTTTCTAGCAGGCATAAAGGGGAAGCTAACGACACCTTAGCCGGATCTCTCGCGCTATTTTTTCAGAAGTTGCATTCAACTCAAGCACCAATCGTAAGGAAATCAACCATAATTAAACAAAAATTTGGGTGGTAGGTTAAGAGAGCCCCCCGATATCTCAGTGGTGGGTTAACCGAAACCAAGTGCTATCGTAGTGAGTTTCTAGCAGGCATAAAGGGAAAGCTAACGACACCTTAGCCGCATCGCTCACGCTATTTTTTCAGAAGTTGCATGCAACTCAAGCACCAATCGTAAGGAAATCAACCATAATTAAACAAAAATTTGTGTGGTAGGTAAACAGAGACCTCCGATATAACAGTGGTGGGTTAAGCGAAACCAAGTGCTATCATGGTGAGTTTCTACAAGGCATAAAGGGGAAGCTAACGACACCTTAGCCGGATCTCTCGCGCTATTTTTCCAGAAATTGCATGCAACTCAAGCACCAATCGTAATTAAACCATAATTAAACAAAAATTTGGGTGGTAGGTTAACAGAGGCCCCCGATATCACAGTTGTGGGTGAACCGAAACCAAGTGCTATCGTGGTGAGTTTCTAGCAGGCATAAAGGGAAAGCTAACGACACCTAAGCGGATCTCTCGCGCTATTTTTTTCAGAAGTTGCATGCAACTCAAACACCAATCGTAAGGAAATCAACCATAATTAAACAAAAATTTGGGTGGTAGGTTAATAGAGTCCCCGATATCATAGTAGTGGGTTAACAGAAACCAAGTGCCATCGTGGTGAGTTTCTAGCAGGCATAAATGGGAAGCTAACGACACCTTAGCCGGATCTCTCGCGCTATGTTTTCAGAAGGTGCATGCAACTCAAGCACCAATCGTAGGGAAATCAACCATAATTAAACAAAAATTTGGGTGGTAGGTTAACAGAGACCCCCGACATCATAGTGGTGGGTTAACAGAAACCAAGTGCCATCGTGGTGAGTTTTTAGCAGGTATAAATGGGAAGCTAACGACACCTTAGCCGGATCTCTCGCGCTATTTTTTCAGAAGTTGCATGCAACTCAAGCATCAATCGTAAGGAAATCAACCATAATTAAACAAAAATTTGGGTGGTAGGTTAACAGAGACCCCCGATATCATAGTGGTGGGTTAACAGAAACCAAGTGCCATCGTGGTGAGTTTCTAGCAGGCATAAAGGGGAAGCTAACGACACCTGAGCCGGATCTCTCGCGCTATTTTTTCAGAAGTTGCATGCAACTCAAGCACCAATCGTAAGGAAATCAACCATAATTAAACAAAAATTTGGGTGGTAGGTTAACAGAGACCCCGACATCAAAGTGGTGGGTTAACAGAAACCAAGTGCCATCGTGGTGAGTTTTTAGCAGGCGTAAATGGGAAGCTAACGACACCTTAGCCGGATCTCTCGCGCTATTTTTTCAGAAGTTGCATGCAACTCAAGCACCAATCGTAAGGAAATAAACAATAATTAAACAAAAATTTGGGTGGTAGGTTAACAGTGACTCCCGATATCATAGCGGTGGGTTAACCGAAACCAAGTGCTATCGTGGTGAGTTTCTAGCAGGCATAAAGGGGAAGCTAACGACACCTTAGCCGCATCTCTCGCGCTATTTTTTCAGAAGTTGCAAGCAACTCAAGCACCAATCGTAAGGAAATCAACCATAATTAAACAAAAATTTGTGTGGTAGGTAAACAGAGACCTCCGATATAACAGTGGTGGGTTAACCGAAACCAAGTGCTTTCGTGGTGAGTTTCTAGCAGGCATAAAGGGGAAGCTAACGACACCTTAGCCGGATCTCTCGCGCTATTTTTTCAGAAGTTGCATTCAACTCAAGCACCAATCGTAAGGAAATCAACCATAATTAAACAAAAATTTGGGTGGTAGGTTAAGAGAGCCCCCCGATATCTCAGTGGTGGGTTAACCGAAACCAAGTGCTATCGTAGTGAGTTTCTAGCAGGCATAAAGGGGAAGCTAACGACACCTTAGCCGCATCGCTCACGCTATTTTTTCAGAAGTTGCATGCAACTCAAGCACCAATCGTAAGGAAATCAACCATAATTAAACAAAAATTTGTGTGGTAGGTAAACAGAGACCTCCGATATAACAGTGGTGGGTTAAGCGAAACCAAGTGCTATCGTGGTGAGTTTCTACAAGGCATAAAGGGGAAGCTAACGACACCTTAGCCGGATCTCTCGCGCTATTTTTCCAGAAATTGCATGCAACTCAAGCACCAATCGTAATTAAACCATAATTAAACAAAAATTTGGGTGGTAGGTTAACAGAGGCCCCCGATATCACAGTTGTGGGTGAACCGAAACCAAGTGCTATCGTGGTGAGTTTCTAGCAGGCATAAAGGGAAAGCTAACGACACCTAAGCCGGATCTCTCGCGCTATTTTTTCAGAAGTTGCATGCAACTCAAGCACCAATCGTAAGGAAATCAACCATAATTAAACAAAAATTTGGGTGGTAGGTTAACAGAGACCCCGACATCAAAGTGGTGGGTTAACAGAAACCAAGTGCCATCGTGGTGAGTTTTTAGCAGGCGTAAATGGGAAGCTAACGACACCTTAGCCGGATCTCTCGCGCTATTTTTTCAGAAGTTGCATGCAACTCAAGCACCAATCGTAAGGAAATCAACCATAATTAAACAAAAATTTGGGTGGTAGGTTAACAGAGACCCCCGATATCATAGTGGTGGGTTAACAGAAACCAAGTGCCATCGTGGTGAGTTTCTAGCAGGCATAAAGGGGAAGCTAACGACATCTGAGCCGGATCTCTCGCGCTATTTTTTCAGAAGTTGCATGCAACTCAAGCACCAATCGTAAGGAAATCAACCATAATTAAACAAAAATTTGGGTGGTAGGTTAACAGAGACCCCGACATCAAAGTGGTGGGTTAACAGAAACCAAGTGCCATCGTGGTGAGTTTTTAGCAGGCGTAAATGGGAAGCTAACGACACCTTAGCCGGATCTCTCGCGCTATTTTTTCAGAAGTTGCATGCAACTCAAGCACCAATCGTAAGGAAATAAACAATAATTAAACAAAAATTTGGGTGGTAGGTTAACAGTGACTCCCGATATCATAGCGGTGGGTTAACAGAAACCAAGTGCCATCGTGGTGAGTGTCTAGCAGGCAGAAATGGGAAGCTAACGACACCTTAGCCGGATCTCTCGCGCTATTTTTTCAGAAGTTGCATGCAACTCAAGCACCAATCGTAAGGAAATCAACCATAATTAAACAAAAATTTGGGTGGTAGGTTAAGAGAGCCCCCCGATATCACAGTGGTGGGTTAACCGAAACCAAGTGCTATCGTAGTGAGTTTCTAGCAGGCATAAAGGGGAAGCTAACGACACCTTAGCCGCATCTCTCACGCTATTTTTTCAGAAGTTGCATGCAACTCAAGCACCAATCGTAAGGAAATAAACAATGATTAAACAAAAATTTGGGTGGTAGGTTAACAGTGACCCCCGATATCATAGCGGTGGGTTAACAGAAATCAAGTGCCATCGTGGTGAGTTTCTAGCAGGCATAAAGGGGAAGCTAACGACACCTTAGCCGGATCTCTCGCGCTATTTTTTCAGAAGTTGCATGCAACTCAAGCACCAATCGTAAGGAGATCAACCATAATTAAACAAAAATTTGGGTGGTAGGTTAAGAGAGCCCCCCGATATCACAGTGGTGGGTTAACCGAAACCAAGTGCTATCGTAGTGAGTTTCTAGCAGGCATAAAGGGGAAGCTAACGACACCTTAGCCGCATCTCTCACGCTATTTTTTCAGAAGTTGCATGCAACTCAAGCACCAATCGTAAGGAAATCAACCATAATTAAACAAAAATTTGTGTGGTAGGTAAACAGAGACCTCCGATATAACAGTGGTGGGTTAACCGAAACCAAGTGCTATCGTGGTGAGTTTCTAGCAGGCATAAAGGGGAAGCTAACGACACCTTAGCCGGATCTCTCGCGCTATTTTTTCAGAAATTGCATGCAACTCAAGCACCAATCGTAATTAAACCATAATTAAACAAAAATTTTGGGTGGTAGGTTAACAGAGGCCCCCGATATCACAGTTGTGGGTTAACCGAAACCAAGTGCTATCGTGGTGAGTTTCTAGCAGGCATAAAGGGAAAGCTAACGACACCTAAGCGGATCTCTCGCGCTATTTTTTCAGAAGTTGCATGCAACTCAAGCACCAATCGTAAGGAAATCAACTATAATTAAACAAAAATTTGGGTGGTAGGTTAACAGAGACCCCCGATATCATAGTGGTGGGTTAACAGAAACCAAGTGCCATCGCGGTGAGTTTCTAGCAGGCATAAATGGGAAGCAAACGACACCTTAGCCGGATCTCTCGCGCTATGTTTTCAGAAGTTGCATGCAACTCAAGCACCAATCGTAGGGAAATCAACCATAATTAAACAAAAATTTGGGTGGTAGGTTAACAGAGACCCCCGACATCATAGTGGTGGGTTAACAGAAACCAAGTGCCATCGTGGTGAGTTTTTAGCAGGCATAAATGGGAAGCTAACGACACCTTAGCCGGATCTCTCGCGCTATTTTTTCAGAAGTTGCATGCAACTCAAGCACCAATCGTAAGGAAATCAACCATAATTAAACAAAAATTTGGGTGGTAGGTTAACAGAGACCCCGGATATCATAGTGGTGGGTTAACAGAAACCAAGTGGCATCGTGGTGAGTTTCTAGCAGGCATAAAGAGGAAGCTAACGACACCTGAGCCGGATCTCTCGCGCTATTTTTTCAGAAGTTGCATGCAACTCAAGCACCAATCGTAAGGAAATCAACCATAATTAAACAAAAATTTGGGTGGTAGGTTAACAGAGACCCCGACATCAAAGTGGTGGGTTAACAGAAACCAAGTGCCATCGTGGTGAGTTTTTAGCAGGCGTAAACGGGAAGCTAACGACACCTTAGCCGGATCTCTCGCGCTATTTTTTCAGAAGTTGCATGCAACTCAAGCACCAATCGTAAGGAAATAAACAATAATTAAACAAAAATTTTGGGTGGTAGGTTAATAGTGACCCCCGATATCATAGCGGTGGGTTAACAGAAACCAAGTGCCATCGTGATGAGTTTCTAGCAGGCATAAAGGGGAAGCTAACGACACCTTAGCCGGATCTCTCGCGCTATTTTTTCAGAAGTTGCATGCAACTCAAGCACCAATCGTAAGGAGATCAACCATAATTAAAGAAAAATTTGGGTGGTAGGTTAAGAGAGACCCCGATATCACAGTGGTGGGTTAACCGAAACCAAGTGCTATCGTAGTGAGTTTCTAGCAGGCATAAAGGGGAAGCTAACGACACATTAGCCGCATCTCTCACGCTATTTTTTCAGAAGTTGCATGCAACTCAAGCACCAATCGTAAGGAAATAAACAATAATTAAACAAAAATTTGGGTGGTAGGTTAACAGTGACCCCCGATATCATAGCGGTGGGTTAACAGAAACCAAGTGCCATCGTGGTGAGTTTCTAGCAGGCATAAAGGGGAAGCTAACGACACCTTAGCCGGATCTCTCGCGCTATTTTTTCAGAAGTTGCATGCAACTCAAGCACCAATCGTAAGGAAATCAACCATAATTAAACAAAAATTTGGGTGGTAGGTTAAGAGAGCCCCCCGATATCACAGTGGTGGGTTAACCGAAACCAAGTGCTATCGTAGTGAGTTTCTAGCAGGCATAAAGGGGAAGCTAACGACGCCTTAGCCGCATCTCTCACGCTATTTTTTCAGAAGTTGCATGCAACTCAAGCACCAATCGTAAGGAAATCAACCATAATTAAACAAAAATTTGTGTGGTAGGTAAACAGAGACCTCCGATATAACAGTGGTGGGTTAACCGAAACCAAGTGCTATCGTGGTGAGTTTCTAGCAGGCAGAAATGGGAAGCTAACGACACCTTAGCCGGATCTCTCGCGCTATTTTTTCAGAAGTTGCATGCAACTCAAGCACCAATCGTAAGGAAATCAACCATAATTAAACAAAAATTTGGGTGGTAGGTTAAGAGAGCCCCCCGATATCACAGTGGTGGGTTAACCGAAACCAAGTGCTATCGTAGTGAGTTTCTAGCAGGCATAAAGGGGAAGCTAACGACACCTTAGCCGCATCTCTCACGCTATTTTTTCAGAAGTTGCATGCAACTCAAGCACCAATCGTAAGGAAATCAACTATAATTAAACAAAAATTTGTGTGGTAGGTAAACAGAGACCTCCGATATAACAGTGGTGGGTTAACCGAAACCAAGTGCTATCGTGGTGAGTTTCTAGCAGACATAAAGGGGAAACTAACGACATCTTAGCCGGATCTCTCGCGCTATTTTTTCAGAAATTGCATGCAACTCAAGCACCAATCGTAATTAAACCATAATTAAACAAAAATTTGGGTAATGGGTTAACAGAGACCCCCGATGTAATAGTGGTGGGTTAACAGAAACCAAGTGCCATCGTGGTGAGTCTCTAGCAGGCATAAATGGGAAGCTAACGACACCTTAGCCGGATCTCTGGCGCTATTTTTTCGGAAGTTGCATGCAACTCAAGCACCAATCGTAAGGAAATCAACCATAATTAAACAAAAATTTGGGTGGTAGATTAACAGAGACCCCCGACATCAAAGTGGTGGGTTAACAGAAACCAAGTGCCATCGTGGTGAAGTTGCATGCAACTCAAGCACCAATCGTAAGGAAATCAACCATAATTAAACAAAAATTTGGGTGGTAGGTTAACAGAGACCCCCGATATCACAGTGGTGGGTAAACCGAAACCAAGTGCTATCGTGGTGAGCTTCTAGCAGGCATAAAGGGGAAGCTAACGACACCTTAGCCGCATCTCTCACGCTATTTTTTCAGAAGTTGCATGCAACTCAAGCACCAATCGTAAAGAAATCAACCATAATTAAACAAAAATTTGGGTGGTAGGTTAACAGTGACCCCCGATATCATAGCGGTGGGTAAACCGAAACCAAGTGCCATCGAGGTGAGTTTCTAGCAGGCATAAAGGGGAAGCTAACGACACCTGAGCCGGATCTCTCGCGCTATTTTTTCAGAAGTTGCATGCAACTCAAGCACCAATCGTAAAGAAATCAACCATAATTAAACAAAAATTTGGGTGGTAGGTAAACAGAGACCCCCGATATCAAAGTGGTGGGTTAACAGAAACCAAGTGCCATCGTGGTGAGTTTTTAGCAGGCGCAAATGGGAAGCTAACGACACCTTAGCCGGATCTCTCGCGCTATTTTTTCAGAAGTTGCATGCAACTCAAGCATCAATCGTAAGGAAATAAACAATAATTAAACAAAAATTTGGGTGGTAGGTTAACAGTGACCCCCGATATCATAGCGGTGGGTTAACAGAAACCAAGTGCCATCGTGGTGAGTTTCTAGCAGGCAGAAATGGGAAGCTAACGACACCTTAGCCGGATCTCTCGCGCTATTTTTTCAGAAGTTGCATGCAACTCAAGCACCAATCGTAAGGAAATCAACCATAATTAAACAAAAATTTGGGTGGTAGGTTAACAGAGACCCCGGATATCATAGTGGTGGGTTAACAGAAACCAAGTGCCATCGTGGTGAGTTTCTAGCAGGCATAAAGAGGAAGCTAACGACACCTGAGCCGGATCTCTCGCGCTATTTTTTCAGAAGTTGCATGCAACTCAAGCACCAATCGTAAGGAAATCAACCATAATTAAACAAAAATTTGGGTGGTAGGTTAACAGAGACCCCGACATCAAAGTGGTGGGTTAACAGAAACCAAGTGCCATCGTGGTGAGTTTTTAGCAGGCGTAAACGGGAAGCTAACGACACCTTAGCCGGATCTCTCGCGCTATTTTTTCAGAAGTTGCATGCAACTCAAGCACCAATCGTAAGGAAATAAACAATAATTAAACAAAAATTTGGGTGGTAGGTTAACAGTGACCCCCGATATCATAGCGGTGGGTTAACAGAAACCAAGTGCCATCGTGATGAGTTTCTAGCAGGCATAAAGGGGAAGCTAACGACACCTTAGCCGGGTCTCTCGCGCTATTTTTTCAGAAGTTGCATGCAACTCAAGCACCAATCGTAAGGAGATCAACCATAATTAAACAAAAATTTGGGTGGTAGGTTAAGAGAGACCCCGATATCACAGTGGTGGGTTAACCGAAACCAAGTGCTATCGTAGTGAGTTTCTAGCAGGCATAAAGGGGAAGCTAACGACACCTTAGCCGCATCTCTCACGCTATTTTTTCAGAAGTTGCATGCAACTCAAGCACCAATCGTAAGGAAATAAACAATAATTAAACAAAAATTTGGGTGGTAGGTTAACAGTGACCCCCGATATCATAGCGGTGGGTTAACAGAACCCAAGTGCCATCGTGGTGAGTTTCTAGCAGGCATAAAGGGGAAGCTAACGACACCTTAGCCGGATCTCTCGCGCTATTTTTTCAGAAGTTGCATGCAACTCAAGCACCAATCGTAAGGAAATCAACCATAATTAAACAAAAATTTGGGTGGTAGGTTAAGAGAGCCCCCCGATATCACAGTGGTGGGTTAACCGAAACCAAGTGCTATCGTAGTGAGTTTCTAGCAGGCATAAAGGGGAAGCTAACGACACCTTAGCCGCATCTCTCACGCTATTTTTTCAGAAGTTGCTGCAACTCAAGCACCAATCGTAAGGAAATCAACCATAATTAAACAAAAATTTGTGTGGTAGGTAAACAGAGACCTCCGATATAACAGTGGTGGGTTAACCGAAACCAAGTGCTATCGTGGTGAGTTTCTAGCAGGCAGAAATGGGAAGCTAACGACACCTTAGCCGGATATCTCGCGCTATTTTTTCAGAAGTTGCATGCAACTCAAGCACCAATCGTAAGGAAATCAACCATAATTAAACAAAAATTTGGGTGGTAGGTTAAGTGAGCCCCCCGATATCACAGTGGTGGGTTAACCGAAACCAAGTGCTATCGTAGTGAGTTTCTAGCAGGCATAAAGGGGAAGCTAACGACACCTTAGCCGCATCTCTCTCGCTATTTTTTCAGAAGTTGCATGCAACTCAAGCACCCATCGTAAGGAAATCAACCATAATTAAACAAAAATTTGTGTGGTAGGTAAACAGAGACCTCCGATATAACAGCGGTGGGTTAACCGAAACCAAGTGCTATCGTGGTGAGTTTCTAGCAGACATAAAGGGGAAGCTAACGACATCTTAGCCGGATCTCTCGCGCTATTTTTTCAGAAATTGCATGCAACTCAAGCACCAATCGTAATTAAACCATAATTAAACAAAAATTTGGGTGGTAGGTTAACAGAGACCCCCGATGTAATAGTGGTGGGTTAACAGAAACCAAGTGCCATCGTGGTGAGTTTCTAGCAGGCATAAATGGGAAGCTAACGACACCTTAGCCGGATCTCTGGCGCTATTTTTTCGGAAGTTGCATGCAACTCAAGCACCAATCGTAAGGAAATCAACCATAATTAAACAAAAATTTGGGTGGTAGATTAACAGAGACCCCCGACATCAAAGTGGTGGGTTAACAGAAACCAAGTGCCATCGTAATGAAGTTGCATGCAACTCAAGCACCAATCGTAAGGAAATCAACCATAATTAAACAAAAATTTGGGTGGTAGGTTAACAGAGACCCCCGATATCACAGTGGTGGGTAAACCGAAACCAAGTGCTATCGTGATGAGTTTCTAGCAGGCATAAAGGGGAAGCTAACGACACCTTAGCCGGATCTCTCGCGCTATTGCGTCAGAAGTTGCATGCAACTCAAGCACCAATCGTAAAGAAATCAACCATAATTAAACAAAAATTTGGGTGGTAGGTAAACAGAGACCCCCGATATCACAGTGGTGGGTTAACCGAAACCAAGTGCTATCGTGGTGAGTTTCTAGCAGGCATAAAGGGGAAGCTAACGACACCTTAGCCGGATCTCTCGCGCTATTTTTTCAGAAGTTGCATGCAACTCAAGCACCAATCGTAAGGAAATCAACCATAATTAAACACAAATTTGGGTGGCAGGTTAACAGAGACCCCCGATATCATAGTGGTGGGTTAACAGAAACCAAGTGCTATCGTGGTGAGTTTCTAGCAGGCATAAAGGGGAAGCTAACGACACCTTAGCTGGATCTCTCGCGCTATTTTTTCATAAGTTGCATGCAACTCAAGCACCAATCGTAAGGAAATCAACCATAATTAAACAAAAATTTGGGTGGTAGGTTAACAGAGACCCCCGATATCATAGTGGTGGGTTAACAGAAACCAAGTGCCATCGTGGTGAGTTTCTAGCAGGCATAAATGGGAAGCTAACGACACCTTAGCCGGATCTCTCGCGCTATTTTTTCAGAAGTTGCATGCAACTCAAGCACCAATCGTAAGGAAATCAACCATAATTAAACAAAAATTTGGGTGGTAGGTTAACAGAGACCCCCGATATCATAGTGGTGAGTTAACAGAAACCAAGTGCCATCGTGGTGAGTTTCTAGCAGGCATAAATGGAAAGCTTAGCCGGATCTCTCGCGCTATTTTTTCGGAAGTTGCATGCAACTCAAGCACCAATCGTAAGGAAATCAACCATAATTAAACAAAAATTTGGGTGGTAGGTTAACAGAGACCCCCGATATCACAGTGGTGGGTTAACCGAAACCAAGTGCTATCGTGGTGAGTTTATAGCAGGCATAAAGGGGAAGCTAACGACACCTTAGCCGGAACTCTCGCGCTATTTTTTCAGAAGTTGCATGCAACTCAAGCACCAATCGTAAGGAAATCAACCATAATTAAACAAAAATTTGTGTGGTAGGTTAACAGAGACCCCCGATATCATAGCGGTGGGTTAATAGAAACCAAGTGCCATCGTGGTGAGTTTCTAGCAGGTATAAATGGGAAGCTAACGACACCTTAACCGGATCTCTCGCGCTATTTTTTCAGAAGTTGCATGCATTTCAAGCACCAATCGTAAGGAAATCAACCATAATTAAACAAAAATTTGGGTGGTAGGTTAACAGAGACCCCCGATATCACAGTGGTGGGTTAACCGAAACGAAGTGCTATCGTGGTGAGTTTCTAGCAGGCATAAAGGGGAAGCTAACGACACCTTAGCCGGATCTCTCGCGCTATTTTTTCAGAAGTTGCATGCAACTCAAGCACCAATCGTAAGGAAATCAACCATAATTAAACACAAATTTGGGTGGCAGGTTAACAGAGACCCCCGATATCATAGTGGTGGGTTAACAGAAACCAAGTGCCATCGTGATGAGTTTCTAGCAGGCATAAATGGAAAGCTAACGACACCTTAGCCGGATCTCTCGCGCTATTTTTTCAGAAGTTGCATGCATTTCAAGCACCAATCGTAAGGAAATCAACCATAATTAAACACAAATTTGGGTGGTAGGTTAAAAGAGACCCCCGATATCATAGTGATGGGTTAACAGAAACCAAGTGCCATCGTGGTGAGTTTCTAGCAGGCATAAATGGGAAGCTAACGACACCTTAGCCGAATCTCTCGCGCTATTTTTTCAGAAGTTGCATGCAACTCAAGCACCAATCGTAAGGAAATCAACCATAATTAAACAAAAATTTGGGTGGTAGGTTAAAAGAGACCCCCGATATCATAGTGATGGGTTAACAGAAACCAAGTGCCATCATAGTGAGTTTCTAGCAGGCATAAATGGGAAGCTAACGACGCCTTAACCGAATCTCTCGCGCTATTTTTTCAGAAGTTGCATGCAACTCAAGCACCAATCGTAAGGAAATCAACCATAATTAAACAAAAATTTGGGTGGTAGGTTAACAGAGACCCCCGATATCACAGTGGTGGGTAAACCGAAACCAAGTGCTATCGTGGTGAGCTTCGAGCAGGCATAAAGGGGAAGCTAACGACACCTTAGCCGGATCTCTCGCGCTATTGTTTCAGAAGTTGCATGCAACTCAAGCACCAATCGTAAAGAAATCAACCATAATTAAACAAAAATTTGGGTGGTAGGTAATCAGAGACCCCCGATATCACAGTGGTGGGTTAACCGAAACCAAGTGCTATCGTGGTGAGTTTCTAGCAGGCATAAAGGGGAAGCTAACGACACCTTAGCCGGATCTCTCGCGCTATTTTTTCAGAAGTTGCATGCAACTCAAGCACCAATCGTAAGGAAATCAACCATAATTAAACAAAAATTTGGGTGGTAGGTTAACAGAGACCACCGATATCATAGTGGTGGGTTAACAGAAACCAAGTGCCATCGTGGTGAGTTTCTAGCAGGCATAAATGGGAAGCTAACGACACCTTAGCCGGATCTCTCGCGCTATTTTTTCAGAAGTTGCATGCAACTCAAGCACCAATCGTAAGGAAATCAACCATAATTAAACAAAAATTTGGGTGGTAGGTTAACAGAGACCCCCGATATCATAGTGGTGGGTTAACAGAAACCAAGTGCTATCATGGTGAGTTTCTAGCAGGAATAAAGGGGAAGCTAACGACACCTTAGCCGGATCTCTCGCGCTATTTTTTCAGAAGTTGCATGCAACTCAAGCACCAATCGTAAGGAAATCAACCATAATTAAACAAAAATTTGGGTGGTAGATTAACAGAGACCCCCGACATCAAAGTGGTGGGTTAACAGAAACCAAGTGCCATCGTGGTGAGCTTCTAGCAGGCATAAAGGGGAAGGTTACGACACCTTAGCCGGATCTCTCGCGCTATTGTTTCAGAAGTTGCATGCAACTCAAGCACCAATCGTAAAGAAATCAACCATAATTAAACAAAAATTTGGGTGGTAGGTAAACAGAGACCCCCGATATCACAGTGGTGGGTTAACCGAAACCAAGTGCTATCGTGGTGAGTTTCTAGCAGGCATAAAGGGGAAGCTAACGATACCTTAGCCGGATCTCTCGCGCTATTTTTTCAGAAGTTGCATGCAACTCAAGCACCAATCGTAAGGAAATCAACCATAATTAAACAAAAATTTGGGTGGTAGGTTAACAGAGACCCCCGACATCAAAGTGGTGGGTTAACAGAAACCAAGTGCCATCGTGGTGAGTTTCTAGCAGGCATAAATGGGAAGCTAACGACACCTTAGCCGGATCTCTCGCGCTATTTTTTCAGAAGTTGCATGCAACTCAAGCACCAATCGTAAGGAAATAAACCATAATTAAACAAAAATTTGGGTGGTAGGTTAACAGAGACCCCCGATATCATAGTGGTGGGTTAACAGAAACCAAGTGCCATCGTGGTGAGTTTCTAGCAGGCATAAAGGGGAAGCTAACGACACCTTAGCCGGATCTCTCGCGCTATTTTTTCAGAAGTTGCATGCAACTCAAGCACCAATCGTAAGGAAATCAACCATAATTAAACAAAAATTTGGGTGGTAGGTTAACAGAGACCCCCGACATCAAAGTGGTGGGTTAACAGAAAACAAAAGCTATCATGGTGAGTTTTTAGCAGGCATAAATGGGAAGCTAACGACACCTTAGCCGGGTCTCTTGCGCGATTTTTTCAGAAGTTGCATGCAACTCAAGCACCAATCGTAAGGAAATAAACAATAATTAAACAAAAATTTTGGTGGTAGGTTAACAGAGACCCCCGATATCATAGCGGTGGGTTAACAGAAACCAAGTGCCATCGTGGTGAGTTTCTAGCAGGCATAAATGGGAAGCTACAGACACCTTAGCCGGAGCTCTCGCGCTATTTTTTCAGAAGTTGCATGCAACTCAAGCACCAATCGTAAGGAAATCAACCATAATTAAACAAAAATTTGGGTGGTAGGTTAACAGAGACCCCCGATATCATAGTGGTGGGTTAACCGAAACCAAGTGCTATCGTGGTGAGTTTCTAGCAGGCATAAAGGGGAAGCTAACGACACCTTAGCCGCATCTCTCACGCTATTTTTTCAGAAGTTGCATGCAACTCAAGCACCAATCGTAAGGAAATCAACCATAATTAACAAAAATGTGTGTGGTAGGTAAACAGAGACCTCCGATATCACAGTGGTGGGTTAACCGAAACCAAGTGCTATCGTGGTGAGTTTCTAGCAGGCATAAAGGGGAAGCTAACGACACCTTAGCAATCGTAAGGAAATCAACCATAATTAAACAAAAATTTGGGTGGTAGGTTAACAGAGACCCCCGATATCATAGTGGTGGGTTAACAGAAACCAAGTGCCATCGTGGTGAGTTTCTAGCAGGCATAAATGGGAAGCTAACGACACCTTAGCCGGATCTCCCGCGCTATTTTTTCAGAAGTTGCATGCAACTCAAGCACCAATCGTAAGGAAATCAACCATAATTAAACAAAAATTTGGGTGGTAGGTTAACAGAGACCCCCGATATCATAGTGGTGAGTTAACAGAAACCAAGTGCTGAGTTTCTAGCAGGCATAAAGGGGAAGCTAACGACACCTTAGCCGGATCTCTCGCGCTATTTTTTCAGAATTTGCATGGAACTCAAGCACCAATCGTAAGGAAATCAACCATAATTAAACAAAAATTTGGGTGGTAGGTTAAAAGAGACCCCCGATATCATAGTGGTGGGTTAACAGAAACCAAGTGCCATCATGGTGAGTTTCTAGCAGGCATAAATGGGAAGCTAACGACACCTTAGCCGGATCTCTCGCGCTATTTTTTCAGAAGTTGCATGCAACTCAATCACCAGTCGTAAGGAAATCAACCATAATTAAACAAAAATTTGGGTGGTAGGTAAACAGAGACCTCCGATATCACAGTGGTGGGTTAACCGAAACCAAGTGCTATCGTGGTGAGTTTCTAGCAGGCATAAAGGGGAAGCTAACGACACCTTAGCCGGATCTCTCGCGCTATTTTTTCAGAAGTTGCATGCAACTCAAGCACCAATCGTAAGGAAATCAACCATAATTAAACAAAAATTTGGGTGGTAGGTTAACAGAGACCCCCGATATCATAGTGGTGGGTTAACAGAAACCAAGTGCCATCATGGTGAGTTTCTAGCAGGCACAAATGGGAAGCTAGCGACACCTTAGCCGGATCTCTCGCGCTATTTTTTCAGAAGTTGCATGCAACTCAAGCACCAATCGTAAGGAAATCAACCATAATTAAACAAAAATTTGGGTGGTAGGTTAACAGAGACCTTCGATATCACAGTGGTGGGTTAACCGAAACCAAGTGCTATCGTGGTGAGTTTCTAGCATTCATAAATGGGAAGCTAACGACACCTTAGCCGGATCTCTCGCGCTATTTTTTCATAAGTTGCATGCAACTCAAGCACCAATCGTAAGGAAATCAACCATAATTAAACAAAAATTTGGGTGGTAGGTTAAGAGAGACCCCCGATATCACAGTGGTGGGTTAACCGAAACCAAGTGCTATCGTGGTGAGTTTCTAGCAGGCATAAAGGGGAAGCTAACGACACCTTAGCCGCATCTCTCACGCTATTTTTTCAGAAGTTGCATGCAACTCAAGCACCAATCGTAAGGAAATCAACCATAATTAACAAAAATTTGTGTGGTAGGTAAACAGAGACCTCCGATATCACAGTGGTGGGTTAACCGAAACCAAGTGCTATCGTGGTGAGTTTCTAGCAGGCATAAAGGGGAAGCTAACGACACCTTAGCAATCGTAAGGAAATCAACCATAATTAAACAAAAATTTGGGTGGTAGGTTAACAGAGACCCCCGATATCATAGTGGTGGGTTAACAGAAGCCAAGTGCCATCGTGGTGAGTTTCTAGCAGGCATAAATGGGAAGCTAACGACACCTTAGCCGGATCACCCGCGCTATTTTTTCAGAAGTTGCATGCAACTCAAGCACCAATCATAAGGAAATCAACCATAATTAAACAAAAATTTGGGTGGTAGGTTAACAGAGACCCCCGATATCATAGTGGTGAGTTAACAGAAACCAAGTGCTGAGTTTCTAGCAGGCATAAAGGGGAAGCTAACGACACCTTAGCCGGATCTCTCGCGCTATTTTTTCAGAAGTTGCATGCAACTCAAGCACCAATCGTAAGGAAATCAACCATAATTAAACAAAAATTTGGGTGGTAGGTTAACAGAGACCCCCGATATCATAGTGGTGAGTTAACAGAAACCAAGTGCCATCGTGGTGAGTTTCTAGCAGGCATAAATGGGAAGCTAACGACACCTTAGCCGGATCTCTCGCGCTATTTTTTCGGAAGTTGCATTCAACTCAAGCACCAATCGTAAGGAAATCAACCATAATTAAACAAAAATTTGGGTGGTAGGTTAACAGAGACCCCCGATATCATAGTGGTGGGTTAACAGAAACCAAGTGCCATCGTGGTGAGTTTCTAGCAGGCATAAATGGGAAGCTAACGACACCTTAGCCGGATCTCTCGCGCTATTTTTTCAGAAGTTGCATGCATTTCAAGCACCAATCGTAAGGAAATCAACCATAATTAAACAAAAATTTGGGTGGTAGGTTAACAGAGACCCCCGATATCACAGTGGTTGGTTAACCGAAACCAAGTGCTATCGTGGTGAGTTTCTAGCAGGCATAAAGGGGAAGCTAACGACACCTTAGCCGGATCTCTCGCGCTATTTTTTCAGGATTTGCATGGAACTCAAGCACCAATCGTAAGGAAATCAATCATAATTAAACAAAAATTTGGGTGGTAGGTTAACAGAGACCCTCGATATCACAGTGGTGGGTTAACTGAAACCAAGTGCTATCAAGGTGGGTTTCTAGCAGGCATAAAGGGGAAGCTAACGACACCTTAGCCGGATCTCTCGCGCTATTTTTTCAGAAGTTGCATGCAACTCAAGCACCAGTCGTAAGGAAATCAACCATAATTAAACAAAAATTTGGGTGGTAGGTAAACAGAGACCTCCGATATCACAGTGGTGGGTTAACCGAAACCAAGTGCTATCGTGGTGAGTTTCTAGCAGGCATAAATGGGAAGCTAACGACACCTTAGCCGGATCTCTCGCGCTATTTTTTCAGAAGTTGCATGCAACTCAAGCACCAGTCGTAAGGAAATCAACCATAATTAAACAAAAATTTGGGTGGTAGGTAAACAGAGACCTCCGATATCACAGTGGTGGGTTAACCGAAACCAAGTGCTATCGTGGTGAGTTTCTAGCAGGCATAAAGGGGAAGCTAACGACACCTTAGCCGGATCTCTCGCGCTATTTTTTCAGAAGTTGCATGCAACTCAAGCACCAATCGTAAGGAAATCAACCATAATTAAACAAAAATTTGGGTGGTAGGTTAACAGAGACCCCCGATATCATAGTGGTGGGTTAACAGAAGCCAAGTGCCATCATGGTGAGTTTCTAGCAGGCATAAATGGGAAGCTAACGACACCGGATCTCTCGCGCTATTTGTTCAGAAGTTGCATGCAACTCAAGCACCAATCGTAAGGAAATCAACCATAATTAAACAAAAATTTGGGTGGTAGGTTAACAGAGACCCCCGATATCATAGTGGTGGGTTAACAGAAGCCAAGTGCCATCATGGTGAGTTTCTAGCAGGCATAAATGGGAAGCTAACGACACCGGATCTCTCGCGCTATTTGTTCAGAAGTTGCATGCAACTCAAGCACCAATCGTAAGGAAATCAACCATAATTAAACAAAAATTTGGGTGGTAGGTTAACAGAGACCCCCGATATCATAGTGGTGGGTTAACCGAAACCAAGTGCTATCGTAGTGAGTTTCTAGCAGGCATAAAGGGGAAGCTAACGACACCTTAGCCGGATCTCTCGCGCTATTTTTTCAGAAGTTGCATGCAACTCAAGCACCAATCGTAAGGAAATCAACCATAATTAAACAAAAATTTGGGTGGTAGGTTAACAGAGACCCCCGATATCATAGTGGTGGGTTAACAGGTACCAAGTGCCATCGTGGTCAGTTTCTAGCATGCATAAATGGGAAGCTAACGACAACTTAGCCGGATCTCTCGCGCTAATTTTTCGGAAGTTGCATGCAACTCAAGCACCAATCGTAAGGAAATCAACCATAATTAAACAAAAATTTGGGTGGTAGGTTAACAGAGACCCCCGATATCATAGCGGTGGGTTAACAGAAACCAAGTGCCATCGTGGTGAGTTTCTAGCAGGCATAAATGGGAAGCTAACGACACCTTAGCCGGATCTCTCGCGCTATTTTTTCAGAAGTTGCATGCAACTCAATCACCAGTCGTAAGGAAATCAACCATAATTAAACAAAAATTTGGGTGGTAGGTAAACAGAGACCTCCGATATCACAGTGGTGGGTTAACCGAAACCAAGTGCTATCGTGGTGAGTTTCTAGCAGGCATAAAGGGGAAGCTAACGACACCTTAGCCGGATCTCTCGCGCTATTTTTTCAGAAGTTGCATGCAACTCAAGCACCAATCGTAAGGAAATCAACCATAATTAAACAAAAATTTGGGTGGTAGGTTAACAGAGACCCCCGATATCATAGTGGTGGGTTAACAGAAACCAAGTCCCATCATGGTGAGTTTCTAGCAGGCACAAATGGGAAGCTAGCGACACCTTAGCCGGATCTCTCGCGCTATTTTTTCAGAAGTTGCATGCAACTCAAGCACCAATCGTAAGGAAATCAACCATAATTAAACAAAAATTTGGGTGGTAGGTTAACAGAGACCTTCGATATCACAGTGGTGGGTTAACCGAAACCAAGTGCTATCGTGGTGAGTTTCTAGCGTTCATAAATGGGAAGCTAACGACACCTTAGCCGGATCTCTCGCGCTATTTTTTCATAAGTTGCATGCAACTCAAGCACCAATCGTAAGGAAATCAACCATAATTAAACAAAAATTTGGGTGGTAGGTTAAGAGAGACCCCCGATATCACAGTGGTGGGTTAACCGAAACCAAGTGCTATCGTGGTGAGTTTCTAGCAGGCATAAAGGGGAAGCTAACGACACCTTAGCCGCATCTCTCACGCTATTTTTTCAGAAGTTGCATGCAACTCAAGCACCAATCGTAAGGAAATCAACCATAATTAACAAAAATTTGTGTGGTAGGTAAACAGAGACCTCCGATATCACAGTGGTGGGTTAACCGAAACCAAGTGCTATCGTGGTGAGTTTCTAGCAGGCATAAAGGGGAAGCTAACGACAGCTTAGCAATCGTAAGGAAATCAACCATAATTAAACAAAAATTTGGGTGGTAGGTTAACAGAGACCCCCGATATCATAGTGGTGGGTTAACAGAAACCAAGTGCCATCGTGGTGAGTTTCTAGCAGGCATAAATGGGAAGCTAACGACACCTTAGCCGGATCTCCCGCGCTATTTTTTCAGAAGTTGCATGCAACTCAAGCACCAATCATAAGGAAATCAACCATAATTAAACAAAAATTTGGGTGGTAGGTTAACAGAGACCCCCGATATCATAGTGGTGAGTTAACAGAAACCAAGTGCTGAGTTTCTAGCAGGCATAAAGGGGAAGCTAACGACACCTTAGCCGGATCCCTCGCGCTATTTTTTCAGAAGTTGCATGCAACTCAAGCACCAATCGTAAGGAAATCAACCATAATTAAACAAAAATTTGGGTGGTAGGTTAACAGAGACCCCCGATATTATAGTGGTGAGTTAACAGAAACCAAGTGCCATCGTGGTGAGTTTCTAGCAGGCATAAATGGGAAGCTAACGACACCTTAGCCGGATCTCTCGCGCTATTTTTTCGGAAGTTGCATTCAACTCAAGCACCAATCGTAAGGAAATCAACCATAATTAAACAAAAATTTGGGTGGTAGGTTAACAGAGACCCCCGATATCATAGTGGTGGGTTAACAGAAACCAAGTGCCATCGTGGTGAGTTTCTAGCAGGCATAAATGGGAAGCTAACGACACCTTAGCCGGATCTCTCGCGCTATTTTTTCAGAAGTTGCATGCATTTCAAGCACCAATCGTAAGGAAATCAACCATAATTAAACAAAAATTTGGGTGGTAGGTTAACAGAGACCCCCGATATCACAGTGGTTGGTTAACCGAAACCAAGTGCTATCGTGGTGAGTTTCTAGCAGGCATAAAGGGGAAGCTAACGACACCTTAGCCGGATCTCTCGCGCTATTTTTTCAGGATTTGCATGGAACTCAAGCACCAATCGTAAGGAAATCAACCATAATTAAACAAAAATTTGGGTGGTAGGTTAAAAGAGACCCCCGATATCATAGTGGTGGGTTAACAGAAACCAAGTGCCATCATGGTGAGTTTCTAGCAGGCATAAATGGGAAGCTAACGACACCGGATCTCTCGCGCTATTTTTTCAGAAGTTGCATGCAACTCAAGCACCAATCGTAAGGAAATCAACCATAATTAAACAAAAATTTGGGTGGTAGGTTAAAAGAGACCCCCTATATCATAGTGGTGGGATAACAGAAACCAAGTGCCATCGTGGTGAGTTTCTAGCATTCATAAATGGGAAGCTAACGACACCTTAGCCGGATCTCTCGCGCTATTTTTTCATAAGTTGCATGCAACTCAAGCACCTATCGTAAGGAAATCAACCATAATTAAACAAAAATTTGGGTGGTAGGTTAACAGAGACCTTCGATATCACAGTGGTGGGTTAACCGAAACCAAGTGCTATCGTAGTGAGTTTCTAGCAGGCATAAAGGGGAAGCTAACGACACCTTAGCCGGATCTCTCGCGCTATTTTTTCAGAAGTTGCATGCAACTCAAGCACCAATCGTAAGGAAATCAACCATAATTAAACAAAAATTTGGGTGGTAGGTTAACAGAGACCCCCGATATCATAGCGGTGGGTTAACAGAAACCAAGTGCCATCGTGGTGAGTTTCTAGCAGGCATAAATGGGAAGCTAACGACACCTTAGCCGGATCTCTTGCGCTACTTTTTCAGAAGTTGCATGCAACTCAAGCACCAATCGTAAGGAAATCAACCATAATTAAACAAAAATGTGGGTGGTAGGTTAACAGAGACCCCCGATATCACAGTGGTGGGTTAACCGAAACCAAGTGCTATCGTGGTGAGTTTCTAGCAGGCATAAATCGGAAGCTAACGACACCTTAGCCAAATCTCTCGCGCTATTTTTTCAGAAGTTGCATGCAACTCAAGCACCAATCGTAAGGAAATCAACCATAATTAAACAAAAATTTGGGTGGTAGGTTAAAAGAGACCCCCGATATCATAGTGGTGGGTTAACAGAAACCAAGTGCCATCGTGGTGAGTTTCTAGCAGGCATAAATGGGAAGCTAACGACATCTTAGCCGGATCTCTCGCGCTATTTTTTCAGAAGTTGCATGCAACTCAAGCACCAATCGTAAGGAAATCAACCATAATTAAACAAAAATTTGGGTGGTAGGTAAACGGAGACCTCCGATATCACAGTGGTGGGTTAACCGAAACCAAGTGCTATCGGTGTGAGTTTCTAGCAGGCATAAAGGGGAAGCTAACGACACCTTAGCCGGATTTCTCGCGCTATGTTTTCAGAAGTTGCATGCGACTCAAGCACCAATCGTAAGGAAATCAACCATAATTAAACAAAAATTTGGGTGATAGGTTAACAGAGACCCCCGGTATCATAGTGGTGGGTTAACAGAAACCAAGTGCCATCATGGTGAGTTTCTAGCAGGCATAAATGGGAAGCTAACGACACCTTAGCCGGATCTCTCGCGCTTTTTTTTCGGAAGTTGCATGCAACTCAAGCACCAATCGTAAGGAAATCAACCATAATTAAACAAAAATTTGGGTGGTAGGTTAAAAGAGACCCCCGATATCACAGTGGTGGGTTAATCGAAACCAAGTGCTATCGTGGTGAGTTTCTAGCAGGCATAAAGGGGAAGCTAACGACACCTTAGCCGGATCTCTCGCGCTATGTTTTCAGAAGTTGCATGCAACTCAAGCACCAATCGTAAGCAAATCAACCATAATTAAACAAAAATTTGTGTGGTAGGTAAACAGAGACCTTCGATATCACAGTGGTGGGTTAACCGAAACCAAGTGCTATCATGGTGAGTTTCTAGCAGGCATAAATGGGAAGCTAACGACACCTTAGCCGGATCTCTCGAGCTATTTTTTCAGAAGTTGCATGCAACACAAGCACCAATCGTAAGGAAATCAACCATAATTAAACAAAAATTTGGGTGGTAGGTTAACAGAGACCCCCGATATCATAGTAGTGGGTTAACAGAAACCAAGTGCCGTCGTGATGAGTTTCTAGCAGGCATAAATGGGAAGCTAACGACACCTTAGCCGGATCTCTTGCGCTACTTTTTCAGAAGTTGCATGCAACTCAAGCACCAATCGTAAGGAAATCAACCATAATTAAACAAAAATTTGGGTGGTAGGTTAAAAGAGACCCCCGATATCATAGTGGTGGGTTAACAGAAACCAAGTGCCATCGTGGTGAGATTCTAGCAGGCATAAATCGGAAGCTAACGACACCTTAGCCAAATCTCTCGCGCTATTTTTTCAGAAGTTGCATATGCAACTCAAGCACCAATCGTTAGGACATCAACCATAATTAAACAAAAATTTGGGTGGTAGGTTAACAGAGACCCCCGATATCATATTGGTGGGTTAACAGAAACCGAGTGCCATCGTGGTGAGTTTCTAGCAGGCATAAATGGGAAGCTAACGACACCTTAGCCGGATCTCTCGCGCTATTTTTTCAGAAGTTGCATGCAACTCAAGCACCAATCGTTAGGAAATCAACCATAATTAAACAAAAATTTGGGTGGTAGGTTAACAGAGACCCCCGATATCATAGTGGTGGGTTAACAGAAACCAAGTGCCATCATGGTGAGTTTCTAGCAGGCATAAATGGGAAGCTAACGACACCTTAGCCGGATCTCTCGCGCTATTTGTTCGGAAGTTGCATGCAACTCAAGCACCAATCGTAAGGAAATCAACCATAATTAAACAAAAATGTGGGTGGTAGGTTAACAGAGACCCCCGATATCACAGTGGTGGGTTAACCGAAACCAAGTGCTATCGTGGTGAGTTTCTAGCAGGCATAAAGGGGAAGCTAACGACACCTTAGCCGGATCTCTCGCGCTATTTTTTCAGAAGTTGCATGCAACACAAGCACCAATCGTAAGGAAATCAACCATAATTAAACAAAAATTTGGGTGGTAGGTTAAAAGAGACCCCCGATATCATAGTGGTGGGTTAACAGAAACCAAGTGCCATCGTGGTGAGTTTCTAGCAGGCATAAATGGGAAGCTAACGACACCTTAGCCGGATCTCTCGCGCTATTTTTTTCAGAAGTTGCATGCAACTCAAGCACCAATCGTAAGGAAATCAACCATAATTAAACAAAAATTTGGGTGGTAGGTAAACGGAGACCTCCGATATCACAGTGGTGGGTTAACCGAAACCAAGTGCTATCGGGTGTGAGTTTCTAGCAGGCATAAAGGGGAAGCTAACGACACCTTAGCCGGATTTCTCGCGCTATGTTTTCAGAAGTTGCATGCGACTCAAGCACCAATCGTAAGGAAATCAACCATAATTAAACAAAAATTTGGGTGGTAGGTTAACAGAGACCCCCGGTATCATAGTGGTGGGTTAACAGAAACCAAGTGCCATCATGGTGAGTTTCTAGCAGGCATAAATGGGAAGCTAACGACACCTTAGCCGGATCTCTCGCGCTATTTTTTCGGAAGTTGCATGCAACTCAAGCACCAATCGTAAGGAAATCAACCATAATTAAACAAAAATTTGGGGTGGTAGGTTAAAAGAGACCCCCGATATCACAGTGGTGGGTTAATCGAAACCAAGTGCTATCGTGGTGAGTTTCTTGCAGGCATAAAGGGGAAGCTAACGACACCTTAGCCGGATCTCTCGCGCTATGTTTTCAGAAGTTGCATGCAACTCAAGCACCAATCGTAAGGAAATCAACCATAATTAAACAAAAATTTGTGTGGTAGGTAAACAGAGACCTCCGATATCACAGTGGTGGGTTAACCGAAACCAAGTGCTATCATGGTGAGTTTCTAGCAGGCATAAATGGGAAGCTAACGACACCTTAGCCGGATCTCTCGAGCTATTTTTTCAGAAGTTGCATGCAACACAAGCACCAATCGTAAGGAAATCAACCATAATTAAACAAAAATTTGGGGTGGTAGGTTAACAGAGACCCCCGATATCATAGTAGTGGGTTAACAGAAACCAAGTGCCGTCGTGATGAGTTTCTAGCAGGCATAAATGGGAAGCTAACGACACCTTAGCCGGATCTCTTGCGCTACTTTTTCAGAAGTTGCATGCAACTCAAGCACCAATCGTAAGGAAATCAACCATAATTAAACAAAAATTTGGGTGGTAGGTTAAAAGAGACCCCCGATATCATAGTGGTGGGTTAACAGAAACCAAGTGCCATCGTGGTGAGATTCTAGCAGGCATAAATCGGAAGCTAACGACACCTTAGCCAAATCTCTCGCGCTATTTTTTCAGAAGTTGCATATGCAACTCAAGCACCAATCGTAAGGACATCAACCATAATTAAACAAAAATTTGGGTGGTAGGTTAACAGAGACCCCCGATATCATATTGGTGGGTTAACAGAAACCCAGTGCCATCGTGGTGAGTTTCTAGCAGGCATAAATGGGAAGCTAACGACACCTTAGCCGGATCTCTCGCGCTATTTTTTCAGAAGTTGCATGCAACTCAAGCACCAATCGTTAGGAAATCAACCATAATTAAACAAAAATTTGGGTGGTAGGTTAACAGAGACCCCCGATATCATAGTGGTGGGTTAACAGAAACCAAGTGCCATCATGGTGAGTTTCTAGCAGGCATAAATGGGAAGCTAACGACACCTTAGCCGGATCTCTCGCGCTATTTGTTCGGAAGTTGCATGCAACTCAAGCACCAATCGTAAGGAAATCAACCATAATTAAACAAAAATTTGGGTGGTAGGTTAACAGAGACCCCCGATATCACAGTGGTGGGTTAACCGAAACCAAGTGCTATCATGGTGAGTTTCTAGCAGGCATAAATGGGAAGCTAACGACACCTTAGCCGGATCTCTCGCGCTATTTTTTCGGAAGTTGCATGCAACTCAAGCACCAATCGTAAGGAAATCAACCATAATTAAACAAAAATTTGGGTGGTAGGTTAAAAGAGACCCCCGATATCACAGTGGTGGGTTAATCGAAACCAAGTGCTATCGTGGTGAGTTTCTAGCAGGCATAAAGGGGAAGCTAACGACACCTTAGCCGGATCTCTCGCGCTATGTTTTCAGAAGTTGCATGCAACTCAAGCACCAATCGTAAGGAAATCAACCATAATTAAACAAAAATTTGTGTGGTAGGTAAACAGAGACCTCCGATATCACAGTGGTGGGTTAACCGAAACCAAGTGCTATCATGGTGAGTTTCTAGCAGGCATAAATGGGAAGCTAACGACACCTTAGCCGGATCTCTCGAGCTATTTTTTCAGAAGTTGCATGCAACACAAGCACCAATCGTAAGGAAATCAACCATAATTAAACAAAAATTTGGGTGGTAGGTTAACAGAGACCCCCGATATCATAGTAGTGGGTTAACAGAAACCAAGTGCCGTCGTGATGAGTTTCTAGCAGGCATAAATGGGAAGCTAACGACACCTTAGCCGGATCTCTTGCGCTACTTTTTCAGAAGTTGCATGCAACTCAAGCACCAATCGTAAGGAAATCAACCATAATTAAACAAAAATTTGGGTGGTAGGTTAAAAGAGACCCCCGATATCATAGTGGTGGGTTAACAGAAACCAAGTGCCATCGTGGTGAGATTCTAGCAGGCATAAATCGGAAGCTAACGACACCTTAGCCAAATCTCTCGCGCTATTTTTTCAGAAGTTGCATATGCAACTCAAGCACCAATCGTAAGGACATCAACCATAATTAAACAAAAATTTGGGTGGTAGGTTAACAGAGACCCCCGATATCATATTGGTGGGTTAACAGAAACCCAGTGCCATCGTGGTGAGTTTCTAGCAGGCATAAATGGGAAGCTAACGACACCTTAGCCGGATCTCTCGCGCTATTTTTTCAGAAGTTGCATGCAACTCAAGCACCAATCGTTAGGAAATCAACCATAATTAAACAAAAATTTGGGTGGTAGGTTAACAGAGACCCCCGATATCATAGTGGTGGGTTAACAGAAACCAAGTGCCATCATGGTGAGTTTCTAGCAGGCATAAATGGGAAGCTAACGACACCTTAGCCGGATCTCTCGCGCTATTTGTTCGGAAGTTGCATGCAACTCAAGCACCAATCGTAAGGAAATCAACCATAATTAAACAAAAATTTGGGTGGTAGGTTAACAGAGACCCCCGATATCACAGTGGTGGGTTAACCGAAACCAAGTGCTATCATGGTGAGTTTCTAGCAGGCATAAAGGGGAAGCTAACGACACCTTAGCCGCATCTCTCGCGCTATGTTTACAGAAGTTGCATGAAACTCATGCACCAATCGTAAGGAAATCAACCATAATTAAACAAAAATTTGTGTGGTAGGTAAAAAGAGACCTGCGATATCACAGTGGTGGGTTAACCGAAACCAAGTGCTATCATGGGGAGTTTCTAGCAGGCATAAATAGGAAGCTAACGACACCTTAGCCGGATCTCTCGCGCTATTTTTTCAGAAGTTGCATGCAACTCAAGCACCAATCGTAAGGAAATCAACCATAATTAAACAAAAATTTGGGTGGTAGGTAAACAGAGACCTCCGATATCACAGTGGTGGGTTAACCGAAACCAAGTGCCATCGTTGTGAGTTTCTAGCAGGCATAAATGGAAAGCTAACGACACCTTAGCCGGATCTCTCGCGCTGTTTTTTCAGAAGTTGCATGCAACTCAAGCACCAATCGTAAGGAAATCAACCATAATTAAACAAAAATTTGGGTGGTAGCTTAACAGAGACCCCCGATATCACAGTGGTGGGTTAACGCAAACCAAGTGCTATCGTGGTGAGTTTCTAGCAGGCATAAAGGGGAAGTTAACGACACCTTAGCCGGATCTCTCGCGCTATTTTTTCGGAAGTTGCATGCAACTCAAGCACCAATCGTAAGGAAATCAACCATAATTAAACAAAAATTTGGGTGGTAGGTTAACAGAGACCCCCGATATCATAGCGGTGGGTTAACAGAAACCAAGTGCCATCGTGGTGAGTTTCTAGCAGGCATAAATGGGAAGCTAACGACACCTTAGCCGGATCTCTCTCAAGCACCAATCGTAAGGAAATCAACCATACTTAAACAAAAATTTGGGTGGTAGGTTAACAGAGACCCCCGATATCATAGGGGTGGGTTAACAGAAACCAAGTGCCATCATGGTGAGTTTCTAGCAGGCATAAATGGGAAGCTAACGACACCTTAGCCGGATATCTCGCGCTATTTTTTCGGAAGTTGCATGCAACTCAAACACCAATCGTAAGGAAATCAACCATAATTAAACAAAAATTTGAGTGGTAGGTTAACAGAGACCCCCGATATCACAGTGGTGGGTTAACCGAAACCAAGTGCTATCGTGGTGAGTTTCTAGCAGGCATAAAGGGGAAGCTAACGACACCTTAGCCGGATCTCTCGCGCTATTTTTTCAGAAGTTGCATGCAACACAAGCACCAATCGTAAGGAAATCAACCATAATTAAACAAAAATTGGGGTGGTAGGTTAACAGAGACCCCCGATATCATAGTGGTGGGTTAACAGAAACCAAGTGCTATCGTGGTGAGTTTCTAGCAGGCATAAATGGGAAGCTAACGACACCTTAGCCGAATCTCTCGCGCTATTTTTTCAGAAGTTGCATATGCAACAGAGACCCCCGATATCATAGTGGTGGGTTAACAGAAACCAAGTGCCATCATGGTGAGTTTCTAGCAGGCATGAATGGGAAGCTAACGACACCTTAGCCGGATCTCTCCCGCTATTTTTTCAGAAGTTGCATGCAACTCAAGCACCAATCGTAAGGAAATCAACCATAATTAAACAAAAATTTGGGTTGTAGGTTAAAAGAGACCCCCGATATCATAGTGGTGGGTTAACAGAAACCAAGTGCCATCGTGGTGAGTTTCTAGCAGGCATAAATCGGAAGCTAACGACACCTTAGCAGAATCTCTCGCGCTATTTTTTCAGCAGTTGCATATGCAACTCAAGCACCAATCGTAAGGACATCAACCATAATTAAACAAAAATTTGGGTGGTAGGTTAACAGAGACCCCCGATATCATATTGGTGGGTTAACAGAAACCAAGTGCCATCGTGGTGAGTTTCTAGCAGGCATAAATGGGAAGCTAACGACACCTTAGCCGGATCTCTCGCGCTATTTTTTCAGAAGTTGCATGCAACTCAAGCTCCAATCGTAAGGAAATCAACCATAATTAAACAAAAATTTGGGTGGTAGGTTAACAGAGACCCCCGATATCATATTGGTGGGTTAACAGAAACCAAGTGCCATCGTGGTGAGTTTCTAGCAGGCATAAATGGGAAGCTAACGACACCTTAGCCGGATCTCTCGCGCTATTTTTTCAGAAGTTGCATGCAACTCAAGCACCAATCGTAAGGAAATCAACCATAATTAAACAAAAATTTGGGTGGTAGGTAAACAGAGACCTCCGATATCACAGTGGTGGGTTAACCGAAACCAAGTTCCATCGTGGTGAGTTTCTAGCAGGCATAAATGGAAAGCTAACGACACCTTAGCCGGATCTCTCGCGCTATTTTTTCAGAAGTTGCATGCAACTCAAGCACCAATCGCAAGGAAACCAACCATAATTAAACAAAAATTTGGGTGGTAGGTTAACAGAGACCCCCGATATCACAGTGGTGGGTTAACCGAAACCAAGTGCTATCGTGGTGAGTTTCTAGCAGGCATAAAGGGGAAGCTAACGACACCTTAGCCGTAATTAAACAAAAATTTGGGTGGTAGGTTAACAGAGACCCCCGATATCATAGCGGTGGGTTAACAGAAACCAAGTGCCATCGTGGTGAGTTTCTAGCAGGCATAAATGGGAAGCTAACGACACCTTAGCCGGATCTCTCGCGCTATTTTTTCAGAAGTTGCATGCATTTCAAGCACCAATCGTAAGGAAATCAACCATAATTAAACAAAAATTTGGGTGGTAGGTTAACAGAGACCCCCGATATCATAGGGGTGGGTTAACAGAAACCAAGTGCCATCATGTACCATAATTAAACAAAAATTTGGGTGGTAGGTTAACAGAGACCCCCGATATCATATTGGTGGGTTAACAGAAACCAAGTGCCATCGTGGTGAGTTTCTAGCAGGCATAAATGGGAAGCTAACGACACCTTAGCCGGATCTCTCGCGCTATTTTTTCAGAAGTTGCATGCAACTCAAGCACCAATCGTAAGGAAATCAACCATAATTAAACAAAAATTTGGGTGGTAGGTAAACAGAGACCTCCGATATCACAGTGGTGGGTTAACCGAAACCAAGTGCCATCGTGGTGAGTTTCTAGCAGGCATAAATGGAAAGCAACGACACCTTAGCCGGATCTCTCGCTCTATTTTTTCAGAAGTTGCATGCAACTCATGCACCAATCGCAAGGAAATCAACCATAATTAAACAAAAATTTGGGTGGTAGGTTAACAGAGACCCCCGATATCACAGCGGTGGGTTAACCGAAACCAAGTGCTATCGTGGTGAGTTTCTAGCAGGCATAAAGGGGAAGCTAACGACACCTTCGCCGTAATTAAACAAAAATTGTGGTGGTAGGTTAACAGAGACCCCCGATATCATAGCGGTGGGTTAACAGAAACCAAGTGCCATCGTGGTGAGTTTCTAGCAGGCATAAATGGGAAGCTAACGACACCTTAGCCGGATCTCTCGCGATATTTTTTCAGAAGTTGCATGCATTTCAAGCACCAATCGTAAGGAAATCAACCATAATTAAACAAAAATTTGGGTGGTAGGTTAACAGAGACCATCGATATCATAGGGGTGGGTTAACAGAAACCAAGTGGCATCATGGTGAGTTTCTAGCAGGCATAAATGGGAAGCTAACGACTGCTTAGCCGGATCTCTCGCGCTATTTTTTCGGAATTTGCATGCAACTCAAGCACCAATCGTAAGGAAATCAACCACAATTAAACAAAAATTTGGGTGGTAGGTTAAAAGAGACCCCCGATATCACAGTGGTGGGTTAATCGAAACCAAGTGCTATCGTGGTGAGTTTCTAGCAGGCATAAAGGGGAAGCTAACGACACCTTAGCCGGATCTCTCGCGCTATGTTTTCAGAAGTTGCATGCAACTCAAGCACCAATCGTAAGGAAATCAACCATAATTAAACAAAAATTTGTGTGGTAGGTAAACAGAGACCTCCGATATCACAGTGGTGGGTTAACCGAAACCAAGTGCTATCATGGTGAGTTTCTAGCAGGCATAAATGGGAAGCTAACGACACCTTAGCCGGATCTCTCGAGCTATTTTTTCAGAAGTTGCATGCAACACAAGCACCAATCGTAAGGAAATCAACCATAATTAAACAAAAATTTGGGTGGTAGGTTAACAGAGACCCCCGATATCATAGTAGTGGGTTAACAGAAACCAAGTGCCGTCGTGATGAGTTTCTAGCAGGCATAAATGGGAAGCTAACGACACCTTAGCCGGATCTCTTGCGCTACTTTTTCAGAAGTTGCATGCAACTCAAGCACCAATCGTAAGGAAATCAACCATAATTAAACAAAAATTTGGGTGGTAGGTTAAAAGAGACCCCCGATATCATAGTGGTGGGTTAACAGAAACCAAGTGCCATCGTGGTGAGATTCTAGCAGGCATAAATCGGAAGCTAACGACACCTTAGCCAAATCTCTCGCGCTATTTTTTCAGAAGTTGCATATGCAACTCAAGCACCAATCGTAAGGACATCAACCATAATTAAACAAAAATTTGGGTGGTAGGTTAACAGAGACCCCCGATATCATATTGGTGGGTTAACAGAAACCAAGTGCCATCGTGGTGAGTTTCTAGCAGGCATAAATGGGAAGCTAACGACACCTTAGCCGGATCTCTCGCGCTATTTTTTCAGAAGTTGCATGCAACTCAAGCACCAATCGTTAGGAAATCAACCATAATTAAACAAAAATTTGGGTGGTAGGTTAACAGTGACCCCCGATATCATAGTGGTGGGTTAACAGAAACCAAGTGCCATCATGGTGAGTTTCTAGCAGGCATAAATGGGAAGCTAACGACACCTTAGCCGGATCTCTCGCGCTATTTGTTCGGAAGTTGCATGCAACTCAAGCACCAATCGTAAGGAAATCAACCATAATTAAACAAAAATTTGGGTGGTAGGTTAACAGAGACCCCCGATATCACAGTGGTGGGTTAACCGAAACCAAGTGCTATCATGGTGAGTTTCTAGCAGGCATAAAGGGGAAGCTAACGACACCTTAGCCGCATCTCTCGCGCTATGTTTACAGAAGTTGCATGAAACTCATGCACCAATCGTAAGGAAATCAACCATAATTAAACAAAAATTTGTGTGGTAGGTAAACAGAGACCTGCGATATCACAGTGGTGGGTTAACCGAAACCAAGTGCTATCATGGGGAGTTTCTAGCAGGCATAAATAGGAAGCTAACGACACCTTAGCCGGATCTCTCGCGCTATTTTTTCAGAAGTTGCATGCAACTCAAGCACCAATCGTAAGGAAATCAACCATAATTAAACAAAAATTTGGGTGGTAGGTAAACAGAGACCTCCGATATCACAGTGGTGGGTTAACCGAAACCAAGTGCCATCGTTGTGAGTTTCTAGCAGGCATAAATGGAAAGCTAACGACACCTTAGCCGGATCTCTCGCGCTATTTTTTCAGAAGTTGCATGCAACTCAAGCACCAATCGTAAGGAAATCAACCATAATTAAACAAAAATTTGGGTGGTAGCTTAACAGAGACCCCCGATATCACAGTGGTGGGTTAACCGAAACCAAGTGCTATCGTGGTGAGTTTCTAGCAGGCATAAAGGGGAAGCTAACGACACCTTAGCCGGATCTCTCGCGCTATTTTTTCGGAAGTTGCATGCAACTCAAGCACCAATCGTAAGGAAATCAACCATAATTAAACAAAAATTTGGGTGGTAGGTTAACAGAGACCCCCGATATCATAGCGGTGGGTTAACAGAAACCAAGTGCCATCGTGGTGAGTTTCTAGCAGGCATAAATGGGAAGCTAACGACACCTTAGCCGGATCTCTCGCGCTATTTTTTCAGAAGTTGCATGCATTTCAAGCACCAATCGTAAGGAAATCAACCATAATTAAACAAAAATGTGGGTGGTAGGTTAACAGAGACCCCCGATATCATAGGGGTGGGTTAACAGAAACCAAGTGCCATCATGGTGAGTTTCTAGCAGGCATAAATGGGAAGCTAACGACACCTTAGCCGGATATCTCGCGCTATTTTTTCGGAAGTTGCATGCAACTCAAACACCAATCGTAAGGAAATCAACCATAATTAAACAAAAATTTGAGTGGTAGGTTAACAGAGACCCCCGATATCACAGTGGTGGGTTAACCGAAACCAAGTGCTATCGTGGTGAGTTTCTAGCAGGCATAAAGGGGAAGCTAACGACACCTTAGCCGGATCTCTCGCGCTATTTTTTCAGAAGTTGCATGCAATACAAGCACCAATCGTAAGGAAATCAACCATAATTAAACAAAAATTGGGGTGGTAGGTTAACAGAGACCCCCGATATCATAGTGGTGGGTTAACAGAAACCAAGTGCCATCGTGGTGAGTTTCTAGCAGGCATAAATGGGAAGCTAACGACACCTTAGCCGAATCTCTCGCGCTATTTTTTCAGAAGTTGCATATGCAACAGAGACCCCCGATATCATAGTGGTGGGTTAACAGAAACCAAGTGCCATCATGGTGAGTTTCTAGCAGGCATGAATGGGAAGCTAACGACACCTTAGCCGGATCTCTCGCGCTATTTTTTCAGAAGTTGCATGCAACTCAAGCACCAATCGTAAGGAAATCAACCATAATTAAACAAAAATTTGGGTTGTAGGTTAAAAGAGACCCCCGATATCATAGTGGTGGGTTAACAGAAACCAAGTGCCATCGTGGTGAGTTTCTAGCAGGCATAAATCGGAAGCTAACGACACCTTAGCAGAATCTCTCGCGCTATTTTTTCAGCAGTTGCATATGCAACTCAAGCACCAATCGTAAGGACATCAACCATAATTAAACAAAAATTTGAGTGGTAGGTTAACAGAGACCCCCGATATCATAGTGGTGGGTTAACAGAAACCAAGTGCCATCATGGTGAGTTTCTAGCAGGCATGAATGGGAAGCTAACGACACCTTAGCCGGATCTCTCGCGCTATTTTTTCGGAAGTTGCATGCAACTCAAGCACCAATCGTAAGGAAATCAACCATAATTAAACAAAAATTTGGGTGGTAGGTTAACAGAGACCCCCGATATCATAGCGGTGGGTTAACAGAAACCAAGTGCCATCGTGGTGAGTTTCTAGCAGGCATAAATGGGAAGCTAACGACACCTTAGCCGGATCTCTCGCGCTATTTTTTCAGAAGTTGCATGCATTTCAAGCACCAATCGTAAGGAAATCAACCATAATTAAACAAAAATGTGGGTGGTAGGTTAACAGAGACCCCCGATATCATAGGGGTGGGTTAACAGAAACCAAGTGCCATCATGGTGAGTTTCTAGCAGGCATAAATGGGAAGCTAACGACACCTTAGCCGGATATCTCGCGCTATTTTTTCGGAAGTTGCATGCAACTCAAACACCAATCGTAAGGAAATCAACCATAATTAAACAAAAATTTGAGTGGTAGGTTAACAGAGACCCCCGATATCACAGTGGTGGGTTAACCGAAACCAAGTGCTATCGTGGTGAGTTTCTAGCAGGCATAAAGGGGAAGCTAACGACACCTTAGCCGGATCTCTCGCGCTATTTTTTCAGAAGTTGCATGCAATACAAGCACCAATCGTAAGGAAATCAACCATAATTAAACAAAAATTGGGGTGGTAGGTTAACAGAGACCCCCGATATCATAGTGGTGGGTTAACAGAAACCAAGTGCCATCGTGGTGAGTTTCTAGCAGGCATAAATGGGAAGCTAACGACACCTTAGCCGAATCTCTCGCGCTATTTTTTCAGAAGTTGCATATGCAACAGAGACCCCCGATATCATAGTGGTGGGTTAACAGAAACCAAGTGCCATCATGGTGAGTTTCTAGCAGGCATGAATGGGAAGCTAACGACACCTTAGCCGGATCTCTCGCGCTATTTTTTCAGAAGTTGCATGCAACTCAAGCACCAATCGTAAGGAAATCAACCATAATTAAACAAAAATTTGGGTTGTAGGTTAAAAGAGACCCCCGATATCATAGTGGTGGGTTAACAGAAACCAAGTGCCATCGTGGTGAGTTTCTAGCAGGCATGAATGGGAAGCTAACGACACCTTAGCCGGATCTCTCGCGCTATTTTTTCAGAAGTTGCATGCAACTCAAGCACCAATCGTAAGGAAATCAACCATAATTAAACAAAAATTTGGGTGGTAGGTAAACAGAGACCTCCGATATCACAGTGGTGGGTTAACCGAAACCAAGTGCCATCGTGGTGAGTTTCTAGCAGGCATAAATGGAAAGCTAACGACACCTTAGCCGGATCTCTCGCGCTATTTTTTCAGAAGTTGCATGCAACTCATGCACCAATCGCAAGGAAATCAACCATAATTAAACAAAAATTTGGGTGGTAGGTAAACAGAGACCCCCGATATCACAGCGGTGGGTTAACCGAAACCAAGTGCTATCGTGGTGAGTTTCTAGCAGGCATAAAGGGGAAGCTAACGACACCTTCGCCGTAATTAAACAAAAATTGGGGTGGTAGGTTAACAGAGACCCCCGATATCATAGCGGTGGGTTAACAGAAACCAAGTGCCATCGTGGTGAGTTTCTAGCAGGCATAAATGGGAAGCTAACGACACCTTAGCCGGATCTCTCGCGCTATTTTTTCAGAAGTTGCATGCATTTCAAGCACCAATCGTAAGGAAATCAACCATAATTAAACAAAAATTTGGGTGGTAGGTTAACAGAGACCCCCGATATCATAGGGGTGGGTTAACAGAAACCAAGTGGCATCATGGTGAGTTTCTAGCAGGCATAAAGGGGAAGCTACCGACACCTTAGCCGGATCTCTAGCGCTATTTTTTCAGAAGTTGCATGCAACTCAAGCACCAATCGTAAGGAAATCAACCATAATTAAACAAAAATTTGGGTGGTAGGTAAACAGAGACCTCCGATATCACAGTGGTGGGTTAACCGAAACCAAGTGCTATCATGGTGAGTTTCTAGCAGGCATAAAGGGGAAGCTAACGACACCTTAGCCGGATCTCTCGCGCTATTTTTTCAGAAGTTGCATGCAACTCAAGCACCAATCGTAAGGAAATCAACCATAATTAAACAAAAATTTGGGTGTTAGGTTAACAGAGACCCCCGATATCATAGTGGTGGGTTAACAGAAACCAAGTGCCATCGTGGTGAGTTTCTAGCAGGCATAAATGGGAAGCTAACGACACTCAAGCCGAATTTCTCGCGCTATTTTTTCAAAAGTTGCATGCAACTCAAGCACCAATCGTATGGAAATCAACCATAATTAAACAAAAATTTGGGTGGTAGGTTAACAGAGACCCCCGATATCATAGTGGTGGGTTAACAGAAACCAAGTTCCATCGTGATGAGTTTCTAGCAGGCATAAATGGGAAGCTAACGACACCTTAGCCGGATATCTCGCGCTATTTTTTCAGAAGTTGCATGCAACTCAAGCACCAATCGTAAGGAAATCAACCATAATTAAACAAAAATTTGGGTGGTAGGTTAAAAGAGACCCCCGATATCATAGTGGTGGGTTAACAGAAACCAAGTGCCATCGTGGTGAGTTTCTAGCAGGCATAAATGGGAAGCTAACGACGAATTTTTCGCGCTATTTTTTCAGAAGTTGTATGCAACTCAAGCACCAATCGTATGGAAAGCAACCATAATTAAACAAAAATTTGGGTGGTAGGTTAACAGAGACCCCCGATATCATAGTGGTGGGTTAACAGAAACCAAGTGCCATCGTGGTGAGTTTATAGCAGGCATAAATGGGAAGCTAACGACACCTTAGCCGGATCTCTCGCGCTATTTTTTCAGAAGTTGCATGCAACTCAAGCACCAATCGTAAGGAAATCAACCATAATTAAACAAAAATTTGGGTGGTAGGTTAACAGAGACCCCGATATCATAGTGGTGGGTTAACAGAAACCAAGTGCCATCGTGGTGAGTTTCTAGCAGGCATAAAGGGGAAGCTACCGACACCTTAGCCGGATCTCTAGCGCTATTTTTTCAGAAGTTGCATGCAACTCAAGCACCAATCGTAAGGAAATCAACCATAATTAAACAAAAATTTGGGTGGTAGGTTAACAGAGACCCCCGATATCATAGTGGTGGGTTAACAGAAACCAAGTGCCATCGTGGTGAGTTTCTAGCAGGCATAAAGGGGAAGCTAACGACACCTTAGCCGGATCTCTCGCGCTATTTTTTCAGAAGTTGCATGCAACTCAAGCACCAATCGTAACCCTTCGGAGGTGTGGTGGGGTATGTCATACCCCAGCACATGTATTTCCTTAAATATATATATGTTTTTGTTTAAGGAATACGTTATCGCTCCCAATAGCTTTCATTAATATTCAAATACAGGAGATCTGCCACGTTTTACATACCCCAGATATTTCTGTTCCATGGGACAGCCTTTCAAAGTGGGCTGGGGTATCATATTCGATCGCCATAACTTTTTATGTAATTAATGCATTACAGTGAATTTTCTTTCCTTTAAATAAATGTTATTTTTACTTTTGAAATGTAAAAACAGTTTTGAAATTGTTTAAATACAAAAAAAATTATGTTTCAGAAAACTGGAACCTCACTTTTTGGAATAATTTATATTGTCTTTTTTTTATGGCTATAATATTGAATACGAAGGAAAAATTGCTATGTTTTCAAATTAACACTTTTTAAAAATTAGTTAAAGAATAATAAATCACCACAAAATATTGCTATTATTGGAATTTGGTATTTATTTGAAATTGATAGGCATGGGGTATGTCATACCCCACCACACCACTCAAGGAACTTTTAGTCACCACACCAACGAAGGGGTAAGGAAATCAACCATAATTAACAAAAATTTGGGTGGTAGGTTAACAGAGACCCCCGATATCATAGTGGTGGGTTAATAGAAACCAAGTGCCATCGTGGTGAGTTTCTAGCAGGCATAAATGGGAAGCTAACGACACCTTAGCCGCATCTCTCGCGCTATGTTTTCAGAAGTTGCATGCAACTCAAGCACCAATCGTAAGGACCTCCGATATCAAAGTGGTGGGTTAACCGAAACCAAGTGCTATCGTGGTGAGTTTCTAGCAGGCATAAATGGGAAGCTAACGACACCTTAGCCGGATCCCTCGCGCTATTTTTTCAGAAGTTGCATGCAACTCAAGCACCAATCGTAAGGAAATTAACCATAATTAAACAAAAATTTGGGTGGTAGGTTAACAGAGACCCCCGATATCACAGTGGTGGGTAAACCGAAACCAAGTGCTATCATGGTGAGCTTCTAGCAGGCATAAAGGGGAAGCTAACGACACCTTAGCCGGATCTCTCGCGCTATTTTTTCAGAAGTTGCATGCAACTCAAGCACCAATCGTAAAGAATTCAACCATAATTAAATAAAAATTTGGGTGGTAGGTAAACAGAGACCCCCGATATCACAGTGGTGGGTTAACCGAAACCAAGTGCTATCGTGGTGAGTTTCTAGCAGGCATAAAGGGGAAGCTAACGACACCTTAGCCGGATCTCTAGCGCTATTTTTTCAGAAGTTGCATGCAACTCAAGCACCAATCGTAAGGAAATCAACCATAATTAAACAAAAATTTGGGTGCTAGGTTAACAGAGACCCCCGATATCATAGTGGTGGGTTAACAGAAACCAAGTGCCATCGTGGTGAGTTTTTAGCAGGCATAAATGGGATGCTAACGACACCTTACCCGGATCTCTCGCGCTATTTTTTCAGAAGTTGCATGCACCTCAAGCACCAATCGTAAGGAAATCAACCATAATTAAACAAAAATTTGGGTGGTAGGTAAACAGAGACCCCCGATGTCATAGTGGTGGGTTACCAGAAACCAAGTGCCATCGTGGTGAGTTTCTAGCAGGCATAAATGGAAAGAAGTTGCATGCAACTCAAGCACCAATCGTAAGGAAATCAACCATAATTAAACAAAAATTTGGGTGGTAGGTAAACAGAGACCTCCGATATCACAGTGGTGGGTTAACTGAAACCAAGTGCTATCGTGGTGACTTTCTAGCAGGCATAAAGGGGAAGCTAACGACACCTTAGCCGGATGTCTCGCGCTATTTTTTCAGAAGTTGCATGCAACTCAAGCACCAATAGTAAGGAAACCAACCATAATTAACAAAAATTTGGGTGGTAGGTTAACAGAGACCCCCGATATCATAGTGCTGGGTTAACAGAAACCAAGTGCCATCGTGGTGAGTTTCTAGCAGGCATAAATGGGAAGCTAATGACACCTTAGCCGCATCTCTCGCGCTATGTTTTCAGAAGTTGCATGCAACTCAAGCACCAATCGTAAGGACCTTCGATATCACAGTGGTGGGTTAACCGAAACCAAGTGCTATCGTGGTGAGTTTCTAGCAGGCATAAATGGGAAGCTAACGACACCTTAGCCGGATCCCTCGCGCTATTTTTTCAGAAGTTGCATGCAACTCAAGCACCAATCGTAAGGAAATCAACCATAATTAAACAAAAATTTGGGTGGTAGGTTAACAGAGACCCCCGATATCACAGTGGTGGGTAAACCGAAACCAGGTGCTATCATGGTGAGCTTCTAGCAGGCATAAAGGGGAAGCTAACGACACCTTAGCCGGATCTCTAGCGCTATTTTTTCAGAAGTTGCATGCAACTCAAGCACCAATCGTAAGGAAATCAACCATAATTAAACAAAAATTTGGGTGTTAGGTTAACAGAGACCCCCGATATCATAGTGGTGGGTTAACAGAAACCAAGTGCCATCGTGGTGAGTTTCTAGCAGGCATAAATGGGAAGCTAACGACACTCAAGCCGAATTTCTCGCGCTATTTTTTCAAAAGTTGCATGCAACTCAAGCACCAATCGTATGGAAAGCAACCATAATTAAACAAAAATTTGGGTGGTAGGTTAACAGAGACCCCCGATATCATAGTGGTGGGTTAACAGAAACCAAGTGCCATCGTGATGAGTTTCTAGCAGGCATAAATGGGAAGCTAACGACACCTTAGCCGGATATCTCGCGCTATTTTTTCAGAAGTTGCATGCAACTCAAGCACCAATCGTAAGGAAATCAACCATAATTAAACAAAAATTTGGGTGGTAGGTTAAAAGAGACCCCCGATATCATAGTGGTGGGTTAACAGAAACCAAGTGCCATCGTGGTGAGTTTCTAGCAGGCATAAATGGGAAGCTAACGACGAATTTCTCGCGCTATTTTTTCAGAAGTTGTATGCAACTCAAGCACCAATCGTATGGAAAACAACCATAATTAAACAAAAATTTGGGTGGTAGGTTAACAGAGACCCCCGATATCATAGTGGTGGGTTAACAGAAACCAAGTGCCATCGTGGTGAGTTTATAGCAGGCATAAATGGGAAGCTAACGACACCTTAGCCGGATCTCTCGCGCTATTTTTTCAGAAGTTGCATGCAACTCAAGCACCAATCGTAAGGAAATCAACCATAATTAAACAAAAATTTGGGTGGTAGGTTATCAGAGACCCCGATATCATAGTGGTGGGTTAACAGAAACCAAGTGCCATCGTGGTGAGTTTCTATCATTCATAAAGGGGAAGCTAACGACACCTTAGCCGGATCTCTAGCGCTATTTTTTCAGAAGTTGCATGCAACTCAAGCACCAATCGTAAGGAAATCAACCATAATTAAACAAAAATTTGGGTGGTAGGTTAACAGAGACCCCCGATATCATAGTGGTGGGTTAACAGAAACCAAGTGCCATCGTGGTGAGTTTCTAGCAGGCATAAAGGGGAAGCTAACGACACCTTAGCCGGATCTCTCGCGCTATTTTTTCAGAAGTTGCATGCAACTCAAGCACCAATCGTAAGGAAATCAACCATAATTAACAAAAATTTGGGTGGTAGGTTAACAGAGACCCCCGATATCATAGTGGTGGGTTAATAGAAACCAAGTGCCATCGTGGTGAGTTTCTAGCAGGCATAAATGGGAAGCTAACGACACCTTAGCCGCATCTCTCGCGCTATGTTTTCAGAAGTTGCATGCAACTCAAGCACCAATCGTAAGGACCTCCGATATCAAAGTGGTGGGTTAACCGAAACCAAGTGCTATCGTGGTGAGTTTCTAGCAGGCATAAATGGGAAGCTAACGACACCTTAGCCGGATCCCTCGCGCTATTTTTTCAGAAGTTGCAGGCAACTCAAGCACCAATCGTAAGGAAATTAACCATAATTAAACAAAAATTTGGGTGGTAGGTTAACAGAGACCCCCGATATCACAGTGGTGGGTAAACCGAAACCAAGTGCTATCATGGTGAGCTTCTAGCAGGCATAAAGGGGAAGCTAACGACACCTTAGCCGGATCTCTCGCGCTCTTTTTTCAGAAGTTGCATGCAACTCAAGCACCAATCGTAAAGAATTCAACCATAATTAAATAAAAATTTGGGTGGTAGGTAAACAGAGACCCCTGATATCACAGTGGTGGGTTAACCGAAACCAAGTGCTATCGTGGTGAGTTTCTAGCAGGCATAAAGGGGAAGCTAACGACACCTTAGCCGGATCTCTAGCGCTATTTTTTCAGAAGTTGCATGCAACTCAAGCACCAATCGTAAGGAAATCAACCATAATTAAACAAAAATTTGGGTGCTAGGTTAACAGAGACCCCCGATATCATAGTGGTGGGTTAACAGAAACCAAGTGCCATCGTGGTGAGTTTTTAGCAGGCATAAATGGGATGCTAACGACACCTTACCCGGATCTCTCGCGCTATTTTTTCAGAAGTTGCATGCAACTCAAGCACCAATCGTAAGGAAATCAACCATAATTAAACAAAAATTTGGGTGGTAGGTTAACAGAGACCCCGATATCATAGTGGTGGGTTAACAGAAACCAAGTGCCATCATGGTGAGTTTCTAGCAGGCATAAAGGGGAAGCTAACGACACCTTAGCCGGATCTCTAGCGCTATTTTTTCAGAAGTTGCATGCAACTCAAGCACCAATCGTAAGGAAATCAACCATAATTAAACAAAAATTTGGGTGGTAGGTTAACAGAGACCCCCGATATCATAGTGGTGGGTTAACAGAAACCAAGTGCCATCCTGGTGAGTTTCTAGCAGGCATAAAGGGGAAGCTAACGACACCTTAGCCGGATCTCTCGCGCTATTTTTTCAGAAGTTGCATGCAACTCAAGCACCAATCGTAAGGAAATCAACCATAATTAACAAAAAATTTGGGTGGTAGGTTAACAGAGACCCCCGATATCATAGTGGTGGGTTAATAGAAACCAAGTGCCATCATGGTGAGTTTCTAGCAGGCATAAATGGGAAGCTAACGACACCTTAGCCGCATCTCTCGCGCTATGTTTTCAGAAGTTGCATGCAACTCAAGCACCAATCGTAAGGACCTCCGATATCAAAGTGGTGGGTTAACCGAAACCAAGTGCTATCGTGGTGAGTTTCTAGCAGGCATAAATGGGAAGCTAACGACACCTTAGCCGGATCCCTCGCGCTATTTTTTCAGAAGTTGCATGCAACTCAAGCACCAATCGTAAGGAAATCAACCATAATTAAACAAAAATTTGGGTGGTAGGTTAACAGAGACCCCCGATATCACAGTGGTGGGTAAACCGAAACCAAGTGCTATCATGGTGAGCTTCTAGCAGGCATAAAGGGGAAGCTAACGACACCTTAGCCGGATCTCTCGCGCTATTTTTTCAGAAGTTGCATGCAACTCAAGCACCAATCGTAAAGAATTCAACCATAATTAAATAAAAATTTGGGTGGTAGGTAAACAGAGACCCCCGATATCACAGTGGTGGGTTAACCGAAACCAAGTGCTATCGTGGTGAGTTTCTAGCAGGCATAAAGGGGAAGCTAACGACACCTTAGCCGGATCTCTAGCGCTATTTTTTCAGAAGTTGCATGCAACTCAAGCACCAATCGTAAGGAAATCAACCATAATTAAACAAAAATTTGGGTGCTAGGTTAACAGAGACCCCCGATATCATAGTGGTGGGTTAACAGAAACCAAGTGCCATCGTGGTGAGTTTTTAGCAGGCATAAATGGGATGCTAAAGACACCTTACCCGGATCTCTCGCGCTATTTTTTCAGAAGTTGCATGCACCTCAAGCACCAATCGTAAGGAAATCAACCATAATTAAACAAAAATTTGGGTGGTAGGTAAACAGAGACCCCCGATGTCATAGTGGTGGGTTACCAGAAACCAAGTGCCATCGTGGTGAGTTTCTAGCAGGCATAAATGGAAAGAAGTTGCATGCAACTCAAGCACCAATCGTAAGGAAATCAACCATAATTAAACAAAAATTTGGGTGGTAGGTAAACAGAGACCTCCGATATCACAGTGGTGGGTTAACTGAAACCAAGTGCTATCGTGGTGAGTTTCTAGCAGGCATAAAGGGGAAGCTAACGACACCTTAGCCGGATCTCTCGCGCTATTTTTTCAGAAGTTGCATGCAACTCAAGCACCAATAGTAAGGAAACCAACCATAATTAACAAAAATTTGGGTGGTAGGTTAACAGAGACCCCCGATATCATAGTGCTGGGTTAACAGAAACCAAGTGCCATCGTGGTGAGTTTCTAGCAGGCATAAATGGGAAGCTAATGACACCTTAGCCGCATCTCTCGCGCTATGTTTTCAGAAGTTGCATGCAACTCAAGCACCAATCGTAAGGACCTCCGATATCACAGTGGTGGGTTAACCGAAACCAAGTGCTATCGTGGTGAGTTTCTAGCAGGCATAAATGGGAAGCTAACGACACCTTAGCCGGATCCCTCGCGCTATTTTTTCAGAAGTTGCATGCAACTCAAGCACCAATCGTAAGGAAATCAACCATAATTAAACAAAAATTTGGGTGGTAGGTTAACAGAGACCCCCGATATCATAGTGGTGGGTTAACAGAAACCAAGTGCCATCGTGGTGAGTTTCTAGCAGGCATAAAGGGGAAGCTAACGACACCTTAGCCGGATCTCTCGCGCTATTTTTTCAGAAGTTGCATGCAACTCAAGCACCAATCGTAAGGAAATCAACCATAATTAACAAAAATTTGGGTGGTAGGTTAACAGAGACCCCCGATATCATAGTGGTGGGTTAATAGAAACCAAGTGCCATCGTGGTGAGTTTCTAGCAGGCATAAATGGGAAGCTAACGACACCTTAGCCGCATCTCTCGCGCTATGTTTTCAGAAGTTGCATGCAACTCAAGCACCAATCGTAAGGACCTCCGATATCAAAGTGGTGGGTTAACCGAAACCAAGTGCTATCGTGGTGAGTTTCTAGCAGGCATAAATGGGAAGCTAACGACACCTTAGCCGGATCCCTCGCGCTATTTTTTCAGAAGTTGCATGCAACTCAAGCACCAATCGTAAGGAAATTAACCATAATTAAACAAAAATTTGGGTGGTAGGTTAACAGAGACCCCCGATATCACAGTGGTGGGTAAACCGAAACCAAGTGCTATCATGGTAAGCTTCTAGCAGGCATAAAGGGGAAGCTAACGACACCTTAGCCGGATCTCTCGCGCTATTTTTTCAGAAGTTGCATGCAACTCAAGCACCAATCGTAAAGAATTCAACCATAATTAAATAAAAATTTGGGTGGTAGGTAAACAGAGACCCCCGATATCACAGTGGTGGGTTAACCGAAACCAAGTGCTATCGTGGTGAGTTTCTAGCAGGCATAAAGGGGAAGCTAACGACACCTTAGCCGGATCTCTAGCGCTATTTTTTCAGAAGTTGCATGCAACTCAAGCACCAATCGTAAGGAAATCAACCATAATTAAACAAAAATTTGGGTGCTAGGTTAACAGAGACCCCCGATATCATGGTGGTGGGTTAACAGAAACCAAGTGCCATCGTGGTGAGTTTTTAGCAGGCATAAATGGGATGCTAACGACACCTTACCCGGATCTCTCGCGCTATTTTTTCAGAAGTTGCATGCACCTCAAGCACCAATCGTAAGGAAATCAACCATAATTAAACAAAAATTTGGGTGGTAGGTAAACAGAGACCCCCGATGTCATAGTGGTGGGTTACCAGAAACCAAGTGCCATCGTGGTGAGTTTCTAGCAGGCATAAATGGAAAGAAGTTGCATGCAACTCAAGCACCAATCGTAAGGAAATCAACCATAATTAAACAAAAATTTGGGTGGTAGGTAAACAGAGACCTCCGATATCACAGTGGTGGGTTAACTGAAACCAAATGCTATCGTGGTGAGTTTCTAGCAGGCATAAAGGGGAAGCTAACGACACCTTAGCCGGATCTCTCGCGCTATTTTTTCAGAAGTTGCATGCAACTCAAGCACCAATAGTAAGGAAACCAACCATAATTAACAAAAATTTGGGTGGTAGGTTAACAGAGACCCCCGATATCATAGTGCTGGGTTAACAGAAACCAAGTGCCATCGTGGTGAGTTTCTAGCAGGCATAAATGGGAAGCTAATGACACCTTAGCCGCATCTCTCGCGCTATGTTTTCAGAAGTTGCATGCAACTCAAGCACCAATCGTAAGGACCTCCGATATCACAGTGGTGGGTTAACCGAAACCAAGTGCTATCGTGGTGAGTTTCTAGCAGGCATAAATGGGAAGCTAACGACACCTTAGCCGGATCCCTCGCGCTATTTTTTCAGAAGTTGCATGCAACTCAAGCACCAATCGTAAGGAAATCAACCATAATTAAACAAAAATTTGGGTGGTAGGTTAACAGAGACCCCCGATATCACAGTGGTGGGTAAACCGAAACCAGGTGCTATCATGGTGAGCTTCTAGCAGGCATAAAGGGGAAGCTAACGACACCTTAGCCGGCTCTCTCGAGCTATTTTTTCAGAAGTTGCATGCAACTCAAGCACCAATCGTAAGGAAATCAATCATAATTAAACAAAAATTTGGATGGTAGGTTAACAGAGACCCTCGATATCACAGTGGTGGGTTAACTGAAACCAAGTGCTATCATGGTGGGTTTCTAGCAGGCATAAAGGGGAAGCTAACGACACCTTAGCCGGATCTCTCGCGCTATTTTTTCAGAAGTTGCATGCAACTCAAGCACCAATCGTAAGGGAATCAACCATAATTAAACAAAAATTTGGGTGGTAGGTTAACAGAGACCCCCGATATCATAGTGGTGGGTTAACAGAAACCAAGTCCCATCGTGGTGAGTTTCTAGCAGGCATAAATGGGAAGCTAACGGCACCTTAGCCGGATCTCTCGCGCTATTTTTTCAGAAGTTGCATGCAACTCAAGCACCAATCGTAAGGAAATTAACCATAATTAAACAAAAATTTGGGTGGTAGGTTAACAGAGACCCCCGATATCACAGTGGTGGGTAAACCGAAACCAAGTGCTATCATGGTGAGCTTCTAGCAGGCATAAAGGGGAAGCGAACGACACCTTAGCCGGATCTCTCGCGCTATTTTTTCAGAAGTTGCATGCAACTCAAGCACCAATCGTAAAGAATTCAACCATAATTAAATAAAAATTTGGGTGGTAGGTAAACAGAGACCCCCGATATCACAGTGGTGGGTTAACCGAAACCAAGTGCTATCGTGGTGAGTTTCTAGCAGGCATAAAGGGGAAGCTAACGACACCTTAGCCGGATCTCTAGCGCTATTTTTTCAGAAGTTGCATGCAACTCAAGCACCAATCGTAGGAAATCAACCATAATTAAAAAAAAATTTGGGTGGTAGGTTAACAGAGACCCCCGATATCATAGTGGTGGGTTAACAGAAACCAAGTGCCATCGTGGTGAGTTTCTAGCAGGCATAAAGGGGAAGCTAACGACACCTTAGCCGGATCTCTCGCGCTATTTGTTCAGAAGTTGCATGCAACTCAAGCACCAATCGTAGGAAATCAACCATAATTAAAAAAAAATTTGGGTGGTAGGTTAACAGAGACCCCCGATATCATAGTGGTGGGTTAACAGAAACCAAGTGCCATCGTGGTGAGTTTCTAGCAGGCATAAAGGGGAAGCTAACGACACCTTAGCCGGATCTCTAGCGCTATTTTTTCAGAAGTTGCATGCAACTCAAGCACCAATCGTAGGAAATCAACCATAATTAAACAAAAATTTGGGTGGTAGGTAAACAGAGACCTCCGATATCACAGTGGTGGGTTAACCGAAACCAAGTGCTATCGTGGTGAGTTTCGAGCAGGCATAAAGGGGAAGCTAACGACACCTTAGCCGGATCTCTCGCGCTATTTGTTCAGAAGTTGCATGCAACTCAAGCACCAATCGTAGGAAATCAACCATAATTAAAAAAAAATTTGGGTGGTAGGTTAACAGAGACCCCCGATATCATAGTGGTGGGTTAACAGAAACCAAGTGCCATCGTGGTGAGTTTCTAGCAGGCATAAAGGGGAAGCTAACGACACCTTAGCCGGATCTCTCGCGCTATTTTTTCAGAAGTTGCATGCAACTCAAGCACCAATCGTAAGGAAATCAACCATAATTAAACAAAAATTTGAGTGGTAGGTTAACAGAGACCCCCGACATCAAAGTGGTGGGTGGTGGTAGGTTAAAAGAGACCCCCGATATCATAGTGGTGGGTTAACAGAAACCAAGTGCCATCGTGGTGAGTTTCTAGCAGGTATAAATGGGAAGCTAACGACTCCTTAGCCGGATCTCTCGCCCTATTTTTTCAGAAGTTGCATGCAACTCAAGCACCAATCGTAAGGAAATCAACCATAATTAAACAAAAATTTGGGTGGTAGGTAAACAGAGACCTCCGATATCACAGTGGTGGGTTAACCGAAACCAAGTGCTATCGTGGTGAGTTTCTAGCAGGCATAAAGGGGAAGCTAACGACACCTTAGCCGGATCTCTCGCGCTATTTTTTCAGAAGTTACATGCAACTCAAGCACCAATCGTAAGGAAATCAACCATAATTAAACAAAAATTTGGGTGGTAGGTTAACAGAGACCCCCGATATCACAGTGGTGGGTAAACCGAAACCAAGTGCTATCATAGTGAGCTTCTAGCAGGCATAAAGGGGAAGCTAACGACACCTTAGCCGGATCTCTCGAGCTATTTTTTCAGAAGGTGCATGCAACTCAAGCACCAATCGTAAGGAAATCAATCATAATTAAACAAAAATTTGGGTGGTAGGTTAACAGAGACCCTCGATATCACAGTGGTGGGTTAACTGAAACCAAGTGCTATCATGGTGGGTTTCTAGCAGGCATAAAGGGGAAGCTAACGACACCTTAGGCGGATCTCTCGCGCTATTTTTTCAGAAGTTGCATGCAACTCAAGCACCAATCGTAAGGGAATCAACCATAATTAAACAAAAATTTGGGTGGTAGGTTAACAGAGACCCCCGATATCATAGTGGTGGGTTAACAGAAACCAAGACCCATAGTGGTGAGTTTCTAGCAGGCATAAATGGGAAGCTAACGACACCTTAGCCGGATCTCTCGCGCTATTTTTTCAGAAGTTGCATGCAACTCAAGCACCAATCGTAAGGAAATCAACCATAATTAAACAAAAATTTGGGTGGTAGGTTAAAAGAGACCCCCGATATCATAGTGGTTGCTTAACAGAAACCAAGTGCCATCGTGGTGAGTTTCTAGCAGGTATAAATGGGAAGCTAACGACACCTTAGCCGGATCTCTCGCGCTATTTTTTCAGAAGTTGCATGCAACTCAAGCACCAATCGTAAGGGAATCAACCATAATTAAACAAAAATTTGGGTGGTAGGTAAACAGAGACCTCCGATATCACAGTGGTGGGTTAACCGAAACCAAGTGCTATCGTGGTGAGTTTCGAGCAGGCATAAAGGGGAAGCTAACGACACCTTAGCCGGATCTCTCGCGCTATTTTTTCAGAAGTTGCATGCAACTCAAGCACCAATCGTAAGGAAATCAACCGTAATCGTAAGGAAATCAACCATAATTAAAAAAAAATTTGGGTGGTAGGTTAACAGAGACCCCCGATATCATAGTGGTGGGTTAACAGAAACCAAGTGCCAGCGTGGTGAGTTTCTAGCAGGCATAAAGGGGAAGCTAACGACACCTTAGCCGGATCTCTCGCGCTATTTTTTCAGAAGTTGCATGCAACTCAAGCACCAATCGTAAGGAAATCAACCATAATTAAACAAAAATTTGAGTGGTAGGTTAACAGAGACCCCCGACATCAAAGTGGTGGGTGGTGGTAGGTTAAAAGAGACCCCTGATATCATAGTGGTGGGTTAACAGAAACCAAGTGCCATCGTGGTGAGTTTCTAGCAGGTATAAATGGGAAGCTAACGACACCTTAGCCGGATCTCTCGCGCTATTTTTTCAGAAGTTGCATGCAACTCAAGCACCAATCGTAAGGAAATCAACCATAATTAAACAAAAATTTGGGTGGTAGGTAAACAGAGACCTCCGATATCACAGTGGTGGGTTAACCGAAACCAAGTGTTATCGTGGTGAGTTTCTAGCAGGCATAAATGGGAAGCTAACGACACCTTAGCCGCATCTCTCGCGCTATGTTTTCAGAAGTTGCATGCAACTCAAGCACCAATCGTAAGGACCTCCGATATCACAGTGGTGGGTTAACCGAAACCAAGTGCTATCGTGGTGAGTTTCTAGCAGGCATAAATGGGAAGCTAACGACACCTTAGCCGAATCCCTCGCGCTATTTTTTCAGAAGTTGCATGCAACTCAAGCACCAATCGTCAGGAAATCAACCATAATTAAACAAAAATTTGGGTGGTAGGTTAACAGAGACCCCCGATATCATCGTGGTGGGTAAACCGAAACCAAGTGCTATCATGGTGAGCTTCTAGCAGGCATAAAGGGGAAGCTAACGACACCTTAGCCGGATCTCTCGAGCTATTTTTTCAGAAGTTGCATGCAACTCAAGCACCAGTCGTAAGGAAATCAATCATAATTAAACAAAAATTTGGGTGGTAGGTTAACAGAGACCCTCGATATCACAGTGGTGGGTTAACTGGAACCAAGTGCTATCATAATGGGTTTCTAGCAGGCATAAAGGGGAAGCTAACGACACCTTAGCCGGATCTCTCGCGCTATTTTTTCAGAAGTTGCATGCAACTCAAGCACCAATCGTAAGGAAATCAACCATAATTAAACAAAAATTTTGGTGGTAGGTTAACAGAGACCCCCGATATCATAGTGGTGGGTTAACAGAAACAAAGTCCCATCGTGGTGAGTTTCTAGCAGGCATAAATGGGAAGCTAACGACACCTTAGCCGGATCTCTCGCGCTATTTTTTCAGAAGTTGCATGCAACTCAAGCACCAATCGTAAGGAAATCAACCATAATTAAACAAAAATTTGGGTGGTAGGTTAACAGAGACCCCCGATATCACAGTGGTGGGTTAACCGAAACCAAGTGCTATCGTGGTGAGTTTCTAGCAGGCATAAAGGGGAAGCTAACGACACCTTAGCCGGATCTCTCGCGCTATTTTTTCAGAAGTTGCATGCAACTCAAGCACCAATCGTAAGGAAATCAACCATAATTAAACAAAAATTTGGGTGGTAGGTTAAAAGAGACCCCCGATATCATAGTGGTGGGTTAACAGAAACCAAGTGCCATCGTGGTGAGTTTCTAGCAGGCATAAATGGGAAGCTAACGACACGTTAGCCGGATCTCTCGCGCTATTTTTTCAGAAGTTGCATGCAACTCAAGCACCACTCGTAAGGAAATAAACCATAATTAAACAAAAATTTGGGTGGTAGGTTAACAGAGACCCCCGTTATCATAGTGGTGGGTTAACAGAAACCAAGTGCCATCGTGGTGAGTTTCTAGCAGGCATAAAGGGGAAGCTAACGACACCTTAGCCGGATCTCTCGCGCTATTTTTTCAGAAGTTGCATGCAACTCAAGCACCAATCGTAAGGAAATCAACCATAATTAAACAAAAATTTGGGTGGTAGGTTAACAGAGACCCCCGACATCAAAGTGGTGGGTGGTGGTAGGTTAAAAGAGACCCGCGGTATCATAGTGGTGGGTTAACAGAAACCAAGTGCCATCGTGGTGAGTTTCTAGCAGGTATAAATAGGAAGCTAACGACACCTTAGCCGGATCTCTCGCGCTATTTTTTCAGAAGTTGCATGCAACTCAAGCACCAATCGTAAGGAAATCAACCATAATTAAACAAAAATTTGGGTGGTAGGTAAACAGAGACCTCCGATATCACAGTGGTGGGTTAACTGAAACCAAGTGCCATCGTGGTGAGTTTCTAGCAGGCATAAATGGGAAGCTAACGACACCTTAGCCGCATCTCTCGCGCTATGTTTTCAGAAGTTGCATGCAACTCAAGCACCAATCGTAAGGACCTCCGATATCACAGTGGTGGGTTAACCGAAACCAAGTGCTATCGTGGTGAGTTTCTAGCAGGCATAAATGGGAAGCTAGCGACACCTTAACCGGATCCCTCGCGCTATTTTTTCAGAAGTTGCATGCAACTCAAGCACCAATCGTAAGGAAATCAACCATAATTAAACAAAAATTTGGGTGGTAGGTTAACAGAGACCCCCGATATCACAGTGGTGGGTAAACCGAAACCAAGTGCTATCATGGTGAGCTTCTAGCAGGCATAAAGGGGAAGCTAACGACACCTTAGCCGGATCTCTCGAGCTATGTTTTCAGAAGTTGCATGCAACTCAAGCACCAATCGTAAGGAAATCAACCATAATTAAACAAAAATTTGGGTGGTAGGTAAACAGAGACCTCCGATATCACAGTGGTGGGTTAACCGAAACCAAGTGCTATCGTGGTGAGTTTCGAGCAGGCATAAAGGGGAAGCTAACGATACCCTAGCCGGATCTCTCGCGCTATTTTTTCAGAAGTTGCATGCAACTCAAGCACCAATCGTAAGGAAATCAACCATAATTAAAAAAAAATTTGGGTGGTAGGTTAACAGAGACCCCCGATATCATAGTGGTGGGTTAACAGAAACCAAGTGCCATCGTGGTGAGTTTCTAGCAGGCATAAAGGGGAAGCTAACGACACCTTAGCCGGATCTCTCGCGCTATTTTTTCAGAAGTTGCATGCAACTCAAGCACCAATCGTAAGGAAATCAACCATAATTAAACAAAAATTTGAGTGGTAGGTTAACAGAGACCCCCGACATCAAAGTGGTGGGTGGTGGTAGGTTAAAAGAAACCCCCGATATCATAGTGGTGGGTTAACAGAAACCAAGTGCCATCGTGGTGAGTTTCTAGCAGGTATCAATGGGAAGCTAACGACACCTTAGCCGGATCTCTCGCCCTATTCTTTCAGAAGTTGCATGCAACTCAAGCACCAATCGTAAGGAAATCAACCATAATTAAACAAAAATTTGGGTGGTAGGTAAACAGAGACCTCCGATATCACAGTGGTGGGTTAACCGAAACCAAGTGCTATCGTGGTGAGTTTCTAGCAGGCATAAAGGGGAAGCTAACGACACCTTAGCCGGATCTCTCGCGCTATTTTTTCAGAAGTTACATGCAACTCAAGCACCAATCGTAAGGAAATCAACCATAATTAAACAAAAATTTGGGTGGTAGGTTAACAGAGACCCCCGATATCATAGCGGTGGGTTAACAGAAACCAAGTGCCATCGTGGTGAGTATCTAGCAGGCATACATGGGAAGCTTACGACACCTTAGCCGCATCTCTCGCGCTATGTTTTCAGAAGTTGCATGCAACTCAAGCACCAATCGTAAGGAAATCAACCATAATTGAACAAAAATTTGGGTGGTAGGTTAACAGAGACCCCCGATATCACAGTGGTGGGTAAACCGAAACCAAGTGCTATCATGATGAGCTTCTAGCAGGCATAAAGGGGAAGCTAACGACACCTTAGCCGGATCTCTCGCGCTATTTTTTCAGAAGTTGCATGCAACTCAAGCACCAATCGTAAGGAAATCAATCATAATTAAACAAAAATTTGGGTAGTAGGTTAACAGAGACCCTCGATATCACAGTGGTGGGTTAACAGAAACCAAGTGCCATCGTGGTGAGTTTCTAGCAGGCATAAAGGGGAAGCTAACGACACCTTAGCCGGATCTCTCGCGCTATTTTTTCAGAAGTTGCATGCAACTCAAGCACCAATCGTAAGGAAATCAACCATAATTAAACAAAAATTTGGGTGGTAGGTTAACAGAGACCCTCGATATCACAGTGGTGGGTTAACCGAAACCAAGTGCTATCGTGGTGAGTTTCTAGCAGGCATAAAGGGGAAGCTAACGACACCTTAGCCGGATCTCTCGCGCAATTTTTTCAGAAGTTGCATGCAACTCAAGCACCAATCGTAAGGAAATCAACCATAATTAAACAAAAATTTGGGTGGTAGGTAAACAGAGACCTCCGATATCACAGTGGTGGGTTAACTGAAACCAAGTGCTATCGTGGTGAGTTTCTAGCAGGCATAAAGGGGAAGCTAACGACACCTTAGCCGGATCTCTCGCGCTATTTTTTCAGAAGTTGCATGCAACTCAAGCACCAATAGTAAGGAAACCAACCATAATTAACAAAAATTTGGGTGGTAGGTTAACAGAGACCCCCGATATCATAGTGCTGGGTTAACAGAAACCAAGTGCCATCGTGGTGAGTTTCTAGCAGGCATAAATGGGAAGCTAATGACACCTTAGCCGCATCTCTCGCGCTATGTTTTCAGAAGTTGCATGCAACTCAAGCACCAATCGTAAGGACCTCCGATATCACAGTGGTGGGTTAACCGGAACCAAGTGCTATCGTGGTGAGTTTCTAGCAGGCATAAATGGGAAGCTAACGACACCTTAGCCGAATCCCTCGCGCTATTTTTTCAGAAGTTGCATGCAACTCAAGCGCCAATCGTCAGGAAATCAACCATAATTAAACAAAAATTTGGGTGGTAGGTTAACAGAGACCCCCGATATCACAGTGGTGGGTAAACCGAAACCAAGTGCTATCATGGTGAGCTTCTAGCAGGCATAAAGGGGAAGCTAACGACACCTTAGCCGGATCTCTCGAGCTATTTTTTCAGAAGTTGCATGCAACTCAAGCACCAGTCGTAAGGAAATCAATCATAATTAAACAAAAATTTGGGTGGTAGGTTAACAGAGACCCTCGATATCACAGTGGTGGGTTAACTGAAACCAAGTGCTATCATAATGGGTTTCTAGCAGGCATAAAGGGGAAGCTAACGACACCTTAGCCGGATCTCTCGCGCTATTTTTTCAGAAGTTGCATGCAACTCAAGCACCAATCGTAAGGAAATCAACATAATTAAACAAAAATTTTGGTGGTAGGTTAACAGAGACCCCCGATATCATAGTGGTGGGTTAACAGAAACAAAGTGCTATCGTGGTGAGTTTCTAGCAGGCATAAAGGGGAAGCTAACGACACCTTAGCCGGATCTCTCGCGCAATTTTTTCAGAAGTTGCATGCAACTCAAGCACCAATCGTAAGGAAATCAACCATAATTAAACAAAAATTTGGGTGGTAGGTAAACAGAGACCTCCGATATCACAGTGGTGGTTAACTGAAACCAAGTGCTATCGTGGTGAGTTTCTAGCAGCATAAATGGGAAGCTAATGACACCTTAGCCGCATCTCTCGCGCTATGTTTTCAGAAGTTGCATGCAACTCAAGCACCAATCGTAAGGACCTCCGATATCACAGTGGTGGGTTAACCGAAACCAAGTGCTATCGTGGTGAGTTTCTAGCAGGCATAAATGGGAAGCTAACGACACCTTAGCCGAATCCTCGCGCTATTTTTTCAGAAGTTGCATGCAACTCAAGCACCAATCGTCAGGAAATCAACCATAATTAAACAAAAATTTGGGTGGTAGGTTAACAGAGACCCCGATATCACAGTGGTGGGTAAACCGAAACCAAGTGCTATCATGGTGAGCTTCTAGCAGCATAAAGGGGAAGCTAACGACACCTTAGCCGGATCTCTCGAGCTATTTTTTCAGAAGTTGCATGCAACTCAAGCACCAGTCGTAAGGAAATCAATCATAATTAAACAAAAATTTGGGTGGTAGGTTAACAGAGACCCTCGATATCACAGTGGTGGGTTAACTGAAACCAAGTGCTATCATAATGGGTTTCTAGCAGGCATAAAGGGGAAGCTAACGACACCTTAGCCGGATCTCTCGCGCTATTTTTTCAGAAGTTGCATGCAACTCAAGCACCAATCGTAAGGAAATCAATCATAATTAAACAAAAATTTGGGTAGTAGGTTAACAGAGACCCTCGATATCACAGTGGTGGGTTAACAGAAACCAAGTGCCATCGTGGTGAGTTTCTAGCAGGCATAAAGGGGAAGCTAACGACACCTTAGCCGGATCTCTCGCGCTATTTTTTCAGAAGTTGCATGCAACTCAAGCACCAATCGTAAGGAAATCAACCATAATTAAACAAAAATTTGGGTGGTAGGTTAACAGAGACCCTCGATATCACAGTGGTGGGTTAACCGAAACCAAGTGCTATCGTGGTGAGTTTCTAGCAGGCATAAAGGGGAAGCTAACGACACCTTAGCCGGATCTCTCGCGCAATTTTTTCAGAAGTTGCATGCAACTCAAGCACCAATCGTAAGGAAATCAATCATAATTAAACAAAAATTTGGGTGGTAGGTAAACAGAGACCTCCGATATCACAGTGGTGGGTTAACTGAAACCAAGTGCTATCGTGGTGAGTTTCTAGCAGGCATAAAGGGGAAGCTAACGACACCTTAGCCGGATCTCTCGCGCTATTTTTTCAGAAGTTGCATGCAACTCAAGCACCAATAGTAAGGAAACCAACCATAATTAACAAAAATTTGGGTGGTAGGTTAACAGAGACCCCCGATATCATAGTGCTGGGTTAACAGAAACCAAGTGCCATCGTGGTGAGTTTCTAGCAGGCATAAATGGGAAGCTAATGACACCTTAGCCGCATCTCTCGCGCTATGTTTTCAGAAGTTGCATGCAACTCAAGCACCAATCGTAAGGACCTCCGATATCACAGTGGTGGGTTAACCGAAACCAAGTGCTATCGTGGTGAGTTTCTAGCAGGCATAAATGGGAAGCTAACGACACCTTAGCCGAATCCCTCGCGCTATTTTTTCAGAAGTTGCATGCAACTCAAGCACCAATCGTCAGGAAATCAACCATAATTAAACAAAAATTTGGGTGGTAGGTTAACAGAGACCCCCGATATCACAGTGGTGGGTAAACCGAAACCAAGTGCTATCATGGTGAGCTTCTAGCAGGCATAAACGGGAAGCTAACGACACCTTAGCCGGATCTCTCAAGCTATTTTTTCAGAAGTTGCATGCAACTCAAGCACCAGTCGTAAGGAAATCAATCATAATTAAACAAAAATTTGGGTGGTAGGTTAACAGAGACCCTCGATATCACAGTGGTGGGTTAACTGAAACCAAGTGCTATCATAATGGGTTTCTAGCAGGCATAAAGGGGAAGCTAACGACACCTTAGCCGGATCTCTCGCGCTATTTTTTCAGAAGTTGCATGCAACTCAAGCACCAATCGTAAGGAAATCAACCATAATTAAACAAAAATTTTGGTGGTAGGTTAACAGAGACCCCCGATATCATAGTGGTGGGTTAACAGAAACAAAGTCCCATCGTGGTGAGTTTCTAGCAGGCATAAATGGAAAGCTAACGACACCTTAGCCGGATCTCTCGCGCAATTTTTTCAGAAGTTGCATGCAACTCAAGCACCAATCGTAAGGAAATCAACCATAATTAAACAAAAATTTGGGTGGTAGGTTAACAGAGACCCCCGATATCACAGTGGTGGGTTAACCGAAACCAAGTGCTATCGTGGTGAGTTTCTAGCAGGCATAAAGGGGAAGCTAACGACACCTTAGCCGGATCTCTCGCGCTATTTTTTCAGAAGTTGCATGCAACTCAAGCACCAATCGTAAGGAAATCAACCATAATTAAACAAAAATTTGGGTGGTAGGTTAAAAGAGACCCCCGATATCATAGTGGTGGGTTAACAGAAACCAAGTGCCATCGTGGTGAGTTTCTAGCAGGCATAAATGGGAAGCTAACGACACGTTAGCCGGATCTCTCGCGCTATTTTTTCAGAAGTTGCATGCAACTCAAGCACCACTCGTAAGGAAATAAACCATAATTAAACAAAAATTTGGGTGGTAGGTTAACAGAGACCCCCGTTATCATAGTGGTGGGTTAACAGAAACCAAGTGCCATCGTGGTGAGTTTCTAGCAGGCATAAAGGGGAAGCTAACGACACCTTAGCCGGATCTCTCGCGCTATTTTTTCAGAAGTTGCATGCAGATCAAGCACCAATCGTAAGGAAATCAACCATAATTAAACAAAAATTTGGGTGGTAGGTTAACAGAGACCCCCGACATCAAAGTGGTGGGTGGTGGTAGGTTAAAAGAGACCCCCGGTATCATAGTGGTGGGTTAACAGAAACCAAGTGCCATCGTGTTGAGTTTCTAGCAGGTATAAATAGGAAGCTAACGACACCTTAGCCGGATCTCTCGCGCTATTTTTTCAGAAGTTGCATGTAACTCAAGCACCAATCGTAAGGAAATCAACCATAATTAACAAAAATTTGTGTGGTAGGTAAACAGAGACCTCAAATATCACAGTGGTGGGTTAACCGAAACCAAGTGCTATCGTGGTGAGTTTCTAGCAGGCATAAATGTGAAGCTAACGACACCTTAGCCGGATCTCTCGCGCTATTTTTTCAGAAGTTGCATACAACTCAAGAACCAATCGTAAGGAAATCAACCATAATTAAACAAAAATTTGGGTGGTAGGTTAACAGAGACCCCCGACATCAAAGTGGTGGATTAACAGAAACCAAGTGCCATCGTGGTGAGTTTTTAGCAGGCATAAATGGGAAGCTAACGACACCTTAGCCGCATCTCTCGCGCTATGTTTTCAGAAGTTGCATGCAACTCAAGCACCAATCGTAAGGACTTCCGATATCACAGTGGTGGGTTAACCGAAACCAAGTGCTATCATGGTGAGTTTCTAGCAGGCATAAATGGGAAGCTAACGACACCTTAGCCGGATCTCTCGCGCTATTTTTTCAGAAGTTGCATGCAACTCAAGCACCAATCGTAAGGAAATCAACCATAATTAAACAAAAATTTGGGTGGTAGGTTAACAGAGACCCCCGATGTCACAGCGGTGGGTAAACCGAAACCAAGTGCTATCATGGTGAGCTTCTAGCAGGCATAAAGGGGAAGCTAACGACACCTTAGCCGGATCTCTCGCGCTATTTTTTCAGAAGTTGCATGCAACTCAAGCACCAATCGTAAGGAAATCAATCATAATTAAACAAAAATTTGGGTGGTAGGTTAACAGAGACCCTCGATATCACAGTGGTGGGTTAACTGAAACCAAGTGCTATCAAGGTGGGTTTCTAGCAGGCATAAAGGGGAAGCTAACGACATGTTAGCCGGATCTCTCGCGCTATTTTTTCAGAAGTTGCATGCAACTCAAGCACCAATCGGAAGGAAATCAACCATAATTAAACAAAAATTTGGGTGGTAGGTTAACAGAGACCCCCGATATCATAGTGGTGGGTTAACCGAAACCAAGTGCTATCATGGTGAGCTTCTAGCAGGCATAAAGGGGAAGCTAACGACACCTTAGCCGGATCTCTCGCGCTATTTTTTCAGAAGTTGCATGCAACTCAAGCACCAATCGTAAGGAAATCAATCATAATTAAACAAAAATTTGGGTGGTAGGTTAACAGAGACCCTCGATATCACAGTGGTGGGTTAACTGAAACCAAGTGCTATCAAGGTGGGTTTCTAGCAGGCATAAAGGGGAAGCTAACGACATGTTAGCCGGATCTCTCGCGCTATTTTTTCAGAAGTTGCATGCAACTCAAGCACCAATCGGAAGGAAATCAACCATAATTAAACAAAAATTTGGGTGGTAGGTTAACAGAGACCCCCGATATCATAGTGGTGGGTTAACCGAAACCAAGTGCTATCGTGGTGAGTGTCTAGCAGGCATAAAGGGGAAACTAACGACACCTTAGCCGCATCTCTCGCGCTATGTTTTCAGAAGTTGCATGCAACTCAAGCACCAATCGTAAGGAAATCAACCATAATTAAACAAAAATTTGTGTGGTAGGTAAACAGAGACCTCCGATATCACAGTGGTGGGTTAACCGAAACCAAGTGCTATCGTGGTGAGTTTCTAGCAGGCATAAAGGGGAAGCTAACGACACCTTAGCCGGATCTCTCGCGCTATTTTTTCAGAAGTTGCATGCAACTCATGCACCAATCGTTAGGAAATCAACCATAATTAAACAAAAATTTGGGTGGTAGGTTAACAGAGACCCCCGATATCATAGTGGTGGGTTAACAGAAACCAAGTGCTATCGTGATGAGTTTCTAGCAGGCATAAATGGGAAGCTAATGACACCTTAGCCGGATCTATCGCGCTATTTTTTCAGAAGTTGCATGCAACTCAAGCACCAATCGTAAGGAAATCAACCATAATTAAACAAAAATTTGGGTGGTAGGTAAACAGAGACCTCCGATATCACAGTGGTGGGTTAACCGAAAATAAGTGCTATCGTGGTGAGTTTCTAGCAGGCATAAAGGGGAAGCTAACGACACCTTAGCCGGATCTCTCGCGCTATTTCTTCAGAAGTTGCATGCAACTCAAGCACCAATCGTAAGGAAATCAACCATAATTAAACAAAAATTTGGGTGGTAGGTTAACAGAGACCCCGATATCATAGTGGTGGGTTAACAGAAACCAAGTGCCATCATGGTGAGTTTCTAGCAGGCATAAAGGGGAAGCTAACGACACCTTAGCCGGATCTCTCGCGCAATTTTTTCAGAAGTTGCATGCAACTCAAGCACCAATCGTAAGGAAATCAACCATAATTAAACAAAAATTTGGGTGGTAGGTAAACAGAGACCTCCGATATCACAGTGGTGGGTTAACTGAAACCAAGTGCTATCGTGGTGAGTTTCTAGCAGGCATAAAGGGGAAGCTAACGACACCTTAGCCGGATCTCTCGCGCAATTTTTTCAGAAGTTGCATGCAACTCAAGCACCAATCGTAAGGAAATCAACCATAATTAAACAAAAATTTGGGTGGTAGGTAAACAGAGACCTCCGATATCACAGTGGTGGGTTAACTGAAACCAAGTGCTATCGTGGTGAGTTTCTAGCAGGCATAAAGGGGAAGCTAACGACACCTTAGCCGGATCTCTCGCGCAATTTTTTCAGAAGTTGCATGCAACTCAAGCACCAATCGTAAGGAAATCAACCATAATTAAACAAAAATTTGGGTGGTAGGTAAACAGAGACCTCCGATATCACAGTGGTGGGTTAACTGAAACCAAGTGCTATCGTGGTGAGTTTCTAGCAGGCATAAAGGGGAAGCTAACGACACCTTAGCCGGATCTATCGCGCTATTTTTTCAGAAGTTGCATGCAACTCAAGCACCAATCGTAAGGAAATCAATCATAATTAAACAAAAATTTGGGTGGTAGGTTAACAGAGACCCTCGATATCACAGTGGTGGGTTAACTGAAACCAAGTGCTATCAAGGTGAGTTTCTAGCAGGCATAAAGGGGAAGCTAACGACACCTTAGCCGGATCTCTCGCGCAATTTTTTCAGAAGTTGCATGCAACTCAAGCACCAATAGTAAGGAAACCAACCATAATTAACAAAAATTTGGGTGGTAGGTTAACAGAGACCCCCGATATCATAGTGCTGGGTTAACAGAAACCAAGTGCCATCGTGGTGAGTTTCTAGCAGGCATAAATGGGAAGCTAATGACACCTTAGCCGCATCTCTCGCGCTATGTTTTCAGAAGTTGCATGCAACTCAAGCACCAATCGTAAGGACCTCCGATATCACAGTGGTGGGTTAACCGAAACCAAGTGCTATCGTGGTGAGTTTCTAGCAGGCATAAATGGGAAGCTAACGACACCTTAGCCGAATCCCTCGCGCTATTTTTTCAGAAGTTGCATGCAACTCAAGCACCAATCGTCAGGAAATCAACCATAATTAAACAAAAATTTGGGTGGTAGGTTAACAGAGACCCCCGATATCACAGTGGTGGGTAAACCGAAACCAAGTGCTATCATGGTGAGCTTCTAGCAGGCATAAACGGGAAGCTAACGACACCTTAGCCGGATCTCTCAAGCTATTTTTTCAGAAGTTGCATGCAACTCAAGCACCAGTCGTAAGGAAATCAATCATAATTAAACAAAAATTTGGGTGGTAGGTTAACAGAGACCCTCGATATCACAGTGGTGGGTTAACTGAAACCAAGTGCTATCATAATGGGTTTCTAGCAGGCATAAAGGGGAAGCTAACAACACCTTAGCCGGATCTCTCGCGCTATTTTTTCAGAAGTTGCATGCAACTCAAGCACCAATCGTAAGGAAATCAACCATAATTAAACAAAAATTTTGGTGGTAGGTTAACAGAGACCCCCGATATCATAGTGGTGGGTTAACAGAAACAAAGTCCCATCGTGGTGAGTTTCTAGCAGGCATAAATGGAAAGCTAACGACACCTTAGCCGGATCTCTCGCGCAATTTTTTCAGAAGTTGCATGCAACTCAAGCACCAATCGTAAGGAAATCAACCATAATTAAACAAAAATTTGGGTGGTAGGTTAACAGAGACCCCCGATATCACAGTGGTGGGTTAACCGAAACCAAGTGCTATCGTGGTGAGTTTCTAGCAGGCATAAAGGGGAAGCTAACGACACCTTAGCCGGATCTCTCGCGCTATTTTTTCAGAAGTTGCATGCAACTCAAGCACCAATCGTAAGGAAATCAACCATAATTAAACAAAAATTTGGGTGGTAGGTTAAAAGAGACCCCCGATATCATAGTGGTGGGTTAACAGAAACCAAGTGCCATCGTGGTGAGTTTCTAGCAGGCATAAATGGGAAGCTAACGACACGTTAGCCGGATCTCTCGCGCTATTTTTTCAGAAGTTGCATGCAACTCAAGCACCACTCGTAAGGAAATAAACCATAATTAAACAAAAATTTGGGTGGTAGGTTAACAGAGACCCCCGTTATCATAGTGGTGGGTTAACAGAAACCAAGTGCCATCGTGGTGAGTTTCTAGCAGGCATAAAGGGGAAGCTAACGACACCTTAGCCGGATCTCTCGCGCTATTTTTTCAGAAGTTGCATGCAGATCAAGCACCAATCGTAAGGAAATCAACCATAATTAAACAAAAATTTGGGTGGTAGGTTAACAGAGACCCCCGACATCAAAGTGGTGGGTGGTGGTAGGTTAAAAGAGACCCCCGGTATCATAGTGGTGGGTTAACAGAAACCAAGTGCCATCGTGTTGAGTTTCTAGCAGGTATAAATAGGAAGCTAACGACACCTTAGCCGGATCTCTCGCGCTATTTTTTCAGAAGTTGCATGTAACTCAAGCACCAATCGTAAGGAAATCAACCATAATTAACAAAAATTTGTGTGGTAGGTAAACAGAGACCTCAAATATCACAGTGGTGGGTTAACCGAAACCAAGTGCTATCGTGGTGAGTTTCTAGCAGGCATAAATGTGAAGCTAACGACACCTTAGCCGGATCTCTCGCGCTATTTTTTCAGAAGTTGCATACAACTCAAGAACCAATCGTAAGGAAATCAACCATAATTAAACAAAAATTTGGGTGGTAGGTTAACAGAGACCCCCGACATCAAAGTGGTGGATTAACAGAAACCAAGTGCCATCGTGGTGAGTTTTTAGCAGGCATAAATGGGAAGCTAACGACACCTTAGCCGCATCTCTCGCGCTATGTTTTCAGAAGTTGCATGCAACTCAAGCACCAATCGTAAGGACTTCCGATATCACAGTGGTGGGTTAACCGAAACCAAGTGCTATCATGGTGAGTTTCTAGCAGGCATAAATGGGAAGCTAACGACACCTTAGCCGGATCTCTCGCGCTATTTTTTCAGAAGTTGCATGCAACTCAAGCACCAATCGTAAGGAAATCAACCATAATTAAACAAAAATTTGGGTGGTAGGTTAACAGAGACCCCCGATGTCACAGCGGTGGGTAAACCGAAACCAAGTGCTATCATGGTGAGCTTCTAGCAGGCATAAAGGGGAAGCTAACGACACCTTAGCCGGATCTCTCGCGCTATTTTTTCAGAAGTTGCATGCAACTCAAGCACCAATCGTAAGGAAATCAATCATAATTAAACAAAAATTTGGGTGGTAGGTTAACAGAGACCCTCGATATCACAGTGGTGGGTTAACTGAAACCAAGTGCTATCAAGGTGGGTTTCTAGCAGGCATAAAGGGGAAGCTAACGACATGTTAGCCGGATCTCTCGCGCTATTTTTTCAGAAGTTGCATGCAACTCAAGCACCAATCGGAAGGAAATCAACCATAATTAAACAAAAATTTGGGTGGTAGGTTAACAGAGACCCCCGATATCATAGTGGTGGGTTAACCGAAACCAAGTGCTATCATGGTGAGCTTCTAGCAGGCATAAAGGGGAAGCTAACGACACCTTAGCCGGATCTCTCGCGCTATTTTTTCAGAAGTTGCATGCAACTCAAGCACCAATCGTAAGGAAATCAATCATAATTAAACAAAAATTTGGGCGGTAGGTTAACAGAGACCCTCGATATCACAGTGGTGGGTTAACTGAAACCAAGTGCTATCAAGGTGGGTTTCTAGCAGGCATAAAGGGGAAGCTAACGACATGTTAGCCGGATCTCTCGCGCTATTTTTTCAGAAGTTGCATGCAACTCAAGCACCAATCGGAAGGAAATCAACCATAATTAAACAAAAATTTGGGTGGTAGGTTAACAGAGACCCCCGATATCATAGTGGTGGGTTAACCGAAACCAAGTGCTATCGTGGTGAGTGTCTAGCAGGCATAAAGGGGAAACTAACGACACCTTAGCCGCATCTCTCGCGCTATGTTTTCAGAAGTTGCATGCAACTCAAGCACCAATCGTAAGGAAATCAACCATAATTAAACAAAAATTTGTGTGGTAGGTAAACAGAGACCTCCGATATCACAGTGGTGGGTTAACCGAAACCAAGTGCTATCGTGGTGAGTTTCTAGCAGGCATAAAGGGGAAGCTAACGACACCTTAGCCGGATCTCTCGCGCTATTTTTTCAGAAGTTGCATGCAACTCATGCACCAATCGTTAGGAAATCAACCATAATTAAACAAAAATTTGGGTGGTAGGTTAACAGAGACCCCCGATATCATAGTGGTGGGTTAACAGAAACCAAGTGCTATCGTGATGAGTTTCTAGCAGGCATAAATGGGAAGCTAATGACACCTTAGCCGGATCTATCGCGCTATTTTTTCAGAAGTTGCATGCAACTCAAGCACCAATCGTAAGGAAATCAACCATAATTAAACAAAAATTTGGGTGGTAGGTAAACAGAGACCTCCGATATCACAGTGGTGGGTTAACCGAAAATAAGTGCTATCGTGGTGAGTTTCTAGCAGGCATAAAGGGGAAGCTAACGACACCTTAGCCGGATCTCTCGCGCTATTTCTTCAGAAGTTGCATGCAACTCAAGCACCAATCGTAAGGAAATCAACCATAATTAAACAAAAATTTGGGTGGTAGGTTAACAGAGACCCCGATATCATAGTGGTGGGTTAACAGAAACCAAGTGCCATCATGGTGAGTTTCTAGCAGGCATAAAGGGGAAGCTAACGACACCTTAGCCGGATCTCTCGCGCAATTTTTTCAGAAGTTGCATGCAACTCAAGCACCAATCGTAAGGAAATCAACCATAATTAAACAAAAATTTGGGTGGTAGGTAAACAGAGACCTCCGATATCACAGTGGTGGGTTAACTGAAACCAAGTGCTATCGTGGTGAGTTTCTAGCAGGCATAAAGGGGAAGCTAACGACACCTTAGCCGGATCTCTCGCGCAATTTTTTCAGAAGTTGCATGCAACTCAAGCACCAATCGTAAGGAAATCAACCATAATTAAACAAAAATTTGGGTGGTAGGTAAACAGAGACCTCCGATATCACAGTGGTGGGTTAACTGAAACCAAGTGCTATCGTGGTGAGTTTCTAGCAGGCATAAAGGGGAAGCTAACGACACCTTAGCCGGATCTATCGCGCTATTTTTTCAGAAGTTGCATGCAACTCAAGCACCAATCGTAAGGAAATCAACCATAATTAAACAAAAATTTGGGTGGTAGGTAAACAGAGACCTCCGATATCACAGTGGTGGGTTAACCGAAAATAAGTGCTATCGTGGTGAGTTTCTAGCAGGCATAAATGGGAAGCTAACGACACGTTAGCCGGATCTCTCGCGCTATTTTTTCAGAAGTTGCATGCAACTCAAGCACCAATCGTAAGGAAATAAACCATAATTAAACAAAAATTTGGGTGGTAGGTTAACAGAGACCCCCGATATCATAGTGGTGGGTTAACAGAAACCAAGTGCCATCGTGGTGAGTTTCTAGCAGGCATAAAGGGGAAGCTAACGACACCTTAGCCGGATCTCTCGCGCTATTTTTTCAGAAGTTGCATGCAACTCAAGCACCAATCGTAAGGAAATCAACCATAATTAAACAAAAATTTGGGTGGTAGGTTAACAGAGACCCCCGACATCAAAGTGGTGGGTTAACTGAAACCAAGTGCCATCGTGGTAAGTTTTTAGCAGGCATAAATGGGAAGCTAACGACACCTTAGCCGGATCTCTCGCGCTATTTTTTCAGAAGTTGCATGCAACTCAAGCACCAATCGTAAGGAAATCAACCATAATTAAACAAAAATTTGGGTGGTAGGTTAACAGAGACCCCCGATATCATAGTGGTGGGTGAACCGAAACCAAGTGCTATCGTGGTGAGTGTCTAGCAGGCATAAAGGGGAAACTAACGACACCTTAGCCGCATCTCTCGCGCTATGTTTTCAGAAGTTGCATGCAACTCAAGCACCAATCGTAAGGAAATCAACCATAATTAAACAAAAATTGGTGTGGTAGGTAAACAGAGACCTCCGATATCACAGTGGTGGGTTAACCGAAACCAAGTGCTATCGTGGTGAGTTTCTAGCAGGCATAAAGGGGAAGCTAACGACACCTTAGCCGGATCTCTCGCGCTATTTTTTCAGAAGTTGCATGCAACTCATGCACCAATCGTTAGGAAATCAACCATAATTAAACAAAAATTTGGGTGGTAGGTTAACAGAGACCCCCGATATCATAGTGGTGGGTTAACAGAAACCAAGTGCTATCGTGATGAGTTTCTAGCAGGCATAAATGGGAAGCTAATGACACCTTAGCCGGATCTATCGGATCTCTCGCGCTATTTCTTCAGAAGTTGCATGCAACTCAAGCACCAATCGTAAGGAAATCAACCATAATTAAACAAAAATTTGGGTGGTAGGTTAACAGAGACCCCGATATCATAGTGGTGGGTTAACAGAAACCAAGTGCCATCATGGTGAGTTTCTAGCAGGCATAAAGGGGAAGCTAACGACACCTTAGCCGGATCTCTCGCGCAATTTTTTCAGAAGTTGCATGCAACTCAAGCACCAATCGTAAGGAAATCAACCATAATTAAACAAAAATTTGGGTGGTAGGTAAACAGAGACCTCCGATATCACAGTGGTGGGTTAACTGAAACCAAGTGCTATCGTGGTGAGTTTCTAGCAGGCATAAAGGGGAAGCTAACGACACCTTAGCCGGATCTCTCGCGCTATTTTTTCAGAAGTTGCATGCAACTCAAGCCCCAATAGTAAGGAAACCAACTATAATTAACAAAAATTTGGGTGGTAGGTTAACAGAGACCCCCGATATCATAGTGCTGGGTTAACAGAAACCAAGTGCCATCGTGGTGAGTTTCTAGCAGGCATAAATGGGAAGCTAATGACACCTTAGCCGCATCTCTCGCGCTATGTTTTCAGAAGTTGCATGCAACTCAAGCACCAATCGTAAGGACCTCCGATATCACAGTGGTGGGTTAACCGAAACCAAGTGCTATCGTGGTGAGTTTCTAGCAGGCATAAATGGGAAGCTAACGACACCTTAGCCGAATCCCTCGCGCTATTTTTTCAGAAGTTGCATGCAACTCAAGCACCAATCGTCAGGAAATCAACCATAATTAAACAAAAATTTGGGTGGTAGGTTAACAGAGACCCCCGATATCACAGTGGTGGGTAACCCGAAACCAAGTGCTATCATGGTGAGTTTCTAGCAGGCATAAAGGGGAAGCTAACGACACCTTAGCCGGATCTCTCGAGCTATTTTTTCAGAAGTTGCATGCAACTCAAGCACCAGTCGTAAGGAAATCAATCATAATTAAACAAAAATTTGGGTGGTAGGTTAACAGAGACCCTCGATATCACAGTGGTGGGTTAACTGAAACCAAGTGCTATCATAATGGGTTTCTAGCAGGCATAAAGGGGAAGCTAACGACACCTTAGCCGGATCTCTCGCGCTATTTTTTCAGAAGTTGCATGCAACTCAAGCACCAATCGTAAGGAAATCAACCATAATTAAACAAAAATTTTGGTGGTAGGTTAACAGAGACCCCCGATATCATAGTGGTGGGTTAACAGAAACAAAGTGCTATCGTGGTGAGTTTCTAGCAGGCATAAAGGGGAAGCTAACGACACCTTAGCCGGATCTCTTGCGCAATTTTTTCAGAAGTTGCATGCAACTCAAGCACCAATCGTAAGGAAATCAACCATAATTAAACAAAAATTTGGGTGGTAGGTAAACAGAGACCTCCGATATCACAGTGGTGGGTTAACTGAAACCAAGTGCTATCGTGGTGAGTTTCTAGCAGGCATAAAGGGGAAGCTAACGACACCTTAGCCGGATCTCTCGCGCTATTTTTTCAGAAGTTGCATGCAACTCAAGCACCAATAGTAAGGAAACCAACCATAATTAACAAAAATTTGGGTGGTAGGTTAACAGAGACCCCCGATATCATAGTGCTGGGTTAACAGAAACCAAGTGCCATCGTGGTGAGTTTCTAGCAGGCATAAATGGGAAGCTAATGACACCTTAGCCGCATCTCTCGCGCTATGTTTTCAGAAGTTGCATGCAACTCAAGCACCAATCGTAAGGACCTCCGATATCACAGTGGTGGGTTAACCGAAACCAAGTGCTATCGTGGTGAGTTTCTAGCAGGCATAAATGGGAAGCTAACGACACCTTAGCCGAATCCCTCGCGCTATTTTTTCAGAAGTTGCATGCAACTCAAGCACCAATCGTCAGGAAATCAACCATAATTAAACAAAAATTTGGGTGGTAGGTTAACAGAGACCCCCGATATCACAGTGGTGGGTAAACCGAAACCAAGTGCTATCATGGTGAGCTTCTAGCAGGCATAAAGGGGAAGCTAACGACACCTTAGCCGGATCTCTCGAGCTATTTTTTCAGAAGTTGCATGCAACTCAAGCACCAGTCGTAAGGAAATCAATCATAATTAAACAAAAATTTGGGTGGTAGGTTAACAGAGACCCTCGATATCACAGTGGTGGGTTAACTGAAACCAAGTGCTATCATAATGGGTTTCTAGCAGGCATAAAGGGGAAGCTAACGACACCTTAGCCGGATCTCTCGCGCTATTTTTTCAGAAGTTGCATGCAACTCAAGCACCAATCGTAAGGAAATCAACCATAATTAAACAAAAATTTTGGTGGTAGGTTAACAGAGACCCCCGATATCATAGTTGTGGGTTAACAGAAACAAAGTCCCATCGTGGTGAGTTTCTAGCAGGCATAAATGGGAAGCTAACGACACCTTAGCCGGATCTCTCGCGCTATTTTTTCAGAAGTTGCATGCAACTCAAGCACCAATCGTAAGGAAATCAACCATAATTAAACAAAAATTTGGGTGGTAGGTTAAAAGAGACCCCCGATATCATAGTGGTGGGTTAACAGAAACCAAGTGCCATCGTGGTGAGTTTCTAGCAGGCATAAATGGGAAGCTAACGACACGTTAGCCGGATCTCTCGCGCTATTTTTTCAGAAGTTGCATGCAACTCAAGCACCACTCGTAAGGAAATAAACCATAATTAAACAAAAATTTGGGTGGTAGGTTAAAAGAGACCCCCGGTATCATAGTGGTGGGTTAACAGAAACCAAGTGCCATCGTGGTGAGTTTCTAGCAGGTATAAATAGGAAGCTAACGACACCTTAGCCGGATCTCTCGCGCTATTTTTTCAGAAGTTGCATGTAACTCAAGCACCAATCGTAAGGAAATCAACCATAATTAACAAAAATTTGTGTGGTAGGTAAACAGAGACCTCAAATATCACAGTGGTGGGTTAACCGAAACCAAGTGCTATCGTGGTGAGTTTCTAGCAGGCATAAATGTGAAGCTAACGACACCTTAGCCGGATCCCTCGCGCTATTTTTTCAGAAGTTGCATACAACTCAAGAACCAATCGTAAGGAAATCAACCATAATTAAACAAAAATTTGGGTGGTAGGTTAACAGAGACCCCCGACATCAAAGTGGTGGATTAACAGAAACCAAGTGCCATCGTGGTGAGTTTTTAGCAGGCATAAATGGGAAGCTAACGACACCTTAGCCGCATCTCTCGCGCTATGTTTTCAGAAGTTGCATGCAACTCAAGCACCAATCGTAAGGACTTCCGATATCACAGTGGTGGGTTAACCGAAACCAAGTGCTATCATGGTGAGTTTCTAGCAGGCATAAATGGGAAGCTAACGACACCTTAGCCGGATCTCTCGCGCTATTTTTTCAGAAGTTGCATGCAACTCAAGCACCAATCGTAAGGAAATCAACCATAATTAAACAAAAATTTGGGTGGTAGGTTAACAGAGACCCCCGATGTCACAGCGGTGGGTAAACCGAAACCAAGTGCTATCATGGTGAGCTTCTAGCAGGCATAAAGGGGAAGCTAACGACACCTTAGCCGGATCTCTCGCGCTATTTTTTCAGAAGTTGCATGCAACTCCAGCACCAATCGTAAGGAAATCAATCATAATTAAACAAAAATTTGGGTGGTAGGTTAACAGAGACCCTCGATATCACAGTGGTGGGTTAACTGAAACCAAGTGCTATCAAGGTGGGTTTCTAGCAGGCATAAAGGGGAAGCTAACGACATGTTAGCCGGATCTCTCGCGCTATTTTTTCAGAAGTTGCATGCAACTCAAGCACCAATCGTAAGGAAATCAACCATAATTAAACAAAAATTTGGGTGGTAGGTTAACAGAGACCCCCGATATCATAGTGATGGGTTAACAGACACCAAGTGCCATCGTGGTGAGTTTCTAGCAGGCATAAATGGGAAGCTAACGACACCTTAGCCGGATCTCTCGCGCTATTTTTTCAGAAGTTGCATGCAACTCAAGCACCAATCGTAAGGAAATCAACCATAATTAAACAAAAATTTGGGTGGTAGGTTAACAGAGACCCCCGATATCACAGTGGTGGGTTAACCGAAACCAAGTGCTATCGTGGTGAGTTTCTAGCAGGCATAAAGGGGAAGCTAACGACACCTTAGCCGGATCTATCGCGCTATTTTTTCAGAAGTTGCATGCAACTCAAGCACCAATCGTAAGGAAATCAACCATAATTAAACAAAAATTTGGGTGGTAGGTTAAAAGAGACCCCCGATATCATAGTGGTGGGTTAACAGAAACCAAGTGCCATCGTGGTGAGTTTCTAGCAGGCATAAATGGGAAGCTAACGACACGTTAGCCGGATCTCTCGCGCTATTTTTTCAGAAGTTGCATGCAACTCAAGCACCAATCGTAAGGAAATAAACCATAATTAAACAAAAATTTGGGTGGTAGGTTAACAGAGACCCCCGATATCATAGTGGTGGGTTAACAGAAACCAAGTGCCATCGTGGTGAGTTTCTAGCAGGCATAAAGGGGAAGCTAACGACACCTTAGCCGGATCTCTCGCGCTATTTTTTCAGAAGTTGCATGCAACTCAAGCACCAATCGTAAGGAAATCAACCATAATTAAACAAAAATTTGGGTGGTAGGTTAACAGAGACCCCCGACATCAAAGTGGTGGGTTAACTGAAACCAAGTGCCATCGTGGTAAGTTTTTAGCAGGCATAACGACACCTTAGCCGGATCTCTCGCGCTATTTTTTCAGAAGTTGCATGCAACTCAAGCACCAATCGGAAGGAAATCAACCATAATTAAACAAAAATTTGGGTGGTAGGTTAACAGAGACCCCCGATATCATAGTGGTGGGTTAACCGAAACCAAGTGCTATCGTGGTGAGTGTCTAGCAGGCATAAAGGGGAAACTAACGACACCTTAGCCGCATCTCTCGCGCTATGTTTTCAGAAGTTGCATGCAACTCAAGCACCAATCGTAAGGAAATCAACCATAATTAAACAAAAATTTGTGTGGTAGGTAAACAGAGACCTCCGATATCACAGTGGTGGGTTAACCGAAACCAAGTGCTATCGTGGTGAGTTTCTAGCAGGCATAAAGGGGAAGCTAACGACACCTTAGCCGGATCTCTCGCGCTATTTTTTCAGAAGTTGCATGCAACTCATGCACCAATCGTAAGGAAATCAACCATAATTAAACAAAAATTTGGGTGGTAGGTTAACAGAGACCCCCGATATCATAGTGGTGGGTTAACAGAAACCAAGTGCTATCGTGATGAGTTTCTAGCAGGCATAAATGGGAAGCTAATGACACCTTAGCCGGATCTATCGCGCTATTTTTTCAGAAGTTGCATGCAACTCAAGCACCAATCGTAAGGAAATCAACCATAATTAAACAAAAATTTAGGTGGTAGGTAAACAGAGACCTCCGATATCACAGTGGTGGGTTAACCGAAAATAAGTGCTATCGTGGTGAGTTTCTAGCAGGCATAAAGGGGAAGCTAACGACACCTTAGCCGGATCTCTCGCGCTATTTCTTCAGAAGTTGCATGCAACTCAATCACCAATCGTAAGGAAATCAACCATAATTAAGCAAAAATTTGGGTGGTAGGTTAACAGAGACCCCGATATCATAGTGGTGGGTTAACAGAAACCAAGTGCCATCATGGTGAGTTTCTAGCAGGCATAAATGGGAAGCTAACGACACCTTAGCCGGATCTCTCGCGCTATTTTTTCGGAAGTTGCATGCAACTCAAGCACCAATCGTAAGGAAATCAACCAGAATTAAACAAAAATTTGGGTGGTAGGTTAACAGAGACCCCCGATATCACAGTGGTGGGTTAACCGAAACCAAGTGCTATCGTGGTGAGTTTCTAGTAGGCATAAAGGGGAAACTAACGACACCTTAGCCGCATCTCTCGCGCTATGTTTTCAGAAGTTGCATGCAACTCAAGCACCAATCGTAAGGAAATTAACCATAATTAAACAAAAATGTGTGTGGTAGGTAAACAGAGACCTCCGATATCACAGTGGTGGGTTAACCGAAACCAAGTGCTATCATGGTGAGTTTCTAGCAGGCATAAAGGGGAAGCTAACGACACCTTAGCCGGATCTCTCGCGCTAGTTTTTCAGAAGTTGCATGCAACTCAAGCACCAATCGTAAGGAAATCAACCATAATTAAACAAAAATTTGGGTGGTAGGTTAACAGAGACCCCCGATATCATAGTGGTGGGCTAACAGAAACCAAGTGCTATCGTGATGAGTTTCTAGCAGGCATAAATGGGAAGCTAACGACACCTTAGCCGGATCTCTCGCGCTATTTTTTCAGAAGTTGCATGCAACTCAAGCACCAATCGTAAGGAAATCAACCATAATTAAACAAAAATTTGGGTGGTAGGTTAAAAAGACCCCCGATATCATAGCGGTGGGTTAACAGAAACCAAGTGCCATCGTGGTGAGTTTCTAGCAGGCATAAATGGGAAGCTAACGACACCTTAGCCGAATCTCTCGCGCTATTTTTTCAGAAGTTGCATGCAACTCAAGCACCAGTCGTAAGGAAATCAACCATAATTAAACAAAAATTTGGGTGGTAGGTAAACAGAGACCTCCGATATCACAGTGGTGGGTTAACAGAAACCAAGTGCCATTGTGGTGAGTTTCTAGCAGGCATAAATGGAAAGCTAACGACACCTTAGCCGGATCTCTCGCGCTATTTTTTCAGAAGTTGCATGCAACTCAAGCACCAATCGTAAGGAAATCAACCGTAATTAAACAAAAATTAGAGTGGTAGGTTAACAGAGACCCCCGATATCATAGTGGTGGGTTAACAGAAAGCAAGTGCCATTATGGTGAGTTTCTAGCAGGCATAAATGGGAAGCTAACGACACCTTAGCCGGATCTCTCGCGCTATTTTTTCAGAAGTTGCATGCAACTCAAGGAAATCAACCATAATTAAACAAAAATTTGGGTGGTAGGTTAAAAGAGACCCCCGATATCACAGTGGTGGGTTAACCGAAACCAAGTGCTATCGTGGTGAGTTTCTAGCAGGCATAAAGGGGAAGCTAACGACACCTTAGCCGCATCTCTCGCGCTATGTTTTCAGAAGTTGCATGCATTTCAAGCACCAATCGTAAGGAAATCAACCATAATTAAACAAAAATTTGTGTGGTAGGTAAATAGAGACCTCCGATATCACAGTGGTGGGTTAACCGAAACCAAGTGCTATCATGGTGAGTTTCTAGCAGGCATAAAGGGGAAGCTAACGACACCTTAGCCGGATCTCTCGCGCTTTTTTTTTGGGTAGTAGGTTAACAGAGAACCCCGATATCATAGTGGAGGGTTAACAGAAACCAAGTGATATCGTGATGAGTTTCTAGCAGGCATAAATGGGAAGCTAACGACACCTTAGTCGGATCTCTCGCGCTATTTTTTCAGAAGTTGCATGCAACTCAAGCACCAATCGTAAGGAAATCAACCATAATTAAACAAAAATTTGGGTGGTAGGTTAAAAGAGACCCCCGATATCATAGTGGTGGGTTAACAGAAACCAAGTGCCATCGTGGTGAGTTTCTAGCAGGCATAAATGGGAAGCTGACGACACCTTAGCCGAATCTCTCGCGCTATTTTTTTAGAAGTTGCATGCAACTCAAGCACCAATCGTAAAGAAATCAACCATAATTAAACAAAAATTTGGGTGGTAGGTAAACAGAGACCCCCGATATCATAGTGGTGGGTTAACAGAAACCAAGTGCCATCGTGGTGAGTTTCTAGCAGGCATAAATGGGAAGCTTACGACACCTTAGCCGGATCTCTCGCGCTATTTTTTCAGAAGTTGCATGCAACTCAAGCACCAATCGTAAGGAAATCAACCATAATTAAACAAAAATTTGGGTGGTAGGTTAACAGAGACCTCGATATCACAGTGGTGGGTTAACCGAAACCAAGTGCTATCGTGGTGAGTTTCTAGCAGGCATAAAGGGGAAGCTAACGACACCTTAGCCGGATCTCTCGCGCTATTTTTTCAGAAGTTGCATGCAACTCAAGCACCAATCGTAAGGAAATCAACCATAATTAAACAAAAATTTGGGTGGTAGGTTAACAGAGATCCCCGATATCATAGTGGTGGGTTAACAGAAAGCTAACGACACCTTAGCCGAATCTCTCGCGCTATTTTTTTTAGAAGTTGCATGCAACTCAAGCACCAAACGTAAGGAAATCAACCATAATTAAACAAAAATTTGGGTGGTAGGTTAACAGAGACCCCCGATATTATAGTGGTGGGTTAACAGAAAGCTAACGACACCTTAGCCGGATCTCTCGCGCTATTTTTTCAGAAGTTGCATGCAACTCAAGCACCAATCGTAAGGAAATCAACCATAATTAAACAAAAATTTGGGTGGTAGGTTAACAGAGACACCCGATATCATAGTGGTGGGTTAACAGAAACCAAGTGCTATCGTGATGAGTTTCTAGCAGGCATAAAGGGGAAGCTAACGACACCTTAGCCGGATCTCTCGCGCTATTTTTTCAGAAGTTGCTTGCAACTCAAGCACCAATCGTAAGGAAATCAACCATAATTAAACAAAAATTTGGGTGGTAGGTTAAAAGAGACCCCCGATATCATAGTGGTGGGTTAACAGAAACCAAGTGCCATCGTGGTGAGTTTCTAGCAGGCATAAAGGGGAAGCTAACGACACCTTAGCCGCATCTCTCGCGCTATGTTTTCAGAAGTTGCATGCAACTCAAGCACCAATCGTAAGGAAATCAACCATAATTAAACAAAAATTTGTGTGGTAGGTAAATAGAGACCTCCGATATCACAGTGGTGGGTTAACCGAAACCAAGTGCCATCATGGTGAGTTTCTAGCAGGCATAAAGGGGAAGCTAACGACACCTTAGCCGGATCTCTCGCGCTATTTTTTCAGAAGTTGCATGCAACTCAAGCACCAATCGTAAGGAAATCAACCATAATTAAACAAAAATTTGGGTGGTAGGTTAACAGAGACACCCGATATCATAGTGGTGGGTTAACAGAAACCAAGTGCTATCGTGATGAGTTTCTAGCAGGCATAAATGGGAAGCTAACGACACCTTAGCCGGATCTCTCGCGCTATTTTTTCAGAAGTTGCTTGCAACTCAAGCACCAATCGTAAGGAAATCAACCATAATTAAACAAAAATTTGGGTGGTAGGTTAAAAGAGACCCCCGATATCATAGTGGTGGGTTAACAGAAACCAAGTGCCATCGTGGTGAGTTTCTAGCAGGCATAAATGGGAAGCTAACGACACCTTAGCCGAATCTCTCGCGCTATTTTTTTTAGACGTTGCATGCAACTCAAGCACCAATCGTAAGGAAATCAACCATAATTAAACAAAAATTTGGGTGGTAGGTTAACAGAGACCCCCGATATCATAGTGGTGGGTTAACAGAAACCAAGTGCCATCGTGGTGAGTTTCTAGCAGGCATAAATGGGAAGCTAACGACACCTTAGCTGGATCTCTCGCGCTATTTTTTCAGAAGTTGCATGCAACTCAAGCACCAATCGTAAGGGAATCAACCATAATTAAACAAAAATTTGGGTGGTAGGTTAACAGAGACCTCCGATATCACAGTGGTGGGTTAACCGAAAATAAGTGCTATCGTGGTGAGTTTCTAGCAGGCATAAAGGGGAAGCTAACGACACCTTAGCCGGATCTCTCGCGCTTTTTTTTTTGGGTAGTAGGTTAACAGAGACCCCCGATATCATAGTGGTGGGTTAAAAGAAACCAAGTGCTATCGTGATGAGTTTCTAGCAGGCATAAATGGGAAGCTAACGACACCTTAGTCGGATCTCTCGCGCTATTTTTTCAGAAGTTGCATGCAACTCAAGCACCAATCGTAAGGAAATCAACCATAATTAAAAAAAAATTTGGGTGGTAGGTTAAAAGAGACCCCCGATATCATAGTGGTGGGTTATTAGAAACCAAGTGCCATCGTAGTGAGTTTCTAGCAGGCATAAATGGGAAGCTAGCGACACCTTAGCCGAATCTCTCGCGCTATTTTTTTAGAAGTTGCATGCAACTCAAGCACCAATCGTAAGGAAATCAACCATAATTAAACAAAAATTTGGGTGGTAGGTAAACAGAGACCCCCGATATCATAGTGGTGGGTTAACAGAAACCAAGTGCCATCGTGGTGAGTTTCTAGCAGGCATAAATGTGAAGCTTACGACACCTTAGCCGGATCTCTCGCGCTATTTTTTCAGAAGTTGCATGCAACTCAAGCACCAATCGTAAGGAAATCAAACATAATTAAACAAAAATTTGGGTGGTAGGTTAACAGAGACCTCGATATCATAGTGGTGGGTTAACAGAAACCAAGTGCCATCGTGGTGAGTTTCTAGCAGGCATAAATGGGAAGCCAACGACACCTTAGCCGGATCTCTCGCGCTATTGTTTCAGAAGTTGCATGCAACTCAAGCACCAATCGTAAGGAAATCAACCATAATTAAACAAAAATTTGGGTGGTAGGTTAACAGAGACCCCCGATATCACAGTGGTGGGTTAACCGAAACCAAGCGCTATCGTGGTGAGTTTCTAGCAGGCATAAAGGGGAAGCTAACGACACCTTAGCCGGATCTCTCGCGCTATTTTTTCAGAAGTTGCATGCAACTCAAGCACCAATCGTAAGGAAATCAACCATAATTAAACAAAAATTTGGGTGGTAGGTAAACAGAGACCTCCGATATCACAGTGGTGGGTTAACCGAAACCAAGTGCTATCGTGGTGAGTTTCTAGCAGGCATAAAGGGGAAGCTAACGACACCTTAGCCGGATCTCTCGCGCTATTTTTTCAGAAGTTGCATGCAACTCAAGCACCAATCGTAAGGAAATCAACCATAATCAAACAAAAATTTGGGTGGTAGGTTAACAGAGACCCCCGATATCATAGTGGTGGGTTAACAGAAACCAAGTGCTATCGTGATGAGTTTCTAGCAGGCATAAATGGGAAGCTAACGACACCTTAGTCGGATCTCTCGCGCTATTTTTTCAGAAGTTGCATGCAACTCAAGCACCAATCGTAAGGAAATCAACCATAATTAAACAAAAATTTGGGTGGTAGGTTAAAAGAGACCCCCGATATCATAGTGGTGGGTTAACAGAAACCAAGTGCCATCGTGGTGAGTTTCTAGCAGGCATAAATGGGAAGCTAACGACACCTTAGCCGAATCTCTCGCGCTATTTTTTTTAGAAGTTGCATGCAACTCAAGCACCAATCGTAAGGAAATCAACCATAATTAAACAAAAATTTGGGTGGTAGGTTAACAGAGACCTCCGATATCATAGTGGTGGGTTAACAGAAACCAAGTGCCATCGTGGTGAGTTTCTAGCAGGCATAAATGGGAAGCTTACGAAACCTTAGCCGGATCTCTCGCGCTATTTTTTCAGAAGTTGCATGCAACTCAAGCACCAATCGTAAGGGAATCAACCATAATTAAACAAAAATTTGGGTGGTAGGTTAACAGAGACCCCGATATCATAGTGGTGGGTTAACAGAAACCAAGTGCCATCGTGGTGAGTTTCTAGCAGGCATAAATGGGAAGCCAACGACACCTTAGCCGGATCTCTCGCGCTATTGTTTCAGAAGTTGCATGCAACTCAAGCACCAATCGTAAGGAAATCAACCATAATTAAACAAAAATTTGAATGGTAGGTTAACAGAGACCCCCGATATCACAGTGGTGGGTTAACCGAAACCAAGTGCTATCGTGGTGAGTTTCTAGCAGGCACAAAGGGGAAGCTAACGACACCTTAGCCGGATCTCTCGCGCTATTTTTTCAGAAGTTGCATGCAACTCAAGCACCAATCGTAAGGAAATCAACCATAATTAAACAAAAATTTGGGTGGTAGGTTAACAGAGATCCCCGATATCATAGTGGTGGGTTAACAGAAAGCTAACGACACCTTAGCCGAATCTCTCGCGCTATTTTTTTTAGAAGTTGCATGCAACTCAAGCACCAAACGTAAGGAAATCAACCATAATTAAACAAAAATTTGGGTGGTAGGTTAACAGAGACCCCCGATATTATAGTGGTGGGTTAACAGAAAGCTAACGACACCTTAGCCGGATCTCTCGCGCTATTTTTTCAGAAGTTGCATGCAACTCAAGCACCAATCGTAAGGAAATCAACCATAATTAAACAAAAATTTGGGTGGTAGGTTAACAGAGACACCCGATATCATAGTGGTGGGTTAACAGAAACCAAGTGCTATCGTGATGAGTTTCTAGCAGGCATAAAGGGGAAGCTAACGACACCTTAGCCGGATCTCTCGCGCTATTTTTTCAGAAGTTGCTTGCAACTCAAGCACCAATCGTAAGGAAATCAACCATAATTAAACAAAAATTTGGGTGGTAGGTTAAAAGAGACCCCCGATATCATAGTGGTGGGTTAACAGAAACCAAGTGCCATCGTGGTGAGTTTCTAGCAGGCATAAAGGGGAAGCTAACGACACCTTAGCCGCATCTCTCGCGCTATGTTTTCAGAAGTTGCATGCAACTCAAGCACCAATCGTAAGGAAATCAACCATAATTAAACAAAAATTTGTGTGGTAGGTAAAGAGAGACCTCCGATATCACAGTGGTGGGTTAACCGAAACCAAGTGCCATCATGGTGAGTTTCTAGCAGGCATAAAGGGGAAGCTAACGACACCTTAGCCGGATCTCTCGCGCTATTTTTTCAGAAGTTGCATGCAACTCAAGCACCAATCGTAAGGAAATCAACCATAATTAAACAAAAATTTGGGTGGTAGGTTAACAGAGACACCCGATATCATAGTGGTGGGTTAACAGAAACCAAGTGCTATCGTGATGAGTTTCTAGCAGGCATAAATGGGAAGCTAACGACACCTTAGCCGGATCTCTCGCGCTATTTTTTCAGAAGTTGCTTGCAACTCAAGCACCAATCGTAAGGAAATCAACCATAATTAAACAAAAATTTGGGTGGTAGGTTAAAAGAGACCCCCGATATCATAGTGGTGGGTTAACAGAAACCAAGTGCCATCGTGGTGAGTTTCTAGCAGGCATAAATGGGAAGCTAACGACACCTTAGCCGAATCTCTCGCGCTATTTTTTTTAGACGTTGCATGCAACTCAAGCACCAATCGTAAGGAAATCAACCATAATTAAACAAAAATTTGGGTGGTAGGTTAACAGAGACCCCCGATATCATAGTGGTGGGTTAACAGAAACCAAGTGCCATCGTGGTGAGTTTCTAGCAGGCATAAATGGGAAGCTAACGACACCTTAGCTGGATCTCTCGCGCTATTTTTTCAGAAGTTGCATGCAACTCAAGCACCAATCGTAAGGGAATCAACCATAATTAAACAAAAATTTGGGTGGTAGGTTAACAGAGACCTCCGATATCACAGTGGTGGGTTAACCGAAAATAAGTGCTATCGTGGTGAGTTTCTAGCAGGCATAAAGGGGAAGCTAACGACACCTTAGCCGGATCTCTCGCGCTTTTTTTTTTGGGTAGTAGGTTAACAGAGACCCCCGATATCATAGTGGTGGGTTAAAAGAAACCAAGTGCTATCGTGATGAGTTTCTAGCAGGCATAAATGGGAAGCTAACGACACCTTAGTCGGATCTCTCGCGCTATTTTTTCAGAAGTTGCATGCAACTCAAGCACCAATCGTAAGGAAATCAACCATAATTAAAAAAAAATTTGGGTGGTAGGTTAAAAGAGACCCCCGATATCATAGTGGTGGGTTATTAGAAACCAAGTGCCATCGTAGTGAGTTTCTAGCAGGCATAAATGGGAAGCTAGCGACACCTTAGCCGAATCTCTCGCGCTATTTTTTTAGAAGTTGCATGCAACTCAAGCACCAATCGTAAGGAAATCAACCATAATTAAACAAAAATTTGGGTGGTAGGTAAACAGAGACCCCCGATATCATAGTGGTGGGTTAACAGAAACCAAGTGCCATCGTGGTGAGTTTCTAGCAGGCATAAATGTGAAGCTTACGACACCTTAGCCGGATCTCTCGCGCTATTTTTTCAGAAGTTGCATGCAACTCAAGCACCAATCGTAAGGAAATCAAACATAATTAAACAAAAATTTGGGTGGTAGGTTAACAGAGACCTCGATATCATAGTGGTGGGTTAACAGAAACCAAGTGCCATCGTGGTGAGTTTCTAGCAGGCATAAATGGGAAGCCAACGACACCTTAGCCGGATCTCTCGCGCTATTGTTTCAGAAGTTGCATGCAACTCAAGCACCAATCGTAAGGAAATCAACCATAATTAAACAAAAATTTGGGTGGTAGGTTAACAGAGACCCCCGATATCACAGTGGTGGGTTAACCGAAACCAAGCGCTATCGTGGTGAGTTTCTAGCAGGCATAAAGGGGAAGCTAACGACACCTTAGCCGGATCTCTCGCGCTATTTTTTCAGAAGTTGCATGCAACTCAAGCACCAATCGTAAGGAAATCAACCATAATTAAACAAAAATTTGGGTGGTAGGTAAACAGAGACCTCCGATATCACAGTGGTGGGTTAACCGAAACCAAGTGCTATCGTGGTGAGTTTCTAGCAGGCATAAAGGGGAAGCTAACGACACCTTAGCCGGATCTCTCGCGCTATTTTTTCAGAAGTTGCATGCAACTCAAGCACCAATCGTAAGGAAATCAACCATAATCAAACAAAAATTTGGGTGGTAGGTTAACAGAGACCCCCGATATCATAGTGGTGGGTTAACAGAAACCAAGTGCTATCGTGATGAGTTTCTAGCAGGCATAAATGGGAAGCTAACGACACCTTAGTCGGATCTCTCGCGCTATTTTTTCAGAAGTTGCATGCAACTCAAGCACCAATCGTAAGGAAATCAACCATAATTAAACAAAAATTTGGGTGGTAGGTTAAAAGAGACCCCCGATATCATAGTGGTGGGTTAACAGAAACCAAGTGCCATCGTGGTGAGTTTCTAGCAGGCATAAATGGGAAGCTAACGACACCTTAGCCGAATCTCTCGCGCTATTTTTTTTAGAAGTTGCATGCAACTCAAGCACCAATCGTAAGGAAATCAACCATAATTAAACAAAAATTTGGGTGGTAGGTTAACAGAGACCTCCGATATCATAGTGGTGGGTTAACAGAAACCAAGTGCCATCGTGGTGAGTTTCTAGCAGGCATAAATGGGAAGCTTACGAAACCTTAGCCGGATCTCTCGCGCTATTTTTTCAGAAGTTGCATGCAACTCAAGCACCAATCGTAAGGGAATCAACCATAATTAAACAAAAATTTGGGTGGTAGGTTAACAGAGACCCCGATATCATAGTGGTGGGTTAACAGAAACCAAGTGCCATCGTGGTGAGTTTCTAGCAGGCATAAATGGGAAGCCAACGACACCTTAGCCGGATCTCTCGCGCTATTGTTTCAGAAGTTGCATGCAACTCAAGCACCAATCGTAAGGAAATCAACCATAATTAAACAAAAATTTGAATGGTAGGTTAACAGAGACCCCCGATATCACAGTGGTGGGTTAACCGAAACCAAGTGCTATCGTGGTGAGTTTCTAGCAGGCACAAAGGGGAAGCTAACGACACCTTAGCCGGATCTCTCGCGCTATTTTTTCAGAAGTTGCATGCAACTCAAGCACCAATCGTAAGGAAATCAACCATAATTAAACAAAAATTTAGGTGGTAGGTAAACAGAGACCTCCGATATCACAGTGGTGGGTTAACCGAAACCAAGTGCTATCATGGTGAGTTTCTAGCAGGCATAAATGGGAAGCTAACGACACCTTAGCCGGATCTCTCGCGCTATTTTTTCAGAAGTTGCATGCAACTCAAGCACCAATCGTAAGGAAATCAACCATAATTAAACAAAAATTTGGGTGGTAGAGACCCCCGATATCATAGTGGTGGGTTAACAGAAACCAAGTGCCATCGTGGTGAGTTTCTAGCAGGCATAAATGGGAAGCTAACGACACCTTAGCCGGATCTCTCGCGCTATTTTTTCAGAAGTTGCATGCAACTCAAGCACCAATCGTAAGGAAATCAACCAGAATTAAACAAAAATTTGGGTGGTAGGTTAACAGAGTCCCCCGATATCATAGTGGTGGGTTAACAGGAACCAAGTGCCATCTTGGTGAGTTTCTAGCAGGCATAAATGGGAAGCTAACGACACCTTAGCCGGATCTCTCGCGCTATTTTTTCAGAAGATGCATGCAACTCAAGCACCAATCGTAAGGAAATAAACCATAATTAAACAAAAATTTGGGTGGTAGGTTAACAGAGACCCCCGATATCATAGTGATGGGTTAACTGAAACCAAGTGCCATCGTGCTGAGCTTCTAGCAGGCATAAAGGGGAAGCTAACGACACCTTAGCCGGATCTCTCGCGCTATTTTTTCAGAAGGTGCATGCAACTCAAGCACCAATCGTAAGGAAATCAACCATAATTAAACAAAAATTTGGGTGGTAGGTTAACAGAGACCCCCGACATCAAAGTGGTGGGTTAACAGAAACCAAGTGCCATCGTGGTGAGTTTTTAGCAGGCATAAATGGGAAGCTAACGACACCTTAGCCGGATCTCTCGCGCTATTTTTTCAGAAGTTGCATGCAACTCAAGCACCAATCGTAAGGAAATCAACCATAATTAAACAAAAATTTGGGTGGTAGGTTAACAGAGACCCCCGATATCATAGCGGTGGGTTAACAGAAACCAAGTGCCATCGTGGTGAGTCTCTAGCAGGCATAAATGGGAAGCTAACGACACCTTAGCCGGATCTCTCGGGCTATTTTTTCAGAAGTTGCATGCAACTCAAGCACCAATCGTAAGGAAATCAACCATAATTAAACAAAAATTTTGGGTGGTAGGTTAACAGAGACCCCCGATATCACAGTGGTGGGTTAACAGAAACCAAGTGCCATCGTGGTGAGTTTCTAGCAGGCATAAATGGGAAGCTAACGACACCTTAGCCGGATCTCTCGCGCTATTTTTTCAGAAGTTGCATGCAACTCAAGCACCAATCGTAAGGAAATCAACCAGAATTAAACAAAAATTTGGGTGGTAGGTTAACAGAGTCCCCCGATATCATAGTGGTGGGTTAACAGAAACCAAGTGCCATCGTGGTGAGTTTCTAGCAGGCATAAAGAGGAACTAACGACACCTTAGCCGGATCTCTCGCGCTATTTTTTCAGAAGTTGCATGCAACTCAAGCACCAATCGTAAGGAAATCAACCATAATTAAACAAAAAATTGGGTGGTAGGTTAACAGAGACCCCCGATATAATAGTGGTGGGTTAACAGAAACCAAGTGCCATCATGGTGAGTTTCTAGCAGGCATAAATGGGAAGCTAACGACACCTTAGCCGGATCTCTCGCGCTATTTTTTCGGTAGTTGCATGCAATTCAAGCACCAATCGTAAGGAAATCAACCATAATTAAACAAAAATTTGGGTGGTGGTTAACAGAGACCCCCGATATCACAGTGGTGGGTTAACCGAAACCAAGTGCTATCATGGTGAGTTTCTAGCAGGCATAAAGGGGAAGCTAACGACACCTTAGCCGGATCTCTCGCGCTATTTTTTCAGAAGTTGCATGCAACTCAAGCACCAATCGTAAGGAAATCAACCAGAATTAAACAAAAATTTGGGTGGTAGGTTAACAGAGTCCCCCGATATCATAGTGGTGGGTTAACAGAAACCAAGTGCCATCGTGGTGAGTTTCTAGCAGGCATAAATGGGAGCTAACGACACCTTAGCCGGATCTCTCGCGCTATTTTTTCAGAAGATGCATGCAACTCAAGCACCAATCGTAAGGAAATAAACCATAATTAAACAAAAATTTGGGTGGTAGGTTAACAGAGACCCCCGATATCATAGTGGTGGGTTAAGAGAAACCAATTGCCATCGTGCTGAGCTTCTAGCAGGCATAAAGGGGAAGCTAACGACACCTTAGCCGGATCTCTCGCGCTATTTTTTCAGAAGTTGCATGCAACTCAAGCACCAATCGTAAGGAAATCAACCATAATTAAACAAAAATTTGGGTGGTAGGTTAACAGAGACCCCCGATATCATAGCGGTGGGTTAACAGAAACCAAGTGCCATCGTGGTGAGTCTCTAGCAGGCATAAATGGGAAGCTAACGACACCTTAGCCGGATCTCTCGCGCTATTTTTTCAGAAGTTGCATGCAACTCAAGAACCAATCGTAAGGAAATCAACCATAATTAAACAAAAATTTGGGTGGTAGGTTAACAGAGACCCCCGATATCACAGTGGTGGGGTAACCGAAACCAAGTGCTATCGTGGTGAATTTCTAGCAGGCATAAAGGGGATGCTAACGACACCTTAGCCGGATCTCTCGCGCTATTTTTTCAGAAGTTGCATGCAACTCAAGCACCAATCGTAAGGAAATCAACCATAATTAAACAAAAATTTGGGTGGTAGGTTAACAGAGACCCCCGATATCACAGTGGTGGGTTAACAGAAACCAAGTGCGATCGTGGTGAGTTTCTAGCAGTCATAAATGGGAAGCTAACGACACCTTAGCCGGATCTCTCGCGCTATTTTTTCAGAAGTTGCATGCAACTCAAGCACCAATCGTAAGGAAATCAACCAGAATTAAACAAAAATTTGGGTGGTAGGTTAACAGAGTCCCCCGATATCATAGTGGTGGGTTAACAGAAACCAAGTGCCATCGTGGTGAGTTTCTAGCAGGCATAAATGGGAAGCTAACGACACCTTAGCCGGATCTCTCGCGCTATTTTTTCAGAAGTTGCATACAACTCAAGCACCAATCGTAAGGAAATCAACCAGAATTAAACAAAAATTTGGGTGGTAGGTTAACAGAGTCCCCCGATATCATAGTGGTGGGTTAACAGAAACCAAGTGCCATCGTGGTGAGTTTCTAGCAGGCATAAAGGGGAACTAACGACACCTTAGCCGGATCTCTCGCGCTATTTTTTCAGAAGTTGCATGCAACTCAAGCACCAATCGTAAGGAAATCAACCATAATTAAACAAAAATTTAGGTGGTAGGTAAACAGAGACCTCCGATATCACAGTGGTGGGTTAACCGAAACCAAGTGCTATCGTGGTGAGTTCCTAGCAGGCATAAATGGGAAGCTAACGACACCTTAGCCGGATCTCTCGCGCTATTTTTTCAGAAGTTGCATGCAACTCAAGCACCAATCGTAAGGAAATCAACCATAATTAAACAAAAATTTGGGTGGTAGAGACCCCCGATATCATAGTGGTGGGTTAACAGAAACCAAGTGCCATCGTGGTGAGTTTCTAGCAGGCATAAATGGGAAGCTAACGACACCTTAGCCGGATCTCTCGCGCTATTTTTTCAGAAGTTGCATGCAACTCAAGCACCAATCGTAAGGAAATCAACCAGAATTAAACAAAAATTTGGGTGGTAGGTTAACAGAGTCCCCCGATATCATAGTGGTGGGTTAACAGGAACCAAGTGCCATCTTGGTGAGTTTCTAGCAGGCATAAATGGGAAGCTAACGACACCTTAGCCGGATCTCTCGCGCTATTTTTTCAGAAGATGCATGCAACTCAAGCACCAATCGTAAGGAAATAAACCATAATTAAACAAAAATTTGGGTGGTAGGTTAACAGAGACCCCCGATATCATAGTGATGGGTTAACAGAAACCAAGTGCCATCGTGCTGAGCTTCTAGCAGGCATAAAGGGGAAGCTAACGACACCTTAGCCGGATCTCTCGCGCTATTTTTTCAGAAGGTGCATGCAACTCAAGCACCAATCGTAAGGAAATCAACCATAATTAAACAAAAATTTGGGTGGTAGGTTAACAGAGACCCCCGACATCAAAGTGGTGGGTTAACAGAAACCAAGTGCCATCGTGGTGAGTTTTTAGCAGGCATAAATGGGAAGCTAACGACACCTTAGCCGGATCTCTCGCGCTATTTTTTCAGAAGTTGCATGCAACTCAAGCACCAATCGTAAGGAAATCAACCATAATTAAACAAAAATTTGGGTGGTAGGTTAACAGAGACCCCCGATATCATAGCGGTGGGTTAACAGAAACCAAGTGCCATCGTGGTGAGTCTCTAGCAGGCATAAATGGGAAGCTAACGACAGCTTAGCCGGATCTCTCGCGCTATTTTTTCAGAAGTTGCATGCAACTCAAGCACCAATCGTAAGGAAATCAACCATAATTAAACAAAAATTTTGGGTGGTAGGTTAACAGAGACCCCCGATATCACAGTGGTGGGTTAACAGAAACCAAGTGCCATCGTGGTGAGTTTCTAGCAGGCATAAATGGGAAGCTAACGACACCTTAGCCGGATCTCTCGCGCTATTTTTTCAGAAGTTGCATGCAACTCAAGCACCAATCGTAAGGAAATCAACCAGAATTAAACAAAAATTTGGGTGGTAGGTTAACAGAGTCCCCCGATATCATAGTGGTGGGTTAACAGAAACCAAGTGCCATCGTGGTGAGTTTCTAGCAGGCATAAAGAGGAACTAACGACACCTTAGCCGGATCTCTCGCGCTATTTTTTCAGAAGTTGCATGCAACTCAAGCACCAATCGTAAGGAAATCAACCATAATTAAACAAAAAATTGGGTGGTAGGTTAACAGAGACCCCCGATATAATAGTGGTGGGTTAACAGAAACCAAGTGCCATCATGGTGAGTTTCTAGCAGGCATAAATGGGAAGCTAACGACACCTTAGCCGGATCTCTCGCGCTATTTTTTCGGTAGTTGCATGCAATTCAAGCACCAATCGTAAGGAAATCAACCATAATTAAACAAAAATTTGGGTGGTGGTTAACAGAGACCCCCGATATCACAGTGGTGGGTTAACCGAAACCAAGTGCTATCATGGTGAGTTTCTAGCAGGCACAAAGGGGAAGCTAACGACACCTTAGCCGGATCTCTCGCGCTATTTTTTCAGAAGTTGCATGCAACTCAAGCACCAATCGTAAGGAAATCAACCAGAATTAAACAAAAATTTGGGTGGTAGGTTAACAGAGTCCCCCGATATCATAGTGGTGGGTTAACAGAAACCAAGTGCCATCGTGGTGAGTTTCTAGCAGGCATAAATGGGAGCTAACGACACCTTAGCCGGATCTCTCGCGCTATTTTTTCAGAAGATGCATGCAACTCAAGCACCAATCGTAAGGAAATAAACCATAATTAAACAAAAATTTGGGTGGTAGGTTAACAGAGACCCCCGATATCATAGTGGTGGGTTAAGAGAAACCAATTGCCATCGTGCTGAGCTTCTAGCAGGCATAAAGGGGAAGCTAACGACACCTTAGCCGGATCTCTCGCGCTATTTTTTCAGAAGTTGCATGCAACTCAAGCACCAATCGTAAGGAAATCAACCATAATTAAACAAAAATTTGGGTGGTAGGTTAACAGAGACCCCCGATATCATAGCGGTGGGTTAACAGAAACCAAGTGCCATCGTGGTGAGTCTCTAGCAGGCATAAATGGGAAGCTAACGACACCTTAGCCGGATCTCTCGCGCTATTTTTTCAGAAGTTGCATGCAACTCAAGAACCAATCGTAAGGAAATCAACCATAATTAAACAAAAATTTGGGTGGTAGGTTAACAGAGACCCCCGATATCACAGTGGTGGGGTAACCGAAACCAAGTGCTATCGTGGTGAATTTCTAGCAGGCATAAAGGGGATGCTAACGACACCTTAGCCGGATCTCTCGCGCTATTTTTTCAGAAGTTGCATGCAACTCAAGCACCAATCGTAAGGAAATCAACCATAATTAAACAAAAATTTGGGTGGTAGGTTAACAGAGACCCCCGATATCACAGTGGTGGGTTAACAGAAACCAAGTGCGATCGTGGTGAGTTTCTAGCAGTCATAAATGGGAAGCTAACGACACCTTAGCCGGATCTCTCGCGCTATTTTTTCAGAAGTTGCATGCAACTCAAGCACCAATCGTAAGGAAATCAACCAGAATTAAACAAAAATTTGGGTGGTAGGTTAACAGAGTCCCCCGATATCATAGTGGTGGGTTAACAGAAACCAAGTGCCATCGTGGTGAGTTTCTAGCAGGCATAAATGGGAAGCTAACGACACCTTAGCCGGATCTCTCGCGCTATTTTTTCAGAAGTTGCATACAACTCAAGCACCAATCGTAAGGAAATCAACCAGAATTAAACAAAAATTTGGGTGGTAGGTTAACAGAGTCCCCCCGATATCATAGTGGTGGGTTAACAGAAACCAAGTGCCATCGTGGTGAGTTTCTAGCAGGCATAAAGGGGAACTAACGACACCTTAGCCGGATCTCTCGCGCTATTTTTTCAGAAGTTGCATGCAACTCAAGCACCAATCGTAAGGAAATCAACCATAATTAAACAAAAAATTGGGTGGTAGGTTAACAGAGACCCCCGATATAATAGTGGTGGGTTAACAGAAACCAAGTGCCATCATGGTGAGTTTCTAGCAGGCATAAATGGGAAGCTAACGACACCTTAGCCGGATCTCTCGCGCTATTTTTTCGGTAGTTGCATGCAATTCAAGCACCAATCGTAAGGAAATCAACCATAATTAAACAAAAATTTGGGTGGTGGTTAACAGAGACCCCCGATATCACAGTGGTGGGTTAACCGAAACCAAGTGCTATCGTGGTGAGTTTCTGGCAGGCATAAAGGGGAAGCTAACGACACCTTTGCCGGATCTCTCGCGCTATTTTTTCAGAAGTTGCATGCAACTCAAGCACCAATCGTAAGGAAATCAACCAGAATTAAACAAAAATTTGGGTGGTAGGTTAACAGAGTCCCCCGATATCATAGTGGTGGGTTAACAGAAACCAAGTGCCATCGTGGTGAGTTTCTAGCAGGCATAAATGGGAGCTAACGACACCTTAGCCGGATCTCTCGCGCTATTTTTTCAGAAGATGCATGCAACTCAAGCACCAATCGTAAGGAAATAAACCATAATTAAACAAAAATTTGGGTGGTAGGTTAACAGAGACCCCCGATATCATAGTGGTGGGTTAAGAGAAACCAATTGCCATCGTGCTGAGCTTCTAGCAGGCATAAAGGGGAAGCTAACGACACCTTAGCCGGATCTCTCGCGCTATTTTTTCAGAAGTTGCATGCAACTCAAGCACCAATCGTAAGGAAATCAACCATAATTAAACAAAAATTTGGGTGGTAGGTTAACAGAGACCCCCGATATCATAGCGGTGGGTTAACAGAAACCAAGTGCCATCGTGGTGAGTCTCTAGCAGGCATAAATGGGAAGCTAACGACACCTTAGCCGGATCTCTCGCGCTATTTTTTCAGAAGTTGCATGCAACTCAAGCACCAATCGTAAGGAAATCAACCATAATTAAACAAAAATTTGGGTGGTAGGTTAACAGAGACCCCCGATATCACAGTGGTGGGTTAACAGAAACCAAGTGCGATCGTGGTGAGTTTCTAGCAGGCATAAATGGGAAGCTAACGACACCTTAGCCGGATCTCTCGCGCTATTTTTTCAGAAGTTGCATGCAACTCAAGCACCAATCGTAAGGAAATCAACCATAATTAAACAAAAATTTGGGTGGTAGGTTAACAGAGACCCCCGATATCACAGTGGTGGGTTAACAGAAACCAAGTGCGATCGTGGTGAGTTTCTAGCAGGCATAAATGGGAAGCTAACGACACCTTAGCCGGATCTCTCGCGCTATTTTTTCAGAAGTTGCATGCAACTCAAGCACCAATCGTAAGGAAATCAACCAGAATTAAACAAAAATTTGGGTGGTAGGTTAACAGAGTCCCCCGATATCATAGTGGTGGGTTAACAGAAACCAAGTGCCATCGTGGTGAGTTTCTAGCAGGCATAAAGGGGAACTAACGACACCTTAGCCGGATCTCTCGCGCTATTTTTTCAGAAGTTGCATACAACTCAAGCACCAATCGTAAGGAAATCAACCATAATTAAACAAAAAATTGGGTGGTAGGTTAACAGAGACCCCCGATATAATAGTGGTGGGTTAACAGAAACCAAGTGCCATCATGGTGAGTTTCTAGCAGGCATAAATGGGAAGCTAACGACACCTTAGCCGGATCTCTCGCGCTATTTTTTCGGTAGTTGCATGCAATTCAAGCACCAATCGTAAGGAAATCAACCATAATTAAACAAAAATTTGGGTGGTGGTTAACAGAGACCCCCGATATCACAGTGGTGGGTTAACCGAAAACAAGTGCTATCGTGGTGAGTTTCTAGCAGGCATAAAGGGGAAGCTAACGAAACCTTAGCCGGATCTCTCGCGCTATTTTTTCAGAAGTTGCATGCAACTCAAGCACCAATCGTAAGGAAATGAACCAGAATTAAACAAAAATTTGGGTGGTAGGTTAACAGAGTCCCCCGATATCATAGTGGTGGGTTAACTGAAACCAAGTGCCATCGTGGTGAGTTTCTAGCAGGCATAAATGGGAGCTAACGACACCTTAGCCGGATCTCTCGCGCTATTTTTTCAGAAGATGCATGCAACTCAAGCTCCAATCGGAAGGAAATAAACCATAATTAAACAAAAATTTGGGTGGTAGGTTAACAGAGACCCCCGATATCACAGTGGTGGGTTAACCGAAACCAAGTGCTATGGTGGTGAATTTCTAGCAGGCATAAAGGGGATGCTAACGACACCTTAGCCGGATCTCTCGCGCTATTTTTTCAGAAGTTGCATGCAACTCAAGCACCAATCGTAAGGAAATCAACCATAATTAAACAAAAATTTGGGTGGTAGGTTAACAGAGACCCCCGATATCATAGTGGTGGGTTAACAGAAACCAAGTGCCATCATGGTGAGTTTCTAGCAGGCATAAAGGGGAACTAACGACACCTTAGCCGGATCTCTCGCGCTATTTTTTCAGAAGTTGCATGCAACTCAAGCACCAATCGTAAGGAAATCAACCATAATTAAACAAAAAATTTGGGTGGTAGGTTAACAGAGACCCCCGATATCACAGTGGTGGGTTAACAGAAACCAAGTGCGATCGTGGTGAGTTTCTAGCAGTCATAAATGGGAAGCTAACGACACCTTAGCCGGATCTCTCGCGCTATTTTTTCAGAAGTTGCATGCAACTCAAGCACCAATCGTAAGGAAATCAACCATAATTAAACAAAAATTTGGGTGGTAGGTTAACAGAGACCCCCGATATCACAGTGGTGGGGTAACCGAAACCAAGTGCTATCGTGGTGAATTTCTAGCAGGCATAAAGGGGATGCTAACGACACCTTAGCCGGATCTCTCGCGCTATTTTTTCAGAAGTTGCATGCAACTCAAGCACCAATCGTAAGGAAATCAACCATAATTAAACAAAAATTTGGGTGGTAGGTTAACAGAGACCCCCGATATCACAGTGGTGGGTTAACAGAAACCAAGTGCGATCGTGGTGAGTTTCTAGCAGTCATAAATGGGAAGCTAACGACACCTTAGGCGGATCTCTCGCGCTATTTTTTCAGAAGTTGCATGCAACTCAAGCACCAATCGTAAGGAAATCAACCAGAATTAAACAAAAATTTGGGTGGTAGGTTAACAGAGTCCCCCGATATCATAGTGGTGGGTTAACAGAAACCAAGTGCCATCGTGGTGAGTTTCTAGCAGGCATAAATGGGAAGCTAACGACACCTTAGCCGGATCTCTCGCGCTATTTTTTCAGAAGTTGCATACAACTCAAGCACCAATCGTAAGGAAATCAACCAGAATTAAACAAAAATTTGGGTGGTAGGTTAACAGAGTCCCCCGATATCATAGTGGTGGGTTAACAGAAACCAAGTGCCATCGTGGTGAGTTTCTAGCAGGCATAAAGGGGAACTAACGACACCTTAGCCGGATCTCTCGCGCTATTTTTTCAGAAGTTGCATGCAACTCAAGCACCAATCGTAAGGAAATCAACCATAATTAAACAAAAAATTGGGTGGTAGGTTAACAGAGACCCCCGATATAATAGTGGTGGGTTAACAGAAACCAAGTGCCATCATGGTGAGTTTCTAGCAGGCATAAATGGGAAGCTAACGACACCTTAGCCGGATCTCTCGCGCTATTTTTTCGGTAGTTGCATGCAATTCAAGCACCAATCGTAAGGAAATCAACCATAATTAAACAAAAATTTGGGTGGTGGTTAACAGAGACCCCCGATATCACAGTGGTGGGTTAACCGAAACCAAGTGCTATCGTGGTGAGTTTCTAGCAGGCATAAAGGGGAAGCTAACGACACCTTTGCCGGATCTCTCGCGCTATTTTTTCAGAAGTTGCATGCAACTCAAGCACCAATCGTAAGGAAATCAACCAGAATTAAACAAAAATTTGGGTGGTAGGTTAACAGAGTCCCCCGATATCATAGTGGTGGGTTAACAGAAACCAAGTGCCATCGTGGTGAGTTTCTAGCAGGCATAAATGGGAGCTAACGACACCTTAGCCGGATCTCTCGCGCTATTTTTTCAGAAGATGCATGCAACTCAAGCACCAATCGTAAGGAAATAAACCATAATTAAACAAAAATTTGGGTGGTAGGTTAACAGAGACCCCCGATATCATAGTGGTGGGTTAAGAGAAACCAATTGCCATCGTGCTGAGCTTCTAGCAGGCATAAAGGGGAAGCTAACGACACCTTAGCCGGATCTCTCGCGCTATTTTTTCAGAAGTTGCATGCAACTCAAGCACCAATCGTAAGGAAATCAACCATAATTAAACAAAAATTTGGGTGGTAGGTTAACAGAGACCCCCGATATCATAGCGGTGGGTTAACAGAAACCAAGTGCCATCGTGGTGAGTCTCTAGCAGGCATAAATGGGAAGCTAACGACACCTTAGCCGGATCTCTCGCGCTATTTTTTCAGAAGTTGCATGCAACTCAAGCACCAATCGTAAGGAAATCAACCATAATTAAACAAAAATTTGGGTGGTAGGTTAACAGAGACCCCCGATATCACAGTGGTGGGTTAACAGAAACCAAGTGCGATCGTGGTGAGTTTCTAGCAGGCATAAATGGGAAGCTAACGACACCTTAGCCGGATCTCTCGCGCTATTTTTTCAGAAGTTGCATGCAACTCAAGCACCAATCGTAAGGAAATCAACCATAATTAAACAAAAATTTGGGTGGTAGGTTAACAGAGACCCCCGATATCACAGTGGTGGGTTAACAGAAACCAAGTGCGATCGTGGTGAGTTTCTAGCAGGCATAAATGGGAAGCTAACGACACCTTAGCCGGATCTCTCGCGCTATTTTTTCAGAAGTTGCATGCAACTCAAGCACCAATCGTAAGGAAATCAACCAGAATTAAACAAAAATTTGGGTGGTAGGTTAACAGAGTCCCCCGATATCATAGTGGTGGGTTAACAGAAACCAAGTGCCATCGTGGTGAGTTTCTAGCAGGCATAAAGGGGAACTAACGACACCTTAGCCGGATCTCTCGCGCTATTTTTTCAGAAGTTGCATACAACTCAAGCACCAATCGTAAGGAAATCAACCATAATTAAACAAAAAATTGGGTGGTAGGTTAACAGAGACCCCCGATATAATAGTGGTGGGTTAACAGAAACCAAGTGCCATCATGGTGAGTTTCTAGCAGGCATAAATGGGAAGCTAACGACACCTTAGCCGGATCTCTCGCGCTATTTTTTCGGTAGTTGCATGCAATTCAAGCACCAATCGTAAGGAAATCAACCATAATTAAACAAAAATTTGGGTGGTGGTTAACAGAGACCCCCGATATCACAGTGGTGGGTTAACCGAAACCAAGTGCTATCGTGGTGAGTTTCTAGCAGGCATAAAGGGGAAGCTAACGAAACCTTAGCCGGATCTCTCGCGCTATTTTTTCAGAAGTTGCATGCAACTCAAGCACCAATCGTAAGGAAATCAACCAGAATTAAACAAAAATTTGGGTGGTAGGTTAACAGAGTCCCCCGATATCATAGTGGTGGGTTAACTGAAACCAAGTGCCATCGTGGTGAGTTTCTAGCAGGCATAAATGGGAGCTAACGACACCTTAGCCGGATCTCTCGCGCTATTTTTTCAGAAGATGCATGCAACTCAAGCTCCAATCGGAAGGAAATAAACCATAATTAAACAAAAATTTGGGTGGTAGGTTAACAGAGACCCCCGATATCACAGTGGTGGGTTAACCGAAACCAAGTGCTATGGTGGTGAATTTCTAGCAGGCATAAAGGGGATGCTAACGACACCTTAGCCGGATCTCTCGCGCTATTTTTTCAGAAGTTGCATGCAACTCAAGCACCAATCGTAAGGAAATCAACCATAATTAAACAAAAATTTGGGTGGTAGGTTAACAGAGACCCCCGATATCATAGTGGTGGGTTAACAGAAACCAAGTGCCATCGTGGTGAGTTTCTAGCAGGCATAAATGGGAAGCTAACGACACCTTAGCCGGATCTCTCGCGCTATTTTTTCAGAAGTTGCATGCAACTCAAGCACCAATCGTAAGGAAATCAACCATAATTAAACAAAAATTTGGGTGGTAGGTTAACAAAGACCCCCGATATCACAGCGGTTGATTAACCGAACCCAAGTGCTATCGTGGTGAGTTGCTAGCAGGCATAAAGGGGAAGCTAACGACACCTTAGCCGCATCTCTCGCGCTATTTTTTCAGAAGTTGCATGCAACTCAACCACCAATCATAAGGATATCAACCATAATTAAACAAAAATTTGTGTGGTAGGTAAACAGAGACCTCCGATATCACAGTGGTGGGTTAACCGAAACCAAGTGCTATCGTGGTGAGTTTCTAGCAGGCATAAAGGGGAAGCTAACGACACCTTAGCCGGATCTCTCGCGCTATTTTTTCAGAAGTTGCATGCAACTCAAGCACCAATCGTAAGGAAATCAACCATAATTAAACAAAAATTTGGGTGGTAGGTTAACAGAGACCCCGATATCATAGTGGTGGGTTAACAGAAAGCTAACGACACCTTAGCCGGATCTCTCGCGCTATTTTTTCAGAAGTTGCATGCAACTCAAGCACCAATCGTAAGGAAATCAACCATAATTAAACAAAAATTTGGGTGGTAGGTTAACAGAGACCCCCGATATCACAGTGGTGGGTTAACCGAAACCAAGTGCTATCGTGGTGAGTTTCTAGCAGGCATAAATGGGAAGCTAACGACACCTTAGCCGGATCTCTCGCGCTATTTTTTCAGAAGTTGCATGCAACTCAAGCACCAATCGTAAGGAAATCAACCATAATTAAACAAAAATTTGGGTGGTAGGTTAACAGAGACCCCGATATCATAGTGGTGGGTTAACAGAAAGCTAACGACACCTTAGCCGGATCTCTCGCGCTATTTTTTCAGAAGTTGCATGCAACTCAAGCACCAATCGTAAGGAAATCAACCATAATTAAACAAAAATTTGGGTGGTAGGTTAACAGAGACCCCCGATATCACAGTGGTGGGTTAACCGAAACCAAGTGCTATCGTGGTGAGTTTCTAGCAGGCATAAATGGGAAGCTAACGACACCTTAGCCGGATCTCTCGCGCTATTTTTTCAGAAGTTGCATGCAACTCAAGCACCAATCGTAAGGAAATCAACCATAATTAAACAAAAATTTGGGTGGTAGGTAAACAGAGACCTCCGATATCACAGTGGTGGGTTAACCGAAACTAAGTGCTATCGTGGTGAGTTTCTAGCAGGCATAAAGGGGAAGCTAACGACACCTTAGCCGGATCTCTCGCGCTATTTTTTCAGAAGTTGCATGCAACTCAAACACCAATCGTAAGGAAATCAACCATAATTAAACAAAAATTTGGGTGGTAGGTTAACAGAGACCCCCGATATCATAGTGGTGGGTTAACAGAAAGCTAACGACACCTTAGCCGGATCTCTCGCGCTATTTTTTCAGAAGTTGCATGCAACTCAAGCACCAATCGTAAGGAAATCAACCATAATTAAACAAAAATTTGGGTAGTAGGTTAAAAGAGACCCCCGATAAAACAGTGGTGGGTTAACCGAAACCAAGTGGTATCGTGGTGAGTTTCTAGCAGGCATAAAGGGGAAGCTAACGACACCTTAGCCGCATCTCTCGCGCTATGTTTTCAGAAGTTGCATGAAACTCAAGCACCAATCGTAAGGAAATCAACCATAATTAAACAAAAATTTGTGTGGTAGGTAAATAGAGACCTCCGATATCACAGTGGTGGGTTGCCCGAAACCAAGTGCTATCATGGTGAGTTTCTAGCAGGCATAAAGGGGAAGCTAACGAAACCTTAGCCGGATCTCTCGCGCGATTTTTTCAGAAGTTGCATGCAACTCAAGCACCAATCGTAAGGAAATCAACCATAATTAAACAAAAATTTGGGTGGTAGGTTAACAGAGACCCCCGATATCATAGTGGTGGGTTAACAGAAACCAAGTGCTATCGTGATGAGTTTCTAGCAGGCATAAATGGAAAGCTGACGACACCTTAGCCGGATCTCTCGCGCTATTTTTTCAGAAGTTGCATGCAACTCAAGCACCAATCGTAAGGAAATCAACCATAATTAAACAAAAATTTGGGTGGTAGGTTAAAAGAGACCCCCGATATCATAGTGGTGGGTTAACAGAAACCAAGTGCCACCGTGGTGAGTTTCTAGCAGGTATAAATGGGAAGCTAACGACACCTTAGCCGAATCTCTCGCGCTATTTTTTTTAGAAGTTGCATGCAACTCAAGCACCAATCGTAAGGAAATCAACCATAATTAAACAAAAATTTGGGTGGTAGGTAAACAGAGACCTCCGATATCACAGTGGTGGGTTAACCGAAACCAAGTGCTATCGTGGTGAGTTTCTAGCAGGCATAAAGGGGAAGCTAACGACACCTTAGGCGGATCTCTCGCGCTATTTTTTCAGAAGTTGCATGCAACTCAAGCACCAATCGTAAGGAAATCAACCATAATTAAACAAAAATTTGGGTGGTAGGTTACCAGAGTCCCCCGATATCATAGTGGTGGGTTAACAGAATGCTAACGACACCTTAGCCGGATCTCTCGCGCTATTTTTTCAGAAGTTGCATGCAACTCAAGCACCAATCGTAAGGAAATCAACCATAATTAAACAAAAATTTGGGTGGTAGGTTAAAAGAGACCCCCGTTATCACAGTGGTGGGTTAACCGAAACCAAGTGCTATCGTGGTGAGTTTCTAGCAGGCATAAAGGGGAAGCTAACGACACCTTAGCCGCATCTCTCGCGCTATGTTTTCAGAAGTTGCATGCAACTCAAGCACCAATCGTAAAGAAATCAACCATAATTAAACAAAAATTTGGGTGGTAGGTTAACAGAGACCCCCGATATCATAGTGGTGGGTTAACAGAAACCAAGTGCTATCGTCATGAGTTTCTAGCAGGCATAAATGGGAAGCTAACGACACCTTAGCCGGATCTCTCGCGCTATTTTTTCAGAAGTTGCTTGCAACTCAAGCACCAATCGTAAGGAAATCAACCATAATTAAACAAAAATTTGGGTGGTAGGTTAACAGAGACCCCCGATATCATAGTGGTGGGTTAACAGAAACCAAGTGCCATCGTGGTGAGTTTCTAGCAGGCATAAATGGGAAGCTTACGACACCTTAGCCGGATCTCTCGCGCTATTTTTTCAGAAGTTGCATGCAACTCAAGCACCAATCGTAAGGGAATCAACCATAATTAAACAAAAATTTGGGTGGTATGTTAACAGAGACCCCGATATCATAGCGGTGGGTTAACAGAAACCAAGTGCCATCGTGGTGAGTTTCTAGCAGGCATAAATGGGAAGCCAACGCCACCTTAGCCGGATCTCTCGCGCTATTGTTTCAGAAGTTGCATGCAACTCAAGCCCCAATCGTAAGGAAATCAACCATAATTAAACCAAAATTTGAATGGTAGGTTAACAGAGACCGCCGATATCACAGTGGTGGGCTAACCGAAACCAAGTGCTATCGTGGTGAGTTTCTAGCAGGCACAAAGGGGAAGCTAACGACACCTTAGCCGGATCTCTCGCGCTATTTTTTCAGAAGTTGCATGCAACTCAAGCACCAATCGTAAGGAAATCAAAAATTTGGGTGGTAGGTTAACAAAGACCCCCGATATCATAGTGGTGGGTTAACAGAAACCAAGTGCCATCGTGGTGAGTTTCTAGCAGGCATAAATGGGAAGCTAACGACACCTTAGCCGGATCTCTGGCGCTATTTTTTCAGAAGTTGCATGCAACTCAAGCACCAATCGTAAGGAAATCAACCAGAATTAAACAAAAATTTGGGTGGTAGGTTAACAGAGACCCCCGATATCATGGTGGTGGGTTAACAGAAACCAAGTGCCATCGTGGTGAGTTTCTAGCAGGCATAAATGGGAAGCTAACGACACCTTAGCCGGATCTCTCGCGCTATTTTTTCAGAAGATGCATGCAACTCAAGCACCAATCGTAAGGAAATAAACCATAATTAAACAAAAATTTGGGTGGCAGGTTAACAGAGACCCCCGATATCATAGTGGTGGGTTAACAGAAACCAAGTGCATCGTGCTGAGCTTCTAGCAGGCATAAAGGGGAAGCTAACGACACCTTAGCCGGATCTCTCGCGCTATTTTTTCAGAAGTTGCATGCAACTCAAGCACCAATCGTAAGGAAATCAACCATAATTAAACAAAAAATTGGGTGGTAGGTTAACAGAGACCCCCCATATAATAGTGGTGGGTTAACAGAAACCAAGTGCCATCATGGTGAGTTTCTAGCAGGCATAAATGGGAAGCTAACGACACCTTAGCCGGATCTCTCGCGCTATTTTTTCGGTAGTTGCATGCAATTCAAGCACCAATCGTAAGGAAATCAACCATAATTAAACAAAAATTTGGGAGGTAGGTTAACAGAGACCCCCGATATCACAGAGGTGGGTTAACCGAAACCAAGTGCTATCGTGGTGAGTTTCTAGCAGGCATAAAGGGGAAGCTAACGACACCTTAGCCGCATCTCTCGCGCTATTTTTTCAGAAGTTGCATGCAACTCAAGCACCAATCGTAAGGAAATCCACCATAATCAAACAAAAATTTGGGTGGTAGGTTAACAGAGACCCCCGATATCATAGTGGTGGGTTAACAGAAACCAAGTGCCATCGTAGTGAGTTTCTAGCAGTTATAAATGGGAAGCTAACGACACCTTAGCCGGATCTCTCGCGCTATTTTTTCAGAAGTTGCATGCAACTCAAGCACCAATCGTAAGGAAATCAACCATAATTAAACAAAAATTTGGATGGCAGGTTAACAGAGACCCCCGATATCATAGTGGTGGGTTAACAGAAACCAAGTGCCATCGTGGTGGGTTTCTAGCAGTCATAAAGGGGAAGGTAACGACACCTTAGCCGCATCTCTCGCGCTATTTTTTCAGAAGTTGCATGCAACTCAAGCACCAATCGTAAGGAAATCCCCCATAATTAAACAAAAATTTGGGTGGTAGGTTAACAGAGACCCCCGATATCATAGTGGTGGGTTAACAGAAACCAAGTGCCATCGTGGTGAGTTTCTAGCAGGCATAAATGGGAAGCTAACGACACCTTAGCCGGATCTCTCGCGCTATTTATTCAGAAGTTGCATGCAACTCAAGCACCAATCGTAAGGAAATCAACCATAATTAAACAAAAATTTGGGTGGTAGGTTAACAGAGACCCCCGATATCATAGTGGTAGGTTAACAGAAACCAAGTGCCATCGTGGTGAGTTTCTAGCAGGCATAAATGGGAAGCTAACGTCACCTTAGCCGGATCTCTCGCGCTATTTTTTCAGAAGTTGCATGCAACTCAAGTACCAATCGTAAGGAAATAAACCATAATTAAACAAAAATTTGGGTGGTAGGTTCACAGAAACCCCCGATATCATAGTGGTGGGTTAACAGAAACCAAGTGCTATCGTGGTGAGTTTCTAGCAGGCATAAATGGGAAGCTAACGACACCTTAGCCGGATCTCTCGCGCTATTTTTTCGGAAGTTGCATGCAATTCAAGCACCAATCGTAAGGAAATCAACCATAATTAAACAAAAATTTGGGTGGTAGGTTAACAGAGACCCCCGATATCATAGTGGTAGGTTAACAGAAACCAAGTGCCATCGTGGTGAGTTTCTAGCAGGCATAAATGGGAAGCTAACGTCACCTTAGCCGGATCTCTCGCGCTATTTTTTCAGAAGTTGCATGCAACTCAAGTACCAATCGTAAGGAAATAAACCATAATTAAACAAAAATTTGGGTGGTAGGTTCACAGAAACCCCCGATATCATAGTGGTGGGTTAACAGAAACCAAGTGCTATCGTGGTGAGTTTCTAGCAGGCATAAATGGGAAGCTAACGACACCTTAGCCGGATCTCTCGCGCTATTTTTTCGGAAGTTGCATGCAATTCAAGCACAATCGTAAGGAAATCAACCATAATTAAACAAAAATTTGGGTGGTAGGTTAACAGAGACCCCCGATATCACAGTGGTGGGTTAACCGAAACCAAGTGCTATCGTGGTGAGTTTCTAGCAGGCATAAAGGGGAGGCTAACGACACCTTAGCCGCATCTCTCGCGCTATTTTTTCAGAAGTTGCATGCAACTCAAGCACCAATCGTAAGGAAATCCACCATAATTAAACAAAAATTTGGGTGGTAGGTTAACAGAGACCCCCGATATCATAGTGGTGGGTTAACAGAAACCAAGTGCCATCATGGTGAGTTTCTAGCAGGCATAAGTGGGAAGCTAACGACACCTTAGCCGGATCTCTCGCGCTATTTTTTCAGAAGTTGCATGCAACTCAAGCACCAATCGTAAGGAAATCAACCATAATTAAACAAAATTTTGGGTGGTAGGTTATTAGAGACCCCCGATATAATAGTGGTGGGTTAACAGAAACCAAATGCCATCGTGGTGAGTTTCTAGCAGGCATAAAGGGGAAGCTAACGACACCTTAGCCGCATCTCTCGCGCCATTTTTTCAGAAGTTGCATGCAACTCAAGCACCAATCATAAGGAAATCCACCATAATTAAACAAAAATTTGGGTAGTAGGTTAACAGAGACCCCCGATATCATAGTGGTGGGTTAACAGAAACCAAGTGCCATCGTGGTGAGTTTCTAGCAGGCATAAATGGGAAGCTAACGACACCTTAGCCGGATCTCTCGCGCTATTTTTTCAGAAGTTGCATGCAACTCAAGCACCAATCGTAAGGAAATCAACCATAATTAAACAAAAATTTGGGTGGTAGGTTAACAGAGACCCCCGATATCATAGTGGTGTGTTAACAGAACCCAAGTGCCATCGTGGTGAGTTTCTAGCAGGCATAAATGGGAAGCTAACGACACCTTGGCCGGATCTCTCGCGCTATTTTTTCAGAAGTTGCATGCAACTCAAGCACCAATCGTAAGGAAATAAACCATAATTAAACAAAAATTTGGGTGGTAGGTTAACAGAGACCCCCGATATCATAGTGGTGGGTTAACAGAAACCAAGTGCTATCGTGGTGATTTTCCAGCAGGCATAAATGGGAAGCTAACGACACCTTAGCCGGATCTCTCGCGCTATTTTTTCAGAAGTTGCATGCAACTCAAGCACCAATCGTAAGGAAATCAACCATAATTAAACAAAAATTTGGGTGGTAGGTAAACAGAGACCCCCGATATCATAGTGGTGGGTTAACCGAAACCAAGTGCTATCGTGGTGAGCTTCTAGCAGGCATAAAGGGGAAGCTAACGACACCTTAGCCGGATCTCTCGCGCTAGTTTTTCAGAAGTTGCATGCAACTCAAGCACCAATCGTAAGGAAATCAACCATAATTAAACAAAAATTTGGGTGGTAGGTTAACAGAGACCCCCGATATCATAGTGGTGTGTTAACAGAAACCAAGTGCCATCGTGGTGAGTTTTTAGCAGGCATAAATGGGAAGCTAACGACACCTTAGCCGGATCTCTCGCGCTATTTTTTCAGAAGTTGCATGCAACACAAGCACCAATCGTAAGGAAATTAACCAGAATTAAACAAAAATTTGGGTGGTAGGTTAACAGAGTCCCCCGATATCATAGTGGTGGGTTAACAGAAACCAAGTGCCATCGTGGTGAGTTTCTAGCAGGCATAAATGAGAAGCTAACGACACCTTAGCCGGATCTCTCGCGCTATTTTTTCAGAAGATGCATGCAACTAAAGCACTAATCGTAAGGAAATAAACCATAAATAAACAAAAATTTGGGTGGTAGGTTAACAGAGACCCCCGATATCACAGTGGTGGGTTAACCGAAACCAAGTGCTATCGTGGTGAGCTTCTAGCTGGCATAAAGGGGAAGCTAACGACACCTTAGCCGGATCTCTCGCGCTATTTTTTCAGAAGTTGCATGCAACTCAAGCACTAATCGTAAGGAAATCAACCATAATTAAACAAAAATTTGGGTGGTAGGTTAACAGAGACCCCCGACATCAAAGTGGTGGGTTAACAGAAACCAAGTGCCATCGTGGTGAGTTTTTAGCAGGCATAAATGGGAAGCTAACGACACCTTAGCCGGATCTCTCGCGCTATTTTTTTCAGAAGTTGCATGCAACTCAAGCACCAATCGTAAGGAAATCAACCATAATTAAACAAAAATTTGTATGGTAGGTAAACAGAGACCTCCGATATCATAGCGGTGGGTTAACAGAAACCAAGTGCCATCGTGGTGAGTCTCTAGCAGGCATAAATGGGAAGCTACCGACACCTTAGCCGGATCTCTCGCGCTATTTTTTCAGAAGTTGCATGCAACTCAAGCACCAATCGTAAGGAAATCAACCATAATTAAACAAAAATTTGGGTGGTAGGTTAACAGAGACCCCCGATATCACAGTGGTGGGTTAACCGAAACCAAGTGCTATCGTGGTGAATTTCTAGCAGGCATAAAGGGGATGCTAACGACACCTTAGCCGGATCTCTCGCGCTATTTTTTCAAAATTGCATGCAACTCAAGCACCAATCGTAAGGAAATCAACCATAATTAAACAAAATTTTGGGTGGTAGGTTAACAGAGACCCCCGATATCATAGTGGTGGGTTAACAGAAACCAAGTGCCATCGTGGTGAGTTTCTAGCAGGCATAAAGGGGAAGCTAACGACACCTTAGCCGCATCTCTCGCGCTATTTTTTCAGAAGTTGCATGCAACTCAAGCACCAATCATAAGGAAATCCACCATAATTAAACAAAAATTTGGGTGGTTGGTTAACAGAGACCCCCGAATCATAGTGGTGGGTTAACAGAAACCAAGTGCCATCGTGGTGAGTTTCTAGCAGGCATAAATGGGAAGCTAACGACACCTTAGCCGGATCTCTCGCGCTATTTTTTCAGAAGTTGCACCAATCGTAAAGAAATCAACCATAATTAAACAAAAATTTGGGTGGTAGGTTAACAGAGACCCCCGATATCATAGTGGTGTGTTAACAGAACCCAAGTGCCATCGTGGTGAGTTTCTAGCAGGCATAAATGGGAAGCTAACGACACCTTGGCCGGATCTCTCGCGCTATTTTTTCAGAAGTTGCATGCAACTCAAGCACCAATCGTAGGGAAATAAACCATAATTAAACAAAAATTTGGGTGGTAGGTTAACAGAGACCCCCGATATCATAGTGGTGGGTTAACAGAAACCAAGTGCTATCGTGGTGAGTTTCTAGCAGGCATAAATGGGAAGCTAACGACACCTTAGCCGGATCTCTCGCGCTATTTTTTCAGAAGTTGCATGCAACTCAAGCACCAATCGTAAGGAAATCAACCATAATTAAACAAAAATTTGGGTGGTAGGTTAACAGAGACCCCCGATATCATAGTGATGTGTTAACAGAAACCAAGTGCCATCGTGGTGAGTTTTTAGCAGGCATAAATGGGAAGCTAACGACACCTTAGCCGGATCTCTCGCGCTATTTTTTCAGAAGTTGCATGCAACTCAAGCACCAATCGTAAGGAAATTAACCAGAATTAAACAAAAATTTGGGTGGTAGGTTAACAGAGTCCCCTGATATCATAGTGGTGGGTTAACAGAAACCAAGTGCCATCGTGGTGAGTTTCTAGCAGGCATAAATGAGAAGCTAACGACACCTTAGCCGGATCTCTCGCGCTATTTTTTCAGAAGATGCATGCAACTCAAGCACTAATCGTAAGGAAATAAACCATAATTAAACAAAAATTTGGGTGGTAGGTTAACAGAGGCCCCCGATATCACAGTGGTGGGTTAACCGAAACCAAGTGCTATCGTGGTGAGCTTCTAGCAGGCATAAAGGGGAAGCTAACGACACCTTAGCCGGATCTCTCGCGCTATTTTTTCAGAAGTTGCATGCAACTCAAGCACCAATCGTAAGGAAATCAACCATAATTAAACAAAAATTTGGATGGTAGGTTAACAGAGACCCCCGACATCAAAGTGGTGGGTTAACAGAAACCAAGTGCCATCGTGGTGAGTTTTTAGCAGGCATAAATGGGAAGCTAACGACACCTTAGCCGGATCTCTCGCGCTATTTTTTCAGAAGTTGCATGCAACTCAAGCACCAATCGTAAGGAAATCAACCATAATTAAACAAAAATTTGTATGGTAGGTAAACAGAGACCTCCGATATCATAGCGGTGGGTTAACAGAAACCAAGTGCCATCGTAGTGAGTCTCTAGCAGGCATAAATGGGAAGCTACCGACACCTTAGCCGGATCTCTCGCGCTATTTTTTCAGAAGTTGCATGCAACTCAAGCACCAATCGTAAGGAAATCAACCATAATTAAACAAAAATTTGGGTGGTAGGTTAACAGAGACCCCCGATATCACAGTGGTGGGTTAACCGAAACCAAGTGCTATCGTGGTGAATTTCTAGCAGGCATAAAGGGGATGCTAACGACACCTTAGCCGGATCTCTCGCGCTATTTTTTCAGAAGTTGCATGCAACTCAAGCACCAATCGTAAGGAAATCAACCATAATTAAACAAAATTTTGGGTGGTAGGTTAACAGAGACCCCCGATATCATAGTGGTGGGTTAACAGAAACCAAGTGCCATCGTGGTGAGTTTCTAGCAGGCATAAATGGGAAGCTAACGACACCTTGGCCGGATCTCTCGCGCTATTTTTTCAGAAGTTGCATGCAACTCAAGCACCAATCGTAAGGAAATCAACCATAATTAAACAAAAATTTGGGTGGTAGGTTAACAGAGACCCCCGATATCATAGTGGTAGGTTAACAGAAACCAAGTGCCATCGTGGTGAGTTTCTAGCAGGCATAAATGGGAAGCTAACGTCACCTTAGCCGGATCTCTCGCGCTATTTTTTCAGAAGTTGCATGCAACTCAAGTACCAATCGTAAGGAAATAAACCATAATTAAACAAAAATTTGGGTGGTAGGTTCACAGAAACCCCCGATATCATAGTGGTGGGTTAACAGAAACCAAGTGCTATCGTGGTGAGTTTCTAGCAGGCATAAATGGGAAGCTAACGACACCTTAGCCGGATCTCTCGCGCTATTTTTTCGGAAGTTGCATGCAATTCAAGCACCAATCGTAAGGAAATCAACCATAATTAAACAAAAATTTGGGTGGTAGGTTAACAGAGACCCCCGATATCATAGTGGTAGGTTAACAGAAACCAAGTGCCATCGTGGTGAGTTTCTAGCAGGCATAAATGGGAAGCTAACGTCACCTTAGCCGGATCTCTCGCGCTATTTTTTCAGAAGTTGCATGCAACTCAAGTACCAATCGTAAGGAAATAAACCATAATTAAACAAAAATTTGGGTGGTAGGTTCACAGAAACCCCCGATATCATAGTGGTGGGTTAACAGAAACCAAGTGCTATCGTGGTGAGTTTCTAGCAGGCATAAATGGGAAGCTAACGACACCTTAGCCGGATCTCTCGCGCTATTTTTTCGGAAGTTGCATGCAATTCAAGCACAATCGTAAGGAAATCAACCATAATTAAACAAAAATTTGGGTGGTAGGTTAACAGAGACCCCCGATATCACAGTGGTGGGTTAACCGAAACCAAGTGCTATCGTGGTGAGTTTCTAGCAGGCATAAAGGGGAGGCTAACGACACCTTAGCCGCATCTCTCGCGCTATTTTTTCAGAAGTTGCATGCAACTCAAGCACCAATCGTAAGGAAATCCACCATAATTAAACAAAAATTTGGGTGGTAGGTTAACAGAGACCCCCGATATCATAGTGGTGGGTTAACAGAAACCAAGTGCCATCATGGTGAGTTTCTAGCAGGCATAAGTGGGAAGCTAACGACACCTTAGCCGGATCTTTCGCGCTATTTTTTCAGAAGTTGCATGCAACTCAAGCACCAATCGTAAGGAAATCAACCATAATTAAACAAAATTTTGGGTGGTAGGTTATTAGAGACCCCCGATATAATAGTGGTGGGTTAACAGAAACCAAATGCCATCGTGGTGAGTTTCTAGCAGGCATAAAGGGGAAGCTAACGACACCTTAGCCGCATCTCTCGCGCCATTTTTTCAGAAGTTGCATGCAACTCAAGCACCAATCATAAGGAAATCCACCATAATTAAACAAAAATTTGGGTAGTAGGTTAACAGAGACCCCCGATATCATAGTGGTGGGTTAACAGAAACCAAGTGCCATCGTGGTGAGTTTCTAGCAGGCATAAATGGGAAGCTAACGACACCTTAGCCGGATCTCTCGCGCTATTTTTTCAGAAGTTGCATGCAACTCAAGCACCAATCGTAAGGAAATCAACCATAATTAAACAAAAATTTGGGTGGTAGGTTAACAGAGACCCCCGATATCATAGTGGTGTGTTAACAGAACCCAAGTGCCATCGTGGTGAGTTTCTAGCAGGCATAAATGGGAAGCTAACGACACCTTGGCCGGATCTCTCGCGCTATTTTTTCAGAAGTTGCATGCAACTCAAGCACCAATCGTAAGGAAATAAACCATAATTAAACAAAAATTTGGGTGGTAGGTTAACAGAGACCCCCGATATCATAGTGGTGGGTTAACAGAAACCAAGTGCTATCGTGGTGATTTTCCAGCAGGCATAAATGGGAAGCTAACGACACCTTAGCCGGATCTCTCGCGCTATTTTTTCAGAAGTTGCATGCAACTCAAGCACCAATCGTAAGGAAATCAACCATAATTAAACAAAAATTTGGGTGGTAGGTAAACAGAGACCCCCGATATCATAGTGGTGGGTTAACCGAAACCAAGTGCTATCGTGGTGAGCTTCTAGCAGGCATAAAGGGGAAGCTAACGACACCTTAGCCGGATCTCTCGCGCTAGTTTTTCAGAAGTTGCATGCAACTCAAGCACCAATCGTAAGGAAATCAACCATAATTAAACAAAAATTTGGGTGGTAGGTTAACAGAGACCCCCGATATCATAGTGGTGTGTTAACAGAAACCAAGTGCCATCGTGGTGAGTTTTTAGCAGGCATAAATGGGAAGCTAACGACACCTTAGCCGGATCTCTCGCGCTATTTTTTCAGAAGTTGCATGCAACACAAGCACCAATCGTAAGGAAATTAACCAGAATTAAACAAAAATTTGGGTGGTAGGTTAACAGAGTCCCCCGATATCATAGTGGTGGGTTAACAGAAACCAAGTGCCATCGTGGTGAGTTTCTAGCAGGCATAAATGAGAAGCTAACGACACCTTAGCCGGATCTCTCGCGCTATTTTTTCAGAAGATGCATGCAACTAAAGCACTAATCGTAAGGAAATAAACCATAAATAAACAAAAATTTGGGTGGTAGGTTAACAGAGACCCCCGATATCACAGTGGTGGGTTAACCGAAACCAAGTGCTATCGTGGTGAGCTTCTAGCTGGCATAAAGGGGAAGCTAACGACACCTTAGCCGGATCTCTCGCGCTATTTTTTCAGAAGTTGCATGCAACTCAAGCACCAATCGTAAGGAAATCAACCATAATTAAACAAAAATTTGGGTGGTAGGTTAACAGAGACCCCCGACATCAAAGTGGTGGGTTAACAGAAACCAAGTGCCATCGTGGTGAGTTTTTAGCAGGCATAAATGGGAAGCTAACGACACCTTAGCCGGATCTCTCGCGCTATTTTTTCAGAAGTTGCATGCAACTCAAGCACCAATCGTAAGGAAATCAACCATAATTAAACAAAAATTTGTATGGTAGGTAAACAGAGACCTCCGATATCATAGCGGTGGGTTAACAGAAACCAAGTGCCATCGTGGTGAGTCTCTAGCAGGCATAAATGGGAAGCTACCGACACCTTAGCCGGATCTCTCGCGCTATTTTTTCAGAAGTTGCATGCAACTCAAGCACCAATCGTAAGGAAATCAACCATAATTAAACAAAAATTTGGGTGGTAGGTTAACAGAGACCCCCGATATCACAGTGGTGGGTTAACCGAAACCAAGTGCTATCGTGGTGAATTTCTAGCAGGCATAAAGGGGATGCTAACGACACCTTAGCCGGATCTCTCGCGCTATTTTTTCAAAATTGCATGCAACTCAAGCACCAATCGTAAGGAAATCAACCATAATTAAACAAAATTTTGGGTGGTAGGTTAACAGAGACCCCCGATATCATAGTGGTGGGTTAACAGAAACCAAGTGCCATCGTGGTGAGTTTCTAGCAGGCATAAAGGGGAAGCTAACGACACCTTAGCCGCATCTCTCGCGCTATTTTTTCAGAAGTTGCACCAATCGTAAAGAAATCAACCATAATTAAACAAAAATTTGGGTGGTAGGTTAACAGAGACCCCCGATATCATAGTGGTGTGTTAACAGAACCCAAGTGCCATCGTGGTGAGTTTCTAGCAGGCATAAATGGGAAGCTAACGACACCTTGGCCGGATCTCTCGCGCTATTTTTTCAGAAGTTGCATGCAACTCAAGCACCAATCGTAGGGAAATAAACCATAATTAAACAAAAATTTGGGTGGTAGGTTAACAGAGACCCCCGATATCATAGTGGTGGGTTAACAGAAACCAAGTGCTATCGTGGTGAGTTTCTAGCAGGCATAAATGGGAAGCTAACGACACCTTAGCCGGATCTCTCGCGCTATTTTTTCAGAAGTTGCATGCAACTCAAGCACCAATCGTAAGGAAATCAACCATAATTAAACAAAAATTTGGGTGGTAGGTTAACAGAGACCCCCGATATCATAGTGATGTGTTAACAGAAACCAAGTGCCATCGTGGTGAGTTTTTAGCAGGCATAAATGGGAAGCTAACGACACCTTAGCCGGATCTCTCGCGCTATTTTTTCAGAAGTTGCATGCAACTCAAGCACCAATCGTAAGGAAATTAACCAGAATTAAACAAAAATTTGGGTGGTAGGTTAACAGAGTCCCCTGATATCATAGTGGTGGGTTAACAGAAACCAAGTGCCATCGTGGTGAGTTTCTAGCAGGCATAAATGAGAAGCTAACGACACCTTAGCCGGATCTCTCGCGCTATTTTTTCAGAAGATGCATGCAACTCAAGCACTAATCGTAAGGAAATAAACCATAATTAAACAAAAATTTGGGTGGTAGGTTAACAGAGGCCCCCGATATCACAGTGGTGGGTTAACCGAAACCAAGTGCTATCGTGGTGAGCTTCTAGCAGGCATAAAGGGGAAGCTAACGACACCTTAGCCGGATCTCTCGCGCTATTTTTTCAGAAGTTGCATGCAACTCAAGCACCAATCGTAAGGAAATCAACCATAATTAAACAAAAATTTGGATGGTAGGTTAACAGAGACCCCCGACATCAAAGTGGTGGGTTAACAGAAACCAAGTGCCATCGTGGTGAGTTTTTAGCAGGCATAAATGGGAAGCTAACGACACCTTAGCCGGATCTCTCGCGCTATTTTTTCAGAAGTTGCATGCAACTCAAGCACCAATCGTAAGGAAATCAACCATAATTAAACAAAAATTTGTATGGTAGGTAAACAGAGACCTCCGATATCATAGCGGTGGGTTAACAGAAACCAAGTGCCATCGTAGTGAGTCTCTAGCAGGCATAAATGGGAAGCTACCGACACCTTAGCCGGATCTCTCGCGCTATTTTTTCAGAAGTTGCATGCAACTCAAGCACCAATCGTAAGGAAATCAACCATAATTAAACAAAAATTTGGGTGGTAGGTTAACAGAGACCCCCGATATCACAGTGGTGGGTTAACCGAAACCAAGTGCTATCGTGGTGAATTTCTAGCAGGCATAAAGGGGATGCTAACGACACCTTAGCCGGATCTCTCGCGCTATTTTTTCAGAAGTTGCATGCAACTCAAGCACCAATCGTAAGGAAATCAACCATAATTAAACAAAATTTTGGGTGGTAGGTTAACAGAGACCCCCGATATCATAGTGGTGGGTTAACAGAAACCAAGTGCCATCGTGGTGAGTTTCTAGCAGGCATAAAGGGGAAGCTAACGACACCTTAGCCGCATCTCTCGCGCTATTTTTTCAGAAGTTGCATGCAACTCAAGCACCAATCATAAGGAAATCCACCATAATTAAACAAAAATTTGGGTGGTTGGTTAACAGAGACCCCCGAATCATAGTGGTGGGTTAACAGAAACCAAGTGCCATCGTGGTGAGTTTCTAGCAGGCATAAATGGGAAGCTAACGACACATTAGCCGGATCTCTCGCGCTATTTTTTCAGAAGTTGCACCAATCGTAAAGAAATCAACCATAATTAAACAAAAATTTGGGTGGTAGGTTAACAGAGACCCCCGATATCATAGTGGTGTGTTAACAGAACCCAAGTGCCATCGTGGTGAGTTTCTAGCAGGCATAAATGGGAAGCTAACGACACCTTGGCCGGATCTCTCGCGCTATTTTTTCAGAAGTTGCATGCAACTCAAGCACCAATCGTAAGGAAATAAACCATAATTAAACAAAAATTTGGGTGGTAGGTTAACAGAGACCCCCGATATCATAGTGGTGGGTTAACAGAAACCAAGTGCTATCGTGGTGAGTTTCTAGCAGGCATAAATGGGAAGCTAACGACACCTTAGCCGGATCTCTCGCGCTATTTTTTCAGAAGTTGCATGCAACTCAAGCACCAATCGTAAGGAAATCAACCATAATTAAACAAAAATTTGGGTGGTAGGTTAACAGAGACCCCCGATATCATAGTGGTGGGTTAACAAGAACCAAGTGCCATCGTGGTGAGTTTCTAGCAGGCATAAATGGGAAGCTAACGACACCTTAGCCGGATCTCTCGCGCTATTTTTTCAGAAGTTGCATGCAACTCAAGCACCAATCGTAAGGAAATCAACCATAATTAAACAAAAATTTGGGTGGTAGGTTAACCGAGACCCCCGATATCACAGTGGGTGGTTAACCCAAACCAAGTGCTATCATGGTGAGTCTCTAGCAGGCATAAAGGGGAAGCTAACGACCACTTAGTCGGATCTCTCGCGCTATTTTTTCAGAAGTTGCATGCAACTCAAGCACCAATCGTAAGGAAATCAACCATAATTAAACAAAAATTTGGGTGGTAGGTTAACAGAGACCCCCGATATCATAGTGGTGGGTTAACAGAAACCAAGTGCCATCGTGGTGAGTTTCTAGCAGGCATAAATGGGAAGCTAACGACCACTTAGCCGCATCTCTCGCGCTATTTTTTCAGAAGTTGCATGCAACTCAAGCACCAATCGTAAGGAAATCAACCATAATTAACAAAAATTTGTGTGGTAGGTAAACAGAGACCTCCGATATCACAGTGGTGGGTTAACCGAAACCAAGTGCTATCGTGGTGAGTTTCTAGCAGGCATAAAGGGGAAGCTAACGACACCTTAGCCGGATCTCTCGCGCTATTTTTTCAGAAGTTGCATGCAACTCAAGCACCAATCGTAAGGAAATCAATCATAATTAAACAAAAATTTGGGTGGTAGGTTAACAGAGACCTCCGATATCACAGTGGTTGGTTAACCGAAACCAAGTGCTATCGTGGTGAGTTTCTAGCAGGCATAAATGGGAAGCTAACGACACCTTAGCCGGATCTCTCGCGCTATTTTTTCAGAAGTTGCATGCAACTCAAGCACCAAACGTAAGGAAATCAACCATAATTAAACAAAAATTTGGGTGGTAGGTTAACCGAGACCCCCGATATCACAGTGGTGGGTTAACCCAAACCAAGTGCTATCATGGTAAGTTTCTAGCAGGCATAAAGGGGAAGCTAACGACACCTTAGCCGAATCTCTCGCGCTATTTTTTCAGAAGTTGCATGCAACTCAAGCACCAATCGTAAGGAAATCAACCATAATTAAACAAAAATTTGGGTGGTAGGTTAACAGAGACCCCCGATATCATAGTGGTGGGTTAACAGAAACCAAGTGCCATCGTGGTGAGTTTCTAGCAGGGATAAATGGGAAGCTAACGACACCTTAGCCGGATCTCTCGCGCTATTTTTTCAGAAGTTGCATGCAACTCAAGCACCAATCGTAAGGAAATCAACCATAATTAAACAAAAATTTGGGTGGTAGGTAAATAGAGACCTCCGATATCACAGTGGTCGGTTAATCGAAACCAAGTGCTATCGTGGTGAATTTCTAGCAGGCATAAAGGGGAAGCTAACGACACCATAGCCGGATCTCTCGCGCTATTTTTTCAGAAGTTGCATGCAGCTCAAGCACCAATCGTAAGGAAATCAACCATAATTAAACAAAAATTTGGGTGGTAGGTTAAAAGAGACCACCGATATCATAGTGGTGGGTTAACAGAAACCAAGTGCCAACGTGGTGAGTTTCTAGCGGCATAAATGGGAAGCTAACGACACCTTAGCCGAATCTCTCGCGCTATTTTTTCAGAAGTTGCATGCAACTCAAACACCAATCGTAAGGAAATCAACCATAATTAAACAAAAATTTGGGTGGTAGGTTAACAGAGACCCCCGATATCATAGTGGTGGGTTAACAGAAACCAAGTGCCATCGTGGTGAGTTTCTAGCAGGCATAAATGGGAAGCTAACGACACCTTAGCCGGATCTCTCGCGCTATTTTTTCAGAAGTTGCATGCAACTCAAGCACCAATCGTAAGGAAATCAACCATAATTAAACAAAAATTTGTGTGGTAGGTAAACTGAGACCTCCGATATCACAGTGGTGGGTTAATCGAAACCAAGTGCTATCGTGGTGAGTTTCTAGCAGGCATAAAGGGGAAGCTAACGACGCCTTAGCCGGATCTCTGGCGCTATTTTTTCAGAAGTTGCATGCAACTCAAGCACCAATCGTAAGGAAATCAACCATAATTAAACAAAAATTTGGGTGGTAGGTTAATAGAGACCCCCGATATCATAGTGGTGGGTTAACAGAAACCAACTGCCATCGTGGTGAGTTTCTAGCAGGCATAAATGGGAAGCTAAGGACACCTTAGCCTGATCTCTCGCGCTATTTTTTCAGAAGTTGCATGCAACTCAAACACCAATCGTAAGGAAATCAACCATAATTAAACAAAAATTTGGGTGATAGGTTAACAGAGCCCCCGATATCATAGTGGTGGGTTAACAGAAACCAAGTGCCATCGTGGTGAGTTTCTAGCAGGCATAAATGGGAAGCTAACGACACCTTAGCCGGATCTCTCGCGCTATTTTTTCGGAAGTTGCATGCAACTCAAGCACCAATCGTAAGGAAATCAACCATAATTAAACAAAAATTTGGGTGGTAGGTTAACAGAGACCCCCGATATCATAGTGGTGGGTTAACAGAAACCAAGTGCCATCGTGGTGAGTTTCTAGCAGGCATAAATGGGAAGCTAACGACACCTTAGCCGAATCTCTCGCGCTATTTTTTCAGAAGTTGCATGCAACTCAAGCACCAATCGTAAGGAAATCAACCATAATTAAACAAAAATTTGGGTGGTAGTTAAACAGAGACCCCCGATATCACAGTGGTGGGTTAATCGAAACCAAGTGGTATCGTGGTGAGTTTCTAGCAGGCATAAAGGGGAAGCTAACGACACCTTAGCCGGATCTCTCGCGCTATTTTTTCAGAAGTTGCATGCAACTAACGCACCAATCGTAAGGAAATCAACCAGAATTAAACAAAAATTTGGGTGGTAGGTTAACAGAGACCCCCGATATCATAGTGGTGGGTTAACAGAAACCAAGTGCCATCGTGGTGAGTTTCTAGCAGGCATAAATGGGAAGCTAACGACACCTTAGCCGGATCTCTCGCGCTATTTTTTCAGAAGATGCATGCAACTCAAGCACCAATCGTAAGGAAATCAACCATAATTAAACAAAAATTTGGGTGGTAGGTTAACAGAGACCCCCGATATCATAGTGGTGGGTTAACAGAAACCAAGTGCCATCGTGGTGAGTTTCTAGCAGGGATAAATGGGAAGCTAACGACACCTTAGCCGGATCTCTCGCGCTATTTTTTCAGAAGTTGCATGCAACTCAAGCACCAATCGTAAGGAAATCAACCATAATTAAACAAAAATTTGTGTGGTAGGTAAACAGAGACCTCCGATATCACAGTAGTTGGTTCTCTCGCGCTATTTTTTCAGAAGTTGCATGCAACTCAAGCACCAAACGTAAGGAAATGAACCATAATTAAACAAAAATTTGGGTGGTAGGTTAACCGAGACCCCCGATATCACAGTGGTGGGTTAATCGAAACCAAGTGGTATCGTGGTGAGTTTCTAGCAGGCATAAAGGGGAAGCTAACGACACCTTAGCCGGATCTCTCGCGCTATTTTTTCAGAAGTTGCATGCAACTAACGCACCAATCGTAAGGAAATCAACCAGAATTAAACAAAAATTTGGGTGGTAGGTTAACAGAGACCCCCGATATCATAGTGGTGGGTTAACAGAAACCAAGTGCCATCGTGGTGAGTTTCTAGCAGGCATAAATGGGAAGCTAACGACACCTTAGCCGGATCTCTCGCGCTATTTTTTCAGAAGATGCATGCAACTCAAGCACCAATCGTAAGGAAATCAACCATAATTAAACAAAAATTTGGGTGGTAGGTTAACAGAGACCCCCGATATCATAGTGGTGGGTTAACAGAAACCAAGTGCCATCGTGGTGAGTTTCTAGCAGGGATAAATGGGAAGCTAACGACACCTTAGCCGGATCTCTCGCGCTATTTTTTCAGAAGTTGCATGCAACTCAAGCACCAATCGTAAGGAAATCAACCATAATTAAACAAAAATTTGGGTGGTAGGTAAATAGAGACCTCCGATATCACAGTGGTCGGTTAATCGAAACCAAGTGCTATCGTGGTGAATTTCTAGCAGGCATAAAGGGGAAGCTAGCGACACCATAGCCGGATCTCTCGCGCTATTTTTTCGGAAGTTGCATGCAACTCAAGCACCAATCGTAAGGAAATCAACCATAATTAAACAAAAATTTGGGTGGTAGGTTAACAGAGACCCCCGCTATCACAGTGGTGGGTTAACCGAAACCAAGTGCTATCGTGGCGAGTTTCTAGCAGGCATAAAGGGAAGCTAACGACACCTTAGCCGCATCTCTCGCGCTATTTTTTCAGAAGTTGCATGCAACTCAAGCACCAATCGTAAGGAAATCAACCATAATTAAACAAAAATTTGGGTGGTAGGTTAACAGAGACCCCCGATATCATAGTGGTGGGTTAACAAGAACCAAGTGCCATCGTGGTGAGTTTCTAGCAGGCATAAATGGGAAGCTAACGACACCTTAGCCGGATCTCTCGCGCTATTTTTTCAGAAGTTGCATGCAACTCAAGCACCAATCGTAAGGAAATCAACCATAATTAAACAAAAATTTGGGTGGTAGGTTAACCGAGACCCCCGATATCACAGTGGGTGGTTAACCCAAACCAAGTGCTATCATGGTGAGTTTCTAGCAGGCATAAAGGGGAAGCTAACGACCACTTAGCCGGATCTCTCGCGCTATTTTTTCAGAAGTTGCATGCAACTCAAGCACCAATCGTAAGGAAATCAACCATAATTAAACAAAAATTTGGGTGGTAGGTTAACAGAGACCCCCGATATCCTAGTGGTGGGTTAACAGAAACCAAGTGCCATCGTGGTGAGTTTCTAGCAGGCATAAATGGGAAGCTAACGACACCTTAGCCGGATCTCTCGCGCTATTTTTTCAGAAGTTGCATGCAACTCAAGCACCAATCGTAAGGAAATCAACCATAATTAAACAAAAATTTGTGTGGTAGGTAAACAGAGACCTCCGATATCACAGTAGTTGGTTAACCGAAACCAAGTGCTATCGTGGTGAGTTTCTAGCAGGCATAAAGGGGAAGCTAACGACGCCTTAGCCGGATCTCTGGCGCTATTTTTTCAGAAGTTGCATGCAACTCAAGCACCAATCGTAAGGAAATCAACCATAATTAAACAAAAATTTGGGTGGTAGGTTAATAGAGACCCCCGATATCATAGTGGTGGGTTAACAGAAACCAACTGCCATCGTGGTGAGTTTCTAGCAGGCATAAATGGGAAGCTAAGGACACCTTAGCCTGATCTCTCGCGCTATTTTTTCAGAAGTTGCATGCAACTCAAACACCAATCGTAAGGAAATCAACCATAATTAAACAAAAATTTGGGTGATAGGTTAACAGAGCCCCCGATATCATAGTGGTGGGTTGACAGAAACCAAGTGCCATCGTGGTGAGTTTCTAGCAGGCATAAATGGGAAGCTAACGACACCTTAGCCGGATCTCTCGCGCTATTTTTTCGGAAGTTGCATGCAACTCAAGCACCAATCGTAAGGAAATCAACCATAATTAAACAAAAATTTGGGTGGTAGGTTAACAGAGACCCCCGATATCATAGTGGTGGGTTAACAGAAACCAAGTGCCATCGTGGTGAGTTTCTAGCAGGCATAAATGGGAAGCTAACGACACCTTAGCCGGATCTCTCGCGCTATTTTTTCAGAAGTTGCATGCAACTCAAGCACCAATCGTAAGGAAATCAACCATAATTAAACAAAAATTTGGGTGGTAGGTAAACAGAGACCCCCGATATCACAGTGGTGGGTTAATCGAAACCAAGTGGTATCGTGGTGAGTTTCTAGCAGGCATAAAGGGGAAGCTAACGACACCTTAGCCGGATCTCTCGCGCTATTTTTTCAGAAGTTGCATGCAACTAACGCACCAATCGTAAGGAAATCAACCAGAATTAAACAAAAATTTGGGTGGTAGGTTAACAGAGACCCCCGATATCATAGTGGTGGGTTAACAGAAACCAAGTGCCATCGTGGTGAGTTTCTAGCAGGCATAAATGGGAAGCTAACGACACCTTAGCCGGATCTCTCGCGCTATTTTTTCAGAAGATGCATGCAACTCAAGCACCAATCGTAAGGAAATCAACCATAATTAAACAAAAATTTGGGTGGTAGGTTAACAGAGACCCCCGATATCATAGTGGTGGGTTAACAGAAACCAAGTGCCATCGTGGTGAGTTTCTAGCAGGGATAAATGGGAAGCTAACGACACCTTAGCCGGATCTCTCGCGCTATTTTTTCAGAAGTTGCATGCAACTCAAGCACCAATCGTAAGGAAATCAACCATAATTAAACAAAAATTTGGGTGGTAGGTAAATAGAGACCTCCGATATCACAGTGGTCGGTTAATCGAAACCAAGTGCTATCGTGGTGAGTTTCTAGCAGGCATAAAGGGGAAGCTAGCGACACCATAGCCGGATCTCTCGCGCTATTTTTTCGGAAGTTGCATGCAACTCAAGCACCAATCGTAAGGAAATCAACCATAATTAAACAAAAATTTGGGTGGTAGGTTAACAGAGACCCCCGCTATCACAGTGGTGGGTTAACCGAAACCAAGTGCTATCGTGGCGAGTTTCTAGCAGGCATAAAGGGAAGCTAACGACACCTTAGCCGCATCTCTCGCGCTATTTTTTCAGAAGTTGCATGCAACTCAAGCACCAATCGTAAGGAAATCAACCATAATTAAACAACAATTTGGGTGGTAGGTTAACAGAGACCCCCGATATCATAGTGGTGGGTTAACAAGAACCAAGTGCCATCGTGGTGAGTTTCTAGCAGGCATAAATGGGAAGCTAACGACACCTTAGCCGGATCTCTCGCGCTATTTTTTCAGAAGTTGCATGCAACTCAAGCACCAATCGTAAGGAAATCAACCATAATTAAACAAAAATGTGGGTGGTAGGTTAACCGAGACCCCCGATATCACAGTGGGTGGTTAACCCAAACCAAGTGCTATCATGGTGAGTTTCTAGCAGGCATAAAGGGGAAGCTAACGACCACTTAGCCGGATCTCTCGCGCTATTTTTTCAGAAGTTGCATGCAACTCAAGCACCAATCGTAAGGAAATCAACCATAATTAAACAAAAATTTGGGTGGTAGGTTAACAGAGACCCCCGATATCCTAGTGGTGGGTTAACAGAAACCAAGTGCCATCGTGGTGAGTTTCTAGCAGGCATAAATGGGAAGCTAACGACACCTTAGCCGGATCTCTCGCGCTATTTTTTCAGAAGTTGCATGCAACTCAAGCACCAATCGTAAGGAAATCAACCATAATTAAACAAAAATTTGTGTGGTAGGTAAACAGAGACCTCCGATATCACAGTAGTTGGTTAACCGAAACCAAGTGCTATCGTGGTGAGTTTCTAGCAGGCATAAATGGGAAGCTAACGACACCTTAGCCGGATCTCTCGCGCTATTTTTTCGGAAGTTGCATCCAACTCAAGCACCAATCGTAAGGAAATCAACCATAATTAAACAAAAATTTGGGTGGTAGGTTAACAGAGACCCCCGATATCATAGCGGTGGGTCAACAGAAACCAAGTGCCTTCATGGTGAGTTTCTAGCAGGCATAAATGGGAAGCTAACGACACCTTAGCCGGATCTCTCGCGCTATTTTTTCAGAAGTTGCATGCAACTCAAGCACCAATCGTAAGGAAATCAACCATAATTAAACAAAAATTTGGGTGGCAGGTTAACAGAGACCCCCGATATCACAGTGGTGGGTTAACCGAAACAAAGTGCTATCGTGGTGAGTTTCTAGCAGGCATAAAGGGGAAGCTAACGACACCTTAGCCGGATCTCTCGCGCTATTTTTTCAGAAGTTGCATGCAACTCAAGCACCAATCGTAAGGAAATCAATCATAATTAAACAAAAATTTGGGTGGTAGGTTAACAGAGACCTCCGATATCACAGTGGTTGGTTAACCGAAACCAAGTGCTATCGTGGTGAGTTTCTAGCAGGCATAAATGGGAAGCTAACGACACCTTAGCCGGATCTCTCGCGCTATTTTTTCAGAAGTTGCATGCAACTCAAGCACCAAACGTAAGGAAATGAACCATAATTAAACAAAAATTTGGGTGGTAGGTTAACCGAGACCCCCGATATCACAGTGGTGGGTTAACCCAAACCAAGTGCTATCATGGTAAGTTTCTAGCAGGCATAAAGGGGAAGCTAACGACACCTTAGCCGAATCTCTCGCGCTATTTTTTCAGAAGTTGCATGGAACTCAAGCACCAATCGTAAGGAAATCAACCATAATTAAACAAAAATTTGGGTGGTAGGTTAACAGAGACCCCCGATATCATAGTGGTGGGTTAACAGAAACCAAGTGCCATCGTGGTGAGTTTCTAGCAGGGATAAATGGGAAGCTAACGACACCTTAGCCTGATCTCTCGCGCTATTTTTTCAGAAGTTGCATGCAACTCAAGCACCAATCGTAAGGAAATCAACCATAATTAAACAAAAATTTGGGTGGTAGGTAAATAGAGACCTCCTATATCACAGTGGTCGGTTAATCGAAACCAAGTGCTATCGTGGTGAATTTCTAGCAGGCATAAAGGGGAAGCTAACGACACCATAGCCGGATCTCTCGCGCTATTTTTTCAGAAGTTGCATGCAGCTCAAGCACCAATCGTAAGGAAATCAACCATAATTAAACAAAAATTTGGGTGGTAGGTTAAAAGAGACCACCGATATCATAGTGGTGGGTTAACAGAAACCAAGTGCCATCGTGGTGAGTTTCTAGCGGCATAAATGGGAAGCTAACGACACCTTAGCCGAATCTCTCGCGCTATTTTTTCAGAAGTTGCATGCAACTCAAACACCAATCGTAAGGAAATCAACCATAATTAAACAAAAATTTGGGTGGTAGGTTAACAGAGACCCCCGATATCATAGTGGTGGGTTAACAGAAACCAAGTGCCATCGTGGTGAGTTTCTAGCAGGCATAAATGGGAAGCTAACGACACCTTAGCCGGATCTCTCGCGCTATTTTTTCAGAAGTTGCATGCAACTCAAGCACCAATCGTAAGGAAATCAACCATAATTAAACAAAAATTTGGGTGGTAGGTTAACAGAGACCCCCGATATCCTAGTGGTGGGTTAACAGAAACCAAGTGCCATCGTGGTGAGTTTCTAGCAGGCATAAATGGGAAGCTAACGACACCTTAGCCGGATCTCTCGCGCTATTTTTTCAGAAGTTGCATGCAACTCAAGCACCAATCGTAAGGAAATCAACCATAATTAAACAAAAATTTGTGTGGTAGGTAAACAGAGACCTCCGATATCACAGTAGTTGGTTAACCGAAACCAAGTGCTATCGTGGTGAGTTTCTAGCAGGCATAAATGGGAAGCTAACGACACCTTAGCCGGATCTCTCGCGCTATTTTTTCGGAAGTTGCATCCAACTCAAGCACCAATCGTAAGGAAATCAACCATAATTAAACAAAAATTTGGGTGGTAGGTTAACAGAGACCCCCGATATCATAGCGGTGGGTCAACAGAAACCAAGTGCCTTCATGGTGAGTTTCTAGCAGGCATAAATGGGAAGCTAACGACACCTTAGCCGGATCTCTCGCGCTATTTTTTCAGAAGTTGCATGCAACTCAAGCACCAATCGTAAGGAAATCAACCATAATTAAACAAAAATTTGGGTGGCAGGTTAACAGAGACCCCCGATATCACAGTGGTGGGTTAACCGAAACAAAGTGCTATCGTGGTGAGTTTCTAGCAGGCATAAAGGGGAAGCTAACGACACCTTAGCCGGATCTCTCGCGCTATTTTTTCAGAAGTTGCATGCAACTCAAGCACCAATCGTAAGGAAATCAATCATAATTAAACAAAAATTTGGGTGGTAGGTTAACAGAGACCTCCGATATCACAGTGGTTGGTTAACCGAAACCAAGTGCTATCGTGGTGAGTTTCTAGCAGGCATAAATGGGAAGCTAACGACACCTTAGCCGGATCTCTCGCGCTATTTTTTCAGAAGTTGCATGCAACTCAAGCACCAAACGTAAGGAAATGAACCATAATTAAACAAAAATTTGGGTGGTAGGTTAACCGAGACCCCCGATATCACAGTGGTGGGTTAACCCAAACCAAGTGCTATCATGGTAAGTTTCTAGCAGGCATAAAGGGGAAGCTAACGACACCTTAGCCGAATCTCTCGCGCTATTTTTTCAGAAGTTGCATGGAACTCAAGCACCAATCGTAAGGAAATCAACCATAATTAAACAAAAATTTGGGTGGTAGGTTAACAGAGACCCCCGATATCATAGTGGTGGGTTAACAGAAACCAAGTGCCATCGTGGTGAGTTTCTAGCAGGGATAAATGGGAAGCTAACGACACCTTAGCCGGATCTCTCGCGCTATTTTTTCAGAAGTTGCATGCAACTCAAGCACCAATCGTAAGGAAATCAACCATAATTAAACAAAAATTTGGGTGGTAGGTAAATAGAGACCTCCTATATCACAGTGGTCGGTTAATCGAAACCAAGTGCTATCGTGGTGAATTTCTAGCAGGCATAAAGGGGAAGCTAACGACACCATAGCCGGATCTCTCGCGCTATTTTTTCAGAAGTTGCATGCAGCTCAAGCACCAATCGTAAGGAAATCAACCATAATTAAACAAAAATTTGGGTGGTAGGTTAAAAGAGACCACCGATATCATAGTGGTGGGTTAACAGAAACCAAGTGCCATCGTGGTGAGTTTCTAGCGGCATAAATGGGAAGCTAACGACACCTTAGCCGAATCTCTCGCGCTATTTTTTCAGAAGTTGCATGCAACTCAAACACCAATCGTAAGGAAATCAACCATAATTAAACAAAAATTTGGGTGGTAGGTTAACAGAGACCCCCGATATCATAGTGGTGGGTTAACAGAAACCAAGTGCCATCATGGTGAGTTTCTAGCAGGCATAAATGGGAAGCTAACGACACCTTAGCCGGATCTCTCGCGCTATTTTTTCAGAAGTTGCATGCAACTCAAGCACCAATCGTAAGGAAATCAACCATAATTAAACAAAAATTTGTGTGGTAGGTAAACTGAGACCTCCGATATCACAGTGGTGGGTTAATCGAAACCAAGTGCTATCGTGGTGAGTTTCTAGCAGGCATAAAGGGGAAGCTAACGACGCCTTAGCCGGATCTCTGGCGCTATTTTTTCAGAAGTTGCATGCAACTCAAGCACCAATCGTAAGGAAATCAACCATAATTAAACAAAAATTTGGGTGGTAGGTTAATAGAGACCCCCGATATCATAGTGGTGGGTTAACAGAAACCAACTGCCATCGTGGTGAGTTTCTAGCAGGCATAAATGGGAAGCTAAGGACACCTTAGCCTGATCTCTCGCGCTATTTTTTCAGAAGTTGCATGCAACTCAAACACCAATCGTAAGGAAATCAACCATAATTAAACAAAAATTTGGGTGATAGGTTAACAGAGCCCCCGATATCATAGTGGTGGGTTAACAGAAACCAAGTGCCATCGTGGTGAGTTTCTAGCAGGCATAAATGGGAAGCTAACGACACCTTAGCCGGATCTCTCGCGCTATTTTTTCGGAAGTTGCATGCAACTCAAGCACCAATCGTAAGGAAATCAACCATAATTAAACAAAAATTTGGGTGGTAGGTTAACAGAGACCCCCGATATCATAGTGGTGGGTTAACAGAAACCAAGTGCCATCGTGGTGAGTTTCTAGCAGGCATAAATGGGAAGCTAACGACACCTTAGCCGGATCTCTCGCGCTATTTTTTCAGAAGTTGCATGCAACTCAAGCACCAATCGTAAGGAAATCAACCATAATTAAACAAAAATTTGGGTGGTAGGTAAACAGAGACCCCCGATATCACAGTGGTGGGTTAATCGAAACCAAGTGGTATCGTGGTGAGTTTCTAGCAGGCATAAAGGGGAAGCTAACGACACCTTAGCCGGATCTCTCGCGCTATTTTTTCAGAAGTTGCATGCAACTAACGCACCAATCGTAAGGAAATCAACCAGAATTAAACAAAAATTTGGGTGGTAGGTTAACAGAGACCCCCGATATCATAGTGGTGGGTTAACAGAAACCAAGTGCCATCGTGGTGAGTTTCTAGCAGGCATAAATGGGAAGCTAACGACACCTTAGCCGGATCTCTCGCGCTATTTTTTCAGAAGATGCATGCAACTCAAGCACCAATCGTAAGGAAATCAACCATAATTAAACAAAAATTTGGGTGGTAGGTTAACAGAGACCCCCGATATCATAGTGGTGGGTTAACCCAAACCAAGTGCTATCATGGTAAGTTTCTAGCAGGCATAAAGGGGAAGCTAACGACCCATTAGCCGGATCTCTCGCGCTATTTTTTCAGAAGTTGCATGCAACTCAAGCACCAATCGTAAGGAAATCAACCATAATTAAACAAAAATTTGGGTGGTAGGTAAATAGAGACCTCCGATATCACAGTGGTCGGTTAATCGAAACCAAGTGCTATCGTGGTGAATTTCTAGCAGGCATAAAGGGGAAGTTAACGACACCTTAGCCGCATCTCTCGCGCTATTTTTTCAGAAGTTGCATGCAACTCAAGCGCCAATCGTAAGGAAATCAACCATAATTAAACAAAAATTTGTGTGGTAGGTTAACAGCGATCTCCGATATCATAGTGGTGGGTTAACAGAAACCAAGTGTTATCATGGTGAGTTTCTAGCAGGCATAAAGGGGAAGCTAACGACACCTTAGCCGGATCTCTCGCGCTATTTTTTCGGAAGTTGCATGCAACTCAAGCACCAATCGTAAGGAAATCAACCATAATTAAACAAAAATTTGGGTGGTAGGTTAACAGACACCCCCGCTATCACAGTGGTGGGTTAACCGAAACCAAGTGCTATCGTGGCGAGTTTCTAGCAGGCATAAAGGGAAGCTAACGACACCTTAGCCGCATCTCTCGCGCTATTTTTTCAGAAGCTGCATGCAACTCAAGCACCAATCGTAAGGAAATCAACCATAATTAACAAAAATTTGTGTGGTAGGTAAACAGAGACCTCCGATATCACAGTGGTGGGTTAACCGAAACCAAGTGCTATCGAGGTGAGTTTCTAGCAGGCATAAATGGGAAGCTAACGACACCTTAGCCGGATCTCTCGCGCTATTTTTTCAGAAGTTGCATGCAACTCAAGCACCAATCGTAAGGAAATCAACCATAATTAAACAAAAATTTGGGTGGTAGGTTAAAAGAGACCCCCGATATCATAGTGGTGGGTTAACAGAAACCAAGTGCCATGAGTTTCTAGCAGGCATAAATGGGAAGCTAACGACACCTTAGCCGAATCTCTCGCGCTATTTTTTCAGAAGTTGCATGCAACTCAAGCACCAATCGTAAGGAAATCAACCATAATTAAACAAAATTTTGGGTGGTAGGTTAACAGAGACCCCCGATATCATAGTGGTGGGTTAACAGAAACCAAGTGCCATCGTGGTGAGTTTCTAGCAGGGATAAATGGGAAGCTAACGACACCTTAGCCGGATCTCTCGCGCTATTTTTTCAGAAGTTGCATGCAACTCAAGCACCAATCGTAAGGAAATCAACCATAATTAAACAAAAATTTGGGTGGTAGGTAAATAGAGACCTCCGATATCACAGTGGTCGGTTAATCGAAACCAAGTGCTATCGTGGTGAATTTCTAGCAGGCATAAAGGGGAAGCTAACGACACCATAGCCGGATCTCTCGCGCTATTTTTTCAGAAGTTGCATGCAGCTCAAGCACCAATCGTAAGGAAATCAACCATAATTAAACAAAAATTTGGGTGGTAGGTTAAAAGAGACCACCGATATCATAGTCGTGGGTTAACAGAAACCAAGTGCCATCGTGGTGAGTTTCTAGCGGCATAAATGGGAAGCTAACGACACCTTAGCCGAATCTCTCGCGCTATTTTTTCAGAAGTTGCATGCAACTCAAACACCAATCGTAAGGAAATCAACCATAATTAAACAAAAATTTGGGTGGTAGGTTAACAGAGACCCCCGATATCATAGTGGTGGGTTAACAGAAACCAAGTGCCATCGTGGTGAGTTTCTAGCAGGCATAAATGGGAAGTTAACGACACCTTAGCCGCATCTCTCGCGCTATTTTTTCAGAAGTTGCATGCAACTCAAGCGCCAATCGTAAGGAAATCAACCATAATTAAACAAAAATTTGTGTGGTAGGTTAACAGCGATCTCCGATATCATAGTGGTGGGTTAACAGAAACCAAGTGTTATCATGGTGAGTTTCTAGCAGGCATAAAGGGGAAGCTAACGACACCTTAGCTGGATCTCTCGCGCTATTTTTTCGGAAGTTGCATGCAACTCAAGCACCAATCGTAAGGAAATCAACCATAATTAAACAAAAATTTGGGTGGTAGGTTAACAGAGACCCCCGCTATCACAGTGGTGGATTAACCGAAACCAAGTGCTATCGTGGCGAGTTTCTAGCAGGCATAAAGGGAAGCTAACGACACCTTAGCCGCATCTCTCGCGCTATTTTTTCAGAAGCTGCATGCAACTCAAGCACCAATCGTAAGGAAATCAACCATAATTAACAAAAATTTGTGTGGTAGGTAAACAGAGACCTCCGATATCACAGTGGTGGGTTAACCGAAACCAAGTGCTATCGAGGTGAGTTTCTAGCAGGCATAAATGGAAGCTAACGACACCTTAGCCGGATCTCTCGCGCTATTTTTTCAGAAGTTGCATGCAACTCAAGCACCAATCGTAAGGAAATCAACCATAATTAAACAAAAATTTGGGTGGTAGGTTAAAAGAGACCCCCGATATCATAGTGGTGGGTTAACAGAAACCAAGTGCCATGAGTTTCTAGCAGGCATAAATGGGAAGCTAACGACACCTTAGCCGAATCTCTCGCGCTATTTTTTCAGAAGTTGCATGCAACTCAAGCACCAATCGTAAGGAAATCAACCATAATTAAACAAAATTTTGGGTGGTAGGTTAACAGAGACCCCCGATATCATAGTGGTGGGTTAACAGAAACCAAGTGCCATCGTGGTGAGTTTCTAGCAGGGATAAATGGGAAGCTAACGACACCTTAGCCGGATCTCTCGCGCTATTTTTTCAGAAGTTGCATGCAACTCAAGCACCAATCGTAAGGAAATCAACCATAATTAAACAAAAATTTGGGTGGTAGGTAAATAGAGACCTCCGATATCACAGTGGTCGGTTAATCGAAACCAAGTGCTATCGTGGTGAATTTCTAGCAGGCATAAAGGGGAAGCTAACGACACCATAGCCGGATCTCTCGCGCTATTTTTTCAGAAGTTGCATGCAGCTCAAGCACCAATCGTAAGGAAATCAACCATAATTAAACAAAAATTTGGGTGGTAGGTTAAAAGAGACCACCGATATCATAGTCGTGGGTTAACAGAAACCAAGTGCCATCGTGGTGAGTTTCTAGCGGCATAAATGGGAAGCTAACGACACCTTAGCCGAATCTCTCGCGCTATTTTTTCAGAAGTTGCATGCAACTCAAACACCAATCGTAAGGAAATCAACCATAATTAAACAAAAATTTGGGTGGTAGGTTAACAGAGACCCCCGATATCATAGTGGTGGGGTAACAGAAACCAAGTGCCGTCATGGTGAGTTTCTAGCAGGCATAAATGGGAAGCTAACGACACCTTAGCCGGATCTCTCGCGCTATTTTTTCAGAAGTTGCATGCAACTCAAGCACCAATCGTAAGGAAATCAACCATAATTAAACAAAAATTTGTGTGGTAGGTAAACTGAGACCTCCGATATCACAGTGGTGGGTTAACAAGAACCAAGTGCCATCGTGGTGAGTTTCTAGCAGGCATAAATGGGAAGCTAACGACACCTTAGCCGGATCTCTCGCGCTATTTTTTCAGAAGTTGCATGCAACTCAAGCACCAATCGTAAGGAAATCAACCATAATTAAACAAAAATTTGGGTGGTAGGTTAACCGAGACCCCCGATATCACAGTGGTGGGTTAACCCAAACCAAGTGCTATCATGGTGAGTTTCTAGCAGGCATAAAGGGGAAGCTAACGACCACTTAGCCGGATCTCTCGCGCTATTTTTTCAGAAGTTGCATGCAACTCAAGCACCAATCGTAACGAAATCAACCATAATTAAACAAAAATTTGGGTGGTAGGTTAACAGAGACCCCCGATATCATAGTGGTGGGTTAACAGAAACCAAGTGCCATCGTGGTGAGTTTCTAGCAGGCATAAATGGAAAGCTAACGACACCTTAGCCGGATCTCTCGCGCTATTTTTTCAGAAGTTGCATGCAACTCAAGCACCAATCGTAAGGAAATCAACCATAATTAAACAAAAATTTGTGTGGTAGGTAAACAGAGACCTTCGATATCACAGTGGTTGGTTAACCGAAACCAAGTGCTATCGTGGTGAGTTTCTAGCAGGCATAAATGGGAAGCTAACGACACCTTAGCCGGATCTCTCGCGCAATTTTTTCGGAAGTTGCATCCAACTCAAGCACCAATCGTAAGGAAATCAACCATAATTAAACAAAAATTTGGGTGGTAGGTTAACAGAGACCCCCGATATCATAGCGGTGGGTCAACAGAAACCAAGTGCCTTCATGGTGAGTTTCTAGCAGGCATAAATGGGAAGCTAACGACACCTTAGCCGGATCTCTCGCGCTATTTTTTCAGAAGTTGCATGCAACTCAAGCACCAATCGTAAGGAAATCAACCATAATTAAACAAAAATTTGGGTGGTAGGTTAACAGAGACCCCCGATATCACAGTGGTGGGTTAACCGAAACAAAGTGCTGTCGTGGTGAGTTTCTAGCAGGCATAAAGGGGAAGCTAACGACCCCTTAGCCGAATCTCTCGCGCTATTTTTTCAGAAGTTGCATGCAACTCAAGCACCAATCGTAAGGAAATCAACCATAATTAAACAAAAATTTGGGTGGTAGGTTAACAAAGACCCCCAATATCACAGTGGTGGGTTAACCGAAACCAAGTGCTATCATGGTGAGTTTCTAGCAGGCATAAAGGGGAAGTTAACGACACCTTAGCCGCATCTCTCGCGCTATTTTTTCAGAAGTTGCATGCAACTCAAGCGCCAATCGTAAGGAAATCAACCATAATTAAACAAAAATTTGTGTGGTAGGTTAACAGTGATCTCCGATATCATAGTGGTGGGTTAACCGAAACCAAGTGCTATCGTGGTGAGTTTCTAGCAGGCATAAAGGGGAAGCTAACGACACCTTAGCCGCATCTCTCGCGCTATTTTTTCAGAAGTTGCATGCAACTCAAGCACCAATCGTAAGGAAATCAACCATAATTAAACAAAAATCTGTGTGGTAGGTTAACAGCGATCTCCGATATCATAGTGGTGGGTTAACAGAAACCAAGTGTTATCATGGTGAGTTTCTAGCAGGCATAAAGGGGAAGCTAACGACACCTTAGCTGGATCTCTCGCGCTATTTTTTCGGAAGTTGCATGCAACTCAAGCACCAATCGTAAGGAAATCAACCATAATTAAACAAAAATTTGGGTGGTAGGTTAACAGAGACCCCCGATATCACAGTGGTGGGTTAACCGAAACCAAGTGCTATCGTGGCGAGTTTCTAGCAGGCATAAAGGGGGAGCTAACGACACCTTAGCCGCATCTCTCGCGCTATTTTTTCAGAAGTTGCATGCAACTCAAGCACCAATCGTAAGGAAATCAACCATAATTAACAAAAATTTGTGTGGTAGGTAAACAGAGACCTCCGATATCACAGTGGTGGGTTAACCGAAACCAAGTGCTATCGTGGTGAGTTTCTAGCAGGCATAAAGGGGAAGCTAACGACACCTTAGCCGGATCTCTCGCGCTATTTTTTCAGAAGTTGCATGCAACTCAAGCACCAATCGTAAGGAAATCAATCATAATTAAACAAAAATTTGGGTGGTAGGTTAACAGAGACCTCCGATATCACAGTGGTTGGTTAACCGAAACCAAGTGCTATCGTGGTGAGTTTCTAGCAGGCATAAATGGGAAGCTAACGACACCTTAGCCGGATCTCTCGCGCTATTTTTTCAGAAGTTGCATGCAACTCAAGCACCAAACGTAAGGAAATCAACCATAATTAAACAAAAATTTGGGTGGTAGGTTAACCGAGACCCCCGATATCACAGTGGTGGGTTAACCCAAACCAAGTGCTATCATGGTAAGTTTCTAGCAGGCATAAAGGGGAAGCTAACGACCCATTAGCCGGATCTCTCGCGCTATTTTTTCAGAAGTTGCATGCAACTCAAGCACCAATCGTAAGGAAATCAACCATAATTAAACAAAAATTTGGGTGGTAGGTTAACAGAGACCCCCGATATCATAGTGGTGGGTTAACAGAAACCAAGTGCCATCGTGGTGAGTTTCTAGCAGGCATAAATGGGAAGTTAACGACACCTTAGCCGCATCTCTCGCGCTATTTTTTCAGAAGTTGCATGCAACTCAAGCGCCAATCGTAAGGAAATCAACCATAATTAAACAAAAATTTGTGTGGTAGGTTAACAGCGATCTCCGATATCATAGTGGTGGGTTAACAGAAACCAAGTGTTATCATGGTGAGTTTCTAGCAGGCATAAAGGGGAAGCTAACGACACCTTAGCTGGATCTCTCGCGCTATTTTTTCGGAAGTTGCATGCAACTCAAGCACCAATCGTAAGGAAATCAACCATAATTAAACAAAAATTTGGGTGGTAGGTTAACAGAGACCCCCGCTATCACAGTGGTGGGTTAACCGAAACCAAGTGCTATCGTGGCGAGTTTCTAGCAGGCATAAAGGGAAGCTAACGACACCTTAGCCGCATCTCTCGCGCTATTTTTTCAGAAGCTGCATGCAACTCAAGCACCAATCGTAAGGAAATCAACCATAATTAACAAAAATTTGTGTGGTAGGTAAACAGAGACCTCCGATATCACAGTGGTGGGTTAACCGAAACCAAGTGCTATCGAGGTGAGTTTCTAGCAGGCATAAATGGGAAGCTAACGACACCTTAGCCGGATCTCTCGCGCTATTTTTTCAGAAGTTGCATGCAACTCAAGCACCAATCGTAAGGAAATCAACCATAATTAAACAAAAATTTGGGTGGTAGGTTAAAAGAGACCCCCGATATCATAGTGGTGGGTTAACAGAAACCAAGTGCCATGAGTTTCTAGCAGGCATAAATGGGAAGCTAACGACACCTTAGCCGAATCTCTCGCGCTATTTTTTCAGAAGTTGCATGCAACTCAAGCACCAATCGTAAGGAAATCAACCATAATTAAACAAAATTTTGGGTGGTAGGTTAACAGAGACCCCCGATATCATAGTGGTGGGTTAACAGAAACCAAGTGCCATCGTGGTGAGTTTCTAGCAGGGATAAATGGGAAGCTAACGACACCTTAGCCGGATCTCTCGCGCTATTTTTTCAGAAGTTGCATGCAACTCAAGCACCAATCGTAAGGAAATCAACCATAATTAAACAAAAATTTGGGTGGTAGGTAAATAGAGACCTCCGATATCACAGTGGTCGGTTAATCGAAACCAAGTGCTATCGTGGTGAATTTCTAGCAGGCATAAAGGGGACGCTAACGACACCATAGCCGGATCTCTCGCGCTATTTTTTCAGAAGTTGCATGCAGCTCAAGCACCAATCGTAAGGAAATCAACCATAATTAAACAAAAATTTGGGTGGTAGGTTAAAAGAGACCACCGATATCATAGTCGTGGGTTAACAGAAACCAAGTGCCATCGTGGTGAGTTTCTAGCGGCATAAATGGGAAGCTAACGACACCTTAGCCGAATCTCTCGCGCTATTTTTTCAGAAGTTGCATGCAACTCAAACACCAATCGTAAGGAAATCAACCATAATTAAACAAAAATTTGGGTGGTAGGTTAACAGAGACCCCCGATATCATAGTGGTGGGTTAACAGAAACCAAGTGCCATCGTGGTGAGTTTCTAGCAGACATAAATGGGAAGCTAACGACACCTTAGCCGGATCTCTCGCGCTATTTTTTCAGAAGTTGCATGCAACTCAAGCACCAATCGTAAGGAAATCAACCATAATTAAACAAAAATTTGTGTGGTAGGTAAACTGAGACCTCCGATATCACAGTGGTGGGTTAATCGAAACCAAGTGCTATCGTGGTGAGTTTCTAGCAGGCATAAAGGGGAAGGTAACGACGCCTTAGCCGGATCTCTGGCGCTATTTGTTCAGAAGTTGCATGCAACTCAAGCACCAATCGTAAGGAAATCAACCATAATTAAACAAAAATTTGGGTGGTAGGTTAATAGAGACCCCCGATATCATAGTGGTGGGTTAACAGAAACCAACTGCCATCGTGGTGAGTTTCTAGCAGGCATAAATGGGAAGCTAACGACACCTTAGCCTGATCTCTCGCGCTATTTTTTCAGAAGTTGCATGCAACTCAAACACCAATCGTAAGGAAATCAACCATAATTAAACAAAAATTTGGGTGATAGGTTAACAGAGCCCCCGATATCATAGTGGTGGGTTAACAGAAACAAAGTGCCGTCGTGGTGAGTTTCTAGCAGGCATAAATGGGAAGCTAACGACACCTTAGCCGGATCTCTCGCGCTATTTTTTCGGAAGTTGCATGCAACTCAAGCACCAATCGTAAGGAAATCAACCATAATTAAACAAAAATTTGGGTGGTAGGTTAACAGAGAACCCCGATATCATAGTGGTGGGTTAACAGAAACCAAGTGCCATCGTGGTGAGTTTCTAGCAGGCATAAATCGGAAGCTAACGACACCTTAGCCGGATCTCTCGCGCTATTTTTTCAGAAGTTGCATGCAACTCAAGCACCAATCGTAAGGAAATCAACCATAATTAAACAAAAATTTGGGTGGTAGGTAAACAGAGACCCCCGATATCACAGTGGTGGGTTAATCGAAACCAAGTGGTATCATGGTGAGTTTCTAGCAGGCATAAAGGGGAAGCTAACGACACCTTAGCCGGATCTCTCGCGCTATTTTTTCAGAAGTTGCATGCAACTCAAGCACCAATCGTAAGGAAATCAACCATAATTAAACAAAAATTTGGGTGGTAGGTTAACAGATACCCCCGATATCATAGTGGTGGGTTAACAGAAACGAAGTGCCATCGAGGTGAGTTTCTAGCAGGCATAATTGGGAAGCTAACGATACCTTAACCGCATTTCTCGCGCTATTTTTTCATAAGTTGCATGCAACTCAAGCACCAATCGTAAGGAAATCAACCATAATTAACAAAAATTTGTGTGGTAGGTAAACAGAGACCTCCGATATCACAGTGGTGGGTTAACCGAAACCAAGTGCTATCATGGTGAGTTTCTAGCAGGCATAAAGGGGAAGCTAACGACACCTTAGCCGGATATCTCGCGCTATTTTTTCAGAAGTTGCATGCAACTCAAGCACCAATCGTAAGGAAATCAACCATAATTAAACAAAAATTTGGGTGGTAGGTTAAGACAGACCCCCGATATCACAGTGGTGGGTTAACCGAAACCAAGTGCCATCGTGGTGAGTTTCTAGCAGGCATAAAGGGGAAGCTAACGACACCTTAGCCGCATCTCTCGCGCTATTTTTCCAGAAGTTGCATGCAACTCAAGCACCAATCGTAAGGAAATCAACCATAATTAAACAAAAATTTGTGTGGTAGGTAAACAGAGACCTCCGATATCACAGTGGTGGGTTAACCGAAATCAAGTGCTATCGTGGTGAGTTTCTAGCAGGCATAAAGGGGAAGCTAACGACACCTTAGCCGGATCTCTCGCGCTATTTTTTCAGAAGTTGCATGCAACTCAAGCACCAATCGTAAGGAAATCAACCATAATTAAACAAAAATTCGCGCTATTTTTTCAGAAGTTGCATGCAACTCAAACACCAATCGTAAGGAAATCAACCATAATTTAACAAAACTTTGGGTGGTAGGTTAACAGAGACCCACGATATCATAGTGGTGGGTTAACAGAAACCAAGTGCCATCGTGGTGAGTTTCGAGCAGGCATAAATGGGAAGCTAATGACACCTTAGCCGGATCTCTCGCGCTATTTTTTCAGAAGTTGCATGCAACTCAAGCACCAATCGTAAGGAAATCAAACATAATTAAACAAAAATTTGGGTAGTAGGTAAACAGAGACCTCCGATATCACAGTGGTGGGTTAATCGAAACCAAGTGCTATCGCGGTGAGTTTCTAGCAGGCATAAAGGGGAAGCTAACGACACATTAGCCGGACCTCTCGCGCCATTTTTTCAGAAGTTGCATGCAACTCAAGCACCAATCGTAAGGAAATCAACCATATTTAAACAAAAATTTGGGTGGTAGGTTAACAGATACCCCGGATATCATAGTGGTGGGTTAACAGAAGCCAAGTGCCATCGTGGTGAGTTTCTAGCAGGCATAAATGGGAAGCTAACGACACCTTAGCCGCATCTCTCGCGCTATTTTTTCAGAAGTTGCATGCAACTCAAGCACCAATCGTAAGGAAATCAACCATAATTAACAAAAATTTGTGTGGTAGGTAAACAGAGACCTCCGATATCACAGTGGTGGGTTAACCGAAACCAAGTGCTATCATGGTGAGTTTCTAGCAGGCATAAAGGGGAAGCTAACGACACCTTAGCCGGATCTCTCGCGCTATTTTTCAGAAGTTGCATGCAACTCAAGCACCAATCGTAAGGAAATCAACCATAATTAAACAAAAATTTGGGTGGTAGGTTAAGAGAGACCCCCGATATCACAGTGGTGGGTTAACCGAAACCAAGTGCCATCGTGGTGAGTTTCTAGCAGGCATAAAGGGGAAGCTAACGACACCTTAGATGCATCTCTCGCGCTATTTTTTCAGAAGTTGCATGCAACTCGAGCACCAATCGTAAGAAAATCAACCATAATCAAACAAAAATTTGTGTGGTAGGTTAACAGTGATCTCCGATATCATAGTGGTGGGTTAACAGAAACCAAGTGTCATCAAGGTGAGTTTCTAGCAGGCATAAAGGGGAAGCTAACGACACCTTAGCCGGATCTCTCGCGCTATTTCTTCGGAAGTTGCATGCAACTCAAGCACCAATCGTAAGGAAATCAACCATAATTAAACAAAAATTTGGGTGGTAGGTTAACAGAGACCCCCGATTTCACAGTGGTGGGTTAACCGAAAGCAAGTGCTATCATGGTGAGTTTCTAGCAGGCATAAAGGGGAAGCTAACGACACCTTAGCCGCATCTCTCGCGCTATTTTTTCAGAAGTTGCATGCAACTCAAGCACCAATCGTAAGGAAATCAACAACAATTAACAAAAATTTGTGTAGTAGGTAAACAGAGACCTCCGATATCACAGTGGTGGGTTAACCGAAACCAAGTGATATCGTGGTGAGTTTCTAGCAGGCATAAAGGGGAAGCTAACGACACCTTAGCCGGATCTCTCGCGCTATTTTTTCAGAAGTTGCATGCAGCTCAAGCACCAATCGTAAGGAAATCAACCATAATTAAACAAAAATTTGGGTGGTAGGTTAAAAGAGACCACCGATATCATAGTGGTGGGTTAACAGAAACCAAGTGCCATCGTGATGAGTTTCTAGCAGGCATAAATGGGAAGCTAACGACACCTTAGCCGAATCTCTCGCGCTATTTTTTCAGAAGTTGCATGCAACTCAAGCACCAATCGTAAGGAAATCAACCATAATTAAACAAAAATTTGGGTGGTAGGTTAACCGAGACCCCCGATATCACAGTGGTGGGTTAACCCAAACCAAGTGCTATCATGGTGAGTTTCTAGCAGGATTAAAGGGGAAGCTAACGACCCCTTAGCCGGATCTCTCGCGCTATTTTTTCAGAAGTTGCATGCAACTAAAGCACCAATCGTAAGGAAATCAACCATAATTAACAAAAATTTGTGTGGTAGGTAAACAGAGACCTCCGATATCACAGTGGTGGGTTAACCGAAACCAAGTGCTATCATGGTGAGTTTCTAGCAGGCATAAAGGGGAAGCTAACGACACCTTAGCCGGATCTCTCGCGCTATTTTTTCAGAAGTTGCATGCAACTCAAACACCAATCGTAAAAAAAATCAACCATAATTAAACAAAAATGTGTGTGGTAGGTTAAGAGAGACCCCCAATATCACAGTGGTGGGTTAACCGAAACCAAGTGCCATCGTGGTGAGTTTCTAGCATGCATAAAGGGGAAGCTAACGACACCTTAGCCGCATCTCTCGCGCTATTTTTTCAGAAGTTGCATGCAACTCGAGCACCAATCGTAAGAAAATCAACCATAATTAAACAAAAATTTGTGTGGTAGGTTAACAGTGATCTTCGATATCATAGTGGTGGGTTAACAGAAACCAAGTGTCATCATGGTGAGTTTCTAGCAGGCATAAAGGGGAAGCTAACGACACCTTAGCCGGATCTCTCACGCTATTTCTTCGGAAGTTGCATGCAACTCAAGCACCAATCGTAAGGAAATCAACCATAATTAAACAAAAATTTGGGTGGTAGGTTAACAGAGACCCCCGATATCACAGTAGTGGGTTAACCGAAAGCAAGTGCTATCGTGGTGAGTTTCTAGCAGGCATAAAGGGGAAGCTAACGGCACCTTAGCCGCATCTCTCGCGCTATTTTTTCAGAAGTTGCATGCAACCCAAGCACCAATCGTAAGGAAATCAACCATAATTAACAAAAAATTGTGTGGTAGGTAAACAGAGACCTCCGATATCACAGTGGTGGGTTAACCGAAACCAAGTGATATCATGGTGAGTTTCTAGCAGGCATAAAGGGGAAGCTAACGACACCTTAGCCGGATCTCTCGCGCAATTTTTTCAGAAGTTGCATGCAACTCAATCACCAATCGTAAGGAAATCAACCATAATTAAACAAAAATTTGGGTGGTAGGTTAAAAGAGACCCCCGATATCATAGTGGTGGGTTAACAGAAACCAAGTGCCATCGTGGTGAGTTTCTAGCAGGCATAAATGGGAAGCTAACGACACCTTAGCCGAATCTCTCGCGCTATTTTTTCAGAAGTTGCATGCAACTCAAGCACCAATCGTAAGGAAATCAACCATAATTAAGCAACAATTTGGGTGGTAGGTTAACAGAGACCCCCGATATCATAGTGGCGGGTTAACAGAAACTAAGTGCCATCGTGGTGAGTTTCTAGCAGGCATAAATGGGAAGCTAACGAAACCTTAGCCGGATCTCTCGCGCCATTTTTTCAGAAGTTGCATGCAACTCAAGCACCAATCGTAAGGAAATCAACCATAATTAAACAAAAATTTGGGTGGTAGGTTAACCGAGACCCCCGATATCACAGTGGTGGGTTAACCCAAACCAAGTGCTATCATGGTGAGTTTCTAGCAGGATTAAAGGGGAAGCTAGCGACCCCTTAGCCGGATCTCTCGCGCTATTTTTTCAGAAGTTGCATGCAACTAAAGCACCAATCGTAAGGAAATCAACCATAATTAAACAAAAATTTGGGTGGTAGGTTAACAGAGACCCCCGATATCATAGTGGTGGGTTAACAGAAACCAAGTGCCATCGTGGTGAGTTTCCAGCAGGCATAAAGGGGAAGCTAACGGCACCTTAGCCGCATCTCTCGCGCTATTTTTTCAGAAGTTGCATGCAACTCGAGCACCAATCGTAAGAAAATCAACCATAATTAAACAAAAATTTGTGTGGTAGGTTAACAGTGATCTTCGATATCATAGTGGTGGGTTAACAGAAACCAAGTGTCATCATGGTGAGTTTCTAGCAGGCATAAAGGGGAAGCTAACGACACCTTAGCCGGATCTCTCACGCTATTTCTTCGGAAGTTGTATGCAACTCAAGCACCAATCGTAAGGAAATCAACCATAATTAAACAAAAATTTGGGTGGTAGGTTAACAGAGACCCCCGATATCACAGTAGTGGGTTAACCGAAAGCAAGTGCTATCGTGGTGAGTTTCTAGCAGGCATAAAGGGGAAGCTAACGGCACCTTAGCCGCATCTCTCGCGCTATTTTTTCAGAAGTTGCATGCAACCCAAGCACCAATCGTAAGGAAATCAACCATAATTAACAAAAAATTGTGTGGTAGGTAAACAGAGACCTCCGATATCACAGTGGTGGGTTAACCGAAACCAAGTGATATCATGGTGAGTTTCTAGCAGGCATTAAGGGGAAGCTAACGACACCTTAGCCGGATCTCTCGCGCAATTTTTTCAGAAGTTGCATGCAACTCAATCACCAATCGTAAGGAAATCAACCATAATTAAACAAAAATTTGGGTGGTAGGTTAAAAGAGACCCCCGATATCATAGTGGTGGGTTAACAGAAACCAAGTGCCATCGTGGTGAGTTTCTAGCAGGCATAAATGGGAAGCTAACGACACCTTAGCCGAATCTCTCGCGCTATTTTTTCAGAAGTTGCATGCAACTCAAGCACCAATCGTAAGGAAATCAACCATAATTAAGCAACAATTTGGGTGGTAGGTTAACAGAGACCCCCGATATCATAGTGGCGGGTTAACAGAAACTAAGTGCCATCGTGGTGAGTTTCTAGCAGGCATAAATGGGAAGCTAACGAAACCTTAGCCGGATCTCTCGCGCCATTTTTTCAGAAGTTGCATGCAACTCAAGCACCAATCGTAAGGAAATCAACCATAATTAAACAAAAATTTGGGTGGTAGGTTAACCGAGACCCCCGATATCACAGTGGTGGGTTAATCGAAACCAAGTGGTATCATGGTGAGTTTCTAGCAGGCATAAAGGGGAAGCTAACGACACCTTAGCCGGATCTCTCGCGCTATTTTTTCAGAAGTTGCATGCAACTCAAGCACCAATCGTAAGGAAATCAACCATAATTAAACAAAAATTTGGGTGGTAGGTTAACAGATACCCCCGATATCATAGTGGTGGGTTAACAGAAACCAAGTGCCATCGAGGTGAGTTTCTAGCAGGCATAATTGGGAAGCTAACGACACCTTAACCGCATTTCTCGCGCTATTTTTTCATAAGTTGCATGCAACTCAAGCACCAATCGTAAGGAAATCAACCATAATTAACAAAAATTTGTGTGGTAGGTAAACAGAGACCTCCGATATCACAGTGGTGGGTTAACCGAAACCAAGTGCTATCATGGTGAGTTTCTAGCAGGCATAAAGGGGAAGCTAACGACACCTTAGCCGGATATCTCGCGCTATTTTTTCAGAAGTTGCATGCAACTCAAGCACCAATCGTAAGGAAATCAACCATAATTAAACAAAAATTTGGGTGGTAGGTTAAGACAGACCCCCGATATCACAGTGGTGGGTTAACCGAAACCAAGTGCCATCGTGGTGAGTTTCTAGCAGGCATAAAGGGGAAGCTAACGACACCTTAGCCGCATCTCTCGCGCTATTTTTTCAGAAGTTGCATGCAACTCAAGCACCAATCGTAAGGAAATCAACCATAATTAAACAAAAATTTGTGTGGTAGGTAAACAGAGACCTCCGATATCACAGTGGTGGGTTAACCGAAATCAAGTGCTATCGTGGTGAGTTTCTAGCAGGCATAAAGGGGAAGCTAACGACACCTTAGCCGGATCTCTCGCGTTAACAGAAACCAAGTGCCATCGTGGTGAGTTTCGAGCAGGCATAAATGGGAAGCTAATGACACCTTAGCCGGATCTCTCGCGCTATTTTTTCGGAAGTTGCATGCAACTCAAGCACCAATCGTAAGGAAATCAAACATAATTAAACAAAAATTTGGGTAGTAGGTAAACAGAGACCTCCGATATCACAGTGGTGGGTTAATCGAAACCAAGTGCTTTCGCGGTGAGTTTCTAGCAGGCATAAAGGGGAAGCTAACGACACATTAGCCGGATCTCTCGCGCCATTTTTTCAGAAGTTGCATGCAACTCAAGCACCAATCGTAAGGAAATCAACCATATTTAAACAAAAATTTGGGTGGTAGGTTAACAGATACCCCGGATATCATAGTGGTGGGTTAACAGAAGCCAAGTGCCATCGTGGTGAGTTTCTAGCAGGCATAAATGGGAAGCTAACGACACCTTAGCCGCATCTCTCGCGCTATTTTTTCAGAAGTTGCATGCAACTCAAGCACCAATCGTAAGGAAATCAACCATAATTAACAAAAATTTGTGTGGTAGGTAAACAGAGACCTCCGATATCACAGTGGTGGGTTAACCGAAACCAAGTGCTATCATGGTGAGTTTCTAGCAGGCATAAAGGGGAAGCTAACGACACCTTAGCCGGATCTCTCGCGCTATTTTTCAGAAGTTGCATGCAACTCAAGCACCAATCGTAAGGAAATCAACCATAATTAAACAAAAATTTGGGTGGTAGGTTAAGAGAGACCCCCGATATCACAGTGGTGGGTTAACCGAAACCAAGTGCCATCGTGGTGAGTTTCTAGCAGGCATAAAGGGGAAGCTAACGACACCTTAGCCGCATCTCTCGCGCTATTTTTTCAGAAGTTGCATGCAACTCGAGCACCAATCGTAAGAAAATCAACCATAATCAAACAAAAATTTGTGTGGTAGGTTAACAGTGATCTCCGATATCATAGTGGTGGGTTAACAGAAACCAAGTGTCATCAAGGTGAGTTTCTAGCAGGCATAAAGGGGAAGCTAACGACACCTTAGCCGGATCTCTCGCGCTATTTCTTCGGAAGTTGCATGCAACTCAAGCACCAATCGTAAGGAAATCAACCATAATTAAACAAAAATTTGGGTGGTAGGTTAACAGAGACCCCCGATTTCACAGTGGTGGGTTAACCGAAAGCAAGTGCTATCATGGTGAGTTTCTAGCAGGCATAAAGGGGAAGCTAACGACACCTTAGCCGCATCTCTCGCGCTATTTTTTCAGAAGTTGCATGCAACTCAAGCACCAATCGTAAGGAAATCAACAACAATTAACAAAAATTTGTGTAGTAGGTAAACAGAGACCTCCGATATCACAGTGGTGGGTTAACCGAAACCAAGTAATATCGTGGTGAGTTTCTAGCAGGCATAAAGGGGAAGCTAACGACACCTTAGCCGGATCTCTTGCGCAATTTTTTCAGAAGTTGCATGCAACTCAAGCACCAATCGTAAGGAAATCAACCATAATTAAACAAAAATTTTGGTGGTAGGTTAAAAGAGACCCCCGATATCATAGTGGTGGGTTAACAGAAACCAAGTGCCATCGTGGTGAGTTTCTAGCAGGCATAAATGGGAAGCTAACGACACCTTAGCCGAATCTCTCGCGCTATTTTTTCAGAAGTTGCATGCAACTCAAGCACCAATCGTAAGGAAATCAACCATAATTAAACAAAAATTTGGGTGGTAGGTTAACAGAGACCCCCCATACCATGGTGGTGGGTTAACAGAAACCAAGTGCCATCGTGGTGAGTTTCTAGCAGGCATAAATGGGAAGCTAACGACACCTTAGCCGGATCTCTCGCGCTATTTTTTCAGAAGTTGCATGCAACTCAAGCACCAAACGTAAGGAAATCAACCATAATTAAACAAAAATTTGGGTGGTAGGTAAACAGAGACCTGCGGTATCACAGTGGTGGGTTAATCGAAACCAAGTGCTATCGTGGTGAGTTTCTAGCAGGCATAAAGGGGAAGCTAACGACACCTTAGCCGGATCTCTCGCGCTATTTTTTCAGAAGTTGCATGCAGCTCAAGCACCAATCGTAAGGAAATCAACCATAATTAAACAAAAATTTGGGTGGTAGGTTAAAAGAGACCACCGATATCATAGTGGTGGGTTAACAGAAACCAAGTGCCATCGTGGTGAGTTTCTAGCAGGCATAAATGGGAAGCTAACGACACCTTAGCCGAATCTCTCGCGCTATTTTTTCAGAAGTTGCATGCAACTCAAGCACCAATCGTAAGGAAATCAACCATAATTAAACAAAAATTTGGGTGGTAGGTTAACCGAGACCCCCGATATCACAGTGGTGGGTTAACCCAAACCAAGTGCTATCATGGTGAGTTTCTAGCAGGATTAAAAGGGAAGCTAACGACCCCTTAGCCGGATCTCTCGCGCTATTTTTTCAGAAGTTGCATGCAACTAAAGCACCAATCGTAAGGAAATCAACCATAATTAACAAAAATTTGTGTGGTAGGTAAACAGAGACCTCCGATATCACAGCGGTGGGTTAACCGAAACCAAGTGCTATCATGGTGAGTTTCTAGCAGGCATAAAGGGGAAGTTAACGACACCTTAGCCGGATCTCTCGCGCTATTTTTTCAGAAGTTGCATGCAACTCAAACACCAATCGTAAAAAAAATCAACCATAATTAAACAAAAATGTGTGTGGTAGGTTAAGAGAGACCCCCAATATCACAGTGGTGGGTTAACCGAAACCAAGTGCCATCGTGGTGAGTTTCTAGCAGGCATAAAGGGGAAGCTAACGACACCTTAGCCGCATCTCTCGCGCTATTTTTTCAGAAGTTGCATGCAACTCGAGCACCAATCGTAAGAAAATCAACCATAATTAAACAAAAATTTGTGTGGTAGGTTAACAGTGATCTTCGATATCATAGTGGTGGGTTAACAGAAACCAAGTGTCATCATGGTGAGTTTCTAGCAGGCATAAAGGGGAAGCTAACGACACCTTAGCCGGATCTCTCACGCTATTTCTTCGGAAGTTGCATGCAACTCAAGCACCAATCGTAAGGAAATCAACCATAATTAAACAAAAATTTGGGTGGTAGGTTAACAGAGACCCCCGATATCACAGTAGTGGGTTAACCGAAAGCACGTGCTATCGTGGTGAGTTTCTAGCAGGCATAAAGGGGAAGCTAACGGCACCTTAGCCGCATCTCTCGCGCTATTTTTTCAGAAGTTGCATGCAACCCAAGCACCAATCGTAAGGAAATCAACCATAAATAACAAAAAATTGTGTGGTAGGTAAACAGAGACCTCCGATATCACAGTGGTGGGTTAACCGAAACCAAGTGATATCATGGTGAGTTTCTAGCAGGCATAAAGGGGAAGCTAACGACACCTTAGCCGGATCTCTCGCGCAATTTTTTCAGAAGTTGCATGCAACTCAATCACCAATCGTAAGGAAATCAACCATAATTAAACAAAAATTTGGGTGGTAGGTTAAAAGAGACCCCCGATATCATAGTGGTGGGTTAACAGAAACCAAGTGCCATCGTGGTGAGTTTCTAGCAGGCATAAATGGGAAGCTAACGACACCTTAGCCGAATCTCTCGCGCTATTTTTTCAGAAGTTGCATGCAACTCAAGCACCAATCGTAAGGAAATCAACCATAATTAAACAAAAATTTGGGTGGTAGGTTAAAAGAGACCCCCGATATCATAGTGGTGGGTTAACAGAAACCAAGTGCCATCATGGTGAGTTTCTAGCAGGCATAAATGGGAAGCTAACGACACCTTAGCCGAATCTCTCGCGCTATTTTTTCAGAAGTTGCATGCAACTCAAGCACCAATCGTAAGGAAATCAACCATAATTAAGCAACAATTTGGGTGGTAGGTTAACAGAGACCCCCGATATCATAGTGGCGGGTTAACAGAAACTAAGTGCCATCGTGGTGAGTTTCTAGCAGGCATAAATGGGAAGCTAACGAAACCTTAGCCGGATCTCTCGCGCCATTTTTTCAGAAGTTGCATGCAACTCAAGCACCAATCGTAAGGAAATCAACCATAATTAAACAAAAATTTGGGTGGTAGGTTAACCGAGACCCCCGATATCACAGTGGTGGGTTAACCCAAACCAAATGCTATCATGGTGAGTTTCTAGCAGGATTAAAGGGGAAGCTAACGACCCCTTAGCCGGATCTCTCGCGCTATTTTTTCAGAAGTTGCATGCAACTAAAGCACCAATCGTAAGGAAATCAACCATAATTAAACAAAAATTTGGGTGGTAGGTAACAGAGACCCCCGATATCACAGTGGTGGGTTAACCGAAACCAAGTGATATCATGGTGAGTTTCTAGCAGGCATAAAGGGGAAGCTAACGACACCTTAGCCGGATCTCTCGCGCAATTTTTTCAGAAGTTGCATGCAACTCAATCACCAATCGTAAGGAAATCAACCATAATTAAACAAAAATTTGGGTGGTAGATTAAAAGAGACCCCCGATATCATAGTGGTGGGTTAACAGAAACCAAGTGCCATCGTGGTGAGTTTCTAGCAGGCATAAATGGGAAGCTAACGACACCTTAGCCGAATCTCTCGCGCTATTTTTTCAGAAGTTGCATGCAACTCAAGCACCAATCGTAAGGAAATCAACCATAATTAAGCAACAATTTGGGTGGTAGGTTAACAGAGACCCCCGATATCATAGTGGCGGGTTAACAGAAACTAAGTGCCATCGTGGTGAGTTTCTAGCAGGCATAAATGGGAAGCTAACGAAACCTTAGCCGGATCTCTCGCGCCATTTTTTCAGAAGTTGCATGCAACTCAAGCACCAATCGTAAGGAAATCAACCATAATTAAACAAAAATTTGGGTGGTAGGTTAACCGAGACCCCCGATATCACAGTGGTGGGTTAACCCAAACCAAGTGCTATCATGGTGAGTTTCTAGCAGGATTAAAGGGGAAGCTAACGACCCCTTAGCCGGATCTCTCGCGCTATTTTTTCAGAAGTTGCATGCAACTAAAGCACCAATCGTAAGGAAATCAACCATAATTAAACAAAAATTTGGGTGGTAGGTTAACAGAGACCCCCGATATCATAGTGGTGGGTTAACAGAAACCAAGTGCCATCGTGGTGAGTTTCTAGCAGGCATAAATGGGAAGCTAACGACACCTTAGCCGAATCTCTCGCGCTATTTTTTCAGAAGTTGCATGCAACTCAAGCACCAATCGTAAGGAAATCAACCATAATTAAACAAAAATTTGGGTGGTAGGTAAACAGAGACCTCCGATATCACAGTGGTGGGTTAACCGAAACCAAGTGCTATCATGGTGAGTTTCTAGCAGGCATAAAGGGGAAGCTAACGACACCTTAGCCGGATCTCTCGCGCTATTTTTTCAGAAGTTGCATGCAACTCAAACACCAATCGTAAGGAAATCAACCATAATTAAACAAAAATGTGTGTGGTAGGTTAAGAGAGACCCACGATATCACAGTGGTGGGTTAACCGAAACCAAGTGCCATCGTGGTGAGTTTCTAGCAGGCATAAAGGGGAAGCTAACGACACCTTAGCCGCATCTCTCGCGCTATTTTTTCAGAAGTTGCATGCAACTCGAGCACCAATCGTAAGAAAATCAACCATAATTAAACAAAAATTTGTGTGGTAGGTTAACAGTGATCTTCGATATCATAGTGGTGGGTTAACAGAAACCAAGTGTCGTCATGGTGAGTTTCTAGCAGGCATAAAGGGGAAGCTAACGACACCTTAGCCGGATCTCTCACGCTATTTCTTCGGAAGTTGCATGCAACTCAAGCACCAATCGTAAGGAAATCAACCATAATTAAACAAAAATTTGGGTGGTAGGTTAACAGAGACCCCCGATATCACAGTAGTGGGTTAACCGAAAGCAAGTGCTATCGTGGTGAGTTTCTAGCAGGCATAAAGGGGAAGCTAACGACACCTTAGCCGCATCTCTCGCGCTATTTTTTCAGAAGTTGCATGCAACTCAAGCACCAATCGTAAGGAAATCAACCATAATTAACAAAAAATTGTGTGGTAGGTAAACAGAGACCCCCGATATCACAGTGGTGGGTTAACCGAAACCAAGTGATATCATGGTGAGTTTCTAGCAGGCATAAAGGGGAAGCTAACGACACCTTTGCCGGATCTCTCGCGCAATTTTTTCAGAAGTTGCATGCAACTCAAGCACCAATCGTAAGGACATCCACCATAATTAAACAAAAATTTGGGTGGTAGGTTAAAAGAGACCCCCGATATCATAGTGGTGGGTTAACCGAAACCAAGTGATATCATGGTGAGTTTCTAGCAGGCATAAAGGGGAAGCTAACGACACCTTAGCTGGATCTCTCGCGCAATTTTTTCAGAAGTTGCATGCAACTCAAGCACCAATCGTAAGGAAATCAACCATAATTAAACAAAAATTTGGGTGGTAGGTTAAAAGAGACCCCCGATATCATAGTGGTGGGTTAACAGAAACCAAGTGCCATCGTGGTGAGTTTCTAGCAGGCATAAATGGGAAGCTAACGACACCTTAGCCGAATCTCTCGCGCTATTTTTTCAGAAGTTGCATGCAACTCAAGCACCAATCGTAAGGAAATCAACCATAATTAAGCAACAATTTGGGTGGTAGGTTAACAGAGACCCCCGATATCATAGTGGCGGGTTAACAGAAACTAAGTGCCATCGTGGTGAGTTTCTAGCAGGCATAAATGGGAAGCTAACGAAACCTTAGCCGGATCTCTCGCGCCATTTTTTCAGAAGTTGCATGCAACTCAAGCACCAATCGTAAGGAAATCAACCATAATTAAACAAAAATTTGGGTGGTAGGTTAACCGAGACCCCCGATATCACAGTGGTGGGTTAACCCAAACCAAGTGCTATCATGGTGAGTTTCTAGCAGGATTAAAGGGGAAGCTAACGACCCCTTAGCCGGATCTCTCGCGCTATTTTTTCAGAAGTTGCATGCAACTAAAGCACCAATCGTAAGGAAATCAACCATAATTAAACAAAAATTTGGGTGGTAGGTTAACAGAGACCCCCGATATCACAGTAGTGGGTTAACCGAAAGCAAGTGCTATCGTGGTGAGTTTCTAGCAGGCATAAAGGGGAAGCTAACGACACCTTAGCCGGATCTCTCGCGCTATTTTTTCAGAAGTTGCATGCAACTCAAACACCAATCGTAAGGAAATCAACCATAATTAAACAAAAATGTGTGTGGTAGGTTAAGAGAGACCCACGATATCACAGTGGTGGGTTAACCGAAACCAAGTGCCATCGTGGTGAGTTTCTAGCAGGCATAAAGGGGAAGCTAACGACACCTTAGCCGCATCTCTCGCGCTATTTTTTCAGAAGTTGCATGCAACTCGAGCACCAATCGTAAGAAAATCAACCATAATTAAACAAAAATTTGTGTGGTAGGTTAACAGTGATCTTCGATATCATAGTGGTGGGTTAACAGAAACCAAGTGTCGTCATGGTGAGTTTCTAGCAGGCATAAAGGGGAAGCTAACGACACCTTAGCCGGATCTCTCACGCTATTTCTTCGGAAGTTGCATGCAACTCAAGCACCAATCGTAAGGAAATCAACCATAATTAAACAAAAATTTGGGTGGTAGGTTAACAGAGACCCCCGATATCATAGTGGCGGGTTAACAGAAACTAAGTGCCATCGTGGTGAGTTTCTAGCAGGCATAAATGGGAAGCTAACGAAACCTTAGCCGCATCTCTCGCGCTATTTTTTCAGAAGTTGCATGCAACTCAAGCACCAATCGTAAGGAAATCAACCATAATTAAACAAAAATTTGGGTGGTAGGTTAACCGAGACCCCCGATATCACAGTGGTGGGTTAACCCAAACCAAGTGCTATCATGGTGAGTTTCTAGCAGGATTAAAGGGGAAGCTAACGACCCCTTAGCCGGATCTCTCGCGCTATTTTTTCAGAAGTTGCATGCAACTAAAGCACCAATCGTAAGGAAATCAACCATAATTAAACAAAAATTTGGGTGGTAGGTTAACAGAGACCCCCGATATCATAGTGGTGGGTTAACAGAAACCAAGTGCCATCGTGGTGAGTTTCTAGCAGGCATAAATGGGAAGCTAACGACACCTTAGCCGGATCTCTCGCGCTATTTTTTCAGAAGTTGCATGCAACTCAAGCACCAATCGTAAGGAAATCAACCATAATTAAACAAAAATTTGGGTGGTAGGTAAACAGAGACCTCCGATATCACAGTGCTGGGTTAATCGAAACCAAGTGCTATCATGGTGAGTTTCTAGCAGGATTAAAGGGGAAGCTAACGACCCCTTAGCCGGATCTCTCGCGCTATTTTTTCAGAAGTTGCATGCAACTAAAGCACCAATCGTAAGGAAATCAACCATAATTAAACAAAAATTTGGGTGGTAGGTTAACAGAGACCCTCGATATCATAGTGGTGGGTTAACAGAAACCAAGTGCCATCGTGGTGAGTTTCTAGCAGGCATAAATGGGAAGCTAACGACACCTTAGCCGAATCTCTCGCGCTATTTTTTCAGAAGTTGCATGCAACTCAAGCACCAATCGTAAGGAAATCAACCATAATTAAACAAAAATTTGGGTGGTAGGTAAACAGAGACCTCCGATATCACAGTGGTGGGTTAACCGAAACCAAGTGCTATCATGGTGAGTTTCTAGCAGGCATAAAGGGGAAGCTAACGACACCTTAGCCGGATCTCTCGCGCTATTTGTTCAGAAGTTGCATGCAACTCAAGCACCAATCGTAAGGAAATCAACCATAATTAAACAAAAATTTGGGTGGTAGGTTAACAGAGACCACCGATATCATAGCGGTGGGTCAACAGAAACCAAGTGCCTTCATGGTGAGTTTCTAGCAGGCATAAATGGGAAGCTAACGACACCTTAGCCGGATCTCTCGCGCTATTTTTTCAGAAGTTGCATGCAACTCAAGCACCAATCGTAAGGAAATCAACCATAATTAAACAAAAATTTGGGTGGTAGGTTAACAGAGACCCCCGATATCACAGTGGTGGGTTAACCGAAACAAAGTGCTGTCGTGGTGAGTTTCTAGCAGGCATAAAGGGGAAGCTAACGACCCCTTAGCCGAATCTCTCGCGCTATTTTTTCAGAAGTTGCATGCAACTCAAGCACCAATCGTAAGGAAATCAACCATAATTAAACAAAAATTTGCGTGGTAGGTTAACAAAGACCCCCAATATCACAGTGGTGGGTTAACCGAAACCAAGTGCTATCATGGTGAGTTTCTAGCAGGCATAAAGGGGAAGTTAACGACACCTTAGCCGCATCTCTCGCGCTATTTTTTCAGAAGTTGCATGCAACTCAAGCGCCCATCGTAAGGAAATCAACCATAATTAAACAAAAATTTGTGTGGTAGGTTAACAGTGATCTCCGATATCATAGTGGTGGGTTAACCGAAACCAAGTGCTATCGTGGTGAGTTTCTAGCAGGCATAAAGGGGAAGCTAACGACACCTTAGCCGCATCTCTCGCGCTATTTTTTCAGAAGTTGCATGCAACTCAAGCACCAATCGTAAGGAAATCAACCATAATTAAACAAAAATCTGTGTGGTAGGTTAACAGCGATCTCCGATATCATAGTGGTGGGTTAACAGAAACCAAGTGTTATCATGGTGAGTTTCTAGCAGGCATAAAGGGGAAGCTAACGACACCTTAGCTGGATCTCTCGCGCTATTTTTTCGGAAGTTGCATGCAACTCAAGCACCAATCGTAAGGAAATCAACCATAATTAAACAAAAGTTTGGGTGGTAGGTTAACAGAGACCCCCGATATCACAGTGGTGGGTTAACCGAAACCAAGTGCTATCGTGGCGAGTTTCTAGCAGGCATAAAGGGGGAGCTAACGACACCTTAGCCGCATCTCTCGCGCTATTTTTTCAGAAGTTGCATGCAACTCAAGCACCAATCGTAAGGAAATCAACCATAATTAACAAAAATTTGTGTGGTAGGTAAACAGAGACCTCCGATATCACAGTGGTGGGTTAACCGAAACCAAGTGCTATCGTGGTGAGTTTCTAGCAGGCATAAAGGGGAAGCTAACGACACCTTAGCCGGATCTCTCGCGCTATTTTTTCAGAAGTTGCATGCAACTCAAGCACCAATCGTAAGAAAATCAACCATAATTAAACAAAAATTTGGGTGGTAGGTTAACAGAGACCCCCGATATCATAGTGGTGGGTTAACAGAAACCAAGTGCCATCGTGGTGAGTTTCTAGCAGGCATAAAGGGGAAGCTAACGACCCATTAGCCGGATCTCTCGCGCTATTTTTTCAGAAGTTGCATGCAACTCAAGCACCAATCGTAAGAAAATCAACCATAATTAAACAAAAATTTGGGTGGTAGGTTAACAGAGACCCCCGATATCATAGTGGTGGGTTAACAGAAACCAAGTGCCATCGTGGTGAGTTTCTAGCAGGCATAAATGGGAAGCTAACGACACCTTAGCCGGATCTCTCGCGCTATTTTTTCAGAAGTTGCATGCAACTCAAGCACCAATCGTAAGGAAATCAACCATAATTAAACAAAAATTTGGGTGGTAGGTTAACAGAGACCCCCGATATCATAGTGGTGGGTTAACAGAAACCAAGTGCCATCGTGGTTATTTTCTAGCAGGCATAAATGGGAAGGTAACGACACCTTAGCCGGATCTCTCGCGCTATTTTTTCAGAAGTTGCATGCAACTCAAGCACCAATCGTAAGGAAATCAACCATAATTAAACAAAAATTTGTGTGGTAGGTAAACAGAGACCTCCGATATCACAGTGGTTGGTTAACCGAAACCAAGTGCTATCGTGGTGAGTTTCTAGCAGGCATAAATGGGAAGCTAACGACACCTTAGCCGGATCTCTCGCGCTATTTTTTCGGAAGTTGCATCCAACTCAAGCACCAATCGTAAGGAAATCAACCATAATTAAACAAAAATTTGGGTGGTAGGTTAACAGAGACCCCCGATATCATAGCGGTGGGTCAACAGAAACCAAGTGCCTTCATGGTGAGTTTCTAGCAGGCATAAATGGGAAGCTAACGACACCTTAGCCGGATCTCTCGCGCTATTTTTTCAGAAGTTGCATGCAACTCAAGCACCAATCGTAAGGAAATCAACCATAATTAAACAAAAATTTGGGTGGTAGGTTAACAGAGACCCCCGATATCACAGTGGTGGGTTAACCGAAACAAAGTGCTGTCGTGGTGAGTTTCTAGCAGGCATAAAGGGGAAGCTAACGACCCCTTAGCCGAATCTCTCGCGCTATTTTTTCAGAAGTTGCATGCAACTCAAGCACCAATCGTAAGGAAATCAACCATAATTAAACAAAAATTTGCGTGGTAGGTTAACAAAGACCCCCAATATCACAGTGGTGGGTTAACCGAAACCAAGTGCTATCATGGTGAGTTTCTAGCAGGCATAAAGGGGAAGTTAACGACACCTTAGCCGCATCTCTCGCGCTATTTTTTTAGAAGTTGCATGCAACTCAAGCGCCCATCGTAAGGAAATCAACCATAATTAAACAAAAATTTGTGTGGTAGGTTAACAGTGATCTCCGATATCATAGTGGTGGGTTAACCGAAACCAAGTGCTATCGTGGTGAGTTTCTAGCAGGCATAAAGGGGAAGCTAACGACACCTTAGCCGCATCTCTCGCGCTATTTTTTCAGAAGTTGCATGCAACTCAAGCACCAATCGTAAGGAAATCAACCATAATTAAACAAAAATCTGTGTGGTAGGTTAACAGCGATCTCCGATATCATAGTGGTGGGTTAACAGAAACCAAGTGTTATCATGGTGAGTTTCTAGCAGGCATAAAGGGGAAGCTAACGACACCTTAGCTGGATCTCTCGCGCTATTTTTTCGGAAGTTGCATGCAACTCAAGCACCAATCGTAAGGAAATCAACCATAATTAAACAAAAGTTTGGGTGGTAGGTTAACAGAGACCCCCGATATCACAGTGGTGGGTTAACCGAAACCAAGTGCTATCGTGGCGAGTTTCTAGCAGGCATAAAGGGGGAGCTAACGACACCTTAGCCGCATCTCTCGCGCTATTTTTTCAGAAGTTGCATGCAACTCAAGCACCAATCGTAAGGAAATCAACCATAATTAACAAAAATTTGTGTGGTAGGTAAACAGAGACCTCCGATATCACAGTGGTGGGTTAACCGAAACCAAGTGCTATCGTGGTGAGTTTCTAGCAGGCATAAAGGGGAAGCTAACGACACCTTAGCCGGATCTCTCGCGCTATTTTTTCAGAAGTTGCATGCAACTCAAGCACCAATCGTAAGGAAATCAATCATAATTAAACAAAAATTTGGGTGGTAGGTTAACAGAGACCTCCGATATCATAGTGGTTGGTTAACCGAAACCAAGTGCTATCGTGGTGAGTTTCTAGCAGGCATAAATGGGAAGCTAACGACACCTTAGCCGGATCTCTCGCGCTATTTTTTCAGAAGTTGCATGCAACTAAAGCACCAAACGTAAGGAAATCAACCATAATTAAACAAAAATTTGGGTGGTAGGTTAACCGAGACCCCCGATATCACAGTGGTGGGTTAACCCAAACCAAGTGCTATCATGGTAAGTTTCTAACAGGCATAAAGGGGAAGCTAACGACCCATTAGCCGGATCTCTCGCGCTATTTTTTCAGAAGTTGCATGCAACTCAAGCACCAATCGTAAGGAAATCAACCATAATTAAACAAAAATTTGGGTGGTAGGTTAACAGAGACCACCGATATCATAGTGGTGGGTTAACAGAAACCAAGTGCCATCGTGGTGAGTTTCTAGCAGGCATAAATGGGAAGTTAACGACACCTTAGCCGCATCTCTCGCGCTATTTTTTCAGAAGTTGCATGCAACTCAAGCGCCAATCGTAAGGAAATCAACCATAATTAAACAAAAATTTGTGTGGTAGGTTAACAGCGATCTCCGATATCATAGTGGTGGGTTAACAGAAACCAAGTGTTATCATGGTGAGTTTCTAGCAGGCATAAAGGGGAAGCTAACGACACCTTAGCTGGATCTCTCGCGCTATTTTTTCGGAAGTTGCATGCAACTCAAGCACCAATCGTAAGGAAATCAACCATAATTAAACAAAAATTTGGGTGGTAGGTTAACAGAGACCCCCGCTATCACAGTAGTGGGTTAACCGAAACCAAGTGCTATCGTGGCGAGTTTCTAGCAGGCATAAAGGGAAGCTAACGACACCTTAGCCGCATCTCTCGCGCTATTTTTTCAGAAGTTGCATGCAACTCAAGCACCAATCGTAAGGAAATCAACCATAATTAACAAAAATATGTGTGGTAGGTAAACAGAGACCTCCGATATCACAGTGGTGGGTTAACCGAAACCAAGTGCTATCGAGGTGAGTTTCTAGCAGGCATAAATGGGAAGCTAACGACACCTTAGCCGGATCTCTCGCGCTATTTTTTCAGAAGTTGCATGCAACTCAAGCACCAATCGTAAGGAAATCAACCATAATTAAACAAAAATTTGGGAGGTAGGTTAAAAGAGACCCCCGATATCATAGTGGTGGGTTAACAGAAACCAAGTGCCATCGTGATGAGTTTCTAGCAGGCATAAATGGGAAGCTAACGACACCTTAGCCGAATCTCTCGCGCTATTTTTTCAGAAGTTGCATGCAACTCAAGCACCAATCGTAAGGAAATCAACCATAATTAAACAAAAATTTGGGTGGTATGTTAACAGAGACCCCCGATATCATAGTGGTGGGTTGACAGAAACCAAGTGCCATCGTGGTGAGTTTCTAGCAGGGATAAATGGGAAGCTAACGACACCTTAGCCGGATCTCTCGCGCTATTTTTTCAGAAGTTGCATGCAACTCAAGCACCAATCGTAAGGAAATCAACCATAATTAAACAAAAATTTGGGTGGTAGGTAAATAGAGACCTCCGATATCACAGTGTTCGGTTAATCGAAACCAAGTGCTATCGTGGTGAATTTCTAGCAGGCATAAAGGGGACGCTAACGACACCATAGCCGGATCTCTCGCGCTATTTTTTCAGAAGTTGCATGCAACTCAAGCACCAATCGTAAGGAAATCAACCATAATTAAACAAAAATTTGGGTGGTAGGTTAACAGATACCCCCGATATCATAGTGGTGGGTTAACAGAAACCAAGTGCCATCGAGGTGAGTTTCTAGCAGGCATAATTGGGAAGCTAACGACACCTTAACCGCATTTCTCGCGCTATTTTTTCATAAGTTGCATGCAACTCAAGCACCAATCGTAAGGAAATCAACCATAATTAACAAAAATTTGTGTGGTAGGTAAACAGAGACCTCCGATATCACAGTGGTGGGTTAACCGAAACCGAGTGCTATCATGGTGAGTTTCTAGCAGGCATAAAGGGGAAGCTAACGACACCTTAGCCGGATATCTCGCGCTATTTTTTCAGAAGTTGCATGCAACTCAAGCACCAATCGTAAGGAAATCAACCATAATTAAACAAAAATTTGGGTGGTAGGTTAAGACAGACCCCCGATATCACAGTGGTGGGTTAACCGAAACCAAGTGCCATCGTGGTGAGTTTCTAGCAGGCATAAAGGGGAAGCTAACGACACCTTAGCCGCATCTCTCGCGCTATTTTTTCAGAAGTTGCATGCAACTCAAGCACCAATCGTAAGGAAATCAACCATAATTAAACAAAAATTTGTGTGGTAGGGAAACAGAGACCTCCGATATCACAGTGGTGGGTTAACCGAAATCAAGTGCTATCGTGGTGAGTTTCTAGCAGGCATAAAGGGGAAGCTAACGACACCTTAGCCGGATCTCTCGCGCTATTTTTTCAGAAGTTGCATGCAACTCAAGCACCAATCGTAAGGAAATCAACCATAATTAAACAAAAATTCGCGCTATTTTTTCAGAAGTTGCATGCAACTCAAACACCAATCGTAAGGAAATCAACCATAATTTAACAAAACTTTGGGTGGTAGGTAAACGGTGACCTCCGATATCACAGTGGTGGGTTAACCGAAACCAAGTGCCATCATGGTGAGTTTCTAGCAGGCATAAAGGGGAAGCTAACGACACCTTAGCCGCATCTCTCGCGCTATTTTTTCAGAAGTTGCATGCAACTCGAGCACCAATCGTAAGAAAATCAACCATAATCAAACAAAAATTTGTGTGATAGGCTAACAGTGATCTCCGATATCATAGTGGTGGGTTAACAGAAACCAAGTGTCATCATGGTGAGTTTCTAGCAGGCATAAAGGGGAAGCTAGCGACACCTTAGCCGGATCTCTCGCGGTATTTCTTCGGAAGTTGCATGCAACTCAAGCACCAATCGTAAGGAAATCAACCATAATTAAACAAAAATTTGGGTGGTAGGTTAACAGAGACCCCCGATTTCACAGTGGTGGGTTAACCGAAAGCAAGTGCTATCATGGTGAGTTTCTAGCAGGCATAAAGGGGAAGCTAACGACACCTTAGCCGGATCTCTCGCGCTATTTTTTCAGAAGTTGCATGCAACTCAAGCACCAATCGTAAGAAAATCAACCATAATTAAACAAAAATTTGGGTGGTAGGTTAACAGAGACCCCCGATATCATAGTGGTGGGTTAACAGAAACCAAGTGCCATCGTGGTGAGTTTCTAGCAGGCATAAAGGGGAAGCTAACGACCCATTAGCCGGATCTCTCGCGCTATTTTTTCAGAAGTTGCATGCAACTCAAGCACCAATCGTAAGAAAATCAACCATAATTAAACAAAAATTTGGGTGGTAGGTTAACAGAGACCCCCGATATCATAGTGGTGGGTTAACAGAAACCAAGTGCCATCGTGGTGAGTTTCTAGCAGGCATAAATGGGAAGCTAACGACACCTTAGCCGGATCTCTCGCGCTATTTTTTCAGAAGTTGCATGCAACTCAAGCACCAATCGTAAGGAAATCAACCATAATTAAACAAAAATTTGGGTGGTAGGTTAACAGAGACCCCCGATATCATAGTGGTGGGTTAACAGAAACCAAGTGCCATCGTGGTTATTTTCTAGCAGGCATAAATGGGAAGGTAACGACACCTTAGCCGGATCTCTCGCGCTATTTTTTCAGAAGTTGCATGCAACTCAAGCACCAATCGTAAGGAAATCAACCATAATTAAACAAAAATTTGTGTGGTAGGTAAACAGAGACCTCCGATATCACAGTGGTTGGTTAACCGAAACCAAGTGCTATCGTGGTGAGTTTCTAGCAGGCATAAATGGGAAGCTAACGACACCTTAGCCGGATCTCTCGCGCTATTTTTTCGGAAGTTGCATCCAACTCAAGCACCAATCGTAAGGAAATCAACCATAATTAAACAAAAATTTGGGTGGTAGGTTAACAGAGACCCCCGATATCATAGCGGTGGGTCAACAGAAACCAAGTGCCTTCATGGTGAGTTTCTAGCAGGCATAAATGGGAAGCTAACGACACCTTAGCCGGATCTCTCGCGCTATTTTTTCAGAAGTTGCATGCAACTCAAGCACCAATCGTAAGGAAATCAACCATAATTAAACAAAAATTTGGGTGGTAGGTTAACAGAGACCCCCGATATCACAGTGGTGGGTTAACCGAAACAAAGTGCTGTCGTGGTGAGTTTCTAGCAGGCATAAAGGGGAAGCTAACGACCCCTTAGCCGAATCTCTCGCGCTATTTTTTCAGAAGTTGCATGCAACTCAAGCACCAATCGTAAGGAAATCAACCATAATTAAACAAAAATTTGCGTGGTAGGTTAACAAAGACCCCCAATATCACAGTGGTGGGTTAACCGAAACCAAGTGCTATCATGGTGAGTTTCTAGCAGGCATAAAGGGGAAGTTAACGACACCTTAGCCGCATCTCTCGCGCTATTTTTTTAGAAGTTGCATGCAACTCAAGCGCCCATCGTAAGGAAATCAACCATAATTAAACAAAAATTTGTGTGGTAGGTTAACAGTGATCTCCGATATCATAGTGGTGGGTTAACCGAAACCAAGTGCTATCGTGGTGAGTTTCTAGCAGGCATAAAGGGGAAGCTAACGACACCTTAGCCGCATCTCTCGCGCTATTTTTTCAGAAGTTGCATGCAACTCAAGCACCAATCGTAAGGAAATCAACCATAATTAAACAAAAATCTGTGTGGTAGGTTAACAGCGATCTCCGATATCATAGTGGTGGGTTAACAGAAACCAAGTGTTATCATGGTGAGTTTCTAGCAGGCATAAAGGGGAAGCTAACGACACCTTAGCTGGATCTCTCGCGCTATTTTTTCGGAAGTTGCATGCAACTCAAGCACCAATCGTAAGGAAATCAACCATAATTAAACAAAAGTTTGGGTGGTAGGTTAACAGAGACCCCCGATATCACAGTGGTGGGTTAACCGAAACCAAGTGCTATCGTGGCGAGTTTCTAGCAGGCAAAAAGGGGGAGCTAACGACACCTTAGCCGCATCTCTCGCGCTATTTTTTCAGAAGTTGCATGCAACTCAAGCACCAATCGTAAGGAAATCAACCATAATTAACAAAAATTTGTGTGGTAGGTAAACAGAGACCTCCGATATCACAGTGGTGGGTTAACCGAAACCAAGTGCTATCGTGGTGAGTTTCTAGCAGGCATAAAGGGGAAGCTAACGACACCTTAGCCGGATCTCTCGCGCTATTTTTTCAGAAGTTGCATGCAACTCAAGCACCAATCGTAAGGAAATCAATCATAATTAAACAAAAATTTGGGTGGTAGGTTAACAGAGACCTCCGATATCATAGTGGTTGGTTAACCGAAACCAAGTGCTATCGTGGTGAGTTTCTAGCAGGCATAAATGGGAAGCTAACGACACCTTAGCCGGATCTCTCGCGCTATTTTTTCAGAAGTTGCATGCAACTAAAGCACCAAACGTAAGGAAATCAACCATAATTAAACAAAAATTTGGGTGGTAGGTTAACCGAGACCCCCGATATCACAGTGGTGGGTTAACCCAAACCAAGTGCTATCATGGTAAGTTTCTAACAGGCATAAAGGGGAAGCTAACGACCCATTAGCCGGATCTCTCGCGCTATTTTTTCAGAAGTTGCATGCAACTCAAGCACCAATCGTAAGGAAATCAACCATAATTAAACAAAAATTTGGGTGGTAGGTTAACAGAGACCCCCGATATCATAGTGGTGGGTTAACAGAAACCAAGTGCCATCGTGGTGAGTTTCTAGCAGGCATAAATGGGAAGTTAACGACACCTTAGCCGCATCTCTCGCGCTATTTTTTCAGAAGTTGCATGCAACTCAAGCGCCAATCGTAAGGAAATCAACCATAATTAAACAAAAATTTGTGTGGTAGGTTAACAGCGATCTCCGATATCATAGTGGTGGGTTAACAGAAACCAAGTGTTATCATGGTGAGTTTCTAGCAGGCATAAAGGGGAAGCTAACGACACCTTAGCTGGATCTCTCGCGCTATTTTTTCGGAAGTTGCATGCAACTCAAGCACCAATCGTAAGGAAATCAACCATAATTAAACAAAAATTTGGGTGGTAGGTTAACAGAGACCCCCGCTATCACAGTAGTGGGTTAACCGAAACCAAGTGCTATCGTGGCGAGTTTCTAGCAGGCATAAAGGGAAGCTAACGACACCTTAGCCGCATCTCTCGCGCTATTTTTTCAGAAGTTGCATGCAACTCAAGCACCAATCGTAAGGAAATCAACCATAATTAACAAAAATATGTGTGGTAGGTAAACAGAGACCTCCGATATCACAGTGGTGGGTTAACCGAAACCAAGTGCTATCGAGGTGAGTTTCTAGCAGGCATAAATGGGAAGCTAACGACACCTTAGCCGGATCTCTCGCGCTATTTTTTCAGAAGTTGCATGCAACTCAAGCACCAATCGTAAGGAAATCAACCATAATTAAACAAAAATTTGGGAGGTAGGTTAAAAGAGACCCCCGATATCATAGTGGTGGGTTAACAGAAACCAAGTGCCATCGTGATGAGTTTCTAGCAGGCATAAATGGGAAGCTAACGACACCTTAGCCGAATCTCTCGCGCTATTTTTTCAGAAGTTGCATGCAACTCAAGCACCAATCGTAAGGAAATCAACCATAATTAAACAAAAATTTGGGTGGTATGTTAACAGAGACCCCCGATATCATAGTGGTGGGTTGACAGAAACCAAGTGCCATCGTGGTGAGTTTCTAGCAGGGATAAATGGGAAGCTAACGACACCTTAGCCGGATCTCTCGCGCTATTTTTTCAGAAGTTGCATGCAACTCAAGCACCAATCGTAAGGAAATCAACCATAATTAAACAAAAATTTGGGTGGTAGGTAAATAGAGACCTCCGATATCACAGTGTTCGGTTAATCGAAACCAAGTGCTATCGTGGTGAATTTCTAGCAGGCATAAAGGGGACGCTAACGACACCATAGCCGGATCTCTCGCGCTATTTTTTCAGAAGTTGCATGCAACTCAAGCACCAATCGTAAGGAAATCAACCATAATTAAACAAAAATTTGGGTGGTAGGTTAACAGATACCCCCGATATCATAGTGGTGGGTTAACAGAAACCAAGTGCCATCGAGGTGAGTTTCTAGCAGGCATAATTGGGAAGCTAACGACACCTTAACCGCATTTCTCGCGCTATTTTTTCATAAGTTGCATGCAACTCAAGCACCAATCGTAAGGAAATCAACCATAATTAACAAAAATTTGTGTGGTAGGTAAACAGAGACCTCCGATATCACAGTGGTGGGTTAACCGAAACCGAGTGCTATCATGGTGAGTTTCTAGCAGGCATAAAGGGGAAGCTAACGACACCTTAGCCGGATATCTCGCGCTATTTTTTCAGAAGTTGCATGCAACTCAAGCACCAATCGTAAGGAAATCAACCATAATTAAACAAAAATTTGGGTGGTAGGTTAAGACAGACCCCCGATATCACAGTGGTGGGTTAACCGAAACCAAGTGCCATCGTGGTGAGTTTCTAGCAGGCATAAAGGGGAAGCTAACGACACCTTAGCCGCATCTCTCGCGCTATTTTTTCAGAAGTTGCATGCAACTCAAGCACCAATCGTAAGGAAATCAACCATAATTAAACAAAAATTTGTGTGGTAGGGAAACAGAGACCTCCGATATCACAGTGGTGGGTTAACCGAAATCAAGTGCTATCGTGGTGAGTTTCTAGCAGGCATAAAGGGGAAGCTAACGACACCTTAGCCGGATCTCTCGCGCTATTTTTTCAGAAGTTGCATGCAACTCAAGCACCAATCGTAAGGAAATCAACCATAATTAAACAAAAATTCGCGCTATTTTTTCAGAAGTTGCATGCAACTCAAACACCAATCGTAAGGAAATCAACCATAATTTAACAAAACTTTGGGTGGTAGGTAAACGGTGACCTCCGATATCACAGTGGTGGGTTAACCGAAACCAAGTGCCATCATGGTGAGTTTCTAGCAGGCATAAAGGGGAAGCTAACGACACCTTAGCCGCATCTCTCGCGCTATTTTTTCAGAAGTTGCATGCAACTCGAGCACCAATCGTAAGAAAATCAACCATAATCAAACAAAAATTTGTGTGATAGGCTAACAGTGATCTCCGATATCATAGTGGTGGGTTAACAGAAACCAAGTGTCATCATGGTGAGTTTCTAGCAGGCATAAAGGGGAAGCTAGCGACACCTTAGCCGGATCTCTCGCGGTATTTCTTCGGAAGTTGCATGCAACTCAAGCACCAATCGTAAGGAAATCAACCATAATTAAACAAAAATTTGGGTGGTAGGTTAACAGAGACCCCCGATTTCACAGTGGTGGGTTAACCGAAAGCAAGTGCTATCATGGTGAGTTTCTAGCAGGCATAAAGGGGAAGCTAACGACACCTTAGCCGCATCTCTCGCGCTATTTTTTCAGAAGTTGCATGCAACTCAAGCACCAATCGTAAGGAAATCAACAACAATTAACAAAAATTTGTGTAGTAGGTAAACAGAGACCTCCGATATCACAGTGGTGGGTTAACCGAAACCAAGTGATATCGTGGTGAGTTTCTAGCAGGCATAAAGGGTAAGCTAACGACACCTTAGCCGGATCTCTTGCGCAATTTTTTCAGAAGTTGCATGCAACTCAAGCACCAATCGTAAGGAAATCAACCATAATTAAACAAAAATTTGGGTGGTAGGTTAAAAGAGACCCCCGATATCATAGTGGTGGGTTAACAGAAACCAAGTGCCATCGTGGTGAGTTTCTAGCAGGCATAAATGGGAAGCTAACGACACCTTAGCCGAATCTCTCGCGCTATTTTTTCAGAAGTTGCATGCAACTCAAGCACCAATCGTAAGGAAATCAACCATAATTAAACAAAAATTTGGGTGGTAGGTTAACAGAGACCCCCCATACCATGGTTGTGGGTTAACAGAAACCAAGTGCCATCGTGGTGAGTTTCTAGCAGGCATAAATGGGAAGATAACGGAAGCACCAAACGTAAGGAAATCAACCATAATTAAACAAAAATTTGGGTGGTAGGTAAACAGAGACCTGCGGTATCACAGTGGTGGGTTAATCGAAACCAAGTGCTATCGTGGTGAGTTTCTAGCAGGCATAAAGGGGAAGCTAACGACACCTTAGCCGGATCTCTCGCGCTATTTTTTCAGAAGTTGCATGCAGCTCAAGCACCAATCGTAAGGAAATCAACCATAATTAAACAAAAATCTGGGTGGTAGGTTAAAAGAGACCACCGATATCATAGTGGTGGGTTAACAGAAACCAAGTGCCATCGTGGTGAGTTTCTAGCAGGCATAAATGGGAAGCTAACGACACCTTAGCCGAATCTCTCGCGCTATTTTTTCAGAAGTTGCATGCAACTCAAGCACCAATCGTAAGGAAATCAACCATAATTAAACAAAAATTTGGGTGGTAGGTTAACCGAGACCCCCGATATCACAGTGGTGGGTTAACCCAAACCAAGTGCTATCATGGTGAGTTTCTAGCAGGATTAAAGGGGAAGCTAACGACCCCTTAGCCGGATCTCTCGCGCTATTTTTTCAGAAGTTGCATGCAACTAAAGCACCAATCGTAAGGAAATCAACCATAATTGTTGCGGAACGATGCACCCTATATCTGAAGACTATTATTTGCTAAATGTCATACCCTTTATCTAAGTTGTTTAATTACCTTCTTTTGTACATATGTACATACACAGATGCGTAAGTATGTATGTATGTACGCTCATATGCATACGTTATGTATTGAAGTAACAGTTACTCCTTTATACAGTCCACTTGATATTTAAGTTCGCTTTGTAGCGTTAACGTTATACTTTTTCAGTGCACTTTAAGCAACAGCAAAATAAAGAGATCGGTTCGTCCGCCTTTAATTAAACGTGAACGGTTGTTTTTTCACTACCATAAAATACATATTTCGCCGCCGTAAGTAATTCTCGCCCTGTGTGGTTTTGTTCAGGACCATACAAAAAACTGGTCCTTCGAGCCGGATGCTCGAATTAGTGCTCGTGAATCGTTTACGGTCCGGTTATATTTGCTATTTTTAAATCGAAGACTCGAATCGCGGCAGTAAATATCTTCAACGTTATCATGGATATATTGCAGCGCAATCGAGCATGGGCAAAGCTAACAATAGATCGCGCCCATAAAGCTGCCAAGCAACCGAGCGGATCTCTTACTAGAGAAGCTCTTACGTACAGACTTGAACGTTTGGAGGCTGCTTACAATGATTTTGTGCGCACTAGTCAAGAGTTGTACGCATATTCTGGGGAAGAAAACTTTGTCGACCCTATTGAAGACGTGGAGCAAACTGAGGAAAGGCATTTTCAAACACATGCCCTCCTGCATGCCCAGCTTGCTAGCTTACCGTCTTCAAGCACAACATCTACATTCAGGGAAGACGACGTAATTGATCGCTTAGCAACGCAACAAGCATCATTTTTGGAAACGTTCACTGCTAGCCGTAGTGAGCAAAGCGTTCACCTTACAAAAATTCAATTACCCAAGTTTAACGGAAGGTACGAAGATTGGATCACCTTTCGTGATTTGTTTCTTAGCGCAGTTGGAAATAAGCCGACTTTGAGTGCTACTCAAAAGTTTCAATATTTAGTTTCATATTTAGAAGGCGATGCCTTAGCCAGCATCAAACATATTCGTATTACCGATGACAATTATGAGCAAGCATGGGATCGCTTAGTCAAGCGGTACGACCGCAAACCGCTCATCATTAGGTCACTTGTGCAATCGTTTCTGACTCTGCCCACTCTTACTTCTAACAATGCAGGAGTACTTCGCCAAGTAGTTGATGGAGCAGATCAGGTTATCAGAGGTCTGGATGCTTTAAATGTTACATCTCGTGATCCGTGGCTAATTCAACTCTTGCTTAATAAATTAGACGAAGAAACGCGAAGGAAATGGGCAGACACATGCGATAATCAGAGCGAAAGGTCGTTTAGGGAATTCATCGAGTTTCTATCTCATCGATGTGACACATTTGAAGTATGCCTTTTTCCCCGCTCAGCACATTCACGTCGTGTCGCTTTGTTGGCAAATGTGGATGATATGAAAATCAAACAATGCATCATATGCAAGGAAAATCACACGCTTTGGCAATGCGCTCAGTTCAAACAGTTATCCCTATCTTCGCGTCGGGCAGCTGTACAACAACAAAAACTATGTTTCAATTGTCTTGCACCTTCGCATTCCGTACGTTCATGTCAATCGAAGAATAGCTGTAAAAAATGTAGATCACGCCACCACACACTTTTGCATGACGAACGACCAACCCCTTTGTCTTCTTCGCCTTCGCCCACATCTATTCAAACCAATTTGAATCAGTCAGAGCAAGTACCTGCTGTTACTACTCAATGCTTGCACATGCCAACAACAAGAGAAACAACAGCTACTACGTCATCCATATCCACTGCTCATATGCTTCACACTTTTCTTCCAACGGTTGTCGCCGTTGTAGAGGATAAATGGAGGAATAAGGTGAACTGTAGAATATTGCTAGACTCGGGATCGACAATATCATTTGCTTCAGAAGCATTTGTACAACGCGTTGGTTTACCACGCACAAATGGTCGTGTATCAGTTTCTGGTCTATCAGCATGTCCAGCCGGTGTGACGAGAGGTCGCGTTCATTTTAGTTTAATCTCTAGATTGAACGGTACTAGCCTTGATATCAACGCGTTTGTACTAAATAAGCTAACAACACAAATTCCTGTTCAAACCGTGAATATACCGGCATCATCGTGGCAATCAATCGCGAAACTACCACTCGCTGACCCTACATTTTCTGAATCAGCACCAATTGATGTATTGATTGGCTCCGATCAGTTGTGGAGCATTTACACCGGCCAGCAAAAGCATGTTGGTCATAACATGCCGATTCTGTTGAACAGCGTGTTTGGTTGGGTGGTAGCGGGAACTTATTTTACTGAAAGCGAAGCTACGCCAACTGCTGCAACTCATCATGCAACCGTTAACATTGACGCTTTATTTCGGTCATTTATGCAAGTCGAGGACGTCAGACCTGCACCAGAAAAGATAGATTTGGCAGACCCAGCAGAGGCTCACTTCGTTCGAACTCATACTCGTCATGCTGACGGCACCTACATAGTTAAGTATCCCTTCAAGGAAAACGTCCCGGTAATTTCATCAACTTTGTCACAAGCTGTCACCCGATTACAACACATTGAGCGCCGTTTCAAACGTGATTCATCGCTAAAAACCCAATATACCAACTTTATGCGAGAGTATTTGTCACTGGGTCATATGACCCGTATTGCGCAAAATGAAGTTGACAGCCCTCCATCGAAATGTTTTTATCTGGCTCATCACGCAGTTTTCAAGCTGGACAGTTCAACCACAAAATGCCGAGTTGTGTTTGATGGGTCCTGCAAGGATTCTAGTGGCTACTCACTCAACGACCGATTGCATATTGGACCACCTATTCAGCGTGATTTGTTTGGAGTGTGTGTCCGTTTTCGTCAACATCGCTACGTATTCTCAGCTGACATAGAAAAAATGTTCCGCGGCATCTTGGTAGCAGATTGTGATACCAATTTCCAACGAATTGTTTGGCGAGAAAATGAGAGTTCTGCAATGGAGCACTACAGACTTAATACGGTCACCTATGGGCTTGCTTCATCGCCATTTCTGGCAGTACGTGTTCTCAAACAATTGGCCGAAGACCATAAGGTAACTTGGCCACTCGCAGCGCATGTAATTTTGAATGATACATATGTCGATGACATAGCTACCGGTTGTGCTGAAGTAGACCAATTAATTCTGCTTAAAACTGAACTTATAGAGCTACTCAAATGTGCAAACTTCCAGTTACAAAAATGGTGTTCGAATTGCAAACCTTTGCTGGACACTTTACCAAGAGAGCAGTGTGAACAAAAACCAATCATCATCGCTTCCGAACCAAACAATTTATGTGTTAAGTTACTTGGAATTAAATGGAGCCCTGACACGGACGAGTTCCACATATCAATTAAATTGCCTGAGGAGTCATGCGGCGAACCCACGAAACGCAGTGTGTTATCGACAACAGCCAAAATCTTCGATCCCCTTGGTCTGGTGTCACCAAGTGTTGTGCTTTTTAAAATTCTTTTACAAGAAACTTGGTGTCAAGGTATCGACTGGGATGATAAACTGCCACCAAGTTTGAGTGATCGCTGGAAGAAGATAATGTTCGAGTTGCATTATCTTTCCGATGTAAAGATTCCACGTCAAATAGCTCCATCTGGAGTCTCTATCGAAATCCACGGGTTTGCAGATGCCTCATCCTCGGCATACGCTGCTGCTGTTTATAGCAGATGCAAACTTACTGACAATTTGTTCGTTGTAAATTTAATTGCGGCAAAAACCCGGGTTGCCCCGTTAAAGCCTTTATCAATCCCGCGACTTGAGTTAAGCGCTGCTCATTTGCTCACCAAATTGGTAACCGCCGTCAATTCCGCTCTCAATTTGCAAATTTCGGATATCTGTTGCTGGAGCGATTCTGAAATCGTCCTGCACTGGCTATCATCACCACCTCGAAGATGGACGCCCTTCGTGTGCAACCGTACTGCAGAAATACTGGATGCTTGCCCTCGCCAGCATTGGCGCCATGTGCGATCAGCTGACAATCCAGCAGATTGTGCGTCACGTGGTGTGCTTCCAACTGAATTAACTCATCACCCGCTTTGGTGGCATGGACCGTCGTGGTTATCCTTGCCTCAGAATCAATGGCCAACCTTCGGTAGCACTACTTCTTCGGATAACTCACATGTTATAAATGAACAACGCAAAACTCCTCCAGTCACGGTTCTTTGTGCTCAAGATGACCAACATGCTTTGGACAAACTTATAGCAAAATCATCAACATGGATGCGTTTGTTACGTGTTGTAGCTTACTGTCAGCGTTTTATTCGGAGATGTCGCCGAAGAGAAGCAGAACCGAAGACGCTTGAAAATGATTTGATGAGCGCCAATGACCTTAAAGTTGCTTCAAATGCCATTTTTTGCCACTCGCAGGCGAGCACATTCAGAGAGGAGGTGTACCAGCTTCAAAAACGACAGCCATTGAAGGCGAAGTCTAATCTACTTCGCTTCACTCCCTTTTTGGACGAAGTCGGTGTTCTTCGCGTTGGAGGGCGTATCAAAAATACTTCTCTGCCAGATTCAGTAAAACATCCCATTTTGTTGTCCAAAGTTTCTAATGTTTCTCAGCTTCTTTGCAGGTACATCCATGCGAAGTACTTGCATCCCGGTGTCGACGCTACATTTTCTATTGTAAGACAAAACTACTGGATTATTGGCTGTCGTAATATCGTTCGAAAGATAGTGTTTTCTTGCAAAATTTGCTTTCTGCAACGTCGACGTACCAGTGAGCAGTTGATGGCTGACCTTCCTCCTGTACGGTTGCAACCTGCTCGCTGTTTTCAACATTGCGGTCTTGATTACGCTGGACCTGTTCAAATAAAGCTGTCTAGAACGCGTAACTCGAAGACGGGAAAGGCATGGTTCGCTCTGTTCATATGCATGTCAACAAAGGCAATACACATTGAGCTCGTAAGCGATCTTACAACAGACGCCTTTCTAGCAGCATTTCGTCGCTTTGTCTCTCGTCGCGGATTGCCGTCCGATTTATATTCCGACAATGGAACAACATTTCATGGAGCTCATCGAGTGTTAAACGAACTTCAAAAATTCGCTGCCTCGCAAGCGCACATTCGTGAAGTGTCAGCTGCATTTGCTGCTGAAGGAGTTCAGTGGCATTTTATTCCGCCATCTGCACCACATTTTGGCGGACTGTGGGAGTCGGGCATACGATCGATTAAGTTGCATCTTCGTCGAGTGGTTGGTAACCACGTATTAACATTCGAAGAATATTGTACCATTCTCGCTCAAATTGAGGCTATCATAAATTCTCGTCCCCTGTGCGTATCATCAGATACTGAGTCAGATGCCCTAACACCCTCCCACTTTTTGATTGGAGCGCCATATACATCGGTTCCAGAACCTACACTTTTGGATGTTAATGTAAACCGTCTTCAACGTTGGCGCCACTTACAGGCAATGGTCCAAGGCTTTTGGAAACGGTGGCATGTAGAGTATGTGACGGCGCTACAACCACGCAATAAATGGCAACGACAGCAGTTAAACATCGAGCCAGACGCAGTAGTTCTCCTGAAGGAGCCAAATCTACCGCCATCAAAATGGCTCATGGGCCGTGTAGTTGCAGTAACACGAGGAAACGATGGTCTAGTTCGAGTGGTAACCGTACAAACGTCTCGCGGTCAATATGTTCGGCCAATCGCGAAAATTGCTGTTTTACCGCTTACCTGAACAAATCGTTCAGCGGGGGCGGTATGTTGCGGAACGATGCACCCTATATCTGAAGACTATTATTTGCTAAATGTCATACCCTTTATCTAAGTTGTTTAATTACCTTCTTTTGTACATATGTACATACACAGATGCGTAAGTATGTATGTATGTACGCTCATATGCATACGTTATGTATTGAAGTAACAGTTACTCCTTTATACAGTCCACTTGATATTTAAGTTCGCTTTGTAGCGTTAACGTTATACTTTTTCAGTGCACTTTAAGCAACAGCAAAATAAAGAGATCGGTTCGTCCGCCTTTAATTAAACGTGAACGGTTGTTTTTTCACTACCATAAAATACATATTTCGCCGCCGTAAGTAATTCTCGCCCTGTGTGGTTTTGTTCAGGACCAATAATTAAACAAAAATTTGGGTGGTAGGTTAACAGAGACCCCCGATATCATAGTGGTGGGTTAACAGAAACCAAGTGCCATCATGGTGAGTTTCTAGCAGGCATAAATGGGAAGCTAACGACACCTTAGCCGGATCTCTCGCGCTATTTTTTCAGAAGTTGCATGCAACTCAAGCACCAATCGTAAGGAAATCAACCATAATTAAACAAAAATTTGGGTGGTAGGTAAACAGAGACCTCTGATATCACAGTGGTGGGTTAATCGAAACCAAGTGCTATCGCGGTGAGTTTCTAGCAGGCATAAAGGGGAAGCTAACGACACCTTAGCCGGATCTCTCCCGCTATTTTTTCAGAAGTTGCATGCAACTCAAGCACCAATCATAAGGAAATCAACCATAATTAAACAAAAATTTGGGTGGTAGGTTAACAGATACCCCCGATATCACAGTGGTGGGTTAACAGAAACCAAGTGCCATCTTGGTGAGTTTCTAGCAGGCATAAATGGGAAGCTAACGACACCTTAGCCGCATCTCTCGCGCTAGTTTTTCAGAAGTTGCATGCAACTCAAGCACCAATCGTATGGAAATCAACCATAATTAACAAAAATTTGTGTGGTAGGTAAACAGAGACCTCCGATATCACAGTGGTGGGTTAACCGAAACCAAGTGCTATCATGGTGAGTTTCTAGCAGGCATAAAGGGGAAGCTAACGACACCTTAGCCGGATCTCTCGCGCTATTTTTTCAGAAGTTGCATGCAACTCAAACACCAATCGTAAGGAAATCAACCACAATTAAACAAAAATGTGTGTGGTAGGTTAAGAGAGACCCCCGATATCACAGTGGTGGGTTAACCGAAACCAAGTGCCATCGTGGTGAGTTTCTAGCAGGCATAAAGGGGAAGCTAACGACACCTTAGCCGCATCTCTCGCGCTATTTTTTCAGAAGTTGCATGCAACTCGAGCACCAATCGTAAGAAAATCAACCATAATTAAACAAAAATTTGTGTGGTAGGTTAACAGTGATCTTCGATATCATAGTGGTGGGTTAACAGAAACCAAGTGTCATCATGGTGAGTTTCTAGCAGGCATAAAGGGGAAGCTAACGACACCTTAGCCGGATCTCTCACGCTATTTCTTCGGAAGTTGCATGCAACTCAAGCACCAATCGTAAGGAAATCAACCATAATTAAACAAAAATTTGGGTGGTAGGTTAACAGAGACCCCCGATATCACAGTAGTGGGTTAACCGAAAGCAAGTGCTATCGTGGTGAGTTTCTAGCAGGCATAAAGGGGAAGCTAACGACACCTTAGCCGCATCTCTCGCGCTATTTTTTCAGAAGTTGCATGCAACCCAAGCACCAATCGTAAGGAAATCAACCATAATTAACAAAAAATTGTGTGGTAGGTAAACAGAGACCTCCGATATCACAGTGGTGGGTTAACCGAAACCAAGTGATATCATGGTGAGTTTCTAGCAGGCATAAAGGGGAAGCTAACGACACCTTAGCCGGATCTCTCGCGCAATTTTTTCAGAAGTTGCATGCAACTCAAGCACCAATCGTAAGGAAATCAACCATAATTAAACAAAAATTTGGGTGGTAGGTTAAAAGAGACCCCCGATATCATAGTGGTGGGTTAACAGAAACCAAGTGCCATCGTGGTGAGTTTCTAGCAGGCATAAATGGGAAGCTAACGACACCTTAGCCGAATCTCTCGCGCTATTTTTTCAGAAGTTGCATGCAACTCAAGCACCAATCGTAAGGAAATCAACCATAATTAAGCAACAATTTGGGTGGTAGGTTAACAGAGACCCCCGATATCATAGTGGCGGGTTAACAGAAACTAAGTGCCATCGTGGTGAGTTTCTAGCAGGCATAAATGGGAAGCTAACGAAACCTTAGCCGGATCTCTCGCGCCATTTTTTCAGAAGTTGCATGCAACTCAAGCACCAATCGTAAGGAAATCAACCATAATTAAACAAAAATTTGGGTGGTAGGTTAACCGAGACCCCCGATATCACAGTGGTGGGTTAACCCAAACCAAGTGCTATCATGGTGAGTTTCTAGCAGGATTAAAGGGGAAGCTAACGACCCCTTAGCCGGATCTCTCGCGCTATTTTTTCAGAAGTTGCATGCAACTAAAGCACCAATCGTAAGGAAATCAACCATAATTAAACAAAAATTTGGGTGGTAGGTTAACAGAGACCCCCGATATCATAGTGGTGGGTTAACAGAAACCAAGTGCCATCGTGGTGAGTTTCTAGCAGGCATAAATGGGAAGCTAACGACACCTTAGCCGGATCTCTCGCGCTATTTTTTCAGAAGTTGCATGCAACTCAAGCACCAATCGTAAGGAAATCAACCATAATTAAACAAAAATTTTGGTGGTAGGTAAACAGAGACCTCCGATATCACAGTGCTGGGTTAATCGAAACCAAGTGCTATCATGGTGAGTTTCTAGCAGGATTAAAGGGGAAGCTAACGACCCCTTAGCCGGATCTCTCGCGCTATTTTTTCAGAAGTTGCATGCAACTCAAGCACCAATCGTAAGGAAATCAACCATAATTAAACAAAAATTTGGGTGGTAGGTTAACAGAGACCCCCGATATCATAGTGGTGGGTTAACAGAAACCAAGTGCCATCGTGGTGAGTTTCTAGCAGGCATAAATGGGAAGCTAACGACACCTTAGCCGAATCTCTCGCGCTATTTTTTCAGAAGTTGCATGCAACTCAAGCACCAATCGTAAGGAAATCAACCATAATTAAACAAAAATTTGGGTGGTAGGTAAACAGAGACCTCCGATATCACAGTGGTGGGTTAACCGAAACCAAGTGCTATCATGGTGAGTTTCTAGCAGGCATAAAGGGGAAGCTAACGACACCTTAGCCGGATCTCTCGCGCTATTTTTTCAGAAGTTGCATGCAACTCAAACACCAATCGTAAGGAAATCAACCATAATTAAACAAAAATGTGTGTGGTAGGTTAAGAGAGACCCACGATATCACAGTGGTGGGTTAACCGAAACCAAGTGCCATCGTGGTGAGTTTCTAGCAGGCATAAAGGGGAAGCTAACGACACCTTAGCCGCATCTCTCGCGCTATTTTTTCAGAAGTTGCATGCAACTCAAGCACCAATCGTAAGGAAATCAACCATAATTAAACAAAAATTTGGGTGGTAGGTTAACAGAGACCCCCGATATCACAGTAGTGGGTTAACCGAAAGCAAGTGCTATCGTGGTGAGTTTCTGGCAGGCATAAAGGGGAAGCTAACGACACCTTAGCCGCATCTCTCGCGCTATTTTTTCAGAAGTTGCATGCAACTCAAGCACCAATCGTAAGGAAATCAACCATAATTAACAAAAAATTGTGTGGTAGGTAAACAGAGACCTCCGATATCACAGTGGTGGGTTAACCGAAACCAAGTGCTATCATGGTGAGTTTCTAGCAGGATTAAAGGGGAAGCTAACGACCCCTTAGCCGGATCTCTCGCGCTATTTTTTCAGAAGTTGCATGCAACTAAAGCACCAATCGTAAGGAAATCAACCATAATTAAACAAAAATTTGGGTGGTAGGTTAACAGAGACCCCCGATATCATAGTGGTGGGTTAACAGAAACCAAGTGTCGTCATGGTGAGTTTCTAGCAGGCATAAAGGGGAAGCTAACGACACCTTAGCCGGATCTCTCACGCTATTTCTTCGGAAGTTGCATGCAACTCAAGCACCAATCGTAAGGAAATCAACCATAATTAAACAAAAATTTGGGTGGTAGGTTAACAGAGACCCCCGATATCACAGTAGTGGGTTAACCGAAAGCAAGTGCTATCGTGGTGAGTTTCTAGCAGGCATAGAGGGGAAGCTAACGACACCTTAGCCGCATCTCTCGCGCTATTTTTTCAGAAGTTGCATGCAACTCAAGCACCAATCGTAAGGAAATCAACCATAATTAACAAAAAATTGTGTGGTAGGTAAACAGAGACCTCCGATATCACAGTGGTGGGTTAACCGAAACCAAGTGATATCATGGTGAGTTTCTAGCAGGCATAAAGGGGAAGCTAACGACACCTTAGCCGGATCTCTCGCGCAATTTTTTCAGAAGTTGCATGCAACTCAAGCACCAATCGTAAGGAAATCAACCATAATTAAACAAAAATTTGGGTGGTAGGTTAAAAGAGACCCCCGATATCATAGTGGTGGGTTAACAGAAACCAAGTGCCATCGTGGTGAGTTTCTAGCAGGCATAAATGGGAAGCTAACGACACCTTAGCCGAATCTCTCGCGCTATTTTTTCAGAAGTTGCATGCAACTCAAGCACCAATCGTAAGGAAATCAACCATAATTAAGCAACAATTTGGGTGGTAGGTTAACAGAGACCCCCGATATCATAGTGGCGGGTTAACAGAAACTAAGTGCCATCGTGGTGAGTTTCTAGCAGGCATAAATGGGAAGCTAACGAAACCTTAGCCGGATCTCTCGCGCCATTTTTTCAGAAGTTGCATGCAACTCAAGCACCAATCGTAAGGAAATCAACCATAATTAAACAAAAATTTGGGTGGTAGGTTAACCGAGACCCCCGATATCACAGTGGTGGGTTAACCCAAACCAAGTGCTATCATGGTGAGTTTCTAGCAGGATTAAAGGGGAAGCTAACGACCCCTTAGCCGGATCTCTCGCGCTATTTTTTCAGAAGTTGCATGCAACTAAAGCACCAATCGTAAGGAAATCAACCATAATTAAACAAAAATTTGGGTGGTAGGTAAACAGAGACCTCCGATATCACAGTGCTGGGTTAATCGAAACCAAGTGCTATCGTGGTGAGTTTCTAGCAGGCATAAATGGGAAGCTAACGAAACCTTAGCCGGATCTCTCGCGCTATTTTTTCAGAAGTTGCATGCAACTCAAGCACCAATCGTAAGGAAATCAACCATAATTAAACAAAAATTTGGGTGGTAGGTTAACCGAGACCCCCGACATCACAGTGGTGGGTTAACCCAAACCAAGTGCTATCATGGTGAGTTTCTAGCAGGATTAAAGGGGAAGCTAACGACCCCTTAGCCGGATCTCTCGCGCTATTTTTTCAGAAGTTGCATGCAACTAAAGCACCAATCGTAAGGAAATCAACCATAATTAAACAAAAATTTGGGTGGTAGGTTAACAGAGACCCCCGATATCATAGTGGTGGGTTAACAGAAACCAAGTGCCATCGTGGTGAGTTTCTAGCAGGCATAAATGGGAAGCTAACGACACCTTAGCCGGATCTCTCGCGCTATTTTTTCAGAAGTTGCATGCAACTCAAGCACCAATCGTAAGGAAATCAACCATAATTAAACAAAAATTTGGGTGGTAGGTTAAAAGAGACCACCGATATCATAGTGGTGGGTTAACAGAAACCAAGTGCCATCGTGGTGAGTTTCTAGCAGGCATAAATGGGAAGCTAACGACACCTTAGCCGAATCTCTCGCGCTATTTTTTCAGAAGTTGCATGCAACTCAAGCACCAATCGTAAGGAAATCAACCATAATTAAACAAAAATTTGGGTGGTAGGTTAACCGAGACCCCCGATATCACAGTGGTGGGTTAACCCAAACCAAGTGCTATCATGGTGAGTTTCTAGCAGGATTAAAGGGGAAGCTAACGACCCCTTAGCCGGATCTCTCGCGCTATTTTTTCAGAAGTTGCATGCAACTAAAGCACCAATCGTAAGGAAATCAACCATAATTAAACAAAAATTTGGGTGGTAGGTTAACAGAGACCCCCGATATCATAGTGGTGGGTTAACAGAAACCAAGTGCCATCGTGGTGAGTTTCTAGCAGGCATAAATGGGAAGCTAACGACACCTTAGCCGGATCTCTCGCGCTATTTTTTCAGAAGTTGCATGCAACTCAAGCACCAATCGTAAGGAAATCAACCATAATTAAACAAAAATTTGGGTGGTAGGTAAACAGAGACCTCCGATATCACAGTGGTGGGTTAATCGAAACCAAGTGCTATCGCGGTGAGTTTCTAGCAGGCATAAAGGGGAAGCTAACGACACCTTAGCCGGATCTCTCGCGCTATTTTTTCAGAAGTTGCATGCAACTCAAGCACCAATCGTAAGGAAATCAACCATAATTAAACAAAAATTTGGGTGGTAGGTTAACAGATACCCCCGATATCATAGTGGTGGGTTAACAGAAACCAAGTGCCATCGAGGTGAGTTTCTAGCAGGCATAAATGGGAAGCTAACGACACCTTAGCCGCATCTCTCGCGCTATTTTTTCAGAAGTTGCATGCAACTCAAGCACCAATCGTAAGGAAATCAACCATAATTAACAAAAATTTGTGTGGTAGGTAAACAGAGACCTCCGATATCACAGTGGTGGGTTTACCGAAACCAAGTGCTATCATGGTGAGTTTCTAGCAGGCATAAAGGGGAAGCTAACGACACCTTAGCCGGATCTCTCGCGCTATTTTTTCAGAAGTTGCATGCAACTCAAACACCAATCGTAAGGAAATCAACCATAATTAAACAAAAATTTGGGTGGTAGGTAAACAGAGACCTCCGATATCACAGTGGTGGGTTAATCGAAACCAAGTGCTATCGTGGTGAGTTTCTAGCAGGCATAAAGGGGAAGCTAACGACACCTTAGCCGGATCTCTCGCGCTATTTTTTCAGAAGTTGCATGCAACTCAAGCACCAATCGTAAGGAAATCAACCATAATTAAACAAAAATTTGGGTGGTAGGTAAACAGAGACCTCCGATATCACAGTGGTGGGTTAATCGAAACCAAGTGCTATCGCGGTGAGTTTCTAGCAGGCATAAAGGGGAAGCTAACGACACCTTAGCCGGATCTCTCGCGCTATTTTTTCAGAAGTTGCATGCAACTCAAGCACCAATCGTAAGGAAATCAACCATAATTAAACAAAAATTTGGGTGGTAGGTTAAGAGAGACCCCCGATATCACAGTGGTGGGTTAACCGAAACCAAGTGCTATCGTGATGAGTTTCTAGCAGGCATAAAGGGGAAGCTAACGACACCTTAGCCGCATCTCTCGCGCTATTTTTTCAGAAGTTGCATGCAACTCAAGCACCAATCGTAAGGAAATCAACCATAATTAACAAAAATTTGTGTGGTAGGTAAACAGAGACCTCCGATATCACAGTGGTGGGTTAACCGAAACCAAGTGATATCGTGGTGAGTTTCTAGCAGGCATAAAGGGGAAGCTAACGACACCTTAGCCGGATCTCTCGCGCAATTTTTTCAGAAGTTGCATGCAACTCAAGCACCAATCGTAAGGAAATCAACCATAATTAAACAAAAATTTGGGTGGTAGGTTAACAGAGACCCCCGATATCATAGTGGTGGGTTAACAGAAACCAAGTGCCATCGTGGTGAGTTTCTAGCAGGCATAAATGGGAAGCTAACGACACCTTAGCCGAATCTCTCGCGCTATTTTTTCAGAAGTTGCATGCAACTCAAGCACCAATCGTAAGGAAATCAACCATAATTAAGCAACAATTTGGGTGGTAGGTTAACAGAGACCCCCGATATCATAGTGGCGGGTTAACAGAAACTAAGTGCCATCGTGGTGAGTTTCTAGCAGGCATAAATGGGAAGCTAACGAAACCTTAGCCGGATCTCTCGCGCCATTTTTTCAGAAGTTGCATGCAACTCAAGCACCAATCGTAAGGAAATCAACCATAATTAAACAAAAATTTGGGTGGTAGGTTAACCGAGACCCCCGATATCACAGTGGTGGGTTAACCCAAACCAAGTGCTTACATGGTGAGTTTCTAGCAGGATTAAAGGGGAAGCTAACGACCCCTTAGCCGGATCTCTCGCGCTATTTTTTCAGAAGTTGCATGCAACTAAAGCACCAATCGTAAGGAAATCAACCATAATTAAACAAAAATTTGGGTGGTAGGTTAACAGAGACCCCCGATATCATAGTGGTGGACTAACAGAAACCAAGTGCCATCGTGGTGAGTTTCTAGCAGGCATAAATGGGAAGCTAACGACACCTTAGCCGGATCTCTCGCGCTATTTTTTCAGAAGTTGCATGCAACTCATGCACCAATCGTAAGGAAATCAACCATAATTAAACAAAAATTTGGGTGGTAGGTTAAAAGAGACCACCGATATCATAGTGGTGGGTTAACAGAAACCAAGTGCCATCGTGGTGAGTTTCTAGCAGGCATAAATGGGAAGCTAACGACACCTTAGCCGAATCTCTCGCGCTATTTTTTCAGAAGTTGCATGCAACTCAAGCACCAATCGTAAGGAAATCAACCATAATTAAACAAAAATTTGGGTGGTAGGTTAACCGAGACCCCCGATATCACAGTGGTGGGTTAACCCAAACCAAGTGCTATCATGGTGAGTTTCTAGCAGGATTAAAGGGGAAGCTAACGACCCCTTAGCCGGATCTCTCGCGCTATTTTTTCAGAAGTTGCATGCAACTAAAGCACCAATCGTAAGGAAATCAACCATAATTAAACAAAAATTTGGGTGGTAGGTTAACAGAGACCCCCGATATCATAGTGGTGGGTTAACAGAAACCAAGTGCCATCGTGGTGAGTTTCTAGCAGGCATAAATGGGAAGCTAACGACACCTTAGCCGGATCTCTCGCGCTATTTTTTCAGAAGTTGCATGCAACTCAAGCACCAATCGTAAGGAAATCAACCATAATTAAACAAAAATTTGGGTGGTAGGTAAACAGAGACCTCCGATATCACAGTGGTGGGTTAATCGAAACCAAGTGCTATCGCGGTGAGTTTCTAGCAGGCATAAAGGGGAAGCTAACGACACCTTAGCCGGATCTCTCGCGCTATTTTTTCAGAAGTTGCATGCAACTCAAGCACCAATCGTAAGGAAATCAACCATAATTAAACAAAAATTTGGGTGGTAGGTTAACAGATACCCCCGATATCATAGTGGTGGGTTAACAGAAACCAAGTGCCATCGAGGTGAGTTTCTAGCAGGCATAAATGGGAAGCTAACGACACCTTAGCCGCATCTCTCGCGCTATTTTTTCAGAAGTTGCATGCAACTCAAGCACCAATCGTAAGGAAATCAACCATAATTAACAAAAATTTGTGTGGTAGGTAAACAGAGACCTCCGATATCACAGTGGTGGGTTTACCGAAACCAAGTGCTATCATGGTGAGTTTCTAGCAGGCATAAAGGGGAAGCTAACGACACCTTAGCCGGATCTCTCGCGCTATTTTTTCAGAAGTTGCATGCAACTCAAACACCAATCGTAAGGAAATCAACCATAATTAAACAAAAATTTGGGTGGTAGGTAAACAGAGACCTCCGATATCACAGTGGTGGGTTAATCGAAACCAAGTGCTATCGCGGTGAGTTTCTAGCAGGCATAAAGGGGAAGCTAACGACACCTTAGCCGGATCTCTCGCGCTATTTTTTCAGAAGTTGCATGCAACTCAAGCACCAATCGTAAGGAAATCAACCATAATTAAACAAAAATTTGGGTGGTAGGTAAACAGAGACCTCCGATATCACAGTGGTGGGTTAATCGAAACCAAGTGCTATCGCGGTGAGTTTCTAGCAGGCATAAAGGGGAAGCTAACGACACCTTAGCCGGATCTCTCGCGCTATTTTTTCAGAAGTTGCATGCAACTCAAGCACCAATCGTAAGGAAATCAACCATAATTAAACAAAAATTTGGGTGGTAGGTTAAGAGAGACCCCCGATATCACAGTGGTGGGTTAACCGAAACCAAGTGCTATCGTGGTGAGTTTCTAGCAGGCATAAAGGGGAAGCTAACGACACCTTAGCCGCATCTCTCGCGCTATTTTTTCAGAAGTTGCATGCAACTCAAGCACCAATCGTAAGGAAATCAACCATAATTAACAAAAATTTGTGTGGTAGGTAAACAGAGACCTCCGATATCACAGTGGTGGGTTAACCGAAACCAAGTGATATCGTGGTGAGTTTCTAGCAGGCATAAAGGGGAAGCTAACGACACCTTAGCCGGATCTCTCGCGCAATTCTTTCAGAAGTTGCATGCAACTCAAGCACCAATCGTAAGGAAATCAACCATAATTAAACAAAAATTTGGGTGGTAGGTTAAAAGAGACCCCCGATATCATAGTGGTGGGTTAACAGAAACCAAGTGCCATCGTGGTGAGTTTCTAGCAGGCATAAATGGGAAGCTAACGACACCTTAGCCGAATCTCTCGCGCTATTTTTTCAGAAGTTGCATGCAACTCAAGCACCAATCGTAAGGAAATCAACCATAATTAAGCAACAATTTGGGTGGTAGGTTAACAGAGACCCCCGATATCATAGTGGCGGGTTAACAGAAACTAAGTGCCATCGTGGTGAGTTTCTAGCAGGCATAAATGGGAAGCTAACGAAACCTTAGCCGGATCTCTCGCGCCATTTTTTCAGAAGTTGCATGCAACTCAAGCACCAATCGTAAGGAAATCAACCATAATTAAACAAAAATTTGGGTGGTAGGTTAACCGAGACCCCCGATATCACAGTGGTGGGTTAACCCAAACCAAGTGTTATCATGGTGAGTTTCTAGCAGGATTAAAGGGGAAGCTAACGACCCCTTAGCCGGATCTCTCGCGCTATTTTTTCAGAAGTTGCATGCAACTAAAGCACCAATCGTAAGGAAATCAACCATAATTAAACAAAAATTTGGGTGGTAGGTAAACAGAGACCTCCGATATCACAGTGCTGGGTTAATCGAAACCAACTGCTATCGTGGTGAGTTTCTAGCAGGCATAAATGGGAAGCTAACGAAACCTTAGCCGGATCTCTCGCGCTATTTTTTCAGAAGTTGCATGCAACTCAAGCACCAATCGTAAGGAAATCAACCATAATTAAACAAAAATTTGGGTGGTAGGTTAACCGAGACCCCCGACATCACAGTGGTGGGTTAACCCAAACCAAGTGCTATCATGGTGAGTTTCTAGCAGGATTAAAGGGGAAGCTAACGACCCCTTAGCCGGATCTCTCGCGCTATTTTTTCAGAAGTTGCATGCAACTAAAGCACCAATCGTAAGGAAATCAACCATAATTAAACAAAAATTTGGGTGGTAGGTTAACAGAGACCCCCGATATCATAGTGGTGGGTTAACAGAAACCAAGTGCCATCGTGGTGAGTTTCTAGCAGGCATAAATGGGAAGCTAACGACACCTTAGCCGGATCTCTCGCGCTATTTTTTCAGAAGTTGCATGCAACTCATGCACCAATCGTAAGGAAATCAACCATAATTAAACAAAAATTTGGGTGGTAGGTTAAAAGAGACCACCGATATCATAGTGGTGGGTTAACAGAAACCAAGTGCCATCGTGGTGAGTTTCTAGCAGGCATAAATGGGAAGCTAACGACACCTTAGCCGAATCTCTCGCGCTATTTTTTCAGAAGTTGCATGCAACTCAAGCACCAATCGTAAGGAAATCAACCATAATTAAACAAAAATTTGGGTGGTAGGTTAACCGAGACCCCCGATATCACAGTGGTGGGTTAACCCAAACCAAGTGCTATCATGGTGAGTTTCTAGCAGGATTAAAGGGGAAGCTAACGACCCCTTAGCCGGATCTCTCGCGCTATTTTTTCAGAAGTTGCATGCAACTAAAGCACCAATCGTAAGGAAATCAACCATAATTAAACAAAAATTTGGGTGGTAGGTTAACAGAGACCCCCGATATCATAGTGGTGGGTTAACAGAAACCAAGTGCCATCGTGGTGAGTTTCTAGCAGGCATAAATGGGAAGCTAACGACACCTTAGCCGGATCTCTCGCGCTATTTTTTCAGAAGTTGCATGCAACTCAAGCACCAATCGTAAGGAAATCAACCATAATTAAACAAAAATTTGGGTGGTAGGTAAACAGAGACCTCCGATATCACAGTGGTGGGTTAATCGAATCCAAGTGCTATCGCGGTGAGTTTCTAGCAGGCATAAAGGGGAAGCTAACGACACCTTAGCCGGATCTCTCGCGCTATTTTTTCAGAAGTTGCATGCAACTCAAGCACCAATCGTAAGGAAATCAACCATAATTAAACAAAAATTTGGGTGGTAGGTTAACAGATACCCCCGATATCATAGTGGTGGGTTAACAGAAACCAAGTGCCATCGAGGTGAGTTTCTAGCAGGCATAAATGGGAAGCTAACGACACCTTAGCCGCATCTCTCGCGCTATTTTTTCAGAAGTTGCATGCAACTCAAGCACCAATCGTAAGGAAATCAACCATAATTAACAAAAATTTGTGTGGTAGGTAAACAGAGACCTCCGATATCACAGTGGTGGGTTTACCGAAACCAAGTGCTATCATGGTGAGTTTCTAGCAGGCATAAAGGGGAAGCTAACGACACCTTAGCCGGATCTCTCGCGCTATTTTTTCAGAAGTTGCATGCAACTCAAACACCAATCGTAAGGAAATCAACCATAATTAAACAAAAATTTGGGTGGTAGGTAAACAGAGACCTCCGATATCACAGTGGTGGGTTAATCGAAACCAAGTGCTATCGCGGTGAGTTTCTAGCAGGCATAAAGGGGAAGCTAACGACACCTTAGCCGGATCTCTCGCGCTATTTTTTCAGAAGTTGCATGCAACTCAAGCACCAATCGTAAGGAAATCAACCATAATTAAACAAAAATTTGGGTGGTAGGTAAACAGAGACCTCCGATATCACAGTGGTGGGTTAATCGAAACCAAGTGCTATCGCGGTGAGTTTCTAGCAGGCATAAAGGGGAAGCTAACGACACCTTAGCCGGATCTCTCGCGCTATTTTTTCAGAAGTTGCATGCAACTCAAGCACCAATCGTAAGGAAATCAACCATAATTAAACAAAAATTTGGGTGGTAGGTTAAGAGAGACCCCCGATATCACAGTGGTGGGTTAACCGAAACCAAGTGCTATCGTGGTGAGTTTCTAGCAGGCATAAAGGGGAAGCTAACGACACCTTAGCCGCATCTCTCGCGCTATTTTTTCAGAAGTTGCATGCAACTCAAGCACCAATCGTAAGGAAATCAACCATAATTAACAAAAATTTGTGTGGTAGGTAAACAGAGACCTCCGATATCACAGTGGTGGGTTAACCGAAACCAAGTGATATCGTGGTGAGTTTCTAGCAGGCATAAAGGGGAAGCTAACGACACCTTAGCCGGATCTCTCGCGCAATTTTTTCAGAAGTTGCATGCAACTCAAGCACCAATCGTAAGGAAATCAACCATAATTAAACAAAAATTTGGGTGGTAGGTTAAAAGAGACCCCCGATATCATAGTGGTGGGTTAACAGAAACCAAGTGCCATCGTGGTGAGTTTCTAGCAGGCATAAATGGGAAGCTAACGACACCTTAGCCGAATCTCTCGCGCTATTTTTTCAGAAGTTGCATGCAACTCAAGCACCAATCGTAAGGAAATCAACCATAATTAAACAAAAATTTGTGTGGTAGGTAAACAGAGACCTCCGATATCACAGTGGTGGGTTAACCGAAACCAAGTGATATCGTGGTGAGTTTCTAGCAGGCATAAAGGGGAAGCTAACGACACCTTAGCCGGATCTCTCGCGCAATTTTTTCAGAAGTTGCATGCAACTCAAGCACCAATCGTAAGGAAATCAACCATAATTAAACAAAAATTTGGGCGGTAGGTTAAAAGAGACCCCCGATATCATAGTGGTGGGTTAACAGAAACCAAGTGCCATCGTGGTGAGTTTCTAGCAGGCATAAATGGGAAGCTAATGACACCTTAGCCGAATCTCTCGCGCTATTTTTTCAGAAGTTGCATGCAACTCAAGCACCAATCGTAAGGAAATCAACCATAATTAAACAAAAATTTGGGTGGTAGGTTAACCGAGACCCCCGATATCACAGTGGTGGGTTAACCCAAACCAAGTGCTATCATGGTGAGTTTCTAGCAGGATTAAAGGGGAAGCTAACGACCCCTTAGGCGGATCTCTCGCGCTATTTTTTCAGAAGTTGCATGCAACTAAAGCACCAATCGTAAGGAAATCAACCATAATTAAACAAAAATTTGGGTGGTAGGTTAACAGAGAACCCCGATATCATAGTGGTGGGTTAACAGAAACCAACTGCCATCGTGGTGAGTTTCTAGCAGGCATAAATGGGAAGCTAACGACACCTTAGCCGGATCTCTCGCGCTATTTTTTCAGAAGTTGCATGCAACTCAAGCACCAATCGTAAGGAAATCAACCATAATTAAACAAAAATTTGGGTGGTAGGTAAACAGAGACCTCCGATATCACAGTGGTGGGTTAATCGAAACCAACTGCTATCGCGGTGAGTTTCTAGCAGGCATAAAGGGGAAGCTAACGACACCTTAGCCGGATCTCTCGCGCTATTTTTTTCAGAAGTTGCATGCAACTCAAGCACCAATCGTAAGGAAATCAACCATAATTAAACAAAAATTTGGGTGGTAGGTTAACAGAGACCTCCGATATCACAGTGGTGGGTTAACAGAAACCAAGTGCCATCGTGGTGGGTTTCTAGCAGGCATAAATGGGAAGCTAACGACACCTTAGCCGGATCTCTCGCGCTATTTTTTCAGAAGTTGCATGCAACTCAAGCACCAATCGTAAGGAAATCAACCATAATTAAACAAAAATTTGGGTGGTAGGTTAAAAGAGACCCCCGATATCATAGTGGTGGGTTAACAGAAACCAAGTGCCATCGTGGTGAGTTTCTAGCAGGCATAAATGGGAAGCTAACGACACCTTAGCCGAATCTCTCGCGCTATTTTTTCAGAAGTTGCATGCAACTCAAGCACCAATCGTAAGGAAATCAACCATAATTAAACAAAAATTTGGGTGGTAGGTTAACAGAGACCCCCGATATCATAGTGGTGGGTTAACAGAAACCAAGTGCCATCGTGGTGAGTTTCTAGCAGGCATAAATGGGAAGCTAACGACACCTTAGCCGAATCTCTCGCGCTATTTTTTCAGAAGTTGCATGCAACTCAAGCACCAATCGTAAGGAAATCAACCATAATTAAACAAAAATTTGGGTGGTAGGTTAAAAGAGACCCCCGATATCATAGTGGTGGGTTAACAGAAACCAAGTGCCATCGTGGTGAGTTTCTAGCAGGCATAAATGGGAAGCTAACGACACCTTAGCCGAATCTCTCGCGCTATTTTTTCAAAAGTTGCATGCAACTCAAGCACCAATCGTGAGGAAATCAACCATAATTAAACAAAAATTTGGGTGGTAGGTTAACCGAGACCCCCGATATCACAGTGGTGGGTTAACCCAAACCAAGTGCTATCATGGTGAGTTTCTAGCAGGATTAAAGGGGAAGCTAACGACCCCTTAGGCGGATCTCTCGCGCTATTTTTTCAGAAGTTGCATGCAACTAAAGCACCAATCGTAAGGAAATCAACCATAATTAAACAAAAATTTGGGTGGTAGGTTAACAGAGAACCCCGATATCATAGTGGTGGGTTAACAGAAACCAACTGCCATCGTGGTGAGTTTCTAGCAGGCATAAATGGGAAGCTAACGACACCTTAGCCGGATCTCTCGCGCTATTTTTTCAGAAGTTGCATGCAACTCAAGCACCAATCGTAAGGAAATCAACCATAATTAAACAAAAATTTGGGTGGTAGGTAAACAGAGACCTCCGATATCACAGTGGTGGGTTAATCGAAACCAAGTGCTATCGCGGTGAGTTTCTAGCAGGCATAAAGGGGAAGCTAACGACACCTTAGCCGGATCTCTCGCGCTATTTTTTTCAGAAGTTGCATGCAACTCAAGCACCAATCGTAAGGAAATCAACCATAATTAAACAAAAATTTGGGTGGTAGGTTAACCGAGACCCCCGATATCACAGTGGTGGGTTAACCCAAACCAAGTGCTATCATGGTGAGTTTCTAGCAGGATTAAAGGGGAAGCTAACGACCCCTTAGCCGGATCTCTCGCGCTATTTTTTCAGAAGTTGCATGCAACTAAAGCACCTATCGTAAGGAAATCAACCATAATTAAACAAAAATTTGGGTGGTAGGTTAACAGAGACCCCCGATATCATAGTGGTGGGTTAACAGAAACCAAGTGCCATCGTGGTGAGTTTCTAGCAGGCATAAATGGGAAGCTAACGACACCTTAGCCGGATCTCTCGCGCTATTTTTTCAGAAGTTGCATGCAACTCAAGCACCAATCGTAAGGAAATCAACCATAATTAAACAAAAATTTGGGTGGTAGGTAAACAGAGACCTCCGATATCGCAGTGGTGGGTTAATCGAAACCAAGTGCTATCGCGGTGAGTTTCTAGCAGGCATAAAGGGGAAGCTAACGACACCTTAGCCGGATCTCTCGCGCTATTTTTTCAGAAGTTGCATGCAACTCAAGCACCAATCGTAAGGAAATCAACCATAATTAAACAAAAATTTGGGTGGTAGGTTAACAGATACCCCCGATATCATAGTGGTGGGTTAACAGAAACCAAGTGCCATCGAGGTGAGTTTCTAGCAGGCATAAATGGGAAGCTAACGACACCTTAGCCGCATCTCTCGCGCTATTTTTTCAGAAGTTGCATGCAACTCAAGCACCAATCGTAAGGAAATCAACCATAATTAACAAAAATTTGTGTGGTAGGTAAACAGAGACCTCCGATATCACAGTGGTGGGTTTACCGAAACCAAGTGCTATCATGGTGAGTTTCTAGCAGGCATAAAGGGGAAGCTAACGACACCTTAGCCGGATCTCTCGCGCAATTTTTTCAGAAGTTGCATGCAACTCAAGCACCAATCGTAAGGAAATCAACCATAATTAAACAAAAATTTGGGTGGTAGGTTAAAAGAGACCCCCGATATCATAGTGGTGGGTTAACAGAAACCAAGTGCCATCGTGGTGAGTTTCTAGCAGGCATAAATGGGAAGCTAACGACACCTTAGCCGAATCTCTCGCGCTATTTTTTCAGAAGTTGCATGCAACTCAAGCACCAATCGTAAGGAAATCAACCATAATTAAACAAAAATTTGTGTGGTAGGTAAACAGAGACCTCCGATATCACAGTGGTGGGTTAACCGAAACCAAGTGATATCGTGGTGAGTTTCTAGCAGGCATAAAGGGGAAGCTAACGACACCTTAGCCGGATCTCTCGCGCAATTTTTTCAGAAGTTGCATGCAACTCAAGCACCACTCGTAAGGAAATCAACCATAATTAAACAAAAATTTGGGTGGTAGGTTAAAAGAGACCCCCGATATCATAGTGGTGGGTTAACAGAAACCAAGTGCCATCGTGGTGAGTTTCTAGCAGGCATAAATGGGAAGCTAACGACACCTTAGCCGAATCTCTCGCGCTATTTTTTCAGAAGTTGCATGCAACTCAAGCACCAATCGTAAGGAAATCAACCATAATTAAACAAAAATTTGGGTGGTAGGTTAACCGAGACCCCCGATATCACAGTGGTGGGTTAACCCAAACCAAGTGCTATCATGGTGAGTTTCTAGCAGGATTAAAGGGGAAGCTAACGACCCCTTAGGCGGATCTCTCGCGCTATTTTTTCAGAAGTTGCATGCAACTAAAGCACCAATCGTAAGGAAATCAACCATAATTAAACAAAAATTTGGGTGGTAGGTTAACAGAGAACCCCGATATCATAGTGGTGGGTTAACAGAAACCAACTGCCATCGTGGTGAGTTTCTAGCAGGCATAAAGGGGAAGCTAACGACACCTTAGCCGGATCTCTCGCGCTATTTTTTTCAGAAGTTGCATGCAACTCAAGCACCAATCGTAAGGAAATCAACCATAATTAAACAAAAATTTGGGTGGTAGGTTAACAGAGACCTCCGATATCACAGTGGTGGGTTAACAGAAACCAAGTGCCATCGTGGTGGGTTTCTAGCAGGCATAAATGGGAAGCTAACGACACCTTAGCCGGATCTCTCGCGCTATTTTTTTCAGAAGTTGCATGCAACTCAAGCACCAATCGTAAGGAAATCAACCATAATTAAACAAAAATTTGGGTGGTAGGTTAACAGAGACCTCCGATATCACAGTGGTGGGTTAACAGAAACCAAGTGCCATCGTGGTGGGTTTCTAGCAGGCATAAATGGGAAGCTAACGACACCTTAGCCGGATCTCTCGCGCTATTTTTTCAGAAGTTGCATGCAACTCAAGCACCAATCGTAAGGAAATCAACCATAATTAAACAAAAATTTGGGTGGTAGGTTAAAAGAGACCCCCGATATCATAGTGGTGGGTTAACAGAAACCAAGTGCCATCGTGGTGAGTTTCTAGCAGGCATAAATGGGAAGCTAACGACACCTTAGCCGAATCTCTCGCGCTATTTTTTCAGAAGTTGCATGCAACTCAAGCACCAATCGTAAGGAAATCAACCATAATTAAACAAAAATTTGGGTGGTAGGTTAACAGAGACCCCCGATATCATAGTGGTGGGTTAACAGCAACCAAGTGCCATCGTGGTGAGTTTCTAGCAGGCATAAATGGGAAGCTAACGACACCTTAGCCGAATCTCTCGCGCTATTTTTTCAGAAGTTGCATGCAACTCAAGCACCAATCGTAAGGAAATCAACCATAATTAAACAAAAATTTGGGTGGTAGGTAAACCGAGGCCTGCGATATCACAGTGGTGGGTTAATCGAAACCAAGTGCTATCGTGGTGAGTTTCTAGCAGGCATAAAGGGGAAGCTAACGACACCTTAGCCGGATCTCTCGCGCTATTTTTTAAGAATTTGCATGCAGCTCAAGCACCAATCGTAAGGAAATCAACCATAATTAAACAAAAATTTGGGTGGTAGGTTAAAAGAGACCACCGATATCACAGTGGTGGGTTAATCGAAACCAACTGCTATCGCGGTGAGTTTCTAGCAGGCATAAAGGGGAAGCTAACGACACCTTAGCCGCATCTCTCGCGCTATTTTTTCAGAAGTTGCATGCAACTCAAGCACCAATCGTAAGGAAATCAACCATAATTAACAAAAATTTGTGTGGTAGGTAAACAGAGACCTCCGATATCACAGTGGTGGGTTAACCGAAACCAAGTGCTATCATGGTGAGTTTCTAGCAGGCATAAAGGGGAAGCTAACGACACCTTAGCCGGATCTCTCGCGCTATTTCTTCAGAAGTTGCATGCAACTCAAGCACCAATCGTAAGGAAATCAACCATAATTAAACAAAAATTTGGGTGGTAGGTTAAGAGAGACCCCCGATATCACAGTGGTGGGTTAACCGAAACCAAGTGCCATCGTAGTGAGTTTCTAGCAGGCATAAAGGGGAAGCTAACGACACCTTAGCCGCATCTCTCGCGCTATTTTTTCAGAAGTTGCATGCAACTCGAGCACCAATCGTAAGAAAATCAACCATAATTAAACAAAAATTTGTGTGGTAGGTTAACAGTGATCTCCGATATCATAGTGGTGGGTTAACAGAAACCAAGTGTCATCATGGTGAGTTTCTAGCAGGCATAAAGGGAAGCTAACGACACCTTAGCCGGATCTCTCGCGCTATTTCTTCGGAAGTTGCATGCAACTCAAGCACCAATCGTAAGGAAATCAACCATAATTAAACAAAAATTTGGGTGGTAGGTTAACAGAGACCCCCGATATCACAGTGGTGGGTTAACCGAAAGCAAGTGCTATCGTAGTGAGTTTCTAGCAGGCATAAAGGGGAAGCTAACGACACCTTAGCCGAATCTCTCGCGCTATTTTTTCAGAAGTTGCATGCAACTCAAACACCAATCGTAAGGAAATCAACCATAATTAAACAAAAATTTGGGTGGTAGGTTAACAGAGACCCCCGATATCATAGTGGTGGGTTAACAGAAACTAAGTGCCATCGTGGTGAGTTTCTAGCAGGCATAAATGGGAAGCTAACGACACCTTAGCCGGATCTCTCGCGCTATTTTTTCAGAAGTTGCATGCAACTCAAGCACCAACCGTAAGGAAATAAACCATAATTAAACAAAAATTTGGGTGGTAGGTTAACAGAGACCCCCGATATCATAGTGGTGGGTTAACAGAAACCAAGTGCCATCGTGGTGAGTTTCTAGCAGGCATAAATGGGAAGCTAACGACACCTTAGCCGGATCTCTCGCGCTATTTTTTCAGAAGTTGCATGCAACTCAAGCACCAATCGTAAGGAAATCAACCATAATTAAACAAAAATTTGGGTGGTAGGTAAACAGAGACCTCCGATATCACAGTGGTGGGTTAATCGAAACCAAGTGCTATCGCGGTGAGTTTCTAGCAGGCATAAAGGGGAAACTAATGACACCTTAGCCGGATCTCTCGCGCTATTTTTTCAGAAGTTGCATGCAACTCAAGCACCAATCGTAAGGAAATCAACCATAATTAAACAAAAATTTGGGTGGTAGGTTAACAGATACCCCCGATATCATAGTGGTGGGTTAACAGAAACCAAGTGTCATCGTGGTGAGTTTCTAGCAGGCATAAACGGGAAGCTAACGACACCGTAGCTGCATCTCTCGCGCTATTTTTTCAGAAGCTGCATGCAACTCAAGCACCAATCGTAAGGAAATCAACCATAATTAACAAAAATTTGTGTGGTAGGTAAACAGAGACCTCCGATATCATAGTGGTGGGTTAACCGAAACCAAGTGCTATCATGGTGAGTTTCTAGCAGGCATAAAGGGGAAGCTAACGACACCTTAGCCGGATCTCTCGCGCTATTTTTTCAGAAGTTGCATGCAACTCAAGCACCAATCGTAAGGAAATCAACCATAATTAAACAAAAATTTGGGTGGTAGGTTAAGAGAGACCCCCGATATCACAGTGGTGGGTTAACCGAAACCAAGTGCCATCGTGGTGAGTTTCTAGCAGGCATAAAGGGGAAGCTAACGACACCTTAGCCGCATCTCTCGCGCTATTTTTTCAGAAGTTGCATGCAACTCGAGCACCAATCGTAAGAAAATCAACCATAATTAAACGAAAATTTGTGTGGTAGGTTAACAGTGATCTCCGATATCATAGTGGTGGGTTAACAGAAACCAAGTGTCATCATGGTGAGTTTCTAGCAGGCATAAAGGGGAAGCTAACGACACCTTAGCCGGATCTCTCGCGCTATTTCTTCGGAAGTTGCATGCAACTCAAGCACCAATCGTAAGGAAATCAACCATAATTAAACAAAAATTTGGGTGGTAGGTTAACAGAGACCCCCGATATCACAGTGGTGGGTTAACCGAAACCAAGTGATATCGTGGTGAGTTTCTAGCAGGCATAAAGGGGAAGCTAACGACACCTTAGCCGGATCTCTCGCGCTATTTTTTCAGATGTTGCATGCAACTCAAGCACCAATCGTAAGGAAATCAACCATAATTAAACAAAAATTTGGGTGGTAGGTTAACCGAGACCCCCGATATCACAGTGGTGGGTTAATCGAAACCAAGTGCTATCATGGTGAGTTTCTAGCAGGCATAAAGGGGAAGCTAACGACACCTTAGCCGGATCTCTCGCGCTATTTTTTCAGAAGTTGCATGCAACTCAAGCACCAATCGTAAGGAAATCAACCATAATTAAACAAAAATTTGGGTGGTAGGTTAAGAGAGACCCCCGATATCACAGTGGTGGGTTAACCGAAACCAAGTGCCATCGTGGTGAGTTTCTAGCAGGCATAAAGGGGAAGCTAACGACACCTTAGCCGCATCTCTCGCGCTATTTTTTCAGAAGTTGCATGCAACTCGAGCACCAATCGTAAGGAAATCAACCATAATTAAACAAAAATTTGGGTGGTAGGTTAAAAGAGACCCCCGATATCATAGTGGTGGGTTAACAGAAACCAAGTGCCATCGTGGTGAGTTTCTAGCAGGCATAAATGGGAAGCTAACGACACCTTAGCCGAATCTCTCGCGCTATTTTTTCAGATGTTGCATGCAACTCAAGCACCAATCGTAAGGAAATCAACCATAATTAAACAAAAATTTGGGTGGTAGGTTAACCGAGACCCCCGATATCACAGTGGTGGGTTAACCCAAACCAAGTGCTATCATGGTGAGTTTCTAGCAGGATTAAAGGGGAAGCTAACGACCCCTTAGCCGGATCTCTCGCGCTATTTTTTCAGAAGTTGCATGCAACTAAAGCACCAATCGTAAGGAAATCAACCATAATTAAACAAAAATTTGGGTGGTAGGTTAACAGAGACCCCCGATATCATAGTGGTGGGTTAACAGAAACCAAGTGCCATCGTGGTGAGTTTCTAGCAGGCATAAATGGGAAGCTAACGACACCTTAGCCGAATCTCTCGCGCTATTTTTTCAGATGTTGCATGCAACTCGAGCACCAATCGTAAGAAAATCAACCATAATTAAACGGAAATTTGTGTGGTAGGTTAACAGTGATCTCCGATATCATAGTGGTGGGTTAACAGAAACCAAGTGTCATCATGGTGAGTTTCTAGCAGGCATAAAGGGGAAGCTAACGACACCTTAGCCGGATCTCTCGCGCTATTTCTTCGGAAGTTGCATGCAACTCAAGCACCAATCGTAAGGAAATCAACCATAATTAAACAAAAATTTGGGTGGTAGGTTAACAGAGACCCCCGATATCACAGTGGTGGGTTAACCGAAACCAAGTGATATCGTGGTGAGTTTCTAGCAGGCATAAAGGGGAAGCTAACGACCCCTTAGGCGGATCTCTCGCGCTATTTTTTCAGAAGTTGCATGCAACTAAAGCACCAATCGTAAGGAAATCAACCATAATTAAACAAAAATTTGGGTGGTAGGTTAACAGAGAACCCCGATATCATAGTGGTGGGTTAACAGAAACCAACTGCCATCGTGGTGAGTTTCTAGCAGGCATAAATGGGAAGCTAACGACACCTTAGCCGGATCTCTCGCGCTATTTTTTCAGAAGTTGCATGCAACTCAAGCACCAATCGTAAGGAAATCAACCATAATTAAACAAAAATTTGGGTGGTAGGTAAACAGAGACCTCCGATATCACAGTGGTGGGTTAATCGAAACCAAGTGCTATCGCGGTGAGTTTCTAGCAGGCATAAAGGGGAAGCTAACGACACCTTAGCCGGATCTCTCGCGCTATTTTTTTCAGAAGTTGCATGCAACTCAAGCACCAATCGTAAGGAAATCAACCATAATTAAACAAAAATTTGGGTGGTAGGTTAACAGAGACCTCCGATATCACAGTGGTGGGTTAACAGAAACCAAGTGCCATCGTGGTGGGTTTCTAGCAGGCATAAATGGGAAGCTAACGACACCTTAGCCGGATCTCTCGCGCTATTTTTTCAGAAGTTGCATGCAACTCAAGCACCAATCGTAAGGAAATCAACCATAATTAAACAAAAATTTGGGTGGTAGGTTAAAAGAGACCCCCGACATCATAGTGGTGGGTTAACAGAAACCAAGTGCCATCATGGTGAGTTTCTAGCAGGCATAAATGGGAAGCTAACGACACCTTAACCGGATCTCTCGCGCTATTTTTTCAGAAGTTGCATGCAACTCAAGCACCAATCGTAAGGAAATCAACCATAATTAAACAAAAATTTGGGTGGTAGGTTAACAGAGACCCCCGATATCATAGTGGTGGGTTAACAGAAACCAAGTGCCATCGTGGTGAGTTTCTAGCAGGCATAAATGGGAAGCTAACGACACCTTAGCCGAATCTCTCGCGCTATTTTTTCAGAAGTTGCATGCAACTCAAGCACCAATCGTAAGGAAATCAACCATAATTAAACAAAAATTTGGGTGGTAGGTAAACAGAGGCCTGCGATATCACAGTGGTGGGTTAATCGAAACCAAGTGCTATCGTGATGAGTTTCTAGCAGGCATAAAGGGGAAGCTAACGACACCTTAGCCGGATCTCTCGCGCTATTTTTTAAGAATTTGCATGCAGCTCAAGCACCAATCGTAAGGAAATCAACCATAATTAAACAAAAATTTGGGTGGTAGGTTAAAAGAGACCACCGATATCACAGTGGTGGGTTAATCGAAACCAACTGCTATCGCAGTGAGTTTCTAGCAGGCATAAAGGGGAAGCTAACGACACCTTAGCCGGATCTCTCGCGCTATTTTTTCAGAAGTTGCATGCAACTCAAGCACCAATCGTAAGGAAATCAACCATAATTAAACAAAAATTTGGGTGGTAGGTTAACAGATACCCCCGATATCATAGTGGTGGGTTAACAGAAACCAAGTGCCATCGAGGTGAGTTTCTAGCAGGCATAAATGGGAAGCTAACGACACCTTAGCCGCATCTCTCGCGCTATTTTTTCAGAAGTTGCATGCAACTCAAGCACCAATCGTAAGGAAATCAACCATAATTAACAAAAATTTGTGTGTTAGGTAAACAGAGACCTCCGATATCACATTGGTGGGTTAACCGAAACCAAGTGCTATCATGGTGAGTTTCTAGCAGGCATAAAGGGGAAGCTAACGACACCTTAGCCGGATCTCTCGCGCTATTTTTTCAGAAGTTGCATGCAACTCAAGCACCAATCGTAAGGAAATCAACCATAATTAAACAAAAATTTGGGTGGTAGGTTAAGAGAGACCCCCGATATCACAGTGGTGGGTTAACCGAAACCAAGTGCCATCGTAGTGAGTTTCTAGCAGGCATAAAGGGGAAGCTAACGACACCTTAGCCGCATCTCTCGCGCTATTTTTTCAGAAGTTGCATGCAACTCGAGCACCAATCGTAAGAAAATCAACCATAATTAAACAAAAATTTGTGTGGTAGGTTAACAGTGATCTCCGATATCATAGTGGTGGGTTAACAGAAACCAAGTGTCATCACGGTGAGTTTCTAGCAGGCATAAAGGGAAGCTAACGACACCTTAGCCGGATCTCTCGCGCTATTTCTTCGGAAGTTGCATGCAACTCAAGCACCAATCGTAAGGAAATCAACCATAATTAAACAAAAATTTGGGTGGTAGGTTAACAGAGACCCCCGATATCACAGTGGTGGGTTAACCGAAAGCAAGTGCTATCGTGGTGAGTTTCTAGCAGGCATAAAGGGGAAGCTAACGACACCTTAGCCGAATCTCTCGCGCTATATTTTTAGAAGTTGCATGCAACTCAAGCACCAATCGTAAGGAAATCAACCATAATTAAACAAAAATTTGGGTGGTAGGTTAACAGAGACCCCCGATATCATAGTGGTGGGTTAACAGAAACTAAGTGCCATCGTGGTGAGTTTCTAGCAGGCATAAATGGGAAGCTAACGACACCTTACCCGGATCTCTCGCGCTATTTTTTCAGAAGTTGCATGCAACTCAAGCACCAATCGTAAGGAAATCAACCATAATTAAACAAAAATTTGTGTGGTAGGTTAACCGAGACCCCCGATATCACAGTGGTGGGTTAACCCAAACCAAGTGCTATCATGGTGAGTTTCTAGCAGGATTAAAGGGGAAGCTAACGACCCCTTAGCCGGATCTCTCGCGCTATTTTTTCAGAAGTTGCATGCAACTAAAGCACCAATCGTAAGGAAATCAACCATAATTAAACAAAAATTTGGGTGGTAGGTTAAAAGAGACCCCTGATATCATAGTGGTGGGTTAACATAAACCAAGTGCTATCGTGGTGAGTTTCTAGCAGGCATAAATGGGAAGCTAACGACACCTTAGCCGGATCTCTCGCGCTATTTTTTCAGAAGTTGCATGCAACTCAAGCACCAACCGTAAGGAAATAAAACTAAACAAAAATTTGGGTGGTAGGTAAACAGAGACCTCCGATATCACAGTGGTGGGTTAATCGAAACCAAGTGCTATCGCGGTGAGTTTCTAGCAGGCATAAAGGGGAAGCTAACGACACCTTAGCCGGATCTCTCGCGCTATTTTTTCAGAAGTTGCATGCAACTCAAGCACCAATCGTAAGGAAATCAACCATAATTAAACAAAAATTTGGGTGGTAGGTTAACCGAGACCCCCGATATCACAGTGGTGGGTTAACCCAAAACAAATGCTATCATGGTGAGTTTCTAGCAGGATTACAGGGGAAGCTAACAACCCCTTAGCCGGATCTCTCGCGCTATTTTTTCAGAAGTTGCATGCAACTAAAGCACCAATCGTAAGGAAATCAACCATAATTAAACAAAAATTTGGGTGGTAGGTTAACAGAGACCCCCGATATCATAGTGGTGGGTTAACAGAAACCAAGTGCCATCATGGTGAGTTTCTAGCAGGCATAAATGGGAAGCTAACGACACCTTAGCCGGATCTCTCGCGCTATTTTTTCAGAAGTTGCATGCAACTCAAGCACCAATCGTAAGGAAATCAACCATAATTAAACAAAAATTTGGGTGGTAGGTAAACAGAGACCTCCGATATCACAGTGGTGGGTTAATCGAAACCAAGTGCTATCGCGGTGAGTTTCTAGCAGGCATAAAGGGGAAACTAACGACACCTTAGCCGGATCTCTCGCGCTATTTTTTCAGAAGTTGCATGCAACTCAAGCACCAATCGTAAGGAAATCAACCATAATTAAACAAAAATTTGGGTGGTAGGTTAACAGATACCCCCGATATCATAGTGGTGGGTTAACAGAAACCAAGTGCCATCGTGGTGAGTTTCTAGCAGGCATAAACGGGAAGCTAACGCAGAGAACTTACAACAATGAGAAGGTGCAAAATTTGGTTCGATCCAAAAGAATTCTGAACGGTTTCGGGTAAGGAATCGACATGTTAAATTTAGGACTTAACAGGCATGAAAAATGTGAATTAACATTTTCCTCTGTTTGAATTGTTGCTGAAATGTTGATAAGTGGCAGATGTTTATGGGAATATTGATACAAATGTGTACGTACATTTGAAATCTTATTTCCAAAAATAATTGTCAGGAAAAATTACTAAAAAAAAATAGTTCTTTCTAAAACTTTCCGTTAACTTCATTAAAATTACAAATTTTAAAAAAATATAAACAAATAATTAAAATTAAATTGCATATAAATGTATTTATGTACTGTACATACATATGCACATTATGTAGTAATTTTACTTGTAAGTCATTATGAATATTTTTCAAAATTAAAAAAAAGCTGAAATTCGAAGTATTAATAATGTTGTAAGTGTACCTATATGGACATTTTTTTTACAAACTATGAAATTAATAAATAATTAACTCTTTTTTACATTTTTAAAAAAATTTTCAGGATAAATTATTTAAAATAAAAGAAAAAAATTTGGCTTGCATTAAAATTATTTGTTAAATTTTTACGAAAAAGGCATAGTATGGTATTTTTAGCATGCCTTCATGAATATTTAAAAAAATGAAAAAAATTTGAAATATAACATATCCAAGCATATTTATATTTTTACTTACAAGCATGGATTATTAAATTTTTATGTTCGTTTAATTAAAAAAATTGTTTAAAATGATTTTTTATAATACATATAATAAATATTACTATTAATTTGCTTCCAATTTAATATTTGGTTTGGTTTCCTATGTTGATTTCCTTTTTCTGTAGATGCGAAATAATATGCGATCTACATATATTATAAATTTGTTCATTTGTATCAAAAATTTGTCTTGGCAAACAATATTCACGGGAAACTGAATCAAGTAGCGATTTAGATCAGAGAAATCAATTGCGTTCTGTGGTGCAGTTGCTTTAAGAGGCATCGCAATATTCTTTATGCTTTCGTTTTGCGCGAGTTCAAAACCTGGCCACGCGCTTTTGGCTTAAAATTTATTTAGGTTTTTATTTTTTTGTAAATTCTTGCACTAGCGTTCATACATACGTATGTATGTACATATGTACTTATATTGATATAAATATGTATACTTCCAGAGAATACTACATTTTTCATAAATAACTAATATATCATCAAGTACACAATCATATATGCCCATATCCATATGTATGCAAATCTATGTATGTACATATCTATCTATGTACATAAATTCATATGCATCCATGTACATACATACATACTCACATACTATGTATGTACTTACATACATACGTGCGTGTGCATAAATTCAACCTTGACCTACGCTAGATCAAAATCAAATCACAGCGCAATCACAACCGCAGCTGCACTTGTGCCTGCGCCGGCGCCAAATATTCTAAAATACTATCTGTAACTACATACAACAACAAAAAATTCATTCATAAACGCGTGCGCGTATTCCTAAAAACAAATGCCGTTCATTCACAAGCGCAAGCATTTCATCTCCCCGCGCACGCAAATGTTCCCCTCAACGATCTTCTTCGCGACGAACACAAAAATGCTAAAATCTTCAATTTTACAAACCATCGACGGTCATTGAAAATTCCAACACCGCAATATCAGACAATAATGCAAATTGCCAACGTAGTCTGACAAATTGCTGGCATTCCAGAATGTTCTAGAACATTCTAGAACATGCTAGAACTTCTGACCAAATGCGCATCAATTCATTTGCGTACACGTGCACGCGCAATTGGCGAATCGACACAAAAATTGCCGAAAAGCAGAAAAGAATATTCTTTTGCTTACCGTTCCCTTTCCCTTTCAACCCTTCTCTTATCCACAATTCTTGCATAACTCCTCTTCCGTCTCAACTTGCCCCGCTGGCATGCAAAAAACAGTTTTTTTCTCGGGTTACTACTTTTTCTTCTTTGTTTCATTTTTAGTTGGATTCGTAAATTCTTCTTCTGCTTTGCACACACATTGCTATGATTTGCATAAATAGCCGTTTAAGCGCGTGCAATGAAGTGTCTGCTGTGGCTTATCGCGTATAAATCATATTGCATGTTTTAGCTTTTGACTCATAGTTCGAATCCTAGCTTTTTTCTCGTGCCATGTCTAATTTTTATGGATTTTTTTTTAAAATTAAATACAATATATTTATTAACTTTCATAAATTTTTGGAAATCTTTTTTCATTCACATTCTAATTCTGATTTCATTTCTTTACGAATGAATATACAAAATTATTGAAAAGTTTTCATTGTTTTAAATATTTTAAGATGTGTAATACATATAAAGAAATTGGAATAAAATATTTTATTAAACTATTATGTTTAATATTATTTAATATTAAAAAAATATATCAATTAAAATTAAATTTGAATTATTTCACTGCATCAGTTACTAGAAAAAGAAAATATTGAAATAAATTTTAATAAAAAGATCCATTATGTATATTAAATTCGTTTATATTACATTATATATAAAAATTAAATTTTCAATAAATTATTTACTTTTTTAAAGTTATTTAATTCGGAAAATACCTATCAACCCGAAAATGTTCCCGCAACATTGAATTTGTGTATTTTTTCGCTTTTGCAACATGCATTTTAACATTTGGCAGCATTTTAACATTGCCAGAAAATGTTAGTTAGCGTTCCTCTGCCCAATCCTTTCAACTCTGTTAAGAAATAAATAAAAATGTTCGACCTGAGTCGTTTGCACCTTCTCATTGTTTGATGTTCTCTGGCTAACGACACCGTAGCCGCATCTCTCGCGCTATTTTTTCAGAAGTTGCATGCAACTCAAGCACCAATCGTAAGGAAATCAACCATAATTAACAAAAATTTGTGTGGTAGGTAAACAGAGACCTCCGATATCATAGTGGTGGGTTAACCGAAACCAAGTGCTATCATGGTGAGTTTCTAGCAGGCATAAAGGGGAAGCTAACGACACCTTAGCCGGATCTCTTGCGCTATTTTTTCAGAAGTTGCATGCAACTCAAGCACCAATCGTAAGGAAATCAACCATAATTAAACAAAAATTTGGGTGGTAGGTTAAGAGAGACCCCCGATATCACAGTGGTGGGTTAACCGAAACCAAGTGCCATCGTGGTGAGTTTCTAGCAGGCATAAAGGGGAAGCTAACGACACCTTAGCCGCATCTCTCGCGCTATTTTTTCAGAAGTTGCATGCAACTCGAGCACCAATCGTAAGAAAATCAACCATAATTAAACGAAAATTTGTGTGGTAGGTTAACAGTGATCTCCGATATCATAGTGGTGGGTTAACAGAAACCAAGTGTCATCATGGTGAGTTTCTAGCAGGCATAAAGGGGAAGCTAACGACATTTAGCCGGATCTCTCGCGCTATTTCTTCGGAAGTTGCATGCAACTCAAGCACCAATCGTAAGGAAATCAACCATAATTAAACAAAAATTTGGGTGGTAGGTTAACAGAGACCCCCGATATCACAGTGGTGGGTTAACCGAAAGCAAGTGCTATCGTGGTGAGTTTCTAGCAGGCATAAAGGGGAAGCTAACGACACCTTAGCCGCATCTCTCGCGCTATTTTTTCAGAAGTTGCATGCAACTCAAGCACCAATCGTAAGGAAATCAACCATAATTAACAAAAATTTGTGTGGTAGGTAAACAGAGACCTCCGATATCACAGTGGTGGGTTAACCGAAACCAAGTGATATCGTGGTGAGTTTCTAGCAGGCATAAAGGGGAAGCTAACGACACCTTAGCCGGATCTCTCGCGCAATTTTTTCAGAAGTTGCATGCAACTCAAGCACCAATCGTAAGGAAATCAACCATAATTAAACAAAAATTTGGGTGGTAGGTTAAAAGAGACCCCCGATATCATAGTGGTGGGTTAACAGAAACCAAGTGCCATCGTGGTGAGTTTCTAGCAGGCATAAATGGGAAGCTAGCGACACCTTAGCCGAATCTCTCGCGCTATTTTTTCAGATGTTGCATGCAACTCAAGCACCAATCGTAAGGAAATCAACCATAATTAAACAAAAATTTGTGTGGTAGGTTAACAGAGACCCCCGATATCATAGTGGTGGGTTAACAGAAACTAAGTGCCATCGTGGTGAGTTTCTAGCAGGCATAAATGGGAAGCTAACGACACCTTAGCCGGATCTCTCGCGCTATTTTTTCAGAAGTTGCATGCAACTCAAGCACCAATCGTAAGGAAATCAACCATAATTAAACAAAAATTTCGGTGGTAGGTTAACCGAGACCCCCGATATCACAGTGGTGGGTTAACCCAAACCAAGTGCTATCATGGTGAGTTTCTAGCAGGATTAAAGGGGAAGCTAACGACCCCTTAGCCGGATCTCTCGCGCTATTTTTTCAGAAGTTGCATGCAACTAAAGCACCAATCGTAAAGAAATCAACCATAATTAAACAAAAAATTGGGTGGTAGGTTAACAGAGCCCCCGCTATCATAGTGGTGGGTTAACAGAAACCAAGTGCCATCGTGGTGAGTTTCTAGCAGGCATAAATGGGAAGCTAACGACACCTTAGCCGGATCTCTGGCGCTATTTTTTCAGAAGTTGCATGCAACTCAAGCACCAATCGTAAGGAAATCAACCATAATTAAACAAAAATTTGGGTGGTTGGTTAAAAGAGACCCCCGACTTCATAGTGGTGGGTTAACAGAAACCAAGTGCCATCATGGTGAGTTTCTAGCAGGCATAAATGGGAAGCTAACGACACCTTAGCCGGATCTCTCGCGCTATTTTTTCAGAAGTTGCATGCAACTCAAGCACCAATCGTAAGGAAATCAACCATAATTAAACAAAAATTTGGGTGGTAGGTTAACAGAGACCCCCGATATCATAGTGGTGGGTTAACAGAAACCAAGTGCCATCGTGGTGAGTTTCTAGCAGGCATAAATGGGAAGCTAACGACACCTTAGCCGGATCTCTCGCGCTATTTTTTCAGAAGTTGCATGCAACTCAAGCACCAATCGTAGGGAAATCAACCATAATTAAACAAAAATTTGGGTGGTAGGTAAACAGAGACCTGCGATATCACAGTGGTGGGTTAGTCGAAACCAAGTGCTATCGTGGTGAGTTTCTAGCAGGCATAAAGGGGAAGCTAACGACACCTTAGCCGGATCTCTCGCGCTATTTTTTCAGAAGTTGCATGCAGCTCAAGCACCAATCGTAAGGAAATCAACCATAATTAAACAAAAATTTGGGTGGTAGGTTAAAAGAGACCACCGATATCATAGTGGTGGGTTAACAGAAACCAAGTGCCATCGTGGTGAGTTTCTAGCAGGCATAAATGGGAAGCTAACGACACCTTAGCCGAATCTCTCGCGCTATTTTTTCAGAAGTTGCATGCAACTCAAGCACCAATCGTAAGGAAATCAACCATAATTAAACAAAAATTTGGGTGGTAGGTTAACCGAGACCCCCGATCTCACAGTGGTGGGTTAACCCAAACCAAGTGCTATCATAGTGAGTTTCTAGCAGGATTAAAGGGGAAGCTAACGACCCCTTAGCCGGATCTCTCGCGCTATTTTTTCAGAAGTTGCATGCAACTAAAGCACCAATCGTAAGGAAATCAACCATAATTAAACAAAAATTTGGGTGGTAGGTTAACAGAGACCCCCGATATCATAGTGGTGGGTTAACAGAAACCAAGTGCCATCGTGGTGAGTTTCTAGCAGGCATAAATGGGAAGCTAACGACACCTTAGCCGGATCTCTCGCGCTATTTTTTCAGAAGTTGCATGCAACTCAAGCACCAATCGTAGGGAAATCAACCATAATTAAACAAAAATTTGGGTGGTAGGTAAACAGAGACCTGCGATATCACAGTGGTGGGTTAATCGAAACCAAGTGCTATCGTGGTGAGTTTCTAGCAGGCATAAAGGGGAAGCTAACGACACCTTAGCCGGATCTCTCGCGCTATTTTTTCAGAAGTTGCATGCAGCTCAAGCACCAATCGTAAGGAAATCAACCATAATTAAACAAAAATTTGGGTGGTAGGTTAAAAGAGACCACCGATATCATAGTGGTGGGTTAACAGAAACCAAGTGCCATCGTAGTGAGTTTCTAGCAGGCATAAATGGGAAGCTAACGACACCTTAGCCGAATCTCTCGCGCTATTTTTTCAGAAGTTGCATGCAACTCAAGCACCAATCGTAAGGAAATCAACCATAATTAAACAAAAATTTGGGTGGTAGGTTAACAGAGACCCCCGATATCACAGTGGTGGGTTAACCGAAAGCAAGTGCTATCGTGGTAAGTTTCTAGCAGGCATAAAGGGGAAGCTAACGACACCTTAGCCGCATCTCTCGCGCTATTTTTTCAGAAGTTGCATGCAACTCAAGCACCAATCGTAGGGAAATCAACCATAATTAAACAAAAATTTGGGTGGTAGGTTAAAAGAGACCCCCGATATCACAGTGGTGGGTTAACCCAAACCAAGTGCTATCATGGTGAGTTTCTAGCAGGATTAAAGGGGAAGCTAACGACCCCTTAGCCGGATCTCTCGCGCTATTTTTTCAGAAGTTGCATGCAACTAAAGCACCAATCGTAAGGAAATCAACCATAATTAAACAAAAATTTGGGTGGTAGGTTAAAAGAGACCCCCGATATCATAGTGGTGGGTTAACAGAAACCAAGTGCCATCGTGGTGAGTTTCTAGCAGGCATAAATGGGAAGCTAACGACACCTTAGCCGGATCTCTCGCGCTATTTTTTCAGAAGTTGCATGCAACTCAAGCACCAATCGTAAGGAAATCAACCATAATTAAACAAAAATTTGGGTGGTAGGTTAAAAGAGACCCCCGATATCATAGTGGTGGGTTAACAGAAACCAAGTGCCATCGTAGTGAGTTTCTAGCAGGCATAAATGGGAAGCTAACGACACCTTAGCCGAATCTCTCGCGCTATTTTTTCAGAAGTTGCATGCAACTCAAGCACCAATCGTAAGGAAATCAACCATAATTAAACAAAAATTTGGGTGGTAGGTTAACAGAGACCCCCGATATCACAGTGGTGGGTTAACCGAAAGCAAGTGCTATCGTGGTGAGTTTCTAGCAGGCATAAAGGGGAAGCTAACGACACCTTAGCCGCATCTCTCGCGCTATTTTTTCAGAAGTTGCATGCAACTCAAGCACCAATCGTAGGGAAATCAACCATAATTAAACAAAAATTTGGGTGGTAGGTTAAAAGAGACCCCCGATATCATAGTGGTGGGTTAACAGAAACCAAGTGCCATCGTGGTGAGTTTCTAGCAGGCATAAATGGGAAGCTAACGACACCTTAGCCGGATCTCTCGCGCTATTTTTTCAGAAGTTGCATGCAACTCAAGCACCAATCGTAAGGAAATCAACCATAATTAAACAAAAATTTGGGTGGTAGGTTAACAGAGACCCCCGATATCATAGTGGTGGGTTAACAGAAACCAAGTGCCATCGTGGTGAGTTTCTAGCAGGCATAAATGGGAAGCTAACGACACCTTAGCCGGATCTCTCGCGCTATTTTTTCAGAAGTTGCATGCAACTCAAGCACCAATCGTAGGGAAATCAACCATAATTAAACAAAAATTTGGGTGGTAGGTAAACAGAGACCTGCGATATCACAGTGGTGGGTTAATCGAAACCAAGTGCTATCGTGGTGAGTTTCTAGCAGGCATAAAGGGGAAGCTAACGACACCTTAGCCGGATCTCTCGCGCTATTTTTTCAGAAGTTGCATGCAACTCAAGCACCAATCGTAAGGAAATCAACCATAATTAAACAAAAATTTGGGTGGTAGGTTAACAGAGACCCCCGATATCACAGTGGTGGGTTAACCGAAAGCAAGTGCTATCGTGGTGAGTTTCTAGCAGGCATAAAGGGGAAGCTAACGACACCTTAGCCGCATCTCTCGCGCTATTTTTTCAGAAGTTGCATGCAACTCAAGCACCAATCGTAAGGAAATCAACCATAATTAACAAAAATTTGTGTGGTAGGTAAACATAGACCTCCGATATCACAGTGGTGGGTTAACCCAAACCAAGTGCTATCATGGTGAGTTTCTAGCAGGATTAAAGGGGAAGCTAACGACCCCTTAGCCGGATCTCTCGCGCTATTTTTTCAGAAGTTGCATGCAACTAAAGCACCAATCGTAAGGAAATCAACCATAATTAAACAAAAATTTGGGTGGTAGGTTAAAAGAGACCCCCGATATCATAGTGGTGGGTTAACAGAAACCAAGTGCCATCGTGGTGAGTTTCTAGCAGGCATAAATGGGAAGCTAACGACACCTTAGCCGAATCTCTCGCGCTATTTTTTCAGAAGTTGCATGCAACTCAAGCACCAATCGTAAGGAAATCAACCATAATTAAACAAAAATTTGGGTGGTAGGTTAACAGAGACCCCCGATATCACAGTGGTGGGTTAACCGAAAGCAAGTGCTATCGTGGTGAGTTTCTAGCAGGCATAAAGGGGAAGCTAACGACACCTTAGCCGCATCTCTCGCGCTATTTTTTCAGAAGTTGCATGCAACTCAAGCACCAATCGTAAGGAAATCAACCATAATTAACAAAAATTTGTGTGGTAGGTAAACATAGACCTCCGATATCACAGTGGTGGGTTAACCGAAACCAAGTGATATCGTGGTGAGTTTCTAGCAGGCATAAAGGGGAAGCTAACGACACCTTAGCGGGATCTCTCGCGCAATTTTTTCAGAAGTTGCATGCAACTCAAGCACCAATCGTAAGGAAATCAACCATAATTAAACAAAAATTTGGGTGGTAGGTTAAAAGAGACCCCCGATATCATAGTGGTGGGTTAACAGAAACCAAGTGCCATCGTGGTGAGTTTCTAGCAGGCATAAATGGGAAGCTAACGACACCTTAGCCGAATCTCCCGCGCTATTTTTTCAGAAGTTGCATGCAACTCAAGCACCAATCGTAAGGAAATCAACCATAATTAAACAAAAATTTGGGTGGTAGGTTAACAGAGACCCCCGATATCATAGTGGTGGGTTAACAGAAACCAAGTGCCATCGTGGTGAGTTTCTAGCAGGCATAAATGGGAAGCTAACGACACGTTAGCCGGATCTCTCGCGCTATTTTTTCAGAAGTTGCATGCAACTCAAGCACCAATCGTAAGGAAATCAACCATAATTAAACAAAAATTTGAGTGGTAGGTTAAAAGAGACCCCCGATATCATAGTAGTGGGTTAACAGAAACCAAGTACCATCATGGTGAGTTTCTAGCAGGCATAAATAGGAAGCTAACGACACCTTAGCCGGATCTCTCGCGCTATTTTTTCAGAAGTTGCATGCAACTCAAGCACCAATCGTAAGGAAATCAACCATAATTAAACAAAAATTTGGGTGGTAGGTTAACAGAGACCCCCGATATCATAGTGGTGGGTTAACAAAAACCAAGTGCCATCGTGGTGAGTTTCTAGCAGGCATAAATGGGAAGCTAACGACACCTTAGCCGGATCTCTCGCGCTATTTTTTCAGAAGTTGCATGCAACTCAAGCACCAATCGTAGGGAAATCAACCATAATTAACCCATTAAGGCCCAGCGATGCGAAAACGCATCATCATTTGTAGGCCCTCTCGAGAAAAAACGATGAGAGCTACAGCGTATATCAACATAACTACAACAACTTTAGGTTCTGTACTACATTTATGCTCATTGAAACCCATTCACAACGCGAGTGTATCTTTGTGAAAAAACAATGCAAAAATGTTACCTACACGATTTCTTATTTTAATTTTGTAAAATTCCTGCACCTTTTCTAAAACTCGTGAAAATTACAAAATTAGTTTTTTATCGTATATTGAATTGCTTCTTTTATGATTTTTAGTTAGTTTCTATGCGTGCAAGTACTTCTTGCCCTCTCCACCAGTCTTTAAAGTGAGGGATGCGAAAACGCATCACTGGGCCTTCGAAGTAAAAAGAGTTAGCAGTTTTGAAAACAACGTTTCTGCTATTATTGTTGCTCATACAACCGTATTTAGTGATCTTGTATAGTTGCCCTTATTCTAAAAGTAAATTTTTGTGTTTGGTGAAAGTGGTTTTCTACTAAAATCAATCGGAATTCATTGTCGAAAGTTTTTGAGCCTGCTAGAAATCGCTGAAATTTTAAATAATCCTGATTCGGACGACGAACTAGCACAAGAAATACGAACTGGTGCCGAAATTGATGTCGTTGCTTTGCCACCAAACACCGTTGACGATATAAGTGACAGTGAAGATGTGGATGATGAGATTCAAGATGTACATCACTCGAATCTCACCGCTCTACCACTAGATATTGCTGGTGAGATCGAGGTTCAATGGTGTAATGTAAATGATGACTACCACGACGAGGGAAGTACCAAAATTCAGCATGAAGAGATAGTGTGCGAACATGTGCAATCTGTTGCCAGCACTTCAAATCAATCTCAAACATTAGCTACCGTCGACACACCAACATTCGTTACAAAAAAGCCGAAGTGGAATAAAATAACCGGTCATAAGGAATTCGTATTCGACAAAAGTCCTGTTGATGTATCTGCTGCAAAACAACAAGAATTATTCGACCGTTTAGGCGCATACAATCCATTTCAACTATTTAAATTGTTTATTGATGACGAAGTTATTGAATTTTTAATGGATTCTATCGGGTGTTTTTTTTAGGGGTATAGAACTTCGAATTGAAATAAAACACAGGAAAATCGTTTTAAGGTCCATCAATTTGGCTTTATTGGAAGGATAATTTTATGCCATTAATGTTAAAATATGATTTCGGGCATGTGGCCGCCGCGGCTGGCTCGAATAAAGCCAATTCTACAGGTCCAATTTTCAACCACTTTTTCGAGCATATGGGGCCGTATGTCGGCAATAACGCCAAGAATGTTGGCTTCCAATTCCCCTAACGTTTCTGATTTGTTGGCGTAGACGAGCGACTTCACATATCCCCAAAGAAAATAATCCAATGGTGTCAAATCACACGATCTTGGTGGCCTATTTACAGGTCCATTCCGCGAAATTATGCGCTCATCGAATGTTTCCTTCAATAAATCGATTGTGACGTGCGCTGTGTGGCATGTAGCGCCGTCTTGTTGGAACCACAACTCATCCACATTCATGCCATCCAATTCGGGAACAAAATAGTCGGTTATCATGGCTCTATACCGGTCTCCATTAACGGTAACTGCCTCTCCAGCATTATTGCGGAAGAAGTATGACCCAATGACTCCACCAGCCCATAGAGCACACCAAACAGTCAGTTTTTGTGGATGTAATGGCGTTTCAAGGGTCTCATGTGGATTCTCTTCACTCAAAATGCGGCAATTTTGCTTGTTGACGTAGCCATTCAACCAAAAATGAGCCTCATCACTGAACAAAATTTTGCGATGAAAATCAGCATCGAGATCAATCTCATTTTCGGCCCATACACCAAAATCACGACGCATTGCATGGTCTCGCGGCTTTAATTCTTGCACAAGCTGGATCTTGTAAGGTCGCAAGCCAAGATCTTTGCGCAAAATCTTCCATAAAGTTGATGGACAAAGCTCCAATTGCTGTGCACGGTGGCGAATCGATTCATTCGGGTCCTCTTCAACACTTTGCTCTACAGCGGCAATTGTTTCTTCGGTGCGCACTGTTCGACGTCTCTGCGGATGCGTATTATCACATAGAGTAAACGTAGTGCGAAAACGATCCATGGTTAACGGAATTAATTGCTCTGATGGACGATTATGTCGACCATAAAATTGACGGAGCTCGCGGTAAACTTCGCGAACTGAACCATTATTTTCGAAATAAATTTGCACGATTTGCAAGCGTTGTTCTTTTGTCAACCTGTTCATGATGAAATGGCAAACCAAACTGAACATAAATGACATTAGAGTTGCCAGATTTGACCACAAAATGCCAGTTTTATCTCTATTCGAAAAACAAACCTGTAAAAAAAACACCCGATACAATGAGGTATGCAGGAGTCAACTGTGATGATCCAACCTTTCGTACTGACTACGATGAAATTTGCCAATTTATTGGAATTTTGTTCGTCTCTGGATACTCTCCTAAGCCTTCAATACGCAGCTATTGGTCTAATCATCCAACTCTCGGCGTCCAATGCATCAGAGAGGTTATGACTCGCGAAAGATTCAAACGAATTAAAAAGTACTTCCACGTTTGCGACAATCAAAAGCTAGATGCAAATGACAAATTCGCCAAAATTACGCCACTGAACAACATGATGAACACTCGCTTCATGCAGCTTGGCATATTTTCTCATCATCTATCAATTGATGAGCAAATGATCGCATATTTCGGTAGACACAGCTGTAAGATGTTTATCAAAGGAAAGCCGATCCGATTCGGTTTCAAATATTGGAACCTATGCTCAAGCGAAGGTAAGTTAAGTAACTGGGTTTTGAGTTTACAATTGTTGATTATTTTTTACAGGATACCTCTACCAATTTCAACCGTATGCTGGTGCTTCTGAAAAACGTAATAAAGATGTTGGATTAGGTGAGTCAGTCGTTCTAGAGTTGCTGGAAAAAGTAGAGCATCCAGGCAGTCACACAATCACCTTTGATAATTTCTTCACATCACACCGTTTGATTGCTCGTCTCGATAATTTGGGCTTCTTTGTAACTGGCACAGTTCGCGACAACCGTATGGGATTTGAATCGGAGACAACACAGCAATCAAAAGCAGCGAAGAGACCGAAAATTACAGAAGGTAAAGGAAGTATTTGTTCAACTACACTTCAGTCAAAGATCTTAATGAGCAAGAAACCAAAAGTTTTTTTCGATGCGTGCTACGATCGGAATAATAATGTGTTCGCCATTCGTTGGAATGATAATTCAGTCGTTTCGATGATCTCGAATTATTTGTCTCACACTCCGATTGGCAAAACAAACCGATTCGATAGAAAATTACGCAGAAACATCCACGTTGATATACCTAATATGATCCAATCGTACAATCGCACCATGGGTGGTGTCGATTTGTTTGACAACGCTATAAAAAATTACCGTATTGGCATTCGAGGCAAGATGTGGTATTGGGCACTCATCACTAATTTACTGGATGCTGCTATGGTAAATGCGTGGAAAGTGAATTGCATTTGCACAAAAATTGCTAAAGAAAAGCAGATGCCCCAAGTTGACTTCCGCGTTTTCGTGACCGAATGTTTGCTTCGTTCATGTAAAGCTAAAGTACAAAATGCACTTCATATTTCAGCCAGCATTCGAAACGACTCTTTGGACCACACCATAATGAAAGGAGCAACAAGAAGGCGTTGTGGATTAGAGAGATGCAAAGGTCAATCGATTTACGAGTGTTCTAAATGCAAAGGAGCTCTTCATCCACAGTGCTTCAAAGAATTCCATGAAACGTCGGCTCCTAAAACATTTCGATCGAAGAGAGTTCACCAGTATTAGATACAAAATGTACAACACTAGAATTGAATTACCATGAGCTTTCCGTGTATTTTCTGTTTTGTTTGTTTTTTTTTATATTTCCACATGAATTTCACTGGTTTTTGACTAATAAAATGAGTTTATACGATTATATCGGAGTTTTTCTTGTAATTTCTCTTATGTTTATTTTTTATACCTCCAAAGCCCAGTGATGCGTTAACACATCACCCTCCCCTACCGCAACAGTCCCCCTGGAAATTCCGGAAGTCAATTTTTTTTCTTAATTTTACCATGGTGACTTCAGATATTACATTCATTTTTTTCTGCGGAGTTTCCTAACATTGTCGGGCCTAAATGGGTTAAACAAAAATTTGGGTGGTAGGTAAACAGAGACCTGCGATATCACAGTGGTGGGTTAATCGAAACCAAGTGCTATCGTGGTGAGTTTCTAGCAGGCATAAAGGGGAAGCTAACGACACCTTAGCCGGATCTCTCGCGCTATTTTTTCAGAAGTTGCATGCAGCTCAAGCACCAATCGTAAGGAAATCAACCATAATTAAACAAAAATTTGGGTGGTAGGTTAAAAGAGACCACCGATATCATAGTGGTGGGTTAACAGAAACCAAGTGCCATCGTGGTCAGTTTCTAGCAGGCATAAATGGGAAGCTAACGACACCTTAGCCGCATCTCTCGCGCTATTTTTTCAGAAGTTGCATGCAACTCAAGCGCCAATCGTAAGGAAATCAACCATAATTAACAAAAATTTGTGTGGTAGGTAAACAGAGACCTCCGATATCACAGTTTTGGGTTAATCGAAACCAAGTGCTATCATGGTGAGTTTCTAGCAGGCATAAAGGGGAAGCTAACGACACCTTAGCCGGATCTCTCACGCTATTTTTTCAGAAGTTGCATGCAACTCAAGCACCAATCGTAAGGAAATCAACCATAATTAAACAAAAATTTGGGTGGTAGGTTAAGAGAGACCCCCGATATCACAGTGGTGGGTTAACCGAAACCAAGTGCCATCGTGGTGAGTTTCTAGCAGGCATAAAGGGGAAGCTAACGACACCTTAGCCGCATCTCTCGCGCTATTTTTTCAGAAGTTGCATGCAACTCGAGCACCAATCGTAAGAAAATCAACCATAATTAAACAAAAATTTGTGTGGTAGGTTAACAGTGATCTCCGATATCATAGTGGTGGGTTAACAGAAACCAAGTGTCATCATGGTGAGTTTCTAGCAGGCATAAAGGGGAAGCTAACGACACCTTAGCCGGATCTCTCGCGCAATTTTTTCAGAAGTTGCATGCAACTCAAGCACCAATCGTAAGGAAATCAACCATAATTAAACAAAAATTTGGGTGGTAGGTTAAAAGAGACCCCCGATATCATAGTGGTGGGTTAACAGAAACCAAGTGCCATCGTGGTGAGTTTCTAGCAGGCATAAATGGGAAGCTAACGACACCTTAGCCGAATCTCTCGCGCTATTTTTTCAGAAGTTGCATGCAACTCAAGCACCAATCGTAAGGAAATCAACCATAATTAAACAAAAATTTGGGTGGTAGGTTAACAGAGACCCCCGATATCATAGTGGCGGGTTAACAGAAACTAAGTGCCATCGTGGTAAGTTTCTAGCAGGCATAAATGGGAAGCTAACGACACCTTAGCCGGATCTCTCGCGCTATTTTTTCAGAAGTTGCATGCAACTCAAGCACCAATCGTAAGGAAATCAACCATAATTAAACAAAAATTTGGGTGGTAGGTTAACCGAGACCCCCGATATCACAGTGGTGGGTTAACCCAAACCAAGTGCTATCATGGTGAGTTTCTAGCAGGATTAAAGGGGAAGCTAACGACCCCTTAGCCGGATCTCTCGCGCTATTTTTTCAGAAGTTGCATGCAACTAAAGCACCAATCGTAAGGAAATCAACCATAATTAAACAAAAATTTGGGTGGTAGGTTAACCGAGACCCCCGATATCACAGTGGTGGGTTAACCCAAACCAAGTGCTATCATGGTGAGTTTCTAGTAGGATTACAGGGGAAGCTAACAACCCCTTAGCCGGATCTCTCGCGCTATTTTTTCAGAAGTTGCATGCAACTAAAGCACCAATCGTAAGGAAATCAACCATAATTAAACAAAAATTTGGGTGGTAGGTTAACAGAGACCCCCGATATCATAGTGGTGGGTTAACAGAAACCAAGTGCCATCGTAGTGAGTTTCTAGCAGGCATAAATGGGAAGCTAACGACACCTTAGCCGGATCTCTCGCGCTATTTTTTCAGAAGTTGCATGCAACTCAAGCACCAATCGTAAGGAAATCAACCATAATTAAACAAAAATTTGGGTGGTAGGTAAACAGAGACCTCCGATATCACAGTGGTGGGTTAATCGAAACCAAGTGCTATCGCGGTGAGTTTCTAGCAGGCATAAAGGGGAAGCTAACGACACCTTAGCCGGATCTCTCGCGCTATTTTTTCAGAAGTTGCATGCAACTCAAGCACCAATCGTAAGGAAATCAACCATAATTAAACAAAAATTTGGGTGGTAGGTTAACAGATACCCCCGATATCATAGTGGTGGGTTAACAGAAACCAAGTGCCATCGTGGTGAGTTTCTAGCAGGCATAAACGGGAAGCTAACGACACCGTAGCCGCATCTCTCGCTCTATTTTTTCAGAAGTTGCATGCAACTCAAGCACCAATCGTAAGGAAATCAACCATAATTAACAGAAATTTGTGTGGTAGGTAAACAGAGACCTCCGATATCACAGTGGTGGGTTAACCGAAACCAAGTGCTATCATGGTGAGTTTCTAGCAGGCATAAAGGGGAAGCTAAGGACACCTTAGCCGGATCTCTCGCGCTATTTTTTCAGAAGTTGCATGCAACTCAAGCACCAATCGTAAGGAAATCAACCATAATTAAACAAAAATTTGGGTGGTAGGTTAAGAGAGACCCCCGATATCACAGTGGTGGGTTAACCGAAACCAAGTGCCATCGTGGTGAGTTTCTAGCAGGCATAAAGGGGAAGCTAACGACACCTTAGCCGCATCTCTCGCGCTATTTTTTCAGAAGTTGCATGCAACTCAAGCACCAATCGTAAGGAAATCAACCATAATTAAACAAAAATTTGGGTGGTAGGTAAACAGAGACCCCCGATATCACTGTGGTGGGTTAACCGAAACCAAGTGATATCGTGGTGACTTTCTAGCAGGCATAAAGGGGAAGCTAACGACACCTTAGCCGGATCTCTCGCGCAATTTTTTCAGAAGCTGCATGCAACTCAAGCACCAATCGTAAGGAAATCAACCACAATTAAACAAAAATTTGGGTGGTAGGTTAAAAGAGACCCCCGATATCATAGTGGTGGGTTAACAGAAACCAAGTGCCATCGTGGTGAGTTTCTAGCAGGCATAAATGGGAAGCTGACGACACCTTAGCCGAATCTCTCGCGCTATTTTTTCAGAAGTTGCATGCAACTCAAGCACCAATCGTAAGGAAATCAACCATAATTAAACAAAAATTTGGGTGGTAGGTTAACAGAGACCCCCGATATCATAGTGGTGGGTTAACAGAAACTAAGTGCCATCGTGGTGAGTTTCTAGCAGGCATAAAGGGGAAGCTAACGACACCTTAGCCGGATCTCTCGCGCTATTTTTTCAGAAGTTGCATGCAACTCAAGCACCAATCGTAAGGAAATCAACCATAATTAAACAAAAATTTGGGTGGTAGGTTAAGAGAGACCCCCGATATCACAGTGGTGGGTTAACCGAAACCAAGTGCCATCGTGGTGAGTTTCTAGCAGGCATAAAGGGGAAGCTAACGACACCTTAGCCGCATCTCTCGCGCTATTTTTTCAGAAGTTGCATGCAACTCAAGCACCAATCGTAAGGAAATCAACCATAATTAAACAAAAATTTGGGTGGTAGGTAAACAGAGACCCCCGATATCACTGTGGTGGGTTAACCGAAACCAAGTGATATCGTGGTGAGTTTCTAGCAGGCATAAAGGGGAAGCTAACGACACCTTAGCCGGATCTCTCGCGCAATTTTTTCAGAAGTTGCATGCAACTCAAGCACCAATCGTAAGGAAATCAACCACAATTAAACAAAAATTTGGGTGGTAGGTTAAAAGAGACCCCCGATATCATAGTGGTGGGTTAACAGAAACCAAGTGCCATCGTGGTGAGTTTCTAGCAGGCATAAATGGGAAGCTGACGACACCTTAGCCGAATCTCTCGCGCTATTTTTTCAGAAGTTGCATGCAACTCAAGCACCAATCGTAAGGAAATCAACCATAATTAAACAAAAATTTGGGTGGTAGGTTAACAGAGACCCCCGATATCATAGTGGTGGGTTAACAGAAACTAAGTGCCATCGTGGTGAGTTTCTAGCAGGCATAAATGGGAAGCTAACGACACCTTAGCCGGATCTCTCGCGCTATTTTTTCAGAAGTTGCATGCAACTCAAGCACCAATCGTAAGGAAATCAACCATAATTAAACAAAAATTTGGGTGGTAGGTTAACCGAGACCCCCGATATCACAGTGGTGGGTTAACCCAAACCAAGTGCTATCATGGTGAGTTTCTAGCAGGATTAAAGGGGAAGCTAACGATCCCTTAGCCGGATCTCTCGCGCTATTTTTTCAGAAGTTGCATGCAACTAAAGCACCAATCGTAAGGAAATCAACCATAATTAAACAAAAATTTGGGTGGTAGGTTAACAGAGACTCCCGATATCATAGTGGTGGGTTAACAGAAACCAAGTGCCATCGTGGTGAGTTTCTAGTAGGCATAAATGGGAAGCTAACGACACCTTAGCCGGATCTCTCGCGCTATTTTCTCAGAAGTTGCATGCAACTCAAGCACCAATCGTAAGGAAATCAACCATAATTAAACAAAAATTTGGGTGGTAGGTTAAAAGAGACCCCCGATATCATAGTGGTGGGTTAACAGAAACCAAGTGCCATCATGGTGAGTTTCTAGCAGGCATAAATGGGAAGCTAACGACACCTTAGCCGGATCTCTCGCGCTATTTTTTCAGAAGTTGCATGCAACTCAAGCACCAATCGTAAGGAAATCAACCATAATTAAACAAAAATTTGGGTGGTAGGTTAACAGAGACCCCCGATATCATAGTGGTGGGTTAACAGAAACCAAGTGCCATCGTGGTGAGTTTCTAGCAGGCATAAATGGGAAGCTAACGACACCTTAGCCGGATCTCTCGCGCTATTTTTTCAGAAGTTGCATGCAACTCAAGCACCAATCGTAGGGAAATCAACCATAATTAAACAAAAATTTGGGTGGTAGGTAAACAGAGACCTGCGATATCACAGTGGTGGGTTAATCGAAACCAAGTGCTATCGTGGTGAGTTTCTAGCAGGCATAAAGGGGAAGCTAACGACACCTTAGCCGGATCTCTCGCGCTATTTTTTCAGAAGTTGCATGCAGCTCAAGCACCAATCGTAAGGAAATCAACCATAATTAAACAAAAATTTGGGTGGTAGGTTAAAAGAGACCACCGATATCATAGTGGTGGGTTAACAGAAACCAAGTGCCATCGTGGTGAGTTTCTAGCAGGCATAAATGGGAAGCTAACGACACCTTAGCCGAATCTCTCGCGCTATTTTTTCAGAAGTTGCATGCAACTCAAGCACCAATCGTAAGGAAATCAACCATAATTAAACAAAAATTTGGGTGGTGGGTTAACCGAGACCCACGATATCACAGTGGTGGCTTAACCCAAACCAAGTGCTATCATGGTGAGTTTCTAGCAGGATTAAAGGGGAAGCTAACGACCCCTTAGCCGGATCTCTCGCGCTATTTTTTCAGAAGTTGCATGCAACTAAAGCACCAATCGTAAGGAAATCAACCATAATTAAACAAAAATTTGTGTGGTAGGTTAACAGTGATCTCCGATATCATAGTGGTGAGTTAACAGAAACCAAGTGCCATCGTAGTGAGTTTCTAGCAGGCATAAATGGGAAGCTAACGACACCTTAGCCGGATCTCTCGCGCTATTTTTTCAGAAGTTGCATGCAACTCAAGCACCAATCGTAAGGAAATCAACCATAATTAAACAAAAATTTGGGTGGTAGGTAAACAGAGACCTCCGATATCACAGTGGTGGGTTAATCGAAACCAAGTGCTATCGCGGTGAGTTTCTAGCAGGCATTAAAGGGAAGCTAACGACACCTTAGCCGGATCTCTCGCGCTATTTTTTCAGAAGTTGCATGCAACTCAAGCACCAATCGTAAGGAAATCAACCATAATTAAACAAAAATTTGGGTGGTAGGTTAACAGATACCCCCGATATCATAGTGGTGGGTTAACAGAAACCAAGTGCCATCGTGGTGAGTTTCTAGCAGGCATAAATGGGAAGCTAACGACACCTTAGCCGCATCTATCGCGCTATTTTTTCAGAAGTTGCATGCAACTCAAGCACCAATCGTAAGGAAATCAACCATAATTAACAAAAATTTGTGTGGTAGGTAAACAGAGACCTCCGATATCACAGTGGTGGGTTAACCGAAACCAAGTGCTATCATGGTGAGTTTCTAGCAGGCATAAAGGGGAAGCTAACGACACCTTAGCCGGATCTCTCACGCTATTTTTTCAGAAGTTGCATGCAACTCAAGCACCAATCGTAAGGAAATCAACCATAATTAAACAAAAATTTGGGTGGTAGGTTAACAGATACCCCTGATATCATAGTGGTGGGTTAACAGAAACCAAGTGCCATCGTGGTGAGTTTCAGCAGGCATAAATGGGAAGCTAACGACACCTTAGCCGCATCTCTCGCGCTATTTTTTCAGAAGTTGCATGCAACTCAAGCACCAATCGTAAGGAAATCAACCATAATTAACAAAAATTTGTGTGGTAGGTAAACAGAGACCTCCGATATCACAGTGGTGGGTTAACCGAAACCAAGTGCTATCATGGTGAGTTTCTAGCAGGCATAAAGGGGAAGCTAACGACACCTTTGCCGGATCTCTCACGCTATTTTTTCAGAAGTTGCATGCAACTCAAGCACCAATCATAAGGAAATCAACCATAATTAAACAAAAATTTGGGTGGTAGGTTAAGAGAGACCTCCGATATCACAGTGGTGGGTTAACCGAAACCAAGTGCCATCGTGGTGAGTTTCTAGCAGGCATAAAGGGGAAGCTAACGACACCTTAGCCGCATCTCTCGCGCTATTTGTTCAGAAGTTGCATGCAACTCGAGCACCAATCGTAAGAAAATCAACCATAATTAAACAAAAATTTGTGTGGTAGGTTAACAGTGATCTCCGATATCATAGTGGTGGGTTAACAGAAACCAAGTGTCATCATGGTGAGTTTCTAGCAGGCATAAAGGGGAAGCTAACGACACCTTAGCCGGATCTCTCGCGCTATTTCTTCGGAAGTTGCATGCAACTCAAGCACCAATCGTAAGGAAATCAACCATAATTAAACAAAAATTTGGGTGGTAGGTTAACAGAGACCCCCGATATCACAGTGGTGGGTTAACCGAAAGCAAGTGCTATCGTGGTGAGTTTCTAGCAGGCATAAAGGGGAAGCTAACGACACCTTAGCCGCATCTCTCGCGCTATTTTTTCAGAAGTTGCATGCAACTCAAGCACCAATCGTAAGGAAATCAACCATAATTAACAAAAATTTGTGTTGTAGGTAAACAGAGACCTCCGATATCACAGTGGTGGGTTAACCGAAACCAAGTGATATCGTGGTGAGTTTCTAGCAGGCATAAAGGGGAAGCTAACGACACCTTAGCCGGATCTCTCGCGCAATTTTTTCAGAAGTTGCATGCAACTCAAGCACCAATCGTAAGGAAATCAACCATAATTAAACAAAAATTTGGGTGGTAGGTTAAAAGAGACCCCCGATATCATAGTGGTGGGTTAACAGAAACCAAGTGCCATCGTGGTGAGTTTCTAGCAGGCATAAATGGGAAGCTAACGACACCTTAGCCGAATCTCTCGCGCTATTTTTTCAGAAGTTGCATGCAACTCAAGCACCAATCGTAAGGAAATCAACCATAATTAAACAAAAATTTGGGTGGTAGGTTAACAGTGATCTCCGATATCATAGTGGTTGGTTAACAGAAACCAAGTGTCATCATGGTGAGTTTCTAGCAGGCATAAAGGGGAAGCTAACGACACCTTAGCTGGATCTCTCGCGCTATTTCTTCGGAAGTTGCATGCAACTCAAGCACCAATCGTAAGGAAATCAACCATAATTAAACAAAAATTTGGGTGGTAGGTTAACAGAGACCCCCGATATCACAGTGGTGGGTTAACCGAAAGTAAGTGCTATCGTGGTGAGTTTCTAGCAGGCATAAAGGGGAAGCTAACGACACCTTAGCCGCATCTCTCGCGCTATTTTTTCAGAAGTTGCATGCAACTCGAGCACCAATCGTAAGAAAATCAACCATAATTAAACAAAAGTTTGTGTGGTAGGTTAACAGTGATCTTCGATATCATAGTGGTGGGTTAACAGAAACCAAGTGTCGTCATGGTGAGTTTCTAGCAGGCATAAAGGGGAAGCTAACGACACCTTAGCCGGATCTCTCACGCTATTTCTTCGGAAGTTGCATGCAACTCAAGCGCCAATCGTAAGGAAATCAACCATAATTAAACAAAAATTTGGGTGGTAGGTTAACAGAGACCCCCGATATCACAGTAGTGGGTTAACCGAAAGCAAGTGCTATCGTGGTGAGTTTCTAGCAGGCATAAAGGGGAAGCTAACGACACCTTAGCCGCATCTCTCGCGCTATTTTTTCAGAAGTTGCATGCAACTCAAGCACCAATCGTAAGGAAATCAACCATAATTAACAAAAAATTGTGTGGTAGGTAAACAGAGACCTCCGATATCACAGTGGTGGGTTAACCGAAACCAAGTGATATCATGGTGAGTTTCTAGCAGGCATAAAGGGGAAGCTAACGACACCTTAGCCGGATCTCTCGCGCAATTTTTTCAGAAGTTGCATGCAACTCAAGCAGCAATCGTAAGGAAATCAACCATAATTAAACAAAAATTTGGGTGGTAGGTTAAAAGAGACCCCCGATATCATAGTGGTGGGTTAACAGAAACCAAGTGCCATCGTGGTGAGTTTCTAGCAGGCATAAATGGGAAGCTAACGACACCTTAGCCGGATCTCTCGCGCTATTTTTTCAGAAGTTGCATGCAACTCAAGCACCAATCGTAAGGAAATCAACCATAATTAAACAAAAATTTGTGTGGTAGGTAAACTGAGACCTCCGATATCACAGTGGTGGGTTAACAAGAACCAAGTGCCATCGTGGTGAGTTTCTAGCAGGCATAAATGGGAAGCTAACGACACCTTAGCCGGATCTCTCGCGCTATTTTTTCAGAAGTTGCATGCAACTCAAGCACCAATCTTAAGGAAATCAACCATAATTAAACAAAAATTTGGGTGGTAGGTTAACCGAGACCCCCGATATCACAGTGGTGGGTTAACCCAAACCAAGTGCTATCATGGTGAGTTTCTAGCAGGCATATAGGGGAAGCTAACGACCACTTAGCCGGATCTCTCGCGCTATTTTTTCAGAAGTTGCATGCAACTCAAGCACCAATCGTAAGGAAATCAACCATAATTAAACAAAAGTTTGGGTGGTAGGTTAACAGAGACCCCCGATATCATAGTGGTGGGTTAACAGAAACCAAGTGCCATCGTGGTGAGTTTCTAGCAGGCATAAATGGGAAGCTAACGACACCTTAGCCGGATCTCTCGCGCTATTTTTTCAGAAGTTGCATGCAACTCAAGCACCAATCGTAAGGAAATCAACCATAATTAAACAAAAATTTGTGTGGTAGGTAAACAGAGACCTCCGATATCACAGTGGTTGGTTAACCGAAACCAAGTGCTATCGTGGTGAGTTTCTAGCAGGCATAAATGGGAAGCTAACGACACCTTAGCCGGATCTCTCGCGCTATTTTTTCGGAAGTTGCATCCAACTCAAGCACCAATCGTAAGGAAATCAACCATAATTAAACAAAAATTTGGGTGGTAGGTTAACAGAGACCCCCGATATCATAGCGGTGGGTCAACAGAAACCAAGTGCCTTCATGGTGAGTTTCTAGCAGGCATAAATGGGAAGCTAACGACACCTTAGCCGGATCTCTCGCGCAATTTTTTCAGAAGTTGCATGCAACTCAAGCACCAATCGTAAGGAAATCAACCATAATTAAACAAAAATTTGGGTGGTAGGTTAACAGAGACCCCCGATATCACAGTGGTGGGTTAACCGAAACAAAGTGCTGTCGTGGTGAGTTTCTAGCAGGCATAAAGGGGAAGCTAACGACCCCTTAGCCGAATCTCTCGCGCTATTTTTTCAGAAGTTGCATGCAACTCAAGCACCAATCGTAAGGAAATCAACCATAATTAAACAAAAATTTGCGTGGTAGGTTAACAAAGACCCCCAATATCACAGTGGTGGGTTAACCGAGACCAAGTGCTATCATGGTGAGTTTCTAGCAGGCATAAAGGGGAAGTTAACGACACCTTAGCCGCATCTCTCGCGCTATTTTTTCAGAAGTTGCATGCAACTCAAGCGCCCATCGTAAGGAAATCAACCATAATTAAACAAAAATTTGTGTGGTAGGTTAACAGTGATCTCCGATATCATAGTGGTGGGTTAACCGAAACCAAGTGCTATCGTGGTGAGTTTCTAGCAGGCATAAAGGGGAAGCTGACGACACCTTAGCCGCATCTCTCGCGCTATTTTTTCAGAAGTTGCATGCAACTCAAGCACCAATCGTAAGGAAATCAACCATAATTAAACAAAAATCTGTGTGGTAGGTTAACAGCGATCTCCGATATCATAGTGGTGGGTTAACAGAAACCAAGTGTTATCATGGTGAGTTTCTAGCAGGCATAAAGGGGAAGCTAACGACACCTTAGCTGGATCTCTCGCGCTATTTTTTCGGAAGTTGCATGCAACTCAAGCACCAATCGTAAGGAAATCAACCATAATTAAACAAAAGTTTGGGTGGTAGGTTAACAGAGACCCCCGATATCACAGTGGTGGGTTAACCGAAACCAAGTGCTATCGTGGCGAGTTTCTAGCAGGCATAAAGGGGGAGCTAACGACACCTTAGCCGCATCTCTCGCGCTATTTTTTCAGAAGTTGCATGCAACTCAAGCACCAATCGTAAGGAAATCAACCATAATTAACAAAAATTTGTGTGGTAGGTAAACAGAGACCTCCGATATCACAGTGGTGGGTTAACCGAAACCAAGTGCTATCGTGGTGAGTTTCTAGCAGGCATAAAGGGGAAGCTAACGACACCTTAGCCGGCTCTCTCGCGCTATTTTTTCAGAAGTTGCATGCAACTCAAGCACCAATCGTAAGGAAATCAATCATAATTAAACAAAAATTTGGGTGGTAGGTTAACAGAGACCTCCGATATCATAGTGGTTGGTTAACCGAAACCAAGTGCTATCGTGGTGAGTTTCTAGCAGGCATAAATGGGAAGCTAACGACACCTTAGCCGGATCTCTCGCGCTATTTTTTCAGAAGTTGCATGCAACTAAAGCACCAAACGTAAGGAAATCAACCATAATTAAACAAAAATTTGGGTGGTAGGTTAACCGAGACCCCCGATATCACAGTGGTGGGTTAACCCAAACCAAGTGCTATCATGGTAAGTTTCTAGCAGGCATAAAGGGGAAGCTAACGACCCATTAGCCGGATCTCTCGCGCTATTTTTTCAGAAGTTGCATGCAACTCAAGCACCAATCGTAAGGAAATCAACCATAATTAAACAAAAATTTGGGTGGTAGGTTAACAGAGACCCCCGATATCATAGTGGTGGGTTAACAGAAACCAAGTGCCATCGTGGTGAGTTTCTAGCAGGCATAAATGGGAAGTTAACGACACCTTAGCCGCATCTCTCGCGCTATTTTTTCAGAAGTTGCATGCAACTCAAGCGCCAATCGTAAGGAAATCAACCATAATTAAACAAAAATTTGTGTGGTAGGTTAACAGCGATCTCCGATATCATAGTGGTGGGTTAACAGAAACCAAGTGTTATCATGGTGAGTTTCTAGCAGGCATAAAGGGGAAGCTAACGACACCTTAGCTGGATCTCTCGCGCTATTTTTTCGGAAGTTGCATGCAACTCAAGCACCAATCGTAAGGAAATCAACCATAATTAAACAAAAATTTGGGTGGTAGGTTAACAGAGACCCCCGCTATCACAGTAGTGGGTTAACCGAAACCAAGTGCTATCGTGGCGAGTTTCTAGCAGGCATAAAGGGAAGCTAACGACACCTTAGCCGCATCTCTCGCGCTATTTTTTCAGAAGTTGCATGCAACTCAAGCACCAATCGTAAGGAAATCAACCATAATTAACAAAAATTTGTGTGGTAGGTAAACAGAGACCTCCGATATCACAGTGGTGGGTTAACCGAAACCAAGTGCTATCGAGGTGAGTTTCTAGCAGGCATAAATGGGAAGCTAACGACACCTTAGCCGGATCTCTCGCGCTATTTGTTCAGAAGTTGCATGCAACTCAAGCACCAATCGTAAGGAAATCAACCATAATTAAACAAAAATTTGGGTGGTAGGTTAAAAGAGACCCCCGATATCATAGTGGTGGGTTAACAGAAACCAAGTGCCATGAGTTTCTAGCAGGCATAAATGGGAAGCTAACGACACCTTAGCCGAATCTCTCGCGCTATTTTTTCAGAAGTTGCATGCAACTCAAGCACCAATCGTAAGGAAATCAACCATAATTAAACAAAAATTTGGGTGGTAGGTTAACAGAGACCCCCGATATCATAGTGGTGGGTTAACAGAAACCAAGTGCCATCGTGGTGAGTTTCTAGCAGGGATAAATGGGAAGCTAACGACACCTTAGCCGGATCTCTCGCGCTATTTTTTCAGAAGTTGCATGCAACTCAAGCACCAATCGTAAGGAAATCAACCATAATTAAACAAAAATTTGGGTGGTAGGTAAATAGAGACCTCCGATATCACAGTGGTCGGTTAATCGAAACCAAGTGCTATCGTGGTGAATTTCTAGCAGGCATAAAGGGGACGCTAACGACACCATAGCCGGATCTCTCGCGCTATTTTTTCAGAAGTTGCATGCAGCTCAAGCACCAATCGTAAGGAAATCAACCATAATTAAACAAAAATTTGGGTGGTAGGTTAAAAGAGACCACCGATATCATAGTGGTGGGTTAACAGAAACCAAGTGCCATCGTGGTGAGTTTCTAGCGGCATAAATGGGAAGCTAACGACACCTTAGCCGAATCTCTCGCGCTATTTTTTCAGAAGTTGCATGCCACTCAAACACCAATCGTAAGGAAATCAACCATAATTAAACAAAAATTTGGGTGGTAGGTTAACAGAGACCCCCGATATCAAAGTGGTGGGTTAACAGAAACCAAGTGCCATCGTGGTGAGTTTCTAGCAGACATAAATGGGAAGCTAACGACACCTTAGCCGGATCTCTCGCGCTATTTTTTCAGAAGTTGCATGCAACTCAAACACCAATCGTAAGGAAATCAACCATAATTAAACAAAAATTTGTGTGGTAGGTAAACTGAGACCTCCGATATCACAGTGGTGGGTTAATCGAAACCAAGTGCTATCGTGGTGAGTTTCTAGCAGGCATAAAGGGGAAGGTAACGACGCCTTAGCCGGATCTCTGGCGCTATTTGTTCAGAAGTTGCATGCAACTCAAGCACCAATCGTAAGGAAATCAACCATAATTAAACAAAAATTTGGGTGGTAGGTTAATAGAGACCCCCGATATCATAGTGGTGGGTTAACAGAAACCAACTGCCATCGTGGTGAGTTTCTAGCAGGCATAAATGGGAAGCTAACGACACCTTAGTCGGATCTCTCGCGCTATTTTTTCAGAAGTTGCATGCAACTCAAACACCAATCGTAAGGAAATCAACCATAATTAAACAAAAATTTGGGTGATAGGTTAACAGAGCCCCGATATCATAGTGGTGGGTTAACAGAAACCAAGTGCCATCGTGGTGAGTTTCTAGCAGGCATAAATGGGAAGCTAACGACACCTTAGCCGGATCTCTCGCGCTATTTTTTCGGAAGTTGCATGCAACTCAAGCACCAATCGTAAGGAAATCAACCATAATTAAACAAAAATTTGGGTGGTAGGTTAACAGAGAACCCCGATATCATATTGGTGGGTTAACAGAAACCAAGTGCCATCGTGGTGAGTTTCTAGCAGGCATAAATCGGAAGCTAACGACACCTTAGCCGGATCTCTCGCGCTATTTTTTCAGAAGTTGCATGCAACTCAAGCACCAATCGTAAGGAAATCAACCATAATTAAACAAAAACTTGGGTGGTAGGTAAACAGAGACCACCGATATCACAGTGGTGGGTTAATCGAAACCAAGTGGTATCGTGGTGAGTTTCTAGCAGGCATAAAGGGGAAGCTAACGACACCTTAGCCGGATATCTCGCGCTATTTTTTCAGAAGTTGCATGCAACTCAAGCACCAATCGTAAGGAAATCAACCATAATTAAACAAAAATTTGGGTGGTAGGTTAAGACAGACCCCCGAGATCACAGTGGTGGGTTAACCGAAACCAAGTGCCATCGTGGTGAGTTTCTAGCAGGCATAAAGGGGAAGCTAACGACACCTTAGCCGCATCTCTCGCGCTATTTTTTCAGAAGTTGCATGCAACTCAAGCACCAATCGTAAGGAAATCAACCATAATTAAACAAAAATTTGTGTGGTAGGGAAACAGAGACCTCCGATATGACAGTGGTGGGTTAACCGAAATCAAGTGCTATCGTGGTGAGTTTCTAGCAGGCATAAAGGGGAAGCTAACGACACCTTAGCCGGATCTCTCGCGCTATTTTTTCAGAAGTTGCATGCAACTCAAGCACCAATCGTAAGGAAATCAACCATAATTAAACAAAAATTCGCGCTATTTTTTCAGAAGTTGCATGCAACTCAAACACCAATCGTAAGGAAATCAACCATAATTTAACAAAACTTTGGGTGGTAGGTAAACGGTGACCTCCGATATCACAGTGGTGGGTTAACCGAAACCAAGTGCCATCGTGGTGAGTTTCTAGCAGGCATAAATGGGAAGCTAATGACAACTTAGCCGGATCTCTCGCGCTATTTTTTCAGAAGTTGCATGCAACTCAAGCACCAATCGTAAGGAAATCAAACATAATTAAACAAAAATTTGGGTAGTAGGTAAACAGAGACCTCCGATATCACAGTGGTGGGTTAATCGAAACCAAGTGCTATCGTGGTGAGTTTCTAGCAGGCATAAAGGGGAAGCTAACGACACCTTAGCCGGATCTCTGGCGCTATTTTTTCATAAGTTGCATGCAACTCAAGCACCAATCGTAAGGAAATCAACCATAATTAAACAAAAATTTGGGTGGTAGGTTAACAGAGACCCCGGATATCATAGTGGTGGGTTAACAGAAACCAAGTGCCATCATGGTGAGTTTCTAGCAGGCATAAATGGGAAGCTAACGACACCTTAGCCGAATCTCTCGCGCTATTTCTTCGGAAGTTGCATGCAACTCAAGCACCAATCGTAAGGAAATCAACCATAATTAAACAAAAATTTGGAAGGTAGGTTAACAGAGACCCCCGATTTCACAGTGGTGGGTTAACCGAAAGCAAGTGCTATCATGGTGAGTTTCTAGCAGGCATAAAGGGGAAGCTAACGACACCTTAGCCGGATCTCTCGCGCTATTTCTTCGGAAGTTGCATGCAACTCAAGCACCAATCGTAAGGAAATCAACCATAATTAAACAAAAATTTGGGTGGTAGGTTAACAGAGACCCCCGATTTCACAGTGGTGGGTTAACCGAAAGCAAGTGCTATCATGGTGAGTTTCTAGCAGGCATAAAGGGGAAGCTAACGACACCTTAGCCGCATCTCTCGCGCTATTTTTTCAGAAGTTGCATGCAACTCAAGCACCAATCGTAAGGAAATCAACAACAATTAACAAAAATTTGTGTAGTAGGTAAACAGAGACCTCCGATATCACAGTGGTGGGTTAACCGAAACCAAGTGATATCGTGGTGAGTTTCTAGCAGGCATAAAGGGTAAGCTAACGACACCTTAGCCGGATCTCTTGCGCAATTTTTTCAGAAGTTGCATGCAACTCAAGCACCAATCGTAAGGAAATCAACCATAATTAAACAAAAATTTGGGTGGTAGGTTAAAAGAGACCTCCGATATCACAGTGGTGGGTTAACCGAAACCAAGTGATATCGTGGTGAGTTTCTAGCAGGCATAAAGGGTAAGCTAACGACACCTTAGCCGCATCTCTCGCGCTATTTTTTCAGAAGTTGCATGCAACCCAAGCACCAATCGTAAGGAAATCAACCATAATTAACAAAAAATTGTGTGGTAGGTAAACAGAGACCTCCGATATCACAGTGGTGGGTTAACCGAAACCAAGTGATATCATGGTGAGTTTCTAGCAGGCATAAAGGGGAAGCTAACGACACCTTAGCCGGATCTCTCGCGCAATTTTTTCAGAAGTTGCATGCAACTCAAGCACCAATCGTAAGGAAATCAACCATAATTAAACAAAAATTTGGGTGGTAGGTTAAAAGAGACCCCCGATATCATAGTGGTGGGTTAACAGAAACCAAGTGCCATCGTGGTGAGTTTCTAGCAGGCATAAATGGGAAGCTAACGACACCTTAGCCGAATCTCTCGCGCTATTTTTTCAGAAGTTGCATGCAACTCAAGCACCAATCGTAAGGAAATCAACCATAATTAAGCAACAATTTGGGTGGTAGGTTAACAGAGACCCCCGATATCATAGTGGCGGGTTAACAGAAACTAAGTGCCATCGTGGTGAGTTTCTAGCAGGCATAAATGGGAAGCTAACGAAACCTTAGCCGGATCTCTCGCGCCATTTTTTCAGAAGTTGCATGCAACTCAAGCACCAATCGTAAGGAAATCAACCATAATTAAACAAAAATTTGGGTGGTAGGTTAACCGAGACCCCCGATATCACAGTGGTGGGTTAACCCAAACCAAGTGCTATCATGGTGAGTTTCTAGCAGGATTAAAGGGGAAGCTAACGACCCCTTAGCCGGATCTCTCGCGCTATTTTTTCAGAAGTTGCATGCAACTAAAGCACCAATCGTAAGGAAATCAACCATAATTAAACAAAAATTTGGGTGGTAGGTTAACAGAGACCCCCGATATCATAGTGGTGGGTTAACAGAAACCAAGTGCCATCGTGGTGAGTTTCTAGCAGGCATAAATGGGAAGCTAACGACACCTTAGCCGGATCTCTCGCGCAATTTTTTCAGAAGTTGCATGCAACTCAAGCACCAATCGTAAGGAAATCAACCATAATTAAACAAAAATTTGGGTGGTAGGTAAACAGAGACCTCCGATATCACAGTGCTGGGTTAATCGAAACCAAGTGCTATCATGGTGAGTTTCTAGCAGGATTAAAGGGGAAGCTAACGACCCCTTAGCCGGATCTCTCGCGCTATTTTTTCAGAAGTTGCATGCAACTAAAGCACCAATCGTAAGGAAATCAACCATAATTAAACAAAAATTTGGGTGGTAGGTTAACAGAGACCCCCGATATCATAGTGGTGGGTTAACAGAAACCAAGTGCCATCGTGGTGAGTTTCTAGCAGGCATAAATGGGAAGCTAACGACACCTTAGCCGAATCTCTCGCGCTATTTTTTCAGAAGTTGCATGCAACTCAAGCACCAATCGTAAGGAAATCAACCATAATTAAACAAAAATTTGGGTGGTAGGTAAACAGAGACCTCCGATATCACAGTGGTGGGTTAACCGAAACCAAGTGCTATCATGGTGAGTTTCTAGCAGGCATAAAGGGGAAGCTAACGACACCTTAGCCGGATCTCTCGCGCTATTTTTTCAGAAGTTGCATGCAACTCAAACACCAATCGTAAGGAAATCAACCATAATTAAACAAAAATGTGTGTGGTAGGTTAAGAGAGACCCACGATATCACAGTGGTGGGTTAACCGAAACCAAGTGCCATCGTGGTGAGTTTCTAGCAGGCATAAAGGGGAAGCTAACGACACCTTAGCCGCATCTCTCGCGCTATTTTTTCAGAAGTTGCATGCAACTCGAGCACCAATCGTAAGAAAATCAACCATAATTAAACAAAAATTTGTGTGGTAGGTTAACAGTGATCTTCGATATCATAGTGGTGGGTTAACAGAAACCAAGTGTCGTCATGGTGAGTTTCTAGCAGGCATAAAGGGGAAGCTAACGACACCTTAGCCGGATCTCTCACGCTATTTCTTCGGAAGTTGCATGCAACTCAAGCACCAATCGTAAGGAAATCAACCATAATTAAACAATAATTTGTGTGGTAGGTTAACAGTGATCTTCGATATCATAGTGGTGGGTTAACAGAAACCAAGTGTCGTCATGGTGAGTTTCTAGCAGGCATAAAGGGGAAGCTAACGACACCTTAGCCGGATCTCTCACGCTATTTCTTCGGAAGTTGCATGCAACTCAAGCACCAATCGTAAGGAAATCAACCATAATTAAACAAAAATTTGGGTGGTAGGTTAACAGGGACCCCCGATATCATAGTGGTGGGTTAACAGAAACCAAGTGCCATCGTGGTGAGTTTCTAGCAGGCATAAATGGGAAGCTAACGACACCTTAGCCGGATCTCTCGCGCTATTTTTTCAGAAGTTGCATGCAACTCAAGCACCAATCGTAAGGAAATCAACCATAATTAAACAAAAATTTGGGTGGTAGGTAAACAGAGACCTCCGATATCACAGTGCTGGGTTAATCGAAACCAAGTGCTATCATGGTGAGTTTCTAGCAAGATTAAAGGGGAAGCTAACGTCCCCTTAGCCGGATCTCTCGCGCTATTTTTTCAGAAGTTGCATGCAACTAAAGCACCAATCGTAAGGAAATCAACCATAATTAAACAAAAATTTGGGTGGTAGGTTAACAGAGACCCCCGATATCATAGTGGTGGGTTAACAGAAACCAAGTGCCATCGTGGTGAGTTTCTAGCAGGCATAAATGGGAAGCTAACGACACCTTAGCCGAATCTCTCGCGCTATTTTTTCAGAAGTTGCATGCAACTCAAGCACCAATCGTAAGGAAATCAACCATAATTAAACAAAAATTTGGGTGGTAGGTAAACAGAGACCTCCGATATCACAGTGGTGGGTTAACCGAAACCAAGTGCTATCATGGTGAGTTTCTAGCAGGCATAAAGGGGAAGCTAACGACACCTTAGCCGGATCTCTCGCGCTATTTTTTCAGAAGTTGCATGCAACTCAAACACCAATCGTAAGGAAATCAACCATAATTAAACAAAAATGTGTGTGGTAGGTTAAGAGAGACCCACGATATCACAGTGGTGGGTTAACCGAAACCAAGTGCCATCGTGGTGAGTTTCTAGCAGGCATAAAGGGGAAGCTAACGACACCTTAGCCGCATCTCTCGCGCTATTTTTTCAGAAGTTGCATGCAACTCGAGCACCAATCGTAAGAAAATCAACCATAATTAAACAAAAATTTGTGTGGTAGGTTAACAGTGATCTTCGATATCATAGTGGTGGGTTAATCGAAACCAAGTGCTATCGTGATGAGTTTCTAGCAGGCATAAAGGGGAAGCTAACGACACCTTAGCCGGATCTCTCACGCTATTTCTTCGGAAGTTGCATGCAACTCAAGCACCAATCGTAAGGAAATCAACCATAATTAAACAAAAATTTGGGTGGTAGGTTAACAGAGACCCCCGATATCACAGTAGTGGGTTAACCGAAAGCAAGTGCTATCGTGGTGAGTTTCTAGCAGGCATAAAGGGGAAGCTAACGACACCTTAGCCGCATCTCTCGCGCTATTTTTTCAGAAGTTGCATGCAACTCAAGCACCAATCGTAAGGAAATCAACCATAATTAACAAAAAATTGTGTGGTAGGTAAACAGAGACCTCCGATATCACAGTGGTGGGTTAACCGAAACCAAGTGATATCATGGTGAGTTTCTAGCAGGCATAAAGGGGAAGCTAACGACACCTTAGCCGGATCTCTCGCGCAATTTTTTCAGAAGTTGCATGCAACTCAAGCACCAATCGTAAGGAAATCAACCATAATTAAACAAAAATTTGGGTGGTAGGTTAAAAGAGACCCCCGATATCATAGTGGTGGGTTAACAGAAACCAAGTGCCATCGTGGTGAGTTTCTAGCAGGCATAAATGGGAAGCTAACGACACCTTAGCCGAATCTCTCGCGCTATTTTTTCAGAAGTTGCATGCAACTCAAGCACCAATCGTAAGGAAATCAACCATAATTAAGCAACAATTTGGGTGGTAGGTTAACAGAGACCCCCGATATCATAGTGGCGGGTTAACAGAAACTAAGTGCCATCGTGGTGAGTTTCTAGCAGGCATAAATGGGAAGCTAACGAAACCTTAGCCGGATCTCTCGCGCCATTTTTTCAGAAGTTGCATGCAACTCAAGCACCAATCGTAAGGAAATCAACCATAATTAAACAAAAATTTGGGTGGTAGGTTAACCGAGACCCCCGATATCACAGTGGTGGGTTAACCCAAACCAAGTGCTATCATGGTGAGTTTCTAGCAGGATTAAAGGGGAAGCTAACGACCCCTTAGCCGGATCTCTCGCGCTATTTTTTTCAGAAGTTGCATGCAACTAAAGCACCAATCGTAAGGAAATCAACCATAATTAAACAAAAATTTGGGTGGTAGGTAAACAGAGACCTCCGATATCACAGTGCTGGGTTAATCGAAACCAAGTGCTATCGTGTTGAGTTTCTAGCAGGCATAAATGGGAAGCTAACGAAACCTTAGCCGGATCTCTCGCGCTATTTTTTCAGAAGTTGCATCCAACTCAAGCACCAATCGTAAGGAAATCAACCATAATTAAACAAAAATTTGGGTGGTAGGTTAACCGAGACCCCCGACATCACAGTGGTGGGTTAACCCAAACCAAGTGCTATCATGGTGAGTTTCTAGCAGGATTAAAGGGGAAGCTAACGACCCCTTAGCCGGATCTCTCGCGCTATTTTTTCAGAAGTTGCATGCAACTAAAGCACCAATCGTAAGGAAATCAACTATAATTAAACAAAAATTTGGGTGGTAGGTTAACAGAGACCCCCGATATCATAGTGGTGGGTTAACAGAAACCAAGTGCCATCGTGGTGAGTTTCTAGCAGGCATAAATGGGAAGCTAACGACACCTTAGCCGGATCTCTCGCGCTATTTTTTCAGAAGTTGCATGCAACTCAAGCACCAATCGTAAGGAAATCAACCATAATTAAACAAAAATTTGGGTGGTAGGTTAAAAGAGACCACCGATATCATAGTGGTGGGTTAACAGAAACCAAGTGCCATCGTGGTGAGTTTCTAGCAGGCATAAATGGGAAGCTAACGACACCTTAGCCGAATCTCTCGCGCTATTTTTTCAGAAGTTGCATGCAACTCAAGCACCAATCGTAAGGAAATCAACCATAATTAAACAAAAATTTGGGTGGTAGGTTAACCGAGACCCCCGATATCACAGTGGTGGGTTAACCCAAACCAAGTGCTATCATGGTGAGTTTCTAGCAGGATTAAAGGGGAAGCTAACGACCCCTTAGCCGGATCTCTCGCGCTATTTTTTCAGAAGTTGCATGCAACTAAAGCACCAATCGTAAGGAAATCAACCATAATTAAACAAAAATTTGGGTGGTAGGTTAACAGAGACCCCCGATATCATAGTGGTGGGTTAACAGAAACCAAGTGCCATCGTGGTGAGTTTCTAGCAGGCATAAATGGGAAGCTAACGACACCTTAGCCGGATCTCTCGCGCTATTTTTTCAGAAGTTGCATGCAACTCAAGCACCAATCGTAAGGAAATCAACCATAATTAAACAAAAATTTGGGTGGTAGGTAAACAGAGACCTCCGATATCACAGTGGTGGGTTAATCGAAACCAAGTGCTATCGCGGTGAGTTTCTAGCAGGCATAAAGGGGAAGCTAACGACACCTTAGCCGGATCTCTCGCGCTATTTTTTCAGAAGTTGCATGCAACTCAAGCACCAATCGTAAGGAAATCAACCATAATTAAACAAAAATTTGGGTGGTAGGTTAACAGATACCCACGATATCATAGTGGTGGGTTAACAGAAACCAAGTGCCATCGAGGTGAGTTTCTAGCAGGCATAAATGGGAAGCTAACGACACCTTAGCCGCATCTCTCGCGCTATTTTTTCAGAAGTTGCATGCAACTCAAGCACCAATCGTAAGGAAATCAACCATAATTAACAAAAATTTGTGTGGTAGGTAAACAGAGACCTCCGATATCACAGTGGTGGGTTTACCGAAACCAAGTGCTATCATGGTGAGTTTCTAGCAGGCATAAAGGGGAAGCTAACGACACCTTAGCCGGATCTCTCGCGCTATTTTTTCAGAAGTTGCATGCAACTCAAACACCAATCGTAAGGAAATCAACCATAATTAAACAAAAATTTGGGTGGTAGGTAAACAGAGACCTCCGATATCACAGTGGTGGGTTAATCGAAACCAAGTGCTATCACGGTGAGTTTCTAGCAGGCATAAAGGGGAAGCTAACGACACCTTAGCCGGATCTCTCGCGCTATTTTTTCAGAAGTTGCATGCAACTCAAGCACCAATCGTAAGGAAATCAACCATAATTAAACAAAAATTTGGGTGGTAGGTAAACAGAGACCTCCGATATCACAGTGGTGGGTTAATCGAAACCAAGTGCTATCGCGGTGAGTTTCTAGCAGGCATAAAGGGGAAGCTAACGACACCTTAGCCGGATCTCTCGCGCTATTTTTTCAGAAGTTGCATGCAACTCAAGCACCAATCGTAAGGAAATCAACCATAATTAAACAAAAATTTGGGTGGTAGGTTAAGAGAGACCCCCGATATCACAGTGGTGGGTTAACCGAAACCAAGTGCTATCGTGGTGAGTTTCTAGCAGGCATAAAGGGGAAGCTAACGACACCTTAGCCGCATCTCTCGCGCTATTTTTTCAGAAGTTGCATGCAACTCAAGCACCAATCGTAAGGAAATCAACCATAATTAACAAAAATTTGTGTGGTAGGTAAACAGAGACCTCCGATATCACAGTGGTGGGTTAACCGAAACCAAGTGATATCGTGGTGAGTTTCTAGCAGGCATAAAGGGGAAGCTAACGACACCTTAGCCGGATCTCTCGCGCAATTTTTTCAGAAGTTGCATGCAACTCAAGCACCAATCGTAAGGAAATCAACCATAATTAAACAAAAATTTGGGTGGTAGGTTAACCTTTAACTGACGAGGAGAAATTTTGGGACATAGTTTATGACGTGGTGGTAAATTTGACCCATCTTCATTTGACTCAAAAAAATTTAGTAAAGAATATTTTTTGATAATTATTTGTTTTTTAAAAATAAGCTACTATATTTTTAATTACAAAAAATAAAGAAAACAAAAATTTTTTTTATTCGTTTGAACAAAACAGGTACTTTATTTCACAAACCTTTTTTTTATATAAAAAAAAACGACATATAAATAGCTTATAAAAAAAATATGAATTAAAAAATAAAAAAAACTTAAAGGTCATTTTTTCACAGCCAAATGTATACATTTAAAGATATAAAAGAGATCATAAAAAAAATAGCCAGGTGTAAAAACTGCAGGTCCATCTTTTAGGTGGTTTTTTACTCATCAAAATCTGTGTTCACACAGTGTAAGCATATACGTTTGCTGCATCCCATACACATTGGCTTACTACATTGCAGACAAAAGTGTGTAGTTTTTCGCTTTAGCCTAGTCGGGCATATGTGGCATAACTTACGAGCAACGTGGACCGGTTCTACTGGAGGCGGAGCTACAGAGTCCGGACCCAAAATGTTACCAATTGTGTTACGTAATACCCGAGGGAGCTTTTGGTTGTGTTGACGTCTTTGCAGATGTGGTAAAATCATTTGTCTTGCAAGCTTTTTCAAAAAGTCTCCTCTTGAGCTGTTATCATAATCCTTTGAAGATTGAAAAATAATGAAAGAGTTGACACCACAAATATCCACAATTCTAAAAAATATGGCTAATGGCCAGCGGCGTGTACGTCGACCGGATGAATAAATCGAGCATTTCTTATCGAGCTCATCCACTCCACCTTTTGTATTGTTATAATCAGCTATCATTGCAGGTTTTAAAGTGAGTGGGTCATCTTCTTTTTTGTGATGCATGGAGGACAATAATAGAACAGCACGATTTTGACGAGGCACGTAGGATAAAATAGTGACATCTTTGGTAAAACCATATATGCAGGATCCCAACGGTCTATTTTTTTTGGGCAAAAATTCTGGTGGAATCTCTCTTTTGTTCTTTTTCAGCGTACCTAAATAAGTTAGTTCTCGTTTTTTAAGTTCTTCAACCAGCTGGAGTGATGAAAACCAATTGTCAGCAGTTATATTTCTTCGACTTCTTTCTATTATTTTAGACAGCCTTATTACTGATTGTGTTGGTACTGCAAGTCGTTTTTCTTCATTTGTTAGACCAACTGCATCCGAGTTTTTTCCAAAATATATATATATTTGCAAGATATTGTGTGCGTGCATCAGTCAATGACATTATCTTAATGCCATATTTTGCCGGTTTCTTTGGCATGTAAATTTTGAACTTGCATCTTCCACGAAATGGTACCAACATTTCATCTATGCAGGCACGAGTACCAATTGAATAACTTTTTCGACAGTTTTCTATAAATTTGTTGAATACACCAGAAACTGCTGCTAATGGGTCGTTCAATAATCGTTGTTGTCTGTCACAGGAGTTATCAAATCTTAAGCAATTTAGAATACAAAGAAACCGGTTCTTAGACATTGTAGCTCTAAAAACTTCTCTGCCCGTTCCATCAGTTGCAAAAATAAATTGAGCGGCCTCGTGGTTAGACTTGAATACGGATGTGTAAATCAAGATACCGAAAAATGCACGCAATTCTATTTTATCAAGCATTTTCGCTTCAGTTTGTGCTGTTAGATCAAATTTTGCTTTCAATTTTGTAATTGTATGTTCTAAAATCATGTTCTCCATATCGCTATCAAAAATTCGCGACCAATATCCATATAAATCCTTTTCCGATTGCGGTTGTGTAGCAACTGGTAACCGCACAATATTATGAAGAGGAGTTTTTACGCTGCGTGTTGGTTCTAATGCTGACCACTTGAACCCGTTTTTCCCATAAAAGTAGTTTACAGCAGATTCACATACATTTCCATCAACAACTACTTCTTCTTCATCATTGCCAACAATTTCCTCAACAATCATTGTATCCGCTTCATCGTATTCACTGCATGCATCATCTTCTATACGTATTTCATCCTCCATGTCACTTTCTTCAATGCAGAAATCCGGATCGACAATTTCGTCGTCGACTTCGCTAACATCGTCATCGTCCTCAAAACATTCCTCAAGAAATTGAGATATGACTGAATCAGTTTTTTTGAATTCGACATGATCTGTTAACATAAATAGCATATCACGTAATTTAAAAAATTTGTAATATAACGTTTTTGAAATAAATAATTTTTTACCAACAAGAAAACAGACGAGTGGTAAAAATAATTCCACGAAAATATTACGTTAATTTCGATGTGGGGTAAATTTCATTCTACTAAATACTTACGCTAACGCTGACGTGGTGGTAAAATATTTTCAAAGAAAAATTTACGTAAATGCCGAGGAGTGGTAATTTTTACACCAGCATTTGAGTAACTCCGCTCGTGCTATGTCTAGCTCAGCCAAAACACAGCTGAATAACAACGATCACAATACATGAAGATACCAAGAGAATTAAATTGATTGAGCGCAATGGAAGAGAGAATTTTAAAAAAATGTAAAGAGAGGGTAAAATTTACCACCACCTCGTTAGTTAAAGGTTAAAAGAGACCCCCGATATCATAGTGGTGGGTTAACAGAAACCAAGTGCCATCGTGGTGAGTTTCTAGCAGGCATAAATGGGAAGCTAACGACACCTTAGCCGAATCTCTCGCGCTATTTTTTCAGAAGTTGCATGCAACTCAAGCACCAATCGTAAGGAAATCAACCATAATTAAGCAACAATTTGGGTGGTAGGTTAACAGAGACCCCCGATATCATAGTGGCGGGTTAACAGAAACTAAGTGCCATCGTGGTGAGTTTATAGCAGGCATAAATGGGAAGCTAACGAAACCTTAGCCGGATCTCTCGCGCCATTATTTCAGAAGTTGCATGCAACTCAAGCACCAATCGTAAGGAAATCAACCATAATTAAACAAAAATTTGGGTGGTAGGTTAACCGAGACCCCCGATATCACAGTGGTGGGTTAACCCAAACCAAGTGCTATCATGGTGAGTTTCTAGCAGGATTAAAGGGGAAGCTAACGACGCCTTAGCCGGATCTCTCGCGCTATTTTTTCAGAAGTTGCATGCAACTAAAGCACCAATCGTAAGGAAATCAACCATAATTAAACAAAAATTTGGGTGGTAGGTAAACAGAGACCTCCGATATCACAGTGCTGGGTTAATCGAAACCAAGTGCTATCGTGGTGAGTTTCTAGCAGGCATAAATGGGAAGCTAACGAAACCTTAGCCGGATCTCTCGCGCTATTTTTTCAGAAGTTGCATGCAACTCAAGCACCAATCGTAAGGAAATCAACCATAATTAAACAAAAATTTGGGTGGTAGGTTAACCGAGACCCCCGACATCACAGTGGTGGGTTAACCCAAACCAAGTGCTATCATGGTGAGTTTCTAGCAGGATTAAAGGGGAAGCTAACGACCCCTTAGCCGGATCTCTCGCGCTATTTTTTCAGAAGTTGCATGCAACTAAAGCACCAATCGTAAGGAAATCAACCATAATTAAACAAAAATTTGGGTGGTAGGTTAACAGAGACCCCCGATATCATAGTGGTGGGTTAACAGAAACCAAGTGCCATCGTGGTGAGTTTCTAGCAGGCATAAATGGGAAGCTAACGACACCTTAGCCGGATCTCTCGCGCTATTTTTTCAGAAGTTGCATGCAACTCAAGCACCAATCGTAAGGAAATCAACCATAATTAAACAAAAATTTGGGTGGTAGGTTAAAAGAGACCACCGATATCATAGTGGTGGGTTAACAGAAACCAAGTGCCATCGTGGTGAGTTTCTAGCAGGCATAAATGGGAAGCTAACGACACCTTAGCCGAATCTCTCGCGCTATTTTTTCAGAAGTTGCATGCAACTCAAGCACCAATCGTAAGGAAATCAACCATAATTAAACAAAAATTTGGGTGGTAGGTTAACCGAGACCCCCGATATCACAGTGGTGGGTTAACCCAAACCAAGTGCTATCATGGTGAGTTTCTAGCAGGATTAAAGGGGAAGCTAACGACCCCTTAGCCGGATCTCTCGCGCTATTTTTTCAGAAGTTGCATGCAACTAAAGCACCAATCGTAAGGAAATCAACCATAATTAAACAAAAATTTGGGTGGTAGGTTAACAGAGACCCCCGATATCATAGTGGTGGGTTAACAGAAACCAAGTGCCATCGTGGTGAGTTTCTAGCAGGCATAAATGGGAAGCTAACGACACCTTAGCCGGATCTCTCGCGCTATTTTTTCAGAAGTTGCATGCAACTCAAGCACCAATCGTAAGGAAATCAACCATAATTAAACAAAAATTTGGGTGGTAGGTAAACAGAGACCTCCGATATCACAGTGGTGGGTTAATCGAAACCAAGTGCTATCGCGGTGAGTTTCTAGCAGGCATAAAGGGGAAGCTAACGACACCTTAGCCGGATCTCTCGCGCTATTTTTTCAGAAGTTGCATGCAACTCAAGCACCAATCGTAAGGAAATCAACCATAATTAAACAAAAATTTGGGTGGTAGGTTAAAAGATACCCCCGATATCATAGTGGTGGGTTAACAGAAACCAAGTGCCATCGAGGTGAGTTTCTAGCAGGCATAAATGGGAAGCTAACGACACCTTAGCCGCATCTCTCGCGCTATTTTTTCAGAAGTTGCATGCAACTCAAGCACCAATCGTAAGGAAATCAACCATAATTAACAAAAATTTGTGTGGTAGGTAAACAGAGACCTCCGATATCACAGTGGTGGGTTTACCGAAACCAAGTGCTATCATGGTGAGTTTCTAGCAGGCATAAAGGGGAAGCTAACGACACCTTAGCCGGATCTCTCGCGCTATTTTTTCAGAAGTTGCATGCAACTCAAACACCAATCGTAAGGAAATCAACCATAATTAAACAAAAATTTGGGTGGTAGGTAAACAGAGACCTCCGATATCACAGTGGTGGGTTAATCGAAACCAAGTGCTATCACGGTGAGTTTCTAGCAGGCATAAAGGGGAAGCTAACGACACCTTAGCCGGATCTCTCGCGCTATTTTTTCAGAAGTTGCATGCAACTCAAGCACCAATCGTAAGGAAATCAACCATAATTAAACAAAAATTTGGGTGGTAGGTAAACAGAGACCTCCGATATCACAGTGGTGGGTTAATCGAAACCAAGTGCTATCGCGGTGAGTTTCTAGCAGGCATAAAGGGGAAGCTAACGACACCTTAGCCGGATCTCTCGCGCTATTTTTTCAGAAGTTGCATGCAACTCAAGCACCAATCGTAAGGAAATCAACCATAATTAAACAAAAATTTGGGTGGTAGGTTAAGAGAGACCCCCGATATCACAGTGGTGGGTTAACCGAAACCAAGCGCTATCGTGGTGAGTTTCTAGCAGGCATAAAGGGGAAGCTAACGACACCTTAGCCGCATCTCTCGCGCTATTTTTTCAGAAGTTGCATGCAACTCAAGCACCAATCGTAAGGAAATCAACCATAATTAACAAAAATTTGTGTGGTAGGTAAACAGAGACCTCCGATATCACAGTGGTGGGTTAACCGAAACCAAGTGATATCGTGGTGAGTTTCAAGCAGGCATAAAGGGGAAGCTAACGACACCTTAGCCGGATCTCTCGCGCAATTTTTTCAGAAGTTGCATGCAACTCAAGCACCAATCGTAAGGAAATCAACCATAATTAAACAAAAATTTGGGTGGTAGGTTAAAAGAGACCCCCGATATCATAGTGGTGGGTTAACAGAAACCAAGTGCCATCGTGGTGAGTTTCTAGCAGGCATAAATGGGAAGCTAACGACACCTTAGCCGAATCTCTCGCGCTATTTTTTCAGAAGTTGCATGCAACTCAAGCACCAATCGTAAGGAAATCAACCATAATTAAACAAAAATTTGTGTGGTAGGTAAACAGAGACCTCCGATATCACAGTGGTGGGTTAACCGAAACCAAGTGATATCGTGGTGAGTTTCTAGCAGGCATAAAGGGGAAGCTAACGACACCTTAGCCGGATCTCTCGCGCAATTTTTTCAGAAGTTGCATGCAACTCTAGCACCAATCGTAAGGAAATCAACCATAATTAAACAAAAATTTGGGTGGTAGGTTAAAAGAGACCCCCGATATCATAGTGGTGGGTTAACAGAAACCAAGTGCCATCGTGGTGAGTTTCTAGCAGGCATAAATGGGAAGCTAACGACACCTTAGCCGAATCTCTCGCGCTATTTTTTCAGAAGTTGCATGCAACTCAAGCACCAATCGTAAGGAAATCAACCATAATTAAACAAAAATTTGGGTGGTAGGTTAACCGAGACCCCCGATATCACAGTGGTGGGTTAACCCAAACCAAGTGCTATCATGGTGAGTTTCTAGCAGGATTAAAGGGGAAGCTAACGACCCCTTAGGCGGATCTCTCGCGCTATTTTTTCAGAAGTTGCATGCAACTAAAGCACCAATCGTAAGGAAATCAACCATAATTAAACAAAAATTTGGGTGGTAGGTTAACAGAGAACCCCGATATCATAGTGGTGGGTTAACAGAAACCAACTGCCATCGTGGTGAGTTTCTAGCAGGCATAAATGGGAAGCTAACGACACCTTAGCCGGATCTCTCGCGCTATTTTTTCAGAAGTTGCATGCAACTCAAGCACCAATCGTAAGGAAATCAACCATAATTAAACAAAAATTTGGGTGGTAGGTAAACAGAGACCTCCGATATCACAGTGGTGGGTTAATCGAAACCAAGTGCTATCGCGGTGAGTTTCTAGCAGGCATAAAGGGGAAGCTAACGACACCTTAGCCGGATCTCTCGCGCTATTTTTTTCAGAAGTTGCATGCAACTCAAGCACCAATCGTAAGGAAATCAACCATAATTAAACAAAAATTTGGGTGGTAGGTTAACAGAGACCTCCGATATCACAGTGGTGGGTTAACAGAAACCAAGTGCCATCGTGGTGGGTTTCTAGCAGGCATAAATGGGAAGCTAACGACACCTTAGCCGGATCTCTCGCGCTATTTTTTCAGAAGTTGCATGCAACTCAAGCACCAATCGTAAGGAAATCAACCATAATTAAACAAAAATTTGGGTGGTAGGTTAAAAGAGACCCCCGATATCATAGTGGTGGGTTAATCGAAACCAACTGCTATCGCGGTGAGTTTCTAGCAGGCATAAAGGGGAAACCAAGTGCCATCGTGGTGAGTTTCTAGCAGGCATAAATGGGAAGCTAACGACACCTTAGCCGAATCTCTCGCGCTATTTTTTCAGAAGTTGAAGCAACTCAAGCACCAATCGTAAGGATATCAACCATAATTAAACAAAAATTTGGGTGGTAGGTTAACAGAGACCCCCGATATCATAGTGGTGGGTTAACAGAAACCAAGTGCCATCGTGGTGAGTTTCTAGCAGGCATAAATGGGAAGCTAACGACACCTTAGCAAAAATTTGGGTGGTAGGTAAACCGAGGCCTGCGATATCACAGTGGTGGGTTAATCGAAACCAAGTGCTATCGTGGTGAGTTTCTAGCAGGCATAAAGGGGAAGCTAACGACACCTTAGCCGGATCTCTCGCGCTATTTTTTAAGAATTTGCATGCAGCTCAAGCACCAATCGTAAGGAAATCAACCATAATTAAACAAAAATTTGGGTGGTAGGTTAAAAGAGACCACCGATATCACAGTGGTGGGTTAATCGAAACCAACTGCTATCGCGGTGAGTTTCTAGCAGGCATAAAGGGGAAGCTAACGACACCTTAGCCGGATCTCTCGCGCTATTTTTTCAGAAGTTGCATGCAACTCAAGCACAAATCGTAAGGAAATCAACCATAATTAAACAAAAATTTGGGTGGTAGGTTAACAGATACCCCCGATATCATAGTGGTGGGTTAACAGAAACCAAGTGCCATCGAGGTGAGTTTCTAGCAGGCATAAATGGGAAGCTAACGACACCTTAGCCGCATCTCTCGCGCTATTTTTTCAGAAGTTGCATGCAACTCAAGCACCAATCGTAAGGAAATCAACCATAATTAACAAAAATTTGTGTGGTAGGTAAACAGAGACCTCCGATATCACAGTGGTGGGTTAACCGAAACCAAGTGCTATCATGGTGAGTTTCTAGCAGGCATAAAGGGGAAGCTAACGACACCTTAGCCGGATCTCTCGCGCTATTTTTTCAGAAGTTGCATGCAACTCAAGCACCAATCGTAAGGAAATCAACCATAATTAAACAAAAATTTGGGTGGTAGGTTAAGAGAGACCCCCGATATCACAGTGGTGGGTTAACCGAAACCAAGTGCCATCGTAGTGAGTTTCTAGCAGGCATAAAGGGGAAGCTAACGACACCTTAGCCGCATCTCTCGCGCTATTTTTTCAGAAGTTGCATGCAACTCGAGCACCAATCGTAAGAAAATCAACCATAATTAAACAAAAATTTGTGTGGTAGGTTAACAGTGATCTCCGATATCATAGTGGTGGGTTAACAGAAACCAAGTGTCATCATGGTGAGTTTCTAGCAGGCATAAAGGGAAGCTAACGACACCTTAGCCGGATCTCTCGCGCTATTTCTTCGGAAGTTGCATGCAACTCAAGCACCAATCGTAAGGAAATCAACCATAATTAAACAAAAATTTGGGTGGTAGGTTAACAGAGACCCCCGATATCACAGTGGTGGGTTAACCGAAAGCAAGTGCTATCGTGGTGAGTTTCTAGCAGGCATAAAGGGGAAGCTAACGACGCCTTAGCCGAATCTCTCGCGCTATTTTTTCAGAAGTTGCATGCAACTCAAACACCAATCGTAAGGAAATCAACCATAATTAAACAAAAATTTGGGTGGTAGGTTAACAGAGACCCCCGATATCATAGTGGTGGGTTAACAGAAACTAAGTGCCATCGTGGTGAGTTTCTAGCAGGCATAAATGGGAAGCTAACGACACCTTACCCGGATCTCTCGCGCTATTTTTTCAGAAGTTGCATGCAACTCAAGCACCAATCGTAAGGAAATCAACCATAATTAAACAAAAATTTGTGTGGTAGGTTAACCGAGACCCCCGATATCACAGTGGTGGGTTAACCCAAACCAAGTGCTATCATGGTGAGTTTCTAGCAGGATTAAAGGGGAAGCTAACGACCCCTTAGCCGGATCTCTCGCGCTATTTTTTCAGAAGTTGCATGCAACTAAAGCACCAATCGTAAGGAAATCAACCATAATTAAACAAAAATTTGGGTGGTAGGTTAAAAGAGACCCCCGATATCATAGTGGTGGGTTAACAGAAACCAAGTGCCATCGTGGTGAGTTTCTAGCAGGCATAAATGGGAAGCTAACGACACCTTAGCCGGATCTCTCGCGCTATTTTTTCAGAAGTTGCATGCAACTCAAGCACCAACCGTAAGGAAATAAACCATAATTAAACAAAAATTTGGGTGGTAGGTAAACAGAGACCTCCGATATCACAGTGGTGGGTTAATCGAAACCAAGTGCTATCGCGGTGAGTTTCTAGAAGGCATAAAGGGGAAGCTAACGACACCTTAGCCGGATCTCTCGCGCTATTTTTTCAGAAGTTGCATGCAACTCAAGCACCAATCGTAAGGAAATCAACCATAATTAAACAAAAATTTGGGTGGTAGGTTAACCGAGACCCCCGATATCACAGTGGTGGGTTAACCCAAACCAAATGCTATCATGGTGAGTTTCTAGCAGGATTACAGGGGAAGCTAACAACCCCTTAGCCGGATCTCTCGCGCTATTTTTTCAGAAGTTGCATGCAACTAAAGCACCAATCGTAAGGAAATCAACCATAATTAAACAAAAATTTGGGTGGTAGGTTAACAGAGACCCCCGATATCATAGTGGTGGGTTAACAGAAACCAAGTGCCATCGTGGTGAGTTTCTAGCAGGCATAAATGGGAAGCTAACGACACCTTAGCCGGATCTCTCGCGCTATTTTTTCAGAAGTTGCATGCAACTCAAGCACCAATCGTAAGGAAATCAACCATAATTAAACAAAAATTTGGGTGGTAGGTAAACAGAGACCTCCGATATCACAGTGGTGGGTTAATCGAAACCAAGTGCTATCGCGGTGAGTTTCTAGCAGGCATAAAGGGGAAACTAACGACACCTTAGCCGGATCTCTCGCGCTATTTTTTCAGAAGTTGCATGCAACTCAAGCACCAATCGTAAGGAAATCAACCATAATTAAACAAAAATTTGGGTGGTAGGTTAACAGATACCCCCGATATCATAGTGGTGGGTTAACAGAAACCAAGTGCCATCGTGGTGAGTTTCTAGCAGGCATAAACGGGAAGCTAATTAACAAAAATTTGTGCGGTAGGTAAACAGAGACCTCCGATATCATAGTGGTGGGTTAACCGAAACCAAGTGCTATCATGGTGAGTTTCTAGCAGGCATAAAGGGGAAGCTAACAACACCTTAGCCGGATCTCTCGCGCTATTTTTTCAGAAGTTGCATGCAACTCAAGCACCAATCGTAAGGAAATCAACCATAATTAAACAAAAATTTGGGTGGTAGGTTAAGAGAGACCCCCGATATCACAGTGGTGGGTTAACCGAAACCAAGTGCCATCGTGGTGAGTTTCTAGCAGGCATAAATGGGAAGCTAACGACACCTTAGCCGGATCTCTCGCGCTATTTTTTCAGAAGTTGCATGCAACTCGAGCACCAATCGTAAGAAAATCAACCATAATTAAACAAAAATTTGGGTGGTAGGTTAACAGAGACCCCCGATATCATAGTGGTGGGTTAATCGAAACCAAGTAATATCGTGGTGAGTTTCTAGCAGGCATAAATGGGAAGCTAACGACACCTTAGCCGGATCTCTGGCGCTATTTTTTCAGAAGTTGCATGCAACTCAAGCACCAATCGTAAGGAAATAAACCATAATTAAACAAAAATTTGGGTGGTAGGTTAAAAGAGACCCCCGACATCATAGTGGTGGGTTAACAGAAACCAAGTGCCATCATGGTGAGTTTCTAGCAGGCATAAATGGGAAGCTAACGACACCTTAGCCGGATCTCTCGCGCTATTTTTTCAGAAGTTGCATGCAACTCAAGCACCAATCGTAAGGAAATCAACCATAATTAAACAAAAATTTGGGTGGTAGGTTAACAGAGACCCCCGATATCATAGTGGTGGGTTAACAGAAACCAAGTGCCATCGTGGTGAGTTTCTAGCAGGCATAAATGGGAAGCTAACGACACCTTAGCCGAATCTCTCGCGCTATTTTTTCAGAAGTTGCATGCAACTCAAGCACCAATCGTAAGGAAATCAACCATAATTAAACAAAAATTTGGGTGGTAGGTAAACAGAGGCCTGCGATATCACAGTGGTGGGTTAATCGAAACCAAGTGCTATCGTGATGAGTTTCTAGCAGGCATAAAGGGGAAGCTAACGACACCTTAGCCGGATCTCTCGCGCTATTTTTTAAGAATTTGCATGCAGCTCAAGCACCAATCGTAAGGAAATCAACCATAATTAAACAAAAATTTGGGTGGTAGGTTAAAAGAGACCACCGATATCACAGTGGTGGGTTAATCGAAACCAACTGCTATCGCAGTGAGTTTCTAGCAGGCATAAAGGGGAAGCTAACGACACCTTAGCCGGATCTCTCGCGCTATTTTTTCAGAAGTTGCATGCAACTCAAGCACCAATCGTAAGGAAATCAACCATAATTAAACAAAAATTTGGGTGGTAGGTTAACAGAGACCTCCGATATCACAGTGGTGGGTTAACAGAAACCAAGTGCCATCGTGGTGAGTTTCTAGCAGGCATAAATGGGAAGCTAACGACACCTTAGCCGGATCTCTCGCGCTATTTTTTCAGAAGGTGCATGCAACTCAAGCACCAATCGTAAGGAAATCAACCATAATTAAACAAAAATTTGGGTGGTAGGTTAACCGAGACCCCCGATATCACAGTGGTGGGTTAACCCAAACCAAGTGCTATCATGGTGAGTTTCTAGCAGGATTAAAGGGGAAGCTAACGACCCCTTAGCCGGATCTCTCGCGCTATTTTTTCAGAAGTTGCATGCAACTAAAGCACCAATCGTAAGGAAATCAACCATAATTAAACAAAAATTTGGGTGGTAGGTTAACAGAGACCCCCGATATCATAGTGGTGGGTTAACAGAAACCAAGTGCCATCGTGGTGAGTTTTTAGCAGGCATAAATGGGAAGCTAACGACACCTTAGCTGGATCTCTCGCGCTATTTTTTCAAAAGTTGCATGCAACTCAAGCACCAATCGTAAGGAAATCAACCATAATTAAACAAAAATTTGGGTGGTAGGTAAACAGAGACCTCCGATATCACAGTGGTGGGTTAATCGAAACCAAGTGCTATCGCGGTGAGTTTCTAACAGGCATAAAGGGGAAGCTAACGACACCTTAGCCGGATCTCTCGCGCTATTTTTTCAGAAGTTGCATGCAACTCAAGCACCAATCGTAAGGAAATCAACCATAATTAAACAAAAATTTGGGCGGTAGGTTAACAGAGACCTCCGATATCACAGTGGTGGGTTAACAGAAACCAAGTGCCATCGTGGTGAGTTTCTAGCAGGCATAAATGGGAAGCTAACGACACCTTAGCCGGATCTCTCGCGCTATTTTTTCAGAAGTTGCATGCAACTCAAGCACCAATCGTAAGGAAATCAACCATAATTAAACAAAAATTTGGGTGGTAGGTTAAAAGAGACCCCCGATATCATAGTGGTGGGTTAAAAGAAACCAAGTGCCATCGTGGTGAGTTTCTAGCAGGCATAAATGGGAAGCTAACGACACCTTAGCCGAATCTCTCGCGCTATTTTTTCAGAAGTTGCATGCAACTCAAGCACCAATCGTAAGGAAATCAACCATAATTAAACAAAAATTTGGGTGGTAGGTTAACAGAGACCCCCGATATCATAGTGGAGGGTTAACAGAAACCAAGTGCCATCGTGGTGAGTTTCTAGCAGGCATAAATGGGAAGCTAACGACACCTTAGCCGGATCTCTCGCGCTATTTTTTCAGAAGTTGCATGCAACTCAAGCACCAATCGTAAGGAAATCAACCATAATTAAACAAAAATTTGGGTGGTAGGTAAACAGAGACCTGCGATATCACAGTGGTGGGTTAACCGAAACCAAGTGCTATCATGGTGAGTTTCTAGCAGGCATAAAGGGGAAGCTAACGACACCTTAGCCGGATCTCTCGCGCTATTTTTTCAGAAGTTGCATGCAGCTCAAGCACCAATCGTAAGGAAATCAACCATAATTAAACAAAAATTTGGGTGGTAGGTTAAAAGAGACCACCGATATCATAGTGGTGGGTTAACAGAAACCAAGTGCCATCGTGGTGAGTTTCTAGCAGGCATAAATGGGAAGCTAACGACACCTTAGCCGAATCTCTCGCGCTATTTTTTCAGAAGTTGCATGCAACTCAAGCACCAATCGTAAGGAAATCAACCATAATTAAACAAAAATTTGGGTGGTAGGTTAACCGAGACCCCCGATATCACAGTGGTGGGTTAACCCAAACCAAGTGCTATCATGGTGAGTTTCTAGCAGGATTAAAGCGGAAGCTAACGACCCCTTAGCCGGATCTCTCGCGCTATTTTTTCAGAAGTTGCATGCAACTCAAGCACCAATCGTAAGGAAATCAACCATAATTAAACAAAAATTTGGGTGGTAGGTTAAGAGAGAGCCCCGATATCACAGTGGTGGGTTAACCGAAACCAAGTGCCATCGTGGTGAGTTTCTAGCAGGCATAAATGGGAAGCTAACGACACCTCAGCCGCATCTCTCGCGCTATTTTTTCAGAAGTTGCATGCAACTCGAGCACCAATCGTAAGAAAATCAACCATAATTAAACAAAAATGTGTGTGGTAGGTTAACAGTGATCTCCGATATCATAGTGGTGGGTTAACAGAAACCAAGTGTCATCATAATGAGTTTCTAGCAGGCATAAAGGGGAAGCTAACGACACCTTAGCCGGATCTCTCGCGCTATTTCTTCGGAAGTTGCATGCAACTCAAGCACCAATCGTAAGGAAATCAACCATAATTAAACAAAAATTTGGGTGGTAGGTTAACAGAGACCCCCGATATCACAGTGGTGGGTTAACCGAAAGCAAGTGCTATCGTGGTGAGTTTCTAGCAGGCATAAAGGGGAAGCTAACGACACCTTAGCCGGATCTCTCGCGCTATTTTTTCAGAAGTTGCATGCAACTCAAGCACCAATCGTAAGGAAATCAACCATAATTAAACAAAAATTTGGGCGGTAGGTTAACAGAGACCTCCGATATCACAGTGGTGGGTTAACAGAAACCAGGTGCCATCGTGGTGAGTTTCTAGCAGGCATAAATGGGAAGCTAACGACACCTTAGCCGGATCTCTCGCGCTATTTTTTCAGAAGTTGCATGCAACTCAAGCACCAATCGTAAGGAAATCAACCATAATTAAACAAAAATTTGGGTGGTAGGTTAAAAAAGACCCCCGATATCATAGTGGTGGGTTAAAAGAAACCAAGTGCCATCGTGGTGAGTTTCTAGCAGGCATAAATGGGAAGCTAACGACACCTTAGCCGAATCTCTCGCGCTATTTTTTCAGAAGTTGCATGCAACTCAAGCACCAATCGTAAGGAAATCAACCATAATTAAACAAAAATTTGGGTGGTAGGTTAACAGAGACCCCCGATATCATAGTGGTGGGTTAACAGAAACCAAGTGCCATCGTGGTGAGTTTCTAGCAGGCATAAATGGGAAGCTAACGACACCTTAGCCGGATCTCTCGCGCTATTTGTTCAGAAGTTGCATGCAACTCAATCACCAATCGTAAGGAAATCAACCATAATTAAACAAAAATTTGGGTGGTAGGTTAACAGTGATCTCCGATATCATAGTGGTGGGTTAACAGAAACCAAGAGTCATCATAATGAGTTTCTAGCAGGCATAAAGGGGAAGCTAACGACACCTTAGCCGGATCTCTCGCGCTATTTCTTCGGAAGTTGCATGCAACTCAAGCACCAATCGTAAGGAAATCAACCATAATTAAACAAAAATTTGGGTGGTAGGTTAACAGAGACCCCCGATATCACAGTGGTGGGTTAACCGAAAGCAAGTGCTATCGTGGTGAGTTTCTAGCAGGCATAAAGGGGAAGCTAACGACACCTTAGCCGGATCACTCGCGCTATTTTTTCAGAAGTTGCATGCAACTCAAGCACCAATCGTAAGGAAATCAACCATAATTAAACAAAAATTTGGGCGGTAGGTTAACAGAGACCTCCGATATCACAGTGGTGGGTTAACAGAAACCAGGTGCCATCGTGGTGAGTTTCTAGCAGGCATAAATGGGAAGCTAACGACACCTTAGCCGGATCTCTCGCGCTATTTTTTCAGAAGTTGCATGCAACTCAAGCACCAATCGTAAGGAAATCAACCATAATTAAACAAAAATTTGGGTGGTAGGTTAAAAGAGACCCCCGATATCATAGTGGTGGGTTAAAAGAAACCAAGTGCCATCGTGGTGAGTTTCTAGCAGGCATAAATGGGAAGCTAACGACACCTTAGCCGAATCTCTCGCGCTATTTTTTCAGAAGTTGCATGCAACTCAAGCACCAATCGTAAGGAAATCAACCATAATTAAACAAAAATTTGGCTGGTAGGTTAACAGAGACCTGCGATATCGCAGTGGCGGGTTAACTGAAACCAAGTGCTATCGTGGTGAGTTTCTAGCAGGCATAAAGGGGAAGCTAACGACACCTTAGCCGGATCTCTCGCGCTATTTTTTCAGAAGTTGCATGCAGCTCAAGCACCAATCGTAAGGAAATCAACCATAATTAAACAAAAATTTGGGTGGTAGGTTAAAAGAGACCACCGATATCATAGTGGTGGGTTAACAGAAACCAAGTGCTATCGTGGTGAGTTTCTAGCAGGCATAAAGGGGAAGCTAACGACACCTTAGCCGGATCTCTCGCGCTATTTTTTCAGAAGTTGCATGCAGCTCAAGCACCAATCGTAAGGAAATCAACCATAATTAAACAAAAATTTGGGTGGTAGGTTAAAAGAGACCACCGATATCATAGTGGTGGGTTAACAGAAACCAAGTGCCATCGTGGTAAGTTTCTAGCAGGCATAAATGGGAAGCTAACGACACCTTAGCCGAATCTCTCGCGCTATTTTTTCAGAAGTTGCATGCAACTCAAGCACCAATCGTAAGGAAATCAACCATAATTAAACAAAAATTTGGGTGGTAGGTTAACCGAGACCCCCGATATCACAGTGGTGGGTTAACCCAAACCAAGTGCTATCATGGTGAGTTTCTAGCAGGATTAAAGGGGAAGCTAACGACCCCTTAGCCGGATCTCTCGCGCTATTTTTTCAGAAGTTGCATGCAACTCAAGCACCAATCGTAAGGAAATCAACCATAATTAAACAAAAATTTGGCTGGTAGGTTAACAGAGACCCCCGATATCATAGTGGTGGGTTAACAGAAACCAAGTGCCATCGTGGTGAGTTTCTAGCAGGCATAAATGGGAAGCTAACGACACCTTAGCCGGATCTCTCGCGCTATTTTTTCAGAAGTTGCATGCAACTCAAGCACCAATCGTAAGGAAATCAACCATAATTAAACAAAAATTTGGGTGGTAGGTAAACAGAGACCTGCGATATCACAGTGGTGGGTTAACTGAAACCAAGTGCTATCGTGGTGAGTTTCTAGCAGGCATAAAGGGGAAGCTAACGACACCTTAGCCGGATCTCTCGCGCTATTTTTTCAGAAGTTGCATGCAGCTCAAGCACCAATCGTAAGGAAATCAACCATAATTAAACAAAAATTTGGGTGGTAGGTTAAAAGAGACCACCGATATCATAGTGGTGGGTTAACAGAAACCAAGTGCCATCGTGGTGAGTTTCTAGCAGGCATAAATGGGAAGCTAACGACACCTTAGCCGAATCTCTCGCGCTATTTTTTCAGAAGTTGCATGCAACTCAAGCACCAATCGTAAGGAAATCAACCATAATTAAACAAAAATTTGGGTGGTAGGTTAACCGAGACCCCCGATATCACAGTGGTGGGTTAACCCAAACCAAGTGCTATCATGGTGAGTTTCTAGCAGGATTAAAGGGGAAGCTAACGACCCCTTAGCCGGATCTCTCGCGCTATTTTTTCAGAAGTTGCATGCAACTCAAGCACCAATCGTAAGGAAATCAACCATAATTAAACAAAAATTTGGGTGGTAGGTTAAGAGAGAGCCCCGATATCACAGTGGTGGGTTAACCGAAACCAAGTGCCATCGTGGTGAGTTTCTAGCAGGCATAAATGGGAAGCTAACGACACCTCAGCCGCATCTCTCGCGCTATTTTTTCAGAAGTTGCATGCAACTCGAGCACCAATCGTAAGAAAATCAACCATAATTAATCAAAAATGTGTGTGGTAGGTTAACAGTGATCTCCGATATCATAGTGGTGGGTTAACAGAAACCAAGTGTCATCATAATGAGTTTCTAGCAGGCATAAAGGGGAAGCTAACGACACCTTAGCCGGATCTCTCGCGCTATTTCTTCGGAAGTTGCATGCAACTCAAGCACCAATCGTAAGGAAATCAACCATAATTAAACAAAAATTTGGGTGGTAGGTTAACAGAGACCCCCGATATCACAGTGGTGGGTTAACCGAAAGCAAGTGCTATCGTGGTGAGTTTCTAGCAGGCATAAAGGGAAAGCTAACGACACCTTAGCCGGATCTCTCGCGCTATTTTTTCAGAAGTTGCATGCAACTCAAGCACCAATCGTAAGGAAATCAACCATAATTAAACAAAAATTTGGGCGGTAGGTTAACAGAGACCTCCGATATCACAGTGGTGGGTTAACAGAAACCAAGTGCTATCGTGGTGAGTTTCTAGCAGGCATAAATGGGAAGCTAACGACACCTTAGCCGGATCTCTCGCGCTATTTTTTCAGAAGTTGCATGCAACTCAAGCACCAATCGTAAGGAAATCAACCATAATTAAACAAAAATTTGGGTGGTAGGTTAAAAGATACCCCCGATATCATAGTGGTGGGTTAAAAGAAACCAAGTGCCATCGTGGTGAGTTTCTAGCAGGCATAAATGGGAAGCTAACGACACCTTAGCCGAATCTCTCGCGCTATTTTTTCAGAAGTTGCATGCAACTCAAGCACCAATCGTAAGGAAATCAACCATAATTGAACAAAAATTTGGGTGGTAGGTTAACAGAGACCCCCGATATCATAGTGGTGGGTTAACAGAAACCAAGTGCCATCGTGGTGAGTTTCTAGCAGGCATAAATGGGAAGCTAACGACACCTTAGCCGGATCTCTCGCGCTATTTTTTCAGAAGTTGCATGCAACTCAAGCACCAGTCGTAAGGAAATCAACCATAATTAAACAAAAATTTGGGTGGTAGGTAAACAGAGACCTGCGATATCACAGTGGTGGGTTAACCGAAACCAAGTGCTATCGTGGTGAGTTTCTAGCAGGCATAAAGGGGAAGCTAACGACACCTTAGCCGGATCTCTCGCGCTATTTTTTCAGAAGTTGCATGCAGCTCAAGCACCAATCGTAAGGAAATCAACCATAATTAAACAAAAATTTGGGTGGTAGGTTAAAAGAGACCACCGATATCATAGTGGTGGGTTAACAGAAACCAAGTGCCATCGTGGTAAGTTTCTAGCAGGCATAAATGGGAAGCTAACGACACCTTAGCCGAATCTCTCGCGCTATTTTTTCAGAAGTTGCATGCAACTCAAGCACCAATCGTAAGGAAATCAACCATAATTAAACAAAAATTTGGGTGGTAGGTTAACCGAGACCCCCGATATCACAGTGGTGGGTTAACCCAAACCAAGTGCTATCATGGTGAGTTTCTAGCAGGATTAAAGGGGAAGCTAACGACCCCTTAGCCGGATCTCTCGCGCTATTTTTTCAGAAGTTGCATGCAACTCAAGCACCAATCGTAAGGAAATCAACCATAATTAAACAAAAATTTGGGTGGTAGGTTAAGAGAGAGCCCCGATATCACAGTGGTGGGTTAACCGAAACCAAGTGCCATCGTGGTGAGTTTCTAGCAGGCATAAATGGGAAGCTTACGACACCTCAGCCGCATCTCTCGCGCTATTTTTTCAGAAGTTGCATGCAACTCGAGCACCAATCGTAAGAAAATCAACCATAATTAAACAAAAATGTGTGTGGTAGGTTAACAGTGATCTCCGATATCATAGTGGTGGGTTAACAGAAACCAAGTGTCATCATAATGAGTTTCTAGCAGGCATAAAGGGGAAGCTAACGACACCTTAGCCGGATCTCTCGCGCTATTTCTTCGGAAGTTGCATGCAACTCAAGCACCAATCGTAAGGAAATCAACCATAATTAAACAAAAATTTGGGTGGTAGGTTAACAGAGACCCCCGATATCACAGTGGTGGGTTAACCGAAAGCAAGTGCTATCGTGGTGAGTTTCTAGCAGGCATAAAGGGGAAGCTAACGACACCTTAGCCGGATCTCTCGCGCTATTTTTTCAGAAGTTGCATGCAACTCAAGCACCAATCGTAAGGAAATCAACCATAATTAAACAAAAATTTGGGCGGTAGGTTAACAGAGACCTCCGATATCACAGTGGTGGGTTAACAGAAACCAAGTGCCATCGTGGTGAGTTTCTAGCAGGCATAAATGGGAAGCTAACGACACCTTAGCCGGATCTCTCGCGCTATTTTTTCAGAAGTTGCATGCAACTCAAGCACCAATCGTAAGGAAATCAACCATAATTAAACAAAAATTTGGGTGGTAGGTTAAAAGATACCCCCGATATCATAGTGGTGGGTTAAAAGAAACCAAGTGCCATCGTGGTGAGTTTCTAGCAGGCATAAATGGGAAGCTAACGACACCTTAGCCGAATCTCTCGCGCTATTTTTTCAGAAGTTGCATGCAACTCAAGCACCAATCGTAAGGAAATCAACCATAATTAAACAAAAATTTGGGTGGTAGGTTAACAGAGACCCCCGATATCATAGTGGTGGGTTAACAGAAACCAAGTGCCATCGTGGTGAGTTTCTAGCAGGCATAAATGGGAAGCTAACGACACCTTAGCCGGATCTCTCGCGCTATTTTTTCAGAAGTTGCATGCAACTCAAGCACCAATCGTAAGGAAATCAACCATAATTAAACAAAAATTTGGGTGGTAGGTAAACAGAGACCTGCGATATCACAGTGGTGGGTTAACCGAAACCAAGTGCTATCGTGGTGAGTTTCTAGCAGGCATAAAGGGGAAGCTAACGACACCTTAGCCGGATCTCTCGCGCTATTTTTTCAGAAGTTGCATGCAGCTCAAGCACCAATCGTAAGGAAATCAACCATAATTAAACAAAAATTTGGGTGGTAGGTTAAAAGAGACCACCGATATCATAGTGGTGGGTTAACAGAAACCAAGTGCCATCGTGGTGAGTTTCTAGCAGGCATAAATGGGAAGCTAACGACACCTTAGCCGAATCTCTCGCGCTATTTTTTCAGAAGTTGCATGCAACTCAAGCACCAATCGTAAGGAAATCAACCATAATTAAACAAAAATTTGGGTGGTAGGTTAACCGAGACCCCCGATATCACAGTGGTGGGTTAACCCAAACCAAGTGCTATCATGGTGAGTTTCTAGCAGGATTAAAGGGGAAGCTAACGACCCCTTAGCCGGATCTCTCGCGCTATTTTTTCAGAAGTTGCATGCAACTAAAGCACCAATCGTAAGGAAATCAACCATAATTAAACAAAAATTTGGGTGGTAGGTTAACAGAGACCGCCGATATCATAGTGGTGGGTTAACAGAAACCAAGTGCCATCGTGGTGAGTTTCTAGCAGGCATAAATGGGAAGCTAACGACACCTTAGCTGGATCTCTCGCGCTATTTTTTCAAAAGTTGCATGCAACTCAAGCACCAATCGTAAGGAAATCAACCATAATTAAACAAAAATTTGGGTGGTAGGTAAACAGAGACCTCCGATATCACAGTGGTGGGTTAATCGAAACCAAGTGCTATCGCGGTGAGTTTCTAGCAGGCATAAAGGGGAAGCTAACGACACCTTAGCCGGATCTCTCGCGCTATTTTTTCAGAAGTTGCATGCAACTCAAGCACCAATCGTAAGGAAATCAACCATAATTAAACAAAAATTTGGGCGGTAGGTTAACAGAGACCTCCGATATCACAGTGGTGGGTTAACAGAAACCAAGTGCCATCGTGGTGAGTTTCTAGCAGGCATAAATGGGAAGCTAACCACACCTTAGCCGGATCTCTCGCGCTATTTTTTCAGAAGTTGCATGCAACTCAAGCACCAATCGTAAGGAAATCAACCATAATTAAACAAAAATTTGGGTGGTAGGTTAAAAGAGACCCCCGATATCATAGTGGTGGGTTAAAAGAAACCAAGTGCCATCGTGGTGAGTTTCTAGCAGGCATAAATGGGAAGCTAACGACACCTTAGCCGAATCTCTCGCGCTATTTTTTCAGAAGTTGCATGCAACTCACGCACCAATCGTAAGGAAATCAACCATAATTAAACAAAAATTTGGGTGGTAGGTTAACAGAGACCGCCGATATCATAGTGGTGGGTTAACAGAAACCAAGTGCCATCGTGGTGAGTTTCTAGCAGGCATAAATGGGAAGCTAACGACACCTTAGCCGAATCTCTCGCGCTATTTTTTCAGAAGTTGCATGCAACTCAAGCACCAATCGTAAGGAAATCAACCATAATTAAACAAAAATTTGGGTGGTAGGTTAACCGAGACCCCCGATATCACAGTGGTGGGTTAACCCAAACCAAGTGCTATCATGGTGAGTTTCTAGCAGGATTAAAGGGGAAGCTAACGACCCCTTAGCCGGATCTCTCGCGCTATTTTTTCAGAAGTTGCATGCAACTCAAGCACCAATCGTAAGGAAATCAACCATAATTAAACAAAAATTTGGGTGGTAGGTTAAGAGAGAGCCCCGATATCACAGTGGTGGGTTAACCGAAACCAAGTGCCATCGTGGTGAGTTTCTAGCAGGCATAAATGGGAAGCTAACGACACCTCAGCCGCATCTCTCGCGCTATTTTTTCAGAAGTTGCATGCAACTCGAGCACCAATCGTAAGAAAATCAACCATAATTAATCAAAAATGTGTGTGGTAGGTTAACAGTGATCTCCGATATCATAGTGGTGGGTTAACAGAAACCAAGTGTCATCATAATGAGTTTCTAGCAGGCATAAAGGGGAAGCTAACGACACCTTAGCCGGATCTCTCGCGCTATTTCTTCGGAAGTTGCATGCAACTCAAGCACCAATCGTAAGGAAATCAACCATAATTAAACAAAAATTTGGGTGGTAGGTTAACAGAGACCCCCGATATCACAGTGGTGGGTTAACCGAAAGCAAGTGCTATCGTGGTGAGTTTCTAGCAGGCATAAAGGGAAAGCTAACGACACCTTAGCCGGATCTCTCGCGCTATTTTTTCAGAAGTTGCATGCAACTCAAGCACCAATCGTAAGGAAATCAACCATAATTAAACAAAAATTTGGGCGGTAGGTTAACAGAGACCTCCGATATCACAGTGGTGGGTTAACAGAAACCAAGTGCTATCGTGGTGAGTTTCTAGCAGGCATAAATGGGAAGCTAACGACACCTTAGCCGGATCTCTCGCGCTATTTTTTCAGAAGTTGCATGCAACTCAAGCACCAATCGTAAGGAAATCAACCATAATTAAACAAAAATTTGGGTGGTAGGTTAAAAGATACCCCCGATATCATAGTGGTGGGTTAAAAGAAACCAAGTGCCATCGTGGTGAGTTTCTAGCAGGCATAAATGGGAAGCTAACGACACCTTAGCCGAATCTCTCGCGCTATTTTTTCAGAAGTTGCATGCAACTCAAGCACCAATCGTAAGGAAATCAACCATAATTGAACAAAAATTTGGGTGGTAGGTTAACAGAGACCCCCGATATCATAGTGGTGGGTTAACAGAAACCAAGTGCCATCGTGGTGAGTTTCTAGCAGGCATAAATGGGAAGCTAACGACACCTTAGCCGGATCTCTCGCGCTATTTTTTCAGAAGTTGCATGCAACTCAAGCACCAGTCGTAAGGAAATCAACCATAATTAAACAAAAATTTGGGTGGTAGGTAAACAGAGACCTGCGATATCACAGTGGTGGGTTAACCGAAACCAAGTGCTATCGTGGTGAGTTTCTAGCAGGCATAAAGGGGAAGCTAACGACACCTTAGCCGGATCTCTCGCGCTATTTTTTCAGAAGTTGCATGCAGCTCAAGCACCAATCGTAAGGAAATCAACCATAATTAAACAAAAATTTGGGTGGTAGGTTAAAAGAGACCACCGATATCATAGTGGTGGGTTAACAGAAACCAAGTGCCATCGTGGTAAGTTTCTAGCAGGCATAAATGGGAAGCTAACGACACCTTAGCCGAATCTCTCGCGCTATTTTTTCAGAAGTTGCATGCAACTCAAGCACCAATCGTAAGGAAATCAACCATAATTAAACAAAAATTTGGGTGGTAGGTTAACCGAGACCCCCGATATCATAGTGGTGGGTTAAAAGAAACCAAGTGCCATCGTGGTGAGTTTCTAGCAGGCATAAATGGGAAGCTAACGACACCTTAGCCGAATCTCTCGCGCTATTTTTTCAGAAGTTGCATGCAACTCGAGCACCAATCGTAAGAAAATCAACCATAATTAAACAAAAATGTGTGTGGTAGGTTAACAGTGATCTCCGATATCATAGTGGTGGGTTAACAGAAACCAAGTGTCATCATAATGAGTTTCTAGCAGGCATAAAGGGGAAGCTAACGACACCTTAGCCGGATCTCTCGCGCTATTTCTTCGGAAGTTGCATGCAACTCAAGCACCAATCGTAAGGAAATCAACCATAATTAAACAAAAATTTGGGTGGTAGGTTAACAGAGACCCCCGATATCACAGTGGTGGGTTAACCGAAAGCAAGTGCTATCGTGGTGAGTTTCTAGCAGGCATAAAGGGGAAGCTAACGACACCTTAGCCGGATCTCTCGCGCTATTTTTTCAGAAGTTGCATGCAACTCAAGCACCAATCGTAAGGAAATCAACCATAATTAAACAAAAATTTGGGCGGTAGGTTAACAGAGACCTCCGATATCACAGTGGTGGGTTAACAGAAACCAAGTGCCATCGTGGTGAGTTTCTAGCAGGCATAAATGGGAAGCTAACGACACCTTAGCCGGATCTCTCGCGCTATTTTTTCAGAAGTTGCATGCAACTCAAGCACCAATCGTAAGGAAATCAACCATAATTAAACAAAAATTTGGGTGGTAGGTTAAAAGATACCCCCGATATCATAGTGGTGGGTTAAAAGAAACCAAGTGCCATCGTGGTGAGTTTCTAGCAGGCATAAATGGGAAGCTAACGACACCTTAGCCGAATCTCTCGCGCTATTTTTTCAGAAGTTGCATGCAACTCAAGCACCAATCGTAAGGAAATCAACCATAATTAAACAAAAATTTGGGTGGTAGGTTAACAGAGACCCCCGATATCATAGTGGTGGGTTAACAGAAACCAAGTGCCATCGTGGTGAGTTTCTAGCAGGCATAAATGGGAAGCTAACGACACCTTAGCCGGATCTCTCGCGCTATTTTTTCAGAAGTTGCATGCAACTCAAGCACCAATCGTAAGGAAATCAACCATAATTAAACAAAAATTTGGGTGGTAGGTAAACAGAGACCTGCGATATCACAGTGGTGGGTTAACCGAAACCAAGTGCTATCGTGGTGAGTTTCTAGCAGGCATAAAGGGGAAGCTAACGACACCTTAGCCGGATCTCTCGCGCTATTTTTTCAGAAGTTGCATGCAGCTCAAGCACCAATCGTAAGGAAATCAACCATAATTAAACAAAAATTTGGGTGGTAGGTTAAAAGAGACCACCGATATCATAGTGGTGGGTTAACAGAAACCAAGTGCCATCGTGGTGAGTTTCTAGCAGGCATAAATGGGAAGCTAACGACACCTTAGCCGAATCTCTCGCGCTATTTTTTCAGAAGTTGCATGCAACTCAAGCACCAATCGTAAGGAAATCAACCATAATTAAACAAAAATTTGGGTGGTAGGTTAACCGAGACCCCCGATATCACAGTGGTGGGTTAACCCAAACCAAGTGCTATCATGGTGAGTTTCTAGCAGGATTAAAGGGGAAGCTAACGACCCCTTAGCCGGATCTCTCGCGCTATTTTTTCAGAAGTTGCATGCAACTAAAGCACCAATCGTAAGGAAATCAACCATAATTAAACAAAAATTTGGGTGGTAGGTTAACAGAGACCGCCGATATCATAGTGGTGGGTTAACAGAAACCAAGTGCCATCGTGGTGAGTTTCTAGCAGGCATAAATGGGAAGCTAACGACACCTTAGCTGGATCTCTCGCGCTATTTTTTCAAAAGTTGCATGCAACTCAAGCACCAATCGTAAGGAAATCAACCATAATTAAACAAAAATTTGGGTGGTAGGTAAACAGAGACCTCCGATATCACAGTGGTGGGTTAATCGAAACCAAGTGCTATCGCGGTGAGTTTCTAGCAGGCATAAAGGGGAAGCTAACGACACCTTAGCCGGATCTCTCGCGCTATTTTTTCAGAAGTTGCATGCAACTCAAGCACCAATCGTAAGGAAATCAACCATAATTAAACAAAAATTTGGGCGGTAGGTTAACAGAGACCTCCGATATCACAGTGGTGGGTTAACAGAAACCAAGTGCCATCGTGGTGAGTTTCTAGCAGGCATAAATGGGAAGCTAACCACACCTTAGCCGGATCTCTCGCGCTATTTTTTCAGAAGTTGCATGCAACTCAAGCACCAATCGTAAGGAAATCAACCATAATTAAACAAAAATTTGGGTGGTAGGTTAAAAGAGACCCCCGATATCATAGTGGTGGGTTAAAAGAAACCAAGTGCCATCGTGGTGAGTTTCTAGCAGGCATAAATGGGAAGCTAACGACACCTTAGCCGAATCTCTCGCGCTATTTTTTCAGAAGTTGCATGCAACTCACGCACCAATCGTAAGGAAATCAACCATAATTAAACAAAAATTTGGGTGGTAGGTTAACAGAGACCCCCGCTATCATAGTGGTGGGTTAACAGAAACCAAGTGCCATCATGGTGAGTTTCTAGCAGGCATAAATGGGAAGCTAACGACACCTTAGCCGGATCTCTCGCGCTATTTTTTCAGAAGTTGCATGCAACTCAAGCACCAATCGTAAGGAAATCAACCATAATTAAACAAAAATTTGGGTGGTAGGTAAACAGAGACCTGCGATATCACAGTGGTGGGTTAACCGAAACCAAGTGCTATCGTGGTGAGTTTCTAGCAGGCATAAAGGGGAAGCTAACGACACCTTAGCCGGATCTCTCGCGCTATTTTTTCAGAAGTTGCATGCAGCTCAAGCACCAATCGTAAGGAAATCAACCATAATTAAACAAAAATTTGGGTGGTAGGTTAAAAGAGACCACCGATATCATAGTGGTGGGTTAACAGAAACCAAGTGCCATCGTGGTGAGTTTCTAGCAGGCATAAATGGGAAGCTAACGACACCTTAGCCGAATCTCTCGCGCTATTTTTTCAGAAGTTGCATGCAACTCAAGCACCAATCGTAAGGAAATCAACCATAATTAAACAAAAATTTGGGTGGTAGGTTAACCGAGACCCCCGATATCACAGTGGTGGGTTAACCCAAACCAAGTGCTATCATGGTGAGTTTCTAGCAGGATTAAAGCGGAAGCTAACGACCCCTTAGCCGGATCTCTCGCGCTATTTTTTCAGAAGTTGCATGCAACTCAAGCACCAATCGTAAGGAAATCAACCATAATTAAACAAAAATTTGGGTGGTAGGTTAAGAGAGAGCCCCGATATCACAGTGGTGGGTTAACCGAAACCAAGTGCCATCGTGGTGAGTTTCTAGCAGGCATAAATGGGAAGCTAACGACACCTCAGCCGCATCTCTCGCGCTATTTTTTCAGAAGTTGCATGCAACTCGAGCACCAATCGTAAGAAAATCAACCATAATTAAACAAAAATGTGTGTGGTAGGTTAACAGTGATCTCCGATATCATAGTGGTGGGTTAACAGAAACCAAGTGTCATCATAATGAGTTTCTAGCAGGCATAAAGGGGAAGCTAACGACACCTTAGCCGGATCTCTCGCGCTATTTCTTCGGAAGTTGCATGCAACTCAAGCACCAATCGTAAGGAAATCACCCATAATTAAACAAAAATTTGGGTGGTAGGTTAACAGAGACCCCCGATATCACAGTGGTGGGTTAACCGAAAGCAAGTGCTATCGTGGTGAGTTTCTAGCAGGCATAAAGGGGAAGCTAACGACACCTTAGCCGCATCTCTCGCGCTATTTTTTCAGAAGTTGCATGCAACTCAAGCACCAATCGTAAGGAAATCAACCATAATTAACAAAAATTTGTGTGGTAGGTAAACAGAGACCTCCGATATCACAGTGGTGGGTTAACCGAAACCAAGTGATATCGTGGTGAGTTTCTAGCAGGCATAAAGGGGAAGCTAACGACACCTTAGCCGGATCTCTCGCGCAATTTTTTCAGAAGTTGCATGCAACTCAAGCACCAATCGTAAGGAAATCAACCATAATTAAACAAAAATTTGGCTGGTAGGTTAAAAGAGACCACCGATATCATAGTGGTGGGTTAACAGAAACCAAGTGCCATCGTGGTGAGTTTCTAGCAGGCATAAATGGGAAGCTAACGACACCTTAGCCGAATTTCTCGCGCTATTTTTTCAGAAGTTGCATGCAACTCAAGCACCAATCGTAAGGAAATCAACCATAATTAAACAAAAATTTGGGTGGTAGGTTAACAGAGACCCCCGATATCATAGTGGTGGGTTAACAGAAACTAAGTGCCATCGTGGTGAGTTTTTAGCAGGCATAAATGGGAACCTAACGACACCTTAGCCGGATCTCTCGCGCTATTTTTTCAGAAGTTGCATGCAACTCAAGCACCAATCGTAAGGAAATCAACCATAATTAAACAAAAATTTGGGTGGTAGGTTAACAGAGACCCCCGATATCACAGTGGTGGGTTAACCCAAACCAAGTGCTATCATGGTGAGTTTCTAGCAGGATTAAAGGGGAAGCTAACGACCCCTTAGCCGGATCTCTCGCGCTATTTTTTCAGAAGTTGCATGCAACTAAAGCACCAATCGTAAGGAAATCAACCATAATTAAACAAAAATTTGGGTGGTAGGTTAACAGAGACCCCCGATATCATAGTGGTGGGTTAACAGAAACCAAGTGCCATCATGGTGAGTTTCTAGCAGGCATAAATGGGAAGCTAACGACACCTTAGCCGGATCTCTCGCGCTATTTTTTCAGAAGTTGCATGCAACTCAAGCACCAATCGTAAGGAAATCAACCATAATTAAACAAAAATTTGGGTGGTAGGTAAACAGAGACCTCCGATATCACAGTGGTGGGTTAATCGAAACCAAGTGCTATCGCGGTGAGTTTCTAGCAGGCATAAAGGGGAAGCTAACGACACCTTAGCCGGATCTCTCGCGCTATTTTTTCAGAAGTTGCATGCAGCTCAAGCACCAATCGTAAGGAAATCAACCATAATTAAACAAAAATTTGGCTGGTAGGTTAAAAGAGACCACCGATATCATAGTGGTGGGTTAACAGAAACCAAGTGCCATCGTGGTGAGTTTCTAGCAGGCATAAATGGGAAGCTAACGACACCTTAGCCGAATCTCTCGCGCTATTTTTTCAGAAGTTGCATGCAACTCAAGCACCAATCGTAAGGAAATCAACCATAATTAAACAAAAATTTGGGTGGTAGGTTAACCGAGACCCCCGATATCACAGTGGTGGGTTAACCCAAACCAAGTGCTATCATGGTGAGTTTCTAGCAGGATTAAAGGGGAAGCTAACGACCCCTTAGCCGGATCTCTCGCGCTATTTTTTCAGAAGTTGCATGCAACTAAAGCACCAATCGTAAGGAAATCAACCATAATTAAACAAAAATTTGGGTGGTAGGTTAACAGAGACCCCCGATATCATAGTGGTGGGTTAACAGAAACCAAGTGCCATCGTGGTGAGTTTCTAGCAGGCATAAATGGGAAGCTAACGACACCTTAGCTGGATCTCTCGCGCTATTTTTTCAAAAGTTGCATGCAACTCAAGCACCAATCGTAAGGAAATCAACCATAATTAAACAAAAATTTGGGTGGTAGGTAAACAGAGAGCTCCGATATCACAGTGGTGGGTTAATCGAAACCAAGTGCTATCGCGGTGAGTTTCTAGCAGGCATAAAGGGGAAGCTAACGACACCTTAGCCGGATCTCTCGCGCTATTTTTTCAGAAGTTGCATGCAACTCAAGCACCAATCGTAAGAAAATCAACCATAATTAAACAAAAATTTGGGTGGTAGGTTAACAGAGACCTCCGATATCACAGTGGTGGGTTAACAGAAACCAAGTGCCATCGTGGTGAGTTTCTAGCAGGCATAAATGGGAAGCTAACGACACCTTAGCCGGATCTCTCGCGCTATTTTTTCAGAAGTTGCATGCAACTCAAGCACCAATCGTAAGGAAATCAACCATAATTAAACAAAAATTTGGGTGGTAGGTTAACAGAGACCTCCGATATCACAGTGGTGGGTTAACAGAAACCAAGTGCCATCGTGGTGAGTTTCTAGCAGGCATAAATGGGAAGCTAACGACACCTTAGCCGGATCTCTCGCGCTATTTTTTCAGAAGTTGCATGCAACTCAAGCACCAATCGTAAGGAAATCAACCATAATTAAACAAAAATTTGGGTGGTAGGTAAACAGAGACCTCCGATATCACAGTGGTGGGTTAATCGAAACCAAGTGCTATCGCGGTGAGTTTCTAGCAGGCATAAAGGGGAAGCTAACGACACCTTAGCCGGATCTCTCGCGCTATTTTTTCAGAAGTTGCATGCAACTCAAGCACCAATCGTAAGGAAATCAACCATAATTAAACAAAAATTTGGGTGGTAGGTTAACAGAGACCTCCGATATCACAGTGGTGGGTTAACAGAAACCAAGTGCCATCGTGGTGAGTTTCTAGCAGGCATAAATGGGAAGCTAACGACACCTTAGCCGAATCTCTCGCGCTATTTTTCCAGAAGTTGCATGCAACTCAAGCACCAATCGTAAGGAAATCAACCATAATTAAACAAAAATTTGGGTGGTAGGTTAACAGAGACCCCCGATATCATAGTGGTGGGTTAACAGAAACCAAGTGCCATCGTGGTGAGTTTCTAGCAGGCATAAATGGGAAGCTAACGACACCTTAGCCGGATCTCTCGCGCTATTTTTTCAGAAGTTGCATGCAACTCAAGCACCAATCGTAAGGAAATCAACCATAATTAAACAAAAATTTGGGTGGTAGGTAAACAGAGACCTCCGATATCACAGTGGTGGGTTAATCGAAACCAAGTGCTATCGCGGTGAGTTTCTAGCAGGCATAAAGGGGAAGCTAACGACACCTTAGCCGGATCTCTCGCGCTATTTTTTCAGAAGTTGCATGCAACTCAAGCACCAATCGTAAGGAAATCAACCATAATTAAACAAAAATTTGGGTGGTAGGTTAACAGATACCCCCGATATCATAGTGGTGGGTTAACAGAAACCAAGTGCCATCGTGGTGAGTTTCTAGCAGGCATAACTGGGAAGCTAACGACACCTTAGCCGCATCTCTCGCGCTATTTTTTCAGAAGTTGCATGCAACTCAAGCACCAATCGTAAGGAAATCAACCATAATTAACAAAAATTTGTGTGGTAGGTAAACAGAGACCTCCGATATCACAGTGGTGGGTTAACCGAAACCAAGTGCTATCATGGTGAGTTTCTAGCAGGCATAAGCGGGAAGCTAACGACACCTTAGCCGGATCTCTCGCGCTATTTTTTCAGAAGTTGCATGCAACTCAAGCACCAATCGTAAGGAAATCAACCATAATTAAACAAAAATTTGGCTGGTAGGTTAAAAGAGACCACCGATATCATAGTGGTGGGTTAACAGAAACCAAGTGCCATCGTGGTGAGTTTCTAGCAGGCATAAATGGGAAGCTAACGACACCTTAGCCGAATCTCTCGCGCTATTTTTTCAGAAGTTGCATGCAACTCAAGCACCAATCGTAAGGAAATCAACCATAATTAAACAAAAATTTGGGTGGTAGGTTAACCGAGACCCCCGATATCACAGTGGTGGGTTAACCCAAACCAAGTGCTATCATGGTGAGTTTCTAGCAGGATTAAAGGGGAAGCTAACGACCCCTTAGCCGGATCTCTCGCGCTATTTTTTCAGAAGTTGCATGCAACTAAAGCACCAATCGTAAGGAAATCAACCATAATTAAACAAAAATTTGGGTGGTAGGTTAACAGAGACCCCCGATATCATAGTGGTGGGTTAACAGAAACCAAGTGCCATCGTGGTGAGTTTCTAGCAGGCATAAATGGGAAGCTAACGACACCTTAGCTGGATCTCTCGCGCTATTTTTTCAAAAGTTGCATGCAACTCAAGCACCAATCGTAAGGAAATCAACCATAATTAAACAAAAATTTGGGTGGTAGGTAAACAGAGAGCTCCGATATCACAGTGGTGGGTTAATCGAAACCAAGTGCTATCGCGGTGAGTTTCTAGCAGGCATAAAGGGGAAGCTAACGACACCTTAGCCGGATCTCTCGCGCTATTTTTTCAGAAGTTGCATGCAACTCAAGCACCAATCGTAAGAAAATCAACCATAATTAAACAAAAATTTGGGTGGTAGGTTAACAGAGACCTCCGATATCACAGTGGTGGGTTAACAGAAACCAAGTGCCATCGTGGTGAGTTTCTAGCAGGCATAAATGGGAAGCTAACGACACCTTAGCCGGATCTCTCGCGCTATTTTTTCAGAAGTTGCATGCAACTCAAGCACCAATCGTAAGGAAATCAACCATAATTAAACAAAAATTTGGGTGGTAGGTTAACAGAGACCTCCGATATCACAGTGGTGGGTTAACAGAAACCAAGTGCCATCGTGGTGAGTTTCTAGCAGGCATAAATGGGAAGCTAACGACACCTTAGCCGGATCTCTCGCGCTATTTTTTCAGAAGTTGCATGCAACTCAAGCACCAATCGTAAGGAAATCAACCATAATTAAACAAAAATTTGGGTGGTAGGTAAACAGAGACCTCCGATATCACAGTGGTGGGTTAATCGAAACCAAGTGCTATCGCGGTGAGTTTCTAGCAGGCATAAAGGGGAAGCTAACGACACCTTAGCCGGATCTCTCGCGCTATTTTTTCAGAAGTTGCATGCAACTCAAGCACCAATCGTAAGGAAATCAACCATAATTAAACAAAAATTTGGGTGGTAGGTTAACAGAGACCTCCGATATCACAGTGGTGGGTTAACAGAAACCAAGTGCCATCGTGGTGAGTTTCTAGCAGGCATAAATGGGAAGCTAACGACACCTTAGCCGAATCTCTCGCGCTATTTTTCCAGAAGTTGCATGCAACTCAAGCACCAATCGTAAGGAAATCAACCATAATTAAACAAAAATTTGGGTGGTAGGTTAACAGAGACCCCCGATATTATAGTGGTGGGTTAACAGAAACCAAGTGCCACCGTGGTGAGTTTCTAGCAGGCATAAATGGGAAGCTAACGACACCTTAGCCGGATCTCTCGCGCTATTTTTTCAGAAGTTGCATGCAACTCAAGCACCAATCGTAAGGAAATCAACCATAATTAAACAAAAATTTGGGTGGTAGGTAAACAGAGACCTCCGATATCACAGTGGTGGGTTAATCGAAACCAAGTGCTATCGCGGTGAGTTTCTAGCAGGCATAAAGGGGAAGCTAACGACACCTTAGCCGGATCTCTCGCGCTATTTTTTCAGAAGTTGCATGCAACTCAAGCACCAATCGTAAGGAAATCAACCATAATTAAACAAAAATTTGGGTGGTAGGTTAACAGATACCCCCGATATCATAGTGGTGGGTTAACAGAAACCAAGTGCCATCGTGGTGAGTTTCTAGCAGGCATAACTGGGAAGCTAACGACACCTTAGCCGCATCTCTCGCGCTATTTTTTCAGAAGTTGCATGCAACTCAAGCACCAATCGTAAGGAAATCAACCATAATTAACAAAAATTTGTGTGGTAGGTAAACAGAGACCTCCGATATCACAGTGGTGGGTTAACCGAAACCAAGTGCTATCATGGTGAGTTTCTAGCAGGCATAAGCGGGAAGCTAACGACACCTTAGCCGGATCTCTCGCGCTATTTTTTCAGAAGTTGCATGCAACTCAAGCACCAATCGTAAGGAAATCAACCATAATTAAACAAAAATTTGGGTGGTAGGTTAAGAGAGACCCCCGATATCACAGTGGTGGGTTAACCGAAACGAAGTGCCATCGTGGTGAGTTTCTAGCAGGCATAAAGGGGAAGCTAACGACACCTTAGCCGCATCTCTCGCGCTATTTTTTCAGAAGTTGCATGCAACTCAAGCACCAATCGTAAGGAAATCAACCATAATTAACAAAAATTTGTGTGGTAGGTAAACAGAGACCTCCGATATCACAGTGGTGGGTTAACCGAAACCAAGTGATATCGTGGTGAGTTTCTAGCAGGCATAAAGGGGAAGCTAACGACACCTTAGCCGGATCTCTAGCGCAATTTTTTCAGAAGTTGCATGCAACTCAAGCACCTATCGTAAGGAAATCAACCATAATTAAACAAAAATTTGGGTGGTAGGTTAACAGAGACCCCCGATATCACAGTGGTGGGTTAACCGAAACCAAGTGCTATCGTGGTGAGTTTCTAGCAGGCATAAAGGGGAAGCTAACGACACCTTAGCCGTATCTCTCGCGCTATTTTTTCAGAAGTTGCATGTAACTCAAGCACCAATCGTAAGGAAATCAACCATAATTAAACAAAAATTTGGGTGGTAGGTTAACAGAGACCCCCGATATCATAGTGGTGGGTTAACAGAAACTAAGTGCCATCGTGGTGAGTTTCTAGCAGGCATAAATGGGAAGCTAACGACACCTTAGCCGGATCTCTCGCGCTATTTTTTCAGAAGTTGCATGCAACTCAAGCACCAATCGTAAGGAAATCAACCATAATTAAACAAAAATTTGGGTGGTAGGTAAACAGAGACCTGCGATATCACAGTGGTGGGTTAATCGAAACCAAGTGCTATCATGGTGAGTTTCTAGCAGGCATAAAGGGGAAGCTAACGACACCTTAGCCGGATCTCTCGCGCTATTTTTTCAGAAGTTGCATGCATCTCAAGCACCAATCGTAAGGAAATCAACCATAATTAAACAAAAAATTGGGTGGTAGGTTAAAAGAGACCACCGATATCATTGTGGTGGGTTAACCGAAACGAAGTGCCATCGTGGTGAGTTTCTAGCAGGCATAAAGGGGAAGCTAACGACACCTTAGCCGGATCTCTCGCGCTATTTTTTCAGAAGTTGCATGCAACTCAAGCACCAATCGTAAGGAAATCAACCATAATTAACAAAAATTTGTGTGGTAGGTAAACAGAGACCTCCGATATCACAGTGGTGGGTTAACCGAAACCAAGTGATATCGTGGTGAGTTTCTAGCAGGCATAAAGGGGAAGCTAACGACACCTTAGCCGGATCTCTAGCGCAATTTTTTCAGAAGTTGCATGCAACTCAAGCACCTATCGTAAGGAAATCAACCATAATTAAACAAAAATTTGGGTGGTAGGTTAACAGAGACCCCCGCTATCACAGTGGTGGGTTAACCGAAACCAAGTGCTATCGTGGCGAGTTTCTAGCAGGCATAAAGGGAAGCTAACGACACCTTAGCCGCATCTCTCGCGCTATTTTTTCAGAAGTTGCATGCAACTCAAGCACCAATCGTAAGGAAATCAACCATAATTAAACAAAAATTTGGGTGGTAGGTTAACAGAGACCCCCGATATCATAGTGGTGGGTTAACAGAAACTAAGTGCCATCGTGGTGAGTTTCTAGCAGGCATAAATGGGAAGCTAACGACACCTTAGCCGGATCTCTCGCGCTATTTTTTCAGAAGTTGCATGCAACTCAAGCACCAATCGTAAGGAAATCAACCATAATTAAACAAAAATTTGGGTGTTAGGTTAAGAGAGACCCCCGATATCACAGTGGTGGGTTAACCGAAACGAAGTGCCATCGTGGTGAGTTTCTAGCAGGCATAAAGGGGAAGCTAACGACACCTTAGCCGCATCTCTCGCGCTATTTTTTCAGAAGTTGCATGCAACTCAAGCACCAATCGTAAGGAAATCAACCATAATTAACAAAAATTTGTGTGGTAGGTAAACAGAGACCTCCGATATCACAGTGGTGGGTTAACCGAAACCAAGTGATATCGTGGTGAGTTTCTAGCAGGCATAAAGGGGAAGCTAACGACACCTTAGCCGGATCTCTAGCGCAATTTTTTCAGAAGTTGCATGCAACTCAAGCACCTATCGTAAGGAAATCAACCATAATTAAAAAAAATTTGGGTGGTAGGTTAACAGAGACCCCCGATATCACAGCGGTGGGTTAACCGAAACCAAGTGCTTTCGTGGTGAGTTTCTAGCAGGCATAAAGGGGAAGCTAACGACACCTTAGCCGGATCTCTCGCGCTATTTTTTCAGAAGTTGCATGTAACTCAAGCACCAATCGTAAGGAAATCAACCATAATTAAACAAAAATTTGGGTGGTAGGTTAACAGAGACCCCCGATATCATAGTGGTGGGTTAACAGAAACTAAGTGCCATCGTGGTGAGTTTCTAGCAGGCATAAATGGGAAGCTAACGACACCTTAGCCGGATCTCTCGCGCTATTTTTTCAGAAGTTGCATGCAACTCAAGCACCAATCGTAAGGAAATCAACCATAATTAAACAAAAATTTGGGTGGTAGGTAAACAGAGACCTGCGATATCACAGTGGTGGGTTAATCGAAACCAAGTGCTATCGTGGTGAGTTTCTAGCAGGCATAAAGGGGAAGCTAACGACACCTTAGCCGGATCTCTCGCGCTATTTTTTCAGAAGTTGCATGCATCTCAAGCACCAATCGTAAGGAAATCAACCATAATTAAACAAAAAATTGGGTGGTAGGTTAAAAGAGACCACCGATATCATTGTGGTGGGTTAACAGAAACCAAGTGCCATCGTGGTGAGTTTCTAGCAGGCATAAATGGGAAGCTAACGACACCTTAGCCGAATCTCTCGCGCTATTTTTTCAGAAGTTGCATGCAACTCAAGCACCAATCGTAAGGAAATCAACCATAATTAAACAAAAATTTGGGTGGTAGGTTAACAGAGACCCCCGATATCATAGTGGTGGGTTAACAGAAACCAAGTGCCATCGTGGTGAGTTTCTAGCAGGCATAAATGGGAAGCTAACGACACCTTAGCCGGATCTCTCGCGCTATTTTTTCAGAAGTTGCATGCAACTCAAGCACCAATCGTAAGGAAATCAACCATAATTAAACAAAAATTTGGGTGGTAGGTAAACAGAGACCTCCAATATCACAGTGGTGGGTTAATCGAAACCAAGTGCTATCGTGGTGAGTTTCTAGCAGGCATAAAGGGGAAGCTAACGACACCTTAGCCGGATCTCTCGCGCTATTTTTTCAGAAGTTGCATGCAACTCAAGCACCAATCGTAAGGAAATCAACCATAATTAAACAAAAATTTGGGTGGTAGGTTAAAAGAGACCCGCGATATCATAGTGGTGGGTTAACAGAAACCAACTGCCATCGTGGTGAGTTTCTAGCAGGCATAAATGGGAAGCTAACGACACCTTAGCCGCATCTCTCGCGCTATTTTTTCAGAAGTTGCATGCAACTAAAGCACCAATCGTAAGGAAATCAACCATAATTAACAAAAATTTGTGTGGTAGGTAAACAGAGACCTCCGATATCACAGTGGTGGGTTAACCGAATCCAAGTGCAGTCGTGGTGAGTTTCTAGCAGGCATAAATGGGAAGCTAACGACACCTTAGCCAGATCTCTCGCGCTATTTTTTCAGAAGTTGCATGCAACTCAAGCACCAATCGTAAGGAAATCAACCATAATTAAAGAAAAATTTGGGTGGTAGGTTAACAGAGACCCCCGATATCATAGCGGTGGGTTAACAGAAACCAAGTGCCATCGTGGTGAGTTTCTAGCAGGCATAAATGGGAAGCTAACGACACCTTAGCCGGATCTCTCGCGCTATTTTTTCAGAAGTTGCATGCAACTCAAGCACCAATCGTAAGGAAATCAACCATAATTAAACAAAAATTTGGGTGGTAGGTTAACAGAGACCCCCGATATCACAGTGGTGGGTTCACCGAAACCAAGTGCTATCGTGGTGAGTTTCTAGCAGGCATAAAGGGGAGGCTAACGACACCTTAGCCGGATCTCTCGCGCTATTTTTTCAGAAGTTGCATGCAACTCAAGCACCAATCGTAAGGAAATCAACCATAATTAAACAAAAATTTGGGTGGTAGGTTAACAGAGACCCCCGATATCACAGTGGTGGGTTAACCGAAACCAAGTGCTATCGTGGTGAGTTTCTAGCAGGCATTTAGGGGAAGCTATTGACACCTTAGCCGGATCTCTCGCGCTATTGTTTCAGAAGTTGCATGCAACTCAAGCACCAATCGTAAGGAAATCAACCATAATTAAACAAAAATTTGTGTGGTCGGTAAACAGAGACCTCCGATATCACAGTGGTGGGTTAATCGAAACCAAGTGCTATCGTGGTGAGTTTCTAGCAGGCATAAATGGGAAGCTAACGACACCTTAGCCGGATCTCTCGCGCTATTTTTTCGGAAGTTGCATGCAACTCAAACACCAATCGTAAGGAAATCAACCATAATTAAACAAAAATTTGGGTGGTAGGTTAACAGAGACCCCCGATATCATAGCGGTGGGTTAACAGAAACCAAGTGCCATCATGGTGAGTTTCTAGCAGGCATAAATGGGAAGCTAACGACACCTTAGCCGGATCTCTCGCGCTATTTTTCAGCAGTTGCATGCAACTCAAGCACCAATCGTAAGGAAATCAACCATAATTAAACAAAAATTTGGGTGGTAGGTTAACAGAGACCCCCGATATCACAGTGGTGGGTTAACCGAAACCAAGTGCTATCGTGGTGAGTTTCTAGCAGGCATAAAGGGGAAGCTAACGACACCTTAGCCGCATCTCTCGCGCTATTTTTTCAGAAGTTGCATGCAACTCAAACACCAATCGTAAGGAAATCAACCATAAATAAACAAAAATTTGTGTGGTAGGTAAACAGAGACCTTCGATATCACAGTGGTGGGTTAACCGAAAGCAAGTGCTATCGTGGTGAGTTTCTAGCAGGCATAAAGGGGAAGCTAACGACACCTTAGCCGGATCTCTCGCGCTATTTTTTCAGAAGTTGGGTGCAACTGAAGCACCAATCGTAAGGAAATCAACCATAATTAAACAAAAATTTGGGTGGTAGGTTAACAGAGACCCCCGATATAATAGTGGTGGGTTAACAGAAACCAAGTGCCATCACGGTGAGTTTCTAGCGGGCATAAATGGGAAGCTAACGACACCTTAGGCGGATCTCTCGCGCTATTTTTTCGGAAGTTGCATGCAACTCAAGCACCAATCGTAAGGAAATCAACCATAATTAAACAAAAATTTGGGTGGTAGGTTAACAGAGACCCCCGATATCACAGTGGTGGGTTAACCGAAACCAAGTGCTATCGTGGTGAGTTTCTAGCAGGCATAAAGGGGAAGCTAACGACACCTTAGCCGGATCTCTCGCGCTATTTTTTCAGAAGTTGCATGCAACTCAAGCACCAATCGTAAGGAAATCAACCATAATTAAACAAAAATTTGGGTGGTAGGTTAACAGAGACCCCCGATATCACAGTGGTGGGTTAACCGAAACCAAGTGCTATCGTGGTGAGTTTCTAGCAGGCATTTAGGGGAAGCTATTGACACCTTAGCCGGATCTCTCGCGCTATTGTTTCAGAAGTTGCATGCAACTCAAGCACCAATCGTAAGGAAATCAACCATAATTAAACAAAAATTTGTGTGGTCGGTAAACAGAGACCTCCGATATCACAGTGGTGGGTTAATCGAAACCAAGTGCTATCGTGGTGAGTTTCTAGCAGGCATAAATGGGAAGCTAACGACACCTTAGCCGGATCTCTCGCGCTATTTTTTCGGAAGTTGCATGCAACTCAAACACCAATCGTAAGGAAATCAACCATAATTAAACAAAAATTTGGGTGGTAGGTTAACAGAGACCCCCGATATCATAGCGGTGGGTTAACAGAAACCAAGTGCCATCATGGTGAGTTTCTAGCAGGCATAAATGGGAAGCTAACGACACCTTAGCCGGATCTCTCGCGCTATTTTTCAGCAGTTGCATGCAACTCAAGCACCAATCGTAAGGAAATCAACCATAATTAAACAAAAATTTGGGTGGTAGGTTAACAGAGACCCCCGATATCACAGTGGTGGGTTAACCGAAACCAAGTGCTATCGTGGTGAGTTTCTAGCAGGCATAAAGGGGAAGCTAACGACACCTTAGCCGCATCTCTCGCGCTATTTTTTCAGAAGTTGCATGCAACTCAAACACCAATCGTAAGGAAATCAACCATAAATAAACAAAAATTTGTGTGGTAGGTAAACAGAGACCTTCGATATCACAGTGGTGGGTTAACCGAAAGCAAGTGCTATCGTGGTGAGTTTCTAGCAGGCATAAAGGGGAAGCTAACGACACCTTAGCCGGATCTCTCGCGCTATTTTTTCAGAAGTTGGGTGCAACTCAAGCACCAATCGTAAGGAAATCAACCATAATTAAACAAAAATTTGGGTGGTAGGTTAACAGAGACCCCCGATATAATAGTGGTGGGTTAACAGAAACCAAGTGCCATCACGGTGAGTTTCTAGCGGGCATAAATGGGAAGCTAACGACACCTTAGGCGGATCTCTCGCGCTATTTTTTCGGAAGTTGCATGCAACTCAAGCACCAATCGTAAGGAAATCAACCATAATTAAACAAAAATTTGGGTGGTAGGTTAACAGAGACCCCCGATATCACAGTGGTGGGTTAACCGAAACCAAGTGCTATCGTGGTGAGTTTCTAGCAGGCATAAAGGGGAAGCTAACGACACCTTAGCCGGATCTCTCGCGCTATTTTTTCAGAAGTTGCATGCAACTCAAGCACCAATCGTAAGGAAATCAACCATAATTAAACAAAAATTTGGGTGGTAGGTTAACAGAGACCCCCGATATCACAGTGGTGGGTTAACCGAAACCAAGTGCTATCGTGGTGAGTTTCTAGCAGGCATTTAGGGGAAGCTATTGACACCTTAGCCGGATCTCTCGCGCTATTGTTTCAGAAGTTGCATGCAACTCAAGCACCAATCGTAAGGAAATCAACCATAATTAAACAAAAATTTGTGTGGTCGGTAAACAGAGACCTCCGATATCACAGTGGTGGGTTAATCGAAACCAAGTGCTATCGTGGTGAGTTTCTAGCAGGCATAAATGGGAAGCTAACGACACCTTAGCCGGATCTCTCGCGCTATTTTTTCGGAAGTTGCATGCAACTCAAACACCAATCGTAAGGAAATCAACCATAATTAAACAAAAATTTGGGTGGTAGGTTAACAGAGACCCCCGATATCATAGCGGTGGGTTAACAGAAACCAAGTGCCATCATGGTGAGTTTCTAGCAGGCATAAATGGGAAGCTAACGACACCTTAGCCGGATCTCTCGCGCTATTTTTCAGCAGTTGCATGCAACTCAAGCACCAATCGTAAGGAAATCAACCATAATTAAACAAAAATTTGGGTGGTAGGTTAACAGAGACCCCCGATATCACAGTGGTGGGTTAACCGAAACCAAGTGCTATCGTGGTGAGTTTCTAGCAGGCATAAAGGGGAAGCTAACGACACCTTAGCCGCATCTCTCGCGCTATTTTTTCAGAAGTTGCATGCAACTCAAACACCAATCGTAAGGAAATCAACCATAAATAAACAAAAATTTGTGTGGTAGGTAAACAGAGACCTTCGATATCACAGTGGTGGGTTAACCGAAAGCAAGTGCTATCGTGGTGAGTTTCTAGCAGGCATAAAGGGGAAGCTAACGACACCTTAGCCGGATCTCTCGCGCTATTTTTTCAGAAGTTGGGTGCAACTCAAGCACCAATCGTAAGGAAATCAACCATAATTAAACAAAAATTTGGGTGGTAGGTTAACAGAGACCCCCGATATAATAGTGGTGGGTTAACAGAAACCAAGTGCCATCACGGTGAGTTTCTAGCGGGCATAAATGGGAAGCTAACGACACCTTAGGCGGATCTCTCGCGCTATTTTTTCGGAAGTTGCATGCAACTCAAGCACCAATCGTAAGGAAATCAACCATAATTAAACAAAAATTTGGGTGGTAGGTTAACAGAGACCCCCGATATCACAGTGGTGGGTTAACCGAAACCAAGTGCTATCATGGTGAGTTTCTAGCAGGCATAAAGGGGAAGCTAACGACACCTTAGCCGGATCTCTCGCGCTATTTTTTCAGAAGTTGCATGCAACTCAAGCACCAATCGTAAGGATATCAACCATAATTAAACAAAAATTTGGGTGGTAGGTTAACAGAGACCCCCGATATCACAGTGGTGGATTAACCGAAACCAAGTGCTATCGTGGTGAGTTTCTAGCAGGCATAAAGGGGAAGCTAACGACACCTTAGCCGCATCTCTCGCGCTATTTTTTCAGAAGTTGCATGCAACTCAAACACCAATCGTAAGGAAATCAACCATAAATAAACAAAAATTTGTGTGGTAGGTAAACAGAGACCTTCGATATCACAGTGGTGGGTTAACCGAAAGCAAGTGCTATCGTGGTGAGTTTCTAGCAGGCATAAAGGGGAAGCTAACGACACCTTAGCCGGATCTCTCGCGCTATTTTTTCAGAAGTTGGGTGCAACTCAAGCACCAATCGTAAGGAAATCAACCATAATTAAACAAAAATTTGGGTGGTAGGTTAACAGAGACCCCCGATATAATAGTGGTGGGTTAACAGAAACCAAGTGCCATCACGGTGAGTTTCTAGCGGGCATAAATGGGAAGCTAACGACACCTTAGGCGGATCTCTCGCGCTATTTTTTCGGAAGTTGCATGCAACTCAAGCACCAATCGTAAGGAAATCAACCATAATTAAACAAAAATTTGGGTGGTAGGTTAACAGAGACCCCCGATATCACAGTGGTGGGTTAACCGAAACCAAGTGCTATCATGGTGAGTTTCTAGCAGGCATAAAGGGGAAGCTAACGACACCTTAGCCGGATCTCTCGCGCTATTTTTTCAGAAGTTGCATGCAACTCAAGCACCAATCGTAAGGAAATCAACCATAATTAACAAAAATTTGTGTGGTAGGTAAACAGAGACCTCCGATATCACAGTGGTGGGTTAAACGAAACCAAGAGCTATCGTGGTGAGTTTCTAGCAGGCATAAAGGGGAAGCTAACGACCCCTTAGCCGTATCCCTCGCGCTATTTTTTCAGAAGTTGCATGCAAATCAAACACCAATCGTAAGGAAATCAACCATAATTAAACAAAAATTTGGGTGGTAGGTAAACAGAGACCTCCGATATCACAGTGGTGGGTTAATCGAAACCAAGTGCTATCGTGGTGAGTTTCTAGCTGGCATAAAGGGGAAGCTAACGACACCTTAGCCGGATCTCTCGCGCTATTTTTTCAGAAGTTGCATGCAACTCAAGCACCAATCGTAAGGAAATCAACCATAATTAAACAAAAATTTGGGTGGTAGGTTAACAGAGACCCCCGATATCATAGTGGTGGGTTAACAGAAACCAACTGCCATCGTGGTGAGTTTCTAGCAGGCATAAATGGGAAGCTAACGACACCTTAGCCGCATCTCTCGCGCTATTTTTTCAGAAGTTGCATGCAACTCAAACACCAATCGTAAGGAAATCAACCATAATTGAACAAAAATTTGGGTGGTAGGTTAACAGAGACCCCCGATATCATAGTGGTGGGTTAACAGAAACCAAGTGCCATCGTGGTGAGTTTCTAGCAGGCATAAATGGGAAGCTAACGACACCTTAGCCGGATCTCTCGCGCTATTTTTTCAGAAGTTGCATGAAACTCAAACACCAATCGTAAGGAAATCAACCATAATTAAACAAAAATTTGGGTGGTAGGTTAACAGAGCCCCCGATATCATAGTGGTGGGTTAACAGAAACCAAGTGCCATCGTGGTGAGTTTCTAGCAGGCATAAATGGGAAGCTAACGACACCTTAGCCGGATCTCTCGCGCTATTTTTTCGGAAGTTGCATGCAACTCAAACACCAATCGTAAGAAAATCAACCATAATTAAACAAAAGTTTGCGTGGTAGGTTAACAGAGACCCCCGATATCATAGCGGTGGGTTAACCGAAACCAAGTGCTATCGTGGTGAGTTTCTAGCAGGCATTTAGGGGAAGCTATTGACACCTTAGCCGGATCTCTCGCGCTATTTTTTCAGAAGTTGCATGCAACTCAAGCACCAATCGTAAGGAAATCAACCATAATTAAACAAAAATTTGGGTGGTAGGTTAACAGAGACCCCCGATGTCATAGCGGTGGGTTAACAGAAACCAAGTGCCATCGTGGTGAGTTTCTAGCAGGCATAAATGGGAAGCTAACGACACATTAGCCGCATCTCTCGCGGAGTTGCATGCAACTCAAACACCAATCGTAAGGAAATCAACCACAATTAAACAAAATTTTGGGTGGCAGGTTAACAGAGACCCCCGATATCATAGCGGTGGGTTAACAGAAACCAAGTGCCATCGTGGTGAGTTTCTAGCAGGCATAAATGGGAAGCTAGCGACACCTTAGCCGGATCTCTAGCGCTATTTTTTCAGAAGTGGCATGCAACGACACCTTAGGCGCATCTCTCGCGCTATTTTTTTCAGAAGTTGCATGCAACTCAAGCACCAATCGTAAGGAAATCAACCATAATTAACAAAAATTTGTGTGGTAGGTTAACAGAGACCTCCGATATCACAATGGTGGGTTAACAGAAACCAAGTGCCATCGTGCTGAGTTTCTAGCAGGCATTAAGGGGAAGCTATTGACACCTTAGCCGGATCTCTCGCGCTATTATTTCAGAAGTTGCATGCAACTCAAGCACCAATCGTAAGGAAATCAACCATAATTAAACAAAAATTTGGGTGGTAGGTAAACAGAGACCTCCGATTTCACAGTGGTGGTTAATCGAAACCAAGTGCTATCATGGTGAGTTTCTAGCAGGCATAAATGGGAAGCTAACGACACCTTAGCCGGATCTCTCGCGCTATTTTTTCGGAAGTTGCATGCAACTCAAACACCAATCGTAAGGAAATCAACCATAATTAAACAAAAATTTGGGTGGTAGGTTAACAGAGACCCCCGATATCATAGCGGTGGGTTAACAGAAACCAAGTGCCATCGTGGTGAGTTTCTAGCAGGCATAAATGGGAAGCTAACGACACCTTAGCCGGATCTCTCGCGCTATTTTTTCGAAAGTTGCATGCAACTCAAACACCAATCGTAAGGAAATCAACCATAATTAAACAAAAATTTGGGTGGTAGGTTAACAGAGACCCCCGATATCATAGCGGTGGGTTAACAGAAACCAAGTGCCATCATGGTGAGTTTCTAGCAGGCATAAATGGGAAGCTAACGACACCTTAGCCGGATCTCTCGCGCTATTTTTCAGCAGTTGCATGCAACTCAAGCACCAATCGTAAGGAAATCAACCATAATTAAACAAAAATTTGGGTGGCAGGTTAACAGAGACCCCCGATATCACAGTGGTGGGTTAACCGAAACCAAGTGCTATCGTGGTGAGTTTCTAGCAGGCATAAAGGGGAAGCTAACGACACCTTAGCCGCATCTCTCGCGCTATTTTTTCAGAAGTTGCATGCAACTCAAACACCAATCGTAAGGAAATCAACCATAAATAAACAAAAATTTGTGTGGTAGGTAAACAGAGACCTTCGATATCACAGTGGTGGGTTAACCGAAAGCAAGTGCTATCGTGGTGAGTTTCTAGCAGGCATAAAGGGGAAGCTAACGACACCTTAGCCGGATCTCTCGCGCTATTTTTTCAGAAGTTGGGTGCAACTCAAGCACCAATCGTAAGGAAATCAACCATAATTAAACAAAAATTTGGGTGGTAGGTTAACAGAGACCCCCGATATAATAGTGGTGGGTTAACAGAAACCAAGTGCCATCACGGTGAGTTTCTAGCGGGCATAAATGGGAAGCTAACGACACCTTAGGCGGATCTCTCGCGCTATTTTTTCGGAAGTTGCATGCAACTCAAGCACCAATCGTAAGGAAATCAACCATAATTAAACAAAAATTTGGGTGGTAGGTTAACAGAGACCCCCGATATCACAGTGGTGGGTTAACCGAAACCAAGTGCTATCATGGTGAGTTTCTAGCAGGCATAAAGGGGAAGCTAACGACACCTTAGCCGGATCTCTCGCGCTATTTTTTCAGAAGTTGCATGCAACTCAAGCACCAATCGTAAGGATATCAACCATAATTAAACAAAAATTTGGGTGGTAGGTTAACAGAGACCCCCGATATCACAGTGGTGGGTTAACCGAAACCAAGTGCTATCGTGGTGAGTTTCTAGCAGGCATAAAGGGGAAGCTAACGACACCTTAGCCGCATCTCTCGCGCTATTTTTTCAGAAGTTGCATGCAACTCAAACACCAATCGTAAGGAAATCAACCATAAATAAACAAAAATTTGTGTGGTAGGTAAACAGAGACCTTCGATATCACAGTGGTGGGTTAACCGAAAGCAAGTGCTATCGTGGTGAGTTTCTAGCAGGCATAAAGGGGAAGCTAACGACACCTTAGCCGGATCTCTCGCGCTATTTTTTCAGAAGTTGGGTGCAACTCAAGCACCAATCGTAAGGAAATCAACCATAATTAAACAAAAATTTGGGTGGTAGGTTAACAGAGACCCCCGATATAATAGTGGTGGGTTAACAGAAACCAAGTGCCATCACGGTGAGTTTCTAGCGGGCATAAATGGGAAGCTAACGACACCTTAGGCGGATCTCTCGCGCTATTTTTTCGGAAGTTGCATGCAACTCAAGCACCAATCGTAAGGAAATCAACCATAATTAAACAAAAATTTGGGTGGTAGGTTAACAGAGACCCCCGATATCACAGTGGTGGGTTAACCGAAACCAAGTGCTATCATGGTGAGTTTCTAGCAGGCATAAAGGGGAAGCTAACGACACCTTAGCCGGATCTCTCGCGCTATTTTTTCAGAAGTTGCATGCAACTCAAGCACCAATCGTAAGGAAATCAACCATAATTAACAAAAATTTGTGTGGTAGGTAAACAGAGACCTCCGATATCACAGTGGTGGGTTAAACGAAACCAAGAGCTATCGTGGTGAGTTTCTAGCAGGCATAAATGGGAAGCTAACGACACCTTAGCCGGATCTCTCGCGCTATTTTTTCGGAAGTTGCATGCAACTCAAACACCAATCGTAAGGAAATCAACCATAATTAAACAAAAATTTGGGTGGTAGGTTAACAGAGACCCCCGATATCATAGCGGTGGGTTAACAGAAACCAAGTGCCATCATGGTGAGTTTCTAGCAGGCATAAATGGGAAGCTAACGACACCTTAGCCGGATCTCTCGCGCTATTTTTCAGCAGTTGCATGCAACTCAAGCACCAATCGTAAGGAAATCAACCATAATTAAACAAAAATTTGGGTGGTAGGTTAACAGAGACCCCCGATATCACAGTGGTGGGTTAACCGAAACCAAGTGCTATCGTGGTGAGTTTCTAGCAGGCATAAAGGGGAAGCTAACGACACCTTAGCCGCATCTCTCGCGCTATTTTTTCAGAAGTTGCATGCAACTCAAACACCAATCGTAAGGAAATCAACCATAAATAAACAAAAATTTGTGTGGTAGGTAAACAGAGACCTTCGATATCACAGTGGTGGGTTAACCGAAAGCAAGTGCTATCGTGGTGAGTTTCTAGCAGGCATAAAGGGGAAGCTAACGACACCTTAGCCGGATCTCTCGCGCTATTTTTTCAGAAGTTGGGTGCAACTCAAGCACCAATCGTAAGGAAATCAACCATAATTAAACAAAAATTTGGGTGGTAGGTTAACAGAGACCCCCGATATAATAGTGGTGGGTTAACAGAAACCAAGTGCCATCACGGTGAGTTTCTAGCGGGCATAAATGGGAAGCTAACGACACCTTAGGCGGATCTCTCGCGCTATTTTTTCGGAAGTTGCATGCAACTCAAGCACCAATCGTAAGGAAATCAACCATAATTAAACAAAAATTTGGGTGGTAGGTTAACAGAGACCCCCGATATCACAGTGGTGGGTTAACCGAAACCAAGTGCTATCATGGTGAGTTTCTAGCAGGCATAAAGGGGAAGCTAACGACACCTTAGCCGGATCTCTCGCGCTATTTTTTCAGAAGTTGCATGCAACTCAAGCACCAATCGTAAGGATATCAACCATAATTAAACAAAAATTTGGGTGGTAGGTTAACAGAGACCCCCGATATCACAGTGGTGGGTTAACCGAAACCAAGTGCTATCGTGGTGAGTTTCTAGCAGGCATAAAGGGGAAGCTAACGACACCTTAGCCGCATCTCTCGCGCTATTTTTTCAGAAGTTGCATGCAACTCAAACACCAATCGTAAGGAAATCAACCATAAATAAACAAAAATTTGTGTGGTAGGTAAACAGAGACCTTCGATATCACAGTGGTGGGTTAACCGAAAGCAAGTGCTATCGTGGTGAGTTTCTAGCAGGCATAAAGGGGAAGCTAACGACACCTTAGCCGGATCTCTCGCGCTATTTTTTCAGAAGTTGGGTGCAACTCAAGCACCAATCGTAAGGAAATCAACCATAATTAAACAAAAATTTGGGTGGTAGGTTAACAGAGACCCCCGATATAATAGTGGTGGGTTAACAGAAACCAAGTGCCATCACGGTGAGTTTCTAGCGGGCATAAATGGGAAGCTAACGACACCTTAGGCGGATCTCTCGCGCTATTTTTTCGGAAGTTGCATGCAACTCAAGCACCAATCGTAAGGAAATCAACCATAATTAAACAAAAATTTGGGTGGTAGGTTAACAGAGACCCCCGATATCACAGTGGTGGGTTAACCGAAACCAAGTGCTATCATGGTGAGTTTCTAGCAGGCATAAAGGGGAAGCTAACGACACCTTAGCCGGATCTCTCGCGCTATTTTTTCAGAAGTTGCATGCAACTCAAGCACCAATCGTAAGGAAATCAACCATAATTAACAAAAATTTGTGTGGTAGGTAAACAGAGACCTCCGATATCACAGTGGTGGGTTAAACGAAACCAAGAGCTATCGTGGTGAGTTTCTAGCAGGCATAAAGGGGAAGCTAACGACCCCTTAGCCGTATCCCTCGCGCTATTTTTTCAGAAGTTGCATGCAAATCAAACACCAATCGTAAGGAAATCAACCATAATTAAACAAAAATTTGGGTGGTAGGTAAACAGAGACCTCCGATATCACAGTGGTGGGTTAATCGAAACCAAGTGCTATCGTGGTGAGTTTCTAGCTGGCATAAAGGGGAAGCTAACGACACCTTAGCCGGATCTCTCGCGCTATTTTTTCAGAAGTTGCATGCAACTCAAGCACCAATCGTAAGGAAATCAACCATAATTAAACAAAAATTTGGGTGGTAGGTTAACAGAGACCCCCGATATCATAGTGGTGGGTTAACAGAAACCAACTGCCATCGTGGTGAGTTTCTAGCAGGCATAAATGGGAAGCTAACGACACCTTAGCCGCATCTCTCGCGCTATTTTTTCAGAAGTTGCATGCAACTCAAACACCAATCGTAAGGAAATCAACCATAATTGAACAAAAATTTGGGTGGTAGGTTAACAGAGACCCCCGATATCATAGTGGTGGGTTAACAGAAACCAAGTGCCATCGTGGTGAGTTTCTAGCAGGCATAAATGGGAAGCTAACGACACCTTAGCCGGATCTCTCGCGCTATTTTTTCAGAAGTTGCATGAAACTCAAACACCAATCGTAAGGAAATCAACCATAATTAAACAAAAATTTGGGTGGTAGGTTAACAGAGCCCCCGATATCATAGTGGTGGGTTAACAGAAACCAAGTGCCATCGTGGTGAGTTTCTAGCAGGCATAAATGGGAAGCTAACGACACCTTAGCCGGATCTCTCGCGCTATTTTTTCGGAAGTTGCATGCAACTCAAACACCAATCGTAAGAAAATCAACCATAATTAAACAAAAGTTTGCGTGGTAGGTTAACAGAGACCCCCGATATCATAGCGGTGGGTTAACAGAAACCAAGTGCCATCGTGGTGAGTTTCTAGCAGGTATAAATGGGAAGCTAACGACACATTAGCCGGATCTCTCGCGCTATTTTTTCAGAAGTTGCATGCAACTCAAGCACCAATCGTAAGGAAATCAACCATAATTAAACAAAAATTTGGGTGGTAGGTTAACAGAGACCCCCGATGTCATAGCGGTGGGTTAACAGAAACCAAGTGCCATCGTGGTGAGTTTCTAGCAGGCATAAATGGGAAGCTAACGACACATTAGCCGCATCTCTCGCGGAGTTGCATGCAACTCAAACACCAATCGTAAGGAAATCAACCACAATTAAACAAAATTTTGGGTGGCAGGTTAACAGAGACCCCCGATATCATAGCGGTGGGTTAACAGAAACCAAGTGCCATCGTGGTGAGTTTCTAGCAGGCATAAATGGGAAGCTAGCGACACCTTAGCCGGATCTCTAGCGCTATTTTTTCAGAAGTGGCATGCAACGACACCTTAGGCGCATCTCTCGCGCTATTTTTTTCAGAAGTTGCATGCAACTCAAGCACCAATCGTAAGGAAATCAACCATAATTAACAAAAATTTGTGTGGTAGGTTAACAGAGACCTCCGATATCACAATGGTGGGTTAACAGAAACCAAGTGCCATCGTGCTGAGTTTCTAGCAGGCATTAAGGGGAAGCTATTGACACCTTAGCCGGATCTCTCGCGCTATTATTTCAGAAGTTGCATGCAACTCAAGCACCAATCGTAAGGAAATCAACCATAATTAAACAAAAATTTGGGTGGTAGGTAAACAGAGACCTCCGATTTCACAGTGGTGGTTAATCGAAACCAAGTGCTATCATGGTGAGTTTCTAGCAGGCATAAATGGGAAGCTAACGACACCTTAGCCGGATCTCTCGCGCTATTTTTTCGGAAGTTGCATGCAACTCAAACACCAATCGTAAGGAAATCAACCATAATTAAACAAAAATTTGGGTGGTAGGTTAACAGAGACCCCCGATATCATAGCGGTGGGTTAACAGAAACCAAGTGCCATCGTGGTGAGTTTCTAGCAGGCATAAATGGGAAGCTAACGACACCTTAGCCGGATCACTCGCGCCATTTTTCAGAAGTTGCATGCAACTCAAGCACCAATCGTAAGGAAATCAACCATAATTAAACAAAAATTTGGGTGGTAGGTTAACAGCGACCCCCGATATCACAGTGGTGGGTTAACCGAAACCAAGTGCTATCGTGGTGAGTTTCTAGCAGGCATAAAGGGGAAGCTAACGACACCTTAGCCGCATCTCTCGCGCTATTTTTTCAGAAGTTGCATGCAACTCAAGCTCCAATCGTAAGGAAATCAACCATAAATAAACAAAAATTTGTGTGGTAGGTAAACAGAGACCTCTGATATCACAGTGGTGGGTTAACCGAAAGCAAGTGCTATCGTGGCGAGTTTCTAGCAGGCATAAAGGGGAAGCTAACGACACCTTAGCCGGATCTCTCGCGCTATTTTTTCAGAAGTTGGATGCAACTCAAGCACCAATCGTAAGGAAATCAACCATAATTAAACAAAAATTTGGGTGGTAGGTTAACAGAGACCCCCGATATAATAGTGGTGGGTTAACAGAAACCATGTGCCATCACGGTGAGTTTCTAGCGGGCATAAATGGGAAGCTAACGACACCTTAGGCGGATCTCTCGCGCTATTTTTTCGGAAGTTGCATGCAACTCAAGCACCAATCGTAAGGAAATCAACCATAATTAAACAAAAATTTGGGTGGTAGGTTAACAGAGACCCCCGATATCACAGTGGTGGGTTAACCGAAACCAAGTGCTATCGTGGTGAGTTTCTAGCAGGCATAAAGGGGAAGCTAACGACACCTTAGCCGCATCTCTCGCGCTATTTTTTCAGAAGTTGCAAGCAACTCAAGCACCAATCGTAAGGAAATCAACCATAATTAACCAAAATTTGTGTGGTAGGTAAACAGAGACCTCCGATATCACAGTGGTGGGTTAACCGAAACCAAGAGCTATCGTGGTGAGTTTCTAGCAGACATAAAGGGGAAGCTAACGACACCTTAGCCGCATCCCTCGCGATATCATAGTGGTGGGTTAACAGAAACCAAGTGCCATCGTGGTGAGTTTCTAGCAGGCATAAATGGGAAGCTAACGACACCTTAGCCGGATCTCTCGCGCTATTTTTTCATGCATGCAACTCAAGCACCAATCGTAAGGAAATCAACCATAATTAACAAAAATTTGTGTGGTAGGTAAACAGAGACCTCCGATATCACAGTGGTGGGTTTACCGAAACTAAGTGCTATCATGGTGAGTTTCTAGCTGGTATAAAGGGGAAGCTAACGACACCTTAGCCGGATCTCTCGCGCTATTTTTTCAGAAGTTGCAAGCAACTCAAACACCAATCGTAAGGAAATCAACCATAATTAAACAAAAATTTAGGTGGTAGGTTAACAGAGACCCCCGATATCGTAGTGGTGGGTTAACAGAAACCACGCGCCATCGTGGTGAGTTTCTAGCAGGCATAAATGGGAAGCTAACGACACCTTAGCCGGATCTCTCGCGCTATTTTTTCAGAAGTTGCATGCAACTCAAGCACCAATCGTAAGGAAATAAACCATAATTAAACAAAAATTTGGGTGGTAGGTTAACAGAGACCCCCGATATCATAGTGGTGGGTTAACAGAAACCAAGTGCCATCGGGGTGAGTGTCTAGCAGGCATAAAGGGGAAGCTAACGACACCTTAGCCGCATCTCTCGCGCTATGTTTTCAGAAGTCGCAAGCAACTCAAGCACAAATCGTAAGGAAATCAACCATAATTAACAAAAATTTGGGTGGTAGGTAAACAGAGACCTCCGATATCACAGTGGTGGGTTAACCGAAACCAAGTGCTATCGTGGTGAGTTTCTAGCAGGCATAAAGGGGAAGCTAACGACACCTTAGCCGGATCTCTCGCGCTATTTTTTCAGAAGTTGCATGCAACTCAAGCACCAATCGTAAGGAAATAAACCATAATTAAACAAAAATTTGGGTGGTAGGTTAACAGAGATCCCCGATATCATAGTGGTGGGTTAACAGAAACCAAGTGGCATCATGGTGAGTTTCTAGCAGGCATAAATGGGAAGCTAACGACACCTTAGCCGGATCTCTCGCGCTATTTTTTCAGAAGTTGCATGCAACTCAAGCACCAATCGCAAGGAAATCAACCATAATTAAACAAAAATTTGGGTGGTAGGTTAACAGAGACGCCCGATATCATAGTGGTGGGTTAACAGAAACCAAGTGCCATCGTGGTGAGTTTCTAGCAGGCATAAATAGGAAGCTAACGACACCTTAGCCGGATCTCTCGCGCTATTTTTTCAGAAGTTGCATGCAACTCAAGCACCAATCGTAAGGAAATCAACCATAATTAAACAAAAATTTGTGTGGGAGGTAAACAGAGACCTCCGATATCACAGTGGTGGGTTAACCGAAAGCAAGTGCTATCGTGGTGAGTTTCTAGCAGGCATAAAGGGGAAGCTAACGACACCTTAGCCGCATCTCTCGCGCTATGTTTTCAGAAGTTGCATGCAACTCAAGCACAAATCGTAAGGAAATCAACCATAATTAACAAAAATTTGTGTGGTAGGTAAACAGAGACCTCCGATATCACAGTGGTGGGTTAACCGAAACCAAGTGCTATCGTGGTGAGTTTCTAGCAGGTATAAAGGGGAAGCTAACGACACCTTAGCCGGATCTCTCGCGATATTTTTTCAGAAGTTGCATGCAACTCATGCACCAATCGTAAGGAAATCAACCATAATTAAACAAAAATTTGGGTGGTAGGTTAACAGAGACCCCCGATATCATAGTGGTGGGTTAACAGAAACCAAGTGCCATCAAGGTGAGTTTCTAGCAGGCATAAATGGGAAGCTAACGGCACCTTAGCCGGATCTCTCGCGCTATTTTTTCAGAAGTTGCATGCAACTCAAGCACCAATCGTAAGGAAATCAACCATAATTAAACAAAAATTTGGGTGGTAGGTTAACAGAGACCCCCGATATCACAGTGGTGGGTGAACCGAAAGTAAGTGCTATCGTGGTGAGTTTCTAGCAGGCATAAAGGGGCAGCTAACGACACCTTAGCCGCATCTCTCGCGCTATTTTTTCAGAAGTTGCATGCAACTCAAGCACCAATCGTAAGGAAATCAACCATAATTAACAAAAATTTGTGTGGTAGGTAAACAGAGACCTCCAATATCACAGTGGTGGGTTAACCGAAACCAAGTGCTATCGTGGTGAGTTTCTAGCCGGCATAAAGGGGAAGCTAACGACATCTTAGCCGGATCTCTCGCGCTATTTTTTCAGAAGTTGCATGCAACTCAAGCACCAATCGTAAGGAAATCAACCATAATTAAACCAAAATTTGGGTGGTAGGTTAAAAGAGACCCCCGATATCATAGTGCTGGGTTAACAGAAACCAAGTGCCATCGTGGTGAGTTTCTAGCAGGCATAAATGGGAAGCTAACGACACCTTAGCCGAATCTCTCGCGCTATTTTTTCAGAAGTTGCATGCAACTCAAGCACCAATCGTAAGGAAATCAACCATAATTAAACAAAAATTTGGGTGGTAGGTTAACAGCGACCCCCGATATCATAGTGGTGGGTTAACAGAAACCAAGTGCCATCGTGGTGAGTTTCTAGCAGGCATAAATGGAAAGCTAACGACACCTTAGCCGGATCTCTCGCGCTATTTTTTCAGAAGTTGCATGCAACTCAAGCACCAATAGTAAGGAAATCAGCCATAATTAAACAAAAATTTGGGTGGTAGGTTAACAGAGACCCCCGATATCATAGTGGTGGGTTAACAGAAACCAAGTGCCATCGTGGTGAGTTTCTAGCAGGCATAAATGGGAAGCTAACGACACCTCAGCCGGATCTCTCGCGCTATTTTTTCAGAAGTTGCATGCAACTCAAGCACCAATCGTAAGGAAATCAACCATAATTAAACAAGAATTTGGGTGGTAGGTTAACAGAGAACCCCGATATCATAGTGGTGGGTTAACAGAAACCAAGTGCCATCGTGGTGAGTTTCTAGCAGGCATAAATGGGAAGCTAACGACACCTTAGCCGGATCTCTCGCGCTATTTTTTCAGAAGTTGCATGCAACTCAAGCACCGATCTTAAGGAAATCAACCATAATTAAACAAAAATTTGGGTGGTAGGTTAACAGAGACCCCCGATATCACAGTGGTGGGTTAACCGAAACCAAGTGCTATCGCGGTGGGTTTCTAGCAGGCATAAAGGGGAAGCTAATGACACCTTAGCCGGATCTCTCGCGCTATTTTTTCAGAAGTTGCATGCATTTCAAGCACCAATCGTAAAGTAATCAACCATAATTAAACAAAAATTTGTGTGGTAGGTTAACAGAGACCCCCGATATCACAGTGGTGGGTTAACCGAAACCAAGTGCTATCGTGGTGAGTTTCTAGCAGGCATAAAGGGGAAGCTAACGACACCTTAGCCGCATCTCTCGCGCTATTTTTTCAGAAGTTGCATGCAACTCAAGCACCAATCGTAAGGAAATCAACAACAGAAACCAAGTGCCATCGTGGTGAGTTTCTAGCAGGCATAAATAGAAAGCTAACGACACCTTAGCCGGATCTCTCGCGCTATTTTTTCAGAAGTTGCATGCAACTCAAGCACCAATAGTAAGGAAATCAGCCATAATTAAACAAAAATTTGGGTGGTAGGTTAACAGAGACCCCCGATATCATAGTGGTGGGTTAACAGAAACCAAGTGCCATCGTGGTGAGTTTCTAGCAGGCATAAATGGGAAGCTAACGACACCTTAGCCGGATCTCTCGCGCTATTTTTTCAGAAGTTGCATGCAACTCAAGCACCAATCGTAAGGAAATAAACCATAATTAAACTAAAATTTGGGTGGTAGGTTAACAGAGACCCCCGATATCAAAGTGGTGGGTTAACAGAAACCCAAGTGCCATCGTGGCGAGTTTCTAGAAGGCATAAATGGGAAGCTAACGACACCTTAGCCGGATCTCTCGCGCTATTTTTTCAGAAGTTGCATGCAACTCAAGCACCAATCGTAAGGAAATCAACCATAATTAAACAAAAATTTGGGTGGTAGGTTAACAGAGACCCCCGATATCATAGTGGTGGGTAAACAGGAGCCAAGTGCCATCGTGGTGAGTTTCTAGCAGGCATAAATGGGAAGCTAACGACACCTTAGCCGGATCTCTCACGCTATTTTTTCAGAAGTTGCATGCAACTCAAGCACCAATCGTAAGGAAATCAACCATAATTAAACAAAAATTTGGGTGGTAGGTTAACAGAGCCCCCGATATCACAGTGGTGGGTTAACAGAAACCAAGTGCCATCGTGGTGAGTTTCTAGCAGGCATAAAGGGGAAGCTAACGACACCTTAGCCGGATCTCTCGCGCTATTTTTTCAGAAGTTGCATGCAACTCAAGCACCAATCGTAAGGAAATCAACCATAATTAAACAAAAATTTGGGTGGTAGGTTAACAGAGACCCCCGATATCATAGTGGTGGGTTAACAGAAACCAAGTGCTATCGTGATGAGTTTCTAGCAGGTATAAATGGGAAGCTAACGACACCTTAGCCGGATCTCTCGCGCTATTTTTTCAGAAGTTGCATGCAACTCAAGCACCAATCGCAAGGAAATCAACCATAATTAAACAAAAATTTGGGTGGTAGGTTAAAAGAGACCCCTGATATCATAGTGGTGGGTTAACAGAAACCAAGTGCCATCGTGGTGAGTTTCTAGCAGGCATAAATGGGAAGCTAACGACACCTTAGCCGAATCTCTCGCGCTATTTTTTCAGAAGTTGCATGCAACTCAAGCACCAATCGTAAGGAAATCAACCATAATTAAACAAAAATTTGGGTGGTAGGTTAACAGACACCCCCGATATCATAGTGGTGGGTTAACAGAAACCAAGTGCCATCGTGGTGAGATTCTAGCAGGCATAAATGGGAAGCTAACGACACCTTAGCTGGATCTCTCGCGCTATTTTTTCAGAAGTTGCATGCAACTCAAGCACCAATCGTAAGGAAATCAACCATAATTTAACAAAAATTTGGGTGGTAGGTAAAAAGAGACCTCCGATATCACAGTGGTGGGTTAACCGAAACCAAGTGCCATCGTAGTGAGTTTCTAGCAGGCATAAATGGAAAGCTAACAACACCTTAGCCGGATCTTTAGCGCTATTTTTTCAGAAGTTGCATGCAACTCAAGCGCCAATCGTAAGGTGGTAGGTTAACAGAGACCCCCGATATCACAGTGGTGGGTTAACCGAAACCAAGTGCTATCGTGGTGAGTCTCTAGCAGGCATAAAGGGGAAGTTACCGACACCTTAGCCGGATCTCTCGCGCTATTTTTTCAGAAGTTTCATGCAACTCAAGCACCAATCGTAAGGAAATCAACTATAATTAAACAAAAATTTGGGTGGTAGGTAAACAGAGACTTTCGATATCACAGTGGTGGGTTAACCGAAACCAAGTGCTATCGTGGTGAGTTTCTAGCAGGCGTAAAGAGGAAGCTAACGACACCTTAGCCGGATCTCTCGCGCTATTTTTTCAGAAGTTGCATGCAACTCAAACACCAATCGTAAGGAAATCAACCATAATTAAACAAAAATTTGGGTGGTAGGTTAACAGACACCCCCGATATCATAGTGATGGGTTAACAGAAACCAAGTGCCATCGTGGTGAGTTTCTAGCAGGCATAAATGGGAAGCTAACGACACCTTAGCCGGATCTCTCGCGCTATTTTTTCAGAAGTTGCATGCAACTCAAGCACCAATCGTAAGGAAATCAACCATAATTAAACAAAAATTTGGGTGGTAGGTTAACAAACACCCCCGATATCATAGTGGTGGGTTAACAGAAACCAAGTGCTATCGTGATGAGTTTCTAGCAGGTATAAATGGGAAGCTAACGACACCTTAGCCGGATCTCTCGCGCTATTTTTTCAGAAGTTGCATGCAACTCAAGCACCAATCGCAAGGAAATCAACCATAATTAAACAAAAATTTGGGTGGTAGGTTAAAAGAGACCCCCGATATCATAGTGGTGGGTTAACAGAAACCAAGTGCCATCGTGGTGAGTTTCTAGCAGGCATAAATGGGAAGCTAACGACACCTTAGCCGAATCTTTCGCGCTATTTTTTCAGAAGTTGCATGCAACTCAAGCACCAATCGTAAGGAAATCAACCATAATAAAACAAAAATTTGGGTGGTAGGTTAACAGACACCCCCGATATCATAGTGGTGGGTTAACAGAAACCAAGTGCTATCGTGATGAGTTTCTAGCAGGTATAAATGGGAAGCTAACGACACCTTAGCCGGATCTCTCGCGCTATTTTTTCAGAAGTTGCATGCAACTCAAGCACCAATCGCAAGGAAATCAACCATAATTAAACAAAAATTTGGGTGGTAGGTAAACAGAGACCTCCGATATCATAGTGGTGGGTTAACCGAAACCAAGTGCCATCGTGGTGAGTTTCTAGCAGGCATAAATGGAAAGCTACACCTTAGCCGGATCTCTCGCGCCATTTTTTCAGAAGTTGCATGAAACTCAAGCACCAATCGTAAGGAAATCAACCATAACTAAACAAAAATTTGGGTGGTTGGTTAACAGAGACCCCCGATATCACAGTGGTGGGTTAACCGAAACCAAGTGCTATCGTGGTGAGTTTCTAGCAGGCATAAAGGGGAAGCTAACGACACCTTAGCCGCATCTCTCGCGCTATTTTTTCAGAAGTTGCATGCAACTCAAGCACCAATCGTAAGGAAATCAACCATAATTAAACAAAAATTTGGGTGGTAGGTAAACAGAGACCTCCGATATCACAGTGGTGTGTTAACCGAAACCAAGTGCTATCGTGGTAAGTTTTTAGCAGGCATAAATGGGAAGCTAACGACACCTTAGCCGGATCTCTCGCGCTATTTTTTCAGAAGTTGCATGCAACTCAAGCACCAATCGTAAGGAAATAAACCATAATTAAACAAAAATTTGGGTGGTAGGTTAACAGAGACCCCCGATATCATAGTGGTGGGTTAACAGAAACCAAGTGCCATCGTGGTGAGTTTCTAGCAGGCATAAATGGGAAGCTAACGACTTCTTAGCTGGATCTCTCGCGCTATTTTTTCAGAAGTTGCATGCAACTCAAGCACCAATCCTAAGGAAATAAACCATAATTAAAAAAAAATTTGGGTGGTAGGTTAACAGAGACCCCCGATATCATAGTGGTGGGTTAACAGAAACCAAGTGCCATCGTGGTGAGTTTCTAGCAGGCATAAATGGGAAGCTAACGACACCTTAGCCGGATCTCTCGCGCTATTTTTTCGGAAGTTGCATGCAACTCAAGCACCAATCGCAAGGAAATCAACCATAATTAAACAAAAATTTGGGTGGTAGGTTAACAGAGACCCCCGATATCATAGTGGTGGGTTAAATGGGAAGCTAACGAAACCTTAGCCGGATCTCTCGCGCTATTTTTTCAGAAGTTGCATGCAACTCAAGCACCAATCGTAAGGAAATCAACCACAATTAAACAAAATTTTGGGTGGTAGGTTAACAGAGACCCCCGATATCATAGCGGTGGGTTAACAGAACCCAAGTGCCATCGTGGTGAGTTTCTAGCAGGCATAAATGGGAAGCTAACGACACCTTGGCCGGATCTCTCGCGCTATTTTTTCAGAAGTTGCATGCAACTCAAGCACCAATCGTAAGGAAATCAACCATAATTAAACAAAAATTTGGGTGGTAGGTTAACAGAGACCCAGAGACCCCCGATATCACAGTGGTGGGTTAACAGAAACCAAGTGCTATCGTGGTGAGTTTCTAGCAGGCATAAATGGGAAGCTAACGACACCTTAGCCGGATCTCTGGCGCTATTTTTTCAGAAGTTGCATGCAACTCAAGCACCAATCGTAAGGAAATCAACCATAATTAAACAAAAATTTGGGTGGTAGGTTAACAGAGACCCCCGATATCATAGTGGTGGGTTAACAGAAACCAAGTGCTATCGTGGTGAGTTTCTAGCAGGCATAAAGGGGAAGCTAACGACACCTTAGCCGGATCTCTCGCGCCATTTTTTCAGAAGTTGCATGCAACTCAAACACCAATGGTAAGGAAATTAACCATAATTAAACAAAAATTTGGGTGGTAGGTTAACAGAGACCCAGAGACCCCCGATATCACAGTGGTGGGTTAACAGAAACCAAGTGCTATCGTGGTGAGCTTCTAGCAGGCATAAAGGGGAAGCTAACGACACCTTAGCCGGATCTCTCGCGCTATTTTTTCAGAAGTTGCATGCAACTCAAGCACCAATCGTAAGGAAATCAACCATAATTAAACAAAAATTTGGGTGGTAGGTTAACAGAGACCCCAGATATCATAGTAGTGGGTTAACAGAAACCAAGTGCCATTGTGGTGAGTTTCTAGCAGGCATAAATGGGAAGCTAACGACACCTTAGCCGGATCTCTCGCGCTATTTTTTCAGAAGTTGCATGCAACTCAAGCACCAATCGTAAGGAAATCAACCATAATTAAACAAAAATTTGGGTGGTAGGTAAACAGAGATCCCCGATATCATAGTGGTGGGTTAACCTAAACCAAGTGCCATCATGGTGAGTTTCTAGAAGGCATAAATAGGAAGCTAACGACACCTTAGCCGGATCTCTCGCGCTATTTTTTCAGAAGTTGCATGCAACTCAAGCACCAATCGTAAGGAAATAAACCATAATTAAACAAAAATTTGGGTGGTAGGTTAACAGAGACCCCCGATATCATAGTGGTGGGTTACCAGAAACCAAGTGCCATCGTGGTGAGTTTCTAGAAGGCATAAATAGGAAGCTAACGACACCTTAGCCGGATCTCTCGCGCTATTTGTTCAGAAGCTGCATGCAACTCAAGCACCAATCGTAAGGAAATCAACCATAATTAAACAAAAATTTGGGTGGTAGGTAAACAGAGACCTCCGACATCACAGTGGTGGGTTAACCGAAACCAAGTGCTATCGTGGTGAGCTTCTAGCAGGCATAAAGGGGAAGCTAACGACACCTTAGCCGGATCTCTCGCGCTATTTTTTTAGAAGTTGCATGCAACTCAAGCACCAATCGTAAGGAAATCAACCATAATTAAACAAAAATTTGGATGTTAGGTTAACAGACACCCCCGATATCATAGTGGTGGGTTAACAGAAACCAAGTGCCATCGTGGTGAGTTTCTAGCAGGCATAAATGGGAAGCTAACGACACCTTGGCCGGATCTCTCGCGCTATTTTTTCAGAAGTTGCATGCAACTCAAGCACCAATCGTAAGGAAATCAACCATAATTAAACAAAAATTTGGGTGGTAGGTTAACAGAGACCCAGAGACCCCCGATATCACAGTGGTGGGTTAACAGAAACCAAGTGCTATCGTGGTGAGTTTCTAGCAGGCATAAATGGGAAGCTAACGACACCTTAGCCGGATCTCTGGCGCTATTTTTTCAGAAGTTGCATGCAACTCAAGCACCAATCGTAAGGAAATCAACCATAATTAAACAAAAATTTGGGTGGTAGGTTAACAGAGACCCCCGATATCATAGTGGTGGGTTAACAGAAACCAAGTGCTATCGTGGTGAGTTTCTAGCAGGCATAAAGGGGAAGCTAACGACACCTTAGCCGGATCTCTCGCGCCATTTTTTCAGAAGTTGCATGCAACTCAAACACCAATGGTAAGGAAATTAACCATAATTAAACAAAAATTTGGGTGGTAGGTTAACAGAGACCCAGAGACCCCCGATATCACAGTGGTGGGTTAACAGAAACCAAGTGCTATCGTGGTGAGCTTCTAGCAGGCATAAAGGGGAAGCTAACGACACCTTAGCCGGATCTCTCGCGCTATTTTTTCAGAAGTTGCATGCAACTCAAGCACCAATCGTAAGGAAATCAACCATAATTAAACAAAAATTTGGGTGGTAGGTTAACAGAGACCCCAGATATCATAGTAGTGGGTTAACAGAAACCAAGTGCCATTGTGGTGAGTTTCTAGCAGGCATAAATGGGAAGCTAACGACACCTTAGCCGGATCTCTCGCGCTATTTTTTCAGAAGTTGCATGCAACTCAAGCACCAATCGTAAGGAAATCAACCATAATTAAACAAAAATTTGGGTGGTAGGTAAACAGAGATCCCCGATATCATAGTGGTGGGTTAACCTAAACCAAGTGCCATCATGGTGAGTTTCTAGAAGGCATAAATAGGAAGCTAACGACACCTTAGCCGGATCTCTCGCGCTATTTTTTCAGAAGTTGCATGCAACTCAAGCACCAATCGTAAGGAAATAAACCATAATTAAACAAAAATTTGGGTGGTAGGTTAACAGAGACCCCCGATATCATAGTGGTGGGTTACCAGAAACCAAGTGCCATCGTGGTGAGTTTCTAGAAGGCATAAATAGGAAGCTAACGACACCTTAGCCGGATCTCTCGCGCTATTTGTTCAGAAGCTGCATGCAACTCAAGCACCAATCGTAAGGAAATCAACCATAATTAAACAAAAATTTGGGTGGTAGGTAAACAGAGACCTCCGACATCACAGTGGTGGGTTAACCGAAACCAAGTGCTATCGTGGTGAGCTTCTAGCAGGCATAAAGGGGAAGCTAACGACACCTTAGCCGGATCTCTCGCGCTATTTTTTTAGAAGTTGCATGCAACTCAAGCACCAATCGTAAGGAAATCAACCATAATTAAACAAAAATTTGGATGTTAGGTTAACAGACACCCCCGATATCATAGTGGTGGGTTAACAGAAACCAAGTGCCATCGTGGTGAGTTTCTAGCAGGCATAAATGGAAAGCTACCGACACCTTAGCCGGATCTCTCGCGCTATTTTTTCAGAAATTGCATGCAACTCAAGCACCAATCGTAAGGAAATCAACCATAATTAAACAAAAATTTGGGTGGTAGGTTAACAGAGACCCCAGATATCATAGTAGTGGGTTAACAGAAACCAAGTGCCATTGTGGTGAGTTTCTAGCAGGCATAAATGGGAAGCTAACGACACCTTAGCCGGATCTCTCGCGCTATTTTTTCAGAAGTTGCATGCAACTCAAGCACCAATCGTAAGGAAATCAACCATAATTAAACAAAAATTTGGGTGGTAGGTAAACAGAGACCCCCGATATCATAGTGGTGGGTTAACCTAGACCAAGTGCCATCATGGTGAGTTTCTAGAAGGCATAAGTAAGAAGCTAACGACACCTTAGCCGGATCTCTCGCGCTATTTTTTCAGAAGTTGCATGCAACTCAAGCACCAATCGTAAGGAAATAAACCATAATTAAACAAAAATTTGGGTGGTAGGTTAACAGAGACCCCCGATATCATAGTGGTGGGCTACCAGAAACCAAGTGCCATCGTGGTGAGTTTCTAGAAGGCATAAATAGGAAGCTAACGACACCTTAGCCGGATCTCTCGCGCTATTTTTTCAGAAGTTGCATGCAACTCAAGCACCAATCGTAAGGAAATAAATCATAATTAAACAAAAATTTGGGTGGTAGGTTAACAGAGACCCCCGATATCATAGTGGTGGGTTAACAGAAACCAAGTGCCATCGTGGTGAGTTTCTAGCAGGCATAAAGGGGAAGCTAACGACACCTTAGCCGTATCTCTCGCGCTATTTTTTCAGAAGTTGCATGCAACTCAAGCACCAATCGTAAGGAAATCAACCATAATTAAACAAAAATTTGAGTGGTAGGTTAACAGAGACCCCCGATATCATAGTGATGGGTTAACAGAATCCAAGTGCCATCGTAGTGAGTTTCTAGCAGGCATAAATGGGAAGCTAACGACACCTTAGCCGGATCTCTCGCGCTATTTTTTCAGAAGTTGCATGCAACTCAAGCACCAATCGTAAGGAAATAAACCATAATTAAACTAAAATTTGGGTGGTAGGTTAACAGAGACCCCCGATATCAAAGTGGTGGGTTAACAGAAACCCAAGTGCCATCGTGGCGTGTTTCTAGAAGGCATAAATGGGAAGCTAACGACACCTTAGCCGGATCTCTCGCGCTATTTTTTCAGAAGTTGCATGCAACTCAAGCACCAATCGTAAGGAAATCAACCATAATTAAACAAAAATTTGGGTGGTACGTTAACAGAGACCCCCGATATCATAGTGGTGGGTAAACAGGAGCCAAGTGCCATCGTGGTGAGTTTCTAGCAGGCATAAATGGGAAGCTAACGACACCTTAGCCGGATCTCTCACGCTATTTTTTAAGAAGTTGCATGCAACTCAAGCACCAATCGTAAGGAAATCAACCATAATTAAACAAAAATTTGGGTGGTAGGTTAACAGAGCCCCCGATATCACAGTGGTGGGTTAACAGAAACCAAGTGCCATCGTGGTGAGTTTCTTGCAGGCATAAAGGGGAAGCTAACGACACCTTAGCCGGATCTCTCGCGCTATTTTTTCAGAAGTTGCATGCAACTCAAGCACCAATCGTAAGGAAATCAACCATAATTAAACAAAAATTTGGGTGGTAGGTTAACAGAGACCCCCGATATCATAGTGGTGGGTTAACAGAAACCAAGTGCTATCGTGATGAGTTTCTAGCAGGTATAAATGGGAAGCTAACGACACCTTAGCCGGATCTCTCGCGCTATTTTTTCAGAAGTTGCATGCAACTCAAGCACCAATCGCAAGGAAATCAACCATAATTAAACAAGAATTTGGGTGGTAGGTTAAAAGAGACCCCTGATATCATAGTGGTGGGTTAACAGAAACCAAGTGCCATCGTGGTGAGTTTCTAGCAGGCATAAATGGGAAGCTAACGACACCTTAGCCGAATCTCTCGCGCTATTTTTTCAGAAGCTGCATGCAACTCAAGCACCAATCGTAAGGAAATCAACCATAATTAAACAAAAATTTGGGTGGTAGGTTAACAGACACCCCCGATATCATAGTGGTGGGTTAACAGAAACCAAGCGCTATCGTGGTGAGTTTCTAGCAGGCATAAAGGGGAAGCTAGCGACACCTTAGCCGGATCTCTCGCGCCATTTTTTCAGAAGTTGCATGCAACTCAAGCACCAATCGTAAGGAAATTAACCATAAGTAAACAAAAATTTGGGTGGTAGGTTAACAGAGACCCCCGATATCATAGTGGTGGGTTAACAGAAACCAAATGCCATCGTGGTGAGTTTCTAGCAGGCATAAATGGGAAGCTAACGACACCTTAGCCGGATCTCTCGCGCTATTTTTTCAGAAGTTGCATGCAACTCAAGCACCAATCGCAAGGAAATCAACCATAATTAAACAAAAATTTGGGTGGTAGGTTAACAGAGACCCCCGATATCATAGTGGTGGGTTAACAGAAACCAAGCGCTATCGTGGTGAGTTTCTAGCAGGCATAAAGGGGAAGCTAGCGACACCTTAGCCGGATCTCTCGCGCCATTTTTTCAGAAGTTGCATGCAACTCAAGCACCAATCGTAAGGAAATTAACCATAAGTAAACAAAAATTTGGGTGGTAGGTTAACAGAGACCCCCGATATCATAGTGGTGGGTTAACAGAAACCAAATGCCATCGTGGTGAGTTTCTAGCAGGCATAAATGGGAAGCTAACGACACCTAAGCCGGATCTCTCGCGCTATTTTTTCAGAAGTTGCATGCAACTCAAGCACCAATCGCAAGGAAATCAACCATAATTAAACAAAAATTTGGGTGGTAGGTTAACAGAGACCCCCGATATCATAGTGGTGGGTTAAATGGGAAGCTAACGACACCTTAGCCGGATCTCTCGCGCTATTTTTTCAGAAGTTGCATGCAACTCAAGCACCAATCGTAAGGAAATCAACCACAATTAAACAAAATTTTGGGTGGTAGGTTAACAGAGACCCCCGATATCATAGCGGTGGGTTAACAGAACCCAAGTGCCATCGTGGTGAGTTTCTAGCAGGCATAAATGGGAAGCTAACGACACCTTGGCCGGATCTCTCGCGCTATTTTTTCAGAAGTTGCATGCAACTCAAGCACCAATCGTAAGGAAATCAACCATAATTAAACAAAAATTTGGGTGGTAGGTTAACAGAGACCCAGAGACCCCCGATATCACAGTGGTGGGTTAACAGAAACCAAGTGCTATCGTGGTGAGTTTCTAGCAGGCATAAATGGGAAGCTAACGACACCTTAGCCGGATCTCTGGCGCTATTTTTTCAGAAGTTGCATGCAACTCAAGCACCAATCGTAAGGAAATCAACCATAATTAAACAAAAATTTGGGTGGTAGGTTAACAGAGACCCCCGATATCATAGTGGTGGGTTAACAGAAACCAAGTGCTATCGTGGTGAGTTTCTAGCAGGCATAAAGGGGAAGCTAACGACACCTTAGCCGGATCTCTCGCGCCATTTTTTCAGAAGTTGCATGCAACTCAAACACCACTCGTAAGGAAATTAACCATAATTAAACAAAAATTTGGGTGGTAGGTTAACAGAGACCCCCGATATCATAGTGATGGGTTAACAGAAACCAAATGCCATCATGGTGAGTTTCTAGCAGGCATAAATGGGAAGCTAACGACACCTTAGCCGGATCTCTCGCGCTATTTTTTCAGAAGTTGCATGCAACTTAAGCACCAATCGTAAGGAAATCAACCATAATTAAACAAAAATTTGGGTGGTAGATAAACAGAGACCTCCGATATCACAGTGGTGGGTTAACCGAAACCAAGTGCTATCGTTGTGAGTTTCTAGCAGGCATAAAGGGGAAGCTCACGACACCTTAGCCGGATATCTCGCGCTATTTTTTCAGAAGTTGCATGCAACTCAAGCACCAATCGTAAGGAAATCAACCATAATTAAACAAAAATTTGGGTGGTAGGTTAACAGAGACCCCCGATATCACAGTGGTGGGTTAACCCAAACCAAGTGCTATCGTGGTGAGTTTCTAGCAGGCATAAAGGGGAAGCTAACGACACCTTAGCGGGATCTCTCACGCTATTTTTTCAGAAGTTGCATGCAACTCAAGCACCAATCGTAAGGAAATCAACCATAATTAAACAAAAATTTGGGTGGTAGGTTAACAGAGACCCCCGATATCATAGTGGTGGGTTAACAGAAACCAAGTGCCATCGTGGTGAGTTTCTAGCAGGCATAAATGGGAAGCTAACGACACCTTAGCCGGATCTCTCGCGCTATTTTTTCAGAAGTTGCATGCAACTCAAGCACCAATCGTAAGGAAATCAACCATAATTAAACAAAAATTTGGGTGGTGGGTAAACAGAGACCTCCGACATCACAGTGGTGGGTTAACCGAAACCAAGTGCTATCGTGGTGAGCTTCTAGCAGGCATAAAGGGGAAGCTAACGACACCTTAGCCGGATCTCTCGCGCTATTTTTTCAGAAGTTGCATGCAACTCAAGCACCAATCGTAAGGAAATCAACCATAATTAAACAAAAATTTGGATGGTAGGTTAACAGAGACCCCGATATCATACTGGTGGGTTAACAGAAACCAAGTGCCATCGTGGTGAGTTTCTAGCAGGCATAAAGGGGAAGCTAACGACACCTTAGCCGGATCTCTCGCGCTATTTTTTCAGAAGTTGCATGCAACTCAAGCACCAATCGTAAGGAAATCAACCATAATTAAACAAAAAATTTGGGTGGTAGGTTAACAGAGACCCCAGATATCATAGTAGTGGGTTAACAGAAACCAAGTGCCATTGTGGTGAGTTTCTAGCAGGCATAAATGGGAAGCTAACGACACCTTAGCCGGATCTCTCGCGCTATTTTTTCAGAAGTTGCATGCAACTCAAGCACCAATCGTAAGGAAATCAACCATAATTAAACAAAAATTTGGGTGGTAGGTAAACAGAGATCCCCGATATCATAGTGGTGGGTTAACCTAAACCAAGTGCCATCATGGTGAGTTTCTAGAAGGCATAAATAGGAAGCTAACGACACCTTAGCCGGATCTCTCGCGCTATTTTTTCAGAAGTTGCATGCAACTCAAGCACCAATCGTAAGGAAATAAACCATAATTAAACAAAAATTTGGGTGGTAGGTTAACAGAGACCCCCGATATCATAGTGGTGGGTTACCAGAAACCAAGTGCCATCGTGGTGAGTTTCTAGAAGGCATAAATAGGAAGCTAACGACACCTTAGCCGGATCTCTCGCGCTATTTGTTCAGAAGCTGCATGCAACTCAAGCACCAATCGTAAGGAAATCAACCATAATTAAACAAAAATTTGGGTGGTAGGTAAACAGAGACCTCCGACATCACAGTGGTGGGTTAACCGAAACCAAGTGCTATCGTGGTGAGCTTCTAGCAGGCATAAAGGGGAAGCTAACGACACCTTAGCCGGATCTCTCGCGCTATTTTTTTTAGAAGTTGCATGCAACTCAAGCACCAATCGTAAGGAAATCAACCATAATTAAACAAAAATTTGGATGTTAGGTTAACAGACACCCCCGATATCATAGTGGTGGGTTAACAGAAACCAAGTGCCATCGTGGTGAGTTTCTAGCAGGCATAAATGGAAAGCTAACGACACCTTAGCCGGATCTCTCGCGCTATTTTTTCAGAAGTTGCATGCAACTCAAGCACCAATCGTAAGGAAATCAACCATAATTAAACAAAAATTTGGGTGGTAGGTTAACAGAGACCCCAGATATCATAGTAGTGGGTTAACAGAAACCAAGTGCCATTGTGGTGAGTTTCTAGCAGGCATAAATGGGAAGCTAACGACACCTTAGCCGGATCTCTCGCGCTATTTTTTCAGAAGTTGCATGCAACTCAAGCACCAATCGTAAGGAAATCAACCATAATTAAACAAAAATTTGGGTGGTAAGTAAACAGAGACCCCCCGATATCATAGTGGTGGGTTAACCTAGACCAAGTGCCATCATGGTGAGTTTCTAGAAGGCATAAATAGGAAGCTAACGACACCTTAGCCGGATCTCTCGCGCTATTTTTTCAGAAGTTGCATGCAACTCAAGCACCAATCGTAAGGAAATAAACCATAATTAAACAAAAATTTGGGTGGTAGGTTAACAGAGACCCCCGATATCATAGTGGTGGGCTACCAGAAACCAAGTGCCATCGTGGTGAGTTTCTAGAAGGCATAAATAGGAAGCTAACGACACCTTAACCGGATCTCTCGCGCTATTTTTTCAGAAGTTGCATGCAACTCAAGCACCAATCGTAAGGAAATAAACCATAATTAAACAAAAATTTGGGTGGTAGGTTAACAGAGACCCCCGATATCATAGTGGTGGGTTAACAGAAACCAAGTGCCATCGTGGTGAGTTTCTAGCAGGCATAAATGGGAAGCTAACGACACCTTAGCTGGATCTCTCGCGCTATTTTTTCAGAAGTTGCATGCAACTCAAGCACCAATCCTAAGGAAATAAACCATAATTAAACAAAAATTTGGGTGGTAGGTTAACAGAGACCCCCGATATCATAGTGGTGGGTTAACAGAAACCAAGTGCCATCGTGGTGAGTTTCTAGCAGGCATAAATGGGAAGCTAACGACACCTTAGCCGGATCTCTCGCGCTATTTTTTCAGAAGTTGCATGCAACTCAAGCACCAATCGTAAGGAAATTAACCATAAGTAAACAAAAATTTGGGTGGTAGGTTAACAGAGACCCCCGATATCATAGTGGTGGGTTAACAGAAACCAAATGCCATCGTGGTGAGTTTCTAGCAGGCATAAATGGGAAGCTAACGACACCTTAGCCGGATCTCTCGCGCTATTTTTTCAGAAGTTGCATGCAACTCAAGCACCAATCGCAAGGAAATCAACCATAATTAAACAAATCGTAAGGAAATCAACCATAATTAAACAAAAATTTGGGTGGTAGGTTAACAGAGACCCCAGATATCATAGCGGTGGGTTAACAGAAACCAAGTGCCATTGTGGTGAGTTTCTAGCAGGCATAAATGGGAAGCTAACGACACCTTAGCCGGATCTCTCGCGCTATTTTTTCAGAAGTTGCATGCAACTCAAGCACCAATCGCAAGGAAATCAACCATAATTAAACAAAAATTTGGGTGGTAGGTTAACAGAGACCCCCGATATCATAGTGGTGGGTTAACAGAAACCAAATGCCATCGTGGTGAGTTTCTAGCAGGCATAAATGGGAAGCTAACGACACCTTAGCCGGATCTCTCGCGCTATTTTTTCAGAAGTTGCATGCAACTCAAGCACCAATCGCAAGGAAATCAACCATAATTAAACAAAAATTTGGGTGGTAGGTTAACAGAGACCCCCGATATCATAGTGGTGGGTTAACAGAAACCAAGCGCTATCGTGGTGAGTTTCTAGCAGGCATAAAGGGGAAGCTAGCGACACCTTAGCCGGATCTCTCGCGCCATTTTTTCAGAAGTTGCATGCAACTCAAGCACCAATCGTAAGGAAATTAACCATAAGTAAACAAAAATTTGGGTGGTAGGTTAACAGAGACCCCCGATATCATAGTGGTGGGTTAACAGAAACCAAATGCCATCGTGGTGAGTTTCTAGCAGGCATAAATGGGAAGCTAACGACACCTTAGCCGGATCTCTCGCGCTATTTTTTCAGAAGTTGCATGCAACTCAAGCACCAATCGCAAGGAAATCAACCATAATTAAACAAAAATTTGGGTGGTAGGTTAACAGAGACCCCCGATATCATAGTGGTGGGTTAAATGGGAAGCTAACGACACCTTAGCCGGATCTCTCGCGCTATTTTTTCAGAAGTTGCATGCAACTCAAGCACCAATCGTAAGGAAATCAACCACAATTAAACAAAATTTTGGGTGGTAGGTTAACAGAGACCCCCGATATCATAGCGGTGGGTTAACAGAACCCAAGTGCCATCGTGGTGAGTTTCTAGCAGGCATAAATGGGAAGCTAACGACACCTTGGCCGGATCTCTCGCGCTATTTTTTCAGAAGTTGCATGCAACTCAAGCACCAATCGTAAGGAAATCAACCATAATTAAACAAAAATTTGGGTGGTAGGTTAACAGAGACCCAGAGACCCCCGATATCACAGTGGTGGGTTAACAGAAACCAAGTGCTATCGTGGTGAGTTTCTAGCAGGCATAAATGGGAAGCTAACGACACCTTAGCCGGATCTCTGGCGCTATTTTTTCAGAAGTTGCATGCAACTCAAGCACCAATCGTAAGGAAATCAACCATAATTAAACAAAAATTTGGGTGGTAGGTTAACAGAGACCCCCGATATCATAGTGGTGGGTTAACAGAAACCAAGTGCTATCGTGGTGAGTTTCTAGCAGGCATAAAGGGGAAGCTAACGACACCTTAGCCGGATCTCTCGCGCCATTTTTTCAGAAGTTGCATGCAACTCAAACACCACTCGTAAGGAAATTAACCATAATTAAACAAAAATTTGGGTGGTAGGTTAACAGAGACCCCCGATATCATAGTGATGGGTTAACAGAAACCAAATGCCATCATGGTGAGTTTCTAGCAGGCATAAATGGGAAGCTAACGACACCTTAGCCGGATCTCTCGCGCTATTTTTTCAGAAGTTGCATGCAACTTAAGCACCAATCGTAAGGAAATCAACCATAATTAAACAAAAATTTGGGTGGTAGATAAACAGAGACCTCCGATATCACAGTGGTGGGTTAACCGAAACCAAGTGCTATCGTTGTGAGTTTCTAGCAGGCATAAAGGGGAAGCTCACGACACCTTAGCCGGATATCTCGCGCTATTTTTTCAGAAGTTGCATGCAACTCAAGCACCAATCGTAAGGAAATCAACCATAATTAAACAAAAATTTGGGTGGTAGGTTAACAGAGACCCCCGATATCACAGTGGTGGGTTAACCCAAACCAAGTGCTATCGTGGTGAGTTTCTAGCAGGCATAAAGGGGAAGCTAACGACACCTTAGCGGGATCTCTCACGCTATTTTTTCAGAAGTTGCATGCAACTCAAGCACCAATCGTAAGGAAATCAACCATAATTAAACAAAAATTTGGGTGGTAGGTTAACAGAGACCCCCGATATCATAGTGGTGGGTTAACAGAAACCAAGTGCCATCGTGGTGAGTTTCTAGCAGGCATAAATGGGAAGCTAACGACACCTTAGCCGGATCTCTCGCGCTATTTTTTCAGAAGTTGCATGCAACTCAAGCACCAATCGTAAGGAAATCAACCATAATTAAACAAAAATTTGGGTGGTGGGTAAACAGAGACCTCCGACATCACAGTGGTGGGTTAACCGAAACCAAGTGCTATCGTGGTGAGCTTCTAGCAGGCATAAAGGGGAAGCTAACGACACCTTAGCCGGATCTCTCGCGCTATTTTTTCAGAAGTTGCATGCAACTCAAGCACCAATCGTAAGGAAATCAACCATAATTAAACAAAAATTTGGATGGTAGGTTAACAGAGACCCCGATATCATACTGGTGGGTTAACAGAAACCAAGTGCCATCGTGGTGAGTTTCTAGCAGGCATAAAGGGGAAGCTAACGACACCTTAGCCGGATCTCTCGCGCTATTTTTTCAGAAGTTGCATGCAACTCAAGCACCAATCGTAAGGAAATCAACCATAATTAAACAAAAATTTGGGTGGTAGGTTAACAGAGACCCCAGATATCATAGTAGTGGGTTAACAGAAACCAAGTGCCATTGTGGTGAGTTTCTAGCAGGCATAAATGGGAAGCTAACGACACCTTAGCCGGATCTCTCGCGCTATTTTTTCAGAAGTTGCATGCAACTCAAGCACCAATCGTAAGGAAATCAACCATAATTAAACAAAAATTTGGGTGGTAGGTAAACAGAGATCCCCGATATCATAGTGGTGGGTTAACCTAAACCAAGTGCCATCATGGTGAGTTTCTAGAAGGCATAAATAGGAAGCTAACGACACCTTAGCCGGATCTCTCGCGCTATTTTTTCAGAAGTTGCATGCAACTCAAGCACCAATCGTAAGGAAATAAACCATAATTAAACAAAAATTTGGGTGGTAGGTTAACAGAGACCCCCGATATCATAGTGGTGGGTTACCAGAAACCAAGTGCCATCGTGGTGAGTTTCTAGAAGGCATAAATAGGAAGCTAACGACACCTTAGCCGGATCTCTCGCGCTATTTGTTCAGAAGCTGCATGCAACTCAAGCACCAATCGTAAGGAAATCAACCATAATTAAACAAAAATTTGGGTGGTAGGTAAACAGAGACCTCCGACATCACAGTGGTGGGTTAACCGAAACCAAGTGCTATCGTGGTGAGCTTCTAGCAGGCATAAAGGGGAAGCTAACGACACCTTAGCCGGATCTCTCGCGCTATTTTTTTTAGAAGTTGCATGCAACTCAAGCACCAATCGTAAGGAAATCAACCATAATTAAACAAAAATTTGGATGTTAGGTTAACAGACACCCCCGATATCATAGTGGTGGGTTAACAGAAACCAAGTGCCATCGTGGTGAGTTTCTAGCAGGCATAAATGGAAAGCTAACGACACCTTAGCCGGATCTCTCGCGCTATTTTTTCAGAAGTTGCATGCAACTCAAGCACCAATCGTAAGGAAATCAACCATAATTAAACAAAAATTTGGGTGGTAGGTTAACAGAGACCCCAGATATCATAGTAGTGGGTTAACAGAAACCAAGTGCCATTGTGGTGAGTTTCTAGCAGGCATAAATGGGAAGCTAACGACACCTTAGCCGGATCTCTCGCGCTATTTTTTCAGAAGTTGCATGCAACTCAAGCACCAATCGTAAGGAAATCAACCATAATTAAACAAAAATTTGGGTGGTAAGTAAACAGAGACCCCCCGATATCATAGTGGTGGGTTAACCTAGACCAAGTGCCATCATGGTGAGTTTCTAGAAGGCATAAATAGGAAGCTAACGACACCTTAGCCGGATCTCTCGCGCTATTTTTTCAGAAGTTGCATGCAACTCAAGCACCAATCGTAAGGAAATAAACCATAATTAAACAAAAATTTGGGTGGTAGGTTAACAGAGACCCCCGATATCATAGTGGTGGGCTACCAGAAACCAAGTGCCATCCTGGTGAGTTTCTAGAAGGCATAAATAGGAAGCTAACGACACCTTAACCGGATCTCTCGCGCTATTTTTTCAGAAGTTGCATGCAACTCAAGCACCAATCGTAAGGAAATAAACCATAATTAAACAAAAATTTGGGTGGTAGGTTAACAGAGACCCCCGATATCATAGTGGTGGGTTAACAGAAACCAAGTGCCATCGTGGTGAGTTTCTAGCAGGCATAAATGGGAAGCTAACGACACCTTAGCTGGATCTCTCGCGCTATTTTTTCAGAAGTTGCATGCAACTCAAGCACCAATCCTAAGGAAATAAACCATAATTAAACAAAAATTTGGGTGGTAGGTTAACAGAGACCCCCGATATCATAGTGGTGGGTTAACAGAAACCAAGTGCCATCGTGGTGAGTTTCTAGCAGGCATAAATGGGAAGCTAACGACACCTTAGCCGGATCTCTCGCGCTATTTTTTCAGAAGTTGCATGCAACTCAAGCACCAATCGTAAGGAAATTAACCATAAGTAAACAAAAATTTGGGTGGTAGGTTAACAGAGACCCCCGATATCATAGTGGTGGGTTAACAGAAACCAAATGCCATCGTGGTGAGTTTCTAGCAGGCATAAATGGGAAGCTAACGACACCTTAGCCGGATCTCTCGCGCTATTTTTTCAGAAGTTGCATGCAACTCAAGCACCAATCGCAAGGAAATCAACCATAATTAAACAAATCGTAAGGAAATCAACCATAATTAAACAAAAATTTGGGTGGTAGGTTAACAGAGACCCCAGATATCATAGTAGTGGGTTAACAGAAACCAAGTGCCATTGTGGTGAGTTTCTAGCAGGCATAAATGGGAAGCTAACGACACCTTAGCCGGATCTCTCGCGCTATTTTTTCAGAAGTTGCATGCAACTCAAGCACCAATCGTAAGTAAATCAACCATAATTAAACAAAAATTTGGGTGGTAGGTAAACAGAGATCCCCGATATCATAGTGGTGGGTTAACCTAAACCAAGTGCCATCATGGTGAGTTTCTAGAAGGCATAAATAGGAAGCTAACGACACCTTAGCCGGATCTCTCGCGCTATTTTTTCAGAAGTTGCATGCAACTCAAGCACCAATCGTAAGGAAATAAACCATAATTAAACAAAAATTTGGGTGGTAGGTTAACAGGGACCCCCGATATCATAGTGGTGGGTTACCAGAAACCAAGTGCCATCGTGGTGAGTTTCTAGAAGGCATAAATAGGAAGCTAACGACACCTTAGCCGGATCTCTCGCGCTATTTGTTCAGAAGCTGCATGCAACTCAAGCACCAATCGTAAGGAAATCAACCATAATTAAACAAAAATTTGGGTGGTAGGTAAACAGAGACCTCCGACATCACAGTGGTGGGTTAACCGAAACCAAGTGCTATCGTGGTGAGCTTCTAGCAGGCATAAAGGGGAAGCTAACGACACCTTAGCCGGATCTCTCGCGCTATTTTTTTTAGAAGTTGCATGCAACTCAAGCACCAATCGTAAGGAAATCAACCATAATTAAACAAAAATTTGGATGTTAGGTTAACAGACACCCCCGATATCATAGTGGTGGGTTAACAGAAACCAAGTGCCATCGTGGTGAGTTTCTAGCAGGCATAAATGGAAAGCTAACGACACCTTAGCCGGATCTCTCGCGCTATTTTTTCAGAAGTTGCATGCAACTCAAGCACCAATCGTAAGGAAATCAACCATAATTAAACAAAAATTTGGGTGGTAGGTTAACAGAGACCCCAGATATCATAGTAGTGGGTTAACAGAAACCAAGTGCCATTGTGGTGAGTTTCTAGCAGGCATAAATGGGAAGCTAACGACACCTTAGCCGGATCTCTCGCGCTATTTTTTCAGAAGTTGCATGCAACTCAAGCACCAATCGTAAGGAAATCAACCATAATTAAACAAAAATTTGGGTGGTAAGTAAACAGAGACCCCCCGATATCATAGTGGTGGGTTAACCTAGACCAAGTGCCATCATGGTGAGTTTCTAGAAGGCATAAATAGGAAGCTAACGACACCTTAGCCGGATCTCTCGCGCTATTTTTTCAGAAGTTGCATGCAACTCAAGCACCAATCGTAAGGAAATAAACCATAATTAAACAAAAATTTGGGTGGTAGGTTAACAGAGACCCCCGATATCATAGTGGTGGGCTACCAGAAACCAAGTGCCATCGTGGTGAGTTTCTAGAAGGCATAAATAGGAAGCTAACGACACCTTAACCGGATCTCTCGCGCTATTTTTTCAGAAGTTGCATGCAACTCAAGCACCAATCGTAAGGAAATAAACCATAATTAAACAAAAATTTGGGTGGTAGGTTAACAGAGACCCCCGATATCATAGTGGTGGGTTAACAGAAACCAAGTGCCATCGTGGTGAGTTTCTAGCAGGCATAAATGGGAAGCTAACGACACCTTAGCTGGATCTCTCGCGCTATTTTTTCAGAAGTTGCATGCAACTCAAGCACCAATCCTAAGGAAATAAACCATAATTAAACAAAAATTTGGGTGGTAGGTTAACAGAGACCCCCGATATCATAGTGGTGGGTTAACAGAAACCAAGTGCCATCGTGGTGAGTTTCTAGCAGGCATAAATGGGAAGCTAACGACACCTTAGCCGGATCTCTCGCGCTATTTTTTCAGAAGTTGCATGCAACTCAAGCACCAATCGTAAGGAAATTAACCATAAGTAAACAAAAATTTGGGTGGTAGGTTAACAGAGACCCCCGATATCATAGTGGTGGGTTAACAGAAACCAAATGCCATCGTGGTGAGTTTCTAGCAGGCATAAATGGGAAGCTAACGACACCTTAGCCGGATCTCTCGCGCTATTTTTTCAGAAGTTGCATGCAACTCAAGCACCAATCGCAAGGAAATCAACCATAATTAAACAAAAATTTGGGTGGTAGGTTAACAGAGACCCCCGATATCATAGTGGTGGGTTAAATGGGAAGCTAACGACACCTTAGCCGGATCTCTCGCGCTATTTTTTCAGAAGTTGCATGCAACTCAAGCACCAATCGTAAGGAAATCAACCATAATTAAACAAAAATTTGGATGGTAGGTTAACAGAGACCCCGATATCATAGTGGTGGGTTAACAGAAACCAAGTGCCATCGTGGTGAGTTTCTAGCAGGCATAAAGGGGAAGCTAACGACACCTTAGCCGGATCTCTCGCGCTATTTTTTCAGAAGTTGCATGCAACTCAAGCACCAATCGTAAGGAAATCAACCATAATTAAACAAAAATTTGGGTGGTAGGTTAACAGAGACCCCAGATATCATAGTAGTGGGTTAACAGAAACCAAGTGCCATTGTGGTGAGTTTCTAGCAGGCATAAATGGGAAGCTAACGACACCTTAGCCGGATCTCTCGCGCTATTTTTTCAGAAGTTGCATGCAACTCAAGCACCAATCGTAAGGAAATCAACCATAATTAAACAAAAATTTGGGTGGTAGGTAAACAGAGATCCCCGATATCATAGTGGTGGGTTAACCTAAACCAAGTGCCATCATGGTGAGTTTCTAGAAGGCATAAATAGGAAGCTAACGACACCTTAGCCGGATCTCTCGCGCTATTTTTTCAGAAGTTGCATGCAACTCAAGCACCAATCGTAAGGAAATAAACCATAATTAAACAAAAATTTGGGTGGTAGGTTAACAGAGACCCCCGATATCATAGTGGTGGGTTACCAGAAACCAAGTGCCATCGTGGTGAGTTTCTAGAAGGCATAAATAGGAAGCTAACGACACCTTAGCCGGATCTCTCGCGCTATTTGTTCAGAAGCTGCATGCAACTCAAGCACCAATCGTAAGGAAATCAACCATAATTAAACAAAAATTTGGGTGGTAGGTAAACAGAGACCTCCGACATCACAGTGGTGGGTTAACCGAAACCAAGTGCTATCGTGGTGAGCTTCTAGCAGGCATAAAGGGGAAGCTAACGACACCTTAGCCGGATCTCTCGCGCTATTTTTTTTAGAAGTTGCATGCAACTCAAGCACCAATCGTAAGGAAATCAACCATAATTAAACAAAAATTTGGATGTTAGGTTAACAGACACCCCCGATATCATAGTGGTGGGTTAACAGAAACCAAGTGCCATCGTGGTGAGTTTCTAGCAGGCATAAATGGAAAGCTAACGACACCTTAGCCGGATCTCTCGCGCTATTTTTTCAGAAGTTGCATGCAACTCAAGCACCAATCGTAAGGAAATCAACCATAATTAAACAAAAATTTGGGTGGTAGGTTAACAGAGACCCCAGATATCATAGTAGTGGGTTAACAGAAACCAAGTGCCATTGTGGTGAGTTTCTAGCAGGCATAAATGGGAAGCTAACGACACCTTAGCCGGATCTCTCGCGCTATTTTTTCAGAAGTTGCATGCAACTCAAGCACCAATCGTAAGGAAATCAACCATAATTAAACAAAAATTTGGGTGGTAAGTAAACAGAGACCCCCGATATCATAGTGGTGGGTTAACCTAGACCAAGTGCCATCATGGTGAGTTTCTAGAAGGCATAAATAGGAAGCTAACGACACCTTAGCCGGATCTCTCGCGCTATTTTTTCAGAAGTTGCATGCAACTCAAGCACCAATCGTAAGGAAATAAACCATAATTAAACAAAAATTTGGGTGGTAGGTTAACAGAGACCCCCGATATCATAGTGGTGGGCTACCAGAAACCAAGTGCCATCGTGGTGAGTTTCTAGAAGGCATAAATAGGAAGCTAACGACACCTTAACCGGATCTCTCGCGCTATTTTTTCAGAAGTTGCATGCAACTCAAGCACCAATCGTAAGGAAATAAACCATAATTAAACAAAAATTTGGGTGGTAGGTTAACAGAGACCCCCGATATCATAGTGGTGGGTTAACAGAAACCAACTGCCATCGTGGTGAGTTTCTAGCAGGCATAAATGGGAAGCTAACGACACCTTAGCTGGATCTCTCGCGCTATTTTTTCAGAAGTTGCATGCAACTCAAGCACCAATCCTAAGGAAATAAACCATAATTAAACAAAAATTTGGGTGGTAGGTTAACAGAGACCCCCGATATCATAGTGGTGGGTTAACAGAAACCAAGTGCTATCGTGGTGAGTTTCTAGCAGGCATAAATGGGAAGCTAACGACACCTTAGCCGGATCTCTCGCGCTATTTTTTCAGAAGTTGCATGCAACTCAAGCACCAATCGTAAGGAAATTAACCATAAGTAAACAAAAATTTGGGTGGTAGGTTAACAGAGACCCTCGATATCATAGTGGTGGGTTAACAGAAACCAAATGCCATCGTGGTGAGTTTCTAGCAGGCATAAATGGGAAGCTAACGACACCTTAGCCGGATCTCTCGCGCTATTTTTTCAGAAGTTGCATGCAACTCAAGCACCAATCGCAAGGAAATCAACCATAATTAAACAAAAATTTGGGTGGTAGGTTAACAGAGACCCCCGATATCATAGTGGTGGGTTAAATGGGAAGCTAACGACACCTTAGCCGGATCTCTCGCGCTATTTTTTCAGAAGTTGCATGCAACTCAAGCACCAATCGTAAGGAAATCAACCACAATTAAACAAAATTTTGGGTGGTAGGTTAACAGAGACTCCCGATATCATAGCGGTGGGTTAACAGAACCCAAGTGCCATCGTGGTGAGTTTCTAGCAGGCATAAATGGGAAGCTAACGACACCTTGGCCGGATCTCTCGCGCTATTTTTTCAGAAGTTGCATGCAACTCAAGCACCAATCGTAAGGAAATCAACCATAATTAAACAAAAATTTGGGTGGTAGGTTAACAGAGACCCAAAGACCCCCGATATCACAGTGGTGGGTTAACAGAAACCAAGTGCTATCGTGGTGAGTTTCTAGCAGGCATAAATGGGAAGCTAACGACACCTTAGCCGGATCTCTCGCGCTATTTTTTCAGAAGTTGCATGCAACTCAAACACCAATAGTAAGGAAATCAACCATAATTAAACAAAAATTTGGGTGGTAGGTTAACAGAGACCCCAGATATCATAGTAGTGGGTTAATAGAAACCAAGTGCCATTGTGGTGAGTTTCTAGCAGGCATAAATGTGAAGCTAACGACACCTTAGCCGGATCTCTCGCGCCATTTTTTCAGAAGTTGCATGCAACTCAAACACCACTCGTAAGGAAATCAACCATAATTAAACAAAAATTTGGGTGGTAGGTAAACAGAGACCTCCGATATCACAGTGGTGGGTTAACCGAAACCAAGTGCTATCGTTGTGAGTTTCTAGCAGGCATAAAGGGGAAGCTAACGACACCTTAGCCGGATATCTCGCGCTATTTTTTCAGAAGTTGCATGCAACTCAAGCACCAATCGTAAGGAAATCAACCATAATTAAACAAAAATTTGGGTGGTAGGTTAACAGAGACCCCCGATATCACAGTGGTGGGTTAACCCAAACCAAGTGCTATCGTGGTGAGTTTCTAGCAGGCATAAAGGGGAAGCTAACGACACCTTAGCGGGATCTCTCACGCTATTTTTTCAGAAGTTGCATGCAACTCAAGCACCAATCGTAAGGAAATCAACCATAATTAAACAAAAATTTGGGTGGTAGGTTAACAGAGACCCCCGATATCATAGTGGTGGGTAAACAGAAACCAACTGCCATCGTGGTGAGTTTCTAGCAGGCATAAATGGGAAGCTAACGACACCTTAGCCGGATCTCTCGCGCTATTTTTTCAGAAGTTGCATGCAACTCAAGCACCAATCGTAAGGAAATCAACCATAATTAAACAAAAATTTGGGTGGTAGGTTAACAGAGACCCCAGATATCATAGTAGTGGGTTAACAGAAACCAAGTGCCATTGTGGTGAGTTTCTAGCAGGCATAAATGGGAAGCTAACGACACCTTAGCCGGATCTCTCGCGCTATTTTTTCAGAAGTTGCATGCAACTCAAGCACCAATCGTAAGGAAATCAACCATAATTAAACAAAAATTTGGGTGGTAGGTAAACAGAGACCCCCGATATCATAGTGGTGGGTTAACCTAGACCAAGTGCCATCATGGTGAGTTTCTAGAAGGCATAAATAGGAAGCTAACGACACCTTAGCCGGATCTCTCGCGCTATTTTTTCAGAAGTTGCATGCAACTCAAGCACCAATCGTAAGGAAATAAACCATAATTAAACAAAAATTTGGGTGGTAGGTTAACAGAGACCCCCGATATCATAGTGGTGGGTTACCAGAAACCAAGTGCCATCGTGGTGAGTTTCTAGAAGGCATAAATAGGAAGCTAACGTCACCTTAGCCGGATCTCTCGCGCTATTTGTTCAGAAGCTGCATGCAACTCAAGCACCAATCGTAAGGAAATCAACCATAATTAAACAAAAATTTGGGTGGTAGGTAAACAGAGACCTCCGACATCACAGTGGTGGGTTAACCGAAACCAAGTGCTATCGTGGTGAGCTTCTAGCAGGCATAAAGGGGAAGCTAACGACACCTTAGCCGGATCTCTCGCGCTATTTTTTTAGAAGTTGCATGCAACTCAAGCACCAATCGTAAGGAAATCAACCATAATTAAACAAAAATTTGGATGTTAGGTTAACAGACACCCCCGATATCATAGTGGTGGGTTAACAGAAACCAAGTGCCATCGTGGTGAGTTTCTAGCAGGCATAAATGGAAAGCTAACGACACCTTAGCCGGATCTCTCGCGCTATTTTTTCAGAAGTTGCATGCAACTCAAGCACCAATCGTAAGGAAATCAACCATAATTAAACAAAAATTTGGGTGGTAGGTTAACAGAGACCCCAGATATCATAGTAGTGGGTTAACAGAAACCAAGTGCCATTGTGGTGAGTTTCTAGCAGGCATAAATGGGAAGCTAACGACACCTTAGCCGGATCTCTCGCGCTATTTTTTCAGAAGTTGCATGCAACTCAAGCACCAATCGTAAGGAAATCAACCATAATTAAACAAAAATTTGGGTGGTAGGTAAACAGAGACCCCCGATATCATAGTGGTGGGTTAACCTAGACCAAGTGCCATCATGGTGAGTTTCTAGAAGGCATAAATAGGAAGCTAACGACACCTTAGCCGGATCTCTCGCGCTATTTTTTCAGAAGTTGCATGCAACTCAAGCACCAATCGTAAGGAAATAAACCATAATTAAACAAAAATTTGGGTGGTAGGTTAACAGAGACCCCCGATATCATAGTGGTGGGCCACCAGAAACCAAGTGCCATCGTGGTGAGTTTCTAGAAGGCATAAATAGGAAGCTAACGACACCTTAGCCGGATCTCTCGCGCTATTTTTTCAGAAGTTGCATGCAACTCAAGCACCAATCGTAAGGAAATAAACCATAATTAAACAAAAATTTTGATGGTAGGTTAACAGAGACCCCCGATATCATAGAGGTGGGTTAACAGAAACCAAGTGCCATCGTAGTGAGTTTCTAGCAGGCATAAATGGGATGCTAACGACACCTTAGCCGGATCTCTCGCGCTATTTTTTCAGAAGTTGCATGCAACTCAAGCACCAATCGTAAGGAAATCAACCATAATTAAACACAAATTTGGGTGGTAGGTTAACAAAGACCCCCGATATCATAGCGGTGGGTTAACAGAAACCAAGTGCCATCATGGTGAGTTTCTAGCAGGCATAAATGGGAAGCTAACGACACCTTAGCCGGATCTCTCGCGCTATTTTTTCGGAAGTTGCATGCAACTCAAGCACCAATCGTAAGGAAATAAACCATAATTAAACAAAAATTTGTGTGGTAGGTTAACAGAGACCCCCGATATCATAGTGGTGGGTTAACAGAAACCAAGTGCTATCGTGGTGAGTCTCTAGCAGGCATAAAGGGAAAGCTAACGACACCTTAGCCGGATCTCTCGCGCTATTTTTTCAGAAGTTGCATGCAACTCAAGCACCAATCGTAAGGAAATCAACCATAATTAAACAAAAATTTGGGTGGTAGGTTAACAGAGACCCCAGATATCATAGTCGTGGGTTAACAGAAACCAAGTGCCATTGTGGTGAGTTTCTAGCAGGCATAAATGTGAAGCTAACGACACCTTAGCCGGATCTCTCGCGCTATTTTTTCAGAAGTTGCATGCAACTCAAGCACCAATCGTAAGGAAATAAACCATAATTAAACAAAAATTTGGGTGGTAGGTTAACAGAGACCCCCGATATCATAGTGGTGGGTTACCAGAAACCAAGTGCCATCGTGGTGAGTTTCTAGAAGGCATAAAGGGGAAGCTAACGACACCTTAGCCGGATCTCTCGCGCTATTTTTTCAGAAGTTGCATGCAACTCAAGCACCAATCGTAAGGAAATAAACCATAATTAAACAAAAATTTGGGTGGTAGGTTAACAGAGACCCCCGATATCATAGTGGTGGGTTACCAGAAACCAAGTGCCATCGTGGTGAGTTTCTAGAAGGCATAAATAGGAAGCTAACGACACCTTAGCCGGATCTCTGGCGCTATTTTTTCAGAAGTTGCATGCAACTCAAGCACCAATCGTAAGGAAATCAACCATAATTAAACAAAAATTTGGGTGGTAGGTAAACAGAGACCTCCGATATCACAGTGGTGGGTTAACCCAAACCAAGTGCTATCGTGGTGAGTTTCTAGCAGGCATAAAGGGGAAGCTAACGACACCTTAGCCGGATCTCTCGCGCTATTTTTTCAGAAGTTGCATGCAACTCAAGCACCACTCGTAAGGAAATCAACCATAATTAAACAAAAATTTGGGTGGTAGGTTAACAGAGACCTCCGATATCAAAGTGGTGGGTTAACAGAAACCAAGTGCCATCGTGGTGAGTTTCTAGCAGGCATAAATGGGAGCTAACGACACCTTAGCCGGATCTCTCGCGCTATTTTTTCAGAAGTTGCATGCAACTCAAACACCAATCGTAAGGAAATCAACCATAATTAAACAAAAATTTGGGTGGTAGGTTAAGAGAGACCCCAGATATCATAGTAGTGGGTTAATAGAAACCAAGTGCCATTGTGGTGAGTTTCTAGCAGGCATAAATGTGAAGCTAACGACACCTTAGCCGGATCTCTCGCGCTATTTTTTCAGAAGTTGCATGCAACTCAAGCACCAATCGTAAGGAAATAAACCATAATTAAACAAAAATTTGGGTGGTAGGTTAACAGAGACCCCCGATATCATAGTGGTGGGTTACCAGAAACCAAGTGCCATCGTGGTGAGTTTCTAGAAGGCATAAATAGGAAGCTAACGACACCTTAGCCGGATCTCTCGCGCTATTTTTTCAGAAGTTGCATGCAACTCAAGCACCAATCGTAAGGAAATAAACCATAATTAAACAAAAATTTTGATGGTAGGTTAACAGAGACCCCCGATATCATAGTGGTGGGTTAACAGAAACCAAGTGCCATCGTAGTGAGTTTCTAGCAGGCATAAATGGGATGCTAACGACACCTTAGCCGGATCTCTCGCGCTATTTTTTCAGAAGTTGCATGCAACTCACGCACCAATCGTAAGGAAATCAACCATAATTAAACACAAATTTGGGTGGTAGGTTAACAAAGACCCCCGATATCATAGCGATGGGTTAACAGAAACCAAGTGCCATCATGGTGAGTTTCTAGAAGGCATAAAGGGGAAGCTAACGACACCTTAGCCGGATCTCTCGCGCTATTTTTTCAGAAGTTGCATGCAACTCAAGCACCAATCGTAAGGAAATAAACCATAATTAAACAAAAATTTGGGTGGTAGGTTAACAGAGACCCCCGATATCATAGTGGTGGGTTACCAGAAACCAAGTGCCATCGTGGTGAGTTTCTAGAAGGCATAAATAGGAAGCTAACGACACCTTAGCCGGATCTCTGGCGCTATTTTTTCAGAAGTTGCATGCAACTCAAGCACCAATCGTAAGGAAATCAACCATAATTAAACAAAAATTTGGGTGGTAGGTAAACAGAGACCTCCGATATCACAGTGGTGGGTTAACCGAAACCAAGTGCTATCGTGGTGAGTTTCTAGCAGGCATAAAGGGGAAGCTAACGACACCTTAGCCGGATCTCTCGCGCTATTTTTTCAGAAGTTGCATGCAACTCAAGCACCACTCGTAAGGAAATCAACCATAATTAAACAAAAATTTGGGTGGTAGGTTAACAGAGACCTCCGATATCAAAGTGGTGGGTTAACAGAAACCAAGTGCCATCGTGGTGAGTTTCTAGCAGGCATAAATGGGAGCTAACGACACCTTAGCCGGATCTCTCGCGCTATTTTTTCAGAAGTTGCATGCAACTCAAACACCAATCGTAAGGAAATCAACCATAATTAAACAAAAATTTGGGTGGTAGGTTAACAGAGACCCCAGATATCATAGTAGTGGGTTAATAGAAACCAAGTGCCATTGTGGTGAGTTTCTAGCAGGCATAAATGTGAAGCTAACGACACCTTAGCCGGATCTCTCGCGCTATTTTTTCAGAAGTTGCATGCAACTCAAGCACCAATCGTAAGGAAATAAACCATAATTAAACAAAAATTTGGGTGGTAGGTTAACAGAGACCCCCGATATCATAGTGGTGGGTTACCAGAAACCAAGTGCCATCGTGGTGAGTTTCTAGAAGGCATAAATAGGAAGCTAACGACACCTTAGCCGGATCTCTCGCGCTATTTTTTCAGAAGTTGCATGCAACTCAAGCACCAATCGTAAGGAAATAAACCATAATTAAACAAAAATTTGGGTGGTAGGTTAACAGAGACCCCAGATATCATAGTGGTGGGTTACCAGAAACCAAGTGCCATCGTGGTGAGTTTCTAGAAGGCATAAATAGGAAGCTAACGACACCTTAGCCGGATCTCTCGCGCTATTTTTTCAGAAGTTGCATGCAACTCAAGCACCAATCGTAAGGAAATAAACCATAATTAAACCAAAATTTGGGTGGTAGGTTAACAGAGACCCCCGATATCATAGTGGTGGGTTAACAGAAACCAAGTGTCATCGTGGTGAGTTTCTAGCAGGCATAAATGGAAAGCTAACGACACCTTAGCCGGATCTCTCGCGCTATTTTTTCAGAAGTTGCATGCAACTCAAGCACCAATCGTAAGGAAATCAACCATAATTAAACAAAAATTTGGGTGGTAGGTTAACAGAGACCCCCGATATCATAGTGGTGGGTTAACAGAATCCAAGTGCCATCGTGGTGAGTTTCTAGCAGGCATAAATGGGATGCTAACGACACCTTAGCCGGATCTCTCGCGCTATTTTTTCAGAAGTTGCATGCAACTCAAGCACCAATCGTAAGGAAATCAACCATAATTAAACACAAATTTGGGTGGTAGGTTAATAAAGACCCCCGATATCATAGCGGTGGGTTAACAGAGACCAAGTGCCATCATGGTGAGTTTCTAGCAGGCATAAATGGGAAGCTAACGACACCTTAGCCGGATCTCTCGCGCTATTTTTTCGGAAGTTGCATGCAACTCAAGCACCAATCGTAAGGAAATCAACCATAATTAAACAAAAATTTGTGTGGTAGGTTAACAGAGACCCCCGATATCATAGTGGTGGGTTAACAGAAACCAAGTGCTATCGTGGTGAGTCTCTAGCAGGCATAAAGGGAAAGCTAACGACACCTTAGCCGGATCTCTCGCGCTATTTTTTCAGAAGTTGCATGCAACTCAAGCACCTATCGTAAGGAAATAAACCATAATTAAACAAAAATTTGGGTGGTAGGTTAACAGAGACCCCCGATATCATAGTGGTGGGTTACCAGAAACCAAGTGCCATCATGGTGAGTTTCTAGAAGGCATAAAGGGGAAGCTAACGACACCTTAGCCGGATCTCTCGCGCTATTTTTTCAGAAGTTGCATGCAACTCAAGCACCAATCGTAAGGAAATAAACCATAATTAAACAAAAATTTGGGTGGTAGGTTAACAGAGACCCCCGATATCATAGTGGTGGGTTACCAGAAACCAAGTGCTATCGTGGTGAGTTTCTAGCAGGCATAAATAGGAAGCTAACGACACCTTAGCCGGATCTCTCGCGCTATTTTTTCAGAAGTTGCATGCAACTCAAGCACCAATCGTAAGGAAATAAACCATAATTAAACAAAAATTTGGGTGGTAGGTTAACAGAGACCCCCGATATCATAGTGGTGGGTTACCAGAAACCAAGTGCCATCGTGGTGAGTTTCTAGAAGGCATAAATAGGAAGCTAACGACACCTTAGCCGGATCTCTCGCGCTATTTTTTCAGAAGTTGCATGCAACTCAAGCACCAATCGTAAGGAAATAAACCATAATTAAACAAAAATTTGGGTGGTAGGTTAACAGAGACCCCAGATATCATAGTGGTGGGTTACCAGAAACCAAGTGCCATCGTGGTGAGTTTCTAGAAGGCATAAATAGGAAGCTAACGACACCTTAGCCGGATCTCTCGCGCTATTTTTTCAGAAGTTGCATGCAACTCAAGCACCAATCGTAAGGAAATAAACCATAATTAAACCAAAATTTGGGTGGTAGGTTAACAGAGACCCCCGATATCATAGTGGTGGGTTAACAGAAACCAAGTGTCATCGTGGTGAGTTTCTAGCAGGCATAAATGGAAAGCTAACGACACCTTAGCCGGATCTCTCGCGCTATTTTTTCAGAAGTTGCATGCAACTCAAGCACCAATCGTAAGGAAATCAACCATAATTAAACAAAAATTTGGGTGGTAGGTTAACAGAGACCCCCGATATCATAGTGGTGGGTTAACAGAATCCAAGTGCCATCGTGGTGAGTTTCTAGCAGGCATAAATGGGATGCTAACGACACCTTAGCCGGATCTCTCGCGCTATTTTTTCAGAAGTTGCATGCAACTCAAGCACCAATCGTAAGGAAATCAACCATAATTAAACACAAATTTGGGTGGTAGGTTAATAAAGACCCCCGATATCATAGCGGTGGGTTAACAGAGACCAAGTGCCATCATGGTGAGTTTCTAGCAGGCATAAATGGGAAGCTAACGACACCTTAGCCGGATCTCTCGCGCTATTTTTTCGGAAGTTGCATGCAACTCAAGCACCAATCGTAAGGAAATCAACCATAATTAAACAAAAATTTGTGTGGTAGGTTAACAGAGACCCCCGATATCATAGTGGTGGGTTAACAGAAACCAAGTGCTATCGTGGTGAGTCTCTAGCAGGCATAAAGGGAAAGCTAACGACACCTTAGCCGGATCTCTCGCGCTATTTTTTCAGAAGTTGCATGCAACTCAAGCACCTATCGTAAGGAAATAAACCATAATTAAACAAAAATTTGGGTGGTAGGTTAACAGAGACCCCCGATATCATAGTGGTGGGTTACCAGAAACCAAGTGCCATCATGGTGAGTTTCTAGAAGGCATAAAGGGGAAGCTAACGACACCTTAGCCGGATCTCTCGCGCTATTTTTTCAGAAGTTGCATGCAACTCAAGCACCAATCGTAAGGAAATAAACCATAATTAAACAAAAATTTGGGTGGTAGGTTAACAGAGACCCCCGATATCATAGTGGTGGGTTACCAGAAACCAAGTGCCATCGTGGTGAGTTTCTAGAAGGCATAAATAGGAAGCTAACGACACCTTAGCCGGATCTCTGGCGCTATTTTTTCAGAAGTTGCATGCAACTCAAGCACCAATCGTAAGGAAATCAACCATAATTAAACAAAAATTTGGGTGGTAGGTAAACAGAGACCTCCGATATCACAGTGGTGGGTTAACCGAAACCAAGTGCTATCGTGGTGAGTTTCTAGCAGGCATAAAGGGGAAGCTAACGACACCTTAGCCGGATCTCTCGCGCTATTTTTTCAGAAGTTGCATGCAACTCAAGCACCACTCGTAAGGAAATCAACCATAATTAAACAAAAATTTGGGTGGTAGGTTAACAAAGACCCCCGATATCATAGCGGTGGGTTAACAGAGACCAAGTGCCATCATGGTGAGTTTCTAGCAGGCATAAATGGGAAGCTAACGACACCTTAGCCGGATCTCTCGCGCTATTTTTTCGGAAGTTGCATGCAACTCAAGCACCAATCGTAAGGAAATCAACCATAATTAAACAAAAATTTGTGTGGTAGGTTAACAGAGACCCCCGATATCATAGTGGTGGGTTAACAGAAACCAAGTGCTATCGTGGTGAGTCTCTAGCAGGCATAAAGGGAAAGCTAACGACACCTTAGCCGGATCTCTCGCGCTATTTTTTCAGAAGTTGCATGCAACTCAAGCACCTATCGTAAGGAAATAAACCATAATTAAACAAAAATTTGGGTGGTAGGTTAACAGAGACCCCCGATATCATAGTGGTGGGTTACCAGAAACCAAGTGCCATCATGGTGAGTTTCTAGAAGGCATAAAGGGGAAGCTAACGACACCTTAGCCGGATCTCTCGCGCTATTTTTTCAGAAGTTGCATGCAACTCAAGCACCAATCGTAAGGAAATAAACCATAATTAAACAAAAATTTGGGTGGTAGGTTAACAGAGACCCCCGATATCATAGTGGTGGGTTACCAGAAACCAAGTGCCATCGTGGTGAGTTTCTAGAAGGCATAAATAGGAAGCTAACGACACCTTAGCCGGATCTCTGGCGCTATTTTTTCAGAAGTTGCATGCAACTCAAGCACCAATCGTAAGGAAATCAACCATAATTAAACAAAAATTTGGGTGGTAGGTAAACAGAGACCTCCGATATCACAGTGGTGGGTTAACCGAAACCAAGTGCTATCGTGGTGAGTTTCTAGCAGGCATAAAGGGGAAGCTAACGACACCTTAGCCGGATCTCTCGCGCTATTTTTTCAGAAGTTGCATGCAACTCAAGCACCACTCGTAAGGAAATCAACCATAATTAAACAAAAATTTGGGTGGCAGGTTAACAGAGACCTCCGATATCAAACTGGTGGGTTAACAGAAACCAAGTGCCATCGTGGTGAGTTTCTAGCAGGCATAAATGGGAGCTAACGACACCTTAGCCGGATCTCTCGCGCTATTTTTTCAGAAGTTGCATGCAACTCAAACACCAATAGTAAGGAAATCAACCATAATTAAACAAAAATTTGGGTGGTAGGTTAACAGAGACCCCTGATATCATAGTAGTGGGTTAATAGAAACCAAGTGCCATTGTGGTGAGTTTCTAGCAGGCATAAATGTGAAGCTAACGACACCTTAGCCGGATCTCTCGCGCTATTTTTTCAGAAGTTGCATGCAACTCAAGCACCAATCGTAAGGAAATAAACCATAATTAAACAAAAATTTGGGTGGTAGGTTAACAGAGACCCCCGATATCATAGTGGTGGGTTACCAGAAACCAAGTGCCATCGTGGTGAGTTTCTAGAAGGCATAAATAGGAAGCTAACGACACCTTAGCCGGATCTCTCGCGCTATTTTTTCAGAAGTTGCATGCAACTCAAGCACCAATCGTAAGGAAATAAACCATAATTAAACAAAAATTTGGGTGGTAGGTTAACAGAGACCCCCGATATCATAGTGGTGGGTTACCAGAAACCAAGTGCCATCATGGTGAGTTTCTAGAAGGCATAAATAGGAAGCTAACGACACCTTAGCCGGATCTCTCGCGCTATTTTTTCAGAAGTTGCATGCAACTCAAGCACCAATCGTAAGGAAATAAACCATAATTAAACCAAAATTTGGGTGGTAGGTTAACAGAGACCCCCGATATCATAGTGGTGGGTTAACAGAAACCAAGTGTCATCGTGGTGAGTTTCTAGCAGGCATAAATGGAAAGCTAACGACACCTTAGCCGGATCGCTCGCGCTATTTTTTCAGAAGTTGCATGCAACTCAAGCACCAATCGTAAGGAAATCAACCATAATTAAACAAAAATTTGGGTGGTAGGTTAACAGAGACCCGCGATATCATAGTGGTGGGTTAACAGAATCCAAGTGCCATCGTGGTGAGTTTCTAGCAGGCATAAATGGGATGCTAACGACACCTTAGCCGGATCTCTCGCGCTATTTTTTCAGAAGTTGCATGCAACTCAAGCACCAATCGTAAGGAAATCAACCATAATTAAACACAAATTTGGGTGGTAGGTTAACAAAGACCCCCGATATCATAGCGGTGGGTTAACAGAGACCAAGTGCCATCATGGTGAGTTTCTAGCAGGCATAAATGGGAAGCTAACGACACCTTAGCCGGATCTCTCGCGCTATTTTTTCGGAAGTTGCATGCAACTCAAGCACCAATCGTAAGGAAATCAACCATAATTAAACAAAAATTTGTGTGGTAGGTTAACAGAGACCCCCGATATCATAGTGGTGGGTTAACAGAAACCAAGTGCTATCGTGGTGAGTCTCTAGCAGGCATAAAGGGAAAGCTAACGACACCTTAGCCGGATCTCTCGCGCTATTTTTTCAGAAGTTGCATGCAACTCAAGCACCTATCGTAAGGAAATAAACCATAATTAAACAAAAATTTGGGTGGTAGGTTAACAGAGACCCCCGATATCATAGTGGTGGGTTACCAGAAACCAAGTGCCATCGTGGTGAGTTTCTAGAAGGCATAAAGGGGAAGCTAACGACACCTTAGCCGGATCTCTCGCGCTATTTTTTCAGAAGTTGCATGCAACTCAAGCACCAATCGTAAGGAAATAAACCATAATTAAACAAAAATTTGGGTGGTAGGTTAACAGAGACCCCCGATATCATAGTGGTGGGTTACCAGAAACCAAGTGCCATCGTGGTGAGTTTCTAGAAGGCATAAATAGGAAGCTAACGACACCTTAGCCGGATCTCGGGCGCTATTTTTTCAGAAGTTGCATGCAACTCAAGCACCAATCGTAAGGAAATCAACCATAATTAAACAAAAATTTGGGTGGTAGGTAAACAGAGACCTCCGATATCACAGTGGTGGGTTAACCGAAACCAAGTGCTATCGTGGTGAGTTTCTAGCAGGCATAAAGGGGAAGCTAACGACACCTTAGCCGGATCTCTCGCGCTATTTTTTCAGAAGTTGCATGCAACTCAAGCACCACTCGTAAAGAAATCAACCATAATTAAACAAAAATTTGGGTGGTAGGTTAACAGAGACCTCCGATATCAAACTGGTGGGTTAACAGAAACCAAGTGCCATCGTGGTGAGTTTCTAGCAGGCATAAATGGGAGCTAACGACACCTTAGCCGGATCTCTCGCGCTATTTTTTCAGAAGTTGCATGCAACTCAAACACCAATAGTAAGGAAATCAACCATAATTAAACAAAAATTTGGGTGGTAGGTTAACAGAGACCCCAGATATCATAGTAGTGGGTTAATAGAAACCAAGTGCCATTGTGGTGAGTTTCTAGCAGGCATAAATGTGAAGCTAACGACACCTTAGCCGGATCTCTCGCGCTATTTTTTCAGAAGTTGCATGCAACTCAAGCACCAATCGTAAGGAAATAAACCATAATTAAACCAAAATTTGGGTGGTAGGTTAACAGAGACCCCCGATATCATAGTGGTGGGTTAACAGAAACCAAGTGTCATCGTGGTGAGTTTCTAGCAGGCATAAATGGAAAGCTAACGACACCTTAGCCGGATCTCTCTCGCTATTTTTTCAGAAGTTGCATGAAACTCAAGCACCAATCGTAAGGAAATCAACCATAATTAAACAAAAATTTGGGTGGTAGGTTAACAGAGACCCCCGATATCATAGTGGTGGGTTAGCAGAATCCAAGTGCCATCGTGGTGAGTTTCTAGCAGGCATAAATGGGATGCTAACGACACCTTAGCCGGATCTCTCGCGCTATTTTTTCAGAAGTTGCATGCAACTCAAGCACCAATCGTAAGGAAATCAACCATAATTAAACACAAATTTGGGTGGTAGGTTAACAAAGACCCCCGATATCATAGCGGTGGGTTAACAGAGACCAAGTGCCATCATGGTGAGTTTCTAGTAGGCATAAATGGGAAGCTAACGACACCTTAGCCGGATCTCTCGCGCTATTTTTTCGGAAGTTGCATGCAACTCAAGCACCAATCGTAAGGAAATCAACCATAATTAAACAAAAATTTGGGTGGTAGGTTAACAGAGACCCCCGATATCATAGTGGTGGGTTAACAGAAACCAAGTGCCATCGTGGTGAGTTTCTAGCAGGCATAAATGGGAAGCTAACGACACCTTAGCCAGATCTCTCGCGCTATTTTTTCAGAATTTGCATGCAACTCAAGCACCAATCGTAAGGAAATCAACCATAATTAAACAAAAATTTGGGTGGTAGGTAAACAGAGACCTCCGATATCACAGTGGTGGGTTAACCGAAACCAAGTGCTATCGTAGTGAGTTTCTAGCAGGCATAAAGGGGAAGCTAACGACACCTTAGCCGGATCTCTCGCGCTATTTTTTCAGAAGTTGCATGCAACTCAAGCACCAATCGTAAGGAAATAAACCATAATTAAACAAAAATTTGGGTGGTAGGTTAACAGAGACCCCCGATATCATAGTGGTGGGTTACCAGAAGCCAAGTGCCATCGTGGTGAGTTTCTAGCAGGCATAAATGGGAGCTAACGACACCTTAGCCGGATCTCTCGCGCTATTTTTTCAGAAGTTGCATGCAACTCAAACACCAATCGTAAGGAAATCAACCTTAATTAAACAAAAATTTGGGTGGTAGGTTAACAGAGACCCCAGATATCATAGTAGTGGGTTAATAGAAACCAAGTGCCATTGTGGTGAGTTTCTAGCAGGCATAAATGTGAAGCTAACGACACCTTAGCCGGATCTCTCGCGCTATTTTTTCAGAAGTTGCATGCAACTCAAGCACCAATCGTAAGGAAATAAACCATAATTAAACAAAAATTTGGGTGGTAGGTTAACAGAGACCCCCGATATCATAGTGGTGGGTTACCAGAAACCAAGTGCCATCGTGGTGAGTTTCTAGAAGGCATAAATAGGAAGCTAACGACACCTTAGCCGGATCTCTCGCGCTATTTTTTCAGAAGTTGCATGCAACTCAAGCACCAATCGTAAGGAAATAAACCATAATTAAACAAAAATTTGGGTGGTAGGTTAACAGAGACCCCCGATATCATAGTGGTGGGTTACCAGAAACCAAGTGCCATCGTGGTGAGTTTCTAGAAGGCATAAATGGGAAGCTAACGACACCTTAGCCGGATCTCTCGCGCTATTTTTTCAGAAGTTGCATGCAACTCAAGCACCAATCGTAAGGAAATAAACCATAATTAAACCAAAATTTGGGTGGTAGGTTAACAGAGACCCCCGATATCATAGTGGTGGGTTAACAGAAACCAAGTGTCATCGTGGTGAGTTTCTATCAGGCATAAATGGAAAGCTAACGACACCTTAGCCGGATCTCTCGCGCTATTTTTTCAGAAGTTGCATGCAACTCAAGCACCAATCGTAAGGAAATCAACCATAATTAAACAAAAATTTGGGTGGTAGGTTAACAGAGACCCCCGATATCATAGTGGTGGGTTAACAGAATCCAAGTGCCATCGTGGTGAGTTTCTAGCAGGCATAAATGGGATGCTAACGACACCTTAGCCGGATCTCTCGCGCTATTTTTTCAGAAGTTGCATGCAACTCAAGCACCAATCGTAAGGAAATCAACCATAATTAAACACAAATTTGGGTGATAGTTAACAAAGACCCCCGATATCATAGCGGTGGGTTAGCAGAGACCAAGTGCCATCATGGTGAGTTTCTAGCAGGCATAAATGGGAAGCTAACGACACCTTAGCCGGATCTCTCGCGCTATTTTTTCGGAAGTTGCATGCAACTCAAGCACCAATCGTAAGGAAATCAACCATAATTAAACAAAAATTTGTGTGGTAGGTTAACAGAGACCCCCGATATCATAGTGGTGGGTTAACAGAAACCAAGTGCTATCATGGTGAGTCTCTAGCAGGCATAAAGGGAAAGCTAACGACACCTTAGCCGGATCTCTCGCGCTATTTTTTCAGAAGTTGCATGCAACTCAAGCACCAATCGTAAGGAAATCAACCATAATTAAACAAAAATTTGTGTGGTTGGTTAACAGAGACCCCCGATATCATAGTGGTGGGTTAACAGAAACCAAGTGCTATCGTGGTGAGTCTCTAGCAGGCATAAAGGGAAAGCTAACGACACCTTAGCCGGATCTCTCGCGCTATTTTTTCAGAAGTTGCATGCAACTCAAGCACCAATCGTAAGGAAATCAACCATAATTAAACAAAAATTTGGGTGGTAGGTTAACAGAGACCCCCGATATCATAGTGGTGGGTTAACAGAAACCAAGTGCCATCGTGGTGAGTTTCTAGCAGGCATAAATGGGAAGCTAACGACGCCTTAGCCGGATCTCTCGCGCTATTTTTTCAGAATTTGCATGCAACTCAAGCACCAATCGTAAGGAAATCAACCATAATTAAACAAAAATTTGGGTGGTAGGTAAACAGAGACCTCCGATATCACAGTGGTGGGTTAACCGAAACCAAGTGCTATCGTGGTGAGTTTCTAGCAGGCATAAAGGGGAAGCTAACGACACCTTAGCCGGATCTCTCGCGCTATTTTTTCAGAAGTTGCATGCAACTCAAGCACCAATCGTAAGGAAATAAACCATAATTAAACACAAATTTGGGTGGTAGGTTAACAGATACCCCCGATATCATAGTGGTGGGTTACCAGAAACCAAGTGCCATTGCGGTGAATTTCTAGAAGGCATAAAAAGGAAGCTAACGACACCTTAGCCGGATCTCTCGCGCTATTTTTTCAGAAGTTGCATGCAACTCAAGCACCAATCGTAAGGAAATCAACCATAATTAAACAAAAATTTGGGTGGTAGGTAAACAGAGACCTCCGATATCACAGTGGTGGGTTAACCGAAACCAAGTGCTATCATGGTGAGTTTCTAGCAGGCATAAAGGGGAAGCTAACGACACCTTAGCCGGATCTCTCGCGCTATTTTTTCAGAAGTTGCATGCAACTCAAGCACCAATCGTAAGGAAATCAACCATAATTAAACAAAAATTTGGGTGGTAGGTTAACAGAGACCTCCGATATCAAAGTGGTGGGTTAACAGAAACCAAGTGCCATCGTGGTGAGTTTCTAGCAGGCATAAATGGGAAGCCAACGACACCTTAGCCGGATCTCTCGCGCTATTTTTTCAGAAGTTGCATGCAACTCAAGCACCAATCGTAAGGAAATCAACCATAATTAAACAAAAATTTGGGTGGTAGGATAACAGAGACCCCAGATATCATAGTAGTGGGTTAACAGAAACCAAGTGCCATCGTGGTGAGTTTCTAGCAGGCATTAATGTGAAGCTAACGACACCTTAGCCGGATCTCTGGCGCTATTTTTTCAGAAGTTGCATGCAACTCAAGCACCAATCGTAAGGAAATAAACCATAATTAAACAAAAATTTGGGTGGTAGGTTAACAGAGACCCCCGATATCATAGTGGTGGGTTACCAGAAACCAAGTTCCATCGTGGTGAGTTTCTAGAAGGCATAAATAGGAAGCTACCGACACCTTAGCCGGATCTCTCGCGCTATTTTTTCAGAAGTTGCATGCAACTCAAGCACCAATCGTAAGGAAATCAACCATAATTAAACACAAATTTGGGTGGTAGGTTAACAAAGACCCCCGATATCATAGCGGTGGGTTAACAGAAACCAAGTGCCATCATGGTGAGTTTCTAGCAGGCATAAATGGGAAGCTAACGACACCTTAGCCGGATCTCTCGCGCTATTTTTTCGGAAGTTGCATGCAACTCAAGCACCAATCGTAAGGAAATCAACCATAATTAAACACAAATTTGGGTGGTAGGTTAACAAAGACCCCCGATATCATAGCGGTGGTTTAACAGAAACCAAGTGCCATCATGGTGAGTTTCTAGCAGGCATAAATGGGATGCTAACGACACCTTAGCCGGATCTCTCGCGCTATTTTTTCGGAAGTTGCATGCAACTCAAGCACCAATCGTAAGGAAATCAACCATAATTAAACAAAAATTTGTGTGGTAGGTTAACAGAGACCCCCGATATCATAGTGGTGGGTTAACAGAAATCAAGTGCTATCGTGGTGAGTCTCTAGCAGGCATAAAGGGAAAGCTAACGACACCTTAGCCGGATCTCTCGCGCTATTTTTTCAGAAGTTGCATGCAACTCAAGCACCAATCGTAAGGAAATCAACCATAATTAAACAAAAATTTGGGTGGTAGGTTAACAGAGACCCCCGATATCATAGTGGTGGGTTAACAGAAACCAAGTGCCATCGTGGTGAGTTTCTAGCAGGCATAAATGGGAAGCTAACGACACCTTAGCCGGATCTCTCGCGCTATTTTTTCAGAATTTGCATGCAACTCAAGCACCAATCGTAAGGAAATGAACCATAATTAAACAAAAATTTGGGTGGTAGGTAAACAGAGACCTCCGATATCACAGTGGTGGGTTAACCGAAACCAAGTGCTATCGTGGCGAGTTTCTAGCAGGCATAAAGGGGAAGCTAACGACACCTTAGCCGGATCTCTCGCGCTATTTTTTCGGAAGTTGCATGCAACTCAAGCACCAATCGTAAGGAAATCAACCATAATTAAACAAAAATTTGGGTGGTAGGTTAACAGAGACCCCCGATATCATAGTGGTGGGTTAACAGAATCCAAGTGCCATCGTGGTGAGTTTCTAGCAGGCATAAATGGGATGCTAACGACACCTTAGCCGTATCTCTCGCGCTATTTTTTCAGAAGTTGCATGCAACTCAAGCACCAATCGTAAGGAAATCAACCATAATTAAACACAAATTTGGGTGGTAGGTTAACAAAGACCCCCGATATCATAGCGGTGGATTAACAGAAACCAGGTGCCATCATGGTGAGTTTCTAGCAGGCATAAATGGGAAGCTAACGACACCTTAGCCGGATCTCTCGCGCTATTTTTTCGGAAGTTGCATGCAACTCAAGCACCAATCGTAAGGAAATCAACCATAATTAAACAAAAATTTGTGTGGTAGGTTAACAGAGCCCGCCGATATCATAGTGGTGGGTTAACAGAAACCAAGTGCTATCGTGGTGAGTCTCTAGCAGGCATAAAGGGAAAGCTAACGACACCTTAGCCGGATCTCTCGCGCTATTTTTTCAGAAGTTGCATGCAACTCAAGCACCAATCGTAAGGAAATCAACCATAATTAAACAAAAATTTGGGTGGTAGGTTAACAGAGACCTCCGATATCACAGTGGTGGGTTAACCGAAACCAAGTGCTATCGTGGTGAGTTTCTAGCAGGCATAAAGGGGAAGCTAACGACACCTTAGCCGGATCTCTCGCGCTATTTTTTCAGAAGTTGCATGCAACTCAAGCACCAATCGTAAGGAAATCAACCATAATTAAACAAAAATTTGGGTGGTAGGTTAACAGAGACCTCCGATATCAAAGTGGTGGGTTAACAGAAGCCAAGTGCCATCGTGGTGAGTTTCTAGCAGGCATAAATGGGAAGCCAACGACACCTTAGCCGGATCTCTCGCGCTATTTTTTCAGAAGTTGCATGCAACTCAAGCACCAATCGTAAGGAAATCAACCATAATTAAACAAAAATTTGGGTGGTAGGTTAACAGAGACCCCAGATATCATAGTAGTGGGTTAACAGAAACCAAGTGCCATTGTGGTGAGTTTCTAGCAGGCATAAATGTGAAGCTAACGACACTTTAGCCGGATCTCTCGCGCTATTTTTTCAGAAGTTGCATGCAACTCAAGCACCAATCGTAAGGAAATAAACCATAATTAAACAAAAATTTGGGTGGTAGGTTAACAGAGACCCCCGATATCATAGTGGTGGGTTATAAGAAACCAAGTGCCATCGTGGTGAGTTTCTAGAAGGCATAAATAGGAAGCTAACGACACCTTAGCCGGATCTCTCGCGCTATTTTTTCAGAAGTTGCATGCAACTCAAGCACCAATCGTAAGGAAATAAACCATAATTAAACAAAAATTTGGGTGGTAGGTTAACAGACACCCCCGATATCATAGTGGTGGGTTACCAGAAACCAAGTGCCATCGCGGTGAATTTCTAGAAGGCATATATAGGAAGCTAACGACACCTTAGCCGGATCTCTGGCGCTATTTTTTCAGAAGTTGCATGCAACTCAAGCACCAATCGTAAGGAAATCAACCATAATTAAACAAAAATTTGGGTGGTAGCTAAACAGAGACCTCCGATATCACAGTGGTGGGTTAACCGAAACCAAGTGCTATCATGGTGAGTTTCTAGCAGGCATAAAGGGGAAGCTAACGACACCTTAGCCGGATCTCTCGCGCTATTTTTTCAGAAGTTGCATGCAACTCAAGCACCAATCGTAAGGAAATCAACCATAATTAAACAAAAATTTGGGTGGTAGGTTAACAGAGACCCCAGATATCATAGTAGTGGGTTAATAGAAACCAAGTGCCATTGTGGTGAGTTTCTAGCAGGCATAAATGTGAAGCTAACGACACCTTAGCCGGATCTCTGGCGCTATTTTTTCCGAAGTTGCATGCAACTCAAGCACCAATCGTAAGGAAATAAACCATAATTAAACAAAAATTTGGGTGGTAGGTTAACAGAGACCCCCGATATCATAGTGGTGGGTAAACAGAAACCACGTGCTATCGTGGTGAGTCTCTAGCAGGCATAAAGGGAAAGCTAACGACACCTTAGCCGGATCTCTCGCGCTATTTTTTCAGAAGTTGCATGCAACTCAAGCCCCAATCGTAAGGAAATCAACCATAATTAAACAAAAATTTGTGTGGTAGGTTAACAGAGACCCCCGATATCATAGTGGTGGGTTAACAGAAACCAAGTGCCATCGTGGTGAGTTTCTAGCAGGCATAAATGTGAAGCTAACGACACCTTAGCCGGATCTCTCGCGCTATTTTTTCAGAAGTTGCATGCAACTCAAGCACCAATCGTAAGGAAATAAACCATAATTAAACAAAAATTTGGGTGGTAGGTTAACAGAGACCCCCGATATCATAGTGGTGGGTTACCAGAAACCAAGTGCCATCGTGGTGAGTTTCTAGAAGGCATAAATAGGAAGCTACCGACACCTTAGCCGGATCTCTCGCGCTATTTTTTCAGAAGTTGCATGCAACTCAAGCACCAATCGTAAGGAAATCAACCATAATTAAACAAAAATTTGGGTGGTAGGTTAACAGAGACCCCAGATATCATAGTAGTGGGTTAACAGAAACCAAGTGCCATCGTGGTGAGTTTCTAGCAGGCATAAATGTGAAGCTAACGACACCTTAGCCGGATCTCTCGCGCTATTTTTTCAGAAGTTGCATGCAACTCAAGCACCAATCGTAAGGAAACAAACCATAATTAAACAAAAATTTGGGTGGTAGGTTAACAGAGACCCCCGATATCATAGTGGTGGGTTACCAGAAACCAAGTGCCATCGCGGTGAGTTTCTAGAAGGCATAAATAGGAAGCTACCGACACCTTAGCCGGATCTCTCGCGCTATTTTTTCAGAAGTTGCATGCAACTCAAGCACCAATCGTAAGGAAATAAACCATAATTAAACAAAAATTTGGGGTGGTAGGTTAACAGAGACCCCCGATATCATAGTAGTGGGTTAATAGAAACCAAGTGCCATTGTGGTGAGTTTCTAGCAGGCATAAATGTGAAGCTAACGACACCTTAGGCGGATCTCTGGCGCTATTTTTTCAGAAGTTGCATGCAACTCAAGCACCAATCGTAAGGAAATAAACCATAATTAAACAAAAATTTGGGTGGTAGGTTAACAGAGACCCCCGATATCATAGTGGTGGGTTAACAGAAACCAAGTGCTATCATGGTGAGTCTCTAGCAGGCATAAAGGGAAAGCTAACGACACCTTAGCCGGATCTCTCGCGCTATTTTTTCAGAAGTTGCATGCAACTCAAGCACCAATCGTAAGGAAATCAACCATAATTAAACACAAATTTTGGTGGTAGGTTAACAGAGACCCCCGATATCATAGTGGTGGGTTAACAGAAACCAAGTGCCATCGTGGTGAGTTTCTAGCAGGCATAAATGGGAAGTTAACGACACCTTAGCCGGATCTCTCGCGCTATTTTTTCAGAAGTTGCATGCAACTCAAGCACCAATCGTATGGAAATAAACCATAATTAAACAAAAATTTGGGTGGTAGGTTAACAGAGACCCCCGATATCATAGTGGTGGGTTACCAGAAACCAAGTGCTATCGTGGCATAAATAGGAAGCTACCGACACCTTAGCCGGATCTCTCGCGCTATTTTTTCAGAAGTTGCATGCAACTCAAGCACCAATCGTAAGGAAATCAACCATAATTAAACAAAAATTTGGGTGGTAGGTTAACAGAGACCCCAGATATCATAGTAGTGGGTTACTAGAAACCAAGTGCCATTGTGGTGAGTTTCTAGCAGGCATAAATGTGAAGCTAACGACACCTTAGCCGGATCTCTCGCGCTATTTTTTCAGAAGTTGCATGCAACTCAAGCACCAATCGTAAGGAAATCAACCATAATTAAAAAAACATTTGGGTGGTAGGTTAACAGAGACCCCCGATATCACAGTGGTGGGTTAACCGAAACCAAGTGCTATCATGGTGAGTTTCTAGCAGGCATAAAGGGGAAGCTAACGACACCTTAGCCGGATCTCTCGCGCTATTTTTTCAGAAGTTGCATGCAACTCAAGCACCAATCGTAAGGAAATCAACCATAATTAAACAAAAATTTGGGTGGTAGGTTAACAGAGACCCCCGATATCATAGTTGGGGGTTAACAGAAACCAAGTGCCATCGCGGTGAGTTTCTAGCAGGCATAAAGGGGAAGCTAACGACACCTTAGCCGGATCTCTCGCGCAATTTTTTCAGAAGTTGTATGCAACTCAAGCACCAATCGTAAGGAAATCAACCATAATTAAACAAAAATTTGGGTGGTAGGTTAACAGAGACCTCCGATATCAAAGTGGTGGGTTAACAGAAACCAAGTGCCATCATGGTGAGTTTCTAGCAGGCATAAATGGGAAGCCAACGACACCTTAGCCGGATCTCTCGCGCTATTTTTTCAGAAGTTGCATGCAACTCAAGCACCAATCGTAAGGAAATCAACCATAATTAAACAAAAATTTGGGTGGTAGGTTAACAGAGACCCCAGATATCATAGTAGTGGGTTAACAGAAACCAAGTGCCATCGTGGTGAGTTTCTAGCAGGCATAAATGTGAAGCTAACGACACCTTAGCCGGATCTCTCGCGCTATTTTTTCAGAAGTTGCATGCAACTCAAGCACCAATCGCAAGGAAATCAACCATAATTAAACAAAAATTTGGGTGGTAGGTTAACAGAGACCCCCGATATCATAGTGGTGGGTTAACAGAAACCAAGTGCCATCGTGGTGAGTTTCTGGCAGGCATAAATGGGAAGCTAACGACACCTTAGCCGGATCTCTCGCGCTATTTTTTCAGAAGTTGCATGCAACTCAAGCACCAATCGTAAGGAAATCAACCATAATTAAACAAAAATTTGGGTGGTAGGTAAACAGAGACCTCCTATATCACAGTGGTGGGTTAACCGAAACCAAGTGCTATCGTGGTGAGTTTCTAGCAGGCATAAAGGGGAAGCTAACGACACCTTAGCCGGATCTCTCGCGCTATTTTTTCAGAAGTTGCATGCAACTCAAGCACCAATCGTAAGGAAATCAACCATAATTAAACAAAAATTTGGGTGGTAGGTTAACAGAGACCTCCGATATCAAAGTGGTGGGTTAACAGAAACCAAGTGCCATCGTGGTGAGTTGCTAGCAGGCATAAATGGGAAGCCAACGACACCTTAGCCGGATCTCTCGCGCTATTTTTCCAGAAGTTGCATGCAACTCAAGCACCAATCGTAAGGAAATCAACCATAATTAAACAAAAATTTGGGTGGTAGGTTAACAGAGACCCCCGATATCATAGTGGTGGGTTAACAGAAACCAAGTGCCATCGTGGTGAGTTTCTAGCAGGCATAAATGGGAAGCTAACGACACCTTAGCCGGATCTCTCGCGCTATTTTTTCAGAAGTTGCATGCAACTCAAGCACCAATCGTAAGGAAATCAACCATAATTAAACAAAAATTTGGGTGGTAGGTAAACAGAGACCTCCTATATCACAGTGGTGGGTTAACCGAAACCAAGTGCTATCGTGGTGAGTTTCTAGCAGGCATAAAGGGGAAGCTAACGACACCTTAGCCGGATCTCTCGCGCTATTTTTTCAGAAGTTGCATGCAACTCAAGCACCAATCGTAAGGAAATCAACCATAATTAAACAAAAATTTGGGTGGTAGGTTAACAGAGACCTCCGATATCAAAGTGGTGGGTTAACAGAAACCAAGTGCCATCGTGGTGAGTTGCTAGCAGGCATAAATGGGAAGCCAACGACACCTTAGCCGGATCTCTCGCGCTATTTTTTCAGAAGTTGCATGCAACTCAAGCACCAATCGTAAGGAAATCAACCATAATTAAACAAAAATTTGGGGTGGTAGGTTAACAGAGACCCCCGATATCATAGTGGTGGGTTAACAGAAACCAAGTGCCATCGTGGTGAGTTTCTAGCAGGCATAAATGGGAAGCTAACGACACCTTAGCCGGATCTCTGGCGCTATTTTTTCAGAAGTTGCATGCAACTCAAGCACCAATCGTAAGGAAATCAACCATAATTAAACAAAAATTTGGGTGGTAGGTAAACAGAGACCTCCTATATCACAGTGGTGGGTTAACCGAAACCAAGTGCTATCGTGGTGAGTTTCTAGCAGGCATAAAGGGGAAGCTAACGACACCTTAGCCGGATCTCTCGCGCTATTTTTTCAGAAGTTGCATGCAACTCAAGCACCAATCGTAAGGAAATCAACCATAATTAAACAAAAATTTGGGTGGTAGGTTAACAGAGACCTCCGATATCAAAGTGGTGGGTTAACAGAAACCAAGTGCCATCGTGGTGAGTTGCTAGCAGGCATAAATGGGAAGCCAACGACACCTTAGCCGGATCTCTCGCGCTATTTTTTCAGAAGTTGCATGCAACTCAAGCACCAATCGTAAGGAATTCAACCATAATTAAACAAAAATTTGGGTGGTAGGTTAACAGAGACCCCCGATATCATAGTGGTGGGTTAACAGAAACCAAGTGCCATCGTGGTGAGTTTCTAGCAGGCATAAATGGGAAGCTAACGACACCTTAGCCGGATCTCTCGCGCTATTTTTCCAGAAGTTGCATGCAACTCAAGCACCAATCGTAAGGAAATAAACCATAATTAAACAAAAATTTGGGTGGTAGGTTAACAGAGACCCCCGATGTCATAGTGGTGGGTTACCAGAAACCAAGTGCCATCATGGTGAGTTTCTAGAAGGCATAAATAGGAAGCTAACGACACCTTAGCCGGATCTCTCGCGCTATTTTTTCAGAAGTTGCATGCAACTCAAGCACCAATCGTAAGGAAATAAACCATAATTAAACAAAAATTTGGGTGGTAGGTAAACAGAGACCTCCGATATCACAATGGTGGGTTAACCGAAACCAAGTGCTATCGTGGTGAGTTTCTAGCAGGCATAAAGGGGAAGCTAACGACACCTTAGCCGGATCTCTCGCGCTATTTTTTCAGAAGTTGCATGCAACTCAAGCACCAATCGTAAGGAAATCAACCATAATTAAACAAAAATTTGGGTGGTAGGTTAACAGAGACCCCCGATATCATAGTAGTGGGTTAATAGAAACCAAGTGCCATTGTGGTAAGTTTCTAGAAGGCATAAATGTGAAGCTAACGACACCTTAGGCGGATCTCTCGCGCTATTTTTTCAGAAGTTGCATGCAACTCAAGCACCAATCGTAAGGAAATCAACCATAATTAAACAAAAATTTGGGTGGTAGGTTAACAGAGACCCCAGATATCATAGTAGTGGGTTAACAGAAACCAAGTGCCATCGTCATGAGTTTCTAGCAGGCATTAATGTGAAGCTAACGACACCTTAGCCGGATCTCTCGCGCTATTTTTTCAGAAGTTGCATGCAACTCAAGCACCAATCGTAAGGAAACAAACCATAATTAAACAAAAATTTGGGTGGTAGGTTAACAGAGACCCCCGATATCATAGTGGTGGGTTACCAGAAACCAAGTGCCATCGCGGTGAGTTTCTAGAAGGCATAAATAGGAAGCTACCGACACCTTAGCCGGATCTCTCGCGCTATTTTTTCAGAAGTTGCATGCAACTCAAGCACCAATCGTAAGGAAATCAACCATAATTAAACAAAAATTTGGGTGGTAGGTTAACAGAGACCCCCGATATCATAGTAGTGGGTTAATAGAAACCAAGTGCCATTGTGGTGAGTTTCTAGCAGGCATAAATGTGAAGCTAACGACACCTTAGGCGGATCTCTGGCGCTATTTTTTCAGAAGTTGCATGCAACTCAAGCACCAATCGTAAGGAAATAAACCATAATTAAACAAAAATTTGGGTGGTAGGTTAACAGAGACCCCCGATATCATAGTGGTGGGTTAACAGAAACCAAGTGCCATCGTGGTGAGTCTCTAGCAGGCATAAAGGGAAAGCTAACGACACCTTAGCCGGATCTCTCGCGCTATTTTTTCAGAAGTTGCATGCAACTCAAGCACCAATCGTAAGGAAATCAACCATAATTAAACACAAATTTGGGTGGTAGGTTAACAGAGACCCCCGATATCATAGTGGTGGGTTAACAGAAACCAAGTGCCATCGTGGTGAGTTTCTAGCAGGCATAAATGGGAAGCTAACGACACCTTAGCCGGATCTCTCGCGCTATTTTTTCAGAAGTTGCATGCAACTCAAGCACCAATCGTATGGAAATAAACCATAATTAAACAAAAATTTGGGTGGTAGGTTAACAGAGACCCCCGTTATCATAGTGGTGGGTTACCAGAAACCAAGTGCTATCGTTGTGGGTTTCTAGCAGGCATAAATAGGAAGCTACCGACACCTTAGCCGGATCTCTCGCGCTATTTTTTCAGAAGTTGCATGCAACTCAAGCACCAATCGTAAGGAAACCAACCTTAATTAAACAAAAATTTGGGTGGTAGGTTAACAGAGACCCCAGATATCATAGTAGTGGGTTAATAGAAACCAAGTGCCATTGTGGTGAGTTTCTAGCAGGCATAAATGTGAAGCTAACGACACCTTAGCCGGATCTCTCGCGCTATTTTTTCAGAAGTTGCATGCAACTCAAGCACCAATCGTAAGGAAATAAACCATAATTAAACAAAAATTTGGGTGGTAGGTTAACAGAGACCCCCGATATCATAGTGGTGGGTTAACAGAAACCAAGTGCTATCGTGGTGAGTCTCTAGCAGGCATAAAGGGAAAGCTAACGACACCTTAGCCGGATCTCTCGCGCTATTTTTTCAGAAGTTGCATGCAACTCAAGCACCAATCGTAAGGAAATCAACCATAATTAAACAAAAATTTGGGTGGTAGGTTAACAGAGACCCCCGATATCATAGTTGGGGGTTAACAGAAACCAAGTGCCATCGTGGTGAGTTTCTAGCAGGCATAAAGGGGAAGCTAACGACACCTTAGCCGGATCTCTCGCGCAATTTTTTCAGAAGTTGCATGCAACTCAAGCACCAATCGTAAGGAAATCAACCATAATTAAACAAAAATTTGGGTGGTAGGTTAACAGAGACCTCCGATATCAAAGTGGTGGGTTAACAGAAACCAAGTGCCATCGTGGTGAGTTTCTAGCAGGCATAAATGGGAAGCCAACGACACCTTAGCCGGATCTCTCGCGCTATTTTTTCAGAAGTTGCATGCAACTCAAGCACCAATCGTAAGGAAATCTACCATAATTAAACAAAAATTTGGGTGGTAGGTTAACAGAGACCCCAGATATCATAGTAGTGGGTTAACAGAAACCAAGTGCCATCGTGGTGAGTTTCTAGCAGGCATAAATGTGAAGCTAACGACACCTTAGCCGGATCTCTCGCGCTATTTTTTCAGAAGTTGCATGCAACTCAAGCACCAATCGTAAGGAAATCAACCATAATTAAACAAAAATTTGGGTGGTAGGTTAACAGAGACCCCCGATATCATAGTGGTGGGTTAACAGAAACCAAGTGCCATCGTGGTGAGTTTCTAGCAGGCATAAATGGGAAGCTAACGACACCTTAGCCGGATCTCTCGCGCTATTTTTTCAGAAGTTGCATGCAACTCAAGCACCAATCGTAAGGAAATCAACCATAATTAAACAAAAATTTGGGTGGTAGGTAAACAGAGACCTCCTATATCACAGTGGTGGGTTAACCGAAACCAAGTGCTATCGTGGTGAGTTTCTAGCAGGCATAAAGGGGAAGCTAACGACACCTTAGCCGGATCTCTCGCGCTATTTTTTCAGAAGTTGCATGCAACTCAAGCACCAATCGTAAGGAAATCAACCATAATTAAACAAAAATTTGGGTGGTAGGTTAACAGAGACCTCCGATATCAAAGTGGTGGGTTAACAGAAACCAAGTGCCATCGTGGTGAGTTGCTAGCAGGCATAAATGGGAAGCCAACGACACCTTAGCCGGATCTCTCGCGCTATTATTTCAGAAGTTGCATGCAACTCAAGCACCAATCGTAAGGAAATCAACCATAATTAAACAAAAATTTGGGTGGTAGGTTAACAGATACCCCCGATATCATAGTGGTGGGTTAACAGAAACCAAGTGCCATCGTGGTTAGTTTCTAGCAGGCATAAATGGGAAGCTAACGACACCTTAGCCGGATCTCTCGCGCTATTTTTTCAGAAGTTGCATGCAACTCAAGCACCAATCGTAAGGAAATCAACCATAATTAAACAAAAATTTGGGTGGTAGGTAAACAGAGACCTCCTATATCACAGTGGTGGGTTAACCGAAACCAAGTGCTATCGTGGTGAGTTTCTAGCAGGCATAAAGGGGAAGCTAACGACACCTTAGCCGGATCTCTCGCGCTATTTTTTCAGAAGTTGCATGCAACTCAAGCACCAATCGTAAGGAAATCAACCATAATTAAACAAAAATTTGGGTGGTAGGTTAACAGAGACCTCCGATATCAAAGTGGTGGGTTAACAGAAACCAAGTGCCATCGTGGTGAGTTGCTAGCAGGCATAAATGGGAAGCCAACGACACCTTAGCCGGATCTCTCGCGCTATTTTTTCAGAAGTTGCATGCAACTCAAGCACCAATCGTAAGGAAATCAACCATAATTAAACAAAAATTTGGGTGGTAGGTTAACAGAGACCCCAGATATCATAGTAGTGGGTTAACAGAAACCAAGTGCCATTGTGGTGAGTTTCTAGCAGGCATAAATGTGGAGCTAACGACACCTTAGCCGGATCTCTCGCGCTATTTTTCCAGAAGTTGCATGCAACTCAAGCACCAATCGTAAGGAAATAAACCATAATTAAACAAAAATTTGGGTGGTAGGTTAACAGAGACCCCCGATATCATAGTGGTGGGTTACCAGAAACCAAGTGCCATCATGGTGAGTTTCTAGAAGGCATAAATAGGAAGCTAACGACACCTTAGCCGGATCTCTCGCGCTATTTTTTCAGAAGTTGCATGCAACTCAAGCACCAATCGTAAGGAAATAAACCATAATTAAACAAAAATTTGGGTGGTAGGTAAACAGAGACCTCCGATATCACAATGGTGGGTTAACCGAAACCAAGTGCTATCGTGGTGAGTTTCTAGCAGGCATAAAGGGGAAGCTAATGACACCTTAGCCGGATCTCTCGCGCTATTTTTTCAGAAGTTGCATGCAACTCAAGCACCAATCGTAAGGAAATAAACCATAATTAAACAAAAATATGGGTGGTAGGTTAACAGAGACCCCCGATATCATAGTGGTGGGTTAACAGAAACCAAGTGCTATCGTGGTGAGTCTCTAGCAGGCATAAAGGGAAAGCTAACGACACCTTAGCCGGATCTCTCGCGCTATTTTTTCAGAAGTTGCATGCAACTCAAGCACCAATCGTAAGGAAATCAACCATAATTAAACAAAAATTTGGGTGGTAGGTTAACAGAGACCCCCGATATCATAGTTGGGGGTTAACAGAAACCAAGTGCCATCGTGGTGAGTTTCTAGCAGGCATAAAGGGGAAGCTAACGACACCTTAGCCGGATCTCACGCGCTATTTTTTCAGAAGTTGCATGCAACTCAAGCACCAATCGTAAGGAAATCAACCATAATTAAACAAAAATTTGGGTGGTAGGTTAACAGAGACCTCCGATATCAAAGTGGTGGGTTAACAGAAACCAAGTGCCATCGTGGTGAGTTTATAGCAGGCATAAATGGGAAGCCAACGACACCTTAGCCGGATCTCTCGCGCTATTTTTTCAGAAGTTGCATGCAACTCAAGCCCCAATCGTAAGGAAATCAACCATAATTAAACAAAAATTTGGGTGGTAGGTTAACAGAGACCCCAGATATCATAGTAGTGGGTTAACAGAAACCAAGTGCCATCGTGGTGAGTTTCTAGCAGGCATAAATGTGAAGCTAACGACACCTTAGCCGGATCTCTCGCGCTATTTTTTCAGAAGTTGCATGCAACTCAAGCACCAATCGTAAGGAAATCAACCATAATTAAACAAAAATTTGGGTGGTAGGTTAACAGAGACCCCAGATATCATAGTAGTGGGTTAACAGAAACCAAGTGCCATCGTGGTGAGTTTTTAGCAGGCATAAATGTGAAGCTTACGACACCTTAGCCGGATCTCTCGCGCTATTTTTTCAGAAGTTGCATGCAACTCAAGCACCAATTGTAAGGAAATAAACCATAATTAAACAAAAAGTTGGGTGGTAGGTTAACAGAGACCCCCGATATCATAGTGGTGGGTTACCAGAAACCAAGTGCCATCGTGGTGAGTTTCTAGAAGGCATAAATAGGAAGCTACCGACACCTTAGCCGGATCTCTCGCGCTATTTTTTCAGAAGTTGCATGCAACTCAAGCACCAATCGTAAGGAAATCAACCATAATTAAACAAAAATTTGGGTGGTAGGTTAACAGAGACCCCAGATATCATAGTAGTGGGTTAATAGAAACCAAGTGCCATTGTGGTGAGTTTCTAGCAGGCATAAATGTGAAGCTAACAACACCTTAGGCGGATCTCTGGCGCTATTTTTTCAGAAGTTGCATGCAACTCAAGCACCAATCGTAAGGAAATAAACCATAATTAAACAAAAATTTGGGTGGTAGGTTAACAGAGACCCCCGATATCATAGTGGTGGGTTAACATAAACCAAGTGCTATCATGGTGAGTCTCTAGCAGGCATAAAGGGGAAGCTAACGACACCTTAGCCGGATCTCTCGCGCTATTTTTTCAGAAGTTGCATGCAACTCAAGCACCAATCGTAAGGAAATCAACCATAATTAAACACAAATTTGGGTGGTAGGTTAACAGAGACCCCCGATATCATAGTGGTGGGTTAACAGAAACCAAGTGCCATCGTGGTGTGTTTCTAGCAGGCATAAATGGGAAGCTAACGACACCTTAGCCGGATCTCTCGCGCTATTTTTTCAGAAGTTGCATGCAACTCAAGCACCAATCGTATGGAAATAAACCATAATTAAACAAAAATTTGGGTGGTAGGTTAACAGAGACCCCCGATATCATAGTGGTGGGTTACCAGAAACCAAGTGCTATCGTGGTGGGTTTCTAGCAGGCATAAATAGGAAGCTACCGACACCTTAGCCGGATCTCTCGCGCTATTTTTTCAGAAGTTGCATGCAACTCAAGCACCAATCGTAAGGAAACCAACCTTAATTAAACAAAAATTTGGGTGGTAGGTTAACAGAGACCCCAGATATCATAGTAGTGGGTTAATAGAAACCAAGTGCCATTGTGGTGAGTTTCTAGCAGGCATTAATGTGAAGCTAACGACACCTTAGCCGGATCTCTCGCGCTATTTTTTCAGAAGTTGCATGCAACTCAAGCACCAATCGTAAGGAAATAAACCATAATTAAACAAAAATTTGGGTGGTAGGTTAACAGAGACTCCCGATATCATAGTGGTGGGTTAACAGAAACCAAGTGCTATCGTGGTGAGTCTCTAGCAGGCATAAAGGGAAAGCTAACGACACCTTAGCCGGATCTCTCGCGCTATTTTTTCAGAAGTTGCATGCAACTCAAGCACCAATCGTAAGGAAATCAACCATAATTAAACAAAAATTTGGGTGGTAGGTTAACAGAGACCCCCGATATCATAGTTGGGGGTTAACAGAAACCAAGTGCCATCGTGGTGAGTTTCTAGCAGGCATAAAGGGGAAGCTAACGACACCTTAGCCGGATCTCTCGCGCAGTTTTTTCAGAAGTTGCATGCAACTCAAGCTCCAATCGTAAGGAAATCAACCATAATTAAACAAAAATTTGGGTGGTAGGTTAACAGAGACCGCCGATATCAAAGTGGTGGGTTAACAGAAACCAAGTGCCATCGTGGTGAGTTTCTAGCAGGCATAAATGGGAAGCCAACGACACCTTAGCCGGATCTCTCGCGCTATTTTTTCAGAAGTTGCATGCAACTCAAGCACCAATCGTAAGGAAATCAACCATAATTAAACAAAAATTTGGGTGGTAGGTTAACAGAGACCTCCGATATCAAAGTGGTGGGTTAACAGAAACCAAGTGCCATCGTGGTGAGTTGCTAGCAGGCATAAATGGGAAGCCAACGACACCTTAGCCGGATCTCTCGCGCTATTTTTTCAGAAGTTGCATGCAACTCAAGCACCAATCGTAAGGAAATCAACCATAATTAAACAAAAATTTGGGTGGTAGGTTAACAGAGACCCCCGATATCATAGTGGTGGGTTAACAGAAACCAAGTGCCATCGTGGTTAGTTTCTAGCAGGCATAAATGGGAAGCTAACGACACCTTAGCCGGATCTCTCGCGCTATTTTTTCAGAAGTTGCATGCAACTCAAGCACCAATCGTAAGGAAATCAACCATAATTAAACAAAAATTTGGGTGGTAGGTAAACAGAGACCTCCTATATCACAGTGGTGGGTTAACCGAAACCAAGTGCTATCGTGGTGAGTTTCTAGCAGGCATAAAGGGGAAGCTAACGACACCTTAGCCGGATCTCTCGCGCTATTTTTTCAGAAGTTGCATGCAACTCAAGCACCAATCGTAAGGAAATCAACCATAATTAAACAAAAATTTGGGTGGTAGGTTAACAGAGACCTCCGATATCAAAGTGGTGGGTTAACAGAAACCAAGTGCCATCGTGGTGAGTTGCTAGCAGGCATAAATGGGAAGCCAACGACACCTTAGCCGGATCTCTCGCGCTATTTTTTCAGAAGTTGCATGCAACTCAAGCACCAATCGTAAGGAAATCAACCATAATTAAACAAAAATTTGGGTGGTAGGTTAACAGAGACCCCAGATATCATAGTAGTGGGTTAACAGAAACCAAGTGCCATTGTGGTGAGTTTCTAGCAGGCATAAATGTGGAGCTAACGACACCTTAGCCGGATCTCTCGCGCTATTTTTCCAGAAGTTGCATGCAACTCAAGCACCAATCGTAAGGAAATAAACCATAATTAAACAAAAATTTGGGTGGTAGGTTAACAGAGACCCCCGATATCATAGTGGTGGGTTACCAGAAACCAAGTGCCATCATGGTGAGTTTCTAGAAGGCATAAATAGGAAGCTAACGACACCTTAGCCGGATCTCTCGCGCTATTTTTTCAGAAGTTGCATGCAACTCAAGCACCAATCGTAAGGAAATAAACCATAATTAAACAAAAATTTGGGTGGTAGGTAAACAGAGACCTCCGATATCACAATGGTGGGTTAACCGAAACCAAGTGCTATCGTGGTGAGTTTCTAGCAGGCATAAAGGGGAAGCTAATGACACCTTAGCCGGATCTCTCGCGCTATTTTTTCAGAAGTTGCATGCAACTCAAGCACCAATCGTAAGGAAATAAACCATAATTAAACAAAAATATGGGTGGTAGGTTAACAGAGACCCCCGATGTCATAGTGGTGGGTTAACAGAAACCAAGTGCTATCGTGGTGAGTCTCTAGCAGGCATAAAGGGAAAGCTAACGACACCTTAGCCGGATCTCTCGCGCTATTTTTTCAGAAGTTGCATGCAACTCAAGCACCAATCGTAAGGAAATCAACCATAATTAAACAAAAATTTGGGTGGTAGGTTAACAGAGACCCCCGATATCATAGTTGGGGGTTAACAGAAACCAAGTGCCATCGTGGTGAGTTTCTAGCAGGCATAAAGGGGAAGCTAACGACACCTTAGCCGGATCTCACGCGCTATTTTTTCAGAAGTTGCATGCAACTCAAGCACCAATCGTAAGGAAATCAACCATAATTAAACAAAAATTTGGGTGGTAGGTTAACAGAGACCTCCGATATCAAAGTGGTGGGTTAACAGAAACCAAGTGCCATCGTGGTGAGTTTCTAGCAGGCATAAATGGGAAGCCAACGACACCTTAGCCGGATCTCTCGCGCTATTTTTTCAGAAGTTGCATGCAACTCAAGCCCCAATCGTAAGGAAATCAACCATAATTAAACAAAAATTTGGGTGGTAGGTTAACAGAGACCCCAGATATCATAGTAGTGGGTTAACAGAAACCAAGTGCCATCGTGGTGAGTTTCTAGCAGGCATAAATGTGAAGCTAACGACACCTTAGCCGGATCTCTCGCGCTATTTTTTCAGAAGTTGCATGCAACTCAAGCACCAATCGTAAGGAAATCAACCATAATTAAACAAAAATTTGGGTGGTAGGTTAACAGAGACCCCAGATATCATAGTAGTGGGTTAACAGAAACCAAGTGCCATCGTGGTGAGTTTTTAGCAGGCATAAATGTGAAGCTTACGACACCTTAGCCGGATCTCTCGCGCTATTTTTTCAGAAGTTGCATGCAACTCAAGCACCAATTGTAAGGAAATAAACCATAATTAAACAAAAAGTTGGGTGGTAGGTTAACAGAGACCCCCGATATCATAGTGGTGGGTTACCAGAAACCAAGTGCCATCGTGGTGAGTTTCTAGAAGGCATAAATAGGAAGCTACCGACACCTTAGCCGGATCTCTCGCGCTATTTTTTCAGAAGTTGCATGCAACTCAAGCACCAATCGTAAGGAAATCAACCATAATTAAACAAAAATTTGGGTGGTAGGTTAACAGAGACCCCAGATATCATAGTAGTGGGTTAATAGAAACCAAGTGCCATTGTGGTGAGTTTCTAGCAGGCATAAATGTGAAGCTAACAACACCTTAGGCGGATCTCTGGCGCTATTTTTTCAGAAGTTGCATGCAACTCAAGCACCAATCGTAAGGAAATAAACCATAATTAAACAAAAATTTGGGTGGTAGGTTAACAGAGACCCCCGATATCATAGTGGTGGGTTAACATAAACCAAGTGCTATCATGGTGAGTCTCTAGCAGGCATAAAGGGGAAGCTAACGACACCTTAGCCGGATCTCTCGCGCTATTTTTTCAGAAGTTGCATGCAACTCAAGCACCAATCGTAAGGAAATCAACCATAATTAAACACAAATTTGGGTGGTAGGTTAACAGAGACCCCCGATATCATAGTGGTGGGTTAACAGAAACCAAGTGCCATCGTGGTGTGTTTCTAGCAGGCATAAATGGGAAGCTAACGACACCTTAGCCGGATCTCTCGCGCTATTTTTTCAGAAGTTGCATGCAACTCAAGCACCAATCGTATGGAAATAAACCATAATTAAACAAAAATTTGGGTGGTAGGTTAACAGAGACCCCCGATATCATAGTGGTGGGTTACCAGAAACCAAGTGCTATCGTGGTGGGTTTCTAGCAGGCATAAATAGGAAGCTACCGACACCTTAGCCGGATCTCTCGCGCTATTTTTTCAGAAGTTGCATGCAACTCAAGCACCAATCGTAAGGAAACCAACCTTAATTAAACAAAAATTTGGGTGGTAGGTTAACAGAGACCCCAGATATCATAGTAGTGGGTTAATAGAAACCAAGTGCCATTGTGGTGAGTTTCTAGCAGGCATTAATGTGAAGCTAACGACACCTTAGCCGGATCTCTCGCGCTATTTTTTCAGAAGTTGCATGCAACTCAAGCACCAATCGTAAGGAAATAAACCATAATTAAACAAAAATTTGGGTGGTAGGTTAACAGAGACTCCCGATATCATAGTGGTGGGTTAACAGAAACCAAGTGCTATCGTGGTGAGTCTCTAGCAGGCATAAAGGGAAAGCTAACGACACCTTAGCCGGATCTCTCGCGCTATTTTTTCAGAAGTTGCATGCAACTCAAGCACCAATCGTAAGGAAATCAACCATAATTAAACAAAAATTTGGGTGGTAGGTTAACAGAGACCCCCGATATCATAGTTGGGGGTTAACAGAAACCAAGTGCCATCGTGGTGAGTTTCTAGCAGGCATAAAGGGGAAGCTAACGACACCTTAGCCGGATCTCTCGCGCAGTTTTTTCAGAAGTTGCATGCAACTCAAGCTCCAATCGTAAGGAAATCAACCATAATTAAACAAAAATTTGGGTGGTAGGTTAACAGAGACCTCCGATATCAAAGTGGTGGGTTAACAGAAACCAAGTGCCATCGTGGTGAGTTTCTAGCAGGCATAAATGGGAAGCCAACGACACCTTAGCCGGATCTCTCGCGCTATTTTTTCAGAAGTTGCATGCAACTCAAGCACCAATCGTAAGGAAATCAACCATAATTAAACAAAAATTTGGGTGGTAGGTTAACAGAGACCCCAGATATCATAGTAGTGGGTTAACAGAAACCAAGTGCCATCGTGGTGAGTTTCTAGCAGGCATAAATGTGAAGCTAACGACACCTTAGCCGGATCTCTCGCGCTATTTTTTCAGAAGTTGCATGCAACTCAAGCACCAATCGTAAGGAAATCAACCATAATTAAACAAAAATTTGGGTGGTAGGTTAACAGAGACCCCCGATATCATAGTGGTGGGTTAACAGAAACCAAGTGCCATCATGGAGAGTTTCTAGCAGGCATAAATGTGGAGCTAACGACACCTTAGCCAGATCTCTCGCGCTATTTTTCCAGAAGTTGCATGCAACTCAAGCACCAATCGTAAGGAAATAAACCATAATTAAACAAAAATTTGGGTGGTAGGTTAACAGAGACCCCCGATATCATAGTGGTGGGTTACCAGAAACCAAGTGCCATCATGGTGAGTTTCTAGAAGGCATAAATAGGAAGCTAACGACACCTTAGCCGGATCTCTCGCGCTATTTTTTCAGAAGTTGCATGCAACTCAAGCACCAATCGTAAGGAAATAAACCATAATTAAACAAAAATTTGGGTGGTAGGTAAACAGAGACCTCCGATATCACAATGGTGGGTTAACCGAAACTAAGTGCTATCGTGGTGAGTTTCTAGCAGGCATAAAGGGGAAACTAACGACACCTTAGCCGGATCTCTCGTGCTATTTTTTCAGAAGTTGCATGCAACTCAAGCACCAATCGTAAGGAAATCAACCATAATTAAACAAAAATTTGGGTGGTAGGTTAACAGATACCTCCGATATCAAAGTGGTGGGTTAACAGAAACCAAGTGCCATCGTGGTGAGTTTCTAGCAGCCATAAATGGGAAGCCAACGACACCTTAGCCGGATCTCTCGCGCTATTTTTTCAGAAGTTGCATGCAACTCAAGCACCAATCGTAAGGAAATCAACCATAATTAAACAAAAATTTGGGTGGTAGGTTAACAGAGACCCCAGATATCATAGTAGTGGGTTAATAGAAACCAAGTGCCATTGTGGTGAGTTTCTAGCAGGCATAAATGTGAAGCTAACGACACCTTAGCCGGATCTCTCGCGCTATTTTTTCAGAAGTTGCATGCAACTCAAGCACCAATCGTAAGGAAATAAACCATAATTAAACAAAAATTTGGGTGGTAGGTTAACAGAGACCCCCGATATCATAGTGGTGGGTTAACAGAAACCAAGTGCTATCGCGGTGAGTCTCTAGCAGGCATAAAGGGAAAGCTAACGACACCTTAGCCGGATCTCTCGCGCTATTTTTTCAGAAGTTGCATGCAACTCAAGCACCAATCGTAAGGAAATCAACCATAATTAAACAAAAATTTGGGTGGTAGGTTAACAGAGACCCCCGATATCATAGTTGGGGGTTAACAGAAACCAAGTGCCATCGTGGTGAGTTTCTAGCAGGCATAAATGGGAAGCTAACGACACCTTAGCCGGATCTCTCGCGCTATTTTTTCAGAAGTTGCATGCAACTCAAGCACCAATCGTAAGGAAATAAACCATAATTAAACAAAAATTTGGGTGGTAGGTAAACAGAGACCTCCGATATCACAGTGGTGGGTTAACAGAAACCAAGTGCTATCGTGGTGAGTTTCTAGCAGGCATAAATGTGAAGCTAACGACACCTTAGCCGGATCTCTCGCGCTATTTTTTCAGAAGTTGCATGCAACTCAAGCACCAATCGTAAGGAAATAAACCATAATTAAACAAAAATTTGGGTGGTAGGTTAACAGAGACCCCCGATATCATAGTGGTGGGTTACCAGAAACCAAGTGCCATCGTGGTGAGTTTCTAGAAGGCATAAATGGGAAGCTAACGACACCTTAGCCGGATCTCTCGCGCTATTTTTTCAGAAGTTGCATGCAACTCAAGCACCAATCGTAAGGAAATCAACCATAATTAAACAAAAATTTGGGTGGTAGGTTAACAGAGACTCCCGATATCATAGTGGTGGGTTAACAGAAACCAAGTGCCATCGTGGTGAGTTTCTAGCAAGCATTAATGGGATGCTAACGGCACCTTAGCCGGATCTCTCGCGCTATTTTTTCAAAAGTTGCATGCAACTCAAGCACCAATCGTAAGGAAATCAACCATAATTAAACAAAAATTTGGGTGGTAGGTTAACAAAGACCCCCGATATCATAGCGGTGGGTTAACAGAAACCAAGTGCCATCATGGTGAGTTTCTAGCAGGCATAAATGGGAAGCTAGCGACACCTTAGCCGGATCTCTCGCGCTATTTTTTCAGAAGTTGCATGCAACTCAAGCACCAATCGTAAGGAAATCAACCATAATTAAACAAAAATTTGGGTGGTAGGTTAACAGAGACCCCCGATATCATAGTGGTGGGTTGACAGAAACCAACTGCCATCGTGGTGAGTTTCTAGCAGGCATAAATGGGAAGCTAACGACAGCTTAGCCGGATCTCTCGCGCTATTTTTTCAGAAGTTGCATGCAACTCAAGCACCAATCGTAAGGAAATCAACCATAATTAAACAAAAATTTGGGTGGTAGGTAAACAGAGACCTCCGATATCATAGTGGTGGGTTAACAGAAACCAAGTGCCATCGTGGTGAGTTTCTAGCAGGCATAAATGGGAAGCTAACGACGCCTTAGCCGGATCTCTCGCGCTATTTTTTCAGAAGTTGCATGCAACTCAAGCACCAATCGTAAGGAAATAAACCATAATTAAACAAAAATTTGGGTGGTAGGTTAACAGAGACCCCCGATATCATAGTGGTGGGTTAACAGAAACCAAGTGCCATCGTGGTGAGTTTCTAGCAGGCCTAAATGGGAAGCTAACGACACCTTAGCCGGATCTCTCGCGCTATTTTTTCAGAAGTTGCATGCAACTCAAGCACCAATCGTAAGGAAATCAACAATAATTAAACAAAAATTTGGGTGGTAGGTTAACAGAGACCCCCGATATCATAGTGGTGGGTTAACAGAAACCAAGTGCCATCGTGGTGAGTTTCTAGCAGGCATAAATGGGATGCTAACGACACCTTAGCCGGATCTCGCGCGCTATTTTTTCAGAAGTTGCATGCAACTCAAGCACCAATCGTAAGGAAATCAACCATAATTAAACAAAAATTTGCGTGGTAGGGTAACAGAGACCCCCGATCCCGAGATCCGGCCAAACCACCCAAATTTTTGTTTAATAACCGAAACCAAGTGCTATCGTGGTGAGGTTCTAGCAGGCATAAAGGGGAAGCTAACGACACCTTAGCCGGATCTTTCGCGCTATTTTTTCAGAAGTTGCATGCAACTCAAGCACCAATCGTAAGGAAATCAACCATAATTAAACAAAAATTTGGGTGGTAGGTTAACGGATACCCCCGATATCATAGTGGTGGGTTAACAGAAACCAAGTGCCATCGTGGTGAGTTTCTAGCAGGCATAAATGGGAAGCTAACGACACCTTAGCCGGATCTCTCGCGCTATTTTTTCAGAAGTTGCATGCAACTCAAGCACCAATCGTAAGGAAATCAACCATAATTAAACAAAAATTTGGGTGGTAGGGTAACAGAGACCCCCGATATCATAGCGGTGGGTTAACAGAAACCAAGTGCCATCATGGTGAGTTTCTAGCAGGCATAAATGGGAAGCTAACGACACCTTAGCCGGATCTCTCGCGCTATTTTTTCGGAAGTTGCATGCAACTCAAGCACCAATCGTAAGGAATTCAACCATAATTAAACAAAAATTTGGGTGGTAGGTTAACAGAGACCCTCGATATCACAGTGGTGGGTTAACCGAAACCAAGTGCTATCGTGGTGAGTTTCTAGCAGGCATAAAGGGGAAGCTAACGACACCTAAGCCGCATCTCTCGCGCTATTTTTTCAGAAGTTGCATGCAACTCAAGCACCAATCGTAAGAAAATCAACCATAATTAAACAAAAATTTGGGTGGTAGGGTAACAGAGACCCCAGATATCATAGCGGTGGGTTAACAGAAACCAAGTGCCATCATGGTGAGTTTCTAGCTGGCATAAATGGAAAGCTAACGACACCTTAGCCGGATCTCTCGCGCTATTTTTTCAGAAGTTGCATGCAACTCAAGCACCAATCGTAAGGAAATCAACCATAATTAAACAAAAATTTGGGTGGTAGGTTAACAGAGACCCCCGATATCATAGTGGTGGGTTAACAGAAACCAAGTGCCATCGTGGTGAGTTTCTAGCAGGCATAAATGGGAAGCTAACGACACCTTAGCCGGATCTCTCGCGCTATTTTTTCAGAAGTTGCATGCAACTCAAGCACCAATCGTAAGGAAATCAACCATAATTAAACAAAAATTTGGGTGGTAGGTTAACAGAGACCCCCGATATCATAGTGGTGGGTTAACAGAAACCAAGTGCCATCGTGGTGATTTTCTAGCAGGCATAAACGGGAAGCTAACGACACCTTAGCCGGATCTCTTGCGCTATTTTTTCAGAAGTTGCATGCAACTCAAGCACCAATCGTAAGGAAATCAACCATAATTAAACAAAAATTTGGGTGGTAGGTTAACAGAGACCCCCGATATCATAGTGGTGGGTTAACAGAAACCAACTGCCATCGTGGTGAGTTTCTAGCAGGCATAAATGGGAAGCTAACGACACCTTAGCCGGATCTCTCGCGCTATTTTTTCGGAAGTTGCATGCAACTCAAGCACCAATCGTAAGGAATTCAACCATAATTAAACAAAAATTTGGGTGGTAGGTTCACAGAGACCCTCGATATCACAGTGGTGGGTTAACCGAAACCAAGTGCTATCGTGGTGAGTTTCTAGCAGGCATAAATGGGAAGCTAACGACACCTTAGCCGGATCTCTCGCGCTATTTTTTCGGAGGTTGCATGCAACTCAAGCACCAATCGTAAGGAAATCAACCATAATTAAACAAAAATTTGGGTGGTCGGTAAACAGAGACCTCCGATATCACAGTGGTGGGTTAACCGACACCTTAGCCGGATCTTTCGCGCTATTTTTTCAGAAGTTGCATGCAACTCAAGCACCAATCGTAAGGAAATCAACCATAATTAAACAAAAATTTGGGTGGTAGGGTAACAGAGACCCCCGATATCATAGCGGTGGGTTAACAGAAACCAAGTGCCATCATGGTGAGTTTCTAGCAGGCATAAATGGGAAGCTAACGACACCTTAGCCGGATCTCTCGCGCTATTTTTTCGGAAGTTGCATGCAACTCAAGCACCAATCGTAAGGAAATCAACCATAATTAAACAAAAATTTGGGTGGTAGGTAAACAGAGACCTCCGATATCACAGTGGTGGGTTAACCGACACCTTAGCCGGATCTCTCGCGCTATTTTTTCAGAAGTTGCATGCAACTCAAGCACCAATCGTAAGGAAATCAACCATAATTAATCAAAAATTTGGGTGGTAGGTTAACGGAGACCCCCGATATCATAGTGGTGGGTTAACAGAAACCAAGTGCCATCGTGGTGAGTTTCTAGCAGGCATAAATAGGAAGCTAACGACACCTTAGCCGGATCTCTCGCGCTATTTTTTCAGAAGTTGCATGCAACTCAAGCACCAATCGTACGGAAATCAACCATAATTAAACAAAAATTTGGGTGGTAGGTTGACAGAGACCCCCGATATCATAGTGGTGGGTTAACAGAAACCAACTGCCATCGTGGTGAGTTTCTAGCAGGCATAAATGGGAAGCTAACGACACCTTAGCCGGATCTCTCGCGCTATTTTTTCAGAAGTTGCATGCAACTCAAGCACCAATCGCAAGGAAATCAACCATAATTAAACAAAAATTTGGGTGGTAGGTTAACAGAGACCCCCGATATCATAGTGGTGGGTTAACAGAAACCAAGTGCCATCGTGGTGAGTTTCTAGCAGGCATAAATGGGAAGCTAACGACACCTTAGCCGGATCTCCCGCGTTATTTTTTCAGAAGTTGCATGCAACTCAAGCACCAATCGTAAGGAAATAAACCATAATTAAACAAAAATTTGGGTGGTATGTTAACAGAGACCCCCGATATCACAGTGGTGGGTTAACAGAAACCAAGTGCCATCGTGGTGAGTTTCTAGCAGGCATAAATAGGAAGCTAACGACACCTTAGCCGGATCTCTCGCGCTATTTTTTTAGAAGTTGCATGCAACTCAAGCACCAATCGTAAGGAAATAAACCGTAATTAAACAAAAATTTGGGTGGTAGGTTAACAGAGACCCCCGATATCATAGTGGTGGGTTAACAGAAACCAAGTGCCATCGTGGTGAGTTTCTAGCAGGCATAAATGGGAAGCTAACGACACCTTAGCCGGATCTCTCGCGCGATTTTTTCAGAAGTTGCATGCAACTCAAGCACCAATCGTAAGGAAATCAACAATAATTAAACAAAAATTTGGGTGGTAGGTTAGCAGAGACCCCCGATATCATAGTGGTGGGTTAACAGAAACCAAGTGCCATCGGGGTGAGTTTCTAGCAGGCATAAAGGGGATGCTAACGACACCTTAGCCGGATCTCTCGCGCTATTTTTTCAGAAGTTGCATGCAACTCAAGCACCAATCGTAAGGAAATCAACCATAATTAAACAAAAATTTGGGTGGTAGGTTAACGGATACCCCCGATATCATAGTGGTGGGTTAACAGAAACCAAGTGCCATCGTGGTGACTTTCTAGCAGGCATAAATGGGAAGCTAACGACACCTTAGCCGGATCTCTCGCGCTATTTTTTCAGAAGTTGCATGCAACTCAAGCACCAATCGTAAGGAAATCAACCATAATTAAACAAAAATTTGGGTGGTAGGGTAACAGAGACCCCCGATATCATAGCGGTGGGTTAACAGAAACCAAGTGCCATCATGGTGAGTTTCTAGCAGGCATAAATGGGAAGCTAACGACACCTTAGCCGGATCTCTCGCGCTATTTTTTCGGAAGTTGCATGCAACTCAAGCACCAATCGTAAGGAATTCAACCATAATTAAACAAAAATTTGGGTGGTAGGTTAACAGAGACCCTCGATATCACAGTGGTGGGTTAACCGAAACCAAGTGCTATGGTGGTGAGTTTCTAGCAGGCATAAAGGGGAAGCTAACGACACCTTAGCCGCATCTCTCGCGCTATTTTTTCAGAAGTTGCATGCAACTCAAGCACCAATCGTAAGGAAATCAACCATAATTAAACAAAAATTTGGGTGGTAGGTAAACAGAGACCTCCGATATCACAGTGGTGGGTTAACCGACACCTTAGCCGGATCTCTCGCGCTATTTTTTCAGAAGTTGCATGCAACTCAAGCACCAATCGTAAGGAAATCAACCATAATTAAACAAAAATTTGGGTGGTAGGGTAACAGAGACCCCCGATAGTATAGCGGTGGGTTAACAGAAACCAAGTGCCATCATGGTGAGTTTCTAGCAGGCATAAATGGGAAGCTAACGACACCTTAGCCGGATCTCTCGCGCTATTTTTTCGGAAGTTGCATGCAACTCAAGCACCAATCGTAAGGAAATCAACCATAATTAAACAAAATATTGGGTGGTAGGTAAACAGAGACCTCCGATATCACAGTGGTGGGTTAACCGACACCTTAGCCGGATCTCTCGCGCTATTTTTTCAGAAGTTGCATGCAACTCAAGCACCAATCGTAAGGAAATCAACCATAATTAATCAAAAATTTGGGTGGTAGGTTAACGGAGACCCCCGATATCATAGTGGTGGGTTAACAGAAACCAAGTGCCATCGTGGTGAGTTTCTAGCAGGCATAAATGGGAAGCTAACGACACCTTAGCCGGATCTCTCGCGCTATTTTTTCAGAAGTTGCATGCAACTCAAGCACCAATCGTACGGAAATCAACCATAATTAAACAAAAATTTGGGTGGTAGGTTAACAGAGACCCCCGATATCATAGTGGTGGGTTAACAGAAACCAACTGCCATCGTGGTGAGTTTCTAGCAGGCATAAATGGGAAGCTAACGACACCTTAGCCGGATCTCTCGCGCTATTTTTTCAGAAGTTGCATGCAACTCAAGCACCAATCGTAAGGAAATCAACCATAATTAAACAAAAATTTGGGTGGTAGGTTAACAGAGACCCCCGATATCATAGTGGTGGGTTAACAGAAACCAAGTGCCATCGTGGTGAGTTTCTAGCAGGCATAAATGGGAAGCTAACGACACCTTAGCCGGATCTCCCGCGTTATTTTTTCAGAAGTTGCATGCAACTCAAGCACCAATCGTAAGGAAATAAACCATAATTAAACAAAAATTTGGGTGGTATGTTAACAGAGACCCCCGATATCACAGTGGTGGGTTAACAGAAACCAAGTGCCATCGTGGTGAGTTTCTAGCAGGCATAAATAGGAAGCTAACGACACCTTAGCCGGATCTCTCGCGCTATTTTTTCAGAAGTTGCATGCAACTCAAGCACCAATCGTACGGAAATCAACCATAATTAAACAAAAATTTGGGTGGTAGGTTAACAGAGACCCCCGATATCATAGTGGTGGGTTAACAGAAACCAACTGCCATCGTGGTGAGTTTCTAGCAGGCATAAATGGGAAGCTAACGACACCTTAGCCGGATCTCTCGCGCTATTTTTTCAGAAGTTGCATGCAACTCAAGCACCAATCGTAAGGAAATCAACAATAATTAAACAAAAATTTGGGTGGTAGGTTAGCAGAGACCCCCGATATCATAGTGGTGGGTTAACAGAAACCAAGTGCCATCGGGGTGAGTTTCTAGCAGGCATAAATGGGATGCTAACGACACCTTAGCCGGATCTCTCGCGCTATTTTTTCAGAAGTTGCATGCAACTCAAGCACCAATCGTAAGGAAATCAACCATAATTAAACAAAAATTTGGGTGGTAGGTTAACGGATACCCCCGATATCATAGTGGCGGGTTAACAGAAACCAAGTGCCATCGTGGTGACTTTCTAGCAGGCATAAATGGGAAGCTAACGACACCTTAGCCGGATCTCTCGCGCTATTTTTTCAGAAGTTGCATGCAACTCAAGCACCAATCGTAAGGAAATCAACCATAATTAAACAAAAATTTGGGTGGTAGGGTAACAGAGACCCCCGATATCATAGCGGTGGGTTAACAGAAACCAAGTGCCATCATGGTGAGTTTCTAGCAGGCATAAATGGGAAGCTGACAACACCTTAGCCGGATCTCTCGCGCTATTTTTTCAGAAGTTGCATGCAACTCAAGCACCAATCGTAAGGAAATCAACCATAATTAAACAAAAATTTGGGTGGTAGGTTAACGGATACCCCCGATATCATAGTGGTGGGTTAACAGAAACCAAGTGCCATCGTGGTGACTTTCTAGCAGGCATAAATGGGAAGCTAACGACACCTTAGCCGGATCTCTCGCGCTATTTTTTCAGAAGTTGCATGCAACTCAAGCACCAATCGTAAGGAAATCAACCATAATTAAACAAAAATTTGGGTGGTAGGGTAACAGAGACCCCAGATATCATAGCGGTGGGTTAACAGAAACCAAGTGCCATCATGGTGAGTTTCTAGCTGGCATAAATGGGAAGCTAACGACACCTTAGCCGGATCTCTCGCGCTATTTTTTCAGAAGTTGCATGCAACTCAAGCACCAATCGTAAGGAAATCAACCATAATTAAACAAAAATTTGGGTGGTAGGTTAACAGAGACCCCCGATATCATAGTGGTGGGTTAACAGAAACCAACTGCCATCGTGGTGAGTTTCTAGCAGGCATAAATGGGAAGCTAACGACACCTTAGCCGGATCTCTCGCGCTATTTTTTCAGAAGTTGCATGCAACTCAAGCACCAATCGTAAGGAAATCAACCATAATTAAACAAAAATTTGGGTGGTAGGTTAACAGAGACCCCCGATATCATAGTGGTGGGTTAACAGAAACCAAGTGCCATCGTGGTGATTTTCTAGCAGGCATAAACGGGAAGCTAACGACACCTTAGCCGGATCTCTTGCGCTATTTTTTCAGAAGTTGCATGCAACTCAAGCTCCAATCGTAAGGAAATCAACCATAATTAAACAAAAATTTGGGTGGTAGGTTAACAGAGACCCCCGATATCATAGTGGTGGGTTAACAGAAACCAACTGCCATCGTGGTGAGTTTCGAGCAGGCATAAATGGGAAGCTAACGACACCTTAGCCGGATCTCTCGCGCTATTTTTTCGGAAGTTGCATGCAACTCAAGCACCAATCGTAAGGAATTCAACCATAATTAAACAAAAATTTGGGTGGTAGGTTCACAGAGACCCTCGATATCACAGTGGTGGGTTAACCGAAACCAAGTGCTATCGTGGTGAGTTTCTAGCAGGCATAAATGGGAAGCTAACGACACCTTAGCCGGATCTCTCGCGCTATTTTTTCGGAGGTTGCATGCAACTCAAGCACCAATCGTAAGGAAATCAACCATAATTAAACAAAAATTTGGGTGGTAGGTAAACAGAGACCTCCGATATCACAGTGGTGGAATAACCGACACCTTAGCCGGATCTCTCGCGCTATTTTTTCAGAAGTTGCATGCAACTCAAGCACCAATCGTAAGGAAATCAACCATAATTAAACAAAAATTTGGGTGGTAGGTTAACGGAGACCCCCGATATCATAGTGGTGGGTTAACAGAAACCAAGTGCCATCATGGTGAGTTTCTAGCAGGCATAAATGGGAAGCTAACGACACCTTACCCGGATCTCTCGCGCTATTTTTTCAGAAGTTGCATGCAACTCAAGCACCAATCGTAAGGAAATCAACCATAATTAAACAAAAATTTGGGTGGTAGGTTAACAGAGACCCCCGATATCATAGTGGTGGGTTAACAGAAACCAACTGCCATCGTGGTGAGTTTCTAGCAGGCATAAATGGGAAGCTAACGACACCTTAGCCGGATCTCTCGCGCTATTTTTTCAGAAGTTGCATGCAACTCAAGCACCAATCGTAAGGAAATCAACCATAATTAAACAAAAATTTGGGTGGTAGGTTAACAGAGACCCCCGATATCATAGTGGTGGGTTAACAGAAACCAAGTGCCATCGTGGTGAGTTTCTAGCAGGCATAAATGGGAAGCTACCGACACCTTAGCCGGATCTCCCGCGTTATTTTTTCAGAAGTTGCATGCAACTCAAGCACCAATCGTAAGGAAATAAACCATAATTAAACAAAAATGTGGGTGGTATGTTAACAGAGACCCCCGATATCACAGTGGTGGGTTAACAGAAACCAAGTGCCATCGTGGTGAGTTTCTAGCAGGCATAAATAGGAAGCTAACGACACCTTAGCCGGATCTCTCGCGCTATTTTTTCAGAAGTTGCATGCAACTCAAGCACCAATCGTAAGGAAATAAACCGTAATTAAACAAAAATTTGGGTGGTAGGTTAACAGAGACCCCCGATATCATAGTGGTGGGTTAACAGAAACCAAGTGCCATCGGGGTGAGTTTCTAGCAGGCATAAATGGGATGCTAACGACACCTTAGCCGGATCTCTCGCGCTATTTTTTCAGAAGTTGCATGCAACTCAAGCACCAATCGTAAGGAAATCAACCATAATTAAACAAAAATTTGGGTGGTAGGTTAACAGAGACCTCCGATATTATAGTGGTGGGTTAACAGAAACCAACTGCCATCGTGGTGAGTTTCTAGCAGGCATAAATGGGAAGCTAACGACGCCTTAGCCGGATCTCTCGCGCTATTTTTCAGAAGTTGCATGCAACTCAAGCACCAATCGTAAGGAATTCAACCATAATTAAACAAAAATTTGGGTGGTAGGTTAACAGAGACCCCCGATATCATAGTGGTGGGTTAACAGAAACCAAGTGCCATCGTGGTGAGTTTCTAGCAGGCATAAATGGGAAGCTAACGACACCTTAGCCGAATCTCTCGCGCTATTTTTTCAGAAGTCGCATGCAACTCAAGCACCAATCGTAAGGAAATCAACCATAATTAAACAAAAATTTGGGTGGTAGGTTAACAGAGACCCCCGATATCATAGTGGTGGGTTAACAGAAACCAAGTGCCATCGTGGCTGAGTTTCTAGCAGGCATAAATGGGAAGCTAACGACAACTTAGCCGGATCTCTCGCGCTATTTTTTCAGAAGTTGCATGCAACTCAAGCACCAATCGTAAGGAAATCAACCATAATTAAACAAAAATTTGGGTGGTAGGTTAACAGAGACCCCCGATATCATAGTGGTGGGTTAACAGAAACCAAGTGCCATCATGGTGAGTTTCTAGCAGGCATAAATGGGAAGCTAACGACACCTTAGCCGGATCTCTCGCGCTATTTTTTCAGAAGTTGCATGCAACTCAAGCACCAATCGTAAGGAAATCAACCATATTTAAACAAAAATTTGGGTGGTAGGTTAAAAGAGACCCCCGATATCATAGTGGTGGGTTAACAGAAACCAAGTGCCATCGTGGTGAGTAGCAGGCATAAAGGGGAAGCTAACGACACCTTAGCCGCATCTCTCGCGCTATTTTTTCAGAAGTTGCATGCAACTCAAGCACCAATCGTAAGGAAATCAACAATAATTAAACAAAAATTTTGGGTGGTAGGTAAACAGAGACCCCCGATATCATAGTGGTGGGTTAACAGAAACCAAGTGCCATCGTGGTGAGTTTCTAGCAGGCATAAATAGGAAGCTACCGACACCTTAGCCGGATCTCTCGCGCTATTTTTTCAGAAGTTGCATGCAACTCAAGCACCAATCGTAAGGAAATCAACCATAATTAAACAAAAATTTGGGTGGTAGGTAAACAGAGACCTCCTATATCACAGTGGTGGGTTAACCGAAACCAAGTGCTATCGTGGTGATATTCTAGCAGGCATAAAGGGGAAGCTAACGACACCTTAGCCGGATCTCTCGCGCTATTTTTTCAGAAGTTGCATGCAACTCAAGCACCAATCGTAAGGAAATCAACCATAATTAAACAAAAATTTGGGTGATAGGTTAACAGAGACCTCCGATATCAAAGTGGTGGGTTAACAGAAACCAAGTGCCATCGTGGTGAGTTGCTAGCAGGCATAAATGGGAAGCCAACGACACCTTAGCCGGATCTCTCGCGCTATTTTTTCAGAAGCTGCATGCAACTCAAGCACCAATCGTAAGGAAATCAACCATAATTAAACAAAAATTTGGGTGGTAGGTTAACAGAGACCCCAGATATCATAGTAGTGGGTTAACAGAAACCAAGTGCCATTGTGGTGAGTTTCTAGCAGGCATAAATGTGGAGCTAACGACACCTTAGCCGGATCTCTCGCGCTATTTTTCCAGAAGTTGCATGCAACTCAAGCACCAATCGTAAGGAAATAAACCATAATTAAACAAAAATTTGGGTGGTAGGTTAACAGAGACCCCCGATATCATAGTGGTGGGTTACCAGAAACCAATTGCCATCATGGTGAGTTTCTAGAAGGCATAAATAGGAAGCTAACGACACCTTAGCCGGATCTCTCGCGCTATTTTTTCAGAAGTTGCATGCAACTCAAGCACCAATCGTAAGGAAATAAACCATAATTAAACAAAAATTTGGGTGGTAGGTAAACAGAGACCTCCGATATCACAATGGTGGGTTAACCGAAACCAAGTGCTATCGTAGTGAGTTTCTAGCAGGCATAAAGGGGAAGCTAACGACACCTTAGCCGGATCTCTCGCGCTATTTTTTCAGAAGTTGCATGCAACTCAAGCACCAATCGTAAGGAAATCAACCATAATTAACCTTAGAACCGTGAGTTGGGCACTCAGTGCCCATATTAATGTTTGATGCTGAATATTTGGGGTTTGGCAAGTCCAATTTGATTTTTTTTTTGCAAGTTTTTAGGTTTAACCTTCCTCTATAAGGTTGCAAAAATTCAGGTGTATAACTCTTATAATAATAGATTGACGGGATTTTATATTTTGATTACTCTATACGTGACTTGGGGCACTCAGTGTCGCGACCGCTAGTACAGGTAGGCTTTCATAATTTATTTTATTTCAAAATAAGTTAATTTTATAATATATTTTAAAAATTATTCTTTTTTCCTAGATATACCATTTGAAACGGCGGTGTGAAACATGTAAAACTGCCAAAATCGACAATAAAACAACAGCAGTTTGTGACCATTGCCTTACGCCGACGTGCACCAAACACTATATAAGGGCGTCCGAAAAGTGTTATTTTGCAAAATACGATGCCGATGCTGATACGGATTCAGATAGTGATGAAAATACGGACATTACTCCAACAACGTCTTCACCAAGTCGAAGGGCATCAAAAAGACAGCATAGAATTTCACCTATTTGAGGCATTAAAAATTAAAACTTTTTACTATTTTTATTTTTTTCAAATAAAAAAAACTCGTTTCCAACAACACACACTTGTTTCATTAAATTATGTTCATAAATAAGTGAAATATTGGCTTTTTGATAAAAAAAAATCTTAAAAAGGTAAAATTTCCATACAAAATACATTGATGGGCACTGAGTGCCCAAGTCACGAGATTAAGTTGTATAGCCAAGTCACGGTTCTAAGGTTAAACAAAAATTTGGGTGGTAGGTTAACAGAGACCTCCGATATCAAAGTGGTGGGTTAACAGAAACCAAGTGCCATCGTGGTGAGTTTCTAGCAGGCATAAATGGGAAGCCAACGACACCTTAGCCGGATCTCTCGCGCTATTTTTTCAGAAGTTGCATGCAACTCAAGCACCAATCGTAAGGAAATCAACCATAATTAAACAAAAATTTGGGTGGTAGGTTAACAGAGACCCCAGATATCATAGTAGTGGGTTAATAGAAACCAAGTGCCATTGTGGTGAGTTTCTAGCAGGCATAAATGTGAAGCTAACGACACCTTAGCCGGATCTCTCGCGCTATTTTTTCAGAAGTTGCATGCAACTCAAGCACCAATCGTAAGGAAATAAACCATAATTAAACAAAAATTTGGGTGGTAGGTTAACAGAGACCCCCGATATCATAGTGGTGGGTTACCAGAAACCAAGTGCCATCGTGGTGAGTTTCTAGAAGGCATAAATAGGAAGCTACCGACACCTTAGCCGGATCTCTCGCGCTATTTTTTCAGAAGTTGCATGCAACTCAAGCACCAATCGTAAGGAAATCAACCATAATTAAACAAAAATTTGGGTGGTAGGTTAACAGAGACCCCAGATATCATAGTAGTGGGTTAATAGAAACCAAGTGCCATTGTGGTGAGTTTCTAGCAGGCATAAATGTGAAGCTAACGACACCTTAGCCGGATCTCTCGCGCTATTTTTTCAGAAGTTGCATGCAACTCAAGCACCAATCGTAAGGAAATAAACCATAATTAAACAAAAATTTGGGTGGTAGGTTAACAGAGACCCCCGATATCATAGTGGTGGGTTAACAGAAACCAAATGCTATCGTGGTGAGTCTCTAGCAGGCATAAAGGGTAAGCTAACGACACCTTAGCCGGATCTTTCGCGCTATTTTTTCAGAAGTTGCATGCAACTCAAGTACCAATCGTAAGGAAATCAACCATAATTAAACAAAAATTTGGGTGGTAGGTTAACAGAGACCCCCGATATCATAGTTGGGGGTTAACAGAAACCAACTGCCATCGTGGTGAGTTTCTAGCATGCATAAATGGGAAGCTAACGACACCTTAGCCGGATCTCTCGCGCTATTTTTTCAGAAGTTGCATGCAACTCAAGCACCAATCGTAAGGAAATAAACCATAATTAAACAAAAATTTGGGTGGTAGGTAAACAGAGACCTCCGATATCACAGTTGTGGGCTAACAGAAACCAAGTGCTATCGTGGTGAGTTTCTAGCAGGCATAAAGGGGAAGCTAACGACACCTTAGCCGGATCTCTCGCGCTATTTTTTCAGAAGCTGCATGCAACTCAAGCACCAATCGTAAGGAAATCAACCATAATTAAACAAAAATTTGGGTGGTAGGTTAACAGAGACCTCCGATATCAAAGTGGTGGGTTAACAGAAACCAAGTGCCATCGTGGTGAGTTTCTAGCAGGCATAAATGGGAAGCCAACGACACCTTAGCCGGATCTCTCGCGCTATTTTTTCAGAAGTTGCATGCAACTCAAGCACCAATCGTAAGGAAATCAACCATAATTAAACAAAAATTTGGGTGGTAGGTTAACAGAGACCCCAGATATCATAGTAGTGGGTTAATAGAAACCAAGTGCCATTGTGGTGAGTTTCTAGCAGGCATAAATGTGAAGCTAACGACACCTTAGCCGGATCTCTCGCGCTATTTTTTCAGAAGTTGCATGCAACTCAAGCACCAATCGTAAGGAAATAAACCATAATTAAACAAAAATTTGGGTGGTAGGTTAACAGAGACCCCCGATATCATAGTGGTGGGTTACCAGAAACCAAGTGCCATCGTGGTGAGTTTCTAGAAGGCATAAATAGGAAGCTACCGACACCTTAGCCGGATCTCTCGCGCTATTTTTTCAGAAGTTGCATGCAACTCAAGCACCAATCGTAAGGAAATCAACCATAATTAAACAAAAATTTGGGTGGTAGGTTAACAGAGACCCCAGATATCATAGTAGTGGGTTAATAGAAACCAAGTGCCATTGTGGTGAGTTTATAGCAGGCATAAATGTGAAGCTAACGACACCTTAGCCGGATCTCTCGCGCTATTTTTTCAGAAGTTGCATGCAACTCAAGCACCAATCGTAAGGAAATAAACCATAATTAAACAAAAATTTGGGTGGTAGGTTAACAGAGACCCCCGATATCATAGTGGTGGGTTAACAGAAACCAAGTGCTATCGTGGTGAGTCTCTAGCAGGCATAAAGGGAAAGCTAACGACACCTTAGCCGGATCTCTCGCGCTATTTTTTCAGAAGTTGCATGCAACTCAAGCACCAATCGTAAGGAAATCAACCATAATTAAACAAAAATTTGGGTGATAGGTTAACAGAGACCTCCGATATCAAAGTGGTGGGTTAACAGAAACCAAGTGCCATCGTGGTGAGTTGCTAGCAGGCATAAATGGGAAGCCAACGACACCTTAGCCGGATCTCTCGCGCTATTTTTTCAGAAGCTGCATGCAACTCAAGCACCAATCGTAAGGAAATCAACCATAATTAAACAAAAATTTGGGTGGTAGGTTAACAGAGACCCCAGATATCATAGTAGTGGGTTAACAGAAACCAAGTGCCATTGTGGTGAGTTTCTAGCAGGCATAAATGTGGAGCTAACGACACCTTAGCCGGATCTCTCGCGCTATTTTTCCAGAAGTTGCATGCAACTCAAGCACCAATCGTAAGGAAATAAACCATAATTAAACAAAAATTTGGGTGGTAGGTTAACAGAGACCCCCGATATCATAGTGGTGGGTTACCAGAAACCAATTGCCATCATGGTGAGTTTCTAGAAGGCATAAATAGGAAGCTAACGACACCTTAGCCGGATCTCTCGCGCTATTTTTTCAGAAGTTGCATGCAACTCAAGCACCAATCGTAAGGAAATAAACCATAATTAAACAAAAATTTGGGTGGTAGGTAAACAGAGACCTCCGATATCACAATGGTGGGTTAACCGAAACCAAGTGCTATCGTAGTGAGTTTCTAGAAGGCATAAATAGGAAGCTACCGACACCTTAGCCGGATCTCTCGCGCTATTTTTTCAGAAGTTGCATGCAACTCAAGCACCAATCGTAAGGAAATCAACCATAATTAAACAAAAATTTGGGTGGTAGGTTAACAGAGACCCCAGATATCATAGTAGTGGGTTAATAGAAACCAAGTGCCATTGTGGTGAGTTTCTAGCAGGCATAAATGTGAAGCTAACGACACCTTAGCCGGATCTCTCGCGCTATTTTTTCAGAAGTTGCATGCAACTCAAGCACCAATCGTAAGGAAATAAACCATAATTAAACAAAAATTTGGGTGGTAGGTTAACAGAGACCCCCGATATCATAGTGGTGGGTTAACAGAAACCAAATGCTATCGTGGTGAGTCTCTAGCAGGCATAAAGGGAAAGCTAACGACACCTTAGCCGGATCTTTCGCGCTATTTTTTCAGAAGTTGCATGCAACTCAAGTACCAATCGTAAGGAAATCAACCATAATTAAACAAAAATTTGGGTGGTAGGTTAACAGAGACCCCCGATATCATAGTTGGGGGTTAACAGAAACCAACTGCCATCGTGGTGAGTTTCTAGCATGCATAAATGGGAAGCTAACGACACCTTAGCCGGATCTCTCGCGCTATTTTTTCAGAAGTTGCATGCAACTCAAGCACCAATCGTAAGGAAATAAACCATAATTAAACAAAAATTTGGGTGGTAGGTAAACAGAGACCTCCGATATCACAGTTGTGGGCTAACAGAAACCAAGTGCTATCGTGGTGAGTTTCTAGCAGGCATAAAGGGGAAGCTAACGACACCTTAGCCGGATCTCTCGCGCTATTTTTTCAGAAGCTGCATGCAACTCAAGCACCAATCGTACGGAAATCAACCATAATTAAACAAAAATTTGGGTGGTAGGTTAACAGAGACCTCCGATATCAAAGTGGTGGGTTAACAGAAACCAAGTGCCATCGTGGTGAGTTTCTAGCAGGCATAAATGGGAAGCCAACGACACCTTAGCCGGATCTCTCGCGCTATTTTTTCAGAAGTTGCATGCAACTCAAGCACCAATCGTAAGGAAATCAACCATAATTAAACAAAAATTTGGGTGGTAGGTTAACAGAGACCCCAGATATCATAGTAGTGGGTTAATAGAAACCAAGTGCCATTGTGGTGAGTTTCTAGCAGGCATAAATGTGAAGCTAACGACACCTTAGCCGGATCTCTCGCGCTATTTTTTCAGAAGTTGCATGCAACTCAAGCACCAATCGTAAGGAAATAAACCATAATTAAACAAAAATTTGGGTGGTAGGTTAACAGAGACCCCCGATATCATAGTGGTGGGTTACCAGAAACCAAGTGCCATCGTGGTGAGTTTCTAGAAGGCATAAATAGGAAGCTACCGACACCTTAGCCGGATCTCTCGCGCTATTTTTTCAGAAGTTGCATGCAACTCAAGCACCAATCGTAAGGAAATCAACCATAATTAAACAAAAATTTGGGTGGTAGGTTAACAGAGACCCCAGATATCATAGTAGTGGGTTAATAGAAACCAAGTGCCATTGTGGTGAGTTTATAGCAGGCATAAATGTGAAGCTAACGACACCTTAGCCGGATCTCTCGCGCTATTTTTTCAGAAGTTGCATGCAACTCAAGCACCAATCGTAAGGAAATAAACCATAATTAAACAAAAATTTGGGTGGTAGGTTAACAGAGACCCCCGATATCATAGTGGTGGGTTAACAGAAACCAAGTGCTATCGTGGTGAGTCTCTAGCAGGCATAAAGGGAAAGCTAACGACACCTTAGCCGGATCTCTCGCGCTATTTTTTCAGAAGTTGCATGCAACTCAAGCACCAATCGTAAGGAAATCAACCATAATTAAACAAAAATTTGGGTGATAGGTTAACAGAGACCTCCGATATCAAAGTGGTGGGTTAACAGAAACCAAGTGCCATCGTGGTGAGTTGCTAGCAGGCATAAATGGGAAGCCAACGACACCTTAGCCGGATCTCTCGCGCTATTTTTTCAGAAGCTGCATGCAACTCAAGCACCAATCGTAAGGAAATCAACCATAATTAAACAAAAATTTGGGTGGTAGGTTAACAGAGACCCCAGATATCATAGTAGTGGGTTAACAGAAACCAAGTGCCATTGTGGTGAGTTTCTAGCAGGCATAAATGTGGAGCTAACGACACCTTAGCCGGATCTCTCGCGCTATTTTTCCAGAAGTTGCATGCAACTCAAGCACCAATCGTAAGGAAATAAACCATAATTAAACAAAAATTTGGGTGGTAGGTTAACAGAGACCCCTGATATCATAGTGGTGGGTTACCAGAAACCAATTGCCATCATGGTGAGTTTCTAGAAGGCATAAATAGGAAGCTAACGACACCTTAGCCGGATCTCTCGCGCTATTTTTTCAGAAGTTGCATGCAACTCAAGCACCAATCGTAAGGAAATAAACCATAATTAAACAAAAATTTGGGTGGTAGGTAAACAGAGACCTCCGATATCACAATGGTGGGTTAACCGAAACCAAGTGCTATCGTAGTGAGTTTCTAGCAGGCATAAAGGGGAAGCTAACGACACCTTAGCCGGATCTCTCGCGCTATTTTTTCAGAAGTTGCATGCAACTCAAGCACCAATCGTAAGGAAATCAACCATAATTAAACAAAAATTTGGGTGGTAGGTTAACAGAGACCTCCGATATCAAAGTGGTGGGTTAACAGAAACCAAGTGCCATCGTGGTGAGTTTCTAGCAGGCATAAATGGGAAGCCAACGACACCTTAGCCGGATCTCTCGCGCTATTTTTTCAGAAGTTGCATGCAACTCAAGCACCAATCGTAAGGAAATCAACCATAATTAAACAAAAATTTGGGTGGTAGGTTAACAGAGACCCCAGATATCATAGTAGTGGGTTAATAGAAACCAAGTGCCATTGTGGTGAGTTTCTAGCAGGCATAAATGTGAAGCTAACGACACCTTAGCCGGATCTCTCGCGCTATTTTTTCAGAAGTTGCATGCAACTCAAGCACCAATCGTAAGGAAATAAACCATAATTAAACAAAAATTTGGGTGGTAGGTTAACAGAGACCCCCGATATCATAGTGGTGGGTTACCAGAAACCAAGTGCCATCGTGGTGAGTTTCTAGAAGGCATAAATAGGAAGCTACCGACACCTTAGCCGGATCTCTCGCGCTATTTTTTCAGAAGTTGCATGCAACTCAAGCACCAATCGTAAGGAAATCAACCATAATTAAACAAAAATTTGGGTGGTAGGTTAACAGAGACCCCAGATATCATAGTAGTGGGTTAATAGAAACCAAGTGCCATTGTGGTGAGTTTCTAGCAGGCATAAATGTGAAGCTAACGACACCTTAGCCGGATCTCTCGCGCTATTTTTTCAGAAGTTGCATGCAACTCAAGCACCAATCGTAAGGAAATAAACCATAATTAAACAAAAATTTGGGTGGTAGGTTAACAGAGACCCCCGATATCATAGTGGTGGGTTAACAGAAACCAAATGCTATCGTGGTGAGTCTCTAGCAGGCATAAAGAGAAAGCTAACGACACCTTAGCCGGATCTTTCGCGCTATTTTTTCAGAAGTTGCATGCAACTCAAGTACCAATCGTAAGGAAATCAACCATAATTAAACAAAAATTTGGGTGGTAGGTTAACAGAGACCCCCGGTATCATAGTTGGGGGTTAACAGAAACCAACTGCCATCGTGGTGAGTTTCTAGCATGCATAAATGGGAAGCTAACAACACCTTAGCCGGATCTCTCGCGCTATTTTTTCAGAAGTTGCATGCAACTCAAGCACCAATCGTAAGGAAATAAACCATAATTAAACAAAAATTTGGGTGGTAGGTAAACAGAGACCTCCGATATCACAGTTGTGGGCTAACAGAAACCAAGTGCTATCGTGGTGAGTTTCTAGCAGGCATAAAGGGGAAGCTAACGACACCTTAGCCGGATCTCTCGCGCTATTTTTTCAGAAGCTGCATGCAACTCAAGCACCAATCGTAAGGAAATCAACCATAATTAAACAAAAATTTGGGTGGTAGGTTAACAGAGACCTCCGATATCAAAGTGGTGGGTTAACAGAAACCAAGTGCCATCGTGGTGAGTTTCTAGCAGGCATAAATGGGAAGCCAACGACACCTTAGCCGGATCTCTCGCGCTATTTTTTCAGAAGTTGCATGCAACTCAAGCACCAATCGTAAGGAAATCAACCATAATTAAACAAAAATTTGGGTGGTAGGTTAACAGAGACCCCAGATATCATAGTAGTGGGTTAATAGAAACCAAGTGCCATTGTGGTGAGTTTCTAGCAGGCATAAATGTGAAGCTAACGACACCTTAGCCGGATCTCTCGCGCTATTTTTTCAGAAGTTGCATGCAACTCAAGCACCAATCGTAAGGAAATAAACCATAATTAAACAAAAATTTGGGTGGTAGGTTAACAGAGACCCCCGATATCATAGTGGTGGGTTACCAGAAACCAAGTGCCATCGTGGTGAGTTTCTAGAAGGCATAAATAGGAAGCTACCGACACCTTAGCCGGATCTCTCGCGCTATTTTTTCAGAAGTTGCATGCAACTCAAGCACCAATCGTAAGGAAATCAACCATAATTAAACAAAAATTTGGGTGGTAGGTTAACAGAGACCCCAGATATCATAGTAGTGGGTTAATAGAAACCAAGTGCCATTGTGGTGAGTTTATAGCAGGCATAAATGTGAAGCTAACGACACCTTAGCCGGATCTCTCGCGCTATTTTTTCAGAAGTTGCATGCAACTCAAGCACCAATCGTAAGGAAATAAACCATAATTAAACAAAAATTTGGGTGGTAGGTTAACAGAGACCCCCGATATCATAGTGGTGGGTTAACAGAAACCAAGTGCTATCGTGGTGAGTCTCTAGCAGGCATAAAGGGAAAGCTAACGACACCTTAGCCGGATCTCTCGCGCTATTTTTTCAGAAGTTGCATGCAACTCAAGCACCAATCGTAAGGAAATAAACCATAATTAAACAAAAATTTGGGTGGTAGGTTAACAGAGACCCCCGATATCATAGTGGTGGGTTAACAGAAACCAAGTGCTATCGTGGTGAGTCTCTAGCAGGCATAAAGGGAAAGCTAACGACACCTTAGCCGGATCTTTCGCGCTATTTTTTCAGAAGTTGCATGCAACTCAAGCACCAATCGTAAGGAAATAAACCATAATTAAACAAAAATTTGGGTGGTAGGTTAACAGAGACCCCCGATATCATAGTGGTGGGTTAACAGAAACCAACTGCCATCGTGGTGAGTTTCTAGCAGGCATAAATGGGAAGCTAACGACACCTTAGCCGGATCTCTCGCGCTATTTTTTCAGAAGTTGCATGCAACTCAAGCACCAATCGTAAGGAAATAAACCACAATTAAACAAAAATTTGGGTGGTAGGTAAACAGAGACCTCCGATATCACAGTTGTGGGTTAACAGAAACCAAGTGCTATCGTGGTGAGTTTCTAGCAGGCATAAAGGGGAAGCTAACGACACCTTAGCCGGATCTCTCGCGCTATTTTTTCAGAAGCTGCATGCAACTCAAGCACCAATCGTAAGGAAATCAACCATAATTAAACAAAAATTTGGGTGGTAGGTAAACAGAGACCTCCGATATCAAAGTGGTGGGTTAACAGAAACCAAGTGCCATCGTGGTGAGTTTCTAGCAGGCATAAATGGGAAGCCAACGACACCTTAGCCGGATCTCTCGCGCTATTTTTTCAGAAGTTGCATGCAACTCAAGCACCAATCGTAAGGAAATCAACCATAATTAAACAAAAATTTGGGTGGTAGGTTAACAGAGACCCCAGATATCATAGTAGTGGGTTAATAGAAACCAAGTGCCATTGTGGTGAGTTTCTAGCAGGCATAAATGTGAAGCTAACGACACCTTAGCCGGATCTCTCGCGCCATTTTTTCAGAAGTTGCATGAAACTCAAGCACCAATCGTAAGGAAATAAACCATAATTAAACAAAAATTTGGGTGGTAGGTTAACAGAGACCCCCGATATCATAGTGGTGGGTTACCAGAAACCAAGTGCCATCGTGGTGAGTTTCTAGAAGGCATAAATAGGAAGCTACCGACACCTTAGCCGGATCTCTCGCGCTATTTTTTCAGAAGTTGCATGCAACTCAAGCACCAATCGTAAGGAAATCAACCATAATTAAACAAAAATTTGGGTGGTAGGTTAACAGAGACCCCAGATATCATAGTAGTGGGTTAATAGAAAGCAAGTGCCATTGTGGTGAGTTTCTAGCAGGCATAAATGTGAAGCTAACGACACCTTAGCCGGATCTCTCGCGCTATTTTTTCAGAAGTTGCATGCAACTCAAGCACCAATCGTAAGGAAATAAACCATAATTAAACAAAAATTTGGGTGGTAGGTTAACAGAGACCCCCGATATCATAGTGGTGGGTTAACAGAAACCAAGTGCTATCATGGTGAGTCTCTAGCAGGCATAAAGGGAAAGCTAACGACACCTTAGCCGGATCTCTCGCGCTATTTTTTCAGAAGTTGCATGCAACTCAAGCACCAATCGTAAGGAAATCAACCATAATTAAACAAAAATTTGGGTGGTAGGTTAACAGAGACCCCCGATATCATAGTTGGGGGTTAACAGAAACCAAGTGCCATCGTGGTGAGTTTCTAGCAGGCATAAATGGGAAGCTAACGACACCTTAGCCGGATCTCTCGCGCTATTTTTTCAGAAGTTGCATGCAACTCAAGCACCAATCGTAAGGAAATAAACCATAATTAAACAAAAATTTGGGTGGTAGGTAAACAGAGACCTCCGATATCACAGTTGTGGGTTAACAGAAACCAAGTGCTATCGTGGTGAGTTTCTAGCAGGCATAAAGGGGAACCTAACGACACCTTAGCCGGATCTCTCGCGCTATTTTTTCAGAAGCTACATGCAACTCAAGCACCAATCGTAAGGAAATCAACCATAATTAAACAAAAATTTGGGTGGTAGGTTAACCGAGACCTCCGATATCAAAGTGGTGGGTTAACAGAAACCAAGTGCCATCGTGGTGAGTTTCTAGCAGGCATGAATGGGAAGCCAACGACACCTTAGCCGGATCTCTCGCGCTATTTTTTCAGAAGTTGCATGCAACTCAAGCACCAATCGTAAGGAAATCAACCATAATTAAACAAAAATTTGGGTGGTAGGTTAACAGAGACCCCAGATATCATAGTAGTGGGTTAATAGAAACCAAGTGCCATTGTGGTGAGTTTCTAGCAGGCATAAATGTGAAGCTAACGACACCTTAGCCGGATCTCTCGCGCTATTTTTTCAGAAGTTGCATGCAACTCAAGCACCAATCGTAAGGAAATAAACCATAATTAAACAAAAATTTGGGTGGTAGGTAAACAGAGAGCTCCGATATCATAGTGGTGGGTTAACAGAAACCAAGTGCCATCGTGGTGAGTTTCTAGCAGGCATAAATGGGAAGCTAACGACACCTTAGCCGGATCTCTCGCGCTATTTTTTCAGAAGTTGCATGCAACTCAAGCACCAATCGTAAGGAAATAAACCATAATTAAACAAAAATTTGGGTGGTAGGTTAACAGAGACCCCCGATATCATAGTGGTGGGTTAACAGAAACCAAGTGCCATCGTGGTGAGTTTCTAGCAGGCCTAAATGGGAAGCTAACGACACCTTAGCCGGATCTCTCGCGCTATTTTTTCAGAAGTTGCATGCAACTCAAGCACCAATCGTAAGGAAATCAACAATAATTAAACAAAAATTTGGGTGGTAGGTTAACAGAGACCTCCGATATCATAGTGGTGTGTTAACAGAAACCAAGTGCCATCGTGGTGAGTTTCTAGCAGGCATAAATGGGATGCTAACGACACCTTAGCCGGATCTCTCGCGCTATTTTTTCAGAAGTTGCATGCAACTCAAGCACCAATCGTAAGGAAATCAACCATAATTAAACAAAAATTTGGGTGGTAGGGTAACAGAGACCCCCGATATCATAGCGGTGGGTTAATAGAAACCAAGTGCCATCATGGTGAGTTTCTAGCAGGCATAAATGGGAAGCTAACGACACCTTAGCCGGATCTCTCGCGCTATTTTTTCGGAAGTTGCATGCAACTCAAGCACCAATCGTAAGGAATTCAACCATAATTAAACAAAAATTTGGGTGGTAGGTTAACAGAGACCCTCGATATCACAGTGGTGGCTTAACCGAAACCAAGTGCTATCGTGGTGAGTTTCTAGCAGGCATAAAGGGGAAGCTAACGACACCTTAGCCGCATCTCTCGCGCTATTTGTTCAGAAGTTGCATGCAACTCAAGCACCAATCGTAAGGAAATCAACCATAATTAAACAAAAATTTGTGTGGTAGGTAAACAGAGACCTCCGATATCACAGTGGTGGGTTAACCGACACCTTAGCCGGATCTCTCGCGCTATTTTTTCAGAAGTTGCATGCAACTCAAGCACCAATCGTAAGGAAATCAACCATAATTAAACAAAAATTTGGGTGGTAGGTTAACAGAGACCCCCGATATCATAGTTGGGGGTTAAAGAAACCAAGTGCCATCGTGGTGAGTTTCTAGCAGGCATAAATGGGAAGCTAACGACACCTTAGCCGGATCTCTCGCGCTATTTTTTCAGAAGTTGCATGCAACTCAAGCACCAATCGTAAGGAAATAAACCATAATTAAACAAAAATTTGGGTGGTAGGTAAACAGAGACCTCCGATATCACAGTTGTGGGTTAACAGAAACCAAGTGCTATCGTGGTGAGTTTCTAGCAGGCATAAAGGGGAACCTAACGACACCTTAGCCGGATCTCTCGCGCTATTTTTTCAGAAGCTGCATGCAACTCAAGCACCAATCGTAAGGAAATCAACCATAATTAAACAAAAATTTGGGTGGTAGGTTAACAGAGACCTCCGATATCAAAGTGGTGGGTTAACAGAAACCAAGTGCCATCATGGTGAGTTTCTAGCAGGCATAAATGGGAAGCCAACGACACCTTAGCCGGATCTCTCGCGCTATTTTTTCAGAAGTTGCATGCAACTCAAGCACCAATCGTAAGGAAATCAACCATAATTAAACAAAAATTTGGGTGGTAGGTTAACAGAGACCCCAGATATCATAGTAGTGGGTTAATAGAAACCAAGTGCCATTGTGGTGAGTTTCTAGCAGGCATAAATGTGAAGCTAACGACACCTTAGCCGGATCTCTCGCGCTATTTTTTCAGAAGTTGCATGCAACTCAAGCACCAATCGTAAGGAAATAAACCATAATTAAACAAAAATTTGGGTGGTAGGTAAACAGAGAGCTCCGATATCATAGTGGTGGGTTAACAGAAACCAAGTGCCATCGTGGTGAGTTTCTAGCAGGCATAAATGGGAAGCTAACGACACCTTAGCCGGATCTCTCGCGCTATTTTTTCAGAAGTTGCATGCAACTCAAGCACCAATCGTAAGGAAATAAACCATAATTAAACAAAAATTTGGGTGGTAGGTTAACAGAGACCCCCGATATCATAGTGGTGGGTTAACAGAAACCAAGTGCCATCGTGGTGAGTTTCTAGCAGGCCTAAATGGGAAGCTAACGACACCTTAGCCGGATCTCTCGCGCTATTTTTTCAGAAGTTGCATGCAACTCAAGCACCAATCGTAAGGAAATCAACAATAATTAAACAAAAATTTGGGTGGTAGGTTAACAGAGACCTCCGATATCATAGTGGTGTGTTAACAGAAACCAAGTGCCATCGTGGTGAGTTTCTAGCAGGCATAAATGGGATGCTAACGACACCTTAGCCGGATCTCTCGCGCTATTTTTTCAGAAGTTGCATGCAACTCAAGCACCAATCGTAAGGAAATCAACCATAATTAAACAAAAATTTGGGTGGTAGGGTAACAGAGACCCCCGATATCATAGCGGTGGGTTAACAGAAACCAAGTGCCATCATGGTGAGTTTCTAGCAGGCATAAATGGGAAGCTAACGGCACCTTAGCCGGATCTCTCGCGCTATTTTTTCGGAAGTTGCATGCAACTCAAGCACCAATCGTAAGGAATTCAACCATAATTAAACAAAAATTTGGGTGGTAGGTTAACAGAGACCCTCGATATCACAGTGGTGGCTTAACCGAAACCAAGTGCTATCGTGGTGAGTTTCTAGCAGGCATAAAGGGGAAGCTAACGACACCTTAGCCGCATCTCTCGCGCTATTTGTTCAGAAGTTGCATGCAACTCAAGCACCAATCGTAAGGAAATCAACCATAATTAAACAAAAATTTGTGTGGTAGGTAAACAGAGACCTCCGATATCACAGTGGTGGGTTAACCGACACCTTAGCCGGATCTCTCGCGCTATTTTTTCAGAAGTTGCATGCAACTCAAGCACCAATCGTAAGGAAATCAACCATAATTAAACAAAAATTTGGGTGGTAGGTAAACAGAGACCTCCGATATCACAGTGGTGGGTTAACCGAAACCAAGTGCTATCGTGGTGAGGTTCTAGCAGGCATAAAGGGGAAGCTAACGACACCTTAGCCGGATCTTTCGCGCTATTTTTTCAGAAGTTGCATGCAACTCAAGCACCAATCGTAAGGAAATCAACCATAATTAAACAAAAATTTGGGTGGTAGGTTAACGGATACCCCCGATATCATAGTGGTGGGTTAACAGAAACCAAGTGCCATCGTGGTGAGTTTCTAGCAGGCATAAATGGGAAGCTAACGACAGCTTACCCGGATCTCTCGCGCTATTTTTTCAGAAGTTGCATGCAACTCAAGCACCAATCGTAAGGAAATCAACCATAATTAAACAAAAATTTGGGTGGTAGGTTAACAGAGACCCCGATATCATAGTGGTGGGTTAACAGAAACCAAGTGCCATCGTGGTGAGTTTCTAGCAGGCATAAATGGGAAGCTAACGACACCTCAGCCGGATCTCTCGCGCTATTTTTTCAGAAGTTGTGCAACTCAAGCACCAATCGTAAGGAAATCAACCATAATTAAACAAAAATTTGGGTGGTAGGTTAACGGAGACCCCCGATATCATAGTGGTGGGTTAACAGAAACCAACTGCCATCGTGGTGAGTTTCTAGCAGGCATAAATGGGAAGCTAACGACACCTTAGCCGGATCTCTCGCGCTATTTTTTCGGAAGTTGCATGAAACTCAAGCACCAATCGTAAGGAATTCAACCATAATTAAACAAAAATTTGGGTGGTAGGTTCACAGAGACCCTCGATATCACAGAGTGGTGGGTTAACCGGAACCAAGTGCTATCGTGGTGAGTTTCTAGCAGGCATAAATGGGAAGCTAACGACACCTTAGCCGGATCTCTCGCGCTATTTTTTCGGAGGTTGCATGCAACTCAAGCACCAATCGTAAGGAAATCAACCATAATTAAACAAAAATTTGGGTGGTAGGTAAACAGAGACCTCCGATATCACAGTGGTGGGTTAACCGACACCTTAGCCGGATCTCTCGCGCTATTTTTTCAGAAGTTGCATGCAACTCAAGCACCAATCGTAAGGAAATCAACCATAATTAAACAAAAATTTGGGTGGTAGGATAACAGAGACCCCCGATATCATAGCGGTGGGTTAACAGAAACCAAGTGCCATCATGGTGAGTTTCTAGCAGGCATAAATGGGAAGCTAACGACACCTTAGCCGGATCTCTCGCGCTATTTTTTCGGAAGTTGCATGCAACTCAAGCACCAATCGTAAGGAAATCAACCATAATTAAACAAAAATTTGGGTGGTAGGTAAACAGAGACCTCCGATATCACAGTGGTGGGTTAACCGACACCTTAGCCGGATCTCTCGCGCTATTTTTTCAGAAGTTGCATGCAACTCAAGCACCAATCGTAAGGAAATCAACCATAATTAAACAAAAATTTGGGTGGTAGGTTAACGGAGACCCCCGATATCATAGTGGTGGGTTAACAGAAACCAAGTGCCATCATGGTGAGTTTCTAGCAGGCATAAATGGGAAGCTAACGACACCTTACCCGGATCTCTCGCGCTATTTTTTCAGAAGTTGCATGCAACTCAAGCACCAATCGTAAGGAAATCAACCATAATTAAACAAAAATTTGGGTGGTAGGTTAACAGAGACCCCCGATATCATAGTGGTGGGTTAACAGAAACCAAGTGCCATCGTGGTGAGTTTCTAGCAGGCATAAATGGGAAGCTAACGACACCTTAGCCGGATCTCCCGCATTATTTTTTCAGAAGTTGCATGCAACTCAAGCACCAATCGTAAGGAAATAAACCATAATTAAACAAAAATTTGGGTGGTATGTTAACAGAGACCCCCGATATCACAGTGGTGGGTTAACGGAAACCAAGTGCCATCATGGTGAGTTTCTAGCAGGCATAAATGGGAAGCTAACGACACCTTAGCCGGATCTCTCGCGCTATTTTTTCGGAAGTTGCATGCAACTCAAGCACCAATCGTAAGGAAATCAACCATAATTAAACAAAAATTTGGGTGGTAGGTAAACAGAGACCTCCGATATCACAGTGGTGGGTTAACCGACACCTTAGCCGTATCTCTCGCGCTATTTTTTCAGAAGTTGCATGCAACTCAAGCACCAATCGTAAGGAAATCAACCATAATTAAACAAAAATTTGGGTGGTAGGTTAACGGAGACCCCCGATATCATAGTGGTGGGTTAACAGAAACCAAGTGCCATCATGGTGAGTTTCTAGCAGGCATAAATGGGAAGCTAACGACACCTTAGCCGGATCTCCCGCGTTATTTTTTCAGAAGTTGCATGCAACTCAAGCACCAATCGTAAGGAAATAAACCATAATTAAACAAAAATTTGGGTGGTAGGTTAACAGAGACCCCCGATATCATAGTGGTGGGTTAACAGAAACCAAGTGCCATCATGGTGAGTTTCTAGCAGGCATAAATGGGAAGCTAACGACACCTTAGCCGGATCTCCCGCGTTATTTTTTCAGAAGTTGCATGCAACTCAAGCACCAATCGTAAGGAAATAAACCATAATTAAACAAAAATTTGGGTGGTAGGTTAACAGAGACCCCCGATATCATAGTGGTGGGTTAACAGAAACCAACTGCCATCGTGGTGAGTTTCTAGCAGGCATAAATGGGAAGCTAACGACAAATTAGCCGGATCTCTCGCGCTATTTTTTCAGAAGTTGCATGCAACTCAAGCACCAATCGTAAGGAAATCAACCATAATTAAACAAAAATTTGGGTGGTAGGTTAACAGAGACCCCCGATATCATAGTGGTGGGTTAACAGAAACCAAGTGCCATCGTGGTGAGTTTCTAGCAGGCATAAATGGGAAGCTAACGACACCTTAGCCGGATCTCCCGCGTTATTTTTTCAGAAGTTGCATGCAACTCAAGCACCAATCGTAAGGAAATAAACCATAATTAAACAAAAATTTGGGTGGTATGTTAACAGAGACCCCCGATATCACAGTGGTGGGTTAACAGAAACCAAGTGCCATCGTGGTGAGTTTCTAGCAGGCATAAATAGGAAGCTAACGACACCTTAGCCGGATCTCTCGCGCTATTTTTTCAGAAGTTGCATGCAACTCAAGCACCAATCGTAAGGAAATAAACCGTAATTAAACAAAAATTTGGGTGGTAGGTTAACAGAGACCCCCGATATCATAGTGGTGGGTTAACAGAAACCAAGTGCCATCGTGGTGAGTTTCTAGCAGGCATAAATGGGAAGCTAACGACACCTTAGCCGGATCTCTCGCGCTATTTTTTCAGAAGTTGCATGCAACTCAAGCACCAATCGTAAGGAAATCAACAATAATTAAACAAAAATTTGGGTGGTAGGTTAGCAGAGACCCCCGATATCATAGTGGTGGGTTAACAGAAACCAAGTGCCATCGGGGTGAGTTTCTAGCAGGCATAAATGGGATGCTAACGACACCTTAGCCGGATCTCTCGCGCTATTTTTTCAGAAGTTGCATGCAACTCAAGCACCAATCGTAGGGAAATCAACCATAATTAAACAAAAATTTGGGTGGTAGGGTAACAGAGACCCCCGATATCATAGCGGTGGGTTAACAGAAACCAAGTGCCATCATGGTGAGTTTCTAGCAGGCATAAATGGGAAGCTAACGACACCTTAGCCGGATCTCTCGCGCTATTTTTTCGGAAGTTGCATGCAACTCAAGCACCAATCGTAAGGAATTCAACCATAATTAAACAAAAATTTGGGTGGTAGGTTAACAGAGACCCTCGATATCACAGTGGTGGGTTAACCGAAACCAAGTGCTATCGTGGTGAGTTTCTAGCAGGCATAAAGGGGAAGCTAACGGCACCTTAGCCGCATCTCTCGCGCTATTTGTTCAGAAGTTGCATGCAACTCAAGCACCAATCGTAAGGAAATCAACCATAATTAAACAAAAATTTGTGTGGTAGGTAAACAGAGACCTCCGTTATCATAGCGGTGGGTTAACAGAAACCAAGTGCCATCATGGTGAGTTTCTAGCAGGCATAAATGGGAAGCTAACGACACCTTAGCCGTCCAAGTGCCATCGTGGTGAGTTTCTAGCAGGCATAAATGGGAAGCTAACGACACCTTAGCCGGATCTTTCGCGCTATTTTTTCAGAAGTTGCATGCAACTCAAGCACCAATCGTAAGGAAATCAACCATAATTATACAAAAATTTGGGTGGTAGGTTAACAGAGACCCCCGTTATCATAGTGGTGGGTTAAGAGAAACAAAATGCCATCATGGTGAGTTTCTAGCAGGCATAAATGGGAAGCTAACGACACCTTTGCCGGATCTCTCGAGCTATTTTTTCAGAAATTGCATGCAACTCAAGCACCAATCGTAAGGAAATCAACCATAATTAAACAGAAATTTGGGTGGTAGGTTAACAGAGACCCCCGATATCATAGTGGTGGGTTAACAGAAACCAAGTGCCATCATGGTGAGTTTCTAGCAGGCATAAATGGGAAGGTAACGACAGCCTAGCCGGATCTCTCGCGCTATTTTTTTCGGAAGTTGCATGCAAGTCAAGCACCAATCGTAAGGAAATCAACCATAATTAAACAAAAATTTGGGTGGTAGGTTAACAGAGACCCCCGATATCACAGTGGTAGGTTAACCGATACCAGATGCTATCGTGGTGAGTTTCTAGCAGGCATAAAAGGGAAGCTAACGACACCTTAGCCGGATCTCTCGCGCTATTTTTTCAGAAGTTGCATGCAACTCAAGCACCAATCGTAAGGAAATCAACCATAATTAAACAAAAATATGGGTGGTAGGTAAACAGAGACCTCCGATATCACAGTGGTGGGTTAACCGAAACCAAGTGCTATCGTGGTGAGTTTCTAGCAGGCATAAAGGGGAAGCTAACGACACCTTAGCCGGATCTCTCGCGCTATTTTTTCAGAAGTTGCATGCAACTCAAACACCAATCGTAAGGAAATCAACCATAATTAAACAAAAATTTGGGTGTTAGGTAAACAGAGACCTCCGATATCACAGTGGTGGGTTAACCGAAACTAAGTGCTAACGTGGTGAGTTTCTAGCAGGCATAAATGGGAATCTAACGACACCTTAGCTGGATCTCTCGCGCTATTTTTTCAGAAGTTGCATGCAACTCAAGCACCAATCGTAAGGAAATCAACCATAATTAAACAAAAATTTGGGTGGTAGGTTAACAGAGACCCCCGATATCTTAGTGGTGGGTTAACAGAAACCAATTGCCATCGTGGTGAGTTTCTAGCAGGCATAAATGGGAAGCTAACGACACCTTAGCCGGATCTCTCGCGCTATTTTTTCGGAAGTTGCATGCAACTCAAGCACCAATCGTAAGGAAATCAACCATAATTAAACAAAAATTTGGGTGGTACGTTAACAGAGACCCTCGATATCACAGTGGTGGGTTAACCGAAACCAAGTGCTATCGTGGTGAGTTTCTAGCAGGCATAAAGGGGAAGCTAACGATACCTTGCCGCATCTCTCGCGCTAATTTTTCAGAGGGTGCGTGCAACTCAAGCACCAATCGTAAGGAAATGAACCATAATTAAACAAAAACTTGTGTGGTAGGTAAACAGAGACCCTCGATATCACAGTGGTGGGTTAACCGAAACCAAGTGCCATCATGGTGAGTTTCTAGCAGGTATAAATGAGAAGCTAACGACACCTTAGCCGAATCTCTCGCGCTATTTTTTTAGAAGTCGCATGCAACTCAAGCACCAATCGTAAGGTAATCAACCATAATTAAACAAAAATTTGGGTGGTAGGTTAAAAGAGACCCCCGATATCGTAGTGGTGGGTTAACAGAAATCAAGTGCCATCGTGGTGAGTTTCTAGCAGGCATAAATTAAACAAAAATTTGGATGGTAGGTAAACAGATACCTCCGATATCACAGTGGTGGGTTAACCGAAACCAAGTGCTATCGTGGTGAGTTTCTAGCAGGCATAAAGGGGAAGCTAACGACACCTTGCCGCATCTCTCGCGCTAATTTTTCAGAGGGTGCGTGCAACTCAAGCACCAATCGTAAGGAAATCAACCATAATTAAACAAAAATTTGGGTGGTAGGTTAACAGAGACCCCAGATATCACAGTGGTGGGTTAACCGAAACCAAGTGCTATCATGGTGAGCTTCTAGCAGGCATAAAGGGGAAGCTAACGACACCTTAGCCGGATCTCTCGCGCTATTTGTTCAGAAGTTACATGCAACTCAAGCACCAATCGTAAGGAAATCAACCATAATTAAACAAAAATTTGGGTGGTAGGTAAACAGAGACCTCCGATATCACAGTGGTGGGTTAACCGAAACCAAGTGCTATCGCGATGAGTTTCTAGCAGGCATAAAGGGAAAGCTAACGACACCTTAGCCGGATCTCTCGCGCTATTTTTTCAGAAGTTACATGCAACTCAAGCACCAATCGTAAGGAAATCAACCATAATTAAACAAAAATTTGGGTGGTAGGTTAACAGAGACCCCCGATATCATAGTGGTGGGTTAACAGAACCCAACTTCTATCGTGGTGAGTTTCTAGCAGGCATAAATGGGAAGCTAACGACACCTTAGCCGTCCAAGTGCCATCGTGGTGAGTTTCTAGCAGGCATAAATGGGAAGCTAACGACACCTTAGCCGGATCTCTCGCGCTATTTTTTCAGAAGTTGCATGCAACTCAAGCACCAATCGTAAGGAAATCAACCATAATTATACAAAAATTTGGGTGGTAGGTTAACAGAGACCCCCGTTATCATAGTGGTGGGTTAACAGAAACCAAATGCCATCATGGTGAGTTTCTAGCAGGCATAAATGGGAAGCTAACGACACCCTAGCCGGATCTCTCGAGCTATTTTTTCAGAAATTGCATGCAACTCAAGCACCAATCGTAAGGAAATCAACCATAATTAAACAAAAATTTGGGTGGTAGGTAAACAGAGACCTCCGATATCACAGTGGTGGGTTAACCGAAACTAAGTGCTAACGTGGTGAGTTTCTAGCAGGCATAAAGGGGAATCTAACGACACCTTAGCTGGATCTCTCGCGCTATTTTTTCAGAAGTTGCACGCAACTCAAGCACCAATCGTAAGGAAATCAACCATAATTAAACAAAAATTTGGGTGGTAGGTTAACAGAGACCCCCGATATCTTAGCGGTGGGTTAACAGAAACCAATTGCCATCGTGGTGAGTTTCTAGCAGGCATAAATGGGAAGCTAACGACACCTTAGCGGGATCTCTCGCGCTATTTTTTCGGAAGTTGCATGCAACTCAAGCACCAATCGTAAGGAAATCAACCATAATTAAACAAAAATTTGGGTGGTACGTTAACAGAGACCCTCGATATCACAGTGGTGGGTTAACCGAAACCAAGTGCTATCGTGGTGAGTTTCTAGCAGGCATAAAGGGGAAGCTAACGACACCTTGCCGCATCTCTCGCGCTAATTTTTCAGAGGGTGCGTGCAACTCAAGCACCAATCGTAAGGAAATGAACCATAATTAAACAAAAACTTGTGTGGTAGGTAAACAGAGACCCTCGATATCACAGTGGTGGGTTAACCGAAACCAAGTGCCATCATGGTGAGTTTCTAGCAGGTATAAATGAGAAGCTAACGACACCTTAGCCGAATCTCTCGCGCTATTTTTTTAGAAGTCGCATGCAACTCAAGCACCAATCGTAAGGAAATCAACCATAATTAAACAAAAATTTGGGTAGTAGGTTAAAAGAGACCCCCGATATCATAGTGGTGGGTTAACAGAAATCAAGTGCCATCGTGGTGAGTTTCTAGCAGGCATAAATTAAACAAAAATTTGGATGGTAGGTAAACAGATACCTCCGATATCACAGTGGTGGGTTAACCGAAACCAAGTGCTATCGTGGTGAGTTTCTAGCAGGCATAAATAGGAAGCTAACGACACCTTAGCCGGATCTCTCGCGCTATTTTTCAGAAGTTGCATGCAACTCAAGCACCAATCGTAAGGAAATCAACCATAATTAAACAAAAATTTGGGTGGTAGGTTAACAGAGACCCCCGATATCATAGTGGTGCGTTAACAGAAACCAAGTGCCATCGTGGTGAGTTTCTAGCAGGCATAAATGAGAAGCTAACGACACCTTAGCCGGATCTCTCGCGCTATTTTTTCAGAAGTTGCATGCAACTCAAGCACCAATCGTAAGGAAATCAACCATAATTAAACAAAAATTTGGGTGGTAGGTTAACAGAGACCCCAGATATCACAGTGGTGGGTTAACCGAAACCAAGTGCTATCATGGTGAGCTTCTAGCAGGCATAAAGGGGAAGCTAACGACACCTTAGCCGGATCTCTCGCGCTATTTTTTCAGAAGTTACATGCAACTCAAGCACCAATCGTAAGGAAATCAACCATAATTAAACAAAAATTTGGGTGGTAGGTAAACAGAGACCTCCGATATCACAGTGGTGGGTTAACCGAAACCAAGTGCTATCGTGATGAGTTTCTAGCAGGCATAAAGGGAAAGCTAACGACACCTTAGCCGGATCTCTCGCGCTATTTTTTCAGAAGTTGCATGCAACTCAAGCACCAATCGTAAGGAAATCAACCATAATTAAACAAAAATTTGGGTGGTAGGTTAACAGAGACCTCCGATATCATAGTGGTGGGTTAACAGAAACCAAGTGCCATCGTGGTGAGTTTCTAGCAGGCATAAATGGGAAGCTAACGACACCTTAGCCGGATCTCTCGCGCTATTTGTTCAGAAGTTGCATGCAACTCAATCACCAATCGTAAGGAAATCAACCATAATTAAACAAAAATTTGGGTGGTAGGTTAACAGAGACCCCCGATATCATAGTGGTGGGTTAACAGAAACCAACTGCCATCGTGGTGAGTTTCTAGCAGGCATAAATGGGAAGCTAACGACACCTTAGCCGTATCTCTCGCGCTATTTTTTCAGAAGTTGCATGCAACTCAAGCACCAATCGTAAGGAAATCAACCATAATTAAACAAAAATTTGGATGGTAGGTTAACAGAGACCCCCGATATCATAGTAGTGGGTTAACAGAAATCAAGTGCCATCGTGGTGAGTTTCTAGCAGGCATAAAGGGGAAGCTAACGACACCTTAGCTGGATCTCTCGCGCTATTTGTTCAGAAGTTGCATGCAACTCAAGCACCAATCGTAAGGAAATCAACCATAATTAAACAAAAATTTGGGTGGTAGGTTAACAGAGACCACCGATATCATAGTGGTGGGTTAACAGAAACCAACTGCCACCATGGTTAGTTTCTAGGCATGGTGATTTCCAGGCATAAATGGGAAGCTAACGACACCTTAGCCGGATCTCTCGCGCTATTTTTTCAGAAGTTGCATGCAACTCAAGCAACAATCGTAAGGAAATCAACCATAATTAAAAAAAAATTTGAGTGGTAGGTTAACAGAGACCCCTGATATCACAGTGGTGGGTTAACCGAAACCAAGTGCTATCATGGTGAGCTTCTAGCAGGCATAAAGGGGAAGCTAACGACACCTTAGCCGGATCTCTCGCGCTATTTTTTCAGAAGTTACATGCAACTCAAGCACCAATCGTAAGGAAATCAACCATAATTAAACAAAAATTTGGGTGGTAGGTTAACAGAGACCCCCGATATCATAGTGGTGGGTTAACAGAAACCAACTTCCATCGTGATGAGTTTATAGCAGGCATAAATGGGAAGCTAACGACACCTTAGCCGTATCTCTCGCGCTATTTTTTCAGAAGTTGCATGCAACTCAAGCACCAATCTTAAGGAAATCAACCATAATTAAACAAAAATTTGGGTGGTAGGTTAACAGAGACCCCCGATATCACAGTGGTGGGTTAACCGAAACCAAGTGCTATCATGGTGAGCTTCTAGCAGGCATAAAGGGGAGGCTAACGACACCTTAGCCGGATCTCTCGCACTATTTTTTCAGAAGTTACATGCAACTCAAGCACCAATCGTAAGGAAATCAACCATAATTAAACAAAAATTTGGGTGGTAGGTAAACAGAGACCTCCGATATCACAGCGGTGGGTTAACCGAAACCAAGTGCTATCGTGATGAGTTTCTAGCAGGCATAAAGGGAAAGCTAACGACACTTTAGCCGGATCTCTCGCGCAATTTTTTCAGAAGTTGCATGCAACTCAAGCACCAATCGTAAGGAAATCAACCATAATTAAACAGAAATTTGGGTGGTAGGTTAACAGAGACCTCCGATATCATAGTGGTGGGTTAACAGAAACCAAGTGCCATCATGGTGAGTTTCTAGCAGGCATAAATGGGAAGCTAACGACACCTTAGCCGGATCTCTCGCGCTATTTTTTCAGAAGTTGCATGCAACTCAAGCACCAATCGTAAGGAAATCAACCATATTTAAACAAAAATTTGGGAGGTAGGTTAACAGAGACCCCCGATATCATAGTGGTGGGTTAACAGAAACCAAGTGCCATCGTGGTGAGTTTCTAGCAGGCATAAATGGGAAGCTAACGACACCTTAGCCGGATCTCTCGCGCTATTTGTTCAGAAGTTGCATGCAACTCAATCACCAATCGTAAGGAAATCAACCATAATTAAACAAAAATTTGGGTGGTAAGTTAACAGAGACCCCCGATATCATAGTGGTGGGTTAAGAGAAACCAACTGCCATCATGGTGAGTTTCTAGCAGGCATAAATGGGAAGCTAACGACACCTTAGCCGGATCTCTCGCGCAATTTTTTCAGAAGTTGCATGCAACTCAAGCACCAATCGTAAGGAAATCAACCATAATTAAACAAAAATTTGGGTGGTAGGTTAACACAGAGCTCCGATATCATAGTGTTGGGTTAACAGAAACCAAGTGCCATCATGGTGAGTTTCTAGCAGGTATCAATGGGAAGCTAACGACACCTTAGCCGGATCTCTCGCGCTATTTTTTCAGAAGTTGCATGCAACTCAAGCACCAATCGTAAGGAAATCAACCATATTTAAACAAAAATTTGGGAGGTAGGTTAACAGAGACCCCCGATATCATAGTGGTGGGTTAACAGAAGCCAAGTGCCATCGTGGTGAGTTTCTAGCAGGCATAAATGGGAAGCTAACGACACCTTAGCCGGATCTCTCGCGCAATTTTTTCAGAAGTTGCATGCAACTCAAGCACCAATCGTAAGGAAATCAACCATAATTAAACAGAAATTTGGGTGGTAGGTTAACAGAGACCACCGATATCATAGTGGTGGGTTAACAGAAACCAACTGCCACCATGGTGAGTTTCTAGCAGGCATAAATGGGAAGCTAACGACACCTTAGCCGGATCTCTCGCGCTATTTTTTCAGAAGTTGCATGCAACTCAAGCACCAATCGTAAGGAAATCAACCATAACTAAACAAAAATTTGAGTGGTAGGTCAACAGAGACCCCTGATATCACAGTGGTGGGTTAACCGAAACGAAGTGCTATCATGGTGAGCTTCTAGCAGGCATAAAGGGGAAGCTAACGACACCTTAGCCGGATCTCTCGCGCTATTTTTTCAGAAGTTACATGCAACTCAAGCACCAATCGTAAGGAAATCAACCATAATTAAACAAAAATTTGGGTGGTAAGTTAACAGAGACCCCCGATATCATAGTGGTGGGTTAACAGAAACCAACTTCCATCGTGGTGAGTTTCTAGCAGGTATCAATGGGAAGCTAACGACACCTTAGCCGGATCTCTCGCGCTATTTTTTCAGAAGTTGCATGCAACTCAAGCACCAATCGTAAGGAAATTAACCATATTTAAACAAAAATTTGGGAGGTAGGTTAACAGAGACCCCCGATATCATAGTGGTGGGTTAACAGAAGCCAAGTGCCATCGTGGTGAGTTTCTAGCAGGCATAAATGGGAAGCTAACGACACCTTAGCCGGATCTCTCGCGCAATTTTTTCAGAAGTTGCATGCAACTCAAGCACCAATCGTAAGGAAATCAACCATAATTAAACAGAAATTTGGGTGGTAGGTTAACAGAGACCACCGATATCATAGTGGTGGGTTAACAGAAACCAACTGCCACCATGGTGAGTTTCTAGCAGGCATAAATGGGAAGCTAACGACACCTTAGCCGGATCTCTCGCGCTATTTTTTCAGAAGTTGCATGCAACTCAAGCACCAATCGTAAGGAAATCAACCATAACTAAACAAAAATTTGAGTGGTAGGTCAACAGAGACCCCTGATATCACAGTGGTGGGTTAACCGAAACGAAGTGCTATCATGGTGAGCTTCTAGCAGGCATAAAGGGGAAGCTAACGACACCTTAGCCGGATCTCTCGCGCTATTTTTTCAGAAGTTACATGCAACTCAAGCACCAATCGTAAGGAAATCAACCATAATTAAACAAAAATTTGGGTGGTAGGTTAACAGAGACCCCCGATATCATAGTGGTGGGTTAACAGAAACCAACTTCCATCGTGGTGAGTTTCTAGCAGGCATAAATGGGAAGCTAACGACACCTTAGCCGTATCTCTCGCGCTATTTTTTCAGAAGTTGCATGCAACTCAAGCACCAATCTTAAGGAAATCAACCATAATTAAACAAAAATTTGGGTGGTAGGTTAACAGAGACCCCCGATATCACAGTGGTGGGTTAACCGAAACCAAGTGCTATCATGGTGAGCTTCTAGCAGGCATAAAGGGGAGGCTAACGACACCTTAGCCGGATCTCTCGCACTATTTTTTCAGAAGTTACATGCAACTCAAGCACCAATCGTAAGGAAATCAACCATAATTAAACAAAAATTTGGGTGGTAGGTAAACAGAGACCTCCGATATCACAGTGGTGGGTTAACCGAAACCAAGTGCTATCGTGATGAGTTTCTAGCAGGCATAAAGGGAAAGCTAACGACACCTTAGCCGGATCTCTCGCGCAATTTTTTCAGAAGTTGCATGCAACTCAAGCACCAATCGTAAGGAAATCAACCATATTTAAACAAAAATTTGGGAGGTAGGTTAACAGAGACCCCCGATATCATAGTGGTGGGTTAACAGAAACCAAGTGCCATCGTGGTGAGTTTCTAGCAGGCATAAATGGGAAGCTAACGACACCTTAGCCGGATCTCTCGCGCTATTTGTTCAGAAGTTGCATGCAACTCAATCACCAATCGTAAGGAAATCAACCATAATTAAACAAAAATTTGGGTGGTAAGTTAACAGAGACCCCCGATATCATAGTGGTGGGTTAACAGAAACCAACTGCCATCATGGTGAGTTTCTAGCAGGCATAAATGGGAAGCTAACGACACCTTAGCCGGATCTCTCGCGCAATTTTTTCAGAAGTTGCATGCAACTCAAGCACCAATCGTAAGGAAATCAACCATAATTAAACAAAAATTTGGGTGGTAGGTTAACACAGAGCTCCGATATCATAGTGTTGGGTTAACAGAAACCAAGTGCCATCATGGTGAGTTTCTAGCAGGCATAAATGGGAAGCTAACGACACCTTAGCCGGATCTCTCGCGCTATTTTTTCAGAAGTTGCATGCAACTCAAGCACCAATCGTAAGGAAATCAACCATATTTAAACAAAAATTTGGGAGGTAGGTTAACAGAGACCCCCGATATCATAGTGGTGGGTTAACAGAAACCAAGTGCCATCGTGGTGAGTTTCTAGCAGGCATAAATGGGAAGCTAATGACACCTTAGCCGGATCTCTCGCGCTATTTGTTCAGAAGTTGCATGCAACTCAATCACCAATCGTAAGGAAATCAACCATAATTAAACAAAAATTTGTGTGGTAGGTTAACAGAGACCCCCGATATCATAGTGGTGGGTTAACAGAAACCAAGTGTCATCGTGGTGAGTTTCTAGCAGGCATAAATAGGAAGCTAACGACACCTTAGCCGTATCTCTCGCGCTATTTTTTCAGAAGTTGCATGCAACTCAAGCACCAATCGTAAGGAAATCAACCATAATTAAACAAAAATTTGGGTGGTAGGTTAACAGAGACCCCCGATATCATAGTAGTGGGTTAACAGAAATCAAGTGCCATCGTGGTGAGTTTCTAGCAGGCATAAATGGGAAGCTAACGACACCTTAGCCGGATCTCTCGCGCTATTTTTTCAGAAGTTGCATGCAACTCAAGCACCAATCGTAAGGAAATCAACCATATTTAAACAAAAATTTGGGTGGTAGGTTAACAGAGACCCCCGATATCATAGTGGTGGGTGAACCGAAACCAAGTGCCATCGTGGTGAGTTTCTAGCAGGCATAAAGGGGAAGCTAACGACACCTTAGCCGGATCTCTCGCGCTATTTGTTCAGAAGTTGCATGCAACTCAAGCACCAATCGTAAGGAAATCAACCATAATTAAACAAAAATTTGGGTGGTAGGTTAACAGAGACCACCGATATCATAGTGGTGGGTTAACAAAAACCAACTGCCATCATGGTGAGTTTCTAGCAGGCATAAATGGGAAGCTAACGACACCTTAGCCTGATCTCTCGCGCTATTTTTTCAGAAGTTGCATGCAACTCAAGCACCAATCGTAAGGAAATCAACCATAATTAAACAAAAATTTGGGTGGTAGGTTAACAGAGACCCCCGATATCACAGTGGTGGGTTAACCGAAACCAAGTGCTATCGTGGTGAGTTTCTAGCAGGCATAAAGGGGAAGCCAACGACACCTTAGCCGGATCTCTCGCGCTATTTTTCAGTAGTTGCATGCAACTCAAGCACCAATCGTAAGGAAATCAACTATAATTAAACAAAAATTTGGGTGGTAGGTAAACGGAGACCTCCGATATCACAGTGGTGGGTTAACCGAAACCAAGTGCTATCGTGGTGAGTTTCTAGCAGGCATAAAGGGAAGCTAACGACACCTTAGCCGGATCTCTCGCGCTATTTTTTCAGAAGTTGCATGCAACTCAAGTACCAATCTTAAGGAAACCAACCATAAATAAACAAAAATTTGAGTGGTAGGTTAACAGAGACCCCCGATATCATAGTGGTAGGTTAACAGAAACCAAGTGCCATCGTGGTGAGTTTCTAGCAGGCATAAATGGGAAGCTAACGACACCTTAGCCGGATCTCTCGCGCTATTTTTTCAGAAGTTGCATGCAACTCAAACACCAATCGTAAGGAAATCAACCATAATTAAACAGAAATTTGGGTGGTAGGTTAACAGAGACCCCCGATATCATAGTGGTGGGTTAACAGAAACCAAGTGCCGTCGTGGTGAGTTTCTAACAGGCATAAATGGGAAGCTAACGACACCTTAGCCGGATCTCTCGCGCTATTTTTTCAGAAGTTGCATGCAACTCAAGCACCAATCGTAAGGAAATCAACCATAACTAAACAAAAATTTGAGTGGTAGGTCAACAGAGACCCCTGATATCACAGTGGTGGGTTAACCGAAACGAAGTGCTATCATCGTGAGCTTCTAGCAGGCATAAAGGGGAAGCTAACGACACCTTAGCCGGATCTCTCGCGCTATTTTTTCAGAAGTTACATCCAACTCAAGCACCAATCGTAAGGAAATCAACCATAATTAAACAAAAATTTGGGTGGTAGGTTAACAGAGACCCCCGATATCATAGTGGTGGGTTAACAGAAACCAACTTCCATCGTGGTGAGTTTCTAGCAGGCATAAATGGGAAGCTAACGACACCTTAGCCGTATCTCTCGCGCTATTTTTTCAGAAGTTGCATGCAACTCAAGCACCAATCTTAAGGAAATCAACCATAATTAAACAAAAATTTGGGTGGTAGGTTAACAGAGACCCCCGATATCACAGTGGTGGGTTCACCGAAACCAAGTGCTATCATGGTGAGCTTCTAGCAGGCATAAAGGGGAGGCTAACGACACCTTAGCCGGATCTCTCGCACTATTTTTTCAGAAGTTACATGCAACTCAAGCACCAATCGTAAGGAAATCAACCATAATTAAACAAAAATTTGGGTGGTAGGTTAACACAGAGCTCCGATATCATAGTGTTGGGTTAACAGAAACCAAGTGCCATCATGGTGAGTTTCTAGCAGGCATAAATGGGAAGCTAACGACACCTTAGCCGGATCTCTCGCGCTATTTTTTCAGAAGTTGCATGCAACTCAAGCACCAATCGTAAGGAAATCAACCATATTTAAACAAAAATTTGGGAGGTAGGTTAACAGAGACCCCCGATATCATAGTGGTGGGTTAACAGAAACCAAGTGCCATCGTGGTGAGTTTCTAGCAGGCATAAATGGGAAGCTAATGACACCTTAGCCGGATCTCTCGCGCTATTTGTTCAGAAGTTGCATGCAACTCAATCACCAATCGTAAGGAAATCAACCATAATTAAACAAAAATTTGGGTGGTAGGTTAGCAGAGACCCCCGATATCATAGTGGTGGGTTAACAGAAACCAAGTGCCATCGTGGTGAGTTTCTAGCAGGCATAAATGGGAAGCTAACGACACCTTAGCCGGATCTCTCGCGCTATTTTTTCAGAAGTTGCATGCAACTCAAGCACCAATCGTAAGGAAATCAACCATATTTTAACAAAAATTTGGGTGGTAGGTTAACAGAGACCGCCGATATCATAGTGGTGGGTTAACCGAAACCAAGTGCCATCGTGGTGAGTTTCTAGCAGGCATAAAGGGGAAGCTAACGACACCTTAGCCGGATCTCTCGCGCTATTTGTTCAGAAGTTGCATGCAACTCAAGCACCAATCGTAAGGAAATCAACCATAATTAAACAAAAATTTGGGTGGTAGGTTAACAGAGACCCCCGATATCATAGTGGTGGGTGAACCGAAACCAAGTGCCATCGTGGTGAGTTTCTAGCAGGCATAAAGGGGAAGCTAACGACACCTTAGCCGGATCTCTCGCGCTATTTGTTCAGAAGTTGCATGCAACTCAAGCACCTATCGTAAGGAAATCAACCATAATTAAACAAAAATTTGGGTGGTAGGTTAACAGAGACCACCGATATCATAGTGGTGGGTTAACAAAAACCAACTGCCATCATGGTGAGTTTCTAGCAGGCATAAATGGGAAGCTAACGACACCTTAGCCGGATCTCTCGCGCTATTTTTTCAGAAGTTGCATGCAACTCAAGCACCAATCGTAAGGAAATCAACCATAATTAAACAAAAATTTGGGTGGTAGGTTAACAGAGACCCCCGATATCATAGTGGTGGGTTAACAGAAACCAAGTGCCATCGTGGTGAGTTTCTAGCAGGCATAAATGGGAAGCTAACGACACCTTAGCCGGATCTCTCGCGCTATTTTTTCAGAAGTTGCATGCAACTCAAGCACCAATCGTAAGGAAATCAACCATATTTAAACAAAAATTTGGGTGGTAGGTTAACAGAGACCCCCGATATCATAGTGGTGGGTTAACAGAAACCAAGTCCTATCGTGGTGAGTTTCTAGCAGGCATAAAGGGAAGCTAACGACACCTTAGCCGGATCTCTCGCGCTATTTTTTCAGAAGTTGCATGCAACTCAAGTACCAATCGTAAGGAAACCAACCATAAATAAACAAAAATTTGAGTGGTAGGTTAACAGAGACCCCCGATATCATAGTGGTAGGTTAACAGAAACCAAGTGCCATCGTGGTGAGTTTCTAGCAGGCATAAATGGGAAGCTAACGACACCTTAGCCGGATCTCTCGCGCTATTTTTTCAGAAGTTGCATGCAACTCAAACACCAATCGTAAGGAAATCAACCATAATTAAACAGAAATTTGGGTGGTAGGTTAACAGAGACCCCCGATATCATAGTGGTGGGTTAACAGAAACCAAGTGCCGTCGTGGTGAGTTTCTAACAGGCATAAATGGGAAGCTAACGACACCTTAGCCGGATCTCTCGCGCAATTTTTTCAGAAGTTGCATGCAACTCAAGCACCAATCGTAAGGAAATCAACCATATTTAAACAAACATTTGGGTGTTAGGTTAACAGAGACCCCCGATATCATAGTGGTGGGTTAACAGAAACCAAGTGCCATCGTGGTGAGTTTATAGCAGGCATAAAGGGGAAGCTAACGACACCTTAGCCGGATCTCTCGCGCTATTTGTTCAGAAGTTGCATGCAACTCAATCACCAATCGTAAGGAAATCAACCATAATTAAACAAAAATTTGGGTGGTAGGTTAACAGAGACCACCGATATCATAGTGGTGGGTTAACAGAAACCAACTGCCATCGTGGTGAGTTTCTATCAGGCATAAATGTGAAGCTAACGACACCTTAGCCGGATCTCTCGCGCTATTTTTTCAGAAGTTGCATGCAACTCAAGCACCAATCGTAAGGAAATAAACCATAATTAAACAAAAATTTGGGTGGTAGGTTAACAGATACCTCCCATATCATAGTGGTGGGTTAACAGAAACCAAGTGCCATCGTGGTGAGTTTCTAGCAGGCATAAATGGGAAGCTAACGCCACCTTAGCCGGATCTCTCGCGCTATTTTTTCAGAAGTTGCATGCAACTCAAGCACCAATCGTAAGGAAATCAACCATATTTAAACAAAAATTTGGGAGGTAGGTTAACAGAGACCCCCGATATCATAGTGGTGGGTTAACAGAAACCAAGTGGCATCGTGGTGAGTTTCTAGCAGGCATAAATGGGAAGCTAACGACACCTTAGCCTGATCTCTCGCGCTATTTTTTCAGAAGTTGCATGCAAGTCAAGCACCAATCGTAAGGAAATCAACCATATTTAAACAAAAATTTGGGTGGTAGGTTAACAGAGACCCCCGATATCACAGTGGTGGGTTAACCGAAACCAAGTGCTATCATGGTGAGCTTCTAGCAGGCATAAAGGGGAAGCTAACGACACCTTAGCCGGATCTCTCGCACTATTTTTCAGAAGTTACATGCAACTCAAGCACCAATCGTAAGGAAATCAACCATAATTAAACAAAAATTTGGGTGGTAGGCAAACAGAGACCTCCGATATCACAGTGGTGGGTTAACCGAAACCAAGTGCTATCGTGATGAGTTTCTAGCAGGCATAAAGGGAAAGCTAACGACACCTTAGCCGGATCTCTCGCGCAATTTTTTCAGAAGTTGCATGCAACTCAAGCACCAATCGTAAGGAAATCAACCATAATTAAACAAAAATTTGGGTGGTAGGTTAACAGAGACCTCCGATATCATAGTGGTGGGTTAACAGAAACCAAGTGCCATCGTGGTGAGTTTCTAGCAGGCATAAATGGGAAGCTAACGACACCTTAGCCGGATCTCTCGCGCTATTTTTTCAGAAGTTGCATGCAACTCAAGCACCAATCGTAAGGAAATCAACCATATTTAAACAAAAATTTGGGTGGTAGGTTAACAGAGACCCCCGATATCATAGTGGTGGGTTAACCGAAACCAAGTGCCATCGTGGTGAGTTTCTAGCAGGCATAAAGGGGAAGCTAACGACACCTTAGCCGTATCTCTCGCGCTATTTTTTCAGAAGTTGCATGCAACTCAAGCACCAATCGTAAGGAAATCAACCATAATTAAACAAAAATTTGGGTGGTAGGTTAACAGAGACCCCCGATATCATAGTAGTGGGTTAACAGAAATCAAGTGCCATCGTAGTGAGTTTCTAGCAGGCATAAATGTGAAGCTAACGACACCTTAACCGGATCTCTCGCGCTATTTTTTCAGAAGTTGCATGCAACTCAAGCACCAGTCGTAAGGAAATAAACCATAATTAAACAAAAATTTGGGTGGTAGGTTAACAGAGTCCCCGGATATCATAGTGGTGGGTTAACAGAACCCAAGTGCCATCATGGTGAGTTTCTAGCAGGCATAAATGGGAAGCTAACGACACCTTAGCCGGATCTCTCGCGCTATTTTTTCAGAAGTTGCATGCAACTCAAGCACCAATCGTAAGGAAATCAACCATATTTAAACAAAAATTTGGGTGGTAGGTTAACAGAGACCCCCGATATCATAGTGGTGGGTTAACCGAAACCAAGTGCCATCATGGTGAGTTTCTAGCAGGCATAAAGGGGAAGCTAACGACACCTTAGCCGGATCTCTCGCGCTATTTGTTCAGAAGTTGCATGCAACTCAAGCACCAATCGTAAGGAAATCAACCATAATTAAACAAAAATTTGGGTGGTAGGTTAACAGAGACCACCGATATCATAGTGGTGGGTTAACAGAAACCAACTGCCATCATGGTGCGTTTCTAGCAGGCATAAATGGGAAGCTAACTACACCTTAGCCGGATCTCTCGCGCTATTTTTTCAGAAGTTGCATGCAACTCAAGCACCAATCGTTAGGAAATCAACCATAATTAAACAAAAATTTGGGTGGTAGGTTAAACTAGACCCCCGATATCACAGTGGTGGGTTAACCGAAACCAAGTGCTATCGTGGTGAGTTTCTAGCAGGCATAAAGGGGAAGCTAACGACACCTTAGCCGGATCTCTCGCGCTATTTTTTCAGAAGTTGCATGCAACTCAAGCACCAATCGTAAGGAAATCAACCATAATTAAACAAAAATTTGGGTGGTAGGTAAACAGAGACCTCCGATATCACAGTGGTGGGTTAACCGAAACCAAGTGCTATCGTGATGAGTTTCTAGCAGGCATAAAGGGGAAGCTAACGACACCTTAGCCGGATCTCTCGCGCTATTTTTTCAGAAGTTGCATGCACCTCAAGCACCAATCGTAAGGAAATCAACTATAATTAAACAAAAATTTGGGTGGTAGGTTAACAGAGTCCCCGGATATTATAGTGGTGGGTTAACCGAAACCAAGTGCTATCGTGATGAGTTTCTAGCAGGCATAAAGGGAAAGCTAACGACACCTTAGCCGGATCTCTCGCGCTATTTTTTTAGAAGTTGCATGCAACTCAAGCACCAATCGTAAGGAAATCAACCATAATTAAACAAAAATTTGGGTGGTAGGTTAACAGAGACCTCCGATATCATAGTGGTGGGTTAACAGAAACCAAGTGCTATCGTGATGAGTTTCTAGCAGGCATAAAGGGAAAGCTAACGACACCTTAGCCGGATCTCTCGCGCTATTTTTTCAGAAGTTACATGCAACTCAAGCACCAATCGTAAGGAAATCAACCATATTTAAACAAAAATTTGGGAGGTAGGTTAACAGAGACCCCCGATATCATAGTGGTGGGTTAACAGAAACCAAGTGCCATCATGGTGAGTTTCTAGCAGGCATAAATGGGAAGCTAACGACACCTTAGCCGGATCTCTCGCGCTATTTGTTCAGAAGTTGCATGCAACTCAATCACCAATCGTAAGGAAATCAACCATAATTAAACAAAAATTTGGGTGGTAGGTTAACAGAGACCCCCGATATCATAGTGGTGGGTTAACAGAAACCAACTGCCATCGTGGTGAGTTTCTAGCAGGCATAAATGGGAAGCTAACGACACCTTAGCCGTATCTCTCGCGCTATTTTTTCAGAAGTTGCATGCAACTCAAGCACCAATCGTAAGGAAATCAACCATAATTAAACAAAAATTTGGGTGGTAGGTTAACAGAGACCCCCGATATCATAGTAGTGGGTTAACAGAAATCAAGTGCCATCGTGGTGAGTTTCTAGCAGGTATAAATGTGAAGCTAACGACACCTTAGCCGGATCTCTCGCGCTATTTTTTCAGAAGTTGCATGCAACTCAAGCACCAATCGTAAGGAAATCAACCATATTTAAACAAAAATTTGGGTGGTAGGTTAACAGAGACCCCCGATATCATAGTGGTGGGTTAACGGAAACCAAGTGCCATCGTGGTGAGTTTCTAGCAGGCATAAATGGGAAGCTAACGACACCTTAGCCGGATCTCTCGCGCTATTTGTTCAGAAGTTGCATGCAACTCAAGCACCAATCGTAAGGTAATCAACCATAATTAAACAAAAATTTGGGTGGTAGGTTAACAGAGACCACCGATATCATAGTGGTGGGTTAACAGAAACCAACTGCCACCGTGGTGAGTTTCTAGCAGGCATAAATGGGAAGCTAACGACACCTTAGCCGGATCTCTCGCGCTATTTTTTCAGAAGTTGCATGCAACTCAAGCACCAATCGTAAGGAAATCAACCATAATTAAACAAAAATTTGAGTGGTAGGTTAACAGAGACCCCCGATATCACAGTGGTGGGTTAACCGAAACCAAGTGCTATCATGGTGAGCTTCTAGCAGGCATAAAGGGGAAGCTAACGACACCTTAGCCGGATCTCTCGCGCTATTTTTTCAGAAGTTACATGCAACTCAAACACCAATCGTAAGGAAATCAACCATAATTAAACAAAAATTTGGGTGGTAGGTTAACAGAGACCCCCGATATCATAGTGGTGGGTTAACAGAAACCAACTTCCATCGTGGTGAGTTTCTAGCAGGCATAAATGGGAAGCTAACGACACCTTAGCCGTATCTCTCGCGCTATTTTTTCAGAAGTTGCATGCAACTCAAGCGCCAATCGTAAGGAAATCAACCATAATTAAACAAAAATTTGGGTGGTAGGTTAACAGAGACCCCCGATATCACAGTGGTGGGTTAACCGAAACCAAGTGCTATCATGGTGAGCTTCTAGCAGGCATAAAGGGGAAGCTAACGACACCTTAGCCGGATCTCTCGCACTATTTTTCAGAAGTTACATGCAACTCAAGCACCAATCGTAAGGAAATCAACCATAATTAAACAAAAATTTGGGTGGTAGGCAAACAGAGACCTCCGATATCACAGTGGTGGGTTAACCGAAACCAAGTGCTATCGTGATGAGTTTCTAGCAGGCATAAAGGGAAAGCTAACGACACCTTAGCCGGATCTCTCGCGCAATTTTTTCAGAAGTTGCATGCAACTCAAGCACCAATCGTAAGGAAATCAACCATAATTAAACAAAAATTTGGGTGGTAGGTTAACAGAGACCTCCGATATCATAGTGGTGGGTTAACAGAAACCAAGTGCCATCGTGGTGAGTTTCTAGCAGGCATAAATGGGAAGCTAACGACACCTTAGCCGGATCTCTCGCGCTATTTTTTCAGAAGTTGCATGCAACTCAAGCACCAATCGTAAGGAAATCAACCATATTTAAACAAAAATTTGGGTGGTAGGTTAACAGAGACCCCCGATATCATAGTGGTGGGTTAACCGAAACCAAGTGCCATCGTGGTGAGTTTCTAGCAGGCATAAAGGGGAAGCTAACGACACCTTAGCCGTATCTCTCGCGCTATTTTTTCAGAAGTTGCATGCAACTCAAGCACCAATCGTAAGGAAATCAACCATAATTAAACAAAAATTTGGGTGGTAGGTTAACAGAGACCCCCGATATCATAGTAGTGGGTTAACAGAAATCAAGTGCCATCGTAGTGAGTTTCTAGCAGGCATAAATGTGAAGCTAACGACACCTTAACCGGATCTCTCGCGCTATTTTTTCAGAAGTTGCATGCAACTCAAGCACCAGTCGTAAGGAAATAAACCATAATTAAACAAAAATTTGGGTGGTAGGTTAACAGAGTCCCCGGATATCATAGTGGTGGGTTAACAGAACCCAAGTGCCATCATGGTGAGTTTCTAGCAGGCATAAATGGGAAGCTAACGACACCTTAGCCGGATCTCTCGCGCTATTTTTTCAGAAGTTGCATGCAACTCAAGCACCAATCGTAAGGAAATCAACCATATTTAAACAAAAATTTGGGTGGTAGGTTAACAGAGACCCCCGATATCATAGTGGTGGGTTAACCGAAACCAAGTGCCATCATGGTGAGTTTCTAGCAGGCATAAAGGGGAAGCTAACGACACCTTAGCCGGATCTCTCGCGCTATTTGTTCAGAAGTTGCATGCAACTCAAGCACCAATCGTAAGGAAATCAACCATAATTAAACAAAAATTTGGGTGGTAGGTTAACAGAGACCACCGATATCATAGTGGTGGGTTAACAGAAACCAACTGCCATCATGGTGCGTTTCTAGCAGGCATAAATGGGAAGCTAACTACACCTTAGCCGGATCTCTCGCGCTATTTTTTCAGAAGTTGCATGCAACTCAAGCACCAATCGTTAGGAAATCAACCATAATTAAACAAAAATTTGGGTGGTAGGTTAAACTAGACCCCCGATATCACAGTGGTGGGTTAACCGAAACCAAGTGCTATCGTGGTGAGTTTCTAGCAGGCATAAAGGGGAAGCTAACGACACCTTAGCCGGATCTCTCGCGCTATTTTTTCAGAAGTTGCATGCAACTCAAGCACCAATCGTAAGGAAATCAACTATAATTAAACAAAAATTTGGGTGGTAGGTAAACGGAGACCTCCGATATCACAGTGGTGGGTTAACCGAAACCAAGTGCTATCGTGGTGAGTTTCTAGCAGGCATAAAGGGAAGCTAACGACACCTTAGCCGGATCTCTCGCGCTATTTTTTCAGAAGTAGCATGCAACTCAAGTACCAATCGTAAGGAACCCAACCATAATTAAACACAAATTTGAGTGGTAGGTTAACAGAGACCCCCGATATCATAGTGGTGGGTTAACAGAAACCAAGTGCCATCGTGGTGAGTTTCTAGCAGGCATAAATGGGAAGCTAACGACACCTTAGCCGGATCTCTCGCGCTATTTTTTCAGAAGTTGCATGCAACTCAAGCACCAATCGTAAGGAAATCAACCATAATTAAACAGAAATTTGGGTGGTAGGTTAACAGAGACCCCCGATATCATAGTGGTGGGTTAACAGATACCAAGTGCCGTCGTGGTGAGTTTCTAGCAGGCATAAATGGGAAGCTAACGACACCTTAGCCGGATCTCTCGCGCTATTTGTTCAGAAGTTGCATGCAACTCAAGCACCAATCGTAAGGAAATCAACCATAATTAAACAAAAATTTGGGTGGTAGGTTAACAGAGACCACCGATATCATAGTGGTGGGTTAACAGAAACCAACTGCCATCGTGGTGAGTTTCTAGCAGGCATAAATGGGAAGCTAACGACACCTTAGCCGTATCTCTCGCGCTATTTTTTCAGAAGTTGCATGCAACTCAAGCAGCAATCGTAAGGAAATCAACCATAATTAAACAAAAATTTGGGTGGTAGGTAAACAGAGACCTCCGATATCACAGTGGTGGGTTAACCGAAACCAAGTGCTATCGTGATGAGTTTCTAGCAGGCATAAAGGGGAAGCTAACGACACCTTAGCCGGATCTCTCGCGCTATTTTTTCAGAAGTTGCATGCACCTCAAGCACCAATCGTAAGGAAATCAACTATAATTAAACAAAAATTTGGGTGGTAGGTTAACAGAGTCCCCGGATATTATAGTGGTGGGTTAACCGAAACCAAGTGCTATCGTGATGAGTTTCTAGCAGGCATAAAGGGAAAGCTAACGACACCTTAGCCGGATCTCTCGCGCTATTTTTTTAGAAGTTGCATGCAACTCAAGCACCAATCGTAAGGAAATCAACCATAATTAAACAAAAATTTGGGTGGTAGGTTAACAGAGACCTCCGATATCATAGTGGTGGGTTAACAGAAACCAAGTGCCATCGTGGTGAGTTTCTAGCAGGCATAAATGGGAAGCTAACGACACCTTAGCCGGATCTCTCGCGCTATTTTTTCAGAAGTTGCATGCAACTCAAGCACCAATCGTAAGGAAATCAACCATAATTAAACAAAAATTTGGGTGGTAGGTTAACAGAGACCTCCGATATCATAGTGGTGGGTTAACAGAAACCAAGTGCCATCGTGGTGAGTTTCTAACAGGCATAAATGGGAAGCTAACGACACCTTAGCCGGATCTCTCGCGCTATTTTTTCAGAAGTTACATGCAACTCAAGCACCAATCGTAAGGAAATCAACCATATTTAAACAAAAATTTGGGAGGTAGGTTAACAGAGACCCCCGATATCATAGTGGTGGGTTAACAGAAACCAAGTGCCATCGTGGTGAGTTTCTAGCAGGCATAAATGGGAAGCTAACGACACCTTAGCCGGATCTCTCGCGCTATTTGTTCAGAAGTTGCATGCAACTCAATCACCAATCGTAAGGAAATCAACCATAATTAAACAAAAATTTGGGTGGTAGGTTAACAGAGACCCCCGATATCATAGTGGTGGGTTAACAGAAACCAACTGCCATCGTGGTGAGTTTCTAGCAGGCATAAATGGGAAGCTAACGACACCTTAGCCGTATCTCTCGCGCTATTTTTTCAGAAGTTGCATGCAACTCAAGCACCAATCGTAAGGAAATCAACCATAATTAAACAAAAATTTGGGTGGTAGGTTAACAGAGACCCCCGATATCATAGTAGTGGGTTAACAGAAATCAAGTGCCATCGTGGTGAGTTTCTAGCAGGCATAAATGTGAAGCTAACGACACCTTAGCCGGATCTCTCGCGCTATTTTTTCAGAAGTTGCATGCAACTCAAGCACCAATCGTAAGGAAATCAACCATATTTAAACAAAAATTTGGGTGGTAGGTTAACAGAGACCCCCGATATCATAGTGGTGGGTTAACGGAAACCAAGTGCCATCGTGGTGAGTTTCTAGCAGGCATAAATGGGAAGCTAACGACACCTTAGCCGGATCTCTCGCGCTATTTGTTCAGAAGTTGCATGCAACTCAAGCACCAATCGTAAGGTAATCAACCATAATTAAACAAAAATTTGGGTGGTAGGTTAACAGAGACCACCGATATCATAGTGGTGGGTTAACAGAAACCAACTGCCACCGTGGTGAGTTTCTAGCAGGCATAAATGGGAAGCTAACGACACCTTAGCCGGATCTCTCGCGCTATTTTTTCAGAAGTTGCATGCAACTCAAGCACCAATCGTAAGGAAATCAACCATAATTAAACAAAAATTTGAGTGGTAGGTTAACAGAGACCCCCGATATCACAGTGGTGGGTTAACCGAAACCAAGTGCTATCATGGTGAGCTTCTAGCAGGCATAAAGGGGAAGCTAACGACACCTTAGCCGGATCTCTCGCGCTATTTTTTCAGAAGTTACATGCAACTCAAACACCAATCGTAAGGAAATCAACCATAATTAAACAAAAATTTGGGTGGTAGGTTAACAGAGACCCCCGATATCATAGTGGTGGGTTAACAGAAACCAACTTCCATCGTGGTGAGTTTCTAGCAGGCATAAGTGGGAAGCTAACGACACCTTAGCCGTATCTCTCGCGCTATTTTTTCAGAAGTTGCATGCAACTCAAGCGCCAATCGTAAGGAAATCAACCATAATTAAACAAAAATTTGGGTGGTAGGTTAACAGAGACCCCCGATATCACAGTGGTGGGTTAACCGAAACCAAGTGCTATCATGGTGAGCTTCTAGCAGGCATAAAGGGGAAGCTAACGACACCTTAGCCGGATCTCTCGCACTATTTTTCAGAAGTTACATGCAACTCAAGCACCAATCGTAAGGAAATCAACCATAATTAAACAAAAATTTGGGTGGTAGGCAAACAGAGACCTCCGATATCACAGTGGTGGGTTAACCGAAACCAAGTGCTATCGTGATGAGTTTCTAGCAGGCATAAAGGGAAAGCTAACGACACCTTAGCCGGATCTCTCGCGCAATTTTTTCAGAAGTTGCATGCAACTCAAGCACCAATCGTAAGGAAATCAACCATAATTAAACAAAAATTTGGGTGGTAGGTTAACAGAGACCTCCGATATCATAGTGGTGGGTTAACAGAAACCAAGTGCCATCGTGGTGAGTTTCTAGCAGGCATAAATGGGAAGCTAACGACACCTTAGCCGGATCTCTCGCGCTATTTTTTCAGAAGTTGCATGCAACTCAAGCACCAATCGTAAGGAAATCAACCATATTTAAACAAAAATTTGGGTGGTAGGTTAACAGAGACCCCCGATATCATAGTGGTGGGTTAACCGAAACCAAGTGCCATCGTGGTGAGTTTCTAGCAGGCATAAAGGGGAAGCTAACGACACCTTAGCCGTATCTCTCGCGCTATTTTTTCAGAAGTTGCATGCAACTCAAGCACCAATCGTAAGGAAATCAACCATAATTAAACAAAAATTTGGGTGGTAGGTTAACAGAGACCCCCGATATCATAGTAGTGGGTTAACAGAAATCAAGTGCCATCGTAGTGAGTTTCTAGCAGGCATAAATGTGAAGCTAACGACACCTTAACCGGATCTCTCGCGCTATTTTTTCAGAAGTTGCATGCAACTCAAGCACCAGTCGTAAGGAAATAAACCATAATTAAACAAAAATTTGGGTGGTAGGTTAACAGAGTCCCCGGATATCATAGTGGTGGGTTAACAGAACCCAAGTGCCATCATGGTGAGTTTCTAGCAGGCATAAATGGGAAGCTAACGACACCTTAGCCGGATCTCTCGCGCTATTTTTTCAGAAGTTGCATGCAACTCAAGCACCAATCGTAAGGAAATCAACCATATTTAAACAAAAATTTGGGTGGTAGGTTAACAGAGACCCCCGATATCATAGTGGTGGGTTAACCGAAACCAAGTGCCATCATGGTGAGTTTCTAGCAGGCATAAAGGGGAAGCTAACGACACCTTAGCCGGATCTCTCGCGCTATTTGTTCAGAAGTTGCATGCAACTCAAGCACCAATCGTAAGGAAATCAACCATAATTAAACAAAAATTTGGGTGGTAGGTTAACAGAGACCACCGATATCATAGTGGTGGGTTAACAGAAACCAACTGCCATCATGGTGCGTTTCTAGCAGGCATAAATGGGAAGCTAACTACACCTTAGCCGGATCTCTCGCGCTATTTTTTCAGAAGTTGCATGCAACTCAAGCACCAATCGTTAGGAAATCAACCATAATTAAACAAAAATTTGGGTGGTAGGTTAAACTAGACCCCCGATATCACAGTGGTGGGTTAACCGAAACCAAGTGCTATCGTGGTGAGTTTCTAGCAGGCATAAAGGGGAAGCTAACGACACCTTAGCCGGATCTCTCGCGCTATTTTTTCAGAAGTTGCATGCAACTCAAGCACCAATCGTAAGGAAATCAACTATAATTAAACAAAAATTTGGGTGGTAGGTAAACGGAGACCTCCGATATCACAGTGGTGGGTTAACCGAAACCAAGTGCTATCGTGGTGAGTTTCTAGCAGGCATAAAGGGAAGCTAACGACACCTTAGCCGGATCTCTCGCGCTATTTTTTCAGAAGTAGCATGCAACTCAAGTACCAATCGTAAGGAACCCAACCATAATTAAACACAAATTTGAGTGGTAGGTTAACAGAGACCCCCGATATCATAGTGGTGGGTTAACAGAAACCAAGTGCCATCGTGGTGAGTTTCTAGCAGGCATAAATGGGAAGCTAACGACACCTTAGCCGGATCTCTCGCGCTATTTTTTCAGAAGTTGCATGCAACTCAAGCAGCAATCGTAAGGAAATCAACCATAATTAAACAAAAATTTGGGTGGTAGGTAAACAGAGACCTCCGATATCACAGTGGTGGGTTAACCGAAACCAAGTGCTATCGTGATGAGTTTCTAGCAGGCATAAAGGGGAAGCTAACGACACCTTAGCCGGATCTCTCGCGCTATTTTTTCAGAAGTTGCATGCACCTCAAGCACTAATCGTAAGGAAATCAACTATAATTAAACAAAAATTTGGGTGGTAGGTTAACAGAGTCCCCGGATATTATAGTGGTGGGTTAACCGAAACCAAGTGCTATCGTGATGAGTTTCTAGCAGGCATAAAGGGAAAGCTAACGACACCTTAGCCGGATCTCTCGCGCTATTTTTTTAGAAGTTGCATGCAACTCAAGCACCAATCGTAAGGAAATCAACCATAATTAAACAAAAATTTGGGTGGTAGGTTAACAGAGACCTCCGATATCATAGTGGTGGGTTAACAGAAACCAAGTGCCATCGTGGTGAGTTTCTAGCAGGCATAAATGGGAAGCTAACGACACCTTAGCCGGATCTCTCGCGCTATTTTTTCAGAAGTTGCATGCAACTCAAGCACCAATCGTAAGGAAATCAACCATAATTAAACAAAAATTTGGGTGGTAGGTTAACAGAGACCTCCGATATCATAGTGGTGGGTTAACAGAAACCAAGTGCCATCGTGGTGAGTTTCTAACAGGCATAAATGGGAAGCTAACGACACCTTAGCCGGATCTCTCGCGCTATTTTTTCAGAAGTTGCATGCAACTCAAGCACCAATCGTAAGGAAATCAACCAAAATTAAACAAAAATTTGGGTGGAAGGTTAACAGAGACCCCCGATATCATAGTGGTGGGTTAACAGAAACCAACTGCCATCGTGGTGAGTTTCTAGGAGGCATAAATGGGAAGCTAACGACACCTTAGCCGTATCTCTCGCGCTATTTTTTCAGAAGTTGCATGCAACTCAAGCACCAATCGTAAGGAAATCAACCAAAATTAAACAAAAATTTGGGTGGAAGGTTAACAGAGACCCCCGATATCATAGTGGTGGGTTAACAGAAACCAACTGCCATCGTGGTGAGTTTCTAGGAGGCATAAATGGGAAGCTAACGACACCTTAGCCGTATCTCTCGCGCTATTTTTTCAGAAGTTGCATGCAACTCAAGCACCAATCGTAAGGAAATCAACCATAATTAAACAAAAATTTGGGTGGTAGGTTAACAGAGACCCCCGATATCATAGTAGTGGGTTAACAGAAATCAAGTGCCATCGTGGTGAGTTTCTAGCAGGCATAAATGTGAAGCTAACGACACCTTAGCCGGATCTCTCGCGCTATTTTTTCAGAAGTTGCATGCAACTCAAGCACCAATCGTAAGGAAATAAACCATAATTAAACAAAAATTTGGGTGGTAGGTTAACAGAGTCCCCGGATATCATAGTGGTGGGTTAACAGAAACCAAGTGCCATCGTGGTGAGTTTCTAGCAGGCATAAATGGGAAGCTAACGACACCTTAGCCGGATCTCTCGCGCTATTTTTTCAGAAGTTGCATGCAACTCAAGCACCAGTCGTAAGGAAATCAACCATATTTAAACAAAAATTTGGGTGGTAGGTTAACAGAGACCCCCGATATCATAGTGGTGGGTTAACCGAAACCAAGTGCCATCGTGGTGAGTTTCTAGCAGGCATAAAGGGGAAGCTAACGACACCTTAGCCGGATCTCTCGCGCTATTTTTTCAGAAGTTGCATGCAACTCAAGCACCAATCGTAAGGAAATCAACCATAATTAAACAAAAATTTGGGTGGTAGGTTAACAAAGACCACCGATATCATAGTGGTGGGTTAACAGAAACCAACTGCCATCATGGTGAGTTTCTAGCAGGCATAAATGGAAAGCTAACGACACCTTAGCCGGATCTCTCGCGCTATATTTTCGGAAGTTGCATGCAACTCAAGCTCCAATCGTAAGGAAATAAACCATAATTAAACAAAAATTTGGGTGGTAGGTTAACAGAGACCCCCAATATCATAGTGGTGGGTTACCAGAAACCAAGTGCCATCGTGGTGAGTTTCTAGCAGGCATAAATGGGAAGCTAACGACACCTTAGCCGGATCTCTCGCGCTATTTTTTCAGAAGTTGCATGCAACTCAAGCAATAATCGTAAGGAAATCAACTATAATTAAACAAAAATTTGGGTGGTAGGTAAACGGAGCCCTCCGATATCACAGTGGTGGGTTAACCGAAACCAAGTGCTATCGTGGTGAGTTTCTAGCAGGCATAAAGGGAAGCTAACGACACCTTAGCCGGATCTCTCGCGCTATTTTTTCAGAAGTTGCATGCAACTCAAGTACCAATCGTAAGGAAACCAACCATAATTAAACAAAAATTTGGGTGGTAGGTTAACAGAGACCCCCGATATCATAGTGGTGGGTTAACAGAAACCAAGTGCCATCGTGGTGAGTTTCTACCAGGCATAAATGGGAAGCTAACGACATTAGCCGGGTCTCTCGCGCTATTTTTTCAGAAGTTGCATGCAACTCAAGCACCAATCGTAAGGAAATCAACCATAATTAAACAAAAATTTGGGAGGTAGGTTAACAGAGACCCCCGATATCATAGTGGTGGGTTAACAGAAACCAAGTGCTATCGTGGTGAGTTTCTAGCAGGCATAAAGGGGAAGCTAACGACACCTTAGCCGTATCTTTCGCGCTATTTTTTCAGAAGTTGCATGCAACTCAAGCACCAATCGTAAGGAAATCAACCATAATTAAACAAAAATTTGGGTGGTAGGTTAACAGAGACCACCGATATCATAGTGGTGGGTTAACAGAAATCAAGTGCCATCGTGGTGAGTTTCTTTCTAGCAGGCATAAATATGAAGCTAACGACACCTTAGTCGGATCTCTCGCGCTATTTTTTCAGAAGTTGCATGCAACTCAAGCACCAATCGTAAGGAAATCAACCATAATTAAACAAAAATTTGGGTGGTAGGTTAAACTAGACCCCCGATATCACAGTGGTGGGTTAACCGAAACCAAGTGCTATCATGGTGAGTTTCTAGCAGGCATAAAGGGGAAGCTAACGACACCTTAGCCGGATCTCTCGCGCTATTTTTTCAGAAGTTGCATGCAACTCAAGCACCAATCGTAAGGAAATCAACCATAATTAAACACAAATTTGGGTGGTAGGTAAACGGAGACCTCCGATATCACAGTGGTGGGTTAACCGAAACCAAGTGCTATCGTGGTGAGTTTCTAGCAGGCATAAAGGGAAGCTAACGACACCTTAGCCGGATCTCTCGCGCTATTTTTTCAGAAGTTGCATGCAACTCAAGCACCAATCGTAAGGAAACCAACCATAATTAAACACAAATTTGAGTGGTAGGTTAACAGAGACCCCCGATATCATAGTGGTGGGTTAACAGAAACCAAGTGCCATCGTGGTGAGTTTCTAGCAGGCATAAATGGGAAGCTAACGACACCCTAGCCGGATCTCTCGCGCTATTTTTTCAGAAGTTGCATGCAACTCAAGCACCAATCGTAAGGAAATCAACCATATTTAAACAAAAATTTGGGTGGTAGGTTAACAGAGACCCCCGATATCATAGTGGTGGGTTAACTGAAACCAAGTGCCATCGTGGTGAGTTTATAGCAGGCATAAAGGGGAAGCTAACGACACCTTAGCCGGATCTCTCGCGCTATTTGTTCAGAAGTTGCATGCAACTCAAGCACCAATCGTAAGGAAATCAACCATAATTAAACAAAAATTTGGGTGGTAGGTTAACAGAGACCACCGATATCATAGTGGTGGGTTAACAGAAACCAACTGCCATCGTGGTGAGTTTCTAGCAGGCATAAATGGGAAGCTAACGACACCTTAGCCGGATCTCTCGCGCTATTTTTTCAGAAGTTGCATGCAACTCAAGCACCAATCGTAAGGAAATCAACCATAATTAAACAAAAATTTGGGTGGTAGGTTAACAGAGACCCCCGATATCACAGTGGTGGGTTAACCGAAACCAAGTGCTATCGTTGTGAGTTTCTAGCAGGCATAAAGGGGAAGCTAACGACACCCTAGCCGGATCTCTCGCGCTATTTTTTCAGAAGTTGCATGCAACTCAAGCACCAATCGTAAGGAAATCAACTATATTTAAACAAAAATTTGGGTGGTAGGGAAACGGAGACCTCCGATATCACAGTGGTGGGTTAACCGAAGCCAAGTGCTATCGTGGTGAGTTTCTAGCAGGCATAAAGGGGAAGCTAACGACACCTTAGCCGGATCTCTCGCGCTATTTGTTCAGAAGTTGCATGCAACTCAAGCACCAATCGTAAGGAAATCAACCATAATTAAACAAAAATTTGGGTGGTAGGTTAACAGAGACCACCGATATCATAGTGGTGGGTTAACAGAAACCAACTGCCATCGTGGTGAGTTTCTAGCAGGCATAAATGGGAAGCTAACGACACCTTAGCCGGATCTCTCGCGCTATTTTTTCAGAAGTTGCATGCAACTCAAGCACCAATCGTAAGGAAATCAACCATAATTAAACAAAAATTTGGGTGGTAGGTTAACAGAGACCCCCGATATCACAGTGGTGGGTTAACCGAAACCAAGTGCTATCGTTGTGAGTTTCTAGCAGGCATAAAGGGGAAGCTAACGACACCTTAGCCGGATCTCTCGCGCTATTTTTTCAGAAGTTACATGCAACTCAAGCACCAATCGTAAGGAAATCAACTATAATTAAACAAAAATTTGGGTGGTAGGGAAACGGAGACCTCCGATATCACAGTGGTGGGTTAACCGAAACCAAGTGCTATCGTGGTGAGTTTCTAGCAGGCATAAAGGGAAGCTAACGACACCTTAGCCGGATCTCTCGCGCTATTTTTTCAGAAGTTGCATGCAACTCAAGTACCAATCGTAAGGAAACCAACCATAATTAAACAAAAATTTGGGTGGTAGGTTAACAGAGACCCCCGATATCATAGTGGTGGGTTAACAGAAACCAAGTGCCATCGTGGTGAGTTTCTAGCAGGCATAAATGGGAAGCTAACGACACCTTAGCCGTATCTCTCGCGCTATTTTTTCCGAAGTTGCATGCAACTCAAGCGCCAATCGTAAGGAAATCAACCATAATTAAACAAAAATTTGGGTGGTAGGTTAACAGAGACCCCCGATATCATAGTAGTGGGTTTACAGAAATCAAGTGCCATCGTGGTGAGTTTCTAGCAGGCATAAATGTAAAGCTAACGACACCTTAGCCGGATCTCTCGCGCTATTTTTTCAGAAGTTGCATGCAACTCAAGCACCAGTCGTAAGGAAATAAACCATAATTAAACAAAACTTTGGGTGGTAGGTTAACAGAGTCCCCGGATATCATAGTGGTGGGTTAACAGAAACCAAGTGCCATCATGGTGAGTTTCTAGCAGGCATAAATGGGAAGCTAACGACACCTTAGCCGGATCTCTCGCGCTATTTTTTCAGAAGTTGCATGCAACTCAAGCACCAATCGTAAGGAAATCAACCATATTTAAACAAAAATTTGGGTGGTAGGTTAACAGAGACCCCCGATATCATAGTGGTGGGTTAACCGAAACCAAGTGCCATCGTGGTGAGTTTCTAGCAGGCATAAAGGGGAAGCTAACGACACCTTAGCCGGATCTCTCGCGCTATTTGTTCAGAAGTTGCATGCAACTCAAGCACCAATCGTAAGGAAATCAACCATAATTAAACAAAAATTTGGGTGGTAGGTTAACAGAGACCACCGATATCATAGTGGTGGGTTAACAGAAACCAACTGCCATCATGGTGAGTTTCTAGCAGGCATAAATGGGAAGCTAACGACACCTTAGCCGGATCTCTCGCGCTATTTTTTCAGAAGTTGCATGCAACTCAAGCACCAATCGTAAGGAAATCAACCATAATTAAACAAAAATTTGGGTGGTAGGTTAAACTAGACCCCCGATATCACAGTGGTGGGTTAACCGAGACCAAGTGCTATCATGGTGAGTTTCTAGCAGGCATAAAGGGGAAGCTAACGACACCTTAGCCGGATCTCTCGCGCTATTTTTTCAGAAGTTGCATGCAACTCAAGCACCAATCGTAAGGAAATCAACTATAATTAAACAAAAATTTGGGTGGTAGGTAAACGGAGACTTCCGATATCACAGTGGTGGGTTAACCGAAACCAAGTGCTATCGTGGTGAGTTTCTAGCAGGCATAAAGGGAAGCTAACGACACCTTAGCCGGATCTCTCGCGCTATTTTTTCAGAAGTTGCATGCAACTGAAGTACCAATCGTAAGGAAACCAACCATAATTAAACACAAATTTGAGTGGTAGGTTAACAGAGACCCCCGATATCATAGTGGTGGGTTAACAGATACCAAGTGCCGTCGTGGTGAGTTTCTAGCAGGCATAAATGGGAATCTAACGACACCTTAGCCGGATCTCTCGCGCTATTTTTTCAGAAGTTGCATGCAACTCAAGCACCAATCGTAAGGAAATCAACCATATTTAAACAAAAATTTGGGTGGTAGGTAAACGGAGACCTCCGATATCACAGTGGTGGGTTAACAGAAACCAAGTGCCATCGTGGTGAGTTTCTAGCAGGCATAAATGGGAAGCTAACGACACCTTAGCCGGATCTCTCGCGCTATTTTTTCAGAAGTTGCATGCAACTCAAGCACCAATCGTAAGGAAATCAACCATAATTAAACAGAAATTTGGGTGGTAGGTTAACAGAGACCCCCGATATCATAGTGGTGGGTTAACAGATACCAAGTGCCGTCGTGGTGAGTTTCTAGCAGGCATAAATGGGAATCTAACGACACCTTAGCCGGATCTCTCGCGCTATTTTTTCAGAAGTTGCATGCAACTCAAGCACCAACCGTAAAAAAATCAACCATATTTAAACAAAAATTTGGGTGGTAGGTTAACAGAGACCCCCGATATCATAGTGGTGGGTTAACCGAAACCAAGTGCCATCAAGGTGAGTTTATAGCAGGCGTAAAGGGGAAGCTAACGACACCTTAGCCGGATCTCTCGCGCTATTTTTTCAGAAGTTGCATGCAACTCAAGCACCAATCGTAAGGAAATCAACTATAATTAAACAAAAATTTGGGTGGTAGGTTAACAGAGTCCCCGGATATCATAGTGGTGGGTTAACAGAAACCAACTTCCATCGTGGTGAGTTTCTAGCAGGCATAAATGGGAAGCTAACGACACCTTAGCCGTATCTCTCGCGCTATTTTTTCAGAAGTTGCATGCAACTCAAGCACCAATCGTAAGGAAATCAACCATAATTAAACAAAAATTTGGGTGGTAGGTTAACAGAGACCCCCGATATCACAGTGGTGGGTTAACCGAAACCAAGAGCTATCATGGTGAGCTTCTAGCAGGCATAAAGGGGAAGCTAACGACACCTTAGCCGGATCTCTCGCACTATTTTTTCAGAAGTTACATGCAACTCAAGCACCAATCGTAAGGAAATCAACCATAATTAAACAAAAATTTGGGTGGTAGGTAAACAGAGACCTCCGATATCACAGTGGTGGGTTAACCGAAACCAAGTGCTATCGTGATGAGTTTCTAGCAGGCATAAAGGGAAAGCTAACGACACCTTAGCCGGATCTCTCGCGCAATTTTTTCAGAAGTTGCATGCAACTCAAGCACCAATCGTAAGGAAATCAACCATAATTAAACAAAAACGATATCATAGTGGTGGGTTAACAGAAACCAACTGCCATCATGGTGAGTTTCTAGCAGGCATAAATGGGAAGCTAACGACACCTTAGCCGTATCTCTCGCACTATTTTTTCAGAAGTTGCATGCAACTCAAGCACCAATCGTAAGGAAATCAACCATAATTAAACAAAAATTTGGGTGGTAGGTTAACAGAGACCCCCGATATCATAGTAGTGGGTTAACAGAAATCAAGTGCCATCGTGGTGAGTTTCTAGCAGGCATAAATGTGAAGCTAACGACACCTTAGCCGGATCTCTCGCGCTATTTTTTCAGAAGTTGCATGCAACTCAAGCACCAGTCGTAGGAAATAAACCATAATTAAACAAAAATTTGGGTGGTAGGTTAACAGAGTCCCCGGATATCATAGTGGTGGGTTAACAGAAACCAAGTGCCATCGTGGTGAGTTTCTAGCAGGCATAAATGGGAAGCTAACGACACCTTAGCCGGATCTCTCGCGCTATTTTTTCAGAAGTTGCATGCAACTCAAGCACCAATCGTAAGGAAATCAACCATATTTTAACAAAAATTTGGGTGGTAGGTTAACAGAGACCGCCGATATCATAGTGGTGGGTTAACCGAAACCAAGTGCCATCGTGGTGAGTTTCTAGCAGGCATAAAGGGGAAGCTAACGACACCTTAGCCGGATCTCTCGCGCTATTTGTTCAGAAGTTGCATGCAACTCAAGCACCAATCGTAAGGAAATCAACCATAATTAAACAAAAATTTGGGTGGTAGGTTAACAGAGACCACCGATATCATAGTGGTGGGTTAACTGAAACCAACTGCCATCATGGTGAGTTTCGAGCAGGCATAAATGGGAAGCTAACGACACCTTAGCCGGATCTCTCGCGCTATTTTTTCAGAAGTTGCATGCAACTCAAGCACCAATCGTAAGGAAATCAACCATAATTAAACAAAAATTTTGGTGGTAGGTTAACAGAGACCCCCGATATCACAGTGGTGGGTTAACCGAAACCAACTGCTATCGTGGTGAGTTTCTAGCAGGCATAAAGGGGAAGCTAACGACACCTTAGCCGGATCTCTCGCGCTATTTTTTCAGAAGTTGCATGCAACTCAAGCACCAATCGTAAGGAAATCAACCATAATTAAACAAAAATTTGGGTGGTAGGTTAATAGAGACCCCCGATATCACAGTGGTGGGTTAACCGAAACCAAGAGCTATCATGGTGAGCTTCTAGCAGGCATAAAGGGGAAGCTAACGACACCTTAGCCGGATCTCTCGCACTAATTTTTCAGAAGTTACATGCAACTCAAGCACCAATCGTAAGGAAATCAACCATAATTAAACAAAAATTTGGGTGGTAGGTAAACAGAGACCTCCGATATCACAGTGGTGGGTTAACCGAAACCAAGTGCTATCGTGATGAGTTTCTAGCAGGCATAAAGGGAAAGCTAACGACACCTTAGCCGGATCTCTCGCGCAATTTTTTCAGAAGTTGCATGCAACTCAAGCACCAATCGTAAGGAAATCAACCATAATTAAACAAAAACGATATCATAGTGGTGGGTTAACAGAAACCAACTGCCATCATGGTGAGTTTCTAGCAGGCATAAATGGGAAGCTAACGACACCTTAGCCGTATCTCTCGCACTATTTTTTCAGAAGTTGCATGCAACTCAAGCACCAATCGTAAGGAAATCAACCATAATTAAACAAAAATTTGGGTGGTAGGTTAACAGAGACCCCCGATATCATAGTAGTGGGTTAACAGAAATCAAGTGCCATCGTGGTGAGTTTCTAGCAGGCATAAATGTGAAGCTAACGACACCTTAGCCGGATCTCTCGCGCTATTTTTTCAGAAGTTGCATGCAACTCAAGCACCAGTCGTAGGAAATAAACCATAATTAAACAAAAATTTGGGTGGTAGGTTAACAGAGTCCCCGGATATCATAGTGGTGGGTTAACAGAAACCAAGTGCCATCGTGGTGAGTTTCTAGCAGGCATAAATGGGAAGCTAACGACACCTTAGCCGGATCTCTCGCGCTATTTTTTCAGAAGTTGCATGCAACTCAAGCACCAATCGTAAGGAAATCAACCATATTTTAACAAAAATTTGGGTGGTAGGTTAACAGAGACCGCCGATATCATAGTGGTGGGTTAACCGAAACCAAGTGCCATCGTGGTGAGTTTCTAGCAGGCATAAAGGGGAAGCTAACGACACCTTAGCCGGATCTCTCGCGCTATTTGTTCAGAAGTTGCATGCAACTCAAGCACCAATCGTAAGGAAATCAACCATAATTAAACAAAAATTTGGGTGGTAGGTTAACAGAGACCACCGATATCATAGTGGTGGGTTAACTGAAACCAACTGCCATCATGGTGAGTTTCGAGCAGGCATAAATGGGAAGCTAACGACACCTTAGCCGGATCTCTCGCGCTATTTTTTCAGAAGTTGCATGCAACTCAAGCACCAATCGTAAGGAAATCAACCATAATTAAACAAAAATTTTGGTGGTAGGTTAACAGAGACCCCCGATATCACAGTGGTGGGTTAACCGAAACCAACTGCTATCGTGGTGAGTTTCTAGCAGGCATAAAGGGGAAGCTAACGACACCTTAGCCGGATCTCTCGCGCTATGTTTTCAGAAGTTGCATGCAACTCAAGCACCAATCGTAAGGAAATCAACCGTAATTAAACAAAAATTTGGGTGGTAGGTTAACAGAGACCACCGATATCATAGTGGTGGGATAACAGAAACCAACTGCCATCGTGGTGAGTTTCTAGCAGGCATAAATGGGAAGCTAACGACACCTTAGCCGTATCTCTCGCACTATTTTTTCAGAAGTTGCATGCAACTCAAGCACCAATCGTAAGGAAATCAACCATAATTAAACAAAAATTTGGGTGGTAGGTAAACAGAGACCTCCGATATCACAGTGGTGGGTTAACCGAAACCAAGTGCTATCGTGATGAGTTTCTAGCAGGCATAAAGGGGAAGCTAACGACACCTTAGCCGGATCTCTCGCGCTATTTTTTCAGAAGTTGCATGCACCTCAAGCACCAATCGTAAGGAAATCAACCATAATTAAACAAAAATTTGGGTGGTAGGTTAACAGGGTCCCCGGATATCATAGTGGTGGGTTAACAGAAACCAACTTCCATCGTGGTGAGTTTCTAGCAGGCATAAATGGGAAGCTAACGACACCTTAGCCGTATCTCTCGCGCTATTTTTTCAGAAGTTGCATGCAACTCAAGCACCAATCGTAAGGAAATCAACCATAATTAAACAAAAATTTGGGTGGTAGGTTAACAGAGACCCCCGATATCATAGTAGTGGGTTAACAGAAATCAAGTGCCATCGTGGTGAGTTTCTAGCAGGCATCAATGTGAAGCTAACGACACCTTAGCCGGATCTCTCGTGCTATTTTTTCAGAAGTTGCATGCAACTCAAGCACCAGTCGTAAGGAAATAAACCATAATTAAACAAAAATTTGGGTGGTAGGTTAACAGAGTCCCCGGATATCATAGTGGTGGGTTAACAGAAACCAAGTGCCATCGTGGTGAGTTTCTAGCAGGCATAAATGGGAAGCTAACGACACCTTAGCCGGATCTCTCGCGCTATTTTTTCAGAAGTTGCATGCAACTCAAGCACCAATCGTAAGGAAATCAACCATAATTAAACAAAAATTTGGGTGGTAGGTTAACAGAGACCCCCGATATCACAGTGGTGGGTTAACCGAAACCAAGTGGTATCGTGGTGAGTTTCTAGCAGGCATAAAGGGGAAGCTAACGACACCTTAGCCGGATCTCTCGCGCTATTTTTTCAGAAGTTGCATGCAACTCAAGCACCAATCGTAAGGAAATCAACTATAATTAAACAAAAATTTGGGTGGTAGGCAAACGGAGACCTCCGATATCACAGTGGTGGGTTAACCGAAACCAAGTGCTATCGTGGTGAGTTTCTAGCAGGCATAAAGGGAAGCTAACGACACCTTAGCCGGATCTCTCACGCTATTTTTTCAGAAGTTGCATGCAACTCAAGTACCAATAGTAAGGAAACCAACCATAATTAAACAAAAATTTGAGTGGTAGGTTAACAGAGACCCCCGATATCATAGTGGTGGGTTAACAGAAACCAAGTGCCATCGTGGTGAGTTTCTAGCAGGCATAAATGGGAAGCTAACGACACCTTAGCCGGCTCTCTCGCGCTATTTTTTCAGAAGTTGCATGCAACTCAAGCACCAATCGTAAGGAAATCAACCATAATTAAACAGAAATTTGGGTGGTAGGTTAACAGAGACCCCCGATATCATAGTGGTGGGTTAACAGAAACCAAGTGCCGTCGTGGTGAGTTTCTAGCAGGCATAAATGGGAAGCTAACGACACCTTAGCCGGATCTCTCGCGCTATTTTTTCAGAAGTTGCATGCAACTCAAGCACCAATCGTAAGGAAATCAACCATATTTAAACAAAAATTTGGGTGGTAGGTTAACAGAGACCCCCGATATCATAGTGGTGGGTTAACCGAAACCAAGTGCCATCGTGGTGAGTTTATAGCAGGCATAAAGGGGAAGCTAACGACACCTTAGCTGGATCTCTCGCGCTATTTGTTCAGAAGTTGCATGCAACTCAAGCAACAATCGTAAGGAAATCAACCATAGTTAAACAAAAATTTGGGTGGTAGGTTAACAGAGACCACCGATATCATAGTGGTGGGTTAACAGAAACCAACTGCCATCGTGGTGAGTTTCTAGCAGGCATAAATGGGAAGCTAACGACACCTTAGCCGGATCTCTCGCGCTATTTTTTCAGAAGTTGCATGCAACTCAAGCACCAATCGTAAGGAAATCAACCATAATTAAATAAAAATTTGGGTGGTAGGTTAACAGAGACCCCCGATATCACAGTGGTGGGTTAACCGAAACCAAGTGCTATCGCGGTGAGTTTCTAGCAGGCATAAAGGGGAAGCTAACGACACCTTAGCCGGATCTCTGGCGCTATTTTTTCAGAAGTTGCATGCAACTCAAGCACCAATCGTAAGGAAATCAACCATAATTAAACAAAAATTTGGGTGGTAGGTTAACAGAGACCCCCGTATCATAGTGGTGGGTTAACAGAAACCAAGTGCCATCGTGGTGAGTTTCTAGCAGGCATAAATGGGATGCTAACGACACCTTAGCCGGGTCTCTCGCGCTATTTTTTCAGAAGTTGCATGCAACTCAAGCACCAATCGTAAGGTAATCAACCATAATTAAACAACAATTTGGGTGGTAGGTTAACAGAGTCCCCGGATATCATAGTGGTGGGTTAACAGAAACCAACTTCCATCGTGGTGAGTTTCTAGCAGGCATAAATGGGAAGCTAACGACACCTTAGCCGTATCTCTCGCGCTATTTTTTCAGAAGTTGCATGCAACTCAAGCACCAATCGTAAGGAAATCAACCATAATTAAACAAAAATTTGGGTGGTAGGTTAACAGAGACCCCCGATATCACAGTGGTGGGTTAACCGAAACCAAGTGCTATCATGGTGAGCTTCTAGCAGGCATAAAGGGGAAGCTAACGACACCTTAGCCGGATCTCTCGCACTATTTTTTCAGAAGTTACATGCAACTCAAGCACCAATCGTAAGGAAATCAACCATAATTAAACAAAAATTTGGGTGGTAGGTAAACAGAGACCTCCGATATCACAGTGGTGGGTTAACCGAAACCAAGTGCTATCGTGATGAGTTTCTAGCAGGCATAAAGGGAAAGCTAACGACACCTTAGCCGGATCTCTCGCGCAATTTTTTCAGAAGTTGCATGCAACTCAAGCACCAATCGTAAGGAAATCAACCATAATTAAACAAAAATTTGGGTGGTAGGTTAACAGAGACCCCCGATATCATAGTGGTGGGTTAACAGAAACCAACTGCCATCGTGGTGAGTTTCTAGCAGGCATAAATGGGAAGCTAACGACACCTTAGCCGTATCTCTCGCGCTATTTTTTCAGAAGTTGCATGCAACTCAAGCACCAATCGTAAGGAAATCAACCATAATTAAACAAAAATTTGGGTGGTAGGTTAACAGAGACCCCCGATATCATAGTAGTGGGTTAACAGAAATCAAGTGCCATCGTGGTGAGTTTCTAGCAGGCATAAATGTGAAGCTAACGGCACCTTAGCCGGATCTCTCGCGCTATTTTTTCAGAAGTTGCATGCAACTCAAGCACCAGTCGTAAGGAAATAAACCATAATTAAACAAAAATTTGGGTGGTAGGTTAACAGAGTCCCCGGATATCATAGTGGTGGGTTAACAGAAACCAAGTGCCATCGTGGTGAGTTTCTAGCAGGCATAAATGGGAAGCTAACGACACCTTAGCCGGATCTCTCGCGCTATTTTTTCAGAAGTTGCATGCAACTCAAGCACCAATCGTAAGGAAATCAACCATAATTAAACAAAAATTTGGGTGGTAGGTTAACAGAGACCCCCGATATCACAGTGGTGGGTTAACCGAAACCAAGTGGTATCGTGGTGAGTTTCTAGCAGGCATAAAGGGGAAGCTAACGACACCTTAGCCGGATCTCTCGCGCTATTTTTTCAGAAGTTGCATGCAACTCAAGCACCAATCGTAAGGAAATCAACTATAATTAAACAAAAATTTGGGTGGTAGGTAAACGGAGACCTCCGATATCACAGTGGTGGGTTAACCGAAACCAAGTGCTATCGTGGTGAGTTTCTAGCAGGCATAAAGGGAAGCTAACGACACCTTAGCCGGATCTCTCACGCTATTTTTTCAGAAGTTGCATGCAACTCAAGTACCAATAGTAAGGAAACCAACCATAATTAAACAAAAATTTGAGTGGTAGGTTAACAGAGACCCCCGATATCATAGTGGTGGGTTAACAGAAACCAAGTGCCATCGTGGTGAGTTTCTAGCAGGCATAAATGGGAAGCTAACGACACCTTAGCCGGCTCTCTCGCGCTATTTTTTCAGAAGTTGCATGCAACTCAAACACCAATCGTAAGGAAATCAACCATAATTAAACAGAAATTTGGGTGGTAGGTTAACAGAGACCCCCGATATCACAGTGGTGGGTTAACAGAAACCAAGTGCCGTCGTGGTGAGTTTCTAGCAGGCATAAATGGGAAGCTAACGACACCTTAGCCGGATCTCTCGCGCTATTTTTTCAGAAGTTGCATGCAACTCAAGCACCAATCGTAAGGAAATCAACCATATTTAAACAAAAATTTGGGTGGTAGGTTAACAGAGACCCCCGATATCATAGTGGTGGGTTAACCGAAACCAAGTGCCATCGTGGTGAGTTTATAGCAGGCATAAAGGGGAAGCTAACGACACCTTAGCTGGATCTCTCGCGCTATTTGTTCAGAAGTTGCATGCAACTCAAGCAACAATCGTAAGGAAATCAACCATAGTTAAACAAAAATTTGGGTGGTAGGTTAACAGAGACCACCGATATCATAGTGGTGGGTTAACAGAAACCAACTGCCATCGTGGTGAGTTTCTAGCAGGCATAAATGGGAAGCTAACGACACCTTAGCCGGATCTCTCGCGCTATTTTTTCAGAAGTTGCATGCAACTCAAGCACCAATCGTAAGGAAATCAACCATAATTAAATAAAAATTTGGGTGGTAGGTTAACAGAGACCCCCGATATCACAGTGGTGGGTTAACCGAAACCAAGTGCTATCGCGGTGAGTTTCTAGCAGGCATAAAGGGGAAGCTAACGACACCTTAGCCGGATCTCTGGCGCTATTTTTTCAGAAGTTGCATGCAACTCAAGCACCAATCGTAAGGAAATCAACCATAATTAAACAAAAATTTGGGTGGTAGGTTAACAGAGACCCCCGTATCATAGTGGTGGGTTAACAGAAACCAAGTGCCATCGTGGTGAGTTTCTAGCAGGCATAAATGGGATGCTAACGACACCTTAGCCGGGTCTCTCGCGCTATTTTTTCAGAAGTTGCATGCAACTCAAGCACCAATCGTAAGGTAATCAACCATAATTAAACAACAATTTGGGTGGTAGGTTAACAGAGTCCCCGGATATCATAGTGGTGGGTTAACAGAAACCAACTTCCATCGTGGTGAGTTTCTAGCAGGCATAAATGGGAAGCTAACGACACCTTAGCCGTATCTCTCGCGCTATTTTTTCAGAAGTTGCATGCAACTCAAGCACCAATCGTAAGGAAATCAACCATAATTAAACAAAAATTTGGGTGGTAGGTTAACAGAGACCCCCGATATCACAGTGGTGGGTTAACCGAAACCAAGTGCTATCATGGTGAGCTTCTAGCAGGCATAAAGGGGAAGCTAACGACACCTTAGCCGGATCTCTCGCACTATTTTTTCAGAAGTTACATGCAACTCAAGCACCAATCGTAAGGAAATCAACCATAATTAAACAAAAATTTGGGTGGTAGGTAAACAGAGACCTCCGATATCACAGTGGTGGGTTAACCGAAACCAAGTGCTATCGTGATGAGTTTCTAGCAGGCATAAAGGGAAAGCTAACGACACCTTAGCCGGATCTCTCGCGCAATTTTTTCAGAAGTTGCATGCAACTCAAGCACCAATCGTAAGGAAATCAACCATAATTAAACAAAAATTTGGGTGGTAGGTTAACAGAGACCCCCGATATCATAGTGGTGGGTTAACAGAAACCAACTGCCATCGTGGTGAGTTTCTAGCAGGCATAAATGGGAAGCTAACGACACCTTAGCCGTATCTCTCGCGCTATTTTTTCAGAAGTTGCATGCAACTCAAGCACCAATCGTAAGGAAATCAACCATAATTAAACAAAAATTTGGGTGGTAGGTTAACAGAGACCCCCGATATCATAGTAGTGGGTTAACAGAAATCAAGTGCCATCGTGGTGAGTTTCTAGCAGGCATAAATGTGAAGCTAACGGCACCTTAGCCGGATCTCTCGCGCTATTTTTTCAGAAGTTGCATGCAACTCAAGCACCAGTCGTAAGGAAATAAACCATAATTAAACAAAAATTTGGGTGGTAGGTTAACAGAGTCCCCGGATATCATAGTGGTGGGTTAACAGAAACCAAGTGCCATCGTGGTGAGTTTCTAGCAGGCATAAATGGGAAGCTAACGACACCTTAGCCGGATCTCTCGCGCTATTTTTTCAGAAGTTGCATGCAACTCAAGCACCAATCGTAAGGAAATCAACCATAATTAAACAAAAATTTGGGTGGTAGGTTAACAGAGACCCCCGATATCACAGTGGTGGGTTAACCGAAACCAAGTGGTATCGTGGTGAGTTTCTAGCAGGCATAAAGGGGAAGCTAACGACACCTTAGCCGGATCTCTCGCGCTATTTTTTCAGAAGTTGCATGCAACTCAAGCACCAATCGTAAGGAAATCAACTATAATTAAACAAAAATTTGGGTGGTAGGTAAACGGAGACCTCCGATATCACAGTGGTGGGTTAACCGAAACCAAGTGCTATCGTGGTGAGTTTCTAGCAGGCATAAAGGGAAGCTAACGACACCTTAGCCGGATCTCTCACGCTATTTTTTCAGAAGTTGCATGCAACTCAAGTACCAATAGTAAGGAAACCAACCATAATTAAACAAAAATTTGAGTGGTAGGTTAACAGAGACCCCCGATATCATAGTGGTGGGTTAACAGAAACCAAGTGCCATCGTGGTGAGTTTCTAGCAGGCATAAATGGGAAGCTAACGACACCTTAGCCGGCTCTCTCGCGCTATTTTTTCAGAAGTTGCATGCAACTCAAACACCAATCGTAAGGAAATCAACCATAATTAAACAGAAATTTGGGTGGTAGGTTAACAGAGACCCCCGATATCACAGTGGTGGGTTAACAGAAACCAAGTGCCGTCGTGGTGAGTTTCTAGCAGGCATAAATGGGAAGCTAACGACACCTTAGCCGGATCTCTCGCGCTATTTTTTCAGAAGTTGCATGCAACTCAAGCACCAATCGTAAGGAAATCAACCATATTTAAACAAAAATTTGGGTGGTAGGTTAACAGAGACCCCCGATATCATAGTGGTGGGTTAACCGAAACCAAGTGCCATCGTGGTGAGTTTATAGCAGGCATAAAGGGGAAGCTAACGACACCTTAGCTGGATCTCTCGCGCTATTTGTTCAGAAGTTGCATGCAACTCAAGCAACAATCGTAAGGAAATCAACCATAGTTAAACAAAAATTTGGGTGGTAGGTTAACAGAGACCACCGATATCATAGTGGTGGGTTAACAGAAACCAACTGCCATCGTGGTGAGTTTCTAGCAGGCATAAATGGGAAGCTAACGACACCTTAGCCGGATCTCTGGCGCTATTTTTTCAGAAGTTGCATGCAACTCAAGCACCAATCGTAAGGAAATCAACCATAATTAAACAAAAATTTGGGTGGTAGGTTAACAGAGACCCCCGTATCATAGTGGTGGGTTAACAGAAACCAAGTGCCATCGTGGTGAGTTTCTAGCAGGCATAAATGGGATGCTAACGACACCTTAGCCGGGTTTCTCGCGCTATTTTTTCAGAAGTTGCATGCAACTCAAGCACCAATCGTAAGGTAATCAACCATAATTAAACAACAATTTGGGTGGTAGGTTAACAGAGACCCCCGATATCATATCGGTGGGTTAACAGAAACCAAGTGCCATTATGGTGAATTTCTAGCAGGCATAAATGGGAAGCTAACGACACCTTAGCCGGATATCTCGCGCTTTTTTTTCGGAAGTTGCATGCAACTCAAGCACCAATCGTAAGGAAATCAACCATAATTAAACAAAAATTTGGGTGGTAGGTTAACAGAGACCTTCGATATCACAGTTGTGGGTTAACCGAAACCAAGTGCTATCGTGGTGAGTTTCTAGCAGGCATAAAGGGGAAGCTAACGACACTTTAGCCGCATATCTCGCGCTATTTTTTCAGAAGTTGCATGCAACTCAAGCACCAATCGTAAGGAAATCAACCATAATTAAACAAAAACTTGTGTGGTAGGTAAACAGAGGCCTCCGATATCACAGTGGTGGGTTAACCGAAACCAAGTGCTGTCGTGGTGAGTTTCTAGCAGGCATAAAGGGGAAGCTAACGACACCTTAGCCGGATCTCTCACGCTATTTTTTCATAAGTTGCATGCAACTCAAGCACCAATCGTAAGGAAATCAACCATAATTAAACAAAAATTTGGGTGGTAGGTTAACAGAGACCCCGGATATCTTAGTGGTGGGTTAACAGAAACCAAGTGCCATCGTGGTGAGTTTCTAGCAGGCATAAATGGGAAGCTAACGACACCTTAGCATAATCTCTCGCGCTATTTTTTCAGAAGTCGCATGCAACTCAAGCACCAATCGTAAGGAAATCAACCATAATTAAACAAAAATTTGGGTGGTAGGTTAACAGAGACCCCCGATATCATAGTGGTGGGTTAACAGAAACCAAGTGCCATCATGGTGAGTTTCTAGCAGGCATAAATGGGAAGCTAACGACACCTTAGCCGGATCTCTCGCGCTATTTTTTCAGAAGTTGCATGCAACTCAAGCACCATAATTAAACAAAAATTTGGGTGGTAGGTTAACAGAGACTCCCGATATCATAGTTGTGGGTTAACAGAAACCAAGCGCCATCGTGGTGAGTTTCTAGCAGGCATAAAGGGGAAGCTAACGACACCTTAGCCGGATCTCTCGCGCTATTTTTTCAGAAGTTCCATGCAACTCAAGCACCAATCGTAAGGAAATCAACCATAATTAAACAAAAATTTGGGAGGTAGGTAAACAGAGACCTCCGATATCACAGTGGTGGGTTAACCGAAACCAAGTGCTATCGTGATGAGTTTCTAGCAGGCATAAAGGGAAAGCTAACGACACCTTAGCCGGATCTCTCGCGCTATTTTTTCAGAAGTTACATGCAAGTCAAGCACCAATCGTAAGGAAATCAACCATAATTAAACAAAAATTTGGGTGGTAGGTTAACAGAGACCCCCGATATCATAGTGGTGGGTTAACCGAAACCAAGTGCCATCGTGGTGAGTTTATAGCAGGCATAAAGGGGAAGCTAACGACACCTTAGCTGGATCTCTCGCGCTATTTGTTCAGAAGTTGCATGCAACTCAAGCAACAATCGTAAGGAAATCAACCATAGTTAAACAAAAATTTGGGTGGTAGGTTAACAGAGACCACCGATATCATAGTGGTGGGTTAACAGAAACCAACTGCCATCGTGGTGAGTTTCTAGCAGGCATAAATGGGAAGCTAACGACACCTTAGCCGGATCTCTCGCGCTATTTTTTCAGAAGTTGCATGCAACTCAAGCACCAATCGTAAGGAAATCAACCATAATTAAACAAAAATTTGGGTGGTAGGTTAACAGAGACCCCCGATATCACAGTGGTGGGTTAACCGAAACCAAGTGCTATCGCGGTGAGTTTCTAGCAGGCATAAAGGGGAAGCTAACGACACCTTAGCCGGATCTCTGGCGCTATTTTTTCAGAAGTTGCATGCAACTCAAGCGCCAATCGTAAGGAAATCAACCATAATTAAACAAAAATTTGGGTGGTAGGTTAACAGAGACCCCCGTATCATAGTGGTGGGTTAACAGAAACCAAGTGCCATCGTGGTGAGTTTCTAGCAGGCATAAATGGGATGCTAACGACACCTTAGCCGGGTCTCTCGCGCTATTTTTTCAGAAGTTGCATGCAACTCAAGCACCAATCGTAAGGTAATCAACCATAATTAAACAACAATTTGGGTGGTAGGTTAACAGAGACCCCCGATATCATATCGGTGGGTTAACAGAAACCAAGTGCCATTATGGTGAATTTCTAGCAGGCATAAATGGGAAGCTAACGACACCTTAGCCGGATCTCTCGCGCTATTTTTTCGGAAGTTGCATGCAACTCAAGCACCAATCGTAAGGAAATCAACCATAATTAAACAAAAATTTGGGTGGTAGGTTAACAGAGACCTTCGATATCACAGTGGTGGGTTAACCGAAACCAAGTGCTATCGTGGTGAGTTTCTAGCAGGCATAAAGGGGAAGCTAACGACACTTTAGCCGCATATCTCGCGCTATTTTTTCAGAAGTTGCATGCAACTCAAGCACCAATCGTAAGGAAATCAACCATAATTAAACAAAAACTTGTGTGGCAGGTAAACAGAGGCCTCCGATATCACAGTGGTGGGTTAACCGAAACCAAGTGCTATCGTGGTGAGTTTCTAGCAGGCATAAAGGGGAAGCTAACGACACCTTAGCCGGATCTCTCACGCTATTTTTTCATAAGTTGCATGCAACTCAAGCACCAATCGTAAGGAAATCAACCATAATTAAACAAAAATTTGGGTGGTAGGTTAACAGAGACCCCGGATATCTTAGTGGTGGGTTAACAGAAACCAAGTGCCATCGTGGTGAGTTTCTAGCAGGCATAAATGGGAAGCGAACGACACCTTAGCCGAATCTCTCGCGCTATTTTTTCAGAAGTCGCATGCAACTCAAGCACCAATCGTAAGGAAATCAACCATAATTAAACAAAAATTTGGGTGGTAGGTTAACAGAGACCCCCGATATCATAGTGGTGGGTTAACAGAAACCAAGTGCCATCATGGTGAGTTTCTAGCAGGCATAAATGGGAAGCTAACGACACCTTAGCCGGATCTCTCGCGCTATTTTTTCAGAAGTTGCATGCAACTCAAGCACCATAATTAAACAAAAATTTGGGTGGTAGGTTAACAGAGACTCCCGATATCATAGTTGTGGGTTAACAGAAACCAAGCGCCATCGTGGTGAGTTTCTAGCAGGCATAAAGGGGAAGCTAACGACACCTTAGCCGGATCTCTCGCGCTATTTTTTCAGAAGTTCCATGCAACTCAAGCACCAATCGTAAGGAAATCAACCATAATTAAACAAAAATTTGGGAGGTAGGTAAACAGAGACCTCCGATATCACAGTGGTGGGTTAATCGAAACCAAGTGATATCGTGATGAGTTTCTAGCAGGCATAAAGGGAAAGCTAACGACACCTTAGCCGGATCTCTCGCGCTATTTTTTCAGAAGTTACATGCAAGTCAAGCACCAATCGTAAGGAAATCAACCATAATTAAACAAAAATTTGGGTGGTAGGTTAACAGAGACCCCCGATATCATAGTGGTGGGTTAACAGAAACCAAGTGCCATCGTGGTGAGTTTCTAGCAGGCATAAAGGGGAAGCTAACGACACCTTAGCCGGATCTCTCGCGCTATTTTTTCAGAAGTTGCATGCAACTCAAGTACCAATCGTAAGGAAACCAACCATAATTAAACAAAAATTTGAGTGGTAGGTTAACAGAGACCCCCGATATCATATTGGTGGGTTAACAGAAACTAAGTGCCATCGTGGTGAGTTTCTAGCAGGCATAAATGGGAAGCTAACCACACCTTAGCCGGATCTCTCGCGCTATTTGTTCAGAAGTTGCATGCAACTCAATCACCAATCGTAAGGAAATCAACCATAATTAAACAAAAATTTGGGTGGTAGGTTAACAGAGACCCCCGATATCATAGTGCTGGGTTAACAGAAACCAAGTGCCATCGTGGTGAGTTTCTAGCAGGCATAAATTAGATGCTAACGACACCTTAGCCGGATCTCTCGCGCTATTTTTTCAGAAGTTGCATGCAACTCAAGCACCAATCGTAAGGAAATCAACCATAATTAAACAAACATTTGGGTGGTAGGTTAACAGAGACCCCCGATATCATATCGGTGGGTTAACAGAAACCAAGTGCCATCATGGTGAGTTTCTAGCAGGCATAAATGGGAAGCTAACGACACCTTAGTCGGATCTCTCGCGCTTTTTTTTCGGAAGTTGCATACAACTCAAGCACCAATCGTTAGGAAATCAACCATAATTAAACAAAAATTTGGGTGGTAGGTTAACAGAGACCCCGGATATCATAGTGGTGGGTTAACAGAAACCAAGTGCCATCGTGGTGAGTTTCTAGCAGGCATAAATGGGAAGCTAACGACACCTTAGCCGAATCTCTCGCGCTATTTTTTCAGAAGTCGCATGCAACTCAAGCACCAATCGTAAGGAAATCAACCATAATTAAACAAAAATTTGGGTGGTAGGTTAACAGAGACCCCCGATATCATAGTGGTGGGTTAACAGAAACCAAGTGCCATCATGGTGAGTTTCTAGCAGGCATAAATGGGAAGCTAACGACACCTTAGCCGAATCTCTCGCGCAATTTTTTCAGAAGTCGCATGCAACTCAAGCACCAATCGTAAGGAAATCAACCATAATTAAACAAAAATTTGGGTGGTAGGTTAACAGAGACCCCCGATATCATAGTGGTGGGTTAACAGAAACCAAGTGCCATCATGGTGAGTTTCTAGCAGGCATAAATGGGAAGCTAACGACACCTTAGCCGGATCTCTCGCGCTATTTTTTCAGAAGTTGCATGCAACTCAAGCACCATAATTAAACAAAAATTTGGGTGGTAGGTTAACAGAGACTCCCGATATCATAGTTGTGGGTTAACAGAAACCAAGCGCCATCGTGGTGAGTTTCTAGCAGGCATAAAGGGGAAGCTAACGACACCTTAGCCGGATCTCTCGCGCTATTTTTTCAGAAGTTCCATGCAACTCAAGCACCAATCGTAAGGAAATCAACCATAATTAAACAAAAATTTGGGAGGTAGGTAAACAGAGACCTCCGATATCACAGTGGTGGGTTAACCGAAACCAAGTGCTATCGTGATGAGTTTCTAGCAGGCATAAAGGGAAAGCTAACGACACCTTAGCCGGATCTCTCGCGCTATTTTTTCAGAAGTTACATGCAAGTCAAGCACCAATCGTAAGGAAATCAACCATAATTAAACAAAAATTTGGGTGGTAGGTTAACAGAGACCCCTGATATCATAGTGGTGGGTTAACAGAAACCAAGTGCCATCGTGGTGAGTTTCTAGCAGGCATAAATGGGAAGCTAACGACACCTTAGCCGGCTCTCTCGCGCTATTGTTTCAGAAGTTGCATGCAACTCAAGCACCAATCGTAAGGAAATCAACCATATTTAAACAAAAATTTGGGTGGTAGGTTAACAGAGACCCCCGATATCATAGTGGTGGGTTAACAGAAACCAAGTGCCATCGTGGTGAGTTTCTAGCAGGCATAAATGGGAAGCTAACGACACCTTAGCCGGATCTCTCGCGCTATTTGTTCAGAAGTTGCATGCAACTCAATCACCAATCGTAAGGAAATCAACCATAATTAAACAAAAATTTGGGTGGTAGGTTAACAGAGACCCCCGATATCATAGTGCTGGGTTAACAGAAACCAAGTGCCATCGTAGTGAGTTTCTAGCAGGCATAAATTAGATGCTAACGACACCTTAGCCGGATGTCTCGCGCTATTTTTTCAGAAGTTGCATGCAACTCAAGCACCAATCGTAAGGAAATCAACCATAATTAAACAAACATTTGGGTGGTAGATTAACAGAGACCCCCGATATCATATCGGTGGGTTAACAGAAACCAAGTGCCATCATGGTGAGTTTCTAGCAGGCATAAATGGGAAGCTAACGACACCTTAGCCGGATCTCTCGCGCTTTTTTTTCGGAAGTTGCATGCAACTCAAGCACCAATCGTAAGGAAATCAACCATAATTAAACAAAAATTTGGGTGGTAGGTTAACAGAGACCTCCGATATCACAGTGGTGGGTTAACCGAAACCAAGTGCTATCGTGGTGAGTTTCTAGCAGGCATAAAGGGGAAGCTAACGACACCTTAGCCGGATCTCTCGCGCAATTTTTTCATAAGTTGCATGCAACTCAAGCACCAATCGTAAGGAAATCAACCATAATTAAACAAAAATTTGGGTGGTTGGTTAAAAGAGACCCCCGATATCATAGTGGTGGGTTAACAGAAACCAAGTGCCATCGTGGTGAGTTTCTAGCAGGCATAAATGGGAAGCTAACGACACCTTAGCCGAATCTCTCGCGCTATTTTTTCAGAAGTTGCATGCAACTCAAGCACCATAATTAAACAAAAATTTGGGTGGTAGGTTAACAGAGACTCCCGATATCATAGTTGTGGGTTAACAGAAACCAAGCGCCATCGTGGTGAGTTTCTAGCAGGCATAAAGGGGAAGCTAACGACACCTTAGCCGGATCTCTCGCGCTATTTTTTCAGAAGTTCCATGCAACTCAAGCACCAATCGTAAGGAAATCAATCATAATTAAACAAAAATTTGGGTGGTAGGTTAACAGAGACCCCCGATATCATAGTGCTGGATTAACAGAAACCAAGTGCCATCGTGGTGAGTTTCTAGCAGGCATAAGTTAGATGCTAACGACACCTTAGCCGGATCTCTCGCGCTATTTTTTCAGAAGTTGCATGCAACTCAAGCACCAATCGTAAGGAAATCAACCATAATTAAACAAACATTTGGGTGGTAGGTTAACAGAGACCCCCGATATCATATCGGTGGGTTAACAGAAACCAAGTGCCATCATGGTGAGTTTCTAGCAGGCATAAAGGGGAAGCTAACGACGCCTTAGCCGGATCTCTCGCGCTATTTTTTCATAAGTTGCATGCAACTCAAGCACCAATCGTAAGGAAATCAACCATAATTAAACAAAAATTTGGGTGGTAGGTTAAAAGAGACCCCCGATATCATAGTGGTGGGTTAACAGAAACCAAGTGCCATCGTGGTGAGTTTCTAGCAGGCATAAATGGGAAGCTAACGACACCTTAGCCGGATCTCTCGCGCTATTTTTTCAGAAGTTGCATGCAACTCAAGCACCAATCGTAAGGAAATCAACCATAATTAAACAAAAATTTGGGTGGTAGGTTAACAGAGACCCCCGATATCATAGTGGTGGGTTAACAGAAACCAAGTGCCATCGTGGTGAGTTTCTAGCAGGCATAAATGGGAAGCTAACGACACCTTAACCGGATCTCTCGCGCGCTTTTTTTTCAGAAGTTGCATGCAACTCAAGCACCATAATTAAACAAAAATTTGGGTGATAGGTAAAGAGAGACCCCCGATATCATAGTGGTGGGTTAACAGAAACCAAGTGCCATCATGGTGAGATTCTAGCAGGCATAAATGAGAAGCTAACGACACCTTAGCCGGATCTCTCGCGCTATTTCTTCAGAAGTTGCATGCAACTCAAGCACCAATCGTAAGGAAATCAACCATAATTAAACAAAAATTTGGGTGGTAGGTTAACAGAGACCCCCGATATCACAGTGGTGGGTTAACCGAAACCAAGTGCTATCATGGTGAGCTTCTAGCAGGCATAAAGGGGAAGCTTACGACACCTTAGCCGGATCTCTCGCGCTATCTTTCAGAAGTTCCATGCAACTCAAGCACCAATCGTAAGGAAATCAACCATAATTAAACAAAAATTTGAGTGGTAGGTAAACAGAGACCTCCGATATCACAGTGGTGGGTTAACCGAAACCAAGTGCTATTGTGATAAGTTTCTAGCAGGCATAAAGGGAAAGCTAACGACACCTTAGTCGGATCTCTCGCGCTTTTTTTTTGGAAGTTGCATACAACTCAAGCACCAATCGTTAGGAAATCAACCATAATTAAACAAAAATTTGGGTGGTAGGTTAACAGAGACCCCGGATATCATAGTGGTGGGTTAACAGAAACCAAGTGCCATCGTGGTGAGTTTCTAGCAGGCATAAATGGGAAGCTAACGACACCTTAGCCGAATCTCTCGCGCTATTTTTTCAGAAGTCGCATGCAACTCAAGCACCAATCGTAAGGAAATCAACCATAATTAAACAAAAATTTGGGTGGTAGGTTAACAGAGACCCTCGATATCATAGTGGTGGGTTAACAGAAACCAAGTGCCATCATGGTGAGTTTCTAGCAGGCATAAATGGGAAGCTAACGACACCTTAGCCGAATCTCTCGCGCAATTTTTTCAGAAGTCGCATGCAACTCAAGCACCAATCGTAAGGAAATCAACCATAATTAAACAAAAATTTGGGTGGTAGGTTAACAGAGACCCCCGATATCATAGTGGTGGGTTAACAGAAACCAAGTGCCATCATGGTGAGTTTCTAGCAGGCATAAATGGGAAGCTAACGACACCTTAGCCGGATCTCTCGCGCTATTTTTTCAGAAGTTGCATGCAACTCAAGCACCATAATTAAACAAAAATTTGGGTGGTAGGTTAACAGAGACTCCCGATATCATAGTTGTGGGTTAACAGAAACCAAGCGCCATCGTGGTGAGTTTCTAGCAGGCATAAAGGGGAAGCTAACGACACCTTAGCCGGATCTCTCGCGCTATTTTTTCAGAAGTTCCATGCAACTCAAGCACCAATCGTAAGGAAATCAACCATAATTAAACAAAAATTTGGGAGGTAGGTAAACAGAGACCTCCGATATCACAGTGGTGGGTTAACCGAAACCAAGTGCTATCGTGATGAGTTTCTAGCAGGCATAAAGGGAAAGCTAACGACACCTTAGCCGGATCTCTCGCGCTATTTTTTCAGAAGTTACATGCAAGTCAAGCACCAATCGTAAGGAAATCAACCATAATTAAACAAAAATTTGGGTGGTAGGTTAACAGAGACCCCTGATATCATAGTGGTGGGTTAACAGAAACCAAGTGCCATCGTGGTGAGTTTCTAGCAGGCATAAATGGGAAGCTAACGACACCTTAGCCGGCTCTCTCGCGCTATTGTTTCAGAAGTTGCATGCAACTCAAGCACCAATCGTAAGGAAATCAACCATATTTAAACAAAAATTTGGGTGGTAGGTTAACAGAGACCCCCGATATCATAGTGGTGGGTTAACAGAAACCAAGTGCCATCGTGGTGAGTTTCTAGCAGGCATAAATGGGAAGCTAACGACACCTTAGCCGGATCTCTCGCGCTATTTGTTCAGAAGTTGCATGCAACTCAATCACCAATCGTAAGGAAATCAACCATAATTAAACAAAAATTTGGGTGGTAGGTTAACAGAGACCCCCGATATCATAGTGCTGGGTTAACAGAAACCAAGTGCCATCGTAGTGAGTTTCTAGCAGGCATAAATTAGATGCTAACGACACCTTAGCCGGATGTCTCGCGCTATTTTTTCAGAAGTTGCATGCAACTCAAGCACCAATCGTAAGGAAATCAACCATAATTAAACAAACATTTGGGTGGTAGGTTAACAGAGACCCCCGATATCATATCGGTGGGTTAACAGAAACCAAGTGCCATCATGGTGAGTTTCTAGCAGGCATAAATGGGAAGCTAACGACACCTTAGCCGGATCTCTCGCGCTTTTTTTTCGGAAGTTGCATGCAACTCAAGCACCAATCGTAAGGAAATCAACCATAATTAAACAAAAATTTGGGTGGTAGGTTAACAGAGACCTCCGATATCACAGTGGTGGGTTAACCGAAACCAAGTGCTATCGTGGTGAGTTTCTAGCAGGCATAAAGGGCAAGCTAACGACACCTTAGCCGGATCTCTCGCGCAATTTTTTCATAAGTTGCATGCAACTCAAGCACCAATCGTAAGGAAATCAACCATAATTAAACAAAAATTTGGGTGGTTGGTTAAAAGAGACCCCCGATATCATAGTGGTGGGTTAACAGAAACCAAGTGCCATCGTGGTGAGTTTCTAGCAGGCATAAATGGGAAGCTAACGACACCTTAGCCGAATCTCTCGCGCTATTTTTTCAGAAGTTGCATGCAACTCAAGCACCATAATTAAACAAAAATTTGGGTGGTAGGTTAACAGAGACTCCCGATATCATAGTTGTGGGTTAACAGAAACCAAGCGCCATCGTGGTGAGTTTCTAGCAGGCATAAAGGGGAAGCTAACGACACCTTAGCCGGATCTCTCGCGCTATTTTTTCAGAAGTTCCATGCAACTCAAGCACCAATCGTAAGGAAATCAATCATAATTAAACAAAAATTTGGGTGGTAGGTTAACAGAGACCCCCGATATCATAGTGCTGGATTAACAGAAACCAAGTGCCATCGTGGTGAGTTTCTAGCAGGCATAAGTTAGATGCTAACGACACCTTAGCCGGATCTCTCGCGCTATTTTTTCAGAAGTTGCATGCAACTCAAGCACCAATCGTAAGGAAATCAACCATAATTAAACAAACATTTGGGTGGTAGGTTAACAGAGACCCCCGATATCATATCGGTGGGTTAACAGAAACCAAGCGCCATCATGGTGAGTTTCTAGCAGGCATAAAGGGGAAGCTAACGACGCCTTAGCCGGATCTCATGCGCTATTTTTTCATAAGTTGCATGCAACTCAAGCACCAATCGTAAGGAAATCAACCATAATTAAACAAAAATTTGGGTGGTAGGTTAAAAGAGACCCCCGATATCATAGTGGTGGGTTAACAGAAACCAAGTGCCATCGTGGTGAGTTTCTAGCAGGCATAAATGGGAAGCTAACGACACCTTAGCCGGATCTCTCGCGCTATTTTTTCAGAAGTTGCATGCAACTCAAGCACCAATCGTAAGGAAATCAACCATAATTAAACAAAAATTTGGGTGGTAGGTTAACAGAGACCCCCGATATCATAGTGGTGGGTTAACAGAAACCAAGTGCCATCGTGGTGAGTTTCTAGCAGGCATAAATGGGAAGCTAACGACACCTTAACCGGATCTCTCGCGCGCTTTTTTTTCAGAAGTTGCATGCAACTCAAGCACCATAATTAAACAAAAATTTGGGTGATAGGTAAAGAGAGACCCCCGATATCATAGTGGTGGGTTAACAGAAACCAAGTGCCATCGTGGTGAGATTCTAGCAGGCATAAATGAGAAGCTAACGACACCTTAGCCGGATCTCTCGCGCTATTTCTTCAGAAGTTGCATGCAACTCAAGCACCAATCGTAAGGAAATCAACCATAATTAAACAAAAATTTGGGTGGTAGGTTAACAGAGACCCCCGATATCACAGTGGTGGGTTAACCGAAACCAAGTGCTATCATGGTGAGCTTCTAGCAGGCATAAAGGGGAAGCTTACGACACCTTAGCCGGATCTCTCGCGCTATCTTTCAGAAGTTCCATGCAACTCAAGCACCAATCGTAAGGAAATCAACCATAATTAAACAAAAATTTGAGTGGTAGGTAAACAGAGACCTCCGATATCACAGTGGTGGGTTAACCGAAACCAAGTGCTATTGTGATAAGTTTCTAGCAGGCATAAAGGGAAAGCTAACGCACCTTAGCCGGATCTCTCGCGCTATTTTTTCAGAAGTTGCATGCAACTCAAGCACCAATCGTAAGGAAATCAACCATATTTAAACAAAAATTTGGGTGGTAGGTTAACAGGGACCCCATATCATAGAGGTGGGTTAACAGAACCCAAGTGTCATCGTGGTGAGTTTCTAGCAGGCATAAATTAGATGCTAACGACACCTTAGCCGGATCTCTCGCGCTATTTTTTCAGAAGTTGCATGCAACTCAAGCACCAATCGTAAGGAAATCAACCATAATTAAACAAACATTTGGGTGGTAGGTTAACAGAGACCCCCGATATCATATCGGTGGGTTAACAGAAACCAAGTGCCATCATGGTGAGTTTCTAGCAGGCATAAATGGGAAGCTAACGACACCTTAGCCGGATCTCTCGCGCTTTTTTTTCGGAAGTTGCATGCAACTCAAGCACCAATCGTAAGGAAATCAACCATAATTAAACAAAAATTTGGGTGATAGGTAAAGAGAGACCCCCGATATCATAGTCTTGGGTTAACCGAAACCAAGTGCTATCGTGGTGAGTTTCTAGCAGGCATAAAGGGGAAGCTAACGACACCTTAGCCGGATCTCTCGCGCTATTTGTTCAGAAGTTCCATGCAACTCAATCACCAATCGTAAGGAAATCAACCATAATTAAACAAAAATTTGGGTGGTAGGTTAACAGAGACCCCCGATATCATAGTGGTGGGTTAACAGAAACCAAGTGCCATCGTGGTGAGTTTCTAGCAGGCATAAATGGGAAGCTAACGACACCTTAGCCGGATCTCTCGCGCTATTTTTTCAGAAGTTGCATGCAACTCAAGCACCAATCGTAAGGAAATCAACCATAATTAAACAAAAATTTGGGTGGTAGGTTAACAGAGACCCCCGATATCATAGTGCTGGGTTAACAGAAACCAAGTGCCATCGTGGTGAGTTTCTAGCAGGCATAAGTTAGATGCTAACGACACCTTAGCCGGATCTCTCGCGCTATTTTTTCAGAAGTTGCATGCAACTCAAGCACCAATCGTAAGGAAATCAACCATAATTAAACAAACATTTGGGTGGTAGGTTAACAGAGACCCCCGATATCATATCGGTGGGTTAACAGAAACCAAGTGCCATCGTGGTGAGTTTCTAGCAGGCATAAATGGGAAGCTAACGACACCTTAGCCGGATCTCTCGCGCTATTTTTTCAGAAGTTGCATGCAACTCAAGCACCAATCGTAAGGAAATCAACCATAATTAAACAAAAATTTGGGTGGTAGGTTAATAGAGACCCCCGATATCATAGTGGTGGGTTAACAGAAACCAAGTGCCATCATGGTGAGTTTCTAGCAGGCATAAATGGGAAGCTAACGACACCTTAACCGGATCTCTCGCGCGCTTTTTTTTCAGAAGTTGCATGCAACTCAAGCACCATAATTAAACAAAAATTTGGGTGATAGGTAAACAGAGACCCCCGATATCATAGTGGTGGGTTAACAGAAACCAAGTGACATCGTGGTGAGTTTCTAGCAGGCATAAATGAGAAGCTAACGACACCTTAGCCGGATCTCTCGCGCTATTTCTTCAGAAGTTGCATGCAACTCAAGCACCAATCGTAAGGAAATCAACCATAATTAAACAAAAATTTGGGTGGTAGGTTAACAGAGACCCCCGATATCACAGTGGTGGGTTAACCGAAACCAAGTGCTATCGTGGTGAGCTTCTAGCAGGCATAAAGGGGAAGCTAACGACACCTTAGCCGGATTTCTCGCGCTATCTTTCAGAAGTTCCATGCAACTCAAGCACCAATCGTAAGGAAATCAACCATAATTAAACAAAAATTTGAGTGGTAGGTAAACAGAGACCTCCGATATCACAGTGGTGGGTTAACCGAAACCAAGTGCTATTGTGATAAGTTTCTAGCAGGCATAAAGGGAAAGCTAACGACACCTTAGCCGGATCTCTCGCGCTATTTTTTCAGAAGTTGCATGCAACTCAAGCACCAATCGTAAGGAAATCAACCATATTTAAACAAAAATTTGGGTGGTAGGTTAACAGGGACCCCCGATATCATAGAGGTGGGTTAACAGAACCCAAGTGCCATCGTGGTGAGTTTCTAGCAGGCATAAATTAGATGCTAACGACACCTTAGCCGGATCTCTCGCGCTATTTTTTCAGAAGTTGCATGCAACTCAAGCACCAATCGTAAGGAAATCAACCATAATTAAACAAACATTTGGGTGGTAGGTTAACAGAGACCCCCGATATCATATCGGTGGGTTAACAGAAACCAAGTGCCATCATGGTGAGTTTCTAGCAGGCATAAATGGGAAGCTAACGACACCTTAGCCGGATCTCTCGCGCTTTTTTTTCGGAAGTTGCATGCAACTCAAGCACCAATCGTAAGGAAATCAACCATAATTAAACAAAAATTTGGGTGGTAGGTTAACAGAGACCTCCGATATCACAGTGGTGGGTTAACCGAAACCAAGTGCTATCGTGGTGAGTTTCTAGCAGGCATAAAGGGGAAGCTAACGACACCTTAGCCGGATCTCTCGCGCTATTTTTTCATAAGTTGCATGCAACTCAAGCACCAATCGTAAGGAAATCAACCATAATTAAACAAAAATTTGGGTGGTAGGTTAAAAGAGACCCCCGATATCATAGTGGTGGGTTAACAGAAACCAAGTGCCATCGTGGTGAGTTTCTAGCAGGCATAAAGGGGAAGCTAACGACACCTTAGCCGGATCTCTCGCGCTATTTTTTCATAAGTTGCATGCAACTCAAGCACCAATCGTAAGGAAATCAACCATAATTAAACAAAAATTTGGGTGGTAGGTTAACAGAGACCCCCGATATCATAGTGGTGGGTTAACAGAAACCAAGTGCCATCATGGTGAGTTTCTAGCAGGCATAAATGGGAAGCTAACGACATCTTAGCCGGATCTCTCGCGCGCTTTTTTTTCAGAAGTTGCATGCAACTCAAGCACCATAATTAAACAAAAATTTGGGTGGTAGGTTAACAGAGACTCCCGATATCATAGTTGTGGGTTAACAGAAACCAAGCGCCATCGTGGTGAGTTTCTAGCAGGCATAAAGGGGAAGCTAACGACACCTTAGCCGGATCTCTCGCGCTATTTTTTCAGAAGTTCCATGCAACTCAAGCACCAATCGTACCGAAATCAACCATAATTAAACAAAAATTTGGGTGGTAGGTAAACAGAGACCTCCGATATCACAGTGGTGGGTTAACCGAAACCAAGTGCTATCGTGATGAGTTTCTAGCAGGCATAAAGGGAAAGCTAACGACACCTTAGCCGGATCTCTCGCGCTATTTTTTCAGAAGTTACATGCAACTCAAGCACCAATCGTAAGGAAATCAACCATAATTAAACAAAAATTTGGGTGCTAGGTTAACAGAGACCCCCGATATCATAGTGGTGGGTTAACAGAAACCAAGTGCCATCGTGGTGAGTTTCTAGCAGGCATAAATGGGAAGCTAACGACACCTTAGCCGGATCTCTCGCGCTATTTTTTCAGAAGTTGCATGCAACTCAAGCACCAATCGTAAGGAAATCAACCATATTTAAACAAAAATTTGGGTGGTAGGTTAACAGAGACCCCCGATATCATAGTGGTGGGTTAACAGAAACCAAGTGCCATCGTGGTGAGCTTCTAGCAGGCATAAATGGGAAGCTAACGACACCTTAGCCGGATCTCTCGCGCTATTTGTTCAGAAGTTCCATGCAACTCAATCACCAATCGTAAGGAAATCAACCATAATTAAACAAAAATTTGGGTGGTAGGTTAACAGAGACCCCCGATATCATAGTGGTGGGTTAACAGAAACCAAGTGCCATCGTGGTGAGTTTCTAGCAGGCATAAATTAGATGCTAACGACACCTTAGCCGGATCGCTCGCGCTATTTTTTCAGAAGTTGCATGCAACTCAAGCACCAATCGTAAGGAAATCAACCATAATTAAACAAACATTTGGGTGGTAGGTTAACAGAGACCCCCGATATCATATCGGTGGGTTAACAGAAACCAAGTGCCATCATGGTGAGTTTGTAGCAGGCATAAATGGGAAGCTAACGACACCTTAGCCGGATCTCTCGCGCTTTTTTTTCGGAAGTTGCATGCAACTCAAGCACCAATCGTAAGGAAATCAACCATAATTAAACAAAAATTTGGGTGGCAGGTTAACAGAGACCTCCGATATCACAGTGGTGGGTTAACCGAAACCAAGTGCTATCGTGGTGAGTTTCTAGCAGGCATAAAGGGGAAGCTAACGACACCTTAGCCGGATCTCTCGCGCTATTTTTTCATAAGTTGCATGCAACTCAAGCACCAATCGTAAGGAAATCAACCATAATTAAACAAAAATTTGGGTGGTAGGTTAAAAGAGACCCCCGATATCATAGTGGTGGGTTAACAGAAACCAAGTGCCATCGTGGTGAGTTTCTAGCAGGCATAAATGGGAAGCTAACGACACCTTAGCCGGATCTCTCGCGCTATTTTTTCAGAAGTTGCATGCAACTCAAGCACCAATCGTAAGGAAATCAACCATAATTAAACAAAAATTTGGGTGGTAGGTTAACAGAGACCTCCGATATCACAGTGGTGGGTTAACCGAAACCAAGTGCTATCGTGGTGAGTTTCTAGCAGGCATAAAATGGAAGCTAACGACACCTTAGCCGGATCTCTCGCGCTCTTTTTTTCGGAAGTTGCATGCAACTCAAGCACCAATCGTAAGGAAATAAACCATAATTAAACAAAAATTTGGGTGGTAGGTTAACAGAGACCTCCGATATCACAGTGGTGGGTTAACCGAAACCAAGTGCCATCATGGTGAGTTTCTAGCAGGCATAAAGGGGAAGCTAACGACACCTTAGCCGGATCTCTCGCGCTATTTTTTCATAAGTTGCATGCAACTCAAGCACCAATCGTAAGAAAATCAACCATAATTAAACAAAAATTTGGGTGGTAGGTTAACAGAGACCCCCGATATCATAGTGGTGGGTTAACAGAAACCAAGTGCCATCATGGTGAGTTTCTAGCAGGCATAAATGGGAAGCTAACGACACCTTAGCCGGATCTCTCGCGCGCTTTTTTTTCAGAAGTTGCATGCAACTCAAGCACCATAATTAAACAAAAATTTGGGTGGTAGGTTAACAGAGACTCCCGATATCATAGTTGTGGGTTAACAGAAAGCAAGCGCCATCGTGGTGAGTTTCTAGCAGGCATAAAGGGGAAGCTAACGACACCTTAGCCGGATCTCTCGCGCTATTTTTTCAGAAGTTCCATGCAACTCAAGCACCAATCGTAAGGAAAGCAACCATAATTAAACAAAAATTTGGGTGGTAGGTAAACAGAGACCTCCGATATCACAGTGGTGGGTTAACCGAAACCAAGTGCTATCGTGATGAGTTTCTAGCAGGCATAAAGGGAAAGCTAACTACACCTTAGCCGGATCTCTCTCGCTATTTTTTCAGAAGTTACATGCAACTCAAGCACCAATCGTAAGGAAATCAACCATAATTAAACAAAAATTTGGGTGGTAGGTTAACAGAGACCCCCGATATCATAGTGGTGGGTTAACAGAAACCAAGTGCCATCGTGGTGAGTTTCTAGCAGGCATAAATGGGAAGCTAACGACACCTTAGCCGGATCTCTCGCGCTATTTTTTCAGAAGTTGCATGCAACTCAAGCACCAATCGTAAGGAAATCAACCATATTTAAACAAAAATTTGGGTGGTAGGTTAACAGAGACCCCCGATATCATAGTGGTGGGTTCACAGAAACCAAGTGCCATCGTGGTGAGTTTCTAGCAGGCATAAATGGGAAGCTAACGACACCTTAGCCGGATCTCTCGCGCTATTTGTTCAGAAGTTCCATGCAACTCAATCACCAATCGTAAGGAAATCAACCATAATTAAACAAAAATTTGGGTGGTAGGTTAACAGAGACCCCCGATATCATAGTGGTGGGTTAACAGAAACCAAGTGCCATCGTGGTGAGTTTCTAGCAGGCATAAATTAGATGCTAACGACACCTTAGCCGGATCTCTCGCGCTATTTTTTCAGAAGTTGCATGCAACTCAAGCACCAATCGTAAGGAAATCAACCATAATTAAACAAACATTTGGGTGGTAGGTTAACAGAGACCCCCGATATCATATCGGTGGGTTAACAGAAACCAAGTGCCATCATGGTGAGTTTCTAGCAGGCATAAATGGGAAGCTAACGACACCTTAGCCGGATCTCTCGCGCTTTTTTTTCGGAAGTTGCATGCAACTCAAGCACCAATCGTAAGGAAATAAACCATAATTAAACAAAAATTTGGGTGGTAGGTTAACAGAGACCTCCGATATCACAGTGGTGGGTTAACCGAAACCAAGTGCTATCGTGGTGAGTTTCTAGCAGGCATAAAGGGGAAGCTAACGACACCTTAGCCGGATCTCTCGCGCTATTTTTTCATAAGTTGCATGCAACTCAAGCACCAATCGTAAGGAAATCAACCATAATTAAACAAAAATTTGGGTGGTAGGTTAAAAGAGACCCCCGATATCATAGTGGTGGGTTAACAGAAACCAAGTGCCATCGTGGTGAGTTTCTAGCAGGCATAAATGGGAAGCTAACGACACCTTAGCCGGATCTCTCGCGCTATTTTTTCAGAAGTTGCATGCAACTCAAGCACCAATCGTAAGGAAATCAACCATAATTAAACAAAAAATTTGGGTGGTAGGTTAACAGAGACCCCCGATATCATAATGGTGGGTTAACAGAAACCAAGTGTCATCATGGTGAGTTTCTAGCAGGCATAAATGGGAAGCTAACGACACCTTAGCCGGATCTCTCGCGCAATTTTTTCATAAGTTGCATGCAACTCAAGCACCATAATTAAACAAAAATTTGGGTGGTAGGTAAACAGAGACCCCCGATATCATAGTGGTGGGTTAACAGAAACCAAGTGCCATCGTGGTGAGTTTCTAGCAGGCATAAATGAGAAGCTAACGACACCTTAGCCGGATCTCTCGCGCTATTTTTTCAGAAGTTGCATGCAACTCAAGCACCAATCGTAAGGAAATCAACCATAATTAAACAAAAATTTGGGTGGTAGGTTAACAGAGACCCCCGATATCACAGTGGTGGGTTAACCGAAACCAAGTGCTATCATGGTGAGCTTCTAGCAGGCATAAAGGGGAAGCTAACGACACCTTAGCCGGATCTCTCGCGCTATCTTTCAGAAGTTCCATGCAACTCAAGCACCAATCGTAAGGAAATCAACCATAATTAAACAAAAATTTGGGTGGTAGGTAAACAGAGACCTCCGATATCACAGTGGTGGGATAACCGAAACCAAGTGCTATTGTGATAAGTTTCTAGCAGGCATAAAGGGAAAGCTAACGACACCTTAGCCGGATCTCTCGCGCTATTTTTTCAGAAGTTGCATGCAACTCAAGCACCAATCGTAAGGAAATCAACCATAATTAAACAAAAATTTGGGTGGTAGGTTAAAAGAGACCCCCGATATCATAGTGGTGGGTTAACAGAAACCAAGTGCCATCGTGGTGAGTTTCTAGCAGGCATAAATGGGAAGCTAACGACACCTTAGCCGGATCTCTCGCGCTATTTTTTCAGAAGTTGCATGCAACTCAAGCACCAATCGTAAGGAAATCAACCATAATTAAACAAAAAATTTGGGTGGTAGGTTAACAGAGACCCCCGATATCATAGTGGTGGGTTAACAGAAACCAAGTGTCATCATGGTGAGTTTCTAGCAGGCATAAATGGGAAGCTAACGACACCTTAGCCGGATCTCTCGCGCAATGTTTTCATAAGTTGCATGCAACTCAAGCACCATAATTAAACAAAAATTTGGGTGGTAGGTAAACAGAGACCCCCGATATCATAGTGGTGGGTTAACAGAAACCAAGTGCCATCGTGGTGAGTTTCTAGCAGGCATAAATGAGAAGCTAACGACACCTTAGCCGGATCTCTCGCGCTATTTTTTCAGAAGTTGCATGCAACTCAAGCACCAATCGTAAGGAAATCAACCATAATTAAACAAAAATTTGGGTGGTAGGTTAACAGAGACCCCCGATATCACAGTGGTGGGTTAACCGAAACCAAGTGCTATCATGGTGAGCTTCTAGCAGGCATAAAGGGGAAGCTAACGACACCTTAGCCGGATCTCTCGCGCTATCTTTCAGAAGTTGCATGCAACTCAAGCACCAATCGTAAGGAAATCAACCATAATTAAACAAAAATTTGGGTGGTAGGTAAACAGAGACCTCCGATATCACAGTGGTGGGATAACCGAAACCAAGTGCTATTGTGATAAGTTTCTAGCAGGCATAAAGGGAAAGCTAACGACACCTTAGCCGGATCTCTCGCGCTATTTTTTCAGAAGTTGCATGCAACTCAAGCACCAATCGTAAGGAAATCAACCATATTTAAACAAAAATTTGGGTGGTAGGTTAACAGGGACCCCCGATATCATATAGGTGGGTTAACAGAAACCAAGTGCCATCGTGGTGAGTTTCTAGCAGGCATAAATGGGAAGCTAACGACACCTTAGCCGGATCTCTCGGGCTATTTGTTCAGAAGTTGCATGCAACTCAATCACCAATCGTAAGGAAATCAACCATAATTAAACAAAAATTTGGGTGGTAGGTTAACAGAGACCCCCGATATCATAGTGGTGGGTTAACAGAAACCAACTGCCATCGTTGTGAGTTTCTAGCAGGCATAAATGGGAAGCTAACGACACCTTAGCCGGATCTCTCGCGCTATTTTTTCAGAAGTTGCATGCAACTCAAGCACCAATCGTAAGGAAATCAACCATATTTAAACAAAAATTTGGGTGGTAGGTTAACAGAGACCCCCGATATCATAGTGGTGGATTAACAGAAACCAAGTGCCATCGTGGTGAGTTTCTAGCAGGCATAAATGGGAAGCTAACGACACCTTAGCCGGATCTCTCGCGCTATTTGTTCAGAAGTTGCATGCAACTCAATCACCAATCGTAAGGAAATCAACCATAATTAAACAAAAATTTGGGTGGTAGGTTAACAGAGACCCCCGATATCATAGTGGTGGGTTAACAGAAACCAACTGCCATCGTGGTGAGTTTCTAGCAGGCATAAATGGGAAGCTAACGACTCCTTAGCCGGATCTCTCGCGCTATTTTTTCAGAAGTTGCATGCAACTCAAGCACCAATCGTAAGGAAATCAACCATAATTAAACAAAAATTTGGGTGGTAGGTTAACAGAGACCCCCGATATCATAGTGGTGGGTTAACAGAAACCAACTGCCATCGTGGTGAGTTTCTAGCAGGCATAAATGGGAAGCTAACGTCTCCTTAGCCGGATCTCTCGCGCTATTTTTTCAGAAGTTGCATGCAACTCAAGCACCAATCGTAAGGAAATCAACCATAATTAAACAAAAATTTGTGTGGTAGGTGAAAAGAGACCTCCGATATCGCAGTGGTGGGTTAACCCAAACCAAGTGCTATCGTGGTGAGTTTCTAGCAGACATATAGGGGAAGCTAATGACACCTTAGCCGGATCTCTCGCGCTATTTTTTCAGAAGTTGCATGCAACTCAAGCACCATAATTAAACAAAAATTTTGGTTGGTAGGTAAACAGAGACCTCCGATATCACAGTGGTGGGTTAACAGAAACCAAGTGGCATCATGGTGAGTTTCTAGCAGGCATAAATGGGAAGCTAACGACACCTTAGCCGGATCTCTCGCGCTATTTTTTCAGAAGTTGTATGCAACTCAAGCACCAGTCATTAGGAAATCAACCATAATTAAACAAAAATTTGGGTGGAAGGTTAACAGAGACCCCCGATATTATAGTGGTGGGTTAACAGAAACCAAGTGCCATCATGGTGAGTTTCTAGCAGGCATAAATGGGAAGCTAACGACACCTTAGCCGGATCTCTCGCGCTATTTTTTCAGAAGTTGCATGCAACTCAAGCACCATAATTAAACAAAAATTTTGGTTGGTAGGTAAACAGAGATCTCCGATATCACAGTGGTGGGTTAACAGAAACCAAGTGCCATCGTGGTGAGTTTCTAGCAGGCATAAAGGGGAAGCTAACGACACCTTAGCCGGATCTCTCGCGCTATTTTTTCAGAAGTTGCATGCCACTCAAGCACCAATCGTAAGGAAATCAACCATAATTAAACAGAAATTTGGGCGGTAGGTTAACAGAGACCCCCAATATCATAGTGGTGGGTTAACAGAAACCAAGTGCCGTCGTGGTGAGTTTCTAGCAGGCATAAATGGGAAGCTAACGACACCTTAGCCGGATCTCTCGCGCTATTTTTTTAGAAGTTGCATGCAACTTAAGCACCAATCGTAAGGAAATCAACCATATTTAAACAAAAATTTGGGTGGTAGGTTAACAGAGACCCCCGATATCATAGTGGTGGGTTAACCGAAACCAAGTGCCATCGTGGTGAGTTTATAGCAGGCATAAAGGGGAAGCTAACGACACCTTAGCCGGATCTCTCGCGCTATTTGGTCAGAAGTTGCATGCAACTCAAGCACCAATCGTAAGGAAATCAACCATAATTAAACAAAAATTTGGGTGGTAGGTTAACAGAGACCCCCGATATCATAGTGGTGGGTTAACAGAAACCAAGTGCCATCGTGGTGAGTTTCTAGCAGGCATAAATGGGAAGCTATTGACACCTTATCCGGATCTCTTGCGCTATTTTTTCAGAAGTTGCATGCAACTGAAGCACCAATCGTAAGGAAATCAACTATAATTAAACAAAAATTTGGGTGGTAGGTAAACGGAGACCTCCGATATCACAGTGGTGGGTTAGCCGAAACCAAGTGCTATCGTGGTGAGTTTCTAGCAGGCATAAAGGGAAGCTAACGACACCTTAGCCGGATCTCTCGCGCTATTTTTTCAGAAGTTGCATGCAACTCAAGTACCAATCGTAAGGAAACCAACCATAATTAAACACAAATTTGAGTGGTAGGTTAACAGAGACCCCCGATATCATAGTGGTGGGTTAACAGAAACCAAGTGCCATCGTGGTGAGTTTCTAGCAGGCATAAATGGGAAGCTAACGACACCTTAGCCGGATCTCTCGCGCTATTTTTTCAGAAGTTGCATGCAACTCAAGCACCAATCGTAAGGAAATCAACCATAATTAAACAGAAATTTGGGTGGTAGGTTAACAGAGACCCCCGATATCATAGTGGTGGGTTAACAGATACCAAGTGCCGTCGTGGTGAGAGGCATAAATGGGAAGCTAACGACACCTTAGCCGGATCTCTCGCGCTATTTTTTCAGAAGTTGCATGCAACTCAAGTACCAATCGTAAGGAAATCAACCATATTTAAACAAAAATTTGGGTGGTAGGTTAACAGAGACCCCCGATATCATAGTGGTGGGTTAACCGAAACCAAGTGCCATCGTGGTGAGTTTATAGCAGGCATAAAGGGGAAGCTAACGACACCTTAGCCGGATCTCTCGCGCTATTTGTTCAGAAGTTGCATGCAACTCAAGCACCAATCGTAAGGAAATCAACCATAATTAAACAAAAATTTGGGTGGTAGGTTAACAGAGACCCCCGATATCATAGTGGTGGGTTAACAGAAACCAACTGCCATCGTGGTGAGTTTCTAGCAGGCATAAATGGGAAGCTAACGACACCTTAGCCGTATCTCTCGCGCTATTTTTTCAGAAGTTGCATGCAACTCAAGCACCAATCGTAAGGAAATCAACCATAATTAAACAAAAATTTGGGTGGTAGGTAAACAGAGACCTCCGATATCACAGTGGTGGGTTAACCGAAACCAAGTGCTATCGTGATGAGTTTCTAGCAGGCATAAAGGGGAAGCTAACAACACCTTAGCCGGATCTCTCGCGCTATTTTTTCAGAAGTTGCATGCACCTCAAGCACCAATCGTAAGGAAATCAACTATAATTAAACAAAAATTTGGGTGGTAGGTTAAAAGAGTCCCCGGATATCATAGTGGTGGGTTAACAGAAACCAACTTCCATCGTGGTGAGTTTCTAGCAGGCATAAATGGGAAGCTAACGACACCTTAGCCGTATCTCTCGCGCTATTTTTTCACAAGTTGCATGCAACTCAAGCACCAATCGTAAGGAAATCAACCATAATTAAACAAAAATTTGGGTGGTAGGTTAACAGAGACCCCCGATATCACAGTGGTGGGTTAACCGAAACCAAGTGCTATCATGGTGAGCTTCTAGCAGGCATAAAGGGGAAGCTAACGACACCTTAGCCGGATCTCTCGCACTATTTTTTCAGAAGTTACATGCAACTCAAGCACCAATCGTAAGGAAATCAACCATAATTAAACAAAAATTTGGGTGGTAGGTAAACAGAGACCTCCGATATCACAGTGGTGGGTTAACCGAAACCAAGTGCTATCGTGATGAGTTTCTAGCAGGCATAAAGGGAAAGCTAACGACACCTTAGCCGGATCTCTCGCGCAATTTTTTCAGAAGTTGCATGCAACTCAAGCACCAATCGTAAGGAAATCAACCATAATTAAACAAAAATTTGTGTGGTAGGTGAAAAGAGACCTCCGATATCGCAGTGGTGGGTTAACCGAAACCAAGTGCTATCGTGGTGAGTTTCTAGCAGCCATATAGGGGAAGCTAACGACACCTTAGCCGGATCTCTCGCGCAATATTTTCAGAAGTTGCATGCAACTCAAGCACCATAATTAAACAAAAATTTTGGTTGGTAGGTAAACAGAGACCTCCGATATCACAGTGGTGGGTTAACAGAAACCAAGTGCCATCGTGGTGAGTTTCTAGCAGGCATAAATGGGAAGCTAACGACACCTTAGCCGGATCTCTCGCGCTATTTTTTCAGAAGTTGTATGCAACTCAAGCACCAGTCGTAAGGAAATCAACCATAATTAAACAAAAATGTGGGTGGTAGGTTAACAGAGACCCCCGATATCATAGTGGTGGGTTAACAGAAACCAAGTGCCATCGTGGTGAGTTTCTAGCAGGCATAAATGGGAAGCTAACGACACCTTAGCCGGATCTCTCGCGCTATTTTTTCAGAAGTTGCATGCTACTCAAGCACCAATCGTAAGGAAATCAACCATATTTAAACAAAAATTTGGGTGGTAGGTAAACAGAGACCTCCGATATCACAGTGGTGGGTTAACAGAAACGAAGTGCCATCGTGGTGAGTTTCTAGCAGGCATAAATGGGAAGCTAACGACACCTTAGCCGGATCTCTCGCGCTATTTTTTCAGAAGTTGCATGCAACTCAAACACCATAATTAAACAAAAATTTGGGTGGTAGGTTAACAGAGACTCCCGATATCATAGTTGTGGGTTAACAGAAACCAAGCGCCATCATGGTGAGTTTCTAGCAGGCATAAATGGGAAGCTAACGACACCTTAGCCGGATCTCTCGCGCTATTTTTTCAGAAGTTGCATGCAACTCAAGCACCATAATTAAACAAAAATTTGGGTGGTAGGTTAACAGAGACTCCCGATATCATAGTTGTGGGTTAACAGAAACCAAGCGCCATCGTGATGAGTTTCTAGCAGGCATAAAGGGGAAGCTAACGACACCTTAGCCGGATCTCTCGCGCTATTTTTTCAGAAGTTCCATGCAACTCAAGCACCAATCGTAAGGAAATCAACCATAATTAAACAAAAATTTGGGTGGTAGGTAAACAGAGACCTCCGATATCACAGTGGTGGGTTAACCGAAACCAAGTGCTATCGTGATGAGTTTCTAGCAGGCATAAAGGGAAAGCTAACGACACCTTAGCCGGATCTCTCGCGCTATTTTTTCAGAAGTTACATGCAACTCAAGCACCAATCGTAAGGAAATCAACCATAATTAAACAAAAATGTGGGTGGTAGGTTAATAGAGACCCCCGATATCATAGTGGTGGGTTAACAGAAACCAAGTGCCATCGTGGTGAGTTTCTAGCAGGCATAAATGGGAAGCTAACGACACCTTAGCCGGATCTCTCGCGCTATTTTTTCAGAAGTTGCATGCAACTCAAGCACCAATCGTAAGGAAATCATCCATATTTAAACAAAAATTTGGGTGGTAGGTTAACAGAGACCCCCGATATCATAGTGGTGGGTTAACAGAAACCAAGTGCCATCGTGGTGAGTTTCTAGCAGGCATAAATGGGAAGCTAACGACACCTTAGCCGGATCTCTCGCGCTATTTGTTCAGAAGTTGCATGCAACTCAATCACCAATCGTAAGGAAATCAACCATAATTAAACAAAAATTTGGGTGGTAGGTTAACAGAGACCCCCGATATCATAGTGCTGGGTTAACAGAAACCAAGTGCCATCGTGGTGAGTTTCTAGCAGGCATAAATTAGATGCTAACGACACCTTAGCCGGATCTCTCGCGTGGTGAGTTTCTAGCAGGCATAAATGGGAAGCTAACGACACCTTAGCCGGATCTCTCGCGCTATTTGTTCAGAAGTTGCATGCAACTCAATCACCAATCGTAAGGAAATCAACCATAATTAAACAAAAATTTGGGTGGTAGGTTAACAGAGACTCCCGATATCATAGTTGTGGGTTAACAGAAACCAAGCGCCATCGTGGTGAGTTTCTAGCAGGCATAAAGGGGAAGCTAACGACACCTTAGCCGGATCTCTCGCGCTATTTTTTCAGAAGTTCCATGCAACTCAAGCACCAATCGTAAGGAAATCAACCATAATTAAACAAAAATTTGGGTGGTAGGTAAACAGAGACCTCCGATATCACAGTGGTGGGTTAACCGAAACCAAGTTCTATCGTGATGAGTTTCTAGCAGGCATAAAGGGAAAGCTAACGACACCTTAGCCGGATCTCTCGCGCTATTTTTTCAGAAGTTACATGCAACTCAAGCACCAATCGTAAGGAAATCAACCATAATTAAACAAAAATGTGGGTGGTAGGTTAATAGAGACCCCCATATCATAGTGGTGGGTTAACAGAAACCAAGTGCCATCGTGGTGAGTTTCTAGCAGGCATAAATGGGAAGCTAACGACACCTTAGCCGGATCTCTCGCGCTATTTTTTCAGAAGTTGCATGCAACTCAAGCACCAATCGTAAGGAAATCATCCATATTTAAACAAAAATTTGGGTGGTAGGTTAACAGAGACCCCCGATATCATAGTGGTGGGTTAACAGAAACCAAGTGCCATCGTGGTGAGTTTCTAGCAGGCATAAATGGGAAGCTAACGACACCTTAGCCGGATCTCTCGCGCTATTTGTTCAGAAGTTGCATGCAACTCAATCACCAATCGTAAGGAAATCAACCATAATTAAACAAAAATTTGGGTGGTAGGTTAACAGAGACCCCCGATATCATAGTGCTGGGTTAACAGAAACCAAGTGCCATCGTGGTGAGTTTCTAGCAGGCATAAATTAGATGCTAACGACACCTTAGCCGGATCTCTCGCGCTATTTTTTCAGAAGTTGCATGCAACTCAAACACCAATCGTAAGGAAATCAACCATAATTAAACAAACATTTGGGTGGTAGGTTAACAGAGACCCCCGATATCATATCGGTGGGTTAACAGAAACCAAGTGCCATCATGGTGAGTTTCTAGCAGGGATAAATGGGAAGCTAACGACACCTTAGCCGGATCTCTCGCGCTTTTTTTTCGGAAGTTGCATGCAACTCAAGCACCAATCGTAAGGAAATCAACCATAATTAAACAAAAATTTGGGTGGTAGGTTAACAGAGACCTCCGATATCACTGTGGTGGGTTAACCGAAACCAAGTGCTATCGTGGTGAGTTTCTAGCAGGCATAAAGGGGAAGCTAACGACACCTTAGCCGGATCTCTCGCGCTATTTTTTCATAAGGTGCATGCAACTCAAGCACCAATCGTAAGGAAATCAACCATAATTAAACAAAAATTTGGGTGGTAGGTTAAAAGAGACCCCCGATATCATAGTGGTGGGTTAACAGAAACCAAGTGCCATCATGGTGAGTTTCTAGCAGGCATAAAGGGGAAGCTAACGACACCTTAGCCGGATCTCTCGCGCTATTTTTTCATAAGTTGCATGCAAATCAAGCACCAATAGTAAGGAAATCAACCATAATTAAACAAAAATTTGGGTGGTAGGTTAACAGAGACCCCCGATATCATAGTGGTGGGTTAACAGAAACCAAGTGCCATCATGGTGAGTTTCTAGCAGGCATAAATGGGAAGCTAACGACACCTGAGCCGGATCTATCGCGCGCTTTTTTTCAGAAGTTGCATGCAACTCAAGCACCAATCGTAAGGAAATCAACCATAATTAAACAAAAATTTGGGTGGTAGGTTAACAGAGACTCCCGATATCATAGTTGTGGGTTAACAGAAACCAAGCGCCATCGTGGTGAGTTTCTAGCAGGCATAAAGGGGAAGCTAACGACACCTTAGCCGGATCTCTCGCGCTATTTGTTCAGAAGTTACATGCAACTCAAGCACCAATCGTAAGGAAATCAACCATAATTAAACAAAAATTTGGGTGGTAGGTTAACAGAGACCCCCGATATCATAGTGGTGGGTTAACAGAAACCAAGTGCCATCGTGGTGAGTTTCTAGCAGGCATAAATGGGAAGCTAACGACACCTTAGCCGGATCTCTCGCGCTATTTTTTCAGAAGTTGCATGCAACTCAAGCACCAATCGTAAGGAAATCAACCATATTTAAACAAAAATTTGGGTGGTAGGTTAACAGAGACCCCCGATATCATAGTGGTGGGTTAACAGAAACCAAGTGCCATCGCGGTGAGTTTCTAGCAGGCATAAATGGGAAGCTAACGACACCTTAGCCGGATCTCTCGCGCTATTTGTTCAGAAGTTGCATGCAACTCAATCACCAATCGTAAGGAAATCAACCATAATTAAACAAAAATTTGGGTGGTAGGTTAACGGAGACCCCCGATATCATAGTGGTGGGTTAACAGAAACCAAGTGCCATCGTGGTGAGTTTCTAGCAGGCATAAATTAGATGCTAACGACACCTTAGCCGGATCTCTCGCGCTATTTTTTCAGAAGTTGCATGCAACTCAAGCACCAATCGTAAGGAAATCAACCATAATTAAACAAACATTTGGGTGGTAGGTTAACAGAGACCCCCGATATCATATCGGTGGGTTAACAGAAACCAAGTGCCATCATGGTGAGTTTCTAGCAGGCATAAATGGGAAGCTAACGACACCTTAGCCGGATCTCTCGCGCTTTTTTTTTCGGAAGTTGCATGCAACTCAAGCACCAATCGTAAGGAAATAAACCATAATTAAACAAAAATTTGGGTGGTAGGTTAACAGAGACCTCCGATATCACAGTGGTGGGTTAACCGAAACCAAGTGCTATCATGGTGAGTTTCTAGCAGGCATAAAGGGGAAGCTAACGACACCTTAGCCGGATCTCTCGCGCTATTTTTTCATAAGTTGCATGCAACTCAAGCACCAATCGTAAGGAAATCAACCATAATTAAACAAAAATTTGGGTGGTAGGTTAAAAGAGACCCCCGATATCATAGTGGTGGGTTAACAGAAACCAAGTGCCATCGTGGTGAGTTTCTAGCAGGCATAAATGGGAAGCTAACGACACCTTAGCCGGATCTCTCGCGCTATTTTTTCAGAAGTTGCATGCAACTCAAGCACCAATCGTAAGGAAATCAACCATAATTAAACAAAAATTTGGGTGGTAGGTTAACAGAGACCCCCGATATCATAGTGGTGGGTTAACAGAAACCAAGTGCCATCATGGTGAGTTTCTAGCAGGCATAAATGGGAAGCTAACGACACCTTAGCCGGGTCTCTCGCGCGCTTTTTTTTTTCAGAAGTTGCATGCAACTCAAGCACCATAATTAAACAAAAATTTGGGTGGTAGGTTAACAGAGACCCCCGATATCATAGTGGTGGGTTAACAGAAACCAAGTTCCATCGTGGTGAGTTTCTAGCAGGCATAAATGAGAAGCTAACGACACCTTAGCCGGATCTCTCGCGCTATTTTTTCAGAAGTTGCATGCAACTCAATCACCAATCGTAAGGAAATCAACCATAATTAAACAAAAATTTGGGTGGTAGGTTAACAGAGACCCCCGATATCACAGTGGTGGGTTAACCGAAACCAAGTGCTATCATGGTGAGCTTCTAGCAGGCATAAAGGGGAAGCAAACGACACCTTAGCCGGATCTCTCGCGCTATTTATTCAGAAGTTACATGCAACTCAAGCACCAATCGTAAGGAAATCAACCACAATTAAACAAAAATTTGGGTGGTAGGTTAACAGAGACCCCCGATATCATAGTGGTGGGTTAACAGAAACCAAGTGCCATCGTGGTGAGTTTCTAGCAGGCATAAATGGGAAGCTAACGACACCTTAGCCGGATCTCTCGCGCTATTTTTTCAGAAGTTGCATGCAACTCAAGCACCAATCGTAAGGAAATCAACCATATTTAAACAAAAATTTGGGTGGTAGGTTAACAGAGACCCCCGATATCATAGTGGTGGGTTAACAGAAACCAAGTGCCATCGCGGTGAGTTTCTAGCCGGCATAAATGGGAAGCTAACGACACCTTAGCCGGATCTCTCGCGCTATTTGTTCAGAAGTTGCATGCAACTCAATCACCAATCGTAAGGAAATCAACCATAATTAAACAAAAATTTGGGTGGTAGGTTAACGGAGACCCCCGATATCATAGTGGTGGGTTAACAGAAACCAAGTGCCATCGTGGTGAGTTTCTAGCAGGCATAAATTAGATGCTAACGACACCTTAGCCGGATCTCTCGCGCTATTTTTTCAGAAGTTGCATGCAACTCAAGCACCAATCGTAAGGAAATCAACCATAATTAAACAAACATTTGGGTGGTAGGTTAACAGAGACCCCCGATATCATATCGGTGGGTTAACAGAAACCAAGTGCCATCATGGTGAGTTTCTAGCAGGCATAAATGGGAAGCTAACGACACCTTAGCCGGATCTCTCGCGCTTTTTTTTTCGGAAGTTGCATGCAACTCAAGCACCAATCGTAAGGAAATCAACCATAATTAAACAAAAATTTGGGTGGTAGGTTAACAGAGACCTCCGATATCACAGTGGTGGGTTAACCGAAACCAAGTGCCATCATGGTGAGTTTCTAGCAGGCATAAAGGGGAAGCTAACGACACCTTAGCCGGATCTCTCGCGCTATTTTTTCATAAGTTGCATGCAACTCAAGCACCAATCGTAAGGAAATCAACCATAATTAAACAAAAATTTGGGTGGTAGGTTAAAAGAGACCCCCGATATCATAGTGGTGGGTTAACAGAAACCAAGTGCCATCGTGGTGAGTTTCTAGCAGGCATAAATGGGAAGCTAACGACACCTTAGCCGGATCTCTCGCGCTATTTTTTCAGAAGTTGCATGCAACTCAAACACCAATCGTAAGGAAATCAACCATAATTAAACAAAAATTTGGGTGGTAGGTTAACAGAGACCCCCGATATCATAGTGGTGGGTTAACAGAAACCAAGTGCCATCATGGTGAGTTTCTAGCAGGCATAAATGGGAAGCTAACGACACCTTAGCCGGATCTCTCGCGCGCTTTTTTTTTCAGAAGTTGCATGCAACTCAAGCACCATAATTAAACAATAATTTGGGTGGTAGGTTAACAGAGACCCCCGATATCATAGTGGTGGGTTAACAGAAACCAAGTGCCATCGTGGTGAGTTTCTAGCAGGCATAAATGAGAAGCTAACGACACCTTAGCCGGATCTCTCGCGCTATTTTTTCAGAAGTTGCATGCAACTCAAGCACCAATCGTAAGGAAATCAACCATAATTAAACAAAAATTTGGGTGGTAGGTTAACAGAGACCCCCGATATCACAGTGGTGGGTTAACCGAAACCAAGTGCTATCATGGTGAGCTTCTAGCAGGCATAAAGGGGAAGCTAACGACACCTTAGCCGGATCTCTCGCGCTATCTTTCAGAAGTTCCATGCAACTCAAGCACCAATCGTAAGGAAATCAACCATAATTAAACAAAAATTTGGGTGGTAGGTAAACAGAGACCTCCGATATCACAGTGCTGGGTTAACCGAAACCAAGTGCTATTGTGATAAGTTTGTAGCAGGCATAAAGGGAAAGCTAACGACACCTTAGCCGGATCTCTCGCGCTATTTTTTCAGAAGTTGCATGCAACTCAAGCACCAATCGTAAGGAAATCAACCATATTTAAACAAAAATTTGGGTGGTAGGTTAACAGGGACCCCCGATATCATAGAGGTGGGTTAACAGAAACCAAGTGCCATCGTGGTGAGTTTCTAGCAGGCATAAATGGGAAGCTAACGACACCTTAGCCGGATCTCTCGCGCTATTGGTTCAGAAGTTGCATGCAACTCAATCACCAATCGTAAGGAAATCAACCATAATTAAACAAAAATTTGGGTGATAGGTTAACAGAGACCCCCGATATCATAGTGGTGGGTTAACAGAAACCAACTGCCATCGTGGTGAGTTTCTAGCAGGCATAAATGGGAAGCTAACGACACCTTAGCCGGATCTCTCGCGCTATTTTTTCAGAAGTTGCATGCAACTCAAGCACCAATCGTAAGGAAATCAACCATATTTAAACAAAAATTTGGGTGGTAGGTTAACAGAGACCCCCGATATCATAGTGGTGGATTAACAGAAACCAAGTGCCATCGTGGTGAGTTTCTAGCAGGCATAAATGGGAAGCTAACGACACCTTAGCCGGATCTCTCGCGCTATTTGTTCAGAAGTTGCATGCAACTCAATCACCAATCGTAAGGAAATCAACCATAATTAAACAAAAATTTGGGTGGTAGGTTAACAGAGACCCCCGATATCATAGTGGTGGGTTAACAGAAACCAACTGCCATCGTGGTGAGTTTCTAGCAGACATAAATGGGAAGCTAACGACACCTTAGCCGGATCTCTCGCGCTATTTTTTCAGAAGTTGCATGCAACTCAAGCACCAACCGTAAGGAAATCAACCATAATTAAACAAAAATTTGGGTGGTAGTGGGTTAACAGAAACCAAATGCTATCGTGGTGAGTTTCTAGCAGGCATAAATGTGCAGCTAACGACACTACAGCCGGATCTCTCGCGCTATTTTTTTCAGAAGTTGCATGCAACTCAAGCACCAATCGTAAGGAAATATACCATAATTAAACAAAAATTTGGGTGGTAGGTTAACACAGACCCCGGATATCATAGTGGTGGGTTAACAGAAACCAAGTGCCATCATGGTGAGTTTCTAGCAGGCATAAATGGGAAGCTAACGACACCTTAGCCGGATCTCTCGCGCTATTTTTTCAGAAGTTGCATGCAACTCAAGCACAAATCGTAAGGAAATCAACCATAATTAAACAAAAATTTGGGTGGTAGGTTAACAGAGACCCCCGATATCACAGTGGTGGGTTAACCGAAACCAAGTGCTATCGTGGTGAGTTTCTAGCAGGCATAAAGGGGAAGCTAACGACACCTTAGCCGCATCTCTCGCGCTATTTTTTCAGAAGTTGCATGCAACTCAAGCACCAATCGTAAGGAAATCAACCATAATTAAACAAAAATTTGTGTGGTAGGTGAAAAGAGACCTCCGATATCGCAGTGGTGGGTTAACCGAAACCAAGTGCTATCCTGGTGAGTTTCTAGCAGACATATAGGGGAAGCTAACGACACCTTAGCCGGATCTCTCGCGCTATTTTTTCAGAAGTTTTATGCAACTCAAGCACCAGTCGTAAGGAAATCAACCATAATTAAACAAAAATTTGGGTGGAAGGTTAACAGAGACCCCCGATATCACAGTGGTGGGTTAACCGAAACCAAGTGCTATCATGGTGAGTTTCTAGCAGGCATAAATTGGAAGCTAACGACACCTTAGCCGGATCTCTCGCGCTATTTTTTCAGAAGTTGCATGCAACTCAAGCACCATAATTAAACAAAAATTTGGGAGGTAGGTAAACAGAGACCTCCGATATCACAGTGGTGGGTTAACCGAAACCAAGTGCTATCGTGATGAGTTTCTAGCAGGCATAAAGGGAAAGCTAACGACACCTTAGCCGGATCTCTCGCGCAATTTTTTCAGAAGTTGCATGCAACTCAAGCACCAATCGTAAGGAAATCAACCATAATTAAACAAAAATTTGGGTGGTATGTTAAAAGAGACCCCCGATATCATAGTGGTGGGTTAACAGAAACCAAGTGCCATCGTGGTGAGTTTCTAGCAGGCATAAATGGGAAGCTAACGACACCTTAGCCGGATCTCTCGCGCTATTTTTTTCAGAAGTTGCATGCAACTCAAGCACCAATCGTAAGGAAATCAACCATAATTAAACAAAAAATTTGGGTGGTAGGTTAACAGAGACCCCCGATATCATAGTGGTGGGTTAACAGAAACCAAGTGCCATCATGGTGAGTTTCTAGCAGGCATAAATGGGAAGCTAACGACACCTTAGCCGGATCTCTCGTGCGCTTTTTTTTTCAGAAGTTGCATGCAACTCAAGCACCATAATTAAACAAAAATTTGGGTGGTAGGTTAACAGAGACCCCCGATATCATAGTGGTGGGTTAACAGAAACCAAGTGCCATCGTGGTGAGTTTCTAGCAGGCATAAATGAGAAGCTAACGACACCTTAGCCGGATCTCTCGCGCTATTTTTTCAGAAGTTGCATGCAACTCAAGCACCAATCGTAAGGAAATCAACCATAATTAAACAAAAATTTGGGTGGTAGGTTAACAGAGACCCCCGATATCACAGTGGTGGGTTAACCGAAACCAAGTGCTATCATGGTGAGCTTCTAGCAGGCATAAAGGGGAAGCTAACGACACCTTAGCCGGATCTCTCGCGCTATCTTTCAGAAGTTCCATGCAACTCAAGCACCAATCGTAAGGAAATCAACCATAATTAAACAAAAATTTGGGTGGTAGGTAAACAGAGACCTCCGATATCACAGTGCTGGGTTAACCGAAACCAAGTGCTATTGTGATAAGTTTGTAGCAGGCATAAAGGGAAAGCT